>CM059036.1:27165000-28475833 GCA_030279155.1 Forsythia viridissima | reverse complement strand
CAAGTATCAAACCTTTTAATTATGTTCACCGAAAGAACTTTTAGAGTTCGAACATATTGAGGTTTGTTAATTAATAAAAAATCAAGTTCGCAACTTAAATTTAACCAATTTAACAAGGACAAAGTAGTATATTCACATTCTATTATTTAAAATAATTTAAAAAAAAAGAAAAAAAAAAAAGAAAGAAAAGGTCCACCACCCCCACCCCCACCCCCACCCAACATGTTGTACAACTAGGAGGAGGGGAGAATTCCTCCCGATCGTGCAAAAACCAACGATCGTGGGTTGGGATGGAGAATATCACCTTTTTTTCTCTTTTTTTTTTCCTTTTATTTTTTTAAAATAAAATATTTATGATTTATTCACACTTTTAAAAATGTTAAGAACTTCAACTGTAATTTTTTCTTTTTTTTCTCTTTAATTTATTTAAGTTAGGGGCAAAATTGTCAATGGGAACCATCTGTGTGAATTAATGAATGGATGATGACGATGTATGTGAGTAAAATTGAATGAAAATTGTTACAAAGATGAAAGAATAGAGATTGTGAGTATAATTTATCCTTATTTATATTACTTGGTAAATGAGAACGCGAGACTAAAACAGATCTATGCCCCTCCTCCCTCCATCCACACACCTTTTATGGGTTTTGGCTTTGTGTCTTACTATCTTAATGTGAGCATTTTTACATTGCAGATTGATACCTCTTTTCCTTAACTTTCTGTATCATTCTTTCCCAATTAAATTGCAACTGTCGTGGTTCTAAACAGTTCGCGCTTTTTGATCACTTGTCCTTCCACCTTTAATTCTTGATATTATTGTTTTCATCAACTTTTCGTATGTTAGTGCTAATGCAAATAAGGAGAAGGATCCGCTCGCAATTCCGTAAACAATGGGGTTGTAATGTCATGCAGAGGATTTTTAGGAAGATTACGTATTGGTGGCAAATCTTTTTTGATTTGCTTTCTGTTTAATTGTTTTGAGTTTATTGCTTTCCTAGTTTACTTCTTCCTAATTTATTGCTTTCCTAGTTGGAGTTGAAGATTGTATTTTTGGATTATTATTTAAGGAAAGGATGAAAATAATGAAGACAATTTTTTTTGCCATTCGAAAATCTCGAGTTTGGTTATTTGGAATGATTCCAATGCTGCAAAGAGATTCTGTACTTGCTCAGCCCTTGGTTTCAATGTGAGATTGTTCCAGAAGGCTTTGTTTCAATTTTGGTATCAGAGAGTGAGGTCCTTTCAGTACGAACTTTTCACGTCCCATGCCTGTAACCCGCAGTGGCAATTCATATGCCAAGGCAAGCACCCAAAATAAAAACGACCAAAACCCAAATAACCAGAACACAAACCAACCCCAGTTGCAGCACCAAATAGATCAAATCACCACAGTGTTGGAGCAACTCACCCATCGACTAGATGTCATGGATGAGCGATACGTTCGAAGGGAGTATGGGCCCTTCAATCGGAGAGGGCGCAGAGCACTTCGTGGTGGGAGAAGGTTGGACGAAAGTAGTGGAGATGCTGATGAAAATGAAGAAGAAGAAGAAGAAAATCTGGAGTTTGAGGATCATGAGCCTCGAATCTGACGTCATAGACAAAATATTCACCGAGGTCATGCTGGTCATCGCCCAGCTTGTCAACCTCTTGATGAACTGACCAAGAGAATGAGAGTTGATGTACCGGATTTTTTTGGAAAATTGGAACCCAACGCTTTCTAGGGCTGGTTAACGGCTATCGAGGATTATTTTGATTGGTTTGATGTATCAGAGGATAGAAATGTTCGTTATGTCCTGATGAAATTGAAGGGGCGTGCACGAGCATGGTGGGGTAGTGTGGAAGAACAATTACGCCTTACACAACGACCAACAGTTTTTACCTGGGAATAGATGAAGGAGCGACTAAAGGAAAAATATTTTTCCATTGATTATGAGCAGATGATGTTCGAGGAGATGTTGCAACTAAGGCAAGGGTCATTGAGTGTTGATCAATTTACGGATCGCTTCCACGAGTTAACTGTCCGTAGCAAGACCGTGGAGACTGAGCAACAAACTTTAGCCCGATACCATACTGGATTACGCAGTGAACTACGCAAAAAAATGTGGACTGCATGTTTAATCAACGTGGATGAGGTGTATCAAATGGCACTTCGTATTGAGAAACAAATGGGGCCTTCGTTTGGGAAGAAAATGCCATCAATAGATTCAAGACAGGAACGTGTTACCACGTCTTCATTCCAAAAACCTCCATTGTTGCAAGATCAATCTAAGGACGCTGCTAGTTGAGACCAGAAGGGTAAAGCAAAAGTTACCAGTGAAGGGCTACAATGTTATAAATGTAAAGGCTTCGGGCACTTTGCTGTAGTGTGTCCTACCAGAGATAAGAAACTAGCATTTATATGTGAGAAGGAATTGTTAGTAGCGGACGTTGTTGAAGACACGGAAGGGGAAGAAATCAATGAGAGTAGTCACAGTGAAGAAGAACACTTGGAAGCATCAGACTTACCCAGCTGCGTGATCCATCGAGTGCTAAACCAATGAGAATAGTCACAGTGAAGAAGAACACTTGGAAGCATCAAACTTACCCAGTTGCGTGATCCATCGAGTGCTGACGGGAACTAAGAAAGAACTCTAGGGTAATCCCGAGTGGTTGCGCACTAATATATTTCACACACGCATGGAGCATAATGGTCGGGCTTTGAATGTCATTATTGATAATGACAGTGGTATGAGTGTGATTTCTGAAGTTGCCGTCAAGCGTTTGGGACTGAAAATCGAGAAGCATCCTACCCCTTATCGGATTAGTTGGGTTAACGAAGCCAACTCAGTTTTGGTGAAGCAGCAGTGCTTGGTTAAATTTTCATTGGGAAAAGATTACGTGGACAAAGCTTGGTGCGATGTAATCCCCATGACTATTTGCCATATGCTATTGGGACGTCCGTAGCTCTATGATCGGAGGGTTCTTCATGATGGGTATGCTAACACTTACTCTTTTAATTTCAAAGGTAAGAAATTTGTTTTGGATCCTCTACAGATTTCGAAGTTTGATACAAAGAAAGAGACTGTCCCAGTTTTGACGATGCGAAAATTCTCTCGAGTCATGCATGAGGATAATATGGTACTATTAGTAGTGGGACGTGAAGAAAGGCTGGAAGACGGTAATGTTCCAATAGAGTTCTCAGCAATGCTGGAAGAGTTTCAGGATATCATGCCGGATGAGATTCCAAATTAACTACCTCCAATGAGGGAGATGCATCATGCTATTGATTTGATCCCTGGCTCAACATTGCCTAATTTACCACATTAGTGCATGAGCCCAACAGAGAATGCAGAGCTCAGCCGAAAAATTCAACAGTTATTGGATAAAGGTTTTATTCGAGAAAGTCTCAGCCCCCGTACTGTTCCAGTTATACTTACACCAAAGAAGAATGGTAGCTGGAGGATCTGTGTTGATAGTTGAGCAATTAATAAGATAACTGTGAAGTACCAATTTTCCATTCCCCGTCTTGATGACATGTTGGATTTGCTATGTGGTTCATCTATTTTCACTAAGATCGACCTTCGAAGTGGTTACCACCAAATTCGTATCCGGTTGGGTGACGAGTGGAAGACGGCTTTCAAGACGAAGAATGGTTTATTCGAATGGCTAGTCATGCCCTTCGGACTAACCAATGCGCCAAGCACTTTCATGTGAGATATGACGCAAGTTCTCAAACCATTTTTGGGAAAATTTGTCGTTGTTTATTTTGATGATATTTTAATTTTTAGCCGAAGTGTGCATGATCATTTGAGCCATGTCGAGCAAGTGCTGAAGGTCTTGAGAGCTGAACAACTCTATATTAATTAGGAGAAGTGCTCGTTTATGAGAAAAAGTGCCAAGTTTCTGGGTTTTTATAATTTCTGATCAAGTTGTTGAGGCTGACCTCGCAAAGGTGTAAGCTGTTCAGAGTTGGCCAACACCTCAGAATTTTTCTGAAGTAAGAAGTTTCCATGGTTTGGTCACATTCTATCGGCGATTTATTCGTAACTTCAGCACTGTAATGGCCCCAATCACTGAATGTTTGAAGGAATATTTTTTTTATGGAATGCCGCAGCTACTAAGGCATTTACCGAAGTTAAGGAGAAGATGGGTCAAGTACCAGTGCTCAGATTACCGGACTTATCTAAGATTTTGAAAGTAGCTTGTGATGCTTCGCATGTGGGAATCGGGGGTGTGTTGAGCCAGGAGGGTCATCCCATTGCTTTTTACAGTGAGAAGCTTAACGACACTCGTCGACGTTACTCAGTATATGATATGGAATTCTATGCTTTAATTCAAACTCTCAAGCATTGGCAACCATACTTGATCCATAGAGAGTTTATTCTTTATATAGACCGTGATTCTCTGAAGCATTTAAATTCTCAAAGTAAACTGAATGCACGACATGCTCGTTGGATGGACTATCTGCAGCAATTCGAATTTGTTATTAGACATAAGTCAGGGACTGAAAATAAGGTTGCTGACGCCTTAAGCAGGAGACCACACTTATTACATATGTTTTCAGCTATTGTTGCAGGTTTTGATAGTCAAAAAACAGAGTATGCCAATGATGAGGATTTCGGCAATGTATGGAGTGATATCTCCACTCATGGGCGCGCATCTGGTAATGAGTATTTGTTACGCGATGGTTTTCTATTCTACAAATCGCGGCTATGCGTTCCACGTAGTTCTTTTCGGCAATTTCTAATTACGGAACTCCACAGTGGGGGCTTAGCTGGGCACTTCGGTCATGATAAAAATTTTGCTATTGTTTCTGATTGGTTTTATTGGCCTCGGATGCGGAGGGACGTGCATACAGTGGTTGATCGGTGTCGGATTTGCCAATTAAATAAAGGAACCAAGCAACAGGCAGGGCTCTATACGCCACTTTCCATTCCAGACAAACCATGGTAGCATATTAGCATGGACTTTGTTCTTGGGTTGCCAAAAACTCCTCAGCAACATGATTCCATTATGGTGGTGGTTGATCGATTTTCCAGATGTCCCATTTCATTCCATGCCATAAGACTTATGATGCATCCAGAGTTGCTGTATTGTTTCTGCAGGAAATTGTACGCTTGCATGGTATTCCCACTTTGATTGTGTTTGATAGGGACGTCAAGTTTGTGACGTTGTGGACGAAAATGGGAACAAAGCTGATGTTTTCTAGTACATTCTACTCCCAAACTGATGGCCAAACTGAGGTAACCAACAGGAGCTTGGGAAATTTATTACGCTGCCTCATCGCAGATCATGTAACCAGATGGGATATGGTGCTTCCGCACTTCTATTTTGCCTTCAATAATTCTGTTAACAGGTCAACATGTTGTACTCCATTCGAAGTGGTTTATGGATTCTGACCTAGCACCCCACTTGATGTTAGCCCATTACTACTGCCGCCCAGACCAAGCGAGGCTGCCTTGAATTTTTCCAGCCATATGCGAGACGTTTATGATGAATGCAAATGGCGCCTTACCGTCCATACAAACTCTTATGCAGCTTCAGCAAATGTAAAACGCAAGGATCGACAATTTAATGAAGGTGATATAGTTCTAGTTCGTTTGAGACCGAAGCGTTTTCCTCCGGGGAGTTTTACCAAGCTTCATGCACGCAGAGCAGACCCTTTTCGAGTAACAAAGAAATTGGGTTCTAACGCCTATGTCATTGATTTACCTTCTGATTTTAATATTAGTCCTGTTTTTAACATTGAAGACCTTACAGAGTTTAAGGGTGATGTCAATGAAATTGATGCAACACCTGTTCCGGAGGTCACACCAGTCCTGCGCGTTCTAGAAAATAAATCATCACGAGATGAGATTACTGCCATTCTTGACCATCAATTTGTTACAACTCGTCGATGAGGATATTATAAGTTCTTAGTGCAGTGGAAAAATCGTCCAAATTCGAACTCTGTCTGGTTGCAAGCTACAGAAATTAAGCGTTTCCACCAACATTTATTTGCTGCTTACACTTGTCAAAACTTGCCAGAGTCAAGTTCTTCAGGAGAGCCGGTAATTGATGCAAATCAGGAGAAGGATCGGCTCGCAATTCCGTAAACAATGGGGCTGTTATGTCATGCAGAGGATTTTTAAGAAGATTACGTATTGGTGGAAAATCTTTTTTGATTTGCTTTCTGTTTAATTGTTTTGAGTTTATTGCTTTCCTAGTTGGAGTTGAAGGTTGTATTTTTAGATTATTATTTAAGGAAAGGATGAAAATAATGAAGACATATTTTTTTGGCCATTCGAAAATCTCGAGTTTTGTTCTTTGGAGTGATTCCAATGTTGCAGAGAGATTCTGTACTTGCTCAGCCTTTGCTTTCAATGTGAGATTGTTCCAGGAAGCTTTGCTTCAAGTGCCTTAGTGGTTCTGATACAATTGATGAATTTGTCCGATGACCATGAAGTGTAAAAAGAAGAAGAAAACCACAGGTAGGCTTCCCCCAACCCACCCATCACCACCAAACCCAGGCTCCACACCACCACTACCACCACCAAACCTACCAATGCAACGAGCAACAAATCCACGCCGCAACATCAAACCCATACCAACGTGGCTCGCATGATACCCAAAATGTTTTTGTTGATTTGCTATTGACGAATTTACAAATCATTTTCAACACTTGCAAGATAAACAAGGCTCAAATTCAATAGTTCAAACTCCACAATGACAATACCTCAACGGGAACCAAAAGGACTTTAATTTGCTTATACCACACACTATTGAGATATCACTCACTTAGAATAATAATTTCACAATTATAGGTGGCAAAATCGGCATATAACCTAGATTTTGGGTTGGGCTGTCCTGGCCCAAACAAAATCGGGCCTATATGGCCCGCCCGTCTAGCCCGCAAAAGTGTTTTGTTTTTTTTTTTGGCTCATTGACACTAATTACTCATTTTGTAAATAGTCATAATACATAATCAAAATAATATGAATCCAAAATGGCCTAAGCCCAAGTCTCTAATTTAAATTGTCTTTTTTTTCTTAAACATTAGTTCAATAATCCTAAGCTCCAACATAAAATTATTTAGATGTAATTAAAATTTAGTTTAATTTAAATTTCAATCGAAATTATGTTTGATGTGACATGTAAATTATTTATTTTAAATTTACTTATATGTAAACTTTTTAATTTAAGTCAAACATACTTATATCTCAAAGCAATAAGACTAGTATGCTTTTACTATTTATGTTTTAGAAAAATGTGTCAAGAAATAGTTTACAATTAATCGGAAAAAAAATATTATTTTGAAAGAAAATTGATATTTTTATCTATTGACTAATACATGAGAGTCCCAATTTTACAAATTAATCTCTTTAAAAATTTTAAAATATATATTGTCTAAATTTATCTAAGATTGTATTTGATGCAATCTATTAATTTGTATAAAAAAAATTGCAAAATAAAAAATAAAATTAAGACCAAGTTGGCCTGATGGGCTAGGCTGGGCTAGCATATTTCTAGCCCGCACAAAACTGGGTTGGACTGGCCCAACCCAATTTCAAGTGTGATCATGCTCTGGTGGGCCAGGCTGGCCCAACCCAACCCACAGCTCTATTCACAATATAAATTATTGGAGTTTTTTCAGAAATAACCACAATAAATAAAATATTTCTTAAAATATTGTCGTATTTTTTGTATACTAAAAATACTGTTTTTTATTTTTGTAACACTGGTTGTTACATTTGTTATTTTAGTTATAATAAATGTGTTACATAAATAAAAAACAGCATTTTTAAAATAAAAGCAGTTAAATAGTATTTTTTAAATTATTTTATATTTTGTAGTATATGGTGAAAGAAAAAATAATGTTACAAAGACAAAGGAACCAAGAATCATAAAGATTCACTAAGAACAAAACAAAAAAGAAATAGTCGCCAACTTCACAAAGAAAATGGATCAATTTTGATTTGCTGCTGGAATTGTTTTCTCTGTCTTACAATTGAATTTTTCCTCAATTTGATTTCTGCCCACAATCAAATTCTGTCGACTCATGGCTCTCTCTCTCTCTCTCTCTCTCTCTCTCTCTCTCTCTCTCTCTCTCTCTCAGTGGCCCATTAAATCCTTTGGTCCTTTAATATTATTTTTGGATGACACATAAAACCTAACAAACCTCCACCTTGATACCAAATCAACGTGTACGCAAGCAAACCAACAATGTTAATGATTGCTAAATTATTTTATCCAAAATAAATTGGAACTTACAGACATTTGCCAATATTTAAAAGATCAACGAAACTTCTAAACTTTTTCAAGGGGAGCACTTTAGTGTCCACGTCTGTTGTGTTGCATTCTGAAAGGATTTTTTTCAAGTTTTACCAAATCTTGAGCCACAACATCTCTAATAAAATGTAATTTGACCTCTTGGTACGTTCATGAAAAACAAGATTCTTGCACAAATAGATTGCAGATTGACTATCTGAATATACAGTCACATCATCACTTAAAACACACAATTCATTAAGTAAATATTTAAACCACAAAGCTTTCTTAATTACTTTTGTGGCAGCTATATATTCAGATTCAGTTGTAGATAGAGCAACAATTGTTGAAGATGTGATTCCCAACTAATACAAGAGTTACACAAAGTATACACATAAGAGGATGTTGATTTCCTATTATCTCTATATCCAACATAATCTATATCTGTTAATCATTTTAGTTTCACACATTTTGTACTAAACTTGTACATGAGTCCTACATCACTAGTTCTAGGGATGAAAATTGGGTCCAGCCACCTGTGGGCCCAATAGCTCGATCCGCAAAAGCTCGGCCATTTAGCTCGTCGAAGGACGAGCCTGTGTTGACATATGGTTAACTTTAAATCTTAATATTTTGATTATAACCAACGAATAAGAATTTTTTACTAACAATCTATTTTCAAGTAATATTCAAAACGCTACAAATCGAACTCGCAAGCATGTCAATGTCAAAGTCAATCAATACAAGAGTTCAATAAATTCAAGACTCGAAGTTCTAGATCGAAAAATAGATTTCTAGATAAAATTGTAAAGGTACTAATTCTTTGGTTTTTAGCATTAAATGGATAAAAGCTCAAAAATAATTTTATGCACAAAAACCATGTTGATATCACTTGCATAAAATATTTTTATCAAAGCCAAAAATCAAATTTTCAATACTTTTCAGAAAAACTGAACCTGTCATCCGTCTGTGAACCGGTCGACCGTTTGTGAAGAACCGGTCGACCTTTTGAACGTCATTTTCCAAAAAATGAAGGTTCTAATTTTTATCGTTCCAACAGCTATTTCTGACCGTATGACGTATAGGTCAACCGGTTGGTCATTTGGTTGGGCAGAAAGTTTTGAAAATTCATCTTTATAAATACCTCTTCATTTTTTATCATTTAACAACACTTACAAGATCATTAATAGAGAGAATCACATTGAGAAAATTCATTCAAAACTTCATTGTATTTATATCTTCAAAATCATTCATTGAAAAATTTTGTTTGATCAAATCAAACTATTGATTCATCATTATCAACAAAGTTTATTTCTAACACCTGAGCTTTTTCATCCATTGCTATTCATTATAGTGTTAGTCTCTCTTAGTACCAAATTTCTATCTATCATTCATCAAGAGTGAAATACATTTTCAAAACTATTTCTTTATATCCTTGGGTCGTATTGAGGTCCCTTGAAAGCTCAATATTGTATAAGGAACGGTGCTCCTTGTTTATAAGTCACCGGATACATTGTAAGGGTTTTGATTGTACCATAAGTCACTCAAGATAGTGGAAAGGCAGTGCTCGTGTTGAAGAGCTTGGTAACGGAGGATGTAGATCATTGGTTGGATTGAACCTCTATAAAAATATCGTTTGCAGTATCTCTACCTTTTTATTTACTTACATTGTGCTCGTATTTTTAGTTGCTTAATTTATATCTCTTAAATTTCTTATTTTGAGATTATTCTACGAAAAAATTTGAGAAAACCAATTTACCCCCTTTTGGTTAGTTATTCTTGGGCTATCAATTGGTATCAGAGCAATGTGCTCATTTATTTTAAAAGATTTTACAATCTTGAGTAATGGCTAACCACAATATTCAAAGTCTTGAAGGATATTCCACAAATTTTCCTCCCTTCTTTAATGACACCCACTACAACTATTGAAAAACTAGAATGCTGATTTATATACAATCAAGATTATAACATTTGTAAAGTCATTGAGTTTGGTCCTTATGTGCCAACAAAAATTATTAAAGTTGATGATAAACCGGACCAAACTATTCCTAAGCCTAGAGAAGAATATGATGAAGAAGATAAAAGAAAATTATCTTTAAATGCTAGAGCAAAAAATTTACTTTATTGTGCTTCAGATAAAAATAAATTTAATCGAATTAGCACATGTGATTCTGCATATGATATTTGGCATGCATTAGACATAACTCACTTAGGTACTAATAAAGTTAAAGAAACTAAGATAAATCTCTTAACAAAAGATTTTGAATTTTTTTTAATGAAGCAAGATGAACCTATAGTAGATATGATTTACTTGCTTTACAGATATTATAAATGGCCTTAAGGGCTTTGATAGAAAGTTTACTAACAGTGAACTTGTGAGTAAAATGCTTAGGTTTCTTTCGAAAGATTGGAACTCCTTGAGAATGTTGATAGAGAATGCAAAAGACTTCAACACTTATCCATTGGAGGAGCTATATGGAACGTTGATGACTTATGAGCTCAACAATGCCGAAACAAAGGAGAAAACGAGAAAAAGCAAGAAAGAGATGAATGAGCCTTCGAAGCGACAAATTGCCTTAAAATCGACTTCGAAGCGACAAATTGCCTTAAAATCGACAAACGATGAAAGATCCCCAAACATGAACATGAGTGATGAAGAACTTGATAATCTAGTTCTTCTTGTCAATAAATGGAGAGGGTTTCAAAACAATCGGCGATTTCAAAAGAAAGAAGACAAATGTGAAAAGAAAAATAAAAAGATCATTTGCTATGATTGTGACAAACCTGGTCACAAAAGGACCAAATGTCCAAACAAAAAGAAGTTCACCAAAAAGAAAGCACTTCAAGCTACATGAGATGATAATGATTAAGAAGATCTTGAAGAAGATGAAGTTCAAGAAGAAATTGCCAACATGTGCTTCATGGCTATTGAAGATGAGGTAAGTACAAACAACAATGACTCATACAATGATTTATCTACTTCTAATGATGAAATTCTTGAGAAATTTGAAAAACTTGTTTCAAAACACTCTATCCTTAAAAATAAACATTTCTTATTGAAAAATGTAGTTAAGAAACTTTTTATAGCACAAAAAGATTTTAAAAAAAGAAAAGGATGATCATAAATCTTTAATTAAAAAAAATCTTTCCTTGAAAGAAAAAGTGGTTGATTTTACAAGCATTATTCACAAGTTTACCCAAGGAAAGAATTTTTTTGAATTAATGCTTGGTGAGCAAAAATGTGTGTTCAATAAAGGAGGAATTGGATACAAACCCTTCTTGAAACAAAAATCTCTTGAAACTATATTTGTCAAATCATTCAATTTTACTCAACAAAACATAACATGTAGTTTTTGCAAGAAAGTTGATCATGTTTCTTTTAATTGTATAACTAAAAAGAGACTATACTTTGAAAGGAAACATAAGTGGATAAAAGAATCCACAAACACCAACTATTAAAGACCCAAACTTATGTGTGTACCAAGAATAAAAAATTGAAATAATTTTTGTAGGCACCACGAAAAGTGAAGAGAAATTGGTTCTTGGATAGTGGTTGCTCAAAACAAATGACCGGTGATCGATCATTGCTATCTAGCCTCAAAAGAAAGGATGGAGGTCATATAACTTTTGGAGACAATGCTAAAGAAAAAAATCATAGTCATTGGAAATATTGGTAACCATTCTTCTACTTCCATTGAAAATATTATATTAGTTGATAATCTTAAACATAAATTACTTAGTATAAGTCAATTATGTGATAAATGTTATCTCATTAAATCAGATTCTTTCAAATGCCTCATTGAAGATGCTATATCTAAAGAGGTATTGTTCATGGGAAGCCGAAGTAAGGATGTTTACATCATAATTATTGAATTTGAACTTGAAAGAGAAATAAAATGTCTATCAAGTATAAAAGATGACTCTTGGTTATGGCATAGAAGATTAGGTCATGTTAGCATGGACTTACTTTCTAAAATCTCCAAAAATAGCTTTGTAAAAGGTTTGCCAAATATAAAATTTGAGAAAGATAAAATTTGTGATGCTTGTCAATTTGGAAAACAAGTAAAGAATTCTTTTAAACTTAAACAACACTTTTCTACTACAAGACCTTTACAACTTCTCCACATGGACTTATTTGGACCATATAGAACCGCTGGTTTAAGTGGAAAACATTATGCATTTGTTATTGTTGATGATTTTTCAATATTTACTTGGGTCATTTTCTTGAATTTAAAAGATGAAGCTTTAAATGCATTTAAACATTTTTGCAAAAGAGTTCAAAATGAAAATGGATAGACTATTACCATAATTAGGAGTGATCACGATGGAGAATTTGAAAATATTGCTTTTGATGAATTTTGTAAATCAAATCAATATGAATATAATTTTTCGGTTCCTAGAACTCCTCAAAAAAATAGTGTAGTAGAAAGGAAGAATTGAACATTACAAGAAATGGCTCGGACCATGTTGAATAAAAATAATTTACCAAAATATTTTTGGGCCGAAGCAATTAATACTTCATGCTATATTTTGAATAGGATTTTGGTTAGTCGAAAGAAAACTAAAACTCCATATGAGCTTTGAAAAAATAGAATTCCCAATATCGGATATTTTAAAGTTTTTGGTTGTAAATGCTTTATATTAAACACAAAAGTGATTTGGGAAAATTTGATCCCAAATCCGATATTGGAATTTTTCTTGGATATTCATCTACTAGCAAAGCTTATAGAGTTTTTAATAAAAGAACTTTAGTAGTTGAAGAATCCATGCATATTGTTTTTTATGAAATTAACTCTATTGAA
Organism: Forsythia viridissima; assembly: GCA_030279155.1. Taxonomy (NCBI): domain Eukaryota; kingdom Viridiplantae; phylum Streptophyta; class Magnoliopsida; order Lamiales; family Oleaceae; genus Forsythia; species Forsythia viridissima. Next base: position 28,462,805 of record CM059036.1, on the reverse strand, counting down.
CATGAGAAAAATATTGACGATGAAGATTTAGAAATTTCATTTGAACAACTAAGTGTTCAAAATCAAAACAAAGAGAATCTAAATAATGTTGAAAATCAACATGAGAAGGAAACAATCATGCAACAAAATGAAAAAGATCCTCATGAAGAACCTAACACCTCATCCTTACCTAAAGTAGGGAGGTTTGTTTATTCTCATCCAAAAGATCTCATCATCGGTGATACATCCAAGGAATAAGTACTAGAAACTCTTCTAGAAATTTTCTTAACAATTGTGCTTTTCTTTTGCAAATTGAGCCAAAGAATTTTAAAGAAGCCGAGTTCGATGAATTTTGGATTCTAGCTATGCAAGATGAATTAAATCAATTTGAAAGAAATCATGCTTGGAATTTAGTTGCTAGACCAAGTTCACAAACAGTAATTGGCACAAAATAGATTTTTCGAAACAAACGAGATTAAAATGGTATAATTGTGCGTAACAAAACTAGATTAGTGGTTCAAGGTTACAATAAAAAAGAATGTATTGATTTCGAAGAAACATTTGCACTGGTTGCTAGATTAGAATCAATTCGCATGCTTCTTGTTTTTGCTTGTCATAAGAATTTCACTCTTTTTCAAATGGATGTCAAAAGTGCATTCTTGAATGGAGTTATTCAAGAGGAAGTATTTGTTGAGCAACCGCCTGGTTTTAAAAATTATAAATATCCGAACAAAATTTTCAAACTTAGAAAAGTCCTTTACGAATTAAAGTAAGCTCCTAGAGCTCGGTATCAAAGAAAACGCAAATTTCTTTTATCAAATGACTTTTTAATGAGTAAAGCGGATACTACACTTTTTATAAAAACCAAAAATGATGATATGATTGTCGTTCAAATTTATATTGACGATAACATTTTTGGTGCTACTAACATTTTTCTATGTGAAGAATTTTAAAAGTGTATGAGCAGAGAATTTGAGATGAGTATGATAGGTGAACTCAAGTTCTTTATTGGACTTCAAATCAAACAAACTAATGATAGAATATTTGTTAGTCAAACCAAATATATTTTAGATATGCTCAAAAAGTTTGAAATTGAAGAATTAAAGTCAATGAATACCCCAATGAGTTCATCAATCAAATTAGATAAAGATGATCAAGGTACTCCCGTTGATATAACCAAATATCGAGGTATGATTGTATCTCTTCTTTATTTAACTGCTAGTAGGCCCGATATCATGTTTAGTATATGCTTATGTGCTAGATATCAATATAATCCTAAGAATTCCCATCTTAGTGCCGTGAAACGCATTTTTTGTTATCTTAGTGGAACTAGATCCTTAAGTCTTTGGTATCTCAAAGAGACTCATTTTGACTTACTTAGCTATTCGGATGCCAATTGGGCTGGTTGCATAATTGACCGTAAGAGTACTAGCGGAACTTGTCACTTTTTAGATTTTGCCTTAGTATCATGGTTTAGTAAGAAATAAAATTCTATTGCTTTGTCAACTGTCGAAGTCGAATACATCTCGGCTGCTAGTTGTTGTGCTCATATCCTATGGATGAAACAAACTCTAAATGATTATCACCTATCTTTTGAAAATGTACCTATCATATGTGATAACACTAATGCCATAAATTTATCTAAAAATCCTGTTTTGCATGCTTGAACAAAACATATTGAGATTAGACATCATTTTCTTCGAGACTATGCAAAAAAGAGAGATATAAATTTAGAGTTCGTAAATACAGAAAAACAATTGGCCGATATTCTTACAAAACCGCTAGCACTTGAAAGATTTGCCTATTTTCGATGAAATCTAGGTATAATCGATGATTATGAAGTATGTGGCTAACTCTTTATGGATGTTATAATTGATTGAAATTTGTATGATAAATGTGGTTTAAAATGTTTTACAAAGGACCAAATCAACAAACTCTTTGTTTTCTCAGCAAAACAGGCCAAACGGATGACTGGTTTCTAAACCGGACGTCTGTTTCAGGACAAACAGACGACCGTTACCTCATCCGCTTTCTCATCCATTTGAGCAGAAAGTTTTAAAGTGAAATGTTAGATTCAAATGGACGACCGTCACTTCATCCGCTCCATCATCCGTCTACGTAGAGAGTTTTTAAACGAAATGTTAGGTAAAACCGATCAACTGTTTGAGCCAATCGATCGACTGTTTCAGCGAAAATCAGGTTTTTAAGTTAGAAAATTTTCAAATTTCTTCATTCCTATTTCGTGCGAACCCACGATTTTCTCTTAAAATTTCTCCCCATTCATCAAATCTCTTTCAAATCTTTCAAATTTAAGTTCAAAATCAAAAACCCATATCAATTCCACACTTAAATCTGCAAAATCCCTAATTTTTTGTTAATCAAATCATTCAATTCCATATGAAACAGACGAACAAAACCCTAGCCTCCTATAATCCATTTGCAATCATCATGCCTCGGGTAAAAATGGCGAGTAAACGACCAAGGAGGGAAAGGGCACCTTCTCCATCCTTCGAAGACGAAGCTACACCTACGAAAAATTGGATTGACAAATGCCGAACACTCATCGGTAAGAATGTCGATCTCGCTTCTTTTACGTTTGACGCCCCCTCATTTCATTTAGAAGACTATTTTGTCGCAATGAGTTGGGTTTCTATTCTCACACTCAATGAAAAAGCTTACCCCACCATCATGAAAGAGTTCTATAAGCAAATGGTTTTCTCTCTAGGGGTGGGTATCTCTTGCTTAGTTAGAAATAAAAGAATCACAATCACTAAAGAACTTATTCGTTCTATTCTTGAACTTGAGGACGGTGGTATTCATCTTTATACCTCAAAAACGATTCCTCATCTTGAAGAGTACAATCCTGTTAAGGCATGTTGTCGTGTCACCGGGAAATACTTCAAGGCTCCCGCACGACTTAGTACAAATCAACTAATACTCACATGTCGTGTTTTGCACAATATCATCTCCCATATTATCTTCCTTGGGAAAGATCACCCTGATGAAGTAAATCATTACAACGTCTTCCTTCTCAATTCCATATTAGTTGGGCGAAAACTAGACTTTCCATACATTATGCTCAATCATATGGACTCGGTTCTTCGCGGTACTAGGTCTAAGGCTTTATCTTACGGAATGATTCTTACCAAAATCTTTCAACATTTCGAAGTCTCTTTCCGTGATGCGATCGCCCTTCTTCCTAAACCAATCGGCACCATTAATACTCTTACTCTTAAACGCATGAATTTTTTTAAAGAAAATGGGCAATGGGTGGTGAAATCTAAAGGATTTGATAATGAGTTGGGACCCTCTACTTTGCCATTTGGGGGTGGTGAAGAAATGGATGAAGACGAAGATGATCCTTCACCGAGACCGATATCACATAGGCCGTCGTCCTCTACCTCTGGGTTCACTTTCACCGAGGACCATTACAATTTACTTAATGGTAGGATCGACTCACTACAACAATCGGTAGACGGCATGACATCATTGCTTCAAGAACTTCATTCCTGCCTTGATGCTGTGCTTTCTCCGCATCCTCCACCGGAGAACTAGTTTATCTAGTTTCTTTTTTAATTTATGTGTTTTTGGAACTAACTTTCATTTTTGCCTATTTTATTTGAACTATGAATGTCGTTACATTTTAGTTTCTTTGTTTTTGGCACTAGTTTTAATTGATGTCTATTCTTGTTGGAACTATAATTTTAAGTTTATGAATCATATTTTGCTTCATTTAGGGTATATATGTTTACCTTAATGTTTTGATTCTAATTTTTTGTTTATGCCAAAAGGGGGAAAATATATGTGATGTGATGTGATGAAAATGTGATGAAAATCTGACAAACGAATTGGTAATTTAAATTACGATGAAGTTGATATCTTGTTATGTGATGGGATCAATTAAATGAAAAATAATCTAATGTTACAAATTTATCAAACCATGCTTACTTGAAAAAGAAAGGGAGAATATATATGCTTTATTTTATCTTTTTATTCTTTATATTCTCAATTACACATCACATTGTTTGTCATAATCAAAAAGGGGAAAATTGTTGACCTATGGTTAACTTTAAACCTTAATGTTTTGATTATAACAAACAAATAAGTATTGTTTACTAACAATATATTTGCAAGTAATATCCAAAGTACTACAAATCGAACTCGCAAGCATATCAATGTCAAAGTCAATCAATACCAGAGTTCAAGAAATTCAAGACTCGAAGTTCAAGATCGAAGAATAGATTTCTAGATAAAATTGTAAAGGTACTAATTCTTTGATTTTTAGCATTAAATGGATAAAAGCTCAAAAATAATTTTATGCACAAAAACCATGTTGATATCACTTACATAAAATATTTTTATCAAAGTCAAAAATCAATTTTAGAAAACATTTCAGAAAAACTGAACCGGTCGACCGTTTGTGAAGAACCGGTCGACTATTTGAACGTCATTTTCCAAAAAATGATTGTTCTGATTTTTACCGTTCCGAAGGCTATTTCTAACCGCCTGACTTATAGGTCGACTGGTTGGACAGAAAGTTTCGAAAATTTATCTCTATAAATACCTATTCATTTATTATCATTCAATAACACTTACAAGAGTATTAATAGAGAAAATCACATTGAGAAAATTCATTCAAAGCTTCATTATATTTATATCTTCAAAATCATTCATTGAAAAACTTTGTTTGATCAAATCAAACTTTTGATTCATCATTATCAACAAAGTTTATTTCTAACACTTGAGCTTTTTCATTCATTGCTATTCATTAAAGTGTTAGTCTCTCTTAGTACCAAACTTCTATCTATCATTCATCAAGAGAGAAATACATTCTCAAATTTATTTCTTTATATCATTGGGTCGTATTGAGGTCCCTTGAAAGCTCAATATTATATAAGGATTGGTGCTCCTTGTTTGTAAGTCACCGGATACATTGTAAGGGTTTCGATTGCACCATAAGTCAATCAAGATAGTGGAAATGCCGTGCTCGTGTTGGAGAGCTTGGTAACGGAAGACGTAGATCATTGGTTGGATCGAACCTCTATAAAAATATCGTTTGCACTCTCTTTACCCTTTTATTTACTTACATTGTGCTCGTATTTTTAGTTGCTTAATTTATATCTCTTAAATTTCTTATTTTGAGATTATTCTACGAAAAAGTTTGAGAAAATCAATTCATCTCCTCTTGGTTAGTTATTCTTGGACTATCAGCCTAGGCAAGGGTCGAGATAGCTTTTGATTTCAAACTCAACCCTTGAAAAATATTGGTCGGCATGTTGGACCGGTCCACGAGCCAACCCACAAGCCGGCCCGTGGCTCATGAGCCAAATGACAATTTTTTAAAGTGGTAATCCATGTAGATTTTTTAAACTCTAAAAATACTGCATTTGTAAAATAAAAAATTAACTAGCTGGCCAGCTGGCTCGTTAGCCCCAACAGGCCATGACCGTGAGATCCACGAGCCATGAGCCGGTCTGCGCTCGTTATTTTAGGATGAGCTGAGAGGCCCCATCCATTGGGATGAGCTGGTCCCTTCTTGGCAACTGGCTCGGCCCTTTCCATATCTAACTAGTCCTTTCAAATACCTAAGCAACCATTTTAAAGCTTCTCAATGATTTGGTCCTGGATTAGACATAAACCTATTAAGCATACTAACTCCAAAATCTAAGTCAGGTATGGTACACCATCAAATAAATAACAAGTCTTATTGCATTTGAATAAGGAATTTTACTCATATATTCTACTTCTTTATCATTAGCAGGTGATTGATCTTTAGACAAAACAAAGTGATTTGCTAAAGGCAATATAACTGGCTTACATTCATTTATACCAAACTTCTTTAATATCATTAACACATGTGGAACTCGATGTAAAAACAGAAAATAATTTGACCTACTTTTTTCTATCTCCATGCTTAAGATTTTTTTAACATTTCCTAGGTCTTTCATGTCAAAATCACTACTCAAAGCTGTTTTTATCCGATCTATCAATTTCATATTAGAGCCAATCAAGAGCATGTCATCAACATCCTATAATAAAAACACCATTATTAACATCGTGATGTTGATAATATAAACAACGATCTAATTTACTTATTTGGAAACAAGTGGTTAATATAAAGGAATCAAAACGCTCATACCATTGTCTAGGAGATTGTTTTTAACCATACATTGACCATTTAAGAAAACACACATGATCATGTTTTTGTTTATCTTTAAAACATTGGGATTGATTCATATAATTATTTTCATCAAGTTCACCATGTAAGAACGCAGTCTTAACATCAAATTATTCAACTTCCTAGTCAAAATATGCAACTAATGCAAGCACGACCATAATAGTACTAGACATAACAATAGGTAAAAGCATTTCATTATAATATACCCACTCTTTCTGTGTGTAACCCTTATCTACTAAAATCTTAAAGGTTCACTCTCAGTGGTTACCTCATTAACCTTAAAACCCACAGTCAAGTATTGACTTGTTTTTAGGTTTAGGGATTAACTTCCAAGTTTGATTCTTATCAAGAGAACTTGTATCTTCTTTTATTGCTTTCAACCACTCCTCACATTGCTCACTTTCCATAGTCTCCTCATAAGTGTTTGGCTCCTTATTAATTAGGTCTTAATAACTAGCATAGGTTAAGAAAAAGTCTGATTCATAACATAGTCTTTGAGGCTCTCTATGTTGTCTTCTTACTCTATCTCTAGCTAACTAGTAATTAGCCAAATGATTTCGGTCATTTAGATGTTCTTCAACTACTTCTTCACATCTCTCTTCATCTATAGGTTGCTGATTTTGTTGATTTTGACTCTCCACCTCATTGGAGGTAATGGGAATGTATACTCACCTTTTTCAATTCTACATGGGATTGTCCACTACTGTTATCTTGCTGTTATTCACTCGACATGTCAGAATATGACTTTAGACAAGGCATCTCATACTAATTAAATGTGACATCTCAACTTATAATAATTCTCACTCATTTTTAGCTTCTATCACATAGCCTATACTTTTAACACCATCATAATAACCTAAAAAACACATTTTCTAACCCTAGGTTCAAGTTCTCTCATTTTGATGAGAGAAAGCAGAACACACAAATGTTCTAAGCATGGAATAATCATAGGGATGGCACCTGTCCCTTGCCCTGCCCCACCATTCGACCTGTGAATTCGCAGGACAGGGCACCCTTTGACCAGCCAATCGCCTCAGATAATTTTTTCTTTGGTAAAATGAAAAAATAATTAAAAAAAAAAGAAATAAGAATTTTTAAAAATATTTGTAGCAAATAAAAAAAAAACAAAAATACAAGATTGTCGTTATGATGTATGTTATGGTTGGATCTCAAAATTCAATTGAGACACCACCACAAGCTGATAATTCAATGGAATTCACTCTGATAAAATGAATTGACTACCATTTACTGGAATTACAATTTTCTGAAGTAGTATTTTAAGAGATAAAATGGGTAAAACAAAATAACCATAAATGGAGGAAAAAAGAGCGATTAGGGCGTGAGACTTCAGCGAAATCCAGTTGGATAAATTCTCAATTTGGCAAAGGTGATTCCATACTTTCATGTTCTTCAGTATTTAAAGGAAGTTGGAAAAAAAAACTTGTTTTCCAACTAATACAATAAACGTGAAATACAACTTAACAAAACGTAATCTAACTATTAAACCAAACGACACCGTCTTCATTTATTCCAAACAACATTGTTTTCTAACTGTCCTTTTGTAATTCTATTACTTCTACTATTCCTCTTCTTCCTCTAGTTCCATTGCAGCTTGTTCTTTCTCAATTGCTCCTAGCAACTCGTGCTTAAACAGACTTTGTCCCCAAGGTACTATGTCTGGATAGGCTTTGTATAGTGCTACAGGATCTTCCCATGTCGCATCATCAACACTTCCTTCACTCCATAGTACGAGCCACTGCTCTTCTTTTTTACCCCTGCCTTGTACTAACCTCATTTCCAGGATCTTAATAGGGATGCTCCCTGAATTTTGTTCTTCCACTACTATGGGTAGTTGGTCCACCCACCTTCTTCTTAAGTAAATAAACATGGAATATAAGGTGTATTTTGGAGCCTGCTGGTAATGCCAACCTATAAGCTATAGCACCAATCTTCTGGACAACTTGGTAAGGACAAAAGTATTTGGGACTAAGTTTTTGGTTGCTTCTTTTGACTATAGTCTGTTGATAATATGGTTGTAGTCTAAGATACACCCAATCTTCTTCAAAAGACCTTTCAATCCTCCTCTTATTTGTATATAACACCATTCTTGCCCGGGCTTGAGCCAAGTTCTCTCTCAACTAATGATCCACCTTATGCCTTTCTTGCACAATTTCATTAATTGCAGCCAAGTTGGTTATCTAATAAGGTCCCAATGCCAGTTGTGGTAGTGGAATACCATATAGAGCTTCAAATGGGGACATTTGAATGGCTAAGTGATAGGTAGTATTGTACCACCATTCTGCAAAGTTCAACCATTTAGCCCACTACTTTGGTTCATGATGAGTTATGCATTTGAGGTACATTTTTAAGCATTGGTTAAGTCTCTCTGTTTTCCCATCTAATTGGGGATGATAAGATGTACTCGTGTGCAATTGGGTGCCCAAAGGTTTGAACAATTCTTGCCAAAATCTGCTGGTGAATACCTTGTTCCTATTAGACACAATACTCTGTGGTGTCCCATGTAGCTTAGATATATTTTCCATGAATAATTGAGCAATTTGTCTGGCAGTATAAGGGTGTGACAAGGCCACAAAGTGCCCATACTTAGTGAACCTATCCACAACAACAAGGATAACATATTTCCTTCCTAATTTAGGCAAGCCTTCTATGAGATCCATTGAAATGTAGCTCCAAGAGTTGACAGGTTCAGGTAGAGATTGGTAGAGATTGCAGTAGACCAGAGTAGACACCTCTGAAAAATCTCACATTGTAGTACTCTTGTTTAATTTCTTGTAGCATCCCTGGCCATGTAAAGTTCTATTTTGCTCTGAAGATGCTAGCCTGTACTCCTGAATGTCTCTCTTCTTGTGAGGCATGTATATTCTCAATAATTTTCTATATGATATTCTCTCCACTGCCAATGTATAATTTCTCTTTATGCCTCATAAGACCATTTTTATACTAATAGTCAGGATCTGCTTGTGCATCAATGGTCAAAACTTGAATTTTATTCTGGGCCTTTTCATTTTCTTCATAGTTGGCCATTATTTCTGTCACCCAAGTTGGAGTAGTAGTGGTTATGGCATTGCATTCCTCCTTTCTAGACAATGCATCAGCAACAATCCTAGCATTCCTCACCCATTCCCTAGGCCTATCACCATTAAAGTAAGGAAAGTCGATTTTGGGAACTTTAGTATAAGTCCTATTATCTTCTCTGAATTGATTGAAATGTGGTGACCCAACTCTATTACTGCCAAAACCCCCAGACACAACTTGTTTATCTTTATTTTCTTTCTTATTTTCACAAATTTGTGCCACAATAGCAACCAACGTCTCATATTTCTGATTCATATCATTCATAATATTTTCGATCTTCTCTTATCTGTTACCCAACACCTTAAAAGTTAAGTCAGTTGATTATACTTTATTGGCCATTGCTCCGTAAGCTGCACCCAGTTCTCCCATTTCTCTACCTACCTTTCTTAAGTGTTCTTCATGGATTTTGCTTCACGTTTTTGTCATGGCCTCGGATTAAGGATGCTCTGATACCAATTTGTTATGGTTGGATCTCAAAATTCAACTGAGACACCACGACAAGCTGATAATTAAATGGAATTTACTCTGGTAAAATGAACTGACTAACATTCAATGGAATTACAATTTTCTAAAGCAGTATTTTAAGAGATAAAATGGGTAAAACAAAATAAGCAGAAATGGAGGAAAGAAGAGAGATTATGGCGTAAGATTTCAGCTCTATTCAGTTGGATAAATTCTCAATTTGGCAAAGATGATCCAGAGTTCCATGTGCTTCAGTATTTAAAGGAAGTTGGAAAATATCATGTTTCCCAACTAATACAATAAACGTGAAAATAAAACTTAACAAAATGTTATCTAACTATTAAACCAAACGACACTGTCTTCATTTATTCCAAACGGCGTCGTTCACTAACTGTTTTTTTGTAATTCTGTTGCTTCTACTATTTCTCTTCTTTCGCTGGTTCCATTGCAGCTTGTTATTCCTCAATTGCTCCTGATAGTGTAGTGGTTAAGATTTATAGTTTATAACTACAACTTGGATTCGATTCTTATTTTTCTCATTTCTAGCGAAAATTGTAATTTGTATTCTATTTTATGATTTTTTTCAAAAAAAAAATAAAAATAAAAATTTAAGGGACGGGTCGCGGGGCAGAGCGGACCCGGACCCGTCCTAGACCCATCCCTATTACCTGAATAAGTGGGACCGGTCCAGGGCGGCAGGTATTTTTGCCATTCTTAAATAATTAGCACATTTACCAAACTATTTTTCGTGTGGCATATCACCATTTAATGCAACAGATGGAGTTAAGTTAACCAAATAATATGTAGTCATAACAGCTTCATCCAGAAAGATTTTGGAATAACATAACTTAACATCATACACCTAACCTTATCAAACAAAGTACAATTCAGCTTTTCTATAACCCCATTTTGTTGGAGGGAATAAGTAACAGTTTTATGTCTAATTATACTATATTCAATGTATTATCAATATCAGCATTGCAAAATTCAAGGCTATTATCAGTTCTCAGATATTTATTTTTCTTTCCAATTTGATTTTGAACTTGCAAATTTCTAATTTTTAAATTTTCTAAAAGTTTCAGATTTATCATTTAGAAGATAAACCAAACTTTCTTAGAAAAATCATCAATTATGGACAAGAAATATCTGTTACCACCAGAAGTGAGATTACTAGTAGGCCCCCATAGACCTGAGTGCATATACTCTAAAACACCAATCGTGTTTATGCACAATAGAAGATAAAGATATTTTAACATGTTTTCCAAGCACACAGTGATTACAGAATGGTATGTTAGACACATAGTCTTTAACAAAAATACATTTATCATTAATGAGGTTAAACCCCTTAACATTCACATGTGCTAGTACCATTTGTGTGTTTTATCAGTGTTAGTGGAAAAGATGGATAGCGATGTATATGTCGTTTCTTCTCACCCCTTTACAAAGTCACAATAGCACTCTTAATCATTTTTAACATTCCATTTTTATTTTACTAGTTTGTCTACTCTCTTCTAATTCTCTTACTGAAATTAAATTCCTAGCCATTTTAGGAATATATCTTACCCCTTTTAAATTAAGCATGTAGCTAGTATCAAATTTAATAATAATGTCACCAATCCTAGCCACTTTGCATGCTTGATTATTATCCGTTACCACATGTCTAGACTCATATTCACACAAGTTATTAAACAATTCCTAATGAGATGTAACATGGAATGATGCACCAGAATCAAGTATCCATTCATGCAATTGGGATTTCACAGTCAGATTTAATTTAGTGGATTCAGAATTCAACAGCACATAGACCTCACCAACATCTACATTTGAGGTGGAAACAACATTATCCTCATCTCTCATTTTTTCTTTTTGTTTATTTTTTCTTTATAACAGTCCTTTATGAAGTGAATTTTTACCATATCCATAACATTTCTTACTTTTCGCTTTTGTTTTTCACCTAGAATGACTTCTACCTTTCTTTTTACCACTTGATTATAACTGTTTTGACTATCATGATTCCTAGCATGAGACCTACCTCTCATCATATGAACTTCACCACTTCTTCTCTCGTTTCTTTCATTCTCAACTCTATTTCTTTACTTCTTAAAGAGTCAATAACAATTTCAGGTGTTAAAGTATCCCTCGTGTACTTTATAGTATTTTTTACTTCTTTATGCTCATCTGGTATATCATTTAGTAAAATAATGGCTTTATATTATTTAGGTACCTTTTCACCACAATTTTTATATCCTGTACCAATTTATTAAAGATTTCCAAATTGCCATCTAAATCTTTAGAAAAATTAATTTTGAAATTGAAAAAACTTTCAAGCAGAAAAAGTTTATTTGGAGTGAATTTTGTTAAATAAAGCTCTTCCAATTTTTTCCAAAGGTTTTTAGTGGAATTAATTTTCCAACTATTCTCAAAACAAAATCAAACAAGTGCAAGATAATAGAAGTATAAGCCAATTTATCATTTTTTTTCTCTGAGCGTTTAGGAAAAGTGCCATCAATAGTTTTATAAATTTTTCGTTGAACAAGAATTTCTCTCATTTTTGGTTGCAAAATTAAAAAAAAAAATCATATTTTCAATTAAAGACCTCCAAATCAAAATGGTGTGTGATAAGTGCATTTTGTGCACTTATTCGAGCATTTAAACTAAGCTTTTACCTCGTCATTTTATTGAATTTTTACTTAATTTAGTGTATTATTGCTTCTATTTCAGTTTTGGATCCGTCTGTGAGCAATTGTAAAAGATTGGACCAAAAAAACAACAAGTTCACAAATATTTCATAAGTATGAGGATCAAATTGCATTCACTTGAAGCTTGAGGACCAAATTGGAGATTATGGAAAGTTTTGAGGACTAAACAACACAAAATCCAAAGTTGAGGAACAAAAACTGCAAATATGGAAAAAAAACCAAGCTGGGCGATCGCCCAGCTGCATTGTGCAAAAACAGAGACCAATTAAGCTCGCCTGGGCGATTGCTCGGGAATAGCCTGGGCGGCTAAAATTTGGCCTGCGAATTTCTTTTTGATTTTGTTTCCTTTTCAAATTCTATTTTGATTAGGAAACGTTTTAACCCACAGTTTTAAGGACTTTTTGGAATATTTTAGGGCACAATTAGGGAAGTATATATATGAGTTATTAACTTATAACAAGTGTGAAGTTTTGGGAAGAAAAACGAGAGACAAATCAAGAAACGAAGATCAAAATTTCATTTTTCAAGAATTCAACGAAGATCAAGTTCAAAATTTCATTTCTCAATTATTTCTTCATATCAGGGTGATGGCTTCTATATTTTATCTTTATTTTATCTTTTCTTCTTCGTAGTATACTAGGTTAGTTTATTTAATACTAGGATCATGATGAAACTTGTAACATGATCCTTTAATTCTTTGAACCGAGTTTTTAATATTTAAGCATGATTTTAATTTTGAATAATTGATATTAATTTCTCTTCTTCTACAATTATGTGCGCAATAGTTGTATGATTCTTGATGCGAGCCAGGGGCTGACGAACCATGGACCGACTAGCCAGGACTCAACACATAGTCTGATAGGAACATTAACGAGGTCACGAGCTAAGAAGATCAATGAGGACATGCAAGGTCTTGTTCAAGCTACGTGGGCTGAAACTGATATCAAAAGTCCGATGCCAACTTTGGTACACTTGATTCAAGCTAAGGACTATATTGGAAGTATATCAGAGTCTAATGGCAGATCGGAGGACCAAAAGGAGCGTGAGACAAAGTTGGAGGACCAGAATGCAGATAGGGCAGAAATCCGCGCAGAGGCTCAAGAAAAATAACCATGGGATCGCATGGTTATATAGCACTGTGATCGCACGGGTGGCAATTTAGAAGCAGAATGTTTTGGAGCCAAACCATGCGATGGCATGGATAATGCCTATGCGATCGCAAGGCGTATTTTCGGAGGAAATCTGGATGTTGGGAAGTTTTAGTTTCCTTTTTGGTTTAGAACTCTTAATTTAATTTAGTTACTTAATTCCGAATTAGCTTAGAATTATTCATATGTTTACTATTTAAACATCTTTCATTGTAAACATAAGACAATTACGTTTTGAGATTAATTAAGTGTGGATTCACTTTCTTCCGAGTTCTTAATTGAACTAATCTAAACTTATCAAAGAATTCGCATCTCTTTGTGGCGTTCATAACTCTGGTTTGTTGTTTCAAGAATTCATCGGGTCAAGTTCTTGCGGCTAGATGTTAGCTTTTTTGGGGGTTCAGATCAAACCTTTATGGGTCCGGGATTTAATTTCTTCGCGAGTTCGCATCAGTTGGTATCAGAGCTTTGGCTCTAAAATCAGGTTCTATCGTTTAATCTCTTGTTTCTATCAGATTCATCTTGAATCATATCAAAAAAACAAAATATATATATATATATATATATATATACATCTCTCTTTTCATCTTCTTCAAGAATTGATCATGCATGATCCATACATGTACCAAAATTAATTATTTCCATTTCTTGCTTGGTGATTCCTTTTTCTTCATTTTTGTGTTGGATTGAAAAAAAAAAAAGAAAATTCGTGAGAAATTCTAGAAACGAGCTCTTTGATATTCTTATCATAAATTATCATCCAGTGCTTATTTCTTATTCTTGTTTGCTTTTCATCCTTATTCTTTCCGTTGTCTACCTTGTTCTTGTTCTTGTTTTGAATGCCGCGGGAGCCGAAATTCTTGATTGAGTTTAGATAGTTCTTTAGAGAACTTTGTAAGAAATACAAGAGTGGAAAAAGGCAAGAGTGGTGAGACTATTATCGGAAAAAAGCCATATAGAGCGAGACACGAGTGCAATCACGTGAGGTAGATATTTTTTTTCTTGTCCTTTTATTTCTTTCTAATTATTCAGTTTTAAACAATGTCTAATCACGGAGAAACTACCCCTGGGAGTGAAAACAACCAGTTCTTCTTGTTAAGGGCCATGCAACAACAATTTGATCATATGGACGTGGTGTTTGACGAGATGAGTGAGACTAATAATGCATTAAAGGTTATAGTGGAACAACATAATGCTATATTTACAACCTTACTAGGCGAACAACAACCTGGGGTTTCTCATGATAGGAGACGGGATAGGCAATATCATAGTCCTATGCCTGATTTTGAGAATGAGACTGTAGTAGGGAGTGAGGATGGTGAAGCCTATAACTATGGGGCTGAGATGGGTAGAATGAGACGTAGGAGAGATAGGCGTGAAAGGCCACCTAGAGCGGTTGATTATAGAGGCCAGGGTGGGGTAAAAAGAAACTTTGGAAATATTAAATTGAAAATACCTTCATTCCAAGGCAAGAATAATCCTGACGCCTATTTAGAGTGGGAAATGCAGATGGAATTAATCTTTGATTGTCATAACTATTCGGAAGAAAAGAAAGTCAAATTAGCAGTAATTGAGTTCACTGAATATGTTATCATGTGGTGGGATCAATTAGTGACCAATAGAAGGAGAAATCATGAAAGGCCTGTGGAGACTTGGGATGATTTAAAAGCTCTTATGAGGAGGAGATTTATACCTAGTCATTACCATAGAGACATATATCAAAAATTGCAGAGCCTTACTCAAGGTTCAAGTAGCGTAGAGGATTATCATAAGGAGATGGAGATGGCCATGATTAGGGCTAATATCGAGGAGGATAGGGAAGCTACCTTAGCTAGGTTTTTGAATGGGTTAAATAGAGATATAGCCAATATAGTTGAATTACAACATTATGCAGAGTTAGAGGAAATGGTGCACATGGCTATGAAGGTAGAAAGGCAGTTGAAACGAAATGGGACAGCACGGTATTCCTCGGGATCTAACCCTCCCTGGAAGCCACGGTGGGATAGTACTGACAGGGGTGAGATGACTGTTTCAAAGGGGAAGACCGAACCACCTAAGGGAACCAATGTAGTACCTACCAATAACAAACCCAAGGCAGACTTTCATCCTTCTAGGAATAGGGATATTAAATGTTTTAAATGTTTGGGTGTCGGGCACATTGCATCACAATGCCCAAACTGGAGGGTAATGGTTTTGCATGACAATGGGGAGGTGGTATCTGAAGTTGAGAATGATAGTGATGAAATGCCTGAATTGGAGGATATTGGTGTAGAATACTCCGTTGAAGGTGTAGCTCTAGTTGCACGGCGTGCTCTTAATGCACAAATTAAGGTAGATGATATGGAGCAGTAGAGAGAGAATTTATTTCATACTAGGTGCTATGTTAAAAACAAAGTGTGTAGTCTGATAATAGATGGAAGAAGTTGTACCAATGTCGCTAGTACCATGCTTGTTGAGAAATTAGGTTTGTCTATAATAAAACACTCTAGGCCTTATAAGTTACAGTGGTTAAATGAATGTGGGGAGGTCAAGGTTAACAAACAGGTTTTAGTGAGCTTTAGTATTGGGAAGTATACTGATGATGTGATGTGTAATGTGGTCTCTATGCATGCTGGCCATCTTCTGGTGGACAGACCTTGGCAGTATGATAGGAAAGTGATACATGATGGGTTTTAGAATAGGTACAGCTTTGTCAAAGATGGTAGACCAGTTACTCTTGTTCCATTATCATCAAAATAGGTTTATGAGGACCAATTGAAATTAAAAGGCGATGCAGATCAAAAGAAAAAGAGTGAGTTAGAGGCACAAGAACAAACGAAGAAGGAAGAAAAAAATGAGAGTGAGGCTGATAATAATTTAAAATCATGAGAGAAAACAAAGGTGAGTTTCTATGCCAAAGAAAGAGAGATCAAGAGGGCCCTTTTCGAAAATCAGCCATTGATTTTGCTAGTATACAAGGAGTCCAACCTTGTAATTAGCGACACTAACCACTCCCTCCCTCCCCAGTTTAGCTATTTCTTTGTTGCAGGAGTTTGAGGACGTGTTTCCTGAAGAGATGCCTAGTATTTTACCACCCATTCGAGGTATCGAACATCAAATTGACTTTGTACCCGGTGCTGTTATTCCAAATCGCCCGACGTACAGAAGTAATCCTGAAGAGACCAAGGAGCTTCAAAGGCAAGTTGAGGAGTTGATGGGCAAAGGGTACGTGAGAGAAAGCATGAGTCCATATGCAGTGCCAGTGCTACTTGTGCCCAAAAATGATGGGACCTGGAGAATGTGTATTGATTGCATGGCAGTCAATAACATAATGGTAAAGTATCGTCATCCCATACCTAGATTAGATGATATGCTTGATGAGTTGCATGGATCTTGTATTTTTAGTAAAATTGATCTTAAGAGTAGATACCACCAAATAAGAATGAAAGAAGGGGATGAATGGAAAACTGCTTTTAAGACTAAATATGGTTTGTATGAATGGTTAGTAATGCCTTTTGGTTTAACTAATGCCCCCAAGAACTTTTAAGAGATTAATGAACCATGTTTTACGTGCTTTCATAGGCAAATTTGTGGTAGTCTACTTTGATGATATTTTAGTATATAGTAAGAACTTGGATGATCACATTGAACAATTGCGTTGTGTGCTTAATGCCTTAAGGCATGAAAAACTGTATGCTAATCTTAAAAAGTGTACCTTTTGCATGAAACAGGTTGTTTTCCTTGGCTATATTGTTAGTACAAATGGTATTGAGGTCGATGAAGAAAAGATTAGGGCCATTAAGGAATGGCCAACACCGAAAAATGTCACTAAGGTGAGGAGCTTTCATGGTTTGGCTAGCTTTTATAGGCATTTTGTTAAAGATTTTAGCACGCTAACTACACCACTTACTGAAACTATAAAGAAAAGTGTTGGGTTTAATTGGAGCCTTGATCAAGAAAATGCATTTAATATTATTAAAGATAAATTGTGTTCTGCACCTATTTTAGCGCTACCTAACTTTAACAAAACTTTTGAGATTGAATGTGATGCCTCAGGTATAGGTATTGGAGCTGTATTAATGCAGGAGAAACGACCAATTGCCTATTTTATTGAAAAACTGGGTGGGGTTGCCTTGAATTACCCAATATATGACAAAGAATTGTACGCTTTGGTGAGAGCCTTGGAGACTTGGCAACATTACCTATGGCCGAAGGAGTTTGTCATCCATACCGATCATGAGTCCCTGAAGCACCTGAAAGGGCAAGGTAAGCTGAATAGGCGGCATGCCAAGTGGGTAGAATTCATCGACACTTTTCCTTATGTCATTCAATACAAACAAGGTAAGGAAAATATTGTGGCTGATGCGTTGTCTAGAAGGTACACCCTCATTGCTACTTTAAATACCCGATTATTAGGTTTTTAGTATGTTAAGGACTTATATGCTAATGATAATGATTTTGCTGGTATGTATGGGGCATGTGAGAACAATACTTTTGGACAATATTATAGACTAGATGGCTTCTTGTTTAAAGCAAATAAATTATGTGTGCCTTTTAGTTCTTTACGTGAGTTGCTTGTGCGTGAGGCACATAGAGGAGGCTTAATGGGACATTTTAGGGTGAGGAAAACTTTAGATGTATTGCATGAACATTTCTTCTGGCCTAAAATGAGACGTGATGTAGAAAGATTGTGTGCAAGATGTATCACATGTAAACAGGCCAAATCTAGAGTCTTACCTCATGGTTTGTATACTCCTTTACCCGTACCTAACGAGCCTTGGATTGATATCTCTATGGACTTTGTATTAGGCTTGCCTAGGTGAAAACAAAATAAGGATTCAATTTTCGTGGTTGTTGATAGGTTCTCTAAAATGGCGCATTTTATATCTTGCAATAAAACAGATGTTGCTACTAACATTGCTGAATTATTCTTTCGAGAAATTGTCCGCCTACATGGTGTTCCAAAGAGTATTGTATCTGATCGAGATGTTAAATTTCTTAGCTACTTCTAGAAAATCTTGTGGGGGTAAGTTGGGGACTAAGTTGTTGTTTTCAACTACTTGTCACCCTCAAACGGATGGCCAAACCGAGGTAGTAAACAGAACTTTATCTACTTTATTACGTACTGTAATCCAAAAGAATCTAAAGAATTGGGAGGACTATTTGCCTTTTATTGAATTTGCATATAATAGAAGTGTACATTCTACTACGAATATGTCTCCATTCGAAATTGTGTATAAGTTTAATCCATTAACACCTTTAGATTTGATTCATTTACCTGTTGATGAAAGGACTAGCTTGGATGGACACATGAAGGCAGAAATGGTAAAGCGGCTCCATGAGAGTGTGCGACAACAAATTGAAAAGAAGAACAAATAGTATGCCTCCAAAGCCAACAAAGGCCGTCGACAAGTTATCTTGGAACCTGGAGACTAGGTCTGGGTGCATATGAGGAAAGAACGGTTTTCTGCCCGGCGACGGTCTAAACTATACCCTAGGGGGGATGGACCTTATCAAGTCCTTGAACGAATAAATGATAATGCTTATAAAATTGATCTTCCAGGTGAGTTTAATGTTTCGGCTACTTTCAATATTTCTGATCTTTCTCCCTTTGATGCAGGTGATGATTCGAGGTCGAATCCTTTTGAGGAAGGAGGGGATGATGCAAGCCAGGGGCCGACGAACCATAGACCGACTAGCCAGGACTCAACACATTGTCCGATAGGAACATTAACGAGGTCACGAGCTAAGAAGATCAATGAGGACATGCAAGGTCTTGTTCAAGCTACGTGGGCTGAAACCGATATCAAAAGTCCAATGCCAACTTCGGTACACTTGATTCAAGCTAAGGACTATATTGGAAGTATATCAGAGTCTAATGACAGATCGGGAGACCAAAAGGAGCGTGAGACAAAGTTGGAGGACTAGAATGCAGATAGGGCAGAAATCCGCGCAGAGGCTTAAGGAAAATAACCATGCGATCGCATGGTTATATAGTGCTGCAATCGTACGAGTGGCAATTTAGAAGCAGAATGTTTTGGAGCCAAACCATACGATCCCATGGATAATGCCTATGCGATCCCAAGGCGTATTTTCGGAGGAAATCCGGATTTTGGCAAGTTTTAGTTTCCTTTTTGGTTTAGAACTCTTAATTTAATTTAGTTACTTAATTCCGAATTAGCTTAGAATTATTCATATATTTACTATTTAAACATCTTTCATTGTAAACATAAGACAATTACGTTTTGAGATTAATTAAGTGAGGATTCACTTTCTTCCGAGTTCCTAATTGAATTAACCTAAACTTATCAAAGAATTCGCATCTCTTTGTGGAGTTCATAACTTTGGTTCGTTGTTTCAAGAATTCATCGGGTCAAGTTCTTGCGGCTAGATTTTAGCTTTCTTGGGGTTCAGATCAAACCTTTATGGGTCTGGGATTTAATTTCTTCGTGGGTTCGCATCAATTCTTGTGGCTTGTTTTACCTTCGAGAGATGAAAAATAGGTTATACATAATATCAATTGACGTAGAGTCCGATAGGGGATAGAGATATACCGCTATGCTTTACGTGATCTTTAAGTATTCACAAATTCTAATGCATTCTTGTATGTTTGCATTCGTCATAGAGATATAGTCGAGTCACATATATGGATATGTGTAATTCTACACAAAAAATGCACAAGACACAAAAATAAGCACCGTATGCAAGTAAATGCAAAACAACTGATAGCACACAACATGGTAGCAAGCCAACCATACTTTCTTAAGGTCTAACAAATATACACCAATCTACAACCCTTATATTCCATGAGAATTGTATTCTAAAGTCAAGAGATAAGCCAGATACAGGTCAATCCGGGTTAATTCTAAACAGAATGAAAACATGTATATAGAAGCAATTTCAACAAGTTATAAAGCACAACAACAATCTTACAAAGGATTTAGGCACAAAACACAACAATTAATACTCTAGGTCTAACAACAAGTAATTGTTACCCTATATGGTAACCCCAATCCTAATGACCACCCCACACGATGACCTCTATTGTGAAAAGTAAATGGCTATTCCACACAATAGTCTTGATAGCAGAAAAATAAATGACAGAATACAATAATAGATCAAAAAATTATGCTAATCGTATTAACGAAGAGATATGAAACTCTAGAGCCACACATTATTCGCCATAGGATTGTAAACTCAACAGCAAAGCAACAGTAAAGGCTGAAACATCGCACGCGTCCACTACCAAACTGTTGTACGAATTGTTTGAACTACCAGCGATGGAATGGACAACCACATAATGTTTAGGAACTGTTGATGTCGCCACCAACCACTCGTCGAAAAATCCCCACACGCACCGCTAAAAGAAATCTCCAGTCTCTATCCACGCGCTGGTCTGGTGGCTCCGCCTTGACGTACCGAACCTAGATATGTCCTCATTTCACCTAGACGATGCTTGGTTTGGTCATCAATAGAACAGACATATTCAGTCATCTTTTCCTCTTCGTTGATCTGGCCATAAAAGTTGTTTTTCTTGCACCAAGGAATGCCACCAAGGCTTCGATACCATATTGAGGAATTTACAGATTGTTTTCAACACTAGCAAGATAAACAAGGCTCAGATTCAATTATCCAAACTCCACATTGGCAACACATCAACTGGAACCAATAAGGACTTTAAGTTGTTTAGATCACACACTATTGGGATATCACTCACTTAGAATAATAATCTCATAATATAGATTAATGGAAGAATGTTACAAAGACAAAATGACCAAGGCCAATAATCACAAAGATTCATTAAGAACAAAATGAAAAAGGAACAACCGCTAATTTGTTGTTGAAATTGTTCTCTCTACCTCACAATCTAATTTTCCCTCAAATTGAATTCTACCCATGATTAAATTCTGCCAACTAACGGGTTTTCTCTATCCCTCTAATCCTAATGGCTGCCGTAGTCCTATTATATATATGTAATATAATATAAAGTTAATATATTGTTAACCTTTAAATTAGTCCTCAAAATTTAATGTGGGTCAATTACACTAGGTCATTAAGCAATGACCCAAAATGTCCATTAATCTTTCAAGTGGCCCATTAACCCATTTGGTCCTTTAATATTATTATGAGCTGACACATATGGAGTAGACTTTATAACTATCTTTAATCCTGGCTTAAAGCCTATGAAGATATAAATAGGTCAGATTAATGATCATAGCCCTCGAGGTTTATTTGGATCACAAAGAAAATCCAACATTCAAGACATGCTGCCACCAACACGCCAGCTCTATTTCTTTTCTTTCTCGACCGACTAATACAAAGTTCGATGGGCGAGTGCGGAGTGTCCGAGACCAACTATGAACCAACCAACTACGAAGTGTGAACAAACAACCAGTATTTTTTTTAATTTCTTTTTCTTTTTCTTTTTTACTTTTTAGCATTTGTGTAATGTTTATATTGATTTGTATATTTTAGTTTTAATTTTTTCCTGTCTGATTCATGATTTTATTTGTAATTTTACTGTTCCTTGAAATTGTTGTTAATTAAAGAAAAAAATATTATAGTAATAGAGAAATTTAAACCTATCATGAACTAAAAGAAAGAAAGCTATGATTGATTATGAAGAAAATTATTGTAGAGAAGTTTAATTACTTTTGTATTTTTTTTTAATTTTTTTTTCAACTATTGAAAAAAAAATACTTAAGTTATTGTAAAATTTATTATTTTGAGTTAACCAAGTATTACACAAAACTATGATTTTCTTTCGCATTTGTATGTGTTTTTTTATTTATTTGTAGTTTTCCAATTTGAGACTTGCTTGCATGTTTCTCTATAACGTATTATTTATTAGTTTTTTTTTAGTTAATTACTTAAATTCTTGAAGTCTTCACTTATGTCATGAAAATTTTAACCTTTTTATTTTGCTATTTTTCAATTTCTAGCAATTGAACTAGATTTAACTATACAAGAAGAAATAAGTTGCCAATGTAAAGAAAATGGATGAAGAAATTACCCTGAACCTTGTTCTCGGAGAATAGTTATTCAATTAAATTACACACATTTAGCACTTATTAGGTACTTCGCTTGTCACTACATCACTAATTTGTTTTCATTTATTTGTTAATTTCTATTGATACTAGTTTATAATTAGATGTAATTGTAGGAGGATTGTTGTTACGTCATCGACTTATTTTGTTGTCTTGTCGGCTTATTATTGGAATGTTGTGCCTTGTGGACCTATTTTGTTGCATTGTAGACTTATTTTTAGATTGTTGTGCCTTTTCGACTTATTTTTTGTTTTTGTAATTTACAAATGGAAGGTCAGGCATCTGCCAAAAGGAAAAAAAAGACTTTGATTTTGTTGGAAAAATATGTGTCATATATTTCACTTTTTATATCTTGGCTAACTTAATAAAAATAACTGATTTTTAATGATAAAACAGAAGGTCAGCGTTTGCGTTTTTGACTGGTCTGGTTAACGACAGTTCTGACTAACTGGGTTGATAAGCGGATTATTTTTCCAGATGAGAAAAAGCTGTGATTTTATTCTGTTTCTATACTTGATATATTCTGACTTCATGAATATTATTGACAGCTCCTTTTGTAGGTTAAAGAATTTTTTTTTATTCTCTTAGATTTGTTTAGGAAGGAAATATTTAGTTTCCTAAATTCTTTCCTTCTACAAATCTAAGAATACCTTTCTATATTCTTTCATACTAATTTTCTTACCATTCTTGTTACATATTTTTAGGTAAGAAATAATTCCTAAATTGATTTCTACTTTAACTATAAGTAAGAGTGGAAATCAATAAAGAATTAGGGCTTTGAAATATAATTTTTGGTCTTGGATTCTCTAAGCAAAACCGCCCGAATTTATTGGTGGAAAACAAGACCCGATGCATCATTGATTCAACTTTCAAAGAAAATTTTTTTTCTTCAAACTCATTGAAGAATCAAAAACTAATTGGTGCTCAACGAACAATTCCATATCTTGTTTAAGCTACTTGACGTGAAGTTAAGAACGGAGGTTCTTAATCCAAGTGGTGGTTGCGGTCAAGTACAATAGGGAAGGAGCGATAAAGTTGAGACCGGTGGGTTTGATTCCACTTCATCGACAAGTCAGAAGAAGAAGTATCACAGGGAGTTGATCTGTTTTCTTTTGATTGTTATTTTGTTAATTTTGCGAAATTACAAAAACTGATACTATTGTATTTTTGAACAAGATTATTAGTAGATTGTTTTTACCCATGGGATGGGGGCCCGTGGATGTTTTCTTTAGGGGTTTACCACGTTACATCTTGTGTTCATAATTTATCCTTTAATTTCCGCACTTCACAAGATTAGGTAAACGAACACTGTTGTGGGAGTCAAAACTGTTATCTCTATATCTTGTCAGTTCTGACTACGTTCTGTCCACTGCTTGTTTAATTAAGATTAAAATTCATTTTTAATTTAATTAATCTAGGTTTTAGAACTTTCAACTGGTATTAGAGAGGGTACACTTTTTAAGCACACTTTGAGGACGTATTGACTTATTTGATTGTACCTTACTACTAACTAGATTATTATCTTTAAAGTAGCATTGTACTTTGTTGTGACCTATGGTCAGTATCTATGTCTCTCGGCACTATAGTATGTTGTTGTGTTAAACAGACAATTTTATGGAGGAGAGGGCTACCACCATAAATGTGTGCAGCCCTCCTTGATAATGAACATAAATCATGTAGAAAATGGCTACCTTTATAGCTGTGAGAAAGTCAACTCCATGATCTTATAAATTTAGTGCTTTGACAAAATAAAAAAAAAAGAGAATATATATGTGTGTGTGTGTGTGTGTGTGTGTGTGTGCGCAAATAAAGTCAACACTCTGAGTACTCAAAAAGAAAAATTGCTATGGTACTCCTATCTGGCACGCTCATAATTTTTATTCAAAAAGATATGTTCAGATGATGACTGGTTTGAAATATATCTCAGTACTGATCTTCTTGACAAGGTTCAATTTAGCTTAGTGGGACAGGTTATGATTGATTAATCCAGTATGTCCTATCACACACTCACGTTATAAATCTGACCAATTAATTGAATCTAATGATGCGCATATATCTGATTGGAAGAATCCAGTTGATTTTGATATTTTTGGACTGATTGTATTATTTGTAGAACTATGAATTTGTCCATAAATAAACGATTCAATTTTATCTCATAAATTATTCTCATTATTTTTGAGTGATTGTCTTGTGTGGGCCTTTTCGTGGAAATTTCAATCAACAGTCTAATTTTGGCAGCACAATCAGCTTTAACTGAGAAAAATCTGGATGAATTTTTAGTTTATGGAATCCAATCGTATTTTGTTCTGATCTTATCTTCCTAATTTAAAAATTCTGTTTTCCATAAATTAGCATCTTAGGCAGTTTAATTTTAATTCAAAATTGACATATCTGATTAAGGAAGGTTTCGTTGTCATTAACTGCCATTAATCAATTTATTTTTGGTAATTGCTTTCTACACGTCCCAAATTAACTGCTTCCCTCTTGTGCAATTTTGAAAAATTTCCCCTTTTTAAACCGTGATTTAGGGTTTTCTTCTTCATGTTCTCACACTTGATTCTCAATTGCTTAAACATCAAATTCTCTCTTGCATTTGATTCTAGAGTTGTGTTAAGTTCTTTATTTCAGATTCAAACAATGACGAAAACCAAGATGGCAAAATCAAAGAAAAATGTTGGTGGTTCTTCCAAGAACACTGTTGATCCGTCGGTTGCTGCTGAAACTGCAATGGGGCCACAAATGTCGCCGGGAAGGACTCTCTGGCGAAGTGCAAGAAGACGGAAACCTCAAGTTCAGACCCAGACATTTCTCAAGCGACAGTTGCATCTCAGGCTGACCAATCGACGGACATTGTTGCATATTAACTGCCGGTCATCCACTCTAAAACTCAGCCCCGTCCAACCTCTAACGACCCAATCACCTTTCTGAGCAAGAAAGTTACCTTAAGTGCTCAAGACCCAGATGAAGAAGGAGGTGGGTCTGACAATGCTGAAATTGAAGAGGAAGTTCGTGAGGATGAAGGGCTGGTGATGAGGAGTCTGAACAGCCTCCCCCATTCGTAGAAGGTTCAAGTAAGCCCCTTTCTCAAAAATCAGATTCTGATTTTGATGTTACTCTTGATGAATCTTCAGAATCTACTCCTATACCCCCTCCAATGAAAAGGGCCACAAGGGCTGAGAAAGGGAAAGGTAAAATCGCTGATGTTGCTGAAAAGCCCACGCCTGCTGGTCAGAACAGCCCTATCACTGCCTCATGGGGTGTCTACAAGTACTGCTTACTCCTACTTCAGACCCCCAAATGTTCAGACTTGACACATTAACTAGAGGTAGACACTCTGTTAACCTCCTCAATTACTGTTTTCTATCGAAGAGTGCTGAGAGTCTGTTTATGTCATTTACCATCTACCATAAGTTCATAATTGAGTGCAAGGTTGCAATTGCCAAATTTAGTTCGTTTGGTTTGGTTGAAATTGTTGATTTTCACAACTGACATAATCTGTTAAGTTTTTCTGGCCCGTTCAATAAAACTCTAGTCAAGGAATTTATGGCCAATGTTCCAAAGAATCTGGAGAAGGCTGGAAATGAATTCAAGTGGAAGGTTTATGTCCGAGGAAGACATGTTACCTTCAGTCCTAACTCCCTCAGAGACTGGCTTAGGGTGACTACTGTGGCTGTCACAAGTGACAAAGAATTGACCAACGACAACATTATGCAAGAAATGATTGGCTCTACCTGGCCAGAATCAGGAGAACTGACTGCTTCCCAGCTACTGCCCAAATACAAAATTCTTCATCGGATTCTTATCAACAATATCGATCCATTAACTCATCGATCTGACATTTCGGGAGACAGGGCTGTTATGCTATACAAGTTAGGGATGAGGATGCCAGTTGATTAGGTCAAAATTGTTTTTGATAAAATTGTTTATGAAGGGTCGAGGAGGACAAAGCAGTACAGGCTACTGCATCTGGCTCTGATCCATCACTTTCTTGTTCATCAAGAAGTGCCTGCCATGGATTCAGACCGCTTCTCTAAGGACATTCCAACGCTAGGTGTTTATGAGTTTACAAATTTGGGTAGCGCACCACATCCCACTCCCAGAGTTCCCAGGCACTTTCTATCCTCGTTGGACCATTATAGACGTCTGGATGCACTGGAAACTCAGTTGGGGCTGGTTCGAACACAGGTAGATCAAATTTTTTCCCTAAGCAAAGGTTTTTCTGATAAATTTGCTTTCATGCGTAGGGTGTTGGGTAAACTGGAATTTCTGGGCGATGAGCATATAAAATCTGCATTTCGAATAGTTAGTCCAGAATTCTCTGCACATCCTGGAGATCCAATGAAGATTTCGACTTCCGATCCCGTTGTTGAGACAACTACTGCCCCAGCCACTGCACCTCTCACTGATGCTCCTTCAGATACTCATGCTCGTAGGAGAGTTGCAAATGTATCTGCATCCGGTACAAAGAAGCCCAGATCCTCCCGGCACTAATTGTTCTCAATTCTAACTTTTAACTTTCTAACTATTTGGCTATGGATGACTGTTTTAACTCCTAAATTCTGCTATGGATGACTGTTTTTTCTCTTCCTTTGGCGTTCCTCTTACAAAAGGAGGAGTAGTAGTAATTTTTAAATTTTAAATTTTTGTGGTTGTTCAGTTTTTTTTTGTTTTTCTTGCTATGGACACTTTGTTGGATAAACTTTAATAGTAGTATTTTTAGGTTTATGGTAGTTTGTTCATTACACTTAGATGATATTTTGCTAAGGGGGAGCAATTTTAAAGTTATGGCTAATGTGTGTGGTATTTGCATATGTTGTTAATTTCTTTGCAGGAGTTCTTGGTTTACACACTAAGAGGGAGCCATAACCCTTATATGTTGATGCTCATGGGTTCCTTACTTTTCACACACATCACACTTACATTAAAAATCCAATAGTTATGTGTTTGTAATTAAGCAACGCCAAAGGGGGAGATTGTTGGAAAAATATGTGTCATATATTTCACTTTTTATATCTTGGCTAACTTAATAAATATAACTGATTTTTAATGATAAAAGAGCAGGTCAACGTTTGTGTTTTTGACTGGTCTGGTTAACGCTAGTTCTGACTGACTGGGTTGATAAGCAGATTATTTTTCCAGATCAGAAAAAGCTGCAATTTTATTCTGTTTCTATACTTGATATATTCTGACCTCATGAATATTATTGACAGCTCCTTTTGTAGGTTAAAGAATCTTTTCTTATTCTCTTATATTTGTTTAGGAAGGAAATATTTAATTTTCTAAATTCTTTCCTTCTACAAATCTAAGAATATCTTTCTATATTTTTCCTACTAATTTTCTTACCATTCTTGTTGCATATTTTTAGGTAAGAAATAATTCCTAAATTGATTTCTACTTTAACTATAAGCAAGAGGGGAAATCAATAAGGAATTAGGGCTTTGAAATATAATTTTTGGTCTTGGATTCTCTAAGCAAAACCGGCCGAATTCATTGGTGGAAAACAAGACCCGATGCTTCATTGATTCAACTTTCAAAGCAAAAAGGTTTTCTTCAAACTCATTGAAGAATCAAGAACTAATTGGTGCTCAACGAACAATTCTATATCTTGTTTAAGCTACTTGGCGTGAAGTTAAGAACGGGGGTTCTTAATCCAAGTGGTGGTTGCAGTCAAGTACAATAGGGAAGTGGCGATAAAGTCAAGACCGGTGGGTTTGATTCTACTTCATCAACAAGTCAGAAGAAAAAGTTTCACAGGGAGTTGATATGTTTTGTTTTGATTGTTATTTTGTTAATTTTGCGAAATTAGAAAAACTAATACTATTGTATTTTTTAATAAGATTATTAGTGGATTGTTCTTATCCATCGCATGGGGGCCCGTAGATGTTTCCCTTAGGAGTTTACCATGTTACATCTTGTGTTCATAATTTATCATTTAATTTCTGCACTTGACAAGATTAGGTAAACGAACACTGTTGTGTGAGTCAGAACTGTTATCTCTATATCTTGCCAGTTCTGACTACGTTTTGTCCACTGTTTGTTTAATTAAGATTAAAATTCATTTTTAATTTAATTAATCTAGGTTTTAGAACTTTCAGATTTAATTCTTTAAAAAGACTGGTCAAAATTTTCTTCAATTTCACTACCTATAAACTAAATTCTTAGATCCACCCCTGCCCCAACCCACTCCATGTAACGATCATGAACTTTCTCTCACAAGCCTCTCACTTTAGATGCTATTCTGTGCGCCAATATCTTACTTACTATCTACTAGAGATTGGGTTCTAAACTGAATTTATGTCGCATCTCCAACGATTCAAACATTTGACCCCCCCCCCCCCCCCCCCCCTTAAGAAGAATTTAAGTAGAATGCTGGTACCAACTGGGTAACTTGTTCAATTGGTACCAGCATTCCACTTAAGTTCCTCTTAAGGAGGGGAGGTCAAGGGTTCGAATTGCTAGGAACGGGACATAAATTTAGTTTGTAGTCCAACCTCTACGATGGCAAGGAAAAACGTAAGCGTGCCACTTGGCTGATTTCTAGAAACTTCCAAGGCAGAAAACCACTAACCTAAAACCACTTAAGACAGTGTTCACGAAGCAGCAAACCAGAGGACTGGTTGGTGGATGGTTTTGTTAGTGGGGATATAATCATTGCAAGAGATAGTGGAAGCTGCAGCAATTTCAAATCTATCCCTTGGATGAAATTGATCTTAGCCATCCATTTCACTTGTATTTGCCTTTAAATACTTGTATTCTTCTTTTTATAGAGGTAGAGAGTGGTGAGATAGGCAATATTGCAGAGAGTTGTAAACATTACTGTGAAGTTCTCTTAGAATAGAAGAAAGCATTCTCCCAACATATTCTCTTGTGTTCCATTTTCAATTTTTGTGCCTTAGTCTATTTTCAGCAAGCATTTTTTTAACCTCAAAAGTGTTGAAGTCCATGCTGCTTAACATTTTCTTGCAAGGGGCAAGAACTTGGGGACGTTAATGTTGCGTGGTTGCTGAAGTTGTTGGTGTTGGGTAGTGTGCCCATATAGTATAGTTTTTACTGTAATAAAATAACAATTTTATGAAAAATAAAAGTTTGTTCTATTAATTTATAATTATTGCATTTGTTTAATATTGAGCATGTAAATAAAGTGTCAATGATCACTTGTGATAATATAAGTTGGATGCTTGCGTTGAGAAGCATAGTGTGACACAACTTATATTTTGATCATGAATAAAATTGTTCACAACTAATGTATAAGGATTGACGCCTTATACCAAAAGGTTGTAGTATTGAATATTTAATCATTCGGGTATGTGATTTGTTCTTATAGCAGAAATGGTTTAATGGTGACACTTGTACACTTGGAGTGTATTGAACGGATCACGTGACGAATTTAATTATATAGCATGCCGGTGCAAATAATTAAATTCTACTTGATCACCGAGTATTTCATCTAAATCTCTTGATAGGATTGTGTATATCTTTTTGTTAGTTTGATAGTTCTTTGATTCACCAATGAGTGAGATCATTTTAGTTGATCAAATATCTCGGTGAGTTGGGAGCCTGAGAATGAGCGAAGTAGAGAACACGAATTCGTGTCGGGAACTGCCACCCTGAAAAATGGGTCGAGTGACAACTTAAGTATTTTCTGTTGAACGGTTATAAATTTGAGCTCAGTGTTTAGCGACGGCTAAACTTCGACATCTATGAATTAGTTCACAGGACCGTTGAAAAAAATATAACTTAAAGTTAGTGAGAATAATTAGAAGGGTAAAATGGTCATTTATGCTCATACCTAATTATCGGATCTCAGACAGAGATAAAATATATATACGGTAGGTTAGAGGAAAGTATTACAGCTTCTGTAATCTTATATATTCCGAGAGTGCAGTCTCTTGCCTTGAGTGGAAAAAACAAAAGACTAATAATTAGATCGGGTAGTCTAGGGTCGACTAGACAGTCTAATTATTGGAGTTTGAAAAATATATGTCCGGACAGGTCCCTATGGTAGCTCTATAAAGTCTTGGGCTTAATCATAGTTACTATGAAAGTTTTGGACTTGATTGTAATTATGATATAAGTTCAAGGATTACATGTGTAATTAAATCAATCCTAAACTAATTGGACTTGGATGCAATCTTGTCATTGTTTGCAGTCAGAACGCTTGCTGTATTTATATCACACTGCTTGTGACATAAATCAATTAGAACAGTTAAAAAAAAGAAGAGAGAAAATTCTGAAGTCTTTGTTTGACTTGAATTTTAGTTTCTTAGTTTTTTAGATCTAACCAGTCCAAAAAATAGTTTTTTGATTAAATTAAAAGGTGCCCTCACGCCGGTGTAATCTATACTTGGAGAATACCATAAAAGGCTTGAACGTTGGGAGCACCATGTTTGTGAATCAAAAGTACCAAGTTCGTAAATCAAAAACAAGAAGTTCCTGAATCAGATCCAGACCAATATCATTTATCGATTCAGGTATAATATTAAATCATTAGTATTTTTAATTATAATAAATACGTAAACGCCTAGCAAAGATCCTGGTTTTATTGAATTAAAGAAATTTTTTATTTTCTGGCTAATTCTTGTGCCAGTTTCCAACAAGTGGTATCAAAGCAGTCTAGATCGTTCACGTGTTTGTTATATTATCTAGAACTGATAATTGCTTGTTCTAGTCGAGCGATGTCTAGGATTATCTGTTTATATGTTGATTGAATAATTGGTATTATTTTAAACTATGATCCAATTATTTTGTGGCTCCACTTTTTAATTATGTTTTGTTATTTCGAGTCTGTAACAAGATCGGTAGATTACGACTCCATCATCTTGATTTATTTTTTAACTGCAAAATAGATTTAAATTATAAGCCCTAAATTGGGACATATTTATTTTTGTAATGTTGAAGATTCAAGATCAGACCGACGAAAAGGAAAAATCAGACAGTCGGATCGCAGATCTGGTGCGCCAGATGATCTGCGAGAGCATAGATTAGGCGTCGCCGGAGATCTACCATCACACAGATCTGGTGCCCCAGATCTGGTGCACCTGATCTACATTCGTGCACTAGGGCGCGCCACCAGATGATCTGCACGAATACAGATCTGGTCGCCGGATCTGCGAGCACTGGATCCAGTACTGGATCCAGTACTACATCGCCACAAATAATTGTTAATTTATTGCTAATGTATGCTTTAAATATTTATTTGAAATATTGTTATTCTGTAAATCATGTCATATATAATTAATTTTTGGCATCGCTCGTAAAACTTGGAATAGAATGCATTTCATTAAAATATTGGTTTTTCCCTCGATTAATTTAATTTAATTTAAATTTTTTTTGAAAAGAAAGTTCGTAATAATTAAACTGTATGTTAATTTGATTAATGTGAACAATTGGTAATTATTTAAAATTAATCTATTATTTTAAAATACTGAGTGGGAGAGGGTATTGATTTAAATAAAAACCCACGGTCTCCTTTTATCACTTCATAAGCAATAGAATGCGTTAGCCCTATGCCGGTAACGCAACGGACTCCCTATAGGAAGGCTGCATGATTCAGGTTGTTTGATTGGATTCTTTTTTGGTAAGATTGTCTAGATAGAATATAATTTGAGATCATCCTATAGATGGCGGGATTATTTTTCAAGTATCTAGAAATCTAGACAAAAGTTATAACACTCAAATTGAGATCATCTACGAACCTCCTATAGAGGCTCTCGTTTATGATCTTGGTGACCAAATAAAGCGATACTGGATTTATCTAGATATTTATTGTCAAGATATGATTTGTTTAGTGGGAGGGTCCCAACTTTATCAATGGACACGGTGACCTTTCCTATAGAGAGGCCTGTTGGATCACAAGGATTAAGTAGTCATTACATTATTGTAGTTTTATGGATCTACATGTGCATTCATGCGCCATATGTTAAGTTCTCTACTCAATTTTAATATGCAATAATTTTATTATTTTTCAGCAAAATGTCTCTCAGTCCATTTTCGGTTATCCTAAAACAAAACCAACCTACTGGAGAAAATTATGTGGATTGGAAATGTAACCTAATAATTGTTCTCACTGTTGAGAAAATTGATTTTGTGCTTGAAGAAGTTTGGCCTGAGCAACCCACTGAGACTGCAAGCAAGGATAAGGGAGATTCTTATGATAAGTGGGTGGCTGCAGACAAGCTGGCTCGCTGTTATATTTTGGCATCGATGTCAAATGTGTTATAGCAGAAGCGTGACAGTCTTGAAACGTCTTATGACATAATGAAAAGCCTCAAGGACATGTTTGCACATCAAAGTAGGAGAGCTCGGTTCGAAGTCATTCGTACCTTACAGAACATCCATATGAAACCCAGAACGCCAGTGAAGGACCATATGTTGACCATGATTGGACACTTAAATGTGGTGGAGAATCCGGGTGCAACTATTGATCAAGATACTAATGTTGCTATGGTATTGAACTCTTTACCTAATATGTTTTCACAGTAAATGTGGACTATCACTTACACAAGATGGATATGCCATTGACTGAACTAATGAGTGAGTTGCAAAATGTGGAAAGTAGTCTTAAAGCTAAAGGTGGTAATGCTTATGCAGTGATTGGTAGCTCCTCTGATTCCAAGCCGAAAGGCAAAGGTAGAAAGAAAAGGAAGAGAGCTAGCAAGAAGCCAATAAGCAATAAAAAGACCAAAGCAGATGGAAAGTCGAAAGGAAAGTGTTTCAACTGCGGCGATAAAGGTCACTGGAAGAAAGACCGTCCCAAAGCATTAGCTAAAAAGAAGCAGAGTGCGGGTGAGTTTTTCATAACTGAGTCTTGTTTAGTGCTTGATTCTACATATTCCTGGGTTGTAGATTCTGGAGCTACTAATTATGTTTGCATGTTAATGCAGGTGCTTCAAGAGAGCAGAAAACTCAATGAAGGCTAGTTTACTATCACAGTCGGCACAGGAGCAATAGTTTCGACGAGAGCTGTAGGAGTAGTTTATTTTTATTTCAATAGTGGTAGGCATTTAATTCTTAAGGAATGTTATTATGTCCTGCAGATGAAGCAGAATTAGATTTCCATTTCTTATTTAATAGGACAATGTTATTCTCTTGATTTTGCGCCTAATAAAGCGCTTTACATTTTGATGAATAAAGCTCCTATTTGTGTCGGATATTTGATGAATGGTCTTTATATATTAAACTATTCCACAAATGAAATTAATAATACTTCTGCAAACCATAATAAAGAAAAAATACATACCATACTAGTGATACTTATCTATGGCATCTTAGACTTGGACACATCAACCTTAACAAGATACAAATACTGGCAAAGAATGGTTCGCTCAACTCAATTGAGGTCGAACCATTGTCGATTTTTTATTCTTGCTTGGAGGGTAAGATGACCAAAAGGTCCTTTCTAGCGAAGGGACATAGAGCCAAAGAAGTGTTCGAACTTGTTCATTCTAATGTATGTGGACCTATGAGTACACCTGCAAGATGGGGCTATAAGTATTTTATCACCTTTACAGATGATTACTCTAGATTTGGATACATTTACCTGATGACTCGAAAGTCAGAGGCTTTTGAAAAATTCAAAGCATATGAGACTGAGGTCGAGAAACATTTGAGTAAAAGTATAAAGACATTTTGATCAGATCGAGGTGGCGAATATCTCTCATGAGAATTCAGGGACTACTTAATATAAAATGGTATAGTTTATCAACTTAGTGCGCCTGGTACACCCCAACAGAACGACGTTTCAGAAAGAAGAAACATGATATTGTTAGATATGGTTAGGTCAATGATTTGTTTTTCAACTCTACCTATCTCATTTTGGGGATATACACTTGAGACAGCCGCTTATATTCTTAACCTAGTTCCATCTAAGTCTGTTCCCAAGACTCTCCTGGAAATATAGAATAGGCGCAAACCAAATTTGCCTCATATCTAAATTTGGGGATGTCCAGCTTATGTGCTGAAAGGAAAGACAGAAAAGTTGGAGTTTAGATCAGAAATATGCCTGTTTGTTGATACCCTAAAGGTACCAGGGGATACTATTTTTATAGTTATCTAGATAGGAAGGTTTTTCTCAGTACAAATACATCTTTCCTGGAAGATAAATATATTAATGAACGTCAGTCCAAGAGTAGGGCTGTTTTGGAATAAATGAGTGTGAGTAATCCCAACTCATCAATTCTTGAAACACAACCTTGTGACAGACGACCCATGGTATCGCAAACACCTAGGGAATGTTATCTGAGTGGGAGAAATGATTCATCATCTAATCCCATAGATCAAGAAAATGTTCAAGGTAATGATGAGGTAATTGTATCACCTGAAGGTGATACCAACATTGATGAAAACGTTACAATTCCAAATGAAGCCACAGTTCAAGATCCACCGCCCCTTAGGCAAAGTCAAAGGGTCATCAGAAAACCATCTAGGTACTTGTTTGTCAGAGAATCCAAACAGGCGATCTCTACAAAACAAGTAGATGATCCGAATTCATATAAGATATGGATGCAGATTTGTAGAGACTAGCTATGAACACTGAGATGGAATCTATGCATTCTAATCAAGTCTGGAAACTTGTAGATGCACCAAAAGGGATAAAACCTATCGGGTGCAAGTGGGTCTACAAAAGAAAGAGATGAGTAGATGGGAAGGTGGAAACCTTCAAAGCAAGGCTAGTGGCTAAGGGTTTTACCTAAATAGAAAGTATCGATTACGAGGAAACCTTCTCGCCTGTAGCTATGCTTAAATCTATCCCGATTCTCTTATCCATTGCAGCTTATTATGATTATGAGGTGTGACAAATGGATGTCAAGACGACTTTTCTTAATGGTAATCTTGAAGAGTGTATCTATATGGTACAACCAAATGGGTTCGTAGAACGTGGTCATGAATCTAAAGTCTGCAAGCTACAACGGTCCATTTATGGACTAAAGCAGGCATCAAGATCTTGGAACAAAAGGTTCGACGAGGTAATTAAGACATATGATTTTGATCAGAATTTCGACGAACCCTGTGTCTATAAGAAGATATAGGACAAAAAGGTAATTTTCTGGTGCTTTATGTGGATGATTTTCTACTCATAGGAAATGATATAGGTATGTTATCATCTACGAAAGTGTGGTTGGCCCAACAGTTTCATATGAAGGATTTGGGTGAAGCTAGTTATGTTCTAGGCATTCAGATCTTGAGGGATCGAAAGAACAAGCTGATAGCATTATCCCAAGCTACATATATTGACAAGATACTTGTCAGATTTTCCATGCAAGATTCCAAGAAAGGTAATTTGCCGTTCAAACATAGAATACAACTCTATAAGGAGCAATCTCCAAAAACTCTTGAAGAGATAGAGCGCATGAGTAGAATACCTTATGCATTAGCAGTAGGTAGTCTCATGTATGCTATGCTGTGCACTAGACCTGGCATTTGTTATGATGTTGGTATGATCAGTCGTTATCAATCTAACCCTGGACCAGAATATTGGGTGGCTATAAAGCATATCTTTAAGTACCTTCGGAGAACAAGGAACCATATGCTAGTTTACTCCTCACCAAACATTGTTCCAGTTGGGTATACAGATTTCAATTTTCAAGCTGATAAAGACTCTCGTAAGTCCACATCAGGATCATTATTTACACTAGGTGGTGGAGCCATTATATGGATAAGTATCAAGCAATCATGCATTGCTGATTCCAATGGAAGAAGGGGCGGATTTACAACATGGCGAGACCCTACGTCCGCCCGTGCTGAAATTTCGCAAAAAAATGGTGCTGGCTATGTCGCTCCCACTGGCTTTCATCAATTTTTTTTCCTTCCTGTATGCAAATGGCGTCTGCGTGTATGTATATGTTCATGTATATATGAAATTTATAGGGATGAAGTTGAGGGAGAGAGAGAAAATATGTATTTTAAATTCAAAATTTCATTTGTGGTCCTGAACTTTGAAAAATTAAAAAATAAGGCAATTGAATAAATAAATCTCTAAGTAAAGATTTATTATTTCTCTTTAATATAATAATTGCATAATTTGGAAAGGGAGTCAAAATTAAAAAATATAGAAAGTATTTATCAGAGCTTTTGCTCTTTTTTTTTATATTTGTCATAGATTTGACTTTATATTAAACTTTTTCTTACGTGGTGTTGGAGGCGAATCAAGTTTGTGGTTGAGACTTCTATCTTTAACATGTTAAACTTATTCCCATTTTCCAATTGGATCTAAACTTACAGTCCACGAGTGTTTTGGGTGCAACATTTGAAGACGGTGTAGTTTCCAAACAATACAACTAAATGGAGGCATCAACAACTGAGTATTATTCTCACAAGTATCGGCCGTTGACTGGCCATTATTTTCACATTATTTTTTTATAAACATCGGTTGTTGACTGGTCAATGGTCAATATATGACCGTTGACCAGTCAACGTTCGCCCTACCTGAACTTCAGCTCTAGATCTGCCACTGCATGGAAGCCGAGTATGTGGCATCTTGTGAAGCTGCTAAAGAGGAAGTATGTCTAAAGAAATTCCTAATGGACATTGAGGTGGTGCCTGTATCATCACAACCCATGACATTGTACTGTGACAATAGTGGGGCAGTGGCAAATGCTAAAGAACCAAGGAGTCATCAAAGGAGAAAACATATAGAACGGAAATATCATCTCTTAAGAGAGATTGTTAGTCGTGGAGATGTAATTATCAGCAAGATTGCAACTGAGGATAACCTCGCGGACCCATTTACTAAAAGCCTTCTAGCTAAAAATTTCGAGGGACATCTGCAAAGTATGGGGTTGCAAGATATTACAAATATACTCTAGGACAAATAGGAGAATTGTTGGGCAGTGTGCCCATATAGTATAGTTTTTGCTGTAATAAATAACAATTTTATGATAAATAAAAGTTTGTTCTATTAATTTATTATTATTGCATTTGTTTAATATTGAGCATGTAAATAAAATGCCAATGATCACTTGTGATAATATAAGTTGGATGCTTGCGTTGAGAAGCACAGTGTGACACAACTTATATTTTGATCGTGAATAAAATTGTTCACAACTAATGTATAAGGGTTGGCGCCTTATACTAGAAGGTTGTAGTGCTGACTATTTAATCATTCGGGTATGCGATTTGTCCTTATCGCAGAAATGGTTTAATGGTGATTCTAGTACACTTGGAGTATATTGAACGGACCACATGTCGAATTTAATTATATAGCATGACCGTACAAATAATTAAATTCTACTTGATCACTGGTATTTCATCTAAATCTCTTGATAGGATTGTGTATATATTTTTCGTTAGTTTGATGGTTCTTTGATTCACTAATGAGTAAGATCATTTTAGTTGATCAAATATCTAGGTGAGTTGGGAGCTTGAGAATGAGCGAAGTAGAGAACACGAATTCGTGTCGGAAATTGTCGCCCTGAAAAATGGGTCGAGTGACAACTTAAGTATTTTTTGTTGAACGGTTATAAATCTGAGCTCAGTGTTTAGCAATGAATAGGGATGGAAAAAAAACCCACGACCCGCGCCCCGCCCCGCCCCGCCGGATAATAGGGGCGAGTTTGGGGCAGATTTTCTGTCCCGGGGCGGGTCCGGGGCACCGCCGCCCCGCCCCGCCGCCCCTACAAATTTTTTTTTTTTTTAAAAAATCATAAAATATAATAGAAATTATAATTTTCACTACAAATAGACTAAAGAAGAATCGAACCCAAGTTGAAACTTTAAATTACCAATCTTAACCACTACACCATAACCTCAATCTTACAATTTTTTTTTGTTTTGTTTGGTACAAACATATAAAAAAAAATTATTTATTTATTTTTTTAATTATTTTTTCAGTTTTTTAAAATAAAAAAAAAGATTTTTTTTTTTTCGCGGGGCAGGCTAAAATTTTCGTGGGGCGGGGCCGACCTGCCCCATTGCCATCCCTAGCAACGATTAAACTTCGACATCTGTAAATTAATTCACAGGACCGTTGAAGAAAATGTAACTTAAAGTAAGTGAGAATAATGAGAAGGGCAGAACTGTAATTTATACTCATACCTAATTATTGGATCTCAGATAGAGATGAAATATACATATACGGTAGATCAGAGAAAAATATTACAGCTTCTGTAATCTTATATATTCCAAGAGTGCAGTCTCTTGCCTTTAGTGGAAAAAACAAAAGACTAACAATTAGATTGGACAGTCTAGGGTTGACTAGACAGTCTAATTATTGGAGTTGGAAAATATATGTCCGGACAAGTCTCTGTGGTAGCTTTATAAAGTCTTGGGCTTAATCATAGTTACTATGAAAGTTTTGGACTTGATTGTA
Source organism: Forsythia viridissima (assembly GCA_030279155.1). NCBI lineage: Eukaryota > Viridiplantae > Streptophyta > Magnoliopsida > Lamiales > Oleaceae > Forsythia > Forsythia viridissima. The sequence continues at coordinate 28,423,911 of CM059036.1, read as the reverse complement.
ATTATGATATAAGTTCGAAGATTACATGTGTAATTAAATCAATCCTAAACTAATTGGACTTGGATGCAATCAGGACTCTTGTCGTTGTTTGCAGTCAGAATGCTTGCTGTATTTATATCACATTTATATCACATTGTTTGTGACATAAATCAATTAGAACAGTTAAGAAAAAGAAAAGAGAAAATTATGAAGTCTTTGTTTGGCATGAATTTTAGTTTCTTAGTTTTTTAGATCTGACCAGTCCAGAAATTAGTTTTTTGATTAAATTAAAAGGTGCTCACTCGCCGGTGTAATCTATACTTGAAGAATACCATAGAAGGCTTGAACGTTGGGAGCACCAAGTTCGTGAATCAAAAGCAAGAAGTTCCTGAATCAGATCTAGACCAATATCGTTTATCGATTCAGGTATAACACTAAATCATTAGTATTTTTAATTATAATAAATTCGTGAACGCCTAGCAAAGATCCTGGTTTTATTGAATTAAGGAAATTTTTTATTTTCTGGCTAATTCTTGTGCCAGTTTCCAATAGTTGGAACGAAACATTCGGCCCATGACAGTTAGTATCATAGCATTGTTGTGAAAATTATGTGATTGCAAATGTACATTATTGCACAAAAGTAATAAAGTGGACCTATTAAGTCCGAATTATCGTTTCACGAAGACTATCTTATTTAGATACTGGTTAAATTAATCTTAATGCTAATTTATTTAAAACAATTTGAATTGAGTTGATTTGAAAGATTTAAAGTAAAACTACGAATTAACAATTTAGAGAAGAATGATGGTTAAAGCGTTTGGACAAACGAATTCACCTAGTTGTCATATCTAATTCCTGCTCTCAAGATTTGTTCCTAAAGTTGTATTCAGTCGAATTCACGAATTTATTCTAATTTACCTCTCTCGAGTTCAAATTAGTCATATCTAAATAAGTCAACTTAGGCAGTCAGAATAGTCCTTAATTAGATGCATTAAATCTTCTAAGAATTCAATTAAGACTACAGCAATAATAAAAGTGTGTCTCTACCTTTTATCCAATTGCCGAATTTTACTACGTGGTCTAGATTAATAATTTGCTTCTCAGTTCATTACAATCTAAGAGATCAATGAAATAATGGCCAGTTATTCCAAGTATTAAGACAAGAAGTAAACTCAAATACTTAAACAATTTATAAGTCAAAACTTGAGATTCGAAATTAAAGAATTAAACTAGACTACATCGTTCATCTAAATATTAAATTTAGCTAATCATGATTCGGGAGAAAGAAAGTGTTAAAAGATTTGAATACATAACCGGATCTTGAATAAAAGAGGAAAAAATGTTGAATATCTTGCATCAAGATATCTTGATCTTCACATTCCAATCTTCTTGATCTTGGTCGTTCTTCATTTTCTTCGCCGTCATTTTCTCCGTCTTCTCTTCTCTTCTCCAAATAATTAACTTCATTCTTTTGACCTAGGTTAGGTCTTTATATAGTGTTTTACTAATTTTACAACTCATGTGCATGAAAAGACAAAAAAAACCTTGACTGAAATTAAAAATAAGCTAAAAACCATCCAGACGCGTCTCCCGCGCATGGCCGCGGCAAACAATGAAAGAGATTACCAAAAATGGTTCCAATCCATATATTGCACACTTGGTCCTCCAAAGTTTGATGTATATATTATTTGGTCCCACTTCATGTTTTTGTCATTTTCCCTCTTTTGTGCTCTTATTTGCAGTTTAAGTTCTTCAATTTTGAATTTTATCTTCTTTAGTCCTCTAATTTATTTTTTCATTTCAATTTAGTCCTCTTTTATTTACAATCCAAGTCCTTAAACTTTTAGATGTTTGCATGTTGGTGCCCATATCCAAGTTTTCGTACGCCTTCAGTCCATTTTCGCCTATTTTGTTTTGTTTTTCTCCAATTCCATTCGAACTCGGGGTTTTGACCTAAAACAATTAAATAGACATATAATTAAGTAGAAAATCACTTAAGAATACTTTTAATTGTCCATTTTTGATGGTCCAGATAAGTATAAAACCACACTTATCAAGCATCGGTTCAGCATAACGGATATGACTAACCTAGGTAATGTTGCTTCTGAAACTGAGATTGAGGAATTGGGGGCATGGGGTTTCTGTCTCCGAGGAAAAAAAATGAAAAAAAAAGGGACGAGCAGGCACGGGAGGTCGCTATTATCGAAGAGAAACTTGGCCAAGTTATCGCTCATGTCGGGGAGCGTGTGGAAACTCTTGAAATTCGTTTGAGACTTTGGAAGCTAATGCAATAGGACAGCTTGAAGCCGTCAAAATAGATGTCCAAATGCTGATGGATGGGCAGACGTTGATGATGGACGATGTTCAGGCCGTGAAAGGTGAAGTCCAGGCCACGGTGGCTGGACAGGCTTCTTTTGTGGACGATTTTGGTCGATTGCAGGCCAAAGTTATGGACGCCATCACTGCAATGTAGACCCAGATTGAAAGGCTTGCTGGTTCTATGGAGAAACTAAGCAAGGACGTTTCTCTTTGCGAGCAGACAACATCCGGCACGGGGGCTGGAATGACCGTTGTTATTGCTCCAAGGATTGAGTACCCTAAACCAAAGGTATTTGATGGCCAGAGTGATGCAAAAGAAGTAGAGAACTTCTTATGGCAGATGAGATTTACTTTGAAAGAGTAAACATCGTTGATGAAGCAGCCAAGGTACGTACCATGTCCATGTATCTTGTTGATACCTCTGCTCTATGGTGGCTCCGTAAACATGCCGACATAGATAAGGGTACTTGCAAGATAAACACATGGGAGGACTTCAAGAAGGAACTAAAACGCCAATTCTATGCCGAAAATATTGTGTATGAGGCCCGTAAGAAACTACGGAAGTTGAAACATAACGGCACAATCTGCGACTATGTCAAAGAATTCACAACTCTTATGCTTCAAATCCCTGATATGCCGGAGGATGTATAGCTATTTTATTTCTTGGACGGATTACAGAATTGGGTTAGATAAAAATTGCAACACCGTGGGATTAAGACAGTGGACAAAGCCATCGTTGTGGCAGAATCCTTAACCAAATTCCAGCAGAGCAATGATCTGTCATCTAAACCAAACAAAAGCTCCAAAGGAAATACCGGCAAAGGTGGAGCAGATTGGAAGAAAAATGGTAAGCCTGACTATAAACCTGCTTACAAATCTGAGTACAAGGGTGGTAGTTCTTCTAAACAAAATATGGGACGACAAGAGTATGAGGAGAAGAAGAAATGAGCTTTCGTCCCTTGTAGCGGGTACTTTGTGTGCATGGGGCTGCATGCCTTGTGGGACTGCCCCAAACTTAGTTCGTTGGAAACAATGGTGGAAAATCAGCCAGAATTTTCTAATAGCCAAGAGCTAGATGCGGGACAGATTGGTTCGTTGCAGCTATTCAATGCCCTTAATGCAAGGACTGTTTCTGGTTCCAAATAAGATAAAGGACTGAAGTATGTGCAGGCCCTCATCAACGGGCGGCAGACGCAGGGATTGGTTGATACTGTTATACCCTTTAATGACATGTCCAAGCCACCCGTGACACATCACCTGTGTCACCTCCATAGCCAAGTAAGCTCCAGCAAGGACCAACCAGACAATGACACATAGGAGGTACCTTAGACCCATCCAGACTGCTTCACAAGCAATCTGGAGTGCTGTTCTGAAGAAACTTCAAAAGGAGTATGCACTGGTCATGACTGATTGATGGGACAACAATAATAATATTCTAATAGCGTGTCAGGAACAAAGAATATAACTAAAGAGAGAATGATTACTTGAAAATACAAAAGCAGACGCATAAAGGGACGGCTACATTGACTACATGAAAGAAACAAGTCAATCATACAGGTGTAAGAGCTCAAAGCCTTTAGATCACCTAAATTCCAACTATAAATAGGAGGCAAAGCTGTACGAAGAAGGAAAGTTTTTCTTTTATAACCTTTGAATTCTATATATACATTTTCATTGTCCATATTTTATAAGTTATCTTTAAGTTAAATTAGTCCGGACAAAACATGAATCCTAACTTGAGTGTCGGAGCGCATACGGTAGCCACTTTGGCTGCCTATGCTAACTAACTGTTTTGAGTTAGGTGTGTAGAAAAATGAAGTTCATAACTGGAAGTTTCAATCCAGTGTTGATCATGGTTCCCACAAGGATTCTGGGTCAACATTTTAGCGCCGTCTGTGGGAAGCGACATTGAAAACCACAGGGAAACACATGAAAAAGCCTAGCCAACCACAAATTAATGAAGATTTGGTTCATGCACTAAGTTGATAGTGTCTTTGGTGTTGCATACAGAGCTTCTTGTCAAATAATTTGGTGACTTAGGTATTTGAAAAATTGCCCGAATCTCTTCAAAAAGGGATGCCTTGATAGTTAAGCCCCTGAAAAAGGGGCTTTGTAGAGAAAAATTTCATTTGGAAAAAAGGAAAAGTAGTAGTAAGAATACTTTGTAAAGAAAGATCTCCTTTGCCAAAAAGGAAGAATTTAGTTCAAGTCACTTTGTTGTGAAAGTCTTCTTTGCAAAAAGAAAAAACGTAGTTAAAAGCTAGATTGTTGTAAGAATTTCCTTTGCAACAAGGAAATGTTTAGTTCAAGATAGGTTGGTAAAAAAGAATTCTTTTGCATGAAAGGGAAAAAGCAAACTCAAACAATATTCTCTAATTCGAAAAAAAAATTACGCACAATGAGTGATAGTGATCATGATACTCATCCCAAGAAAACCAACATACAACCAAGTAAAGAAGCTGAAGAAGTCCCTAAAGTTGCGCAACCCCAGAGACGCGAAAGACACGCAAGGGTACGCTTGGCTCACAACATGGTATTCATGGCAGCTCAGATGTTGGAGATGAAATGACAGCAAGTAGCCCAGATTGCTGTTCTTAATGCTTATCTACAGCAAAGATTCATTCCTACAGCTTCACCTGTGTATCCTCCCTATCAACACAGGGCTTATGGAAACCAACATGTGAATGAGAAAGAACAAGATCACTACTCATATGCCTCTTTAGCCAGTTGGAGAGCCCCCTTTGGGAGAATGATGAATTAGATTCAGCTCAACTCCAAAACTAAGGATATGCTGCTGAAGAAAACTATGCGTACCCAAAATTTTCTCCTAGATACTCTCAGGAACCTGAGCTTTACCAGGACTCTAGTGTGTTTGACATGTTAGAGAGCAGACCTCCTAGAAATAAGAGGAAAATAAGAGCAGTTGCAGCCGCCAGCAGAGCATAACACATCCATCCACCATGTCAGTGTCAACCTGTTTATGCAGAAATGCCAGAACTTCTCGAATGCCAGCGCAAGTGCCAGCTAGGGGAGTATCCCAGACCCAATGGGTTCACCTCCATTAATAATTTTCCCTTCTCAACTTCAATCCTTTGAGATGGATGACGATAAGGAAATAAGCCCATTTTCCAAGGAAATACGTTAATGACGAGTCTCTCATGATTTCGAAATGCCAGAAATAGGAAAATATGCTAGCCGAAGAGATCCTAATGACCATCTCTTGAACTACAACGCTAGTATGAGGATAGTTGGAGCCACCCCGGTGCTTAAATGCAAAGCCTTCCATCTAACGATAGAAGGTAGTGCACTTAGATGGTATAAAAAACTTCACCCTAGGAGCATCCATAGCTGGAAGGATTTGAAAACTGCATTTAGGAATGAATTTGTCTCTTCAAGGCCAGGCCAACTTCCTCTTAAGCATATGAGGCAATGAAAATGTGAATCGCTGAAAAGCTATCTGGCTCAATTTACCGAGGAAATCCGCAACTGTAAAAATATCACAGAAGCAGAAAATATTCTTCGCTCTTAAAAGGGGGGCTTGGACATGAGTAGCATGTTTTGGAAAGATGTGCGAAATAGGAAGCCCAGTGATTACAATGCGTTAGTAGACCTGATGAAGGAAGAGATTATTTCTGAAGAAATGGTCAGGGCTAGAGATAGCCATGCTCAATAGCGCTACAACCAAGGGGGACAAGCGAATGCCAATCCCTCAGATAGAGGAGCACACCACCAAGCTGGGCATTGCCAAGGAGGCCCCACGCGTTAATTCTCAAGGACATGATCTAGCTATTCTACTATAATTATAGATGCAATCCCGAACTTACATGTTGGATTGAATGCTCAAGATCATGGCATGCCTGCTACACAAGCTGGCCCAAGTAAGTCTAAGAAATCATTTACCGGGCCTTATTATGCATATCACAGATTCTATGGGCATAAAACGAAAGATTAGCTTGACATACAGATGCTGGTGGATTAGATGACCTAGAGAAATGACAATTCACCTATTGGAGAAAACATAGGCAAGAATTACTCACCTTACCGATCCAATGAGATATGTCGTGGTCTCACCACAATGGAAGGAGTGAAAGGCGAGAGAGAGAAGCCGGTCCGAGAATACTCGACAGAGCCAAGTCAGAGAAAATGCTCCAAGGATCAAAAGACAGGAAATAAGTCTACCTTTGCAGCCTGCCCAACCTCCTAGTCGCAAGATTGACACCATTCTGGGACGCCCACACCCTGGTGGAAGTTCTAATAATTCACAGAAAAGATATATCTGGAAGGCTAATGAGCCCGCCAATGTTAATTACCACTTGCATAGTCATCCTACGGGCACAAAGAGAAATGACCCAATTATCTTCTCGTCCAATGATGCAGTCGGAGTACACTTCCTACATAATGACATTTTGGTAATCTGCATGGTAGTAGCCATAAATAGCCTGGGAAGGATGTTGGTAGATGATTGAAGTTTAGTTAATATCATCTACGGTGCAACCTATGACAAGATGGAGATATAGACTCTTTTGATCCTAGCTATATATCTCATCTATGGCTTCACTGGGGTATTCATTTTTGGATAAAATTTCATCATACCACGACCTTCTAGAAGATTGAATCTCATTGATTTGGGTGATGTAACGCACACCAAGTTCTTATGCATGAAGTTCTCCACCGACCGTGGGATTGTAACTATGAAGAGAAACCAATCTGAGTCCCAGTCGTGTTATACCAATGCCATGATAAAGTTTGTAGATCGGGACATCTACGTAATTGATATTGAAATGTGAGAGGTCTCCTCAAATCTTGAAATGATGGATAGAGAACCAGCTGGTGAAGGGAGATGTGCGCTTAAAGAAATTAGAGAACCTTGATGACTTAGATATGTGAATAGCAGAGGCGAAACCTTAGGCATCTCCATCCAAAAAGTTGGAGTGCTTCCCACGGACCTCTTCGATCTGATGATAGAATTGCAAGTAGGGAGTGGATCATCTGAGGATTTTGAGAATCAACCGAAGAGGTTTTTGTCCCAAAATTTAGATGTATTCGCTTGGAAACATAGAGATATGGTAGCCATCGATCCAAGCATCTCATGCCACAAGCTGTAAATAGATGTACATCATCCGGGATATAGACAGAAGCAACGACCCATGAGCCTCCAAAAATATGCGACCCTGGAAGAGGAAGTATCCAAGATGTTGAAAATTGGCTATATAAGGGAGCCCCGTTACCCAATGTGGGTTTCTAACCCTGCTCTGGTGCCAAAATATAATGTAAAAATGAGAGTATGCATTCACTTTTACAATGTCAACCAAGCATGCCCGAAGGATAGTTTTCCTTTCCTCACATAGAACAGCAAGTTGATGCAACTGCTGGGCATGAAATGCTTAGTTTCATAGACACATATTCTTGGTATAACCAAATTCCCAATGTATCCACCAAAAAAAAAACATACCTCCTTCATCAAAGAGGATAATAGCCGTCAGCAGCCCATCCACTATGTAAGTAAGGTTTTGCTCGGTGCTGAGGCACGTTATCCAGACATGGAAAAACTGGGCTTATCCTTGGTAGTAGATTCAAGGAAACTCAAACCTTACTTCCAGTCACACATCATCTGTGTACTCACCAACTTTTCTTTGAGGCAAGTGCTACAAAAATCTGATGCTTTGGAAAGGTTAATGAAATGGGCTATAGAGTTTAGCCACTTTGATAATCAATACTAGCCACGAACTATTATTAGAGGCCAGGCCTTAGCTGATTTTGTAGCAGAATTCACTCACGCTCCGGAAGTAGAAATGGTTGATAGAAGTGACTCAGAACAACCCTAGAGTTTGTTTATTGATGGTCAGTAAAGAAATCCGGGACAAGAGCAGGCATAATGTTAATCAGTCCGGAAGGGCATAAATTGCACAGTGCCATACGTTTTGGGTTTAAAGCCTCCAATAATGTTGCTAAATACGAGACCCTCTTAGCTGGATTGAGACTTGCTAAAGCATTGCAAGTAAAAGCTATTGTGGTAAGTAGTGACTCCCAGCTAGTTGTTAGCCAAGTTAAAGGTCACTATGTTAGAAAAAACTGGAACATGTTCAATCAACTTGGGATTTTCTTGGTCAACAATGTCAAGCCAACTTATATATATATACACAAAAAGCTGCACATTTGAAAAGTCAAGCGGTAGATACATGTATATCAATCTTTCATTTTTCTTTTACATTCTTTTACATCATCTCTTCAGCAAAGAAAGAAACGGCAGCCGTCATTTTCTTTCTCTCTTCCTTACTCATCCCTTAATTTATACAACAAATTTTGGAATCAAGGAGAAAAATAGAAAACTGGGAAAGTAATAGGAAACTTCAAGCTTGGAGGAATTAATTTCTTGCTTTGGATACAATACTGGGTAAGAAGAGAAACTTTGATTTTAAGAATTTTTTTAATTGTGTTCTTATAGTGGGTTAAGAATTAGCAATCTAATTCCTAGCGTTAATTATTAAATTTTACATGAAGGAGAATTATAAATGAGTTTTGATTTAGATAATTCTATTGTTATCTCAGGAAGCGATTCAAATATCAGAACAGTCTATCAGCTGAGTTAGTCTCCAATAGATAACTTTGTGAGTGAAAAATAATTAAATATTTCTAAAGAATTACAATTAATTATACTATTATGTTACATGTGATTCTAAGGACATATTTGTCATTTTACGCGATTATAATTATATGTTTATATCGTATAGTATTTGTGAAATTATAAAGATTGTAAATTGATTACTTGTAAATTGGAATGTTGAAATATGTGACATTGAAATCCACCAGAAAAGTACCCATGATTTTAACTATTTTAGTGCACTGAGGGGTCTTGGCCGTGTTCAATATACATTGAGGGGTCTAATTGGTCGTGTAAATAAGTTTACTTAGGGGTCTTGACCATATATGGGGTTGCCTAGCTTTGAGGGCAGTTTACAATTGCATGACTATATTACAAATTTTAATTAGAAGGTATTTTGGTGAGATTTTTCATTATACGGTGATATGATAAAGTGATGGTATATATTTTAGCTGATGAATATTTTACGAATATGAGCTGATGTTGTTGAAATTAATGTGATGTAAATGTTGGTTTAGATGTTGGGCTCATTTACATTATGAGAATGTCCCTCAATCTTTATTATTGTTATTGTTGTTGTTGTTGTTGTTGTTGTTGTTGTTGTTGTTGTTGTTGTTATTATTATTATTATTATTATTATTATTATTATTATTATTATTATGAGATGTTATAATGTGAAATGTTAAGTAACGTGAGCTCGTTTTTTATAATATTTATAAACAAAAAGAGTATAATTATTTTCGAAAATCTCCACTCACTGAGCCTATCAACTCATGTATTTTCTAACAATGATTTTTCTTCAGGTAGAAATTGAGTTTCTGGGCAACTTTTGGACAAAAAGCTTTTGAGTTCAAAGTTGGAGCCGCACGACAGAGTTAGTTAGGATAACTCATTTCATAGAGCATGTAGTCATTATTTTGGGGATACATGTTCATTTTTGGATATTATTTTGCATCACTTGTAAATAGTTAGGTGGACTCACTATGTATTATGTATCCGTATGTACAGTTTATATTAATTAAATAGTAAAAATTTTATGATTCGACTAGTCTCTACTGCGTTGTTTTTTTGTGAGTATTGGAAGGGCAAATAGTCCTGTTTAATTGTGAATAAGTTTGTTAGGAATTGTGACATCTTATTTCAGGTTGGCTAATTCAAATTACAGGGGAGATAATGTTGAAATTTTCTTGAAAATAAGTAATCATGAGTAGTAATTGTAGTAGCCTTGATGATGGGTCCAACCCTTAGTTGGTATCCACCATCGGCGCACGTCACGTCTCGGGTGTATAAATATTGATTGGGACGGGTCGTGTCAGATTGGTAACAAAGCATGGTTCATAGTTTATAGCCTTGCTTGCATGACACACGTATTCTGATATTTAGCATATCATGCATACCATGTAGGTGAGTCATGCATCGTGGTGGCAGAACTCACAGGCTCCAGGATATTTTGCCCCAGACTCATATTGCTCGTGATAGAGATAATCTTAGAGAGGATGAAATAGTAGAGGAATCAGTTCATTAACCACTTGAACATCCAAGACAGGGAAATATGGTTGAAAATGACCCAAAATATGTTGAAAGGATTGCTACTACAGTTGTTTCGGCTATGTACAGTACAGAAAAAAATTTCAGTATTGAGAGAGTAACAAAGTTAGAGGCTAAAGTTTTTACAGGCACAGCTGATCCTACAGTTGCCGAGGCTTGGATGATTAAAATAGAGAGAGTTTTTTGTGATGGGTTGCCCAGATGACAAAATTACGTCTCGCCACTTTTTTGTTAGAAGATGGAACATACGATTGGTGGCAATCAGTGCAGAACAAATATATAGACCCAGTGCAGAACAAATATATAGACCCTTCTATTATAACTTGGATAGATTTCAGACATAATTTTTATGATACTTATTACCTTCGTTCTTATAAGGATACTAAATAGGTTGAGTTCTTGAAACTAGTACAAGGGTCTTCAACAATTTCTGAATATCAAAAGAAATTTATTGAGCTTTCAAAATATGCGCAAGTCCTGGTTGGTAATGAAATTGACAAATGCAGACGTTTTAAAGATGGTTTAAGAGGAGATTAGATCATCAGTGACTGCAGCAGGCTGGAGTGAATTTGGTAAATTAGTAGAATCAGCTTTGAGAGTGGAGAAAAGTATGTCAGATAGACAAACTGATAAAGAACAGATAAAATCCAGAGCTTGCAGTAGTTAGACATGGAAAGAAATTTCTAACTACAGACTACCCTAGAGAGATAATAGAGGATTTCGACTTGGTGTTTCTACTTCAGGCTAGTTCAAGCCTAGATCACAAAGAAGTCAGGGCTCTAGATTCAGCCAGAGTATAGTACTAAATTTCTTCATTGCAAGTTCTGTGGAAATTTTCATTTGGGCAAGTGTTTGGAGTTCAAGGGGTTTGGTGTCTGTTATCATTGATGCCAAGCGGGACACATACGAAGAAATTGCCCAGTTTTAGTATAGGAGAGTTGTATATCACCAAAGATATTTCTCTAGGAAAGTGTGGGTAGTACAAGATAGAATCAAATCCAAGAAGACACTTTGACTAATAAAGTAGGCACACATAGTAGAGTTCAGTCCAATGTAGCAAGTAGTAGCGGGGTAAAACTGAAAGGCCATGCAGGACATCAAAAGAATCAGGCGAAAGTATTTTTTTTATGACACAGCAGGCACTAGAAGAGTCACCAAATGTAATTATGGGTATGTTATCTATTTTTGATAGAGATGCTCATATTTTAATTGATCCTGGATCTACATACTCTTTTATTTCAATTGCACTTGCTATATATGCGAACCAAAAACTAGAACCTTTAGATAGTTGTTTGGTAGTGGGAACACCAGTAGGAGAATCCCTTTTACCTAAGAATGTATATCGAGATTGTGAGATCAAGGTGAATGATCAGGAGCTCAAAGCAAATTTAATACCTCTTGCTATCCATGATTTTGACATTATCTTGGGCATGGACTTCTTAGCTGCAAATCATGTTTCTATTGATTGTTTTCGTAAAGAGGTTGTGTTTAGACTATCAGGACAACATGAAGTTATATTTAGTGGTCATCGTAGAATCTTGCCATCTTGTGTGATATCCGCTATTGATGCTAGAAGATTACTCATGAAGGGTTGTTATGCATATTTAGCTCGTGTAATTGATACAGAAGTTAGTAAGATAAAACTCGAAGACATCCCAGTTGTTCGAGATTTTTCTGATGTATTTATAGAAATATTGCTGGGTCTACCTCTAGATAGGGAAGTTGAGTTTACAGTTGACCTAATTCTGAGAATTGCACCTATTTCACAAGCACAATGTAGAATGGCTCCATCAGAATTGAAAGAGTTAAATGTCAGTTACATGAATTGGTAGATAGTTTTTATCAAACCTAGTGTATCTCCGTGGGGAGCATCAATTTTGTTTGTGAAGAAAAAAGACGGCACCATGCGATTGTGTATAGACTACAGATAATTGAATAAAGTAACAATCCGTAATAAATATCCTTTGCGACGTAGTGATGATTTATTTGATCAGCTTCAGGGTGCTACAGTATTTTCAAGGATTAATTTTCATTCAGGATATCATCAGCTAAAAATCAAAGATGGAGATGTACCAAAAACTGCTTTTAGAACGCGATATGGCCATTATGAGTTTCTTGTGATGCAGTTTGGATTGACCAATGCCCCAGTAGCATTTATGGATCTAATGAACATAGTTTTCATCCGTATCTTGATAGATTTGTGATTGTATCTATTGATGATATATTGGTATATTCTCGAAATCATGATGAGCATACCGAATATCTTAGAATCATTTTACAGGTCTTGCGGGATAGACAATTATATGCTAAATTCAGTAAATGCAAATTTGGCTCGACAAAGTGATATTTTTAGGGGATGTTTTATCAACAGAGGGAATTTATGTAGACCCACATAAAACTGAAGCAGTGGTAAAATGTGAAAGACATACTAATGTGACAGAAGTACGTAGTTTTCTTAGCTTAGCAGGGTACTAACATCGAATTGTTGAAAACTTTTTCAAAATTGCTCTTTCTTTAACCAGTCTGACTAGAAAGAATGTTAAATTTGTGTGGACTGAAGAATATGAAAAGAGTTTCCAAGAATTGAAATATCGATTAGTTACTGCCCGAGTGCTTACTCTTCCATCTTCGGGTGAGAAATTTTTAATTTACAGTGATGCTTCACGTCAAGGTTTGGGTTGTGTTTTAATGCAGAATGGAAAGATCATAGCCTATGCCTCTACACAGTTAAAGAAACATGAGCTGAATTATCCTACACATGATCTAGAGCTAGCTGCAGTTGTTTTAGCATTAAAAATTTGGAGACATTATCTGTATGGTGAGAGATGTCAAATTTTTACAGATCATAAATCTTAAAGTATATCTTTGATAAGAAACAATTGAATTTGAGGTAAAGAAGATGGCTAGAGCTAATAAAAGATTACGACTGCAGAATCGATTATCATCCAGGGAAGGCCAATGTAGTTGTTGATACTCTCAGTACAAAGACATCTACTTCTACGACTCAAACTAATGCAATTTTCTATTCCTTGTTCGGTGAGTTCAAACTTTGGAATGCTCAACTATCAGTTACCAGTTTGGGAGCATTATTTGCTAATTTTCAAGTGAGACCTACTTTGATTGACAAAGTTAGAGAAGCTCAGACTCAAGATCCGATATTGAGTAAATTGAAAGAAGAAGTTATTAACGGTAAACATGCAGATTACACTATTCAAATGACGAAGCTTTGGTTATAGGAAGTAGACTATGTGTTCCGGAAGACTCAAAGTTAAAAAAAGAAATTCTAGAAGAGGCACATAGTTTAGCCTATGCAATGCATCCGGGAAGTACCAAAATGCATTGCCTACTTAACGAACATTATTGGTGGCATGGAATGAAAAGAGAAATAACTGAGTTTGTATCCAGATGTCTTATTTGCCAACAAGTGAAACCAGATCGTCAGAGAATAGCTGGACTCTTACAAACATTGCCTATCCCCAACTGGAAATGGGAGCACATCACTATGAATTTCTTATTTGGACTGCCTCGTACTCAGAGTGGTCATGATGGTATACGGATCATGGTAGACAGGTTTGACAAAAACTGCCAGATTTTTGCCAATTAAAGTTACTTATTCATTAGATAAGTTAGTGAAAATATATGTGGATGAAGTGATCAGTTTATAAGGAGCACCAGTATATTGTTTCTGATAGAGATTTTCATTTCACTTCTAAATTCTGGCCTAGTTTGCATAAAGCCATGGGTACTAAGCTACATTTTAGTACAACTTTTCACCTACAAACAGACGGCCAATCAGAAAGGACTATACAGACTTTAGAAGACATGTTACGGGCTTGTGTTCTTCAGTTTAAAGGGAAGTGGGATACTCATCCATCCTTAATGGAATTTGCATATAATAACAGTTATCATTTTAGTATAGAAATGGCTCATTTTGAAGCATTATATGGTAGAAAGTGCAGAACTCCTGTTTGTTGGGATGAGGTTGGTGAAAGAAAACTGTTAGGCCCTGAACATGTTCAAATTACTGCAGAGAAAGTAAAACTAATCAAAGAAAAGCTAAAGATGACTCAAGATAGACAGAAAACTTACACAGGCAAACGTAGAAGAAACCTTGAATTTGAGTTGGGATAGAGTTTTTCTTCGATTATCTCCATGGAAGAGTGTTCTCAGATTTGGTAGAAAGGGAAAATTGAGTCCAAGATATATCGACACATATGAGATTATTGAGCGCATTGGCCGAGTTGGTTATTGTTTAGCCTTGCCAACTGAGCTATCTATAATTCATGATGTGTTTCATATTTTCATGCTTCGTAAATATATTCCAGATCCGTCTCATGTATTGGAATCGCAACCAATTGAATTAAAACATAATCTTACATATGAAGAGAAGACAATTGGAATATTAGATAGAAAAGAACAAGTTCTTCGAAGTTAAACTATAGCAATGGTTAAAGTGTTATAAAGAAATCACGTAATAGAAAAAGCTAGATAGGAAAATGAAGATCAGATGCGTTCTCAGTATCCATAGCTTTTCAATGCATAATCGATTGAATTTCGAGGACGAAATTTTTTGAAGGGGGTGAGTTTGTAATAATTCAGTCAACTTGAGATTTTCTTGGTCAACAATGTTAAGCCAATATATATATATATATATATATATATACACAAAAGGCTGCACATTTGAAAAGTCAGGCGGTGGATACATGTATATCAATCTTTCATTTTTCTTTTACATTCTTTTACATCATTTCTTCAGCAAAGAAAGAAACGGCAACCATCATTTTCATTCTCTCTTCCTTACTCATCCCTTAATTTATACAACAAATTTTGGAATCAAGGAGAAAAATAGAAAAGTGAAAAAGTAATAGGAAACTTCAAGCATGAGAGAATTAATTTATTGCTTTGGATACAATACGGGGTAAGAAGAGAAACTTTGATTTTAAGAATTGTTTTAATTGTATGCTTATAGTAGGTTAAGAATTAGCAATCCAATTCCTAGCTTTAATTATTATATTTTACAAGAATGAGAATTATAAATGAGTTTTGATTTAGATAATTCTACTGTTATCTCAGGAAGCGATTCAAATACCGAAACAGTCTATCAACTGAGTTAGTCTCCAATAGATAACTTTGTGAGTGGCTAAAAATTAAACATTTCTAAAGAATGAAAATTAATTATATTATTATGTTACATGTGATTTTAAGGACTTATTTGTCATTTTACGCGATTATAATTAAATGTTTATATCGTATAGTATTTGTGAAATTATAAAGATTGTAAATTGGAATGTGGATATATGTGATATTGAAACCCACCAGAAAAGTGCCCATGATTTTATCTATTCTAGTGCACTGAGGGGTTTTGGCCGTGTTCTATATTAGACTGAGGGGTCTAATTGGCCGTGTAAATATTCTGAGTGGTCTTGACATTGTACTATGATGCATTATTAGAGAATTTTGGGACCCAGTTTTGTACACTGAGGGGGCCATAAGCCCGTGTATGGGGGTGCCTAACTTTGAGGGTAGTTTACAAATGCATGACTATATTACAAATTTAAATTAGAAGGTAAATTTGGTGAGATTTTTCATTATATGGTGATATGATGAAGTGATGGTATATATTTTAGCTGATGAATATTTCATTATATGAGCTGATATTACTTGTTGAAATTAATGTGATGTAAATGTTGGTTTAGATGTTGGGCTCATTTACGTTATGAGAATGTCCCTCAATCTTTATTATTATTATTATTATTATTATTATTATTATTATTATTATTATTATTATTATTATTATTATTATTATTATTATTATGAGATGTTATAATGTGAAATGTTAAGTGACGTGAGCTTTTTTTTGATAATATTTATGAATAAAAAGAATATAATTATTTTCAAAAATCTCCACTCACTGAGCCTATCAACTCATTTATTTTTCAACAATGATTTTTCTTATCAGGTAGCGGTTGAGTTTCTGGGCAGTTTTTGGATATAAAGTTTTTGAGTTCAAAGTCGGAGCCACACTGCAGAGTTAGTTAGTATGACTCATTTCATAGAGCATGTAGTCATTATTTTGGGGATACATGTTTATTTTTGGATATCATTTTGCATCACTTGTAAATAGTTAGGTGGGCTCACTGTGTATTTTGTATCCGTATGTACAGTTTGTATTAATTAAATAGTAAGAGTTTTTTGATTCGGCCAGTCTCTACCACTTTGTTTTGTTGTGAGTATTGGAAGGGCAAATGGTCACGTTTAATTGTGAATACGTTTGTTGGGAATTGTGGCATTTTATTTCAGGTTGGCTAATTCAATTATAGAGAGATAATACCGAAAATTTCTTGAAAATAAGTAATCATGAGTAGTAATTGTAGTAGATTTGATGGCGGCGCACGTAACGTCTCATCTCATGTATATAAATATTGCTTGGGACGGGTCGTGTCACAAGGTGTCATGTTTGAAGAAGGTACAAGACCTTATTCCCAGTTTCGAAATTTTCGAATTAGTTCAAATTCCCAATGCAAAAATTACAATGCAGATGCAATGTCGCTAGCAGTAAGAATTCAGATCTTCTTGGATATATTCATGTTGAATTCCTCTCTAAGCCTTCGACGGAGGAAGATGATTGTGTCACGACCATTAAAGATAGAAGAGTTCTGGATGAAGCCATCTTGGCCTACTTGGAAAGCTAAGTTCTACCCGAAAATAGAAAAGAACCCCGTAAATTGCAAAATCTTTCAGTCCACTTTGTTATAAAGGAGGGACTATTTTACAAAATGGGATATCCTTCCCCCCCCCCCCTTCTCCGTTATGTAGGACCAGATGAAGCAGACTACATTTTGCGAAAAGTCCATGAAGGAGTATGTGGCAACCATTTAGGAGCTGTGTCCCTGGCTCAAAAAATTTATAGGCAAGGATATTACTGGCCCTATCTTAAGAAAGATGCTCATAATTTCATCCTCAAATGTGACAAGTGTCAACGCTTCGCTCATTTATATAAACAACCACCTCATGATTTGCAAGTTGTATCTAGTCCCTAGCCTTTTGATAAATGGGAGATAGACATCATAGGCCCCATGCCATGAGGATGAGGCAATCATTGTTATGATATTGTGGCCATTGACTACTTCACTAAGTAGGTCGAATGGGAGTTGGTGATGAAGATCACAGAGGCAAACATCTCAAAGTTTATTTGGAAGAATATCATTTGCAGATTTGATGTCCCCCACTCTCTGGTCTAAGACAACGTCAAACAATTCGGGAATCACAAAATTGAGGAGTTATGTAACACTCTATAGATAAGACAACATTTATCATCCCCTCATCATCCTTAGGCTAATGGCCAGGTGAAGGCCGTGAACAAGACAATTAAATATACGTTGAAAAAAAAGTTTGAGTCTGCCAAAGGAGCATGGGCAGATGAGCTTCCACAAGTGTTATGGGCGATACGCACCACCTCTAGGAAAGCTACTGGAGAAACCCCACTCTCCATGGCTTTGGAGTCCAAGCAATGCGCCCCGTAGAGATTGGGCTACCTTCTTATAGACAGATCTACTTCAAGAAAGTTTCCAATGAAAGGCTACAGAGGGCTGACTTGGATCTCCTTCAGGAACGGAGGGACGAGGCACACGAAAGGCTGAAGCATTACCAGTAGAAGATGGCCTGTTATTACAACAAAAAGGTAAAGACTCGCTCATTTCAAGTGGAGGACTTGGTCTTAAGGACGGTGTTCCTATTCTCCCAAAAGCCTGGTGTGGGCACCCTAGGGCTAAATTGGGAAGGTCCTTACAGAGTTGTAGCCGAAGTGATTCTTAGGACATATAGAATAGAAAACCAGTCAGGCAAACATTTGCCACATCCATGGAATGTAGAACACCAGTAAAGCCAATTTGTATGTTGAAGCAACTTTGGTAATTGGAATTTCTTGTTTGAATATCTTTGAATGATATACTTGCGGCATAATAAGTGCTTTTCAAAATAAAAGTGATCCATGGGATGCATTTGCTTCACATTCATTTAAAATTTCAAATATTAAACTTGTGTCCTGCAGTCCAGAATATTGAACTTCAATTGTTGGTTAATCATCCTCAACTTTTTGGAGACATCAAGCTAAATTAGAACTATAGGTTTCGCTAATTGTCATATAATCCTGGAATAATGTATAAAATTCTCAATGAATAAATGAACTGACCAATCAAATGGTTAGGATGCTCAAGTTGTCCCATTGTTTAATTATTGAAACACCCACCTACTTAAATAATAAAGGCTTCATCGTGAGGATGAGCGCGGCTGAAATGAATCGATGAAAGAACACTTTTCCTCTTATTTTGTTTATTCCTTTTCGTTGCCGACATGCTTGCAGTTCCAATTTAGAAAGTTATCTTGTGGAGTTGTTGTTCCAACGTAAACAGGAGATAATGTGAAAATTGCCTTCTAACATATCTTTTTCTAATTATGTTTGTTTGGGAAATAGGTTATGCATGCTTATACCCTTTACAAGTTAGTTATATGTCTCAACTTGAACCGGAGCTATGATTTGAACCTTATAGAAGGAATCTATACATAACATAAATTTTTGGAACACAATCCTCCCAAAAAAAAATTAATATTTCATTCAAAATTAAATATTACAAAAGTCTTTCAAAAAACAAAGTACAATAAGCCCTAGTCAAGGCTCCATTAGTGGAAGGCTGGTCTGTTGAATCCTGAGCGTCCTTTAGGGCTGGGTAATCAACTTCGATAGCAGAGAGATTAAGATTTGGATGGAGCTCCTGCAACTCTAAAAGCACTTTTTGGCCTCCGAAGTTGATGAAGAAAAACTGGAGATTTTCATAATCTTGAGTAATCTCAAACTAATTTATGAAATTCTCCACTCCAGCTTTTACCGCTTCTTCCTTGCCTTGCTCCAATTTAGCATTTTTATCCTTCAAGCCAAAGCTATTGCTTTCAGGGTATCCAGAGCGTTCTCCAAATCATCGACCTTATCGACCAATCCTTTTCTTTGATCATTGGCCTCGTTCAAGGCCTTATCAATTAACTCTGGAGCCCGTGTAGCATGACCATATCTTTTAGAAAATTCAGCCACATCGAACTCAATTTGCCCATCTCCTCAGTTATGAGCATCAATTCTTTCTTTGACTCGTTGAGGGACCCCTGCAGCCAAGTGGTCCTTTCTTGGAAGCGATCATAGTCTTTAATAAACTTGTCAGTGTTGCGAAGGGCTTTTTTAGTACTGGTCTTCGTTAACTCCAAGTCCCAGACACCGTCTCTGCTTCCTCTATTAGCATCATAAACTGAGCAGCTAAGGCTTTGGCAACAGAAAAATGACGATGGAAGAGGATTAGACAGAGTACTCTGCCCATCCTTTTGTCTAGAAGGAGTCCACAGAAAGGGCAGCCTTATCCAAGTAATCTGGGAACATACTTAGTACGGCGAGAGTTATTTCTGCCAATTTGCCCTCAAGGGTCTTCTTGATGTAGCCTAGCTCCTGTGATTCCTCTTCCTCCTTTGCCGGAGGCATTTTACGCTCTTCTACCCTGAAGCTCTGCTACCTCGACCGAGAGGTTTTGAGCAAACTTGGATGAGGCTGTCCTTGGCTTCTTCGCCTTCCGGGAGAGGCCTTCCTCTTCAAGATCTCTAAGTTCTCCTCATCCTTAGAAGAAAACTTGGAGGAAGCATCGGGCTCCACAACAGAAGAGACAGAAGATTTAGATTTTTTATCCTTAGTTGGCTACTCCCAACTTCTTACTTTTGCACCATCAATTGCATGCCTTGAGTTGACAAAAATGGTGCAAGAGTTGTCTGCCTAGGATCCAAAGCAGTAGATGGTTGCTCTACAGACTTAAAACTTAGGCCAGCCAATGTCTTCTTCTGATTCTTATCTGCTTCATTCTCCTTCACCACCGGTGGTATTCTCTTTACAACTAGGCAGAATGGCCGAGAATTTGAACCTGAGACATGAGTAAATTATCAAATGACAAGATTTAACCATAATAAACAAAATAAAAATGTAAATATAGCCAAAGTCTGGTGCATTTGTGAAACTTTCTTATGATATATCTTGTCTCTTCATTAAGTGATGCTTCACGAATAGGTGATCGAAGTAGATGATGGATGAAAAATCTCCCTTCTAGGCATAAAGTTTGCCTATCACCTCAAAATCCCTCTTCGTCAATAAATGACCAGGTACTTGCCCTACAAATCGATTGAACTTAATCAGCTAAGTCAAAAAAGCGAACACATTGACATGAATTTATAAGACATTATATTCATACCGGTGAGACAAGGTCCATGGACTATACTCTCTCGGACCGAATCATTAGGCGAGCACTACCATTTTCCCACGGCCCAAAACTACTGGCTCATCCAGTGTATGATTGAAGAAAGGTGGCCAGTAATAATAGGGATGTGCGTTCTCCTATGTGTAAGAAAATACTAAGCATTCACTCCCTCCTTAGGTTTCTCGTTCCTCCTAGCACACTTGTTTAATTTGAAGAGTGTATGGAAGACATAAAGAGGCATGGGGTAGTCCGGATTTACTTATTGCAACACAAGCCAAGTCCCCATAGCTTGGGTCCAGAAATTGGGGGACATTTGGTAGGGACATAAGTTATAGCTCTAAGTAAAGCCCTAAAAAGAGGATGAAGGGATAATCTCATCCTGCACTCCAAGGCATCGCTCATTATTGCTACCTACCATTGAGGGGGCTGCAAGGCCTATCTATTTTTTAGGAGAATGTCAGCCTAATCCCTTCGAAGACCGTATATTTATCCCTAACCTTTGTGAAATCAGACATACTTGACTTAGTATGGTATTTATTGCATGCCCAATAACTAGGGTCAGACTCAGGGACTTCGTGCCCCCCAGATAGCTCCCTAACGTACTCTACCCAGCCTTCCACCTGGTCCATCTCTTCGGGTGTTAACCAAGATTAAGCATATAAGTTCTAGGACTGATCCTTCACCTCTCTCTTGGATCTAGTGCCCCGGAGGGTCCTACCATCCTCTTGCCCTTCTTCTACCTTAAGCTTTCTTCCATTTGCTTCTACAAATCAACAGCTTCCTCCAACGTTAATTTGGCCATCATAAATGTAGTCCCCACTGCTTAACTGTCACAATCACCCAAATTTATTACTCTAGTAAATTGTTCAACCCTCTTTTTTCTAATCAGCCTAAAATACTTGTCATTGAAGGCCATTTTTGAAATATAGTAGATAGCCCTAATAGGCTCTGCCATAACTACTATTTCTCCCAGAGCAGTCCTTCCAACCTCTTCCAAATTACTACCACCACTATCACCCATCTTATGGTGGTGGGAATTTGTACTTCTTTTGAAATAAAATAAATATATAAAAATTAAATTACAAAAAGTATGAGAAAATATAATCAAACATGCGCACCGTGTAAAATAAAGGTATACCTTCAGAATTATGATGGGTTCATGTTGATGACTTTCTTTCTAAAATGAACAGAATCGCCTAAATGAACATCTGAGAATTGAGAAGAATAAAGTATGTTACTTTAGCAGAAAAATACTCCTTTTGGGCTCGAAAAGAAACAAAAATCTGAATACACATAAATTTTGAAATAGCGTGAAAAATTTGGGTATGAAGTACCCTAGGTCTTTTATAGAAGATTACGCTCCATCTCCATTAATCTTGGGAATACACAACGTTTCGCCAGCGCATGACCCATTAAACCATTCAACAGTAATCCCTGAAATAACATGGTTGTTGCTGTAAGTGTATTAACTCCAAATATTCATCTTGGCTCTTGGAACTCCGAAGGACAATCACTTCGCATCTGAACAACGCTCTGGACCTACCAATGCGACTATACTATATTCACTCCCTAGTTTGAATTCGACTTATTTAAGCGCGAAAGGGTGTGTCACTACAACATAGAGCCTATTTAAGCCCATAGACTTGCATAAATGCTTAAATCATGGGCTTAGGAGACTATTGTTATACCATTTAATGACATTTCCATGCCACCCATGACACGTCACCTTCATAGCCAAGTAAGCTCCAGCAATGACCAACCAGACAGTAACACCTTGGAGGTACCTTGGACCCATATGTCTAGAGTTTTGTTCTGAAGGAACTTTAAAAGGAGTCTGCACTGGTCATGACTGATTGATGAGATAGCAACAATGATATTCTGATAGCTTGTCAGGAACAAATAGTGTATCTAAGGAGAAAATGATTACTTGAAAATACAAAAGCAGATGCATAAAAGAATGGCTACATTGACTACATGAAAGATACAAGATAATCATAGACGTGTAAGAGCTTAAATCCTTTAGACCACCTAAACTCCAACTATAAATAAGAGATAAAGCTGTATAAAGCATGAATCCTTTGAATTCTATATTACATTTTAAGTGTGCATATTTTATAAGATATCTTTAAGTTAAATTAGTACGGACAAAGCATGAATCCTAACTTGAGTGTCGGAGAGCATATAGTGGCCACTCTAGCTACCTATGCTAACTGACTGTTTTATGTTAGGTTTGCAGAAAAATGAAGTTTATAATTGAGAGTTTCAATCCAGTGTGGATCTTGGGTCCCACAAGGATTTTGGGTCAACAAATTCCACTCTCACGCACAATTTCATAATGGAGGACAAAGCCAAGCGGTTAAACTTAGCTACCCACAAGAAATGTGGTGTTTTGAAAACGATGGATGCAGCTGCTAAGCCCCTGATTGGATCTATTCAGGGGACAAAACTATCCCTTGGCACTTGGAATGGGCAGATTGACATATAGGTAGCACCAGTGGATGATTTTAAATTGGTGCTCAGGCTGGATTTCTTGAGGAATGTAAATACTATTCCTATGCCTTTTTGTGGATCAGTTTGCATCCTAGAAATGGGTATTCATGCATGATCCCTACCATTTTCATGGGCACAAAAACAAGGCATCTCTCGGCCATGCAATTGTCCAAAGGATTGGAGAAAGGTGAACCCACATTTTTGGCTCAATTAAAGGTGGATGATCCGGTCGAACTTATTATCATTGGGCAGTTGGATGCTAATTTTCTGGCTGGAATAAGAAGCGTCCTTGAGGAAAAATGGGATGTAATACCCCTAGAATTGCCCAAAGGTCTGCCACCAAAGAAGGGATGGTCCACATAATTGAACTTCAACTGAGTGCCAAACTCCCTACCATGGCATCCTACTGGATGGCATCGCCAGAACTTGGCTAGCATCAAACCCACAATGTTTATTGGGTCTGTTCTTATTAGCAATGGCGTGCGAGGCTTACGAGGATTCTATTGGGCCTGTTAGGCCTAGAGGCCTTACCAAAATTAGGTGAAAACAATAGTCCCCCAAGTCCAAGCCTGTTATTTTTGATAGGTGTGGGACTTTACGAGGAGATAGTTTTTTTTTTTAAAGGCCTATTGCAAATAGAGAATATGTGTCAAGGATGTTATACCAGGGTATAGTTTGGGCTGGAGGGGGTTCTTCGCATATCTATGTAGTCCCTAAGCCCGAAGCTGTTTATTCATGGCAGGTGAGGGCTTCACCTTTATGATCTTTGAAAGTTTGAGTGGGTCAATGTGGCACTATTCAAGTGTGGGTTTGTTTTAGACTTATGGAGACGGGTTCTCATGCGGTGCAATGATGAAGCGTGGGTTTAGTGGCTCGAGATTGCAATTTCATTATTTCAATTATGTTTTAGGTGACACGCGCGCCCCTTATTAAATGCTTTTGGTGCCTTTGAGTTTCCCGCCACTTACTCTGGCTTGCCACGTTTTTTTCCATCAACGGTCCAGATTGCCTGAGTCTTGATCAACGGCTGGAGGTGAAGTTTTTTGCCTATTGAAACCCCAACCCCTTTTTCATTTCGTTCTTTTTACTTTTGGTAAAACCATAATATTTAATAACTTTCAAAGGTTTTTGCCAATCCTTCTAGGTTCTCCGACGCCTAACTTCAGTCAGAGCTCAAATTTTTTTTTCTCAAGGTTCATTCCATGAGGTAAAGGCATCGAGTGTCAATCAACTCCTACTTCCTATTTCTTTTGTTGTTCGTTGTTTTGTTTTTTAATTGTGAGGGTGTCCTTCATTGAACATGGTTTCTGTCGGTCCCGATCAGTCTTCCATTCCAAAGAATTTGAGGGGTTAGAGAATGTCTTCTGAACATTGTGACTCTCAGAACCCGTCTGATCTTCCTACTGATCCAGATATTAGGAGTGAGTCCCATCCTCACCAGAAATGGTTAACGAGGTAAATAAGCAGTCGACGGTCTCCTACTATTCATCTCCTCTTTGATTCTGAGGCCATTTCCTAGGGAGGAAGATGGGAAAAAGAAACAGAACACTGGCGTCCCCAAGATAAGGGCTTCACTTGAGAAGCGGGATGCTCCCGTGGCCTGTCAATTAGACGATGAACTAACAACTTCGTCCACTGCAGCCTCATTAGTGCATTCGAAAATAAAGGCAACATATTTGGACACGATTAGACTATCGTACAATATCCCAAGCTCTGTTGACATTCAGGCTCCTATTGCAAGCAAACGTGCAGACAGCTGCCCGAAGGGTTTGTCGCAATTTATGGGCCAATTATGCAGTAAGGCCTTCGAATGCCTCTTCGAGACTATATACCGCCCATGTAGGTCTGGGGGCTGGTATAATATGTCACTGAGGCCGTGGTAGAAATAGGGGACTGTCCAAACAAATTTCATAACTAGATTGAATAAATTATACCAAGTTCCTACGTTGTCTACTCCTCATCCCTCAGTAACAGGGCCAGCTTTTGCTGCAACAGCATCGTCGATGATAACTATAAGGCTCGTGGTCAGAAAAGAGAGACGACCCCTGTAGAGGGCTTGATGAGGGATGCTCATCAGGCCAAGCGAACCCAGAAGGCCTGAGGCGCTAGGTCTAGTACCTTCCATGGCCCCGTGGCTGCCATGTGCTCTTCTTTCTCCTCTGACAAATATACTTTATCAATATTGGCTCACATTGTGGAGAGCTCGACTCGTCTATGTTGGAGATGTTTTCTTTTCCTTGTATAGTGGCAGCTGCTACTATGTACAAATATTGGACCTCCACCTGGAAGAAGGCCGTCGAACAAGCCTTCCTAGCGGAGTAATAAAGATGGCAGCGATGAATACTTCTAGGAAGCTTATCCTGAATAATGAACTTTACAGCGTCTTGGCTGGCTTCGAGGAAAAATTGGATAAGACGGAGGCAAAATTGAATAAACTCGCTGAGGATCTGAAGGCCATGAGCTCTGAGAACACGAGATTGGGTTAAGAGAACAGGGTCCTTCGATACAAGGTAAAGGCTTTGGTTGCCGTCGAGGCTAATTTGAAAGTCAAGTTGGAGTTTGTTGTTGAAGAATTAAGGCAAGCCGATAGTAGGGTCCAGGCGGCTTTGAGTCAAATAAAGATCGTCGAGGCCTCAACAAAGTTGGCAGAGAAGCGTGCCATTGTGGTGGAAGCCACCATCGCCTCAGTCAGTCGTGACTTTGATGCCATGGTACAGGAGAAAGAAAGGAAATTGGGTGAGGCGATGGAGGAGTTGGATGTGATCTGCTGAAGAATTAAGGCAGGCCAAGAGTAGGGTCCGGCCACCAGCCGAGGTTTCAACTGTACCTATAGTTGTAGATGTTCCTTCTTGTGTCGACCCTTAAAGAGGCAGTGGAACAGTAAAGAAACAGTAGGGCAGTAGGACTTTCATTGTTATGATCATACTTTCCTTTTCAATCTATGAAGTATATTCTTTTGCTTTAATGGAGTGTTTTTGTTTTGCATCGTTGTTGCTGAATTACAAACTCTCTTATCGACCTTGCTGCCGAATCACAACAAACCTCACCGTCGAATTACAAACACTTAATAAAATAACAACATTTTAACCTTGGTGCAATGTAGTTGCGGGCTATACACCCTTGCTATTTCGTACATTGGATGTATGCACTTAGTAGTTTATCTAGTAAATGAGTACCTTTGCTGAGGTCATGACTGGGATAAGGTTCCTCACACTTTACAAAACTTTGACGAACTGGAACCCCTCGCAACTATTTATTGAGGTGTAATCATCGAAGAGGTTTTTTGCACTTTGTAAACATTGACGAACTGGAACTCCCTTACGGCCATTTACCGGGGTGTAATCGTTGATGAGGTTCTTTGCAAATAACGAGCCTTTGATGAAGGCTTGGACTTAGAGATCCACACAACTGGAAGGGATTTGAATCTGGAGAGTTGCATTTATGTCATTGTTTCCCAAAGGTACTAATGGCGCGGCCTTTATGTTGCTCAAGATCTCGACGCCATTATTGCCTGGGCGTGTTGAGGTGCGCATGGCTTGTGGCAGTCCCCACTTCTATTAAATAACGTGTTCATGAAGAGCTTTATTTAATGCTTCACTTTTCCCACACATCTCTTTTCCAATGGTTCAGATCTTGATGGTCTTAATCAATGGTTTTGATCATATCTTATGCAAGTATAAACATAATGCTTCATTTTTAGTTTTACCTTCACAAAACTTTCCAGAACTCAAGCATTGTCTCCCATAGCAACCACATTTTCAGGCGAAAGAGAAAATAAAAAGAAAGTTTTGGTTTCAATAGCCAAGTATGCCTTCACAAATATCCCCGTCTTCAGCATTGATGAAGATAAAGATGACAACGGGAGTGCGACCCTGCCTCTGTTGTCTACGATTTCGGGTACAGCACCTGTCCTAGTCGTGGTTGCATCTTTTACACCAGAACTGGTTATAAACATCCCATTTTTTTCTATTCTCCAACAACCTTTGTTTTCTTCACAAAGTGTCAGACAAGACAAGGAAAAATGGGTCGTTGTAGATGCTCGTAGGTAGAAGATAGCAATGTCCCCAGCAGAGGCTGATGGTATTATGAGATATGGTAGGAGGGTTATGTGAGGTCCTTCTCTTCTAGGTAGGGAATGGACTCATCCTCCCAATTCTTCTAGTAAGACTGAATACATCAACATTGGGTCCCGTCAGAACAAGCTGATCCCAGCAGCTCTAGAGATGCTCTCTGTCTCCTCTGCTATGGCGGCAACGGCGGCTTCCGTCAACAAGTATTGGGCTTCTACTTGGGAGAAGGCGTCTGCGAGCAACTCTACTAGAGCTGGTGAAAATGGCAAATATGAATACTGCCCAAAGTCATGTACTGAATTGTGAGCTGTACAACGCTCTGACCAAATTCGAAAGAAATGAGCGGGATGGCGGAGGCCAAGATCGGAGAGCTTACCGACGAGAATAATCGGTTGGGATCTGAGAACGAAGCCCTCCATTCCAAGCTCGAACTTGTCAAGAAACGTAGGCAACAGGTCGAATACAAGACGTTGAAGGCTGAATAAATCTTAAGGATTGCTGACAACGCCAGGAGACGAAATGAGAAGAATTTCAAAGCATTCGAAGAGATGGACTACGCAAATTACAGTCAGTTGGTCGAGCTAAAGGCAGAACTTGCGAAAGTCAAGGAGCAGATAGCTAGGTTAGGGCCCCCACCTGTGCTGACCCTAAAGAGGCGACGAGGCCGTAAGACCTGTATATCATATAATTTTGTCAACTTTGTACTTCTCCGTAATTCATTAATGAAGAAGAATTACCCGTAAATTATTATGTGATTTTTGTCAATTTTCTCAAGTATCACTGCTTCGTATCTTTCTTTTTCCCAATAAATGCGACTGCTTGTACGCGTTAAGTAGTTTACCTAGCGAGTTAAGGAGTTAGTCGCGATCATACTCCATCGGTACCTCAATTTTTGGTGTTTGCATGTGTTAAGTACTTTACCCCGCCAGTTAAGGAGTTGGCCGTGAACCATACTTCCTTGCCGCCTTGTTTTTGGTGTTCGCCCGCGTTAAGTAGTTTACCCAGAAAGTTAAGGAGTTGGCCGCGAACCATACTCCCTCGTTGCCTCGCTTCACGTTGGTATAATCTATACGAAAGAGCTTTAATTTGAAACCAACTGAGCTTTAATTGAATACGACTATATTTGAACAAAATTGAAAATAAAAACTTATATGCGACTCAGCACTAGTAAACAAGAAACCTAATGGTAGTACGGACAAGGTGGGTGACGTTCCAGGGGTGTTTTGTTTCCTTTCTCTCGAAATCTTCTAAATTGTAGGTCCTGGGCTGAATTATCTCAATGATCTTATAAGGTCCCTTCCAATTAGGTCCAACCCCAACCTCTCTGTTAGCGAGGAAGACCTTCTTTAGGACGAAATCATTTACTTGGAAGCCCCTATTCTTGACTTTAGGGTTGTAATACCTAGCCATCTTCATCTGGTAAACTGCTAGGTGAAGTTGTGAACTTGCATGCATCTTTTCTTGTAGGTCGAGGTTTGCCTTATTCAGGTCTTCGTTGACCACTTCATCAAAATGCAAGTGTCTCAAGAAAGGCATCCCTACTTCCACGGGGATCATTGCCTCTGCCCAATATGCCATGGAAAAAGGAATTTCGCCAGTTGCTGTTCGATAGGTAGTCTGATATGACCATAGGATCTCAAGAAGTTCCTCGGCCCATCATCCGTTGGCAGACTCCTTTTTTTTCTTCAAAGTGTGCTTGATAATTTTATTAACAGCCTCCATTTGGCCGTTGGACTAGGGATAGTAAGGGGTGGAAAAATCTCTCCTAACTGCAAGTTCTTTACAGTTCGAGTTAAAAAAAATTCCCAGCGAACTGTGTACCATTGTCTAAGATAAGGGAGTGAGGGATCCCGAAGCGGTAAATTATATTTTTCCACACGAACTTCAATGTATTTTTCTCTGTGATCTTAGCCAAGGGCTCGGCCTCACACATCTTGGTGAAGTAATCCACGGCTACAATAATGAACTTGACGTCGTTCCTTCCCGTGGAGAAGGGACCAATAAAGTTGATCCCATATTTAGCAAAAGGCCATGCGCTTGTCACAGGGGTGAGGTATTGAGTTGGGAGTTTCGGCACATTTGCAAACCTCTGGCACTTGTCACATTTTCTCTCGGGATTTGGAGCAACTCGAACTCCTCGAAGTTAGCTAGTAAATCCTTGACCTTTTTCAAGTAGGCCACCATGGATTGCTTGCGTGCTGTGAAAGTCCCATTAATCTTACTAACCACCAGCTACAAGTCATTGTAGATTTGTATTTTCCTAGCATTCATCTCGTGTGCTAACCTCAAGCCCGCAAGGAGTGCCTCGTACTCAGTGGCATTATTGGAGGCTTTGAACTCTAGGCAAAGTGCACAGTTGAGGTTATCGCCATCGGGGCTAATTAGCAAGATCCCCGGAAGATCCATCAACATATAGTTTCCATGTTGGTACCTCCTCTGGCTTGGCCTTAGGTCATCCTTTTGGGATATGGGCGAACTAAACTATAAAATCTACCAGCACCTGACCTTTTATAGATCGCCTGAGCTTGTAAGAAATCTCGAATTGACTAAGTTTTACAAACCACAGCCTTCCAGAGGTGTCTGGCTTTTGGAGGATTTTTCTCAAATGGAGGTTCGTTAGAACGTCGACGCTGTGTGCCTGGAAGTATGGCCGAAGCTTCCGTGATGCAACTATCAGGGATAAGACGAGCTTCTCTATGTCAGGGTACCTCATTTCAACATATTATAAGGCTTAACTGACATAGTAGACCGAGAGCTGTGTCGGGCCCTCTTCTCAAATTAGTATCAAGCTCAATGTTTTTTCAGATACTACCAGGTAGATCAGTAAATTTTCCCAGGTTTTTCGCTTGGATAACAATGGGGCTTTACCAAGGAGTGTCTTGAGTTCCTCGATGGCACTCTCACATTTCTCTATCCATTCA
The DNA here is from genome assembly GCA_030279155.1 of Forsythia viridissima. NCBI lineage: Eukaryota > Viridiplantae > Streptophyta > Magnoliopsida > Lamiales > Oleaceae > Forsythia > Forsythia viridissima. Next base: position 28,393,703 of record CM059036.1, on the reverse strand, counting down.
AACCTCTTTCTCCTCTTGATGGTTTGGAAGAAGGGTTGGCTTCGATTAGTTGTTTTCGATATGAATCGATTTAAGGCTGACAACTTTTCCGTAAGGCTCTGGACCTCTTTAGGAGAGGATGGTGAGCGCATGTCGATGAGTACTCTGATCTTCTCAGGGTTGGCTTCTATCCCACGTTGATTTGCCATGTAGCCTAAGAACTTTCTAGACTCGACTCTGAAAGCACATTTTAGGAGGTTAAGCTTTATCTTGTATTTGCAGAAGATTCCAAACATCTCCTCCAAGTATCTGATATAATCTACGGCATCCACACTATTTACGAGCATGTCATCGAGGTAGATTTCCATGGTGTTTTCTGTCTATTCTGCAAACATACGATTTACCAATCTTTGGTAAGTTGCTCCGGAGTTTTTAAGGCCAAAGGGCATCATCTTGTAACAGTATAGACCTCGATCTGTTATGAACGAGGTATGCTCCTCATCATGGATATTTGGTTGTAGCCAAAATAGGCATCCATAAAGCTGAGTAGCTTGTGACCGACAGTTGCATCGACCAATTTATCAATGCGCGATAAAGAGAAGCTGTCTTTGGGTCATGCCTGGTTTATATCAGAGATGTCTATGCACACTCTCCACTTGTGGTTATTTTTCTTCACCAACATTAGGTTGGACACCCATTGGGGAAAGACCACTTCTCAGATGAATCTGTTGGCCAGTAGTTTGTCTACTTCCTCTTTTAGGGTGCCATATCTCTCGGTACTCAGAGATATTCTTTTTTGTATCTTGGGGCATATCTTGGGATCTACTTTCAGGGCGTGGAAAACTACAGATGGACTTATCCCCACCATGTCGGTGTGCTTCCCTGCAAAAACATCCACGTTCTCTTACAAGAACCACTTTAGTTTTTCTTTCATTTCTTCTTCTAGTTTTTATCTCAGGTGTAGCATTTGGGAAGGGTCTGAGGGGTTTACTGGGAATGTCTCCAACTCCTCCACCGGTGAGGCTAGTGAGCCTGAGCCTATGATCTGAGGTTTGAGGCCCTCGTTAAGGACCATCTCCTTTTCACCATTCTCTTGGTCAATATCCATCCTCGCTTTGTATAGCCATGACTATGGAGGGAATGCCTTCGTGTGTCGCTACCTTTTGAAGTGCGTTCATGTAGCACACTCTTGTCTCTGTTTGATTGCCTTGGACCTTGGAAATTCCGCCTGGCGTTGGGAATTTCATTACTAAGTGATGGATGAAGGTGACCACTTGTAAATCGTTGAGCACAGGCCTGCCGAGGACCCCATTGTAGGCAGAACGGGTGTCCAACACCAATAGTTCCATGAACTTCCTCACGTGGTATGGGGGCTCTTTGAAATCTACAGCGATGGTGATCCTTCCTCGTAGGATGAGGCTATCTCCCATAAAGCCAAATAATGGCTCTGAGATGACTGTCAGCTCGTGGTCTACCTCTATTTGGTCGAAGGCGTTGCCAAATAAGATATTTACAGCGCTGCCATCATCGACCAACATTTTCCTAACCCATTTCTGGCGACAATAGTGTGAATCACCAAGGTGTCACAATGTGGGTAGTGGACACCAGCCTCATCCTCATCTGTAAACGTGATAAGCAGGGCCCTGGGTCGATGTCCGTGAACCTGCCAGCTTTCTATTGGTTCCTTCCTTGTTGCTTTAGCGTAGTTTCTTCATGAGTTCATTGTATGTCCTCCAACGTAAGCCCCCTCCAAAAAAAATTATGGTATTGATCACACGAACAGGAGAGGGCTCTTGCGGGTCTATCCTGTCTTGGAGAATCCACATTCTAGTCATTCATCTTGTTGTCGCGTCGAGGGTTTTCTTTCTTGCACCGAAGTTGAGGTAATCGCCTTGGTTGGGTGGTGTCAGCAATTTTATGTCTTTAATATTCTGCAAGTGTACGGATCGCTCAAATAATAAAATGGATTATGAGTACAAGTATCGTTTCCACAAGGATTTAGATAATTCAGTTGCAATTATACTAACCTTAACTGAATCTAATTAACTTTGGGAAAAAATGTGTTTAAAAACTAACTAAAAACAATTAAATGTTTATAATTCAAATAAGTAAAAGATTTATTTATGAAAATTACTTTAACTTTAAGAAAGAAAAGTACTAAGATCCCAAATCCACTTATAGTTGTTAATTCTTCTATCTTGATTCTTAGTTTTGACAAATTACATCAGTTATGAATATCAATATTCCTAGATTGTTTAACAGTTTTTCTCGTGAATAAAATTAATCATATTCATATGTATGACTCGATTATAGCTCTATGACGAATGCGAATACAAATGAATGCATTAAATGTATATGGATAATTAAAGATCTCCTAAAGCATAGCGGTATATTTCTATCCCATATCAGACTTTAAGATAATTAAAATATTGTATAGCCTGCTTTTGATCTTTCGATAGTAAAACAAACCACAACACTCATACAATTACTACGTATATAACTGTATATTCAAATAAATCAAAATTAATTATTCAAAACTATATTGAAATAAATCGTCAAAAACTAAGTCTTTATATAGAAGAATTTAAACTACAAGCTTCATCGTATTCCTAGTACTAAATAAACTAGTCTAGCATACTAATAATAAGAAAATAAAAAGAAGAAGAAAATATAGAATTCATCACCCGGAGAAGAAGAAAAATTGAACGAGATGATGTCTTGATCACGATCTTCATTAAATTCTTGAAAGAGCAATTCTTGATCTCTGGTTGATGTTTTTGTCTATTGTTTTTCTCTCAAAAAATCAAAAACCACCTATGAGTTTTTAATCCATATTTATATGTCTCTAATGGTGCCCAAAAATATCCCTAAGAGTCCTTAAAAACGTGGGTTAAAATCTCCCTAATTCAATTAGAACTCTAAAAGGAAATAAAAATTGTCGCAGCAAAAAATAGCCTGCGCGATCGCCCAGGCTAATCCCAGGCGATCGCCCACAAGAGGTGAAATGATCTCTGCTTGTGCGTTGTGTTGCTGGGCACTCGCCCAGTTTGGTACTTTTTAAATTCTCACAATTTGGTCTTTCAACTTTTGATCTCGGTCACTTTAGTTCACAAACTTTCCAATAGCTCCCAGAATGGTCCTTCAACTTTCCACATCCTCCAATTTAGTCCTTCAACTTTCCAATGAGTGAAATTGAGTTCACATATTCTCTAAATATTTGCCAACTTATTGCTTTTTCATCCATTCTTCTCCAATTTCTTACACACGGGTCCAAAACTTAAATATAAGGAATAACAAACTAGATTAAGTAGAAAATGAACTATATGACGGAATAAATGCTTAGTTTAAAGGCCTAAATAAGTAAACAAAACGCACTTATCAAACACCCTCAAACTAAACATTTGTTTATCCTCGAACAAAAATAAAAATAAACTATAAATTTAAACTAAGCTAAACGAATTAACAGGAATTGAGTTTATGTTAAATTTCTTACCATATGCCTCAAGTTCGAAAATAAAGCAACACTTTTAGAAAGAGATTAAACAACAACACAAAAAAATTTCATTTATCCGATGCTCGACCTTTAGTAAGTGTGTGATTAGCTAAAAATTGAACTTACACATGTATTAGACCACGACCAATATTGTGTTGTTGATATTTTTACAATCCCAAACCCTTTGTAGTCATTTATTCCTTACACCTCTCGTAAATTATCACACTTCTAATGCTTTTCTCTCCAATCCCGAGGTGTTCTTGCCAATTTGGTTCCTACTGATCAACACAATGCTTTTTTCAGATAAATTGGTAAAAATTAGAACTTGTATTCTTAGAACTAGGATGGTGAATGATTTCTAAATTCTCATCTTCAGTCTCCGAAGGTCTAACCTAACAATCCTTACTGAGCATTCTAACTCTTTTTATTTATTTAACTAATATAAATAGTCTTACATCCTGTGCAATACTTCTCTCTCACTAGCTTTCTATGTGACACTTGTAGTGAGCTTTGAGCCAATAACTCACAAGTCAGATAACTATAGGGCACCAAGTTTTAAAATATCCTAACAGACTTAATTACTCGAGTCCCACATACTATGAGAGAAGTGAAGATGTAAAAATTAAATTTATATATATATATGACCCATGTAGCGAGCTTTGGGCCGATGACTCCCAAGTCAGATGACTTTAGGGCACTAGGTTTTAAAATATCCTAACTGGCTTAATTGCTCAAGTCAGATATTTTATTTTATTTTTATCAGCAGTGAGTAGTACCCGATTTAGATTCCTTGACTATAACCTATTCAACCAAAGATGAGACCTAGAAAACCCAAACCATCAAAATTCTCAGAACACACGTAGGAACTTTAACACACCCAAACTGTTCTCAAAACAGTTTGATTAGTAGCTTAAGAATTTGGGAACGAGATTTTCACAATAATCCTAGGTCAATAATATCAACATAAACACTCAAGTCATGTTTCCATATCAACGATAAGTCAATAGTGGCTACGTGCTTCATTAATTTAGTCTAACATGGATAAGTATTCAGGTAAAAGTACGAGTTGAAGTATTGTCTAATATTCTAACTAAAAACATACTCAAATTCAAACAAATATCATCATTGGCAGTAAGATGTTCAACAATAACTAGACCAATAAACTATTTTTTTTAAAAACAAAATTTTTAGTTATACAGACCCAAATAATAAGATAATTCAAAATTCAACTATTAAGTATCTTGATACTTAACCCACCTCCAAATAAAAATATTACATTGTCTCCAATGTAAGCAAATTAGAACAAATTTAAAGGAGAAAAAGATCATGTACTTCTCGGAGGTAAATGTGGATAAGAAGGTCTTGGCTGATCGGATGGTTCAGCAAAAGTGGAAGGTCTCAAAGAGTCGATGGTCTCGGCTATCCAAGAGACTGTCCTGTCAATCGTCTTGATTCGACTTCCAAAGTGTATCATCCTTCGGTTGACGTCATCATATGCATAAGTGTGATGCAGTCCACGTACATGCATACTTACTCGTTCCAGCTCCTGCTGCATGTTATGCTGCACGTGTTGTACCTCAAGCAATGTGTTCTACATGTTGTTTACTAATCTACCAATCTCCGTTAGAGCTACTTGGATCTGAGTGAACTGAATGCCAAGGTTGGGCTCAGTAGCTAGAGCTAGCTGGGGTGCTGGAGATGCCTAATCATGAGCTTCCTCATCATGTTGTACCGCTGGAGCACGTTGTGCTATGATCTCTCTGGCTCACATCTTGGCCTCTGATTTGTCAATAGTCATATGGGTGAGAAGGGCTACAGGAGTGTCAACTTCCTCAAATGGTAACATGGAGACACCATTCTCCAAACATATCTCACTAATCAGACATGGAAACATAATAGAGCGTTGGGAGTTGGAGTCAACTGACGTTGCTAACTCCAAAACAAAATCAAAGATATGTCATGGAGCTGGGCCACGTCTGCTATCATCGTCATGTTGCCAATGAATGCATTAATGAATTCGTGCTTCAGCTGTGGCCAACTCTTGATGCTCCCAGGCTTCAGCTTGTTGTACCACATCTTCGCATCAGAGACGAGGGTGGTGTAAAAGTACATGTACTTGACTACAGGAATATAGCCTTGGAGCCTTGTCTTATACACATTAATGTGGTCCGTAGGATCACCCCTCCTATTGTACTTTTCCTTATGAGACATTTTGAATCCGGTGGGGGGTTCTCTAGCCTTCAGTTCTTTGGAGAATGGGAAGTTTTCATCATCCTCGTCAAGGTCACATGATCGTTCTGGCTTTTCCTCATCGGGGCTCACATTCATAACCTTTGGGTATCTCTTTCCTTCTGGGTGAGCCTAGCTATGCTCGTTGTACCTACTGCTCAATGATTGGGGCCGCGCCATAGAGGACCCAACCCTAACCTGTCAAATACACTGACAAATGTGGTCGACTAATTTTTTCGTACTGGGGAAGGTTTTCCGTGTTGGTTGTCATGCAAGGGCCTCAGATTCAGGTTCTTAGGGTTCTGACCATATGATATCGATAGGTCATTCTAAGATCGACGGTTTTCGATCGAGCTGGACCTCAAAGGGCTTCGTCAATCACAATTACGCTTGTGTCCAGATTGAGGAGATTACTTTCCCAACCGCTCAAGCACTGCCTTCATTCGGGCATTGTCTTTTTTCATGTCCAAAATATTTTGCTCGGTCGTCCACCTTTGTCGTTGTCTCCTCCTTTGGAGGTAGGATACGTTTTAGAGATCCTGACCCTTTTCTGCCGCTAGTCCGAGTGGTAATACTCAATCTCGTCTTCTCGAGAGTTGTCTGTCACCATGCTGTTTTTGGTAGAAAACACGTTTTACCACAAATATATTGGTTGTATAACGTATTTTCGTTTTCCACAGACAACACCAATCTGTTAACCTCAGAATCTGCATTATCCCCGTGTCAACACATCTCCATTCACTCATCTGCCAGCCTGTATGTTACCTACACACTAGGACAATCGTTAAGCACCAAGATCACTGAGAAAAAAAGGGGTCGGCAATTGTTGGTAAATCAAGTGAACTGTCAGTACAAGAATAATATAGAGAGAGTATTTGGGTGTGGGAGAGACAAGCAAGCAGAAAGTTGAGTAGAGTTTAAGGATAGAAAATAATGCGTATGTTAGAATGATAAATGATGTTATATTTATAGGTCCAGAGTTCTAATTGATTTGGATAAGAAATCAATTAGACTTCTAATCAAATCCTCTTTTATATTGAGATAAGGGGTAATTGGATGTGAATGTGATCTTTTAGATTTTCATCCTTATCTGAATTGATTTCCAATATCGTATTACTAATTATTAAGAAATTGAGATTTAGTTTCCTTTTGAGTTCATATATCAATCCAACTCAATATTTTCTTGAGATATTATTTTATCTGTGATTGCCCATGTGTTCCCTGGGGCACAAGATCCGTTGGTGGAGGGCATGGGCAGTCAAACGCGGCGAAGGCCTTTCTGGGCTCTATTGGTAGTGGCAATGGCATGCGAGAATTGTGAAGATTCTACTGGGCCTAGAAACCTTACCAAAATTGGGTGGTAACAAATGTCTAAAACATTTTGATGAATATTTTTTATTTTCTTACTATCTTGAAATTGATATGGAAACTGCATCATGAATGTTCTTTTAATCACATTATGTTAACTATGTATTTACTAATTTTGTAAGTAATTATTTTGTGTGTAGAATTTGTTATTTGTGATACAAGTTTGTTATCCTATGAAAATGTAATTTGCATTAAAAATGGTGGATACTCTTGTTTTGTAAATTACAATGTAACATACCCTGCTACCTATGATTTCGCACTAAAATTGTAAACCAAATATTTCAATTTATGTTAGGTATGTATTTTCTAATTTTATGTTATGCTATAGATACCATACTGTGTTAGCAGTGCTCTAGCAATATCATCTATTGAATAACACGTGTGTTTTAAATTGGGATAATTGCATCAAAGGTTCCAACATTTTAAAATTGTTGCCCTAACTTAAAAAAATAGCACTACACATCCCCAACGTATGAAAAATTTGGCGCGGTAGGTCTTTTATGAACAAATTGCCCTTCCCTTTAAATAAAATAAAAAAAGAAAAATCAAGAAAAAAGAAAAACATAATTGAAAACTAACTATATGTACCCCAAAAAAAAGTAAAAAATATACCCAAAAAAATAAAAAATAACAAATAGGTCATCTTCTCTATAAAGTCTTAAAATTTTATTTGTACCAAATTCGCCGAAAAACACCACAAAGTCGTGTTTTTGCATCTAACTTGGTCCCGGGATCATCAGTGCTGGGGAAGACCTCAAGACCAATGACCATTGCATCTGGTGGACCCCTTTGGCATCATTGCTCCATCTCTTCTCTGGACTACCAGAAAATAAAGCCTCCACCGACCAGTTCCTCCTGTTCCGAACCCAACCCTTTAATCCCAACTCTGTGGCATTGTTAATTGTCCAATTCCTATAGAACACCCCCTGCACCCTCCCCTTTATCACCACCCTCACCTGTATCACACAAATTTATATACCAAGTACCAAAACACAGAGTCAAATAGAGAATTAAATAAAGATTTGTAGAATAACATAAGTAAGCCCGTACTGCATTTAATAATCACTCAGTTCAAGCATAGTACGTCGTGCTTCAAAAGTAGTACCTTTGTTCAAAAATTAATTTACTATTATTTGTAAACAATGTCTATAAAGATCCAAAAAGAACCATTATATGCCCGTAGAAAATGATAGTGGAGAAAATGGGTGGTTATAGTTTTAGTAGGGATGGCACTAGCGTCGGTTGACGGGGTTACAGAGGACATAGAAACGAAGTGAGGAGGTAAACGATGTCGGTGCAGAGGAACACAATGAAGACGAAGAAGAAGAAGACGATGGCAAAGCGAAAGAGAAGAAGAACGAAGATGAAGATGAAGATGAAGATGATTATGTAGAAGAAGAGGTAGGTTGGAGAATCGTCTACTACTGGATAGAGTAGCATTCTTTTGGAGAATGGGTTTCGGCCATAGGCATATTTCTCGAGGGTTTTTGAAGAATGCGTGGGATTTAAAGATTGAAGTTTGTGGTGTTTTCCGGCAAATTTGGTACAAATAAAATTTTAGGACTTTTTGGAGAATATGACCTATTTATTACTTTTTATTTTTTTGGGGTACATTTTTTACTTTTTATTTTTTGGAGTACATATGGTTAGTTTTCAATTATGTTTTTCTTTTTTCTTGTTTTTTGTTTTTTTTTTATTTATTTAAAGGGAAGGGGAATTTGGTCATAAAGGATCTACCACGCCAAATTTTTCATATATTAGAAATGTGTTGTGCTATTTTTTTAGGTTATGGGCATATCCCCAACAATTTTAAAATATTGGAGACCTTTGATGCAATTATCCCTTTTAAATTTAAGCAAGCATTTGTCATCAATATGTGTTACCATTGCTATTAAATATGGTTTTGTAAAAGATTAGGGAAATTGGTGCAAATGGTCCCTGACATTTGTCTTTATTGCGTAAATGGTCCTTAACTTTTGTTTTTTTGTACAGCAGTCTCTAACCTATTTTTTTTGGTGCGTAATTGGTCTTTATTTGATAAAAAAAACAAATATGCCCCTATTTTTAAGAAAATTTGACGTAAATGGTCTCTAACGTATGGCAATAGTGCTCAAATGGTCCCCAACCTTTTATTTTTAGTAGAGTAGTCCCTAACCTATCTATTTAGGTCTGTAATTAGTCCTTGTTTGATAAAAAAGACAAAAATATCCTTAATTTTAGTTAAAAAGGGATAATTGTATATAAAGTCCCCAACCTTTTAAAATCATTGGGGATATGCCCATAACCTAAAAAAATAGCACCACACATCTCCAACGTATGAAGAAATAAGCATCATAGTTCCCTCTTGACAATTTTCGTCAGTTTTCTCCATTAAAAGTCAGAATTAGACTACACGTGCTTTATTTCTCCAAAAAACACGACTGAAATTGTAGGGTTAAATCGTGATGTTAATAGCCAACCCCGGTACCTCTAAGAATATTAGGGTCCTGAACACCAACCCTTCCAATGTTCGTGCCAGAAGGGTACTGGGACACCACCACACCCTTAGTAGTAGTTCCAGATGGATACTCCATCACGACGGTATCAATATAGCCAGTGCCGGTGGTAGTGTGTGCAGTAGCGCCGTGAGCCCCAGTTGACTAGCCGATGATTTTATATCCTTTGCAAAATGAGCAAATAGGTCTGTTACATTTATTAAACAATATTTAATTTAGTATATTAAATATATCACTATAGTCGTGTCAAATAAATTTTTATAAAAGAAAAATATAAAATTATTGCGTTTTAGGTATATGTAATTGTTATGTAATGTGAAAAACTTGAATAAAAATTAAGTTAAATAAATAACAAAATGGCGTATATAATTTTATGACATTGAACTAATCTTATTATGTTGTTTTAACATAAAAATACTAACAAAAATTAATTTACACATTTTGTGTTCTTTATTTTTGAAAGATAATAAAACGATAAATTAAAATATGAAGAATACAATTTGAGCTCTCTAATATTTGCAGTTAATAAACGAATAGCTCAATGAAATAATAATATTTGATTATTAAGTTTGTAACTAAGTTATTTTTTTTATGTTGTAATGATAAAATTAAAGTTTAAATTTTAATGATTACTTAATAATAATAAAATAATTTTAATTAACACGTTTGTTAATAATTATGAGCTAAAATTTTAGTTATTTTATAATAGTTCATAAAATAAATAAAATAATTTTAGTATATTATCAATTTGTTTGTTTCTTTTAATTTTTTTTAAAAAAAAATAAAAGTAATTGACCCATTTGTAGCTTTTACAAAGGTTAAGAATCCAATTGAAAAATTTTCTAAATAAAAATAAAGGCACATTTGTCTTTTTTTTTTATCAAATATAGACCAATTGTGCACCTAAATGAATATGTTAGGGATCACTCCACCAAAAATAAAAGGTTATGGACTATTTGCACAATAAGGTTATTGACCATTTGCGCCAATTTTCCTATTTTTAATTAGAAAATTTTCAATTGGATTCCTAACCTCTGCAAAAAGTACAAATGAGTCTGATACTTTTATTTTTTTACAAAAAAATTAAAAGAAACTAACAAAATGATAATATAATAAATTATTTTGTATATTTTATTAACTATTATAAAATAACTAAATTTAAGCACATAATTATTAACAAACATGTTAATTAAAATTATTTTTTTATTATTACATAATCATTAAAATTTTAATTTTAATTTTATCATTACAATATAAAAAGAAAAATAACTTTGTCATAAACTTGATGTTCAAATATTATTATTTAATTGAGCTATTCGTTTATTAACTACAAATTAGAGCTCAAATTGTATTCTTCACATTTTAATTTTATCGTTTTATTATTGCTCAAAAATAAAGAACACAAAATGTGTAAATTAAATTTTGCTAGTATTTTAATTTTAAAAACATAATAAAATTGGTTCAATGTCATAAAATTATATATACCATTGTGTTATTTATTTAGCTTAATTTGTATTCAAGTTTTTCACATCAAGTAACAATATTTTTCTCTTATGAAATATTTAATTGACACGACTATAGTGATATATTTAATATGCTAAATTAAATGTTATTTAATAAATGTATCGGACTTATTTGCATATTTTACAAAAGTTAAAAATCCAATTGCAATTTTTAAAACTAAACCTAAGGGTATTTTTGTCTTTTTATCAAATAAGGACCAATTGTGCACCAAAACACATAGGTTAAGGACTGCTGCGCCAAAAAACAAAAGTTAGGGTCCATTTGCGCTAATTTTCCAAAAGATTATGTTAAATATGAAAATCATGTTATTATAAAAAAATTTGTAATACATTTATGTTAATTTGGACAAGCATGTTAGTATAAAGGTTTGTTGGTAATGTTACCATTATATTCTATTAGATTACATACATTGCTAGCCATGCTATTCATGATCATCTGTTAGATGGTAGATTTTTATCATAACTATTTGTGTTATTTATGATATTATGCTAGCATATTAGCTCTTGTTATTTTTTTTCAGGAGTTCACATCTACTGTCTCAAATACATTTCTCTTCAATTGTCTCTTCAATGAAAATTTTACACATCATCAAATAAATATATGAAGGGATTAATATGGACAACATTTAATGCATTCACACTTGCTGTTATTGGTGATGTGTAAGATTTTCTTTAGAAAGACAGCTAAAGAGACATATATTTGGGATAGCATATCTGAACTCTTTGTTCAGTAATTTTGGCATTCTATCATCTGCTACCATGTTTGCTGCATCCATACTACGTGCGTTGACATTCTTTCAATTTTGGGATTGGAATCATTGTGTACACCAGAACAACAGCTTTGGTGGTAGAATTCTGGTATGTGGACCATACAAGATTATAAAAATGTTGACCTTAAAGACGACTGAGGGCGGTCAAGGAGACACGACTACAACACCAGTTGATCTAGAAGATGTTACTCAGCAGCGTAGATGTGTTTCAAAGTTGCCAGGAAGAGATTCAGATTCTAGATTTAGAAGTTTTGCTTAGTGTCTGGTTTGAGATGCATTAGAAAGGACAATACCTCAAAATTTCGACGTAGCCAATGTGCATTGGAAATAGATCACTCCAACCACCTCAAAAGTGTGTACCCAAAGGACGTAGAGCAAGTTTGAACCGATCTTCCTCCTCATATGTAGGATGAAGAAGTTGTAAAAATTGGCATCCTTTAAACAACAAAATTGTAATACATGAAACACTACATGGAACATTTAAAACATATCAAACTATGCATCTGGTAATGTGTTGATACAATGAAACACTTGTAACAAATCACATAATTCATTTGTTATATTTTTCATGTTATATAACGCAGTGAAGATGAATTCAAACCAGCTTATCTGTACAATTGTAGCAGTTGAACACACACAGCAAATAATCCACTAAACAATCTATCACAAACCCCCTTTGTAGATCATATAAATATCTACAATAACTCAAATGCACTCAAATTGCATCACATAACGTGGATGATGATAAAATTCACACACTAAGTGAGGATAACAATTTAATTTATCTAATAGTACTTGAATTGCACCTGCAAAAAATCCTTTTCAACTACCTATAACACACGACAAATTTTTCTATTGAATCTAGCGAACTATATAAATTTAAACATCCATACGAGAAATTGTTATAATATGTGTATCTAAACAATTAAAAATGTATACTTCTGTGCTTTGAGATGCAAAAAATTTGTCTTTCAGTCCAAACTCTTAACACATAAAACACGACCAAAGATTTTTCAGATTTTAATGCTATCATACCTTCGACGCCTACTTGTTTTCTTGTTGTTGATTTCCTTGAGTTCAAATTCAAAATTGCTGTTTGAATTTAGTGATATTATTGGAATTTTGTTATCAATTTTGAATGGGATGATATTTTCTTTATATTAATCCCGGTCAACTAAATTAACGTTGATATGGGATGGCAATGGTTTTGATATATTTGGATAGAATATTCGGTATTTTGGGAATTTTAAATTTGTTACAGTATTACTAGAATTTTTATTTTTAATAGGCCTACAAGTGTCAAAGTCCCAAAACAATATTCTGCCCAGCCTAAAACCATACCCTCTAATTTTTTTTATTTATTTTTTATTTTTTTATAGTTAAAACATTGCTTTTCCATTAAGATAATTTGTTGCAAATAACCAATAAAATAAAGGTTTGAGTACAATCAACCTACCTCATATCAACTAGGAAGGTAATAGCAAAGGACGCAAGAATGTGAGTTACTTTGTACCTATTTCTAGGTGAAAAGTGACATGTACTATATCCTACATCCTTGTGAAGAGCTACAATATCATTTAGCCCGTGTTTGAAAAAGTTAAAAAAGTTGTTAAAAAATTGAGGATAAAGTCAACGATTAATTTTAACCACACATTTTATGAGATCCACAATTGTTATCAAAATCGATTAAAATTTTTATCAAAAAAATTGTCATACAGGCCCTTAGTAAACAAGTGTTTGGTACAAATACATTATTAGAGTTCAACCACTTTTTTTTTCAATGAAAAATTTTCTTTAATTAAAGATTTATGATCATCCTTTTTCTTTTCAAAGTCATTTTGTGCAATAAAAAGTTTTTGACTACCTTTTTCAATAATGAGTGTTTATTATTAAGGATAGAGTATTTTGAAACAAGTTTCTCAAATTTCTCAAGAATTTCATCATAAGAAGTGGATTAGTCATTGTATGAGTCATTGGTGTTTGTACTTACCTCATCTTCAATAGCCATAAAGCACATGTTGGCGATCTCTTCTTGAACTTCATCTTCTTCGAGATCATCTTCATCACTATCATCCCATATAGCTTGAAGTGCTTTCTTTTTGGTGAACTTCTTCTTGTTTGGGCATCGGTCCTCTTGTGACCGGATTTGTCACAATCATAACATATGATCTTTTTGGTTTTCTCTTCACTTTTGTCTTCTTTCTTTTGAAATCGCCGGTTATTTTTGAAACCCTCTCCACTTCTTGACAAGAAGAACTAGATAATCAACTTCTTCATCACTCATGTTCGTGTTGGAGGATCCTTCATCGTTTGTCGATTTCAATGAAATTTGCCTCTTGAGAGGCTCATTCATCTCTTCTTTACTTTTTCTTGTTTTCTCCTTCGTTTCGGCATTGTTGAGCTCATACGTCATCAACGTTCTATATAGCTCTTCCAATTGATAAGTGTTGACATCTTTTGTATTCTCTATCTACATCCTCAAGGAGTTCCAATCTTTCGAAAGAAACTTAAGAATTTTACTCACAAGTTCACCGTTAGTAAATTTTCGATCAAAGCCCTTAAGGCCATTAATAATATCGATAAAACGAATAATCATATCTACTATAGGTTCATCTTTTTTCATAAAGAAATTTTCAAAATCTTTTGTCAATAGATTTATCTTCGTTTCTTTAACCTTGTTAGTACCTAAGTGAGTTATCTCTAATGCATGTCAAATATCATATGCGGAATCACATGTGTTAATACGATTAAACTCATTTCTATCTAAAGTACAATAAAGTAAGTTTTTGGCTCTAGCATTCAAATGTAATTTTCTTTTATCATCTTCATCATATTCTTCTCTAGGCTTATGAGTAGTTTTGTCCAGTTTATCATCAACTTTAATAATTTTTGTTGGCACATATAGACCAAACTCAATGACTTCTCAAATATTATAATCAATTGTTTGAATATAAATCATCATTCTAGTTTTCCAATAGTTGTAGTGGGTGCCATTAAAGAAGGGAAGACGATTTGTAGAGTGTCCCTCAAGACTTTGAATATTTTGGTTAGCCATGACTCAAGATTGTATAATCTTTAGAAAAAAAAAATAAGCACCTTGCTCTGATACCAATTGATAGTCCAAGAATAAATAACCAAGAGGGGGGGTAATTGGTTTTCTCAAACTTTTTCATAAAATATTCTCAAAATAAGAAATGAAAAAAATAAAAATTAATCCACAAAAATATGAGCACAATGTAAATAAATAAAAGGGTAGAGATAGTGCAAACAATATTTTTATGGAGGTTCGATCCAACCAATCATCTACGTCCCCCGTTACCAAGCTCTCTAACACGAGAATGACCTTTCCACTATCTTGATTGACTTATGGTGCAATCCAAACCCTTACAATGTATCCGGTGACTTACAAACAAGGAACACCGATCCTTATATAATATTGAGCTTTCAAGAGACCTCAATACGACCCAAAGATATAAAGAAATAGATTTGAGAATGTATTTCTCTCTTGATGAATGATAAATACAAGTTTGGTTCTAAGAGAGACTAACACTTTCATGAATAGCAATAGATGAGAAAACTCAAGTGTTAGAAGAAAACTTTGTTGATAATGATGAATCAAAAGTTTGATTTGATCAAACAAAATTTTTCAATGAATGATATTGAAGATATAAATGCAATGAAGCTTTGAATGAATTTTCTCAATATGATTCTTTCTATAAATGTTCTTGTAAGTGTTATTGAATGATAATAAATGAAGATGTATTTATAGAGATAAATTTTCGACACTTTTTGTTGAAACGGATGACCAGACGGTCGACCGGTCAGACGGTCAGAACTAGCCGTTGGAATAGAAAAAATCAGAATGGATATTTTTTAGAAAATGATAGTCAGACGGACGACCAGTTTACCCAAGCGGTCGACCGGTTAGACAGGATCATCAAACGGATGACCGTTTCCACAGTTTTAAAAAATTGATTTTTGACTTTGATAAAAGTATTTTATGTAAGTGATAATGACATACGTTTTGTGCATAAAAATATTTTTGAGTTTTCATTCATTTAATTGCTAAAAATCAAAGAGTTAATACTTTTACAATTTTATCTAGAAATCTATTATTCGATCTTGATCTTCAAATCTTGAATTTCAGATCTTGAGATACTTGAACTCTTGTATTGATTTGACTTTGATCTTGTCATTGCTTGAACTCTTGTATTGATTTGACTTTGACCTTGACATTGCTTGAGAGTTCGATTTGTAGCGCTTTGAATATTACTTGAAAATAGATTGTTAGTAAACAATACTAATTTGTTTGTTATAATCAAAACTTTAAGGTTTAAAGTTAACCATAGGTCAACACTTTAGATGGTCATTGTTCTGGTTAGTTTTCTTTAGCCACTTCATCAATTTCTTCAGGCTTCTCAACAGACTCATCTTTTTTAGAAGGTGATTTACTGGTTTGAGCCATTGGATGCTTTACCGTAATCTCTGGTAATTGCACTCCACTTCTTGTTGTGATATCTTGCACATTGTTCTTCGGGTTTGTTTCAATAGTTCTTGGAAAAGCTCATTGTTGCCTTTCCCATGATTCTTGCTAATTGACCCACTTAGGTCACAAGATTTTATATTGAAGCTGCCCCGTTTTGGAGAGTTGTCTTCGTCTTGTTCATAAATTGCATGATCATTTCTTCCAATGATGGATTCTTCTCTTGAGGTAGTGGAGGTTAAAGAAAACATAGTGGCTTTCCTTGGTTTTGATTGGTGGTGCAAGAGAAGTTTGGATGATTTTTTCAACCCAGATTGTATGTGTTTGAGTAGGAATTCCCTTGTTGTTGATTGAAATTTTGAGCATAACTAACTTTCTCTTTTGATGAAGAAGCTATTTTGAGCACTTGAGAATCCTCACCATTGTGTCCCGCCCCACACACATTACACGTAGGAAAAAGAGCACAGACCGTCTTAACTATTTATTTCGAGGACATGTCATCATATTTTTTGAAAAAAAAAATCCTCCTTTTTGATAAAGCCGAATAAGCATCGATGTCAAGAATTCTCACGGCTTTCTTTGGTTTCATCCAGTCGATTGTCAGGTAGAGTTATTATTTGACATCCTCTCGAATAGATCAAATGCCTCATTGGACGACTTTGTAGTTATAGTTTTGTTTGAAGTCGAATCAATCACCATACGTCTAGATGGATTCAACCCAATATACAAGTATTGGACTTGCATGGGCTTTTCGAACCCATGGTGGGGGCATTTCCTCAACATGTCTTTGAGCCATTCCTATGCCTAACAGAAACACTCTGAACCAAGTTGACATATTCATTTTTACCACTTTTGTCGGAGAGAAGTACTTCATTGATCATTCAATGTTGTGATACTTCCGATGGGATTAGCATCTAACCAGTCACGAGCCCCATCTCGAAAGGTTTGTGGAAATAATATCATATGAATAACATCCTTCGAGATGCCCAGGTAGAAAAATTACTACGCATATCCAAAAATTGCGAGATGTGAGTATATTGATTTTCTTCGGTCATTCCATAGAATTGAAGATGCCCTTAGAAAAGATTAATCATATCCGGCTGATTTGGAAGTTCAGTTGCCCAAATAGAGGGTAGGCAATGCTCGATTGGTTTTGAGTGATTGGAGGGATCATGAATTGCCCCATTGGAATATCATCTTCATCCATAAAGATATTTGCTTGATTATTGTCCCCACATGTTGCCTTGTTGCCTTTGTTTTTGCTCTTGTTCCTTCCTTTCTTTGATTCTTCTACTATATGTCTGTTCGCATTCGGGATCAAATAGAATAAGGTCCAAAACTTGTTGTCGTTGCATAAACTAAACAAAAATTCATGCAATAAAATAAAAAGAGAATGAAGACAATTCAATTAACTAGATTCAAAAACTTAATACCTAAAAGAACAATCCCCGACAACGGTGCCAAAAATTTGTTTGCTCAATTATATACCACAAGTTTACTGTGTCATGTTCAAGTAATAAAGTAATGAGAGGTTTTCGTATCCCACGATGATTGACCTATTTGTTCAAGTGAATTAAAACTAGTCTATTGAATTGTTGTAAATACCCACATAAATTGATTTGATTGTCTTAATTAACTACTTAAATGAAAAGCATAGAAACAAAATGAAAGCAAGTGAAATTGAAGTTTTGGAAAACTCAAGTTGAGAATGTGTTGGAATTAAATATTTCACTTAACCGTCACCTAATTAATTTCGCAATGAGCATTTAAGCATATTGCTCATTTTTAATTGTAGGTCTGAATCTCCTATTATAGCTAATTACATCTCCCGAGCGTCGAATTAGCCCAAATCAATTGTAACAACCTACTATATCTTTATGTCGATTAGAACACAAATAATTGCATTAATTATTGTGAAAATAGCTCAAAGAATCACCTAGGGTTAGGGGTATATCTCTATCTCCTACAAAAACCTAGAGTACTTGCTACCAGGTCTAAGATGTACAATTATATATCAATGATTATACAAATCAAAATACTAACATTTGGTGATCAAGCAAATCAAATTCAATAAATACATAGCAAGTATAATCATGAAAATGGATAACATATAATTAAAATACGAACATTAAAATTATTTAGTTAAAGTTAAGCTACATCAATCATACCAACAATTAGTATTTTAGCTCATAATGAAAGAGTAACAAAAACTAGGGTTTTAGTAATACATCACAAAGTTGAGAAAAATAAAAAAGAAAGGTAAGACACAAATCTTGAAACTCATCTCCCCCTTGATTTTGTCTCTTTGAAAGGTAGATGCTTGGTCTTGATTCCTCTAATCTTCCACACTTTGATTGAATTGCCTCTTCCTTCCTCTTCTCCTTTTAATGAGAAGAGTAAATACCCTCTTTCATTTCCAAGCAAAAAGATCCATTTATGTGTTTCTAAGAGTGGTATTTAAGTTAGTGATTTGCTCTAAAAATATCCTCCTTGTTGTGCCTAAATGCCCTTAAGAAAGCCAAAATTTGCGAGAAAAAATATAGTCTGCCAACACATAGCATGGCTTCACACCTTGCGATAGCATGCATAACTAGTGAAGCCTCGGGTTTTTAATTTGGCTTCTCGCGATTGCATCAAGCCCATGCGACGTTTGCAGTGAGGACCCCTAATATTTGTACATCGATCTTCTACATTTCTATCATCTTCATTTTAGTCCATCTTTTTCCAATTTTATTTCAATCAAGTCCTCCATTATTTGCAAACCATGTCTTTCATCTTTCAAGACTTAAACATTTTGCTCCCAATTCCATGTTTTTGTACACTTTTAGTCCTTTTTCTCCCCAATTGCTTTGTTCTCCTCCAATTGCCATCCAAACTCGGGTTTTCCTAAAACACACAAAAGTAGAAAGTACACTTAAGAACACTCACAATTGTCCACTTTTGATGGCCTAGATAAGTGTAAAACTGCACTTATCACTAGCCATCTATCACCCAAAGTTTTCTAACCCAATACATAACCTGGAAAGTAGAAGTTATAGTACATTCTTATTTGTGCATAAAGGAAGTTTAGGCATTGAAAAGGTATGAGAGGCGGTGGTTTACCTTGCGACAAATGTTAGCGGTTCGAGTTCGCTTATCTCCAATTCATGAACTTAGCTGATACAAAGCTATATGATAGCACCTAATTTTTTTGATTCAGCGGCTCAATTCTAGTTAACCCGCAGGCAGAGAAGGAAAGCAAAAAACACTGACTTCTTTCAACTGAAGAAATGAATTTACCATGACTCGGGTATTTGCTAAAGTATGCAAAACATTACTTTCCATAACTCGTGATCATATAAAATTTACTTTTTATAATATGTTTGCATACCTGGGTCGTAAGATTGAGTCAAGCGATAAGTGTGTGGTGTGGGGAAGAATCGTATTATCCTCAAATGACATTTCATTTTCACATAAATATACATACTTGTCTTGTAAGCAGAACTATCAAACATATGCATATAACCTTAATGATACCCTACACATGATACTATGTTGTTCAAATAACAAAATAAATAGTTATTGATCAAATCGAAATTATTACAAACATAGATATGCATATCTACTAAACAATTTAAACCATCAACTTAACGTTTTAGTCTACAATAATGACTAAACTCGTGCTCTGATACCATGATATGACGCCCCGAGTTCTACGAGTCGGAATGTCACTTGAGTACATTGCATTTGTTCACTTTAAAGAAATAACACGAAAAGGAACCATGTATCTTCAAGAGGGATTTGAAGTTTCTAGTAAAATATTTTTTTTAAATTAAACATGTAGTACTAATCATGAAATGCTTAAATTTCAATCTATATATCAAAATGGGAGGTAGCAGAGAGCGGCCAACTCTCTGCATCGTGCGATAGCAAGCTATATAGCATGGTGTGAAGCAGCTGCATAGAGTTGGCCATTCTCTTGTACATGTATGAATAAAGACTGAAAAGAAAAATATTTGTCTACTACTATACTATCTCTAAGCATCGTCGTTGCTGAACCCATGCAAGTTGTATAAGTGTCAACGCAAATGTGACAAGTGTCAACGCTTCACTCATTTGTATAAGCAACCACCTCATGACTTGCAAGTTGTATCTAGTCCCTAGCCTTTTGATAAATGGGAGATAGACATCATAGGCCCCATTCCATAAGGATGAGGCAATCATTGTTATGCTATTGTGGCCATTGACTACTTCACTATCTCAAAGTTTATTTGGAAGAATATCATTTGCAGATTTGGTGTCCCTCACTCTCTGGTCTCAGACAACGTCAAACAATTCGGGAATCACAAAATTGAGGAGTTATGTAACACTCTATAGATAAGACAACATTTCTCGTCCCCTCATCATCCTTAGGCTAATGGCCAAGTGGAGGTCGTGAACAAAACAATTAAATATACATTGAAAAAAAAGCTTCAGTCTGCCAAAAGAGCATGGGTAGACGAGCTTCCATAGGTGTTGTGGGCGATACGCACCACCTCTAGGAATGCTACTCGAGAAACCCCATTCTCCATGGCTTTGGAGTCGAAGCAATGCGCCCCTTAGAGATTGGGCTACCTTCTTATGACAGATCTACTTCAAGAAAGTTTCCAATGAAAGGCTACAGAGGGCTGACTTGGATCTCCTTCAGGAACAGAGGGACGAGGCACAGGAAAGGTTGAAGCATTACCAGTAGAAGATGGCCTGTTATTACAACAAAAAGGTAAACACTCGCCTATTTCAAGTGGGGGACCTGGTTTTAAGGAAGGTGTTCCTATTCTCCCAAAAGCCTGGTGTGGGCACCCTAGGCCTAAATTGGAAAGGTCCTTACAGAGTTGTAGCCAAAGTGATTCTTGGGACATATAGAATAGAAAACCAGTCAGGCAAACCTTTGCCACATCCCTGGAACGCGAAACACCAGTAAAGCCAATTTGTATGTTGAAGAAACTTTGGTAATTGGAATTTCTTGTTTGAATATCTTTGAATGATATACTTGTGGCATAATAAGTGATTTTCAAAATAAAAGTGATCCATGGGATGCATTTGCTTCACATATATTTAAAATTTCAAATATTAAACTTGTCTCATGCAGTCCAGAATATTGAACTTCAATTGTTGGTTAATCATCCTCAACTTTTTGGAGACATCAAGCTAAATTAGAACTATAGGTGTCGCTAATTGTCATATAATCCTGGAATAATGTATAAAATTCCCAATGAATAAACGAACTGACCAATCAAATGGTTAGGATGCTCAAGTTGTCCCATTGTTTAATTATTGAAACACCCACCTACTTAAATAATAAAGGCTTCATCGTGAGGATGAGCGCGGCTGAAATGAATCGATGAAAGAACACTTTTCCTCTTATTTTGTTTATTCCTTTTCGTTGCCGAAGTGCTTACTGTTCCAATTTAGAAAATATCTTATGGAGTTGTTGTTCCAACGTAAGCAGGAGATAATGTGAAAATTTCCTTCTAACATATCTTTTCTAATTATGTTTGTTTGGGAAATAGGTTATGCAGGCTTATGCCCTTCACAAGTTAGTTATATGTCTCAACTTGAACCGGAGCTATGATTTGAACCTTATAGAAGGAATCTATACATAACATAAATTTTTGGAACACAATCCTCCCAAAACAAAATTAATATTTCATTCAAAATTAAATATTACAAAAGTCTTTCAAAAAACAAAGTACAATAAGCCCTAGTCAAGGCTCCATTAGTGGGAGGCTGTTGTGTTGAATCCTCAGTGTCCTTAGGGCTGGGTAATCAACTTCGATAGCAGAGAGGTCAAGATTTGGATGGAGCTCCTGCAACTCTGAAAGCACTTTTTGGCCTCCGAAGTTGACGAAGAAAAATCGGAGATTTTCATAATCTTGAGAAATCTCAAACTAATTTATGAAATTCTCCACTCTAGCCTTCGCCGCTTCTTCCTTGCCTTGCTCCAATTCAGCATAATCCTTTCTTTCGATCATTGACCTCGTTCAGGGCCTTATCAGTTAACTCTGGAGTCCGTATAGTATGATCGTATCTTTTAGAAAATTCGGCCACATCGAACATAATTTGTCCCTCTCCTCAGTTATGAGCATCAATTCTTTCTTTGACTCGTTGAGGGACCCCTGCAGCCAAGTGGTCCTTTCTTGGAAGCGATCCTAGTCTTTAATAAACTTGTCAGTGTTGCGAATGGCTTTTTAAGTACTGGTCTTCGTTAACTCCAAGTCCCAGACACCGTCTCTGCTTCCTCTATTAGCATCATAAACTGAGCAGCTAAGGCTTTGGCGACAGAAAGCTTACAACCCAGAGAGGATTAGACAGAGTACTATGCCCATCCTTTTGTCTAGAAGGAGTCCACAGAAAGGGCAGCCTTATCCAAGTAATTTGGGAACATACTTAGTACGGCAGGAGTTATTTCTACCAATTTGCCCTCAAGGGTCTTCTTGATGTAGCCTAGCTCCCGTGACTCCTCTTCCCCATTTGCCAGAGTCATTTTACGTTCTGCTACCTCGACTGAGAGGTTTTGAGCAAACTTGGATGAGGCTGTCCTTGGCTTCTTCGCCTTACGGGAGAGGCCTTCCTCTTCAAGATCTCTAAGTTCTCCTCATCCTTTGAAGAAAGCTTGGAGGAAACCCCGGGCTCCACAACAGAAGAGACAGAAGATTTAGATTTTTATCCTTAGTTGGCTGCTCCCAACTTCTTACTTTTGCACCATCAATTGCATGCCTTAAGCTGACATAAATGGTGCAAGAGTTGTCTGCCTAGGATCTAAAGCAGTGGATGGTTGCTCCACAGACTTAATACTTAGGCCAGCCATTGTCTTCTTCTGATTCTTATCTACTTCATTCTCCTTCACCACCGGTGGTATTCTCTTTACAGCTAGGCAGATTGGCCAGGAATTTGAACCTGAGACATGAGTAAATTATCAAATGACAAGATGTAACCATAATAAACAAAATAAAAATGTAAATATAGCCAAAGTCTGGTGCATTTGTGAAACTTTCTTATGATATATCTTGTCTCTTCATTAAGTGATGCTTCACGAATAGGTGATCAAAGCAGATGATGAATGAAAAATCTCTCTTCTAGGCATAAAGTATGCCTATCACCTCAAAATCACTCTTTGTCAATAAATGACCAGGTACCTCAACTACAAATCGATTGAACTTAATCAGCTAAGTCAAAAAAGCGAACACATTGACATGCGAATTTATAAGACATTATATTCATACCGGTGAGACAAGGTCCATGGACTGTAATCTCCAGGACCGGATCATTAGACAAGCACTACCATTTTCTCAAGGCCCAAAACTACTGGCTCCTCCAGTGTATGATTGAAGAAGGGTGGCCAATAATAATAGGGATGTGCGTTCTCCTAGGTGTAAGGCAATAATAGTCATTCACTCACTCCTTAGGTTCCTCGTCCCTCCTAGCAAACTTGTTTGATTTGAAGAGTGTATGGAAGACATAAAGAGGCATGGGGTAGTCCAGATTTACTTCTTGCCACACAAGCCAAGTGATGCGGGCCACGAACCAGATACGAACCATGGTTCGGTCAACCATGGTCCAGTTGGAACACTAACGAGATCAAGGACCAAGAAGATCAAGGAAGACATACAAGGCCTCGTTAAAACCTTGTGGACCGATGCCGATATCAAAAACATGAGTCTGACAGACGAAGTACCAACTTGGGTACACTTGATCCAGGCTAACGAAGGAATGGAGGAACAATTGGAGGATAAGGCAAAGGTGGAGCAAAATGGACAGCGTTGCGATCGCATGGCTATAAAGCATTGCGATCGCAACACAGCAGTTTCAGAAGCAGAATGCATTTAAGCAAAGCCATGCGATCGCAATAATAAAGGCGATGCGATCGCAAGGCTTTATACGGGGTAGTGCGGTCGCATAGTCCAGATATGGTGCGATCGCATGAAGGCCAGATTTTTAACAGAATGTTTTTGGACCAAACCATGCGATCGCAACGGTTTGTACCATGCGATCGCATAGGCATGGAGAACAGCAGATTCGCCAGATTTAGTTTCCTTTTCAAATTAGAACTCTTAATTTAGTCGCTTTTAATTATTGCCGGTTTAGATTCGAATTTTATTCTTGTTTACTATATAAACAATTCTACATTGTAAAGAACTCAGTTTACGATATTTTGAGATTAATTAAAGTGAGATTTCGCTTTTCTTCTGAGTTCTTAATTGGACTAAACGAACTTATCAAAGAATTCACACTCTTTGTGGCGTTCATAACTTTGGTTCTTGATTCAAGTAATCAACGGGTCAAGTTTTTGCGGCCAGATTTTAGCTTTCTTGGGGTTCAGATCAATCTTTTGTGGGTTCCGAGATTCAATTCTCCGCGGGTTCGCATCAGTTGGTATCAGAGCTTTGGCTCTAAAATCAGGTTCTATCATTTAATTTCTTGTTTTTATCAGATTCATCTTGAATCATATCAAAAAAAAAACGAAAATTCAAGAAAAATTCAAGAAACGTAATCCTTTGATATTCTTATGTTCCAATTATCATCCTGTGCCAAACTCTTAATTCTTATAATTCTTCTGTTCACCCTTATTGTGTCATCGTCCTTCCCAATTCTTGTCTTGAACCCTTGTTCTTGATCCTCGCGGGAGTCGAAATTCTTTTGATTGAGTTCGAATAGTTCTTTAGAGAGCTTGGTAAGAAAGCAAGAGAGGAAAAAGGCAGAGTGGTGAGAATCTTATCGGGTAAAAGCCATATAGAGCGAAACACGAGTGCAAACACGTGAGGTACATAAACTTTTCTTTCTTTCCTTTAATTTTTTTTTTTTTACTTGTATTTAATTATCCCTTTTCGGATTAAACAAAAAAAAAAGAAAAAAAAATGTCTAATCATGAAGAAACCACACCTGGGGATGAAAGTCACCAGTTTTTTCTGTTAAGGGCTATGCAGCAACAATTTGAGCGTATGAATATGGTGTTTGAAGAAATGAGGGAGAGTAATAATACATTAAGGGTTAAGATGGATCAACATGATACTTTATTTACCACATTACTAGGAGAACAACAACACGGAGTTGCTCAGGGTAGAAGATATGATAGGCATAATCTTAATCCTATTGCTGATTTGGAGAATGAGGCTGTAGTGGGTAGTGACGATTATGATGTTGACAACTATGGGGCTGAGATGGGGAGGATGAGGCGTCGTGGGGATAGGCGTGAAAGACCACCTAGGACAGTCGATTACAGGGGCCACGGTGGGGTAGATAGAAACTTTGGGAATATTAAGATGAAAATTCCTTCCTTCCAAGGTAAAAATAATCCAGATGCCTATTTAGAGTGGGAGATGCATATGGAGCTAATATTTGATTGTCATAATTATTCGGAGGAGAAGAAGGTCAAACTAGCAGTGATCGAGTTCACTGAATATGCTATCATGTGGTGGGATCAATTAGTAACGAGTAGGAGGAGAAATCATGAGAGACCGGTGGACACTTGGGATGATTTAAAGGCTCTCATGCGTAGGAGATTTGTACCTAGTCATTACTATAGGGACCTCTACCAAAAATTGCAGGGTCTTACGCAGGGCTCAAATAGTGTAGAAGATTACCATAAGGAAATGGAGATGGCTATGATTAGGGCTAATGTCGATGAGGATAGGGAAGCAACTTTAGCCAGATTTTTGGGTGGATTAAATAGGGACATAGCCAACATAGTTGAGTTACAACATTATGTGGAGTTAGAGGACATGGTGCACATGGCTATGAAGGTAGAGAGACAGTTAAAACGCAAAGGAGCAGCTCGGTTTTCTTCGGGATCTAACCCTCCCTGGAAGCCACGGTGGGATAGTAGTGGTAGAAATGAGAAAACTGACTCAAAGGCGAGGACCGAACCACCTAAGGTCAACAATGTAGTACCTACCTCCAACAATTCCAAACCAGATTCCCAACCCTCTAGAAATAGGGACATAAAATGTTTTAAATGTTTGGGTGTTGGCCACATTGCTTCACAATGTCCAAACAAACGAGTAATGATTTTGCATGACAATGGCGAGGTGGTATCTGAGGTTGAGAGTCAGAGTGACAGTGATGAGATGCCTGAATTAGAGGATATTGGTGTAGAATACCCGGTAGAAGGTGAGGCTCTAGTGGCGAGACGTGCTCTTAACACACAAATTAAGTTATCTGATATGGAGCAGCAAAGAGAGAACATATTTCATACTAGGTGTTATATTAATAACAAGGTGTGTAGTCTGATTATAGATGGGGGGAGTTGCACCAATGTCGCTAGTACTACACTAGTTGAGAAATTGGGTTTATCGATGCTAAAACACCCTAGACCTTATAAATTGCAATGGTTGAATGATTGTGGGGAGATCAAGGTTAACAAGCAAGTTTTAGTGAGTTTTAGCATTGGGAAGTATAGTGATGATGTGATGTGTGATGTAGTTCCTATGCATGCTGGCCATCTTTTGTTGGGTAGGCCGTGGCAATATGACAGGAGGATTATACATGATGGGTTTAAGAATAGGTACAGTTTTGTCAAAGATGGAAACCCAGTTACTCTTGTTCCCTTAACCCCAAAACAGGTCTATGAGGACCAATTGAGATTAAAAGGTGAGACAGATCAAAAGAAAAAGAGTGAGTTAGGGGCACAAGAACAGAAGAGTGGTGAGAAAAAAATTGAGAGTGTTCCTAAAGCTACTTTGAAATCACGAGAGAAAAAAAAAGTGAGTTTCTTTGCAAAAGAGAGCGAGGTTAGGAGGGCTTTCAAGGAAAATCAACCTGTGATTTTGCTAGTGTACAAGGAATCCCACCTTGTACTTAGTGACAATAACCAATCCCTCCCCAATTTGGCTAATTCTTTGTTGCAGGAATTTGAGGACGTGTTCCCTGATGAATTGCCTAGTATCTTACCACCCATTCGAGGCATCGAACATCAGATTGACTTTGTACCCGGCTCGGTCATTCCAAATCGACCGACATACAGAAGCAATCCAGAAGAGACAAATGAGCTTCAGAGGCAAGTTGAAGAGTTGATGAGCAAAGGGTACGTAAAGGAAAGCATGAGTCCTTGTGCGGTGCCAGTGCTACTTGTACCCAAGAAGGATGGAACTTGGAGAATGTGTATTGATTGCAGGGCAGTCAATAACATTACGGTAAAGTATCGTCATCCCATACCTAGATTAGATGATATGCTTGATGAATTGCATGGATCTTGTATTTTTAGCAAAATTGACCTTAAGAGTGGATATCATCACATAAGAATGAAAGAGGGAGATGAGTGGAAAACTGCTTTTAAAACTAAGTATGGTTTATATGAGTGGTTAGTTATGCCTTTTGGTCTAACTAATGCCCCAACCACTTTTATGAGATTAATGAACCATGTTTTACGTGCTTTCATAGGAAAATTTGTGGTAGTTTACTTCGATGATATCTTAGTGTACAGTAAGAATTTAGATGAGCATATTGACCATTTGCGTTGTGTGCTTACTGCTTTAAGGGATGAGAAATTGTATGCTAATCTTAAAAAGTGTACTTTTTGCATGGAACAAGTTATTTTTCTTGGCTATGTTGTTAGTGCAAATGGTATTGAGGTTGACGAAGAAAAGATTAAGGCCATTAAAGAATGGCCAACACCGAAAAGTGTCACTGACGTGAGAAGCTTTCATGGCTTAGCTAGTTTTTATAGACGGTTTGTTAAAGATTTTAGCACACTTGCTACGCCACTTACTGATATTATAAAGAAAAGTGTTGAGTTTAATTGGGGGATCGAACAAGAAAATGCTTTTAATATTATTAAGGATCGATTGTGTTCTGCACCTGTCTTGGCACTCCCTAACTTTAACAAAACTTTTGAGATTGAATGTGATGCTTCAGGAATAGGTATTGGAGCTGTGTTAATGCAGGAGAAAAGGCCAATAGCCTACTTTAGTGAGAAACTTGGTGGGGCTGCCTTGAATTATCCAATCTATGACAAGGAGCTGTATGCATTGGTGAGATCCTTGGAAGTTTGGCAGCATTACCTATGGCCGAAGGAGTTTGTTATCCATACCGATCATGAGTCGTTAAAGCACCTGAAAGGGCAAGGTAAATTGAATCGGCGGCATGCCAAGTGGGTTGAATTTATTGACACTTTTCCTTATGTCATCCACTACAAGCAAGGTAAGGAAAATATTGTGGCTGATGCATTATCTAGACGGTATGCTCTTGTTGCTACTTTAAATGCTAGATTGTTAGGATTTGAGTATGTTAAGGAGTTATATGCTAATGATCATGACTTTGCTTGTGTGTTTGAAGCATGTGAAAACAACACTTTTGGGAAATTTTATAGGTTAGATGGCTTCTTATTTCGGGAGAATAAATTGTGCGTACCTTTTAGTTCTCTACGAGAGTTACTTGTGCGTGAGGCACATGGTGGGGGTTTAATGGGACATTTTGGTGTAAGGAAGACCTTAGACGTATTACATGAACATTTCTTTTGGCCTAGAATGAGGCGTGACGTAGAGAGATTATGTGCAAGATGTGTTATCTGTAAGCAGGCCAAATCTAGGGTCTTACCCCATGGTTTGTATACTCCTTTACCCGTACCTAATGAACCTTGGGTTGATATCTCTATGGACTTTGTGTTAGGTTTGCCTAGGTCAAAGCACAATAATGATTCAATCTTTGTAGTTGTTGATAGGTTCTCAAAAATGGCACATTTTATTTCTTGTAATAAAACTGATGATGCAACTAACATTGCTGAATTATTTTTTCGAGAAATTGTCCGCCTACATGGTGTTCCAAAGAGTATTGTGTCTGATCGAGATGTTAAATTTCTTAGCTATTTTTGGAAAGTTTTATGGGGTAAGTTAGGGACTAAGTTACTGTTTTCCACTACTTGTCACCCCCAAACAGATGGCCAAACCGAGGTAGTCAATAGAACTTTATCTACTCTATTACGTGCTGTGATCCAAAAGAATCTAAAGAACTGGGAGGATTGTTTACCTTTTATTGAATTTGCATATAATAGGAGTGTTCATTCTACCACGAATATGTCCCCATTTGAGATTGTTTATGGTTTTAATCCACTAACCCCTTTGGATTTGATTCATTTACCTGTTGATGAAAGGACTAGCTTAGATGGACACAGGAAGGCAGATATGGTAAAACATATCCATGATAGTGTACGACAGCAAATTGAAAAGAAGAATGAGCAGTATGCAGCAAAAGCCAATAAGGGCCGTCGACAAGTTATCTTGGAACCTGGTGATTGGGTTTGGGTACATATGAGGAAGGAAAGATTTCCTACGCGTCGACGTTCTAAACTACACCCTAGGGGGGATGGACCGTTTCAAGTCCTTGAACGAATCAATAACAATGCTTATAAACTTGATCTTCCAGGTGATTTTAATGTTTCTGCTACCTTCAATATATCTGATCTTTCTCCCTTTGATGTAGATGATGATTCGAGGTCGAATCTTTTTAAAGAATGAGGGGATGATGCGGGCCACGAACCAGATACGAACCATGGTTCGGTCAACCATGGTCCAGTTGGAACACTAACGAGATCAAGGACCAAGAAGATCAAGGAAGACATACAAGGCCTCGTTAAAACCTTGTGGACCGATGCCGATATCAAAAACATAAGTCTGACAGACGAAGTACCAACTTGGGTACACTTGATCCAGGCTAACGAAGGAATGGAGGAACAATTGGAGGATAAGGCAAAGGTGGAGCAAAATGGACAGCGTTGCGATCGCATGGCTATAAAGCATTGCGATCGCAACACAGCAGTTTCAGAAGCAGAATGCATTTAAGCAAAGCCATGCGATCGCAATAATAAAGGCGATGCGATCGCAAGGCTTTATACGGGGTAGTGCGGTCGCATAGTCCAGATATGGTGCGATCGCATGAAGGCCAGATTTTTAACAGAATGTTTTTGGACCAAACCATGCGATCGCAACGGTTTGTACCATGCGATCGCATAGGCATGGAGAATAGCAGATTCGCCAGATTTAGTTTCCTTTTCAAATTAGAACTCTTAATTTAGTCGCTTTTAATTATTGCCGGTTTAGATTCGAATTTTATTCTTGTTTACTATATAAACAATTCTACATTGTAAAGAACTCAGTTTACGATATTTTGAGATTAATTAAAGTGAGATTTCGCTTTTCTTCTGAGTTCTTAATTGGACTAAACGAACTTATCAAAGAATTCGCACTCTTTGTGGCGTTCATAACTTTGGTTCTTGATTCAAGTAATCAACGGGTCAAGTTTTTGCGGCCAGATTTTAGCTTTCTTGGGGTTCAGATCAATCTTTTGTGGGTTCCGAGATTCAATTCTCCGCGGGTTCGCATCACCAAGTCTCCATAGCTTGGGTCCAGAAATTGGGGGACATTTGGTAGGGACATAAGTTATAGCTCTAAGTAAAGCCTTAAAAAGAGGATAAAGGGATAATCTCATCCCACACTCGAAGGCATCGTTCATTATTGCTACCTACCATTGGGGGGCTGTAAGGCCTATCTATTTTTTAGGAGAATATCAGCCTAATCCCTTCAAGGACCGTATATTTATCCCTAACCTTTGTGAAATCAGACATACTTAACTCAGTATGGTATTTATTGCATGCCCAATAACTAGGGTCAGACTCAGGGTCTTCATGCCCCCCAGATAACTCCCTAACGTACTCTACCCAGCCTTCCACCCGGTCCATCTCTTCAGGTGTTAACCCAAGATTAACCATATGAGTTCTAGGACTAATCCTTCACATCTCTCTTGGATCTAGTGCCCCGGAGGGTCCTACCATCATCTTGCCCTTCTTCTACCTTAGGCTTTCTTCCATTTGCTTCTACAAATCAGCAGCTTCCTCCAACGTTAATTTTGCCATCATAAATGTAGTCCCCTCTGCTTAACTGTCACAATCACCCAAATTTATTGCTCCAGTAAATTGTTCAACCCTCTTTTTTCTAATCAGCCTAAAATACTTGTCATTGAAGGCCATTTTTGAAATATAGTAGATAGCCCTAACAGGCTCTGCCATAACTACTATTTTTCCCAGAGTAGTCCTTCCAACCTCTTCCAAATTACTACCACCACTATCACCCATCTTATGGTGGTGGGAATTTGTACCTCTTTTGAAATAAAAGAAATGTATAAAAATTAAATTACAAAAAGTATGAGAAAATATAATCAAACATGCGCACCGTGTAAAATAAAGGTATACCTTCAGAATTATGATGGGTTCATGTTGATGACTTTCTTCCTAAAATGGACAGAATCGCCTGAATGAACATCTGAGAATTGAGAAGAATGAAGTATGTTACTTTAGCAGAAAAATACTCCTTTTGGGCTCGAGAAGAAACAAAAATCTCTCTGAATATACTTAAATGTCAAAATAACGTGAAAAAGTTAGGTATGAAGTACCCTTCATACCCCTAGGTCTTTTATACAAGATTACGCTTCATCTCCATTGTTCAGTTTCTCACCAAACAGATATGGACAATCCACGTGTCCTTCGATATTGACCTTTGAAGATAAAAGTGGGAACTCTCAAAAGCATATTGTGTCCCAGATTCATCGGTGCTCTGCACGTGCACGTGCACGTGCAATAGCATTAGTTAGAAGCTTATGAAATAATGCAGCCTCCATCATTACTTCCTCACACCCCCACGCCATCATTGCACACTGTCCATTAATCTTGGGAATACACAATGTTTCGCCAGTGCATGACCAATTAAACCATTCAAAAGTCAACCCTGAAATAACATGGTTGTTGCTGTAAGTGTATTAACTCCGAATATTCATCTTGGCTCTTGGAACTCTAAAAGACAATCACTTCACATCTTAACAACGCTCCGGACCTACCAATGCGACTATACTATATTCACTCCCTAGTTTGAATTCGACTTATTTAAGCGCAAAAGGGTATGTCACTACAACATAGAACCTATTTAAGCCCATAGACTTACATAAATGCTTAAGTCATGGGCTTAGGAGACTATTCTAACACCCTTTAATGACATTTCCAAGCCACCCGTGACACGTCACCTTCATAGCCAAGTAACCTCCAGCAATGACCAACCAGACAGTAACACCTGAGAGGTACCTTGGACCCATCTGTCCAGAGTTTTGCTCTAAATGAACTTCAAAATGAGTATGCACTGGTCATGACTGATTGATGAGATAGCAACAATGACATTCTGATAGCTTGTCAGGAACAAATAGTGTATCTGAGGAGAAAATGATTACTTGAAAATACAAAAGCAGATGCATAAATAGATGGCTACATTGACTACATGAAATATACAAGTCAATCATACACGTGTAAGAGCTTAAATCCTTTAGACCACCTAAACTCCAACTATAAATAAGAGATAAAGCTATATAAAAAAGGAAAGTTTTTCTTTTATAACCTTTGAATTCTATATATACATTTTAAGTGTGCATATTTTATAAGATATCTTTAAGTTAAATTAGTATGGACAAAGCATGAATCCTAACTTGAGTGTCGGAGCGCATATAGTAGCCACTTCGGCTATCTATGCTAACTGACTGTTTTGTGTTAGGTTTGCAAAAAAATGAAGTTTATAATTGGGAGTTTCAATCCAGTGTGGATCTTGCATCCCACAAGGATTTTGGGTCAACAAATACCAGTGCCACGTACAATTTCATAATGGAGGACAAAGCCAAGCGGTTAAACTTAGCTACCCACAAGAAATGTAGTCTTTTGAAAACGATGGATGCAGCTGCTAAGCCCCTGATTGGATCTATTTAGGGGACGAAACTGTCCCTTGGCACTTGGCATGGGCAGATTGACATATAGGTAGCACCAGTGGATAATTTTAAATTGGTGCTCATGCTGGATTTCTTGAGGAAGGTAAATACTATTCCTATGCCTTTTTGTGGATCAGTTTACATCCTAAAAATGGGTATTCATGCATGATCCCTACCATTTTCGTGGGCACAAAAACAAGGCAGCTCTCGGCCATGCAATTGTCCAAAGGATTGGAGAAAACTGAACTCCCATTTCTGGCTCAATTAAAGGTGGATGATCTGATTGAACTTATTATCATTGGGCAGTCGGATGCTGATTTTCTAGCTGGAATAAGAAGTGTCCTTGAGGAAAACAGAGATGTAATACCCCTAGAATTGCCCAAAGGTCTGCCACCAAAGAAGGGATGGTCCACATAATTGACGAGGACGAAGTCGAGAGTGCTGCTCGATCGCCACCACTGCCTGAGGTTGTCGCTACAACTCTTCTCCAGGCCGTTCCTACATTGTCTACTCATCATCCCTCGGCAATAGGGCCAGCTTCTACTGTAACAGCATCGTCAATGATAACTACAAGGCTCGTGGTTAGAAAAGAGAGGCGACGAGGGCTTGATGAGGGATGCTCATCAGGCCAGGTGAACTGAGAAGGCCCAAGGCGCTGGGTCTAGTACCTTTCATGGCCTCGTGGCTACCATATGCTCTTCCTTATCCTCTAACGAATAGACTTTATCAATATTGGCTCACGTTGTAGAGAGCTCGACTCATCTATGTTGGATATGCTTTCTTTTCCTTGCATGGTGGTGGCTGCAACTGTGTACAAATATTGGACCTCCAACTGGGAGAAGCCAGCCTAACAAGCCTTCCTAGTGGAGTAATAAAGATGGCAGCGATGAATACTTCTATGGGGCTTGTCCTGAATAATGAGCTTTACAGCATCCTGGCTGGCTTCGAGGAAAAATTGGATAACACGGAGGAAAAATCGAATAAACTCGCTGAGGATCTGAAGGCCATGAGCTCTGAGAACACAAGATTGGGTTTAGAGAATGGGGCCCTTCGATACAAGGTAGAGGCTTTGGTTGCCGTCGAGGCTAATTTGAAAGCCAAGTTGGAGTTTGCTGTTGAAGAATTAAGGCAAGCCGAGAGTAGGGTTCATGCGTCTTTGAGTCAAATAAAGATCGTCGAGGCCTCAACAAAGTTGGCAGAGAAGCGTGCGATTGTGGTAGAAGCCACCATCGCCTCAGTCAATCGTGACTTTGATGCCATGGTGCAGGAGAAAGAAAGGCAATTTGGTGAGGCGATGGAGGAGTTGGATGTGGTATGCTAAAGAATTAAGGCAGGCCAAGAGTAGGGTCCGGCCACCAGTCGAGATTTCAACTGTACCTACAGTTGTAGATGTTCTTTCTTGTGTCGACCCTTAAAGAGGCAGTGGGGCAGTAAATAAGCGGTATGGCAGTAGGACTTTCATTGTTATGATCATACTTTCCTTTTCAATCTATCAAGTACATTCTTTTTCTTTAATGAGGTGTTTTCTTTTTGCATCGTTATTGTTGAATTACAAACTCTCTTACCGACCTTACTGTCGAATCACAACAAACCTCACCACCGAATTACAAACAATTAATAAAATAACAACATTTTAACCTTGGAGCAATGTAGTTGCAGACTATACACCCATGCTGTTTCGTACATTGGATGTATGCACTCAGTAGTTTATCTAGTAAATGAGTACCTTTGCCGAGGTCATGACTGGGATAAAGTTTCTCATACTTTATAAAACATTGACGAATTGGAACCCCTCGCAACTATTTGTCGAGGTGTAATCATCGAGGAGGTTTTTTGCACTTTGCAAACATTGACGAACTGGAACTCCCTTGCGGCCATTTGCTATGGCGTAATCGTCAATGAGGTTCTTTGCAAATAACGAGCCTTTGACGAAGGCCTGGACTTAGAGATCCACACAACTGAAAGGGATTTGAATATGGAGAGTTGCATTTATGTCATTGTTTCCTAAAGGTACTAATGGCGCAACCTTTACGTTGCTCAAGATCTCGACGCCATTATTGCCTGGGCGTGTTGAGGCGCGCATGGCTTGTGGCAGTCCCCAATCCTATTAAATAACGTGTTCATGAAGAGCTTTATTTAATGCTTCACTTTTCCCACACATCTCTTTTTCAATGGTTCAGATCTTGAAGGTCTTAATTAATGGCTGTGATCATATCTTATGCCAGTATAAACCCAATGAACCCTTCATTTTTAGTTTTACCTTCACAAAACTTTCCAGAACTCAAGCATTGTCTCCCATAGCAGCCACCTTTTCAGGTGAAAGAGAAAATAAAAAGAAAGTTTTGGTTTCAATGGCCAAGTATGCCTTCACAAATATCCCCGTCTTCAGCATTGATGAAGATAAAGATGACAACAGGAGTGCGACCCCACCTTCGTTGTCTACAGTTTTGGGTACAGCACCTGTCCTAGTCATGGTTGCATCTTTTGCACCAGATCTGGTTATAAACATCCCTTTTTTTTCTATTCCCCAACAACCTTTGTTTTCTTCACAAAGTGTCAGACAAGACAAAGAAAAATGGATCGCTATAGATGCTCGTGGGCAGAAGATAGCAACGTCCCCAGCAGAGGCTGATGGTATTATGTGAGATGTTAGGAGGGCTATGCGAGGTCCTTCTCTTCCAGGTAGGGCATAGACTCATCCTCCCAATTCTTCTAACAAGACCGAATACATCAACATTGGGTCCCGTAAGAACGAGCTGATCCCAGCAGCTCTAGAGATGCTCTCTGTCTCCTCTGCTATGGCAGCGGCGGCTTCCGTCCACAAGTATTGGGCTTCTACTTAGGAGAAGGCGTCTGCGAGCAACTCTACCAGAGATGGTCAAAATGGTATAAATGAATACTGCCCAAAGTCATATACTGAATTGCGAGCTGTACAATGCTCTGACCAAATTTGAATAAATGAGCGAGATGGCGGAGGCCAAGATCGGAGAGCTTACCGACGAGAATAATCGGCTGGGCTTTGAGAACGAAAACCTCCATTCCAAGCTCAAACTTGTCAAGAAATGTAGGCAACAGGTCAAATACAGGGCGTTGAAGGCTGAATAAATCCTAAGGATTGCTGACAACACCAGGAGACAAACTGAGGAGAATTTCAAAGCATTCGAAGAGATGGTGTGCGCAAATTACAATCAGTTGGTCGAGGTAAAGGCAGAACTTGCAAAAGTCAAGGAGTAGATAGCTAGGTTAGGGACCCCCACTTGTGCCGACCCTAAAGAGGCGATGGGGCCGTAAGACCTATATATCATGTAATTTTGTCAACTTTGTACTTTTCCGTAATTCATTAATGAAGAGGAATTACTCGTAATTCATTATGTGATTTTTGTCAATTTTCTCAAGTATCACTGCTTCGTATCTTTCTTTTTCCCAATAAATGCGACTATTTTTACGCGTTAAGTAGTTTACCTAGCGAGTTAAGGAGTTAGCCGCGAACCATACTCCATCGCTGCCTCAATTTTTGGTGTTTGCATGTTTTAAGTACTTTGCCCCGCCAGTTAAGGAGTTGGCCGTAAACCATACTTCCTTGCCACCTTGTTTTTGGTGTTCGCACGAATTAAGTAGTTTACCCAGAAAGTGAATGAGTTGGCCGCAAACCATACTTCCTCGCTGCCTCGCTTCACGTTGGTATAATCTAGACGAAAGAGCTTTAATTTGAAACCAACTGAGCTTTAATTGAATACGACTATATTTGAACAAAATTGAAATTAAAAACTGATATGCAACTCAGCGCTAGTAAACAAGAAACCTAATGGTAGTACGGACAAGGTGGGTGACGTTCCAAGGGTGTTTTGTTTCCTTTCCCTCGAACTCTTCTAACTTGTAGGTCCTGGGCCGAATTACCTCAATAATCTTATAAGGTCCCTTCCAATTGGGTCCAAGGGTCCCAGCCCCAACCTCTCTGTTAGCGAGGAAGACCTTTTTTAGGACAAAATCATTTACTTGGAAGCCCCTATTCTTGATTTTAGGGTTGTAATACCTAGCCATCTTCATCTGGTAAAATGCTAGGCGAAGTTGTGAACTTGCATGCCTCTTTTCCTGTAGGCCGAGGTTTGCCTTATTCAGGTCTTCGTTGACCACTTCATCAAAATGCAAGTGTCTCGGGAAAGGCATCCCTACTTCCACGGGGATCATTGTCTCTGCCCAATATGCTATGGAAAAAGGGGTTTCGCCAGTTGCTGTTCCAATAGGTAGTCTGATATGACCATAGGATCTTAGGAAGTTCCTCAGCCCATCATCCTTTGGCAGACTCTAGTTTTTTCTTCAAAGTGTGCTTGATAATTTTGTTAACAGCCTCCATTTGGCCGTTGGACTAGGGATAGTAAGGGGTGGAAAAATCTCTCCTAACTCCAAGTTCTTCAAAGTTCGAGTTAAAAAATTTCCCATCGAACTGTGTACCATTGTTTGAGACAAGGGAGTGAATGATCCTGGAGCAGCAGATTATATTTTTCCACACGAACTTCAATGCATTTTTCTATGTGATCTTAGCCAAGGGCTCGGCCTCACACATCTTGGTGAAGTAGTCTATGGCTACAACAAAGAACTTGACGCCGTCCCTTCTCGTTGGGAGGGGACCAATAAAGTTGATCTCCTATTTAGCAAAAGGCCATGGGCTAGTCACCACGGTAAGGTGACCATGGCCTTTTGCTAGTAAATCCTTGATGAATAAGGCAATGGGCTAGTCACCACGGTAAGGTGGCCATGGCCTTTTGCTAAATAGGCCATGGTCACCTATTTAGCAAAAGGCCATGGGCTAGTCACCACTTTGAGGAGTTCGAGTTGCTCCAAATCTCGTGGGGAGGGGACCAATAAAGTTGTCACATTTCTTCTTGGGAAGGGACGGCGTCAAGTTCTTTGTTGACGTGGGGAGGGGACCATGGCCTTTTGCTAGTAAATCTCGTGGGGAGGGGACCAATAAAGTTGTCACATTTCCTCTCAGGATTTGGAGCAACTCGAACTCCTCAAAGTTAGCTAGTAAATCCTTGACCTTTTTCATGTAGGCCACCATCAATTGCTTGCGTGCTGTGAAAGTCCCATTAATCTGACTAACCACCAGCTACGAGTCATTGTAGATTTGGATTTTCCTAGCCTTCATCTCGTGTGCTAAACTCAAGCCCGCAAGGAGGGCCTCGTACTTAGTGGCATTATTGGAGGCTTTGAACTCTAGGCGAAGTGCACAGTTGAGGTTATGGCCATCGGGGCTAATTAGCAAGATCCCCGCTCCTGCTCCAGCATCGCCTGAAGATCCAACAACATATAGTTTCCACGTGAGTACTTCCTCTGGCTTGGCCTCGGGTAATCCTTCTAGGATATGGGCGAACTAAACTACAAAATCTACTAGCACCTGACCTTTAATGGATCGCCTGAGCTTGTAAAAAATCTTGAATTGACTAAGTTCTACAAACCACTTCATCAGTCTTCCAGAGGTGTCTGGATTTTGGAGGATTTTTCTCAAAGGGAGGTTCGTTAAAACGTCGACACTGTGTGCCTAGAAGTATGAAGCTTCCGTGATGCAACCATAGGGATAAGACGAGCTTCTCTATGTCAGGGTACCTCATTTCAACATATTATAAGGCTTTACTAACATAGTAGACTGAGAGCTATGTCGGGCCCTCTTCTCAAATTAGTACCGAGCTCAATGTTTTTTCAGATACTACCAGGTAGATCAGTTTTAAAATGTTTGATGAATAATGTTTTGTCAGCTCCTCCTCCCTTGTATCCCTGTTTCAATAAGAACATGGTCAATTGTTCATACCAAGCACGTGGGGCTTGCTTCAGTTCGTACAGAGTCTTTTTGAGTCTGAACACATGGTCGGGAGAATAAGGATCAACAAATCCCTTAGGCTGCTCAATATAAACTTCTTCATTAAGAATTCTATTCAGAAAGGCACTTTTGACATCCATTTGGTACAGCTTGAACCTCATTTGACATGCCACTGATAGTAAGAGTCTAATGGATTCAAGTCGAGCCACATGTGCAAATGTTTCATCAAAATCCACTCTTTCTAGTTGAGTGTATCCCTATGCAACCAAGTGTGCCTTGTTTCTGACTATGTTGTCATGTTCATCTGATTTATTTTTGAATATCCACTTTGTCCCGATCACATTTGTGTCCTTTGGCTGAGGTACAAGTTTCCAAATTTCATTTCTATCAAATTGAGCCAGCTCTTCATGCATGGCTAGAACCCAATTTTCATCAATAATGGCTTCTTTTATATTTTTGGGTTGAATTTGTGAAGTGTAGCAAACATTTCCAAGTTCATTAGCAAGCCTCCTCCGAGTCACCATGCCGTCTCTGGAATCTGAGAGAACATTGTCCAATGGGTGTACTTTCTGAATCCAAGAAGGAGGTTGCCTTCTCATGTCCTGTTCGTTATTTGTATATGGTACGTCAGAACTTCCAGGAGCAGGGGCAGAGACATAAGAACTTGATGCTGGATATTCCTTCTGTATATCACTGTCTAGTACAGATACATGATGGTCTTGAGTAGGTTGACGTCCAGCAACCTATTCTTCCAAAGTCTGAATATTATGCTCCTGTGAATAAGATGAAAAGTCGTCAGTATCATCAATTTTTACATTAATTGATTCAATGATAGTCTGATTACGCATGTTATAAATTCTGTAAGCACGGCTGTTCTCAGAATAACCAATAAACACTCTCTCATCACTTTTTGAATCGAATTTACTCAAGTATTCCTGACCATTTAACACATAGCATTTGCTACCAAAGGTATGGAAATATTTGAGATTCGGTTTTCTTCCTTTCCAGATTTCATAAAGAGTTTGAGTGGTTCATGTTCTCAAAGACACACGATTCAAAATATAACAAGCTGTATTAATAGCTTCAGCCCATAATTTAACAGGGAACTTCTTACTATTTAGCATAACTCTAGTCATCTCTTGTAAAGATCTATTTTTTCTTTCCACAACACCATTTTGTTCGGGAGTTTTGGGTGCAGAGAATTCATGAAAAATACCATTTTGATCACAGAAAGTAGAGAAAATAGTATTTTTAAACTCTATCCCATGATCACTTCTAATCCTTAATATTTTTATTCCCTCAAAATATTTTTCTATTGTTAATTTTAGGTGCAAAAATTTGAATCTTTCAAAAACATCAGATTTTTCTCTCAAGAAATCTACCCAAGTATATCTAGAAAAATCATCCATGCAAACAAAAATATATTTCTTGCCCCCAATACTTTCAGTTTGAATAGGTCCCATCAAATCCATGTGAAGTAATTCTAATAAATGAGCTGTAGTAAGAAACTTACCTTGCTTGTGAGTGCTTTTGGTTTGCTTACCTTTTAAGCACGAACCACACAATCCTTCAGATTTTTCAGTAAGCTTAGGAACATTTCGTACTGCATTCAATTTTGTTAGTCTCAATAGATCACTATAGTTTAAATGTCCCAATCGTTTGTTCCACAACTCAGTTGAGTCAGTCTTTGAAATATGACATGTAATTTTGATGTCAAGAAGATAACATTTATCATTGGATCTAGTACTATGTAGAATACAACTACCATCATAATTCAAGACTTTACAAGAATTTTTTGAGAACATAACCAAGTGTTTATCATCATAGAGTTGGCCTATACTAATCAGGTTAGCTTTTAAACCTACAATAAAAAGAACTTCTTTTAACGGGAAGAATCTATCAATTAGAATAGTGCTTACACCTTCAATTTTACCGTGAGCTCCATCACCAAAAGCAACCAGACCACCTTCATGACTTTTGTAGTTAGTTAGATAAGATCGATTACCAGTCATATGTCTAGAACAGCCACTATCAAAATACCAAGAGTTAGAAATAAAAGATTTATAGGCAACATCAACCATATAACAATTTAAATCACCCTTTTTGACCCAAATTTGTTTTACTTTAGTGTTTCTATGGTGTCTTATTTGTCTATTAGCTAAGTTTTTGCTAAACAAACAATGAAAGGAGTCGTGTCCTAGATTACCACAGATGTAACATTTTACAAAGT
This sequence comes from Forsythia viridissima, assembly GCA_030279155.1. Taxonomy (NCBI): domain Eukaryota; kingdom Viridiplantae; phylum Streptophyta; class Magnoliopsida; order Lamiales; family Oleaceae; genus Forsythia; species Forsythia viridissima. The sequence goes on along the minus strand of CM059036.1, from coordinate 28,352,569 downwards.
ACTTTGATTTACCTTTCTGTATTGGTTGTATAACTGAATGTCGTGACTATTTTTGAGTCTTGGTATTGGTCAGAACCTGCATAGGCAGGTCAGCCTTAGTTCTGACGGCGATGAGAGCAGTTTTGTCTGAAGATACAGCAGCCTTTGTTTCTTTAATGAAGTTGATCTAATTCCCAACTTTTCTTTCACCTTTTCCAACATATCCCAAACCTTCTTTGACATTTGTAGTTATTCCATAGCTTAAGGTTTCACTTAAGCGAGAGGCTCCAATTGTTAATTGCTTGATCCTTTCTTTTGAAACTTTTAATTCTTCAATAAGGTTCGCAATTTGATCATTTTTCTCTTTTAAGATGTTGGTAAGAATATTATTTTGAGAATCAATTTCAGCCTTGTCATCTTCTAAAAATTCCATCATGACTTGAGTTAACAAGTTTTTCTCCTTTTCATCCTGTAATTTTTTATTCATACTGCTGCAGTTATAATAGACACGGACTGGTTCTTCAGATGTTGTCGCCAAGGAGTCAGAACCTGCAATCAAGTTTTGCACGGAATCAGTATGAGAAGTTAAGTTCACAGTTAAAGACGTTACCTGATCAACAGTGGTTCTGTAGTCCTCGTCCTCATCTGAGTCTTTTTCATTATCTTTACTCCAAGTGATATTCATGGCCTTCTTGGTATGAGATTTCTTTAAAGTATTTGCACATTCAAAGACTATGTGACCAAAACCCTCACACTCACGGCATTGAATTCGATTGTCAGATCTATTCATAGAAGTAGTGGGGTTTTGTTTTGTGTTGATCGGAAATCTCTTCTTTTGTTGGAGAGAGGTATTCAAGTTCTTTCCCTTTTGATTTCCTTTTAGAAATTTTTTGAATTGTTTGGTGAGCATGACCATGTTTTCATTTGTTTCGCTCTCCTCACGATCAACCTCGTCTTCATGATTTTTAATTTTGAAGGCAATACTAGATCCCTTTTATTTCTTTCTCCTTTGTAGATATAGCTCATATGTCATCAATGATCCCACCAATTCTTCAACTCTCATATTCTCAATCTCTTTACTTTCTTCAATTGCAGTTACTTTAGAATGAAACCGATCAGGCAAGGATCTGAGAATTTTCTTTACAATTTTGCTCTCCGAATATTTCTTTCCCAAAGTATAAGCAGTATTAGTGACGTCACTGAGTTTTGCATAGAAATTCTTGAATTGTTCATTGTCTCTCATAGTTAGTTGTTCAAACTCTAGAATCAGAATTCGAAGCTTGGATGACTTGACCATAGTGGTTCCTTCGTGAGCAATTCGTAAGATGTCCCAAGCATCTTTTGCAACCTGACAAGTAGAAATCAAACGAAATTGATGAGAGTCTACGAAAGAGAATATGGCATTTAAAGCTTTGGAATTCCAATTAGTATAACTAAAATCAGTTGTAGCCCATTCGTCTGCTTTTTTCTCTCTTTCTACACCATTTTCAATAATTGTGGGAGTTTTATAGCCATGGAAAATAGAGTGCCAAGCTTTTTTATCAAGGGATTGGATATAAACTTGAATTCTAATTTTCCAATAGGCATAATTAGTACCATCTAAAACAGGTGGTCTGAACGGGGCACTGTCCATATCTAGGTTTCTTTAGATCGCACTTAAAAAGTGTACCCGCTCTAATACCAATTGAAAGTTCTAAAACCTAGATTAATTAAATTAAAAATGAATTTTAATCTTAATTAAACAAGTAGTGGACAGAACGTAGTCAGAACTGGCAAGATATAGAGATAACAGTTTTGACTCGCACAACAGTGTTTGTTTACCTAATCTTGTCACGTGCAAAAATTAAAAGATTAATTATGAACACAAGATGTAACGTGGTAAACTCCTAAGGGAAACATCCACAGGCCCCCATGCCATGGGTAAAAACAATCCACTAATAATCTTGTTCAAAAATACAATAGTATCAATTTTTGTAATTTCGTAAAATTAATAAAATAAAAATCATAAGAAAACAGATCAACTCCCTGTGATACTTCTTCGTCTGACTTGTTGATGAAGTGGAATCAAACCCACCAGTATTGACTTTATCGCCACTTCCCTATTGTACTTGACCGCAACCACCACTTGGATTAAGAACCCCCCGTTCTTAACTTCACGCCAAGTAGCTTGATCAAGATATGGAATTGTTCGTTGAGCACCAATAAGTTCTTGATTCTTCAATGAGTTTGAAGAAAACCTTTTTGCTTTGAAAGTTGAATCAATGAAGCATCGGGTCTTGTTTTCCACCAATGAATTCGACCGGTTTTGCTTAGAGAATATAAGACCAAAAATTATATTTCAAATCCTTATTCTTCAATGTCTTGAAGAACTCGCTGCTTTTGAAAATTTAATCAATGAAGCGCCATGTCTTGTTCACCTTGAATAGATTCGGGCAGTTTTAAGCTTATGGAACAAGAACACAAAAATGTTTTCAAAGACTTGATTCCTTATTGATTTCTACTCTTACTTATAGTTAAAGTAGAAATCAAATTAGGAATTATTTCTTACCTAAAAATCTGCAACAAGAGTGGTAAGAATATTAGTAGGAAAGAATATAGAAAGATATTCTTAGATTTGTAGAAGGAAAGAATTTAAGAAACTAAATATTTCTTTCCTAAACAAATCTAAGAGAATAAGAAAATATTCTTTAACCTACAAAAGGAGCTGTCAATAATATTCATGAGGACAAAATATATCAAGTATAGAAATAGAATAAAATCGCAGCTTTATTGATCTGAAAAAATAATCAGCTTATCAAGCCAGTCAGTCAGAACTGGCATTAACCAGACCAGACAAAAACACAAATGTTGACCTGCTTTTTTATCATTAAAAATCATATTTATTAAGTTTTCCAAGATATAAAAAGTGAAAAATATGACACATATTTTTCCAACAGATCTCATTTTGATGGCATGGATATAAACTAGTGTGAAGAGTTTGTCATGTCAGCACCCAGTTGCCATGCCATCAAAATTTTGTTCAACTGAGCTATTATTATGAGTAATATTATTCATAGTCGTTCACTACTGATAGTTATTTTACGTGGTATTATTCAATAGGATGAATTATTCATAATTAATGACTATATATCATTACACAATTTGAGTAAATAATTCATCCAATATGACTATCAGTAGTGAGCGACTATAAATAGCATTATTCTTTAAGTATACTCCATCTGTCTCATAAAGATATACTTATTTTTTTATTCATCTTTCTCAAATTACAGTCAAATTTCTTTGTTGATAGTATAGTTAATTTCTTAATTTTCTAATATGCCTTCATTTAATGTACCTTGTTATTAACAAGAATGAACTACCATTATATTAATGTATGGGTATATTAGAAAAAATGTAAATAAAATATGGTGTCCATTATAATCGACAAATGGCACCAAATGGTGCCCATTTGTCGAAAATAACGGCACCAATTTGGTACCCATTACAAATGTCGATAATAATAGCACCAATTTGATCCTAATTTGTCGATAATTATTTGTGTCTATTTTTGTTGATATTATCGACAAAAATGAATATCGATAAAAATAAATGTCGATAAAAATTAATATCGATAATTTACTTTGTCCATTTTTATCGATATTATCGATGAAAATGAAAATGGACAAAAATTTAGTGGACATCGGGAAAAAATCTCAAAACAGACCCAAAAATAGTAGTAGTCGATGGAAGAGGGTAAATTGAGTTTGGAGGCCATGAGTTGTTGAGATAAAATATTGATAGTGTTCCAAAGGAAGAGAGTTTGAGAGGAGAACCATTTTCTTTTGTTCTCACTGAAGAAGAAGGAAAAAAAAGGCCAAAAAGGTGTCATTTTGGACCAAGAGGTGAATACTAAACACCTCATACACACTTATATTATAGCAAGCATCGAATAACATCTGTTGTTTATTCTAGAAACCTCCACCATCCCATTTGCCTTGAAATGTATCAAGAACCTAGAGGAAATCATTCACCTTACACCTCATCAAAGATTATAAGAGATTATGATTGAAAAAAGATATTTTTTTTGTCGAAAGTTACCCAATGAAAGATTTGAAGTGGAGTCCCGACATTTTAATCATCATATATGTTTGTTTAATTGTTTTTTTTTTCTTAGTTAATCATAGTATTTTTCAACACATTATCATAAATGTCGTTTTCATCGAATAAGAGGTAGAATTAGTTAAAATAATGTTCAAATAAAATAGTTTTCGTGAGACGATAAATCGAATTATTTAAGTCTATTTTACTGCTTGTTTAAATTGACATCGTACACATGCAATTTAAACATTCCCCAATAAAATATTTGAAGTGGAGTTCAAGTTTTAGATCACATGTTTGGGTAAGTTTTCATGGATTACCAATTGCTTTGATGATAAGCGTTTTCTCCTCCTCCAAGCGCAGTGGTGGTAGTGGTGAAGACCTGCAAAATGTGAAGGGCTTCTATACCTCGTGCCTATTCCGGTGTGATAATCAATATATGGTCAAATTACCAATGCAGAATAGCTATGAAAAAATATGATGAAGTCTCTCTCTTTTACCTGGGGGATTTACCTCTATTTATAGAGTTTATCATGAATGATAGTTGTTGCTGTCTTTAATGACAAGTGTCATTTTACTTTCCTCGTTACTCGGAGTTAATGAGGGACGTTACAGCTCTCAATCGACAGTGGTAACTTTCACTTAATAGATTGTGGGTCTGACTGATTCAACAACAGTTGGATTATCGTTATCCAGATTAAGGAGCGAGCTATGAGACAATCAGGGCGGACGAGTCGATAAGACAGACGAATCGTTGAGGCGGGAGTGCCAGGATACGCCACCACCATCTGCCAAAATATGACAATTGTTGTCTCATCTATCATCATAAGCCCCATACTTTTCATAGACCATCGTCAATGGAAAGTAGAAATAATCTTCCACACCTGTTCTTCTTTAACTTTTTCGGTCAGGAATAATTATTTATGTATTGTGTGATAGTCAAACAAAATTATATATATGTTTTTATTTTAGCGACAGCCCTGTGGAGGCCCGACACTTGGTGAGGTGCGGCCAAGTGATGGCTCGCCATGTGGTGGGTCAGATTTTGACCAAACACCCCTAGCTCCTTTTTAGGTGGGATTTTTCTCTCCAATGGGAGCAATTTCGAATATTGTTAAGTACTACACAGTACTTCAGTTTTATATGTTCAATGTGGAACATTTGTCTTGATTCTAGTAAATTTTTTCACTTTGCGGTCGTTGGTTATTGTGACATTTTCGTTCTGCTTTATCATTGACAGCCGTCTCAACTCAATGACAGTTAGCTGTTTAATGCAATGTTGGCTATTTCAATGATTGTTGGCTGTATGATGCACTGTTGGCTGTTTAATACTTGATAGTGGCCCCCGGCCAATATTATAAAATGATAACATTTTGTATAATTGGGCACGGGTAGGTCGATGGTGGGTGGGGTAGGGTGGGTGGGGTGGGTAGGACAGGGCAGGAAGGGTGTGCACCCGTCCCTAGGCCATATGCACGTTTGCCCCTTGTTGTGGGGTGGGCATGTACCCACTCCTAGGTGTGGGTTTTTCCACGCCTTGCGTAGGGCGGGCTAGTGCCAGTCTCTCTGCGTGGTTCTCCACTTTTGTGTTCTCGTTCTCTTGGAATTTTTTAACTAAGGTTTATCGCCTTATTTTTAAACTGAGGATCGTTGCCTTACTTTTAATTTAAGGTTTGTCGCCTTATTTTTTAAACTAAGGCTCGTCACCCTGTTTTTAGACTAAGGCTCGTCGCCTTCTTTTTTTTTTAAACCAAGGCTCGTTGCTTTGTTTGACTGTTGTAGTAGTTGAGAATGTTTATGTCACTTGGCTTACTCTTAATAAATATTGTAGCGAAAATAAGAAGTTGTCGCATGGCGGGTCCAGTGGGTGCATCAGGCCTTCCCACCTAGCCTAATCCTTCCTTAGCACACTCATCATTTATTCCCCTTAGATGGTTCATTTTCTACTTGCCTTTGTCATCTCGAGGTTCAGGCTCATCTCAAGTCTTCCTTTTGTTAGACTCAAGTTTCTTCCAATCTTTCATGCATTTGGTAATGAAATATACTTCTTCAGCATCTACATACTTATCCCTTCTCCTTAGTAACTCATGCATCGTATCTGGCGAGTTCTTGGAGAGTGACATCTTGAAAGGGCAACTGCGAGTTCCACTCATCATAGCAGTGACTACAGCAAACATCTACAAATCTTTGATCCCCATGGTGGCCCTATTGAACCGGGCAATAAAATCTTTCAACAGCTCATCTTTGTCCTGGGTCAATTGCATTAGTCCGATAGCTGTCTTCTTAGCCCTCTTGCTACTGGCAAAGTATGCAACAAACTACTTAGAAAAATCATCAAAGATTGTTGCCTGCTACTTTTCCTAGACATAACATCTGGTATTTTGCGACCCATCATGTTTTCTAACAGTTGCTTGAGCCCTAACACTTGTGTCTCACCTAGCATAGGCGGAGCTACCCATGATGGTTTTTCTTAGATTGGATTTGGGCCAGACGTCAATGAATGAATATGGAGTGCAAATGATGGAGCCAAAGAACCTGGGGGCCAGCGGCGGAGCCACTATTGGCTGTTTTCCATTGCTGCAAAGTTAAGAGCTTGGAGCAGAAAACCCAGTGGTGATGGTCCTGTCGGTGGAAGACTAGGAGCCTGGGCGGCTAAGAATCAAAAGTGTTTTGGCGGCTAAGAATCAAAAGTGTTTTGATCCTGGAGTTGAGCTGCCAAAACTACCACTTGAGCTTGCAGTGCCGCAAGTTGAGCGGCAAGGGCAAACTCTTGCTGCGAGTGGTTAGTGACGGCGTTGGACTCAGTGTCAACATCTTCGACGGGGCCTGGATGAGCGGTTACATTCTTCGCTCTTCTAGTTCTAGCCATGACATTTTGTGCAAAGTTCCCACAGACGACACCAATTGATGATAAGCATTTTCAACTTCTCCGAGCGCATCGGTGGTAGTGGTGGAGACCTACAAAAAGTAGCGGGGCTTCTATCCTCCTTGCCAACTCCGGTGTGATAATCAGTATATGATCAAGTGACCAATGCAGAATAGCTATGTAAAAATATGAGGAAGTCTCTCTCTTTTACCTGAGCGATTTATCTCTATTTATAGAGTTTATCATGAATGACAGGTGTTACTGTCTTTAATGACAGGTGTCTTTTCACCTCCCTCTTACTCGGAGTTAATGAAGAACGTTACAACTTCTCAATCGACAGTGGTAACTGTCACTTAATAGATCGTGGGTTTAACTATTTCAACAATGGTTGGATTATCATTATCCATGTGTAAGATGCGTGCTATGAGACCATCAGGAAAAACGAGTCGATAAGGCGGGTGAATCGTTAAGGCGGGCGTGCCAGGATACGCCACCACCATCTGCCAAAATATGAAAACTGTTGTCTCATCTATCATCACTCTTGTTTGAGAAGTGAGCTTTATTTTACCTTGCAAGTTCCATGGGTGAGGCTGATGCTACAACTACTAACAATAAACCAAGTGTTGATAAAGTTTGTAATGAACTAAATCAGTTGAAAGATATAATACATTGTTACCTACTCTAGTTGTGAAAGTGAAACATACATTACAAGGTAAAGAAAATATGGCGGAGGGTTTTAAGGGACAACCACATGCACCGGTCAATGGTGTTACATGGGTTGTTGTAGAAAGAGATAAAACCCTAAAAACTCTTTTAACTAATATTACAAACAATTTGGTCCATGCACAATTATAATGTTCGTAACATTTGGTATCATAGTCGGGCATAAATCAATCGTTTGAAAATTGTTACCACCCAAATTTGTTAAGTCCTCTACATCAGCATGGGACCCCTAGCGAATGCCTCATTGATCCTCGCATCGACCTTACTTGGCAGTCAAAGCCCCAAAAGATGATGAAAGGGCCTCGTATACTAACAACTAGTCAAACGAAGTCCATTAAGGCCTTCCACCCCCTCCCCCTCTCGCGAACCTGGGTTCCTCATGTCCCACGAATCCTCAAATAATCTGGTATTTTGGGACAACCAAATAGATAATTCAAAAAATATTATATTTGATTGACAAACAGACTCCCACAAGGAAACTCCATCTCAATCTCCTAATAATTGGCAATGTAATATTAAGAATCAACACAGATTAGGACTGAAAATGTAGGAGATTGCGTTTACACTCAATTATTCCTTATTCCATAAGAAATAAGAATTCCATTAGATTTTTAATTGATTGCTTCCCTAAATCAAGTAGAACCCCCCTATAAATACCAGACATCCACTCATTCCAAGGAAAGTATTATTCTCCACTCTAAACTCTATTCAAATCTCTGCATTCTTGGCTCTCCCACACCCATATATTCTCTAATATATATATATATATATATATATATATATATATATATATATATATATATATATATATATATATCCTTACAATAATAAAAGAGCCTTAAATTTGTCACTGTACAATTTTCGTCCAATACACCGTCATTTCTTTGCATTGTTTGAACTATCATTTAATTATATTACCTACTTTCCTCACCTACTTTCTACTTTCTGACAACTAAATTTATCTACAATTATTCAATATTTTCCATACTTCTTTCCATAGTTCTTACATTGGATCTTAGAATTCAGACGGAGGGTTCGTCGTCTAGCAAGTTATCTGTAAGTGTATATTATTTGTACATTATTGTACAGTGACAATGTAAAATTTTTTAAGCAGCACTCTTATTTGTACATCATTTTATTTCTTCTATATTTAGAAGTGTAAGTTCTTAGAGCTTAGAATTCAGACGGAGGGTTCGTCGTCAAGCAAGTTCTCTGTAAGTGTATATTATTTGTACATTATTGTACAAAGACAATGTAAAATTTTTTAAGCAGAACTCTTATTTGTACATCATTCTATTCCTTCTATATTTAGAAGTATAAGTTCTTATTAGAACAAATCTATTAATTTTTATATATTTTTAGGATATTTAAAATATTTATGTTTGAGTTTGTCTGAAGCTTGAATTTCTCTAGCTAATGAGTTCTCAATAATACATTGCACTGACTCGAAAACTATGTTAGTTATTATTTGTCTGAAACTTAATTCTTATAGCAATGTTGAGGACTAATTGAAATTTCATTAGGATAAAAAATTACTGATTGAAATTTGATTACGATAACCGACCACGAAGCTCACCAAGCTCGACAAGCAGACAACCAATTCATTGTCGTAACTCGACAACCGTATTGGTTGACAATTCATTGTCGTAACTCGACAACCGTATTGGTTGTCAAGTTAGCTAACTCGACAACCTTTTCAGTTACTCTCTCCACTATTTTTGTTTTAGTTATAGCCTCTCTCAAATATGTTAAATTTAAATATTTTAAATATTTCTTCAGCAATGTTGTCGATGATCAACTGACTCAGAGTCCTAAATTATGTTGTTTAATTGTATTGAAGTAATTGTATTACCTGTATTGAAGCAAATATCACAGCAGTTAACCGAAAACTGATTGCTTGACTCTTATTTTTGCAAACCTGATTCATCTTTGTGACTTCTAACACACATATTGATGCACAATAGTTTCATGTTCGTAAAGCCACGAGGCCCATGACATTGGCCTTAGAAAATAATTGTCTTCTGTAATAGAAGAAACTCAGTAGATGGAAAAAAGCAAAAAATGGTTCAAATTTTATTTTAGTACTCAAAATGATCTCCAAGGTCATCCATTTTATGGCCCCACAACTCAACGAGTTCCACTCAAATTTTATGAGACTCAATTTGTGTCTTTATTCAATTGAAATTATCTGCGGAAGTATTTCCAATAAAATAATTACAGCTTGTAGTCACACTGGCATCAATCTTGGACATTGAAGGTGTAGATATCGCAGTTGGGGTATTATTTTTGGGGACAAGTTCAATAAACTTTCATTTGAATAAGATCAAAATTAGACAAAAAGCTGGTCAAAAAATAAGTGAATCGGGTTGGAGGCTCCAAAATTTATATTAACGTGAGATAAGAGAGAGCTCAAATTGTTTGAAAAGAAAGATACGTGAAAAAAATGAGAATGTAGAAAACGGCTGGAAACAGCTCTACCAATTGCACAGTTTTTCATCAATCCATCCAAACAGAGGTATATTGCAATAACCTACAGGTCCCTAAAGGATAAGATATGGTCGAAAGAACTCCAAGAATGTATAAACGACCAGAACAGAAAATAGGCAAATCACATCCTTTTGACATCATGGTTGTCGAGTTACCATCCCCACAAGTCAACAAATTTTTTTTTTTTTTGTGTTGTCGAGTAACTCGACAAGAACATTGTTTTTTTTTTTTTTTGTTCTTGTCAAGTATCTCGACAAGAACAAACTTTTTTTTTTTACTTTTAATGGTATGTGGGCCCATTGCTTATTTTTTATACCAAAGTTTTTCTTTTTTTTAATATGGTATGTGGGCTTTAGCTCATTGAATATTTTTTTTATTTTTTTTTGTTTGCTTGTCGAGTAACTCGATTACTCGACAAGCAAACCAAAGTGTTTATTTTATTTTATTTTATTTTTTGTGTTGTGTTGTGTGGGCCTTTAGCCCATTTCTTTTTTCTTTTTTTAATTTGCACTTTTAGTCCCAATTTTTTCAATTTATAATAAATCAACTCCTAACCTTTTTTTTAGCATTGGTTATCCCCAACCATTGAATTTTGTTGCAAATCACATCCATTTGACATCATAGTTGTCGAGTTACTCGATAACTATCCCCACAACTCAACAATTTTTTTTTTTTGGTGTTGTCGAATAACTCGACAAGAAAATTGTTTTTTTTGTTGTTCTTGTTGCAGATTGCAGATCACGTCATTTTGACATATTTTGACATTTTTGCTCTCCTCCTTAATAAAAAAATTAAATAAAAGTTAAAAAGAACAAAAAAATAAAATAAAATTACAAATGAAGTCCTACAACTTTTAATCTGGACGAATGTGTGAATAGTAAACAAAAAAATTAAGGAAAAAATTAATAGCATTTATTTAGAATAATTTGTAAACTTAAAAGGTAAAATAAAAAAATAGTAAAAAATTGAATAAAAATTAGGTGTAAAAGAAAAAAAAATAAGAAAAAATATTTAAAGGAAAAAATTTGTTGTCAAAATGGTTTAATTTGCACACACTACAATAAATGAATGAAGAATTAAAAAAAATGTAAAAGGCACCATAATAAAAAATAAAAATAAAAACTGAAATTTCAATGACTTAGTGTTGTCGAGTTGCTCGACAACGCTAACCCATATATATATATATATATATATATTTGCTCGACAACAATAATAAAAATATATGTATATATTTCAAACAGCCAAATGTTGTCGAGTTGCTCGACAACACTATAAAAAAAATTAATCAAATATATAACTCGACAACATTATTAAGAGCATGTTCGGTAGAGTTTTTTCTCAAAAAAATCCATTTTTTTGCCTGCAATTTTTGACTTTTCAACATTTTTTACACTACAAAAAATTTGAAAAGTCAAAAAGTAACCAAAAAAATTTATTTTTTCCCCAAAAAAACTCTACCGAACAAGCCCTAAAAAAAAAAAAACTCATTGATTTATATAAACAAAAGTTAATTTTCTGTATTATATATTTTGTCTTTATTTGTTTTCTTTTTCATAAATTTTTATGATTACTGTATAATCAAGTTAGTAAAATAAATTGTCCAATTACTCAACAATTCTAATTATTTTTTTATTTTATTTTTATTTTTTTATATGTTAAATTTATTTTATTAGTGTGTTGACTTATTGGAAAACAAAAAAAAAACTTAGTCCAAAAAAAAATAAAATTTGTTAAGCGATTTTCTACAACAATGAACTAGATATGAGACAAAAATAAACAAAAAACTGTTAAATTTTAGTTTATTACAGGTTACTAGAGAAAAAAATTAAACTTTGTGAAAAAAAAAATCTTGAGCTACTCACTGTAATAAAAATAATTAAACAATAAAAATAAAATGTTGCTTTTCTAACGGAAATGAGAAAACGTTTTACTACAAATCAGTAATTGAAAAATAAGTGAGAAAAAGTGTTTTCCATGGAAAAATGTGGCTATCTTGAAAAATAGGTGGAAAAATATTTTTTTTTTTTATGAAAAATGTATTGCAATCAAACGCACCCTAAGATTTTTTTAATTTTTTTTTTTTTTGTATTTGTTAAATTTCATTGCATTTAATCAACCATGTTTCAAACAAAATTAAACAGAAAGTAAAAAAATTAAAAAAAACTAACAAAAAAATTGATGAGTAACTTCACAACCATATATCACAACATGGCTGTCGAGTAATTAATCAACCACATCTTTCACATTTGTTAAATTTTATTTATTACTGAACAACAACCTAGATAATTTTTAATTTTTTTATTTGTTATGTTTATGTTAAATTTTATTTATATATATTAAAAAAAAATTGACCTATATTCCTTTTGTAATTAAACAGGTTTAGAAAAATAAAATTAAACAAAAAAAAAAAAAACCAATTTTGTGGAGTAATAAAAAAAATCAAAAATAAAAAAAATCATCATTGATGTCGAGTTGACTCGACAACATTGCTCGACAACCAATGTTGTCAAGGTAACTCGACAACATTAAAAAAAATTATTTTTTTTAGTCTTTTTTCTTTTTTTTTTCTTTTGTATTTGTTATATTTAAATTATTACTCAAGTTATTAGAAAAAAACAAAACTTTGTCGGGAAAAAATAATTTGTTGAGCGAATCGTATAATAACTAACTAAGTTTCAAACAAAATTAAACAATAAGAGAAAATAAAAAATACAACAAAAATTTAAATATTTGTCGAGTAGAATAATAATAATAAATATATATATATATATATATATATATATATATATATATATATATATATATATATCGTTAACTCAACAACCATACTCGAAAACATGTTTACATGTTGTTGAATTTTTTTTTTTTTTTTTTTTGTCTTCTTTTATATTTGTTAAACTTTATTTATTATTCAAGTAGAATTTTGTTGTCTTATTTCATAATTTACTTTCATTTATATATATTTGTATAAATTCTAAATAAAAAAAAATATAAATTTATTTCAAAATAAATATTATATAGCAATATAATAACTTCTTTTTCACGTTCCTCCTTCATGTACTAGATCTTTGTTATCTAATTTTCTCAAATTTGTAGAATATTTATATAAATTGTGGGAGACAACTTTGCGCATAAAATCCACAAATACCAGAAATTTGTCATTTCAATTAGATATTTAACCTAAAATTTATCCCTACATTTTTCACGGACGTGCAACGCACTTAGCAAAAACTGGTATATATAAATATCCTTACAATAATATAAGAGCCTTAAATTTGTCACTATACAATTTTCATCCAATACGCCGTTATTTTACAACTATCATTTAATTTTAGGGTTAATTATACTAATGGTCTCCATTCTTTCAGGTTTGTAACGATTTCATCCTCATTCTTTTTTTTTAGCAGATAGCATCCTCATTCTTCTATTTATTCTCACAGAGGGTCTCCAAATCACTATTTTTCACTATTCTAAAAATTCTATGACAATTTTACCTTTTGACTTAAATAAATTAAAATGATAAGAAAAAAATGCGATCAAAACATTGCAATTGGGCCATTAACCTTTTTAAAAGTACAAATAAATCCTAAACAATTTTATTTTATTTAAATAAGTATTCTTCCCCCAACAATTTTATTTTATTCATTAGATGGATTTCTTATAATTACTTATATACATAGAAATTTTTTCGAAAAAAATGAACAAATTCAAACCAAAACACGAATGAAAGAATATAGAAATCTAAAATCTTGAAGAATTAAGGTAAATTTTTTAACCTTTATGTCCAGTTGGAGGTGGGGGAACATAATAATCCTCTTCCTGTAACATATAAATAGCAGACTTATAATTGCAAGTATTACAACACCCCCTATGGCTATCCCAACTACCAACCCCGTTGATATCCCACCACCCGACGATGGTGATGGCGGCGAAGGTGGAGATCTTTCTGTTCCCGAAGTAGACGGAGATGTATTCCTGCTCAGTGAAGACGGAGAATTCCCACCAGTGGGTGGCGACGGAGGGGATGGTGGGGACCCAGATGGAGAAGATGGTGTTGGGACGATGGGGGATGGTGCGGAGTTAGTGGGAGGTGGGGTTGAAGCGGGAAGAACAGGTGTATTAGAAGGCGGTGGTGGTGGGGAAGATGTTGGTAGATGAGAGGTGGCTGGGGTAAAATTGTCATCGAATAAAATTGTTTAAAATTTATTTGTACTTTTAAAAAGGTTAAGGGTCCAACTTTATTGTATTTTTTTCTATTATTTTAATTTATTTAAGTCAAAAGGTAAAATTGTCATAGAATTTTTAGAATAGTGAAAAATAGTGATTTAGGAACCTTCTGTGAGAATAAATGGAAGAATGAGGACGATATCTGCTAAAAAGAAGAATGGGGATGAAATCGTTACAAACCTGAAAGAATGGGGACCATTAGTGTAATTAACCCTTAATTTTATTACTTACTTCACTCACCTACTTGTAGCAGAAATCGGCTAAGCCATAGCGTTGGTTCTATTCGAATGCAGGGTCTATAGAAGAGGATAGTTCTGGATAGTTGGCCTTGGGGCTTTTCATCCATAATGATATAGAAGGGGTCCTCCATCACGAGAAAGCATGTCACCTGGCCCTTCCTCTTTGGTTTGGTTTGCTACGCCCGAAGCCCCACTTCATACCAGTGACGCTCTTCAGCCCTTGATTCGTGTCGAAAACGATCGAACTCTCTACCTATTTACTTTCTACCTTTTCCACAGCCAAATTTATCTTCGTTCTCCATATTTGTTTCCATAGTTGTTCCTTTGGAACTTAGAATTTAGCCGCCGGATTGTTCGAACTCGTCGTCTTTCCATACTTGTTCCATTGGAGCTTAGAATTCAGACTGTTCTCGTCAAGCAAGTTCTGACAGCCAAATTTCTCTCAAATTATTCAATATCTTCAATAGTTCTTAGATTGGAGTTCACAATTCAGAGGGAGGGCTCGAACTCGTAAAACAAGTTATCTGTAAGTGTATAGATTATTTGTACATTATTGTACAGTGACAATCACTGTAAAATGTTTTTATAGAACTCGTTATAGATTATTTGTAGATTATTTTATTTGTAAGTTTCTATTTTTAGAAGTCTAAGTTCTTATGTCTAGAACTTATCAAATCTGTTAATTTTTATATATGTTTTAGAATATTTTACATTTTTATGTGTAAGTTCTTATTTGTCTGAAGCTTAAATTTCTTCAGAAATGTTTGAGGTAAATCACCTTTACCTGACAAATTAAAATTTAATTAGCATCAATGGTATAATGATTTTTCAATAATGGAGGATTACATCGCGCTGACTCGACAACCATGTTGGTTATCGAGTTGTGTAAGTTGTTATTTGTCTGAAGCTTAAATTTCTTGAGCAATGTTTGAGGACAATCAATCACCTGAGTAATTGAAATTTAATTAGGATCAGTACTGGAGGATTACATGCGTGGACTCGACAACCTGGATGGTTGCCGAGTAACTCGACAGCCATGTTGGTTGTCGAGTTACTCTCGACAACCAAGGTCCATCCCTTTTTCAGTTTCTCCAGCATATGTATTACAATGATTTCCAGTATACATGTCCGAACACCCACCTCTAAATTGCTTCAGTAAAATCATTAAATGGTTAACTAATAGCAACTGTGTTAGGCCATGTCATTTCATTCTATATGAACATTTCTTCCAAGTTTAGATGTTCGAAAATATTTCACTAATAACGCTATAAATCATTACAATAATTAGGAACAACTAAATCCATCAAGAAGTAAATAGTTTTAGTTCTTCAAAAGAAAAACTCATTTATCTGGAAATAAATTTTTTGTCATGTACTAGAAGCATTTCTATGGTGGCACCAAAATTTGGAACAAGTGAAGAAAGTGAGGCTCAAAATATCATACCCCAATTCAAGAGTGTTAGCAAAGAAAATGGGCTAAAAGCCTACCAAAAAAAAAAAAAATCTCTTCGAGTTACTGTTCAAATTTTTTTTTTTTTTTTAATAATGATGTCGAGTAACTCGACAACATTGAATTTGAATTTTTTTTTTTAATGTTGTCGAGTAACTCGACAACATTGGATTTTTATTTTTTTTTAATGTTGTCGAGTAACTCGATAACATTGGATTTGATTTTTTTTTTTTTTTAACATTGAATTTGAAATTTTTTTTTTTTAACAATGTTGTCGAGTAACTCGACAACATTGTGGATTTGGAATTTTTTTTAATTTTTTTTACACATGTTGGGCATTAGCCCATTTTCATTTTTTATTTTATTTTAGGAATAATTGCATGAAAGATCCTTATCGTTTCAAAATCGTTGGGAATATGCCTCTAATCTAAAAAAATAGTATCATACATCCCCCAACGTATAAAGAAATAAGTATCGTAGGTCTCTCTTCACACTTTCCGTCAATTTTCTCCGTTAAAAGTCAAAATTGGACTGCACGCGCTACATTTTGGAAGAGAGGTGGATTTTTTATGCTAATCACCCTCAAATCTTCATTAAAACAACAAAAATAATAACAATCAATTTCTTTATCTTCTCTCCGATGATTTTCTCTCAAATGGGTAGAGAACTTTGTGCATGAAAACTACAAATACCACAAATTTATCATTTGAATTAGATATTCAATATAAAATTTATCATTTGAATTAGATATTCAACATAAAATTTATCTTTACATTTTTCACTGACGTACAACGCACGTAACAAAAACTAATATATATATATATATATATATATATATATATATATATATATATATACACTATAAAACTATCCATTAATATTGACTTAAAATTTTAAAAATAACATTTATATAAAATTAAAAAAAAAAAATCTGAATAACGTACAAATACAGGTTTGCAGTAACTCGTTGATTATATATGTTACAAATCTCAACAAGACAATAATTCCAAAGCGTGTGGTAGATATCAAAAGGTCAAATTCAGATACAGCTGGAAAAAATAAAATGAAAGAAGAGAGAGAGAGAGCTGGATTAATAAACACCTTATATAGAAAAAATAGTTAATTTGACAAATGTTCATTCAAGTTCAAGAAAAAAATTTAATGGGTTCTTAAAGTAATTTTTTTTTTTTAACCAAATTAGTCACTAAAGTTAAATAACATTATATAATTGGTTCATCTGTCGTGCAATGAACGCCATATCTGATGCAATAGTCGTTAATCTGGACTAACAACCTTTATAGCAATCAGTTCTTTCCAGCTGTCTTCTGTTTCATCTTTGTCGTAACATTTTTCTTATTTATTTATTAATGGTGAAAATAGGATTAGGGTTAAATGGGGCAATTTAAGATTTTTGGCTCAATATGAGATTTTTTGTTCTAAAAATTATGTTTGATTTTCAACGTTGTAATTTCACGAAACGGTCACACCATTATTCGATGTCAAGGTTTATCGGGCCACATCGAATCTGGAGTGGATGCTGCAAATAGAGTGACCGATTATGTAACAAAATTAACTTTATAACTAAATGATATAAAAAGTACTTTAATGACTAATTTAAAACATCATTAAACTACAACAATCATTTTTTAAATTAACTCTATAGAAAAAGGAAACTAGAATAGGTAGCTGGACATGAACAAGTGCCAACAAAACATGAACATTAAAATATAAAATATAGGTACTAAACATAGTATTCCATATGAAGACGCAATTGAATATCTAATTATTAGTTAATTAATTGCTTCTCTTGAATTAAAACATGATTCGACTCCAATACTTTAGGTGACATGAATCTATACAATTATTTTACGCGTAGATATGATATATTTGTGTTATTTAATTAATTAAGGTGAAGTTTCAACACAAATTTTTAAATTTTGTGCTAAATCAATTGTCCTATAAGTCAATCACTTTGAATTGCATACATGCATGCTTCAAGTTGCGTCTTCATAAGGCAAGAGGATCTCTTCTTCCCATCATTATCTATTGCTGGACTTGTTTCTAAGTTGCTCCGAGGTCAAGTTGATGATTAATTAATTTGTTCGATGAAGACGATACATTCATTTATAGTGGAAAAAGTTTAAGCGCCTGTTTTGTATTTGGTAGAGTTTAAAAATAATTTTTTAAGAGATTTTTAAAAAAGTTGGTGAAATGTGCGGTCGAAAAGTTGATAAAAGTTGTAGGTCACATAAAATATGTGGTTAAGAATGAATCTGAGAAAAAAAAAATTAAATACTATGCCAAACATGCATTTAGTGAAGGTCCACTTTTAGACACGTATAATTGAATAATAATTTTAAAGAAATTTGCACCGTCACGACTTAAAAATAAAAATAAAAAATTGTAATTCCATTGACGCATACTAGTTTCTCACCACAATTTAAGTCTGGGAAAATATCAAGTGGAAATATAAAATGAGTACATAAAAGATCTATAAAATGTGTGTTCAAAATAGTGGAGTTAATTACGTGCATGTGGTAGGAAAAAATCTATATGTTCAAAATAATTAGTACATACTTCTTCTTTTTTTAATGTAATTTGGGATCATGAGAAATTAATTGCTATGGATCCCCATTAGCTCAAGTTGATTATAAATGTATATTTTTCTACAATAAGTTGCTAATTATAATTAAATATGTTAATGTTTGTACAAATAATATATAAAATAAAATCAAGTCACTTTGTCTTTAGCTGAAATATATAGATATATAAATAAAATAGGTACATTTGTTTGAAGGGACAATTAATATTTAAAAAAATATTTGATTAACAAAGTTAATGAGAATTAAAATCTTTGAAGGGATTAAGATTAGATTTGATTGTAGTGCGACTATGGAGCATGCAATCGCCTAATATTCTTGTGTAGATGGTGCTTAATTATTTCAAAATATTTTTGGAATTGCTATGAGCCCACATGAACCAACTTAAACCATCATTCTATACGTATTATTCAACCATAATCACAATTATAGGGGCCACGGAACCCTAATTTTCCTAATTATCATCGTGCAAGTTAATTAATAGCTGTTTTATAAATAAATTAATTAGGTTTGCTAAATCCTTCAAGTTGAATGTCGGGGATGCGCCATACATATGTTTGTGATTATTGATGTTGGCTCCAAAAATAATTGTGCAAATATGATCTAAGATTAGGACCCATCTTTACTATTCTTGCATGTTTTTTGTTGTTGGTTTTTGTTTTTTTTTTAGCGGGGAACAAATAATTCTAGGAGAGATTATTTGTCTTCCTAGTCTTCAACACGATTTTACGTTAATTAATAATAGAATTTTCTTATAAATAAACTATTTTGTGAAAAGATTTGCAAAAAATCATTCTTATTACATATATTCTAAAAATATTTTTTTTTAATAACCATTATTTTAATTTATTATACTATATATTACATATAGTAATTGAATCTTTAAAACTCGAAATTGATTGAAATACATATATTAAAGAATCTTTTATTGTTATAGTAAATGATTCCTTAAAAATCGGAATTGATTGGAATACATATATACATAATCTTTTATTGTTATGAGCTGGCATACAATGACAGCTGATTGATTCTTGGCCAAAAAAAAAACTCATTATCAACTACATTTCATAATTAAAGTGTAACATAACTGTCAAATATATATTATTTGTATAAAAAACAGCTGTAACAGCCACAAACAAAACTCGTAATCCCTTCAATTTCAACATTTGTAATAATATGTGTTACAAATTGAGATGTAACACATAATACCAGTTTTCACACACACACACACACACAAATTCATGATATACTCTATTGTATCATCTATATCAATTAGTGATACAGAATATCAATTGGGAGTGACATAATCTGCATTAAAAATCAAAATATCATATTAAACATCAATGTTACAAAACATCATATTAACATCAGTGTTACAAAACAGTGTATCAACAGTTCGTATTACATGTAATTAACCAATAACAAGTGACATTTTTAACAATTGGTGTTACAGAATAAGAAATTGTGTAACATAATCTGTATTTTCGGACAACAATTCAATCAAGAACATTTAAATATAAAAAAATAAAGAATTTTGTTGTGTTTGGAAATAACAAATTTTCGCCTAATTTAGGGATATTCTTTATTTTCTGTGCGAATTTTAAGGATGGTTTGTAAAAAAGGTTGTGTATAATGTTATATTTTGTTTTGATTTTATTTATTAACATAATAATATATGAGTAATATTTTTAAAATAAAAAAGGTTAAGTTTGTAACATTAGAAATATTTTTAAAATGGTAAGTAGTGTGTATAATTTTCACATTATTAATTATGTAAAAGACTTGTGAATTTTGAATGCATATTACAATTTGAGAAGTTCATTCAGAACCTAATTTGTAGAATTCACATAAGGCCTCAAAAATCACAACATTGATACTGATGCCACGAGCCACCGCGACATGCTGAATCTGTCTATGCAATCACTAGAAACTTAGCAGTCACTTTCACTTACAACCTTTTTTTTTTTCCAATTAATCTCTTTTTTTTCTTTTTTCTTTTTTGGGTTAACGCAACCTAGCCATGCGAGATTTGGTGCATTAGCTTCCTTTTATTCATTTTAGTTATTAGTTTATTTTATTTCTAGTGTGAGGATATTTTTAGGTATTCAGTAATTGTATAGTTATTTATTGTTTTGCGGTGGTTATATTGACATCATAATTTTATTTTGTTATACTACTTTTTAATTGTACTAAAGATTTCTAATATTTGTTTATTGTCGTATTTATGTCCCAACTTTTTTTAATTGTATTCTTATCCTCGATCTTCTATTGATAATAGTTTTTTTTAAATATATTGTCAGTATGCTTTGATATTTGAAGCAAATATAATGTCGTGCTTTTGTATTTAATTTTTTTTTTTTTTTGCTTATTTAAAAATAAGAGGCGCAAATAAGTCTTTTTATACCTCCTAATAGAGTTTTTGTACGAAAACTGTCATCAAATACAAGATATGTTAATTAATGAAAGGTTAAGGATACGTATGTGACGAAAAAAATTAGAGACATAAGTACAATAATAAACAAAAATTTAAGACCTTTAGTTCAATTAAAAAGTGATACAATAAAATAAAACTGTAGTACCAATATATACTCAGCATTTAAACAATGTTAAAGACTTCTTTATTTTCTTGGTTGTTTTTGCATATTGAATAAAATCATGGAGATTTTTCTCAAATTTTCAGTGATCTTATATCGATGTGTTCTTGAGTTCTTTTATCCTTCTTCTGCATCAAAAACTTGGGGATTTGACATGAAAAAATAAAAAATAAAAATAAAAAAATCTAAGATCTTCTGCATCAAAAACTTGGGGATTTTACATGAAAAAATATCAAAAAGTAAAAAAAAAAAAAAAATCTAAGATCTTGAAGGCATGCACTATTAATAAAATGGGATTTGATTTCCCTGTTTGAGTATTCTAAATAAGTAATTAACATAGAGAAAACTCCTTAATTTCCCTGCTTACGAGCTCTTGATTCTTAGACAAACAAAACCCACATGAACATCGAAACCCATAAAATATTAATAGTGATGAAATCAAGGGTCCATATATATCTTCTTGCCTTCTTGTGCCACCAACAAGGAACAGGTGGGACTACTCTACGGCCACGCTAGCTGATTAGCTGATTAACAATAATAGTAAGGGAAAATTCATGGTCAATCAATGATCACACGTTCATAAATTTTAAAATTGTTTTATTATGATACTGTTTTTTTTTATGATATTGTTTTATTAAGATATTATTTTATTATGATACTGTTTTATTAATATACTATTTTATTTACATATAGTGCTATAGTTTTCTGTTAAAATATAACATTTGTGTCCACCTAAGCACGTGCTTGATAATAATGTACTTCTGATAATGTTATGTGAGCTTAACTTATTTGCTATATTTAACTATATGATATTGTTATTAGGGTAATTTGCAATTTTTGTCCCCAACATTTACAGTTACTAATTTACCCTCAACCAAAATTTATAGCATCAGACATCCCCAACTTTTTATTTAGGGCTTGTTCGGTAATTATTTTTTTCTAAAAAAAAAAAAAAACCTACACCAAACAAGCCATAATTTGCAAATCATGTCCCCATTGACAAATTTTGATGAATTTTCCCTTCTTTTAAATTAAAAAAAAAACACAAAAAAAGAAAAAATTGTAAAAAAAAGTCTTATAACTTTTCAAAAAAATACAAAATATATTCTTCCTCACCCACCATACCCCCACTCACCCACATATCCCAACTCATTCCACATGAACTAGAGAATGCATAATTTAGTGTACTTTTTGGGTGGAAAGATGCAAGACGGAATAGCCATTTTTATTAGGTAGTGGACAAGCATCAGTTATCACTGCAGGTTATGGTGTACGCATTAGGTCGTTTATTTGGCTTTCTGATGGTGGTGGTTGGGCTATGGAGATAGATGAACATATTGGAGTTGGGTAGGGGTGGCGGCCTTGGTGGGTTGGATTGGGGAAGATGATTTTTTTTCTTCTTTCTCTGTTTTTCGAGCAAGGGTGGTGGCCCTGGCGGAGCTGGGTTGGGGAAAATTGGATGCAAATTCCGGCGACATCTTTAACCATTTTCGACAATTAATTTGCTAACTACCCAATTTCACCCCTTCTTTTTACCATTGAAGATTCGACGAAACCCACGTATAATAATGACCCAACGCATACCCATTTTGTGGATTGAGCTTGGCTGCCATCACCAAATATTCCACTACTTTCTCTCTACATTCTTGCCGTTTCTCCCCCTTTTCCCATAACAAAACTCCTTCTCCCATAACAAAACTCCATGCATAACAAAAGCAGTAATCGAAATGAAGAGAAGAAAACCCAACCACAAAAAATTAAGGTATCATTTTTACCAAATTAAAATGGAGATGGGTCATCGGGGTCAGAATATATTGATTCTTGCAATCGCTTTACAATAGTATCGTCGTCTTCATCTCGGGCGTATTGTAAAAATGAGATTGAAATGGTAAAATCAGGACCATGGTTTCTGCCTTCTGCTACTTGTGTAGTACAAACAACCGAAAATTGTGGCTCAGTTCGGAGGTCTTACGGTAGGTGGAGGAAGAAGTTATTTTTACTTTTTTAAAAGTTTATGGAACTTTTTTACAATTTTTTTCTTACTTTTTGTTGTTTTATTGTTTTCTTTTATTTTTGTTTATTTAAAAGAATAGTAAATTCGTCAAAATATATCAATAGGGACATAATTTGAAATTAAATGAAAAGTTGGGGATGACTGATACTATAAAAATTGGTTGATGGTAGATTAATAACAAACTGCAAAGGTTGGGGACTAAAAGTGCAAATTACCCTTATTATTAAGATACTTATACTAATGTGCTTCTGATATTTTTTTTATGATATTGTTTTATTAAGATACTATTTTATTAATATACCGTGATACACTTTTCTGTTAAAACATAACATTTGTGTACATCTAAGCATATGTTTGATAATAATGTGCTTCTAATTCTGTTATATTAACTTAACTTGTTTGCTATCTTAACTAGATGATATTGTTATTTATGATATTGTTATTAAGAACAGTATTTCAGCATCTTAATATAACAATATTATTTTCTGATAGTATTTTTAATTATAATATTTTATTAAAATAATTTTATTATAATACTATTCTTCTGTTGGGTTGAAATTTCTATTTTGAATGTGTGTAATAGTTTCATTGTTTACAAAGATACTAATACTAATGTAGTTGTTATATTAAGATGTTGAAATACTGTTATTAATAAGATACTGTTTGTAATATTATATTGCGAAATACTATTCTTAATAATATATTGTTTGTGATATTATTTTATTAAGATACTGTTTTGTATGATATGTATGATACATTATCAAACAACACACAAATGTGTCAGTAACATCTAGAAAGACATAAAAATATTGTTGTATGTAAAATAAATGTTGCTTTCATCTATTTGATCAAAAAATAATTGTGTTCCTATATATAAAAAAAACAACAATATCTCCAACCAAAATAACTTAATTCAAGAAAAATAAGAAAACGCATTCATAAAAACTGAATTCACTTGCAAATTAACATTCAAAAAAATAATTGTTTCCAAAATTTTACAATTCAGAAACTGCTCAATACTTCTCAGAATTATCGTTATTTTTCTATTAACATTAGCAAGCTGTTAAAGTTTAAAATTTTATCTCTTACATGATATAGAAGAAAAAAATAGTGAAAAATCATAAATTCGTAACTATCGCTCACGAAAACAGTGAGACGAGATTTGGGTAGCTGGCGGCGAGTCACGTAACGTCGGCGACGAGATGCAAGAGCCGGCGGTGAGGTGGGAGAAGACGGTGGCCACGTACGTACTGTTGAAGTTTACATCAATTTAATTCTAATTAATTTTGTATCATATGGGTAATTACGAGATTAATTGAAATATGCTTGAAGTAGTATAACTTAATGACAATTTTGAAAAGTGTTTGAACCTAATTTAGAACAAGTCACGTACGGATAACTTAAAATCAATTTCCCCTAATAATAATTGATGCTTTATGAGACAATAAAAATCTATGAAAATACGAAAATACGAAAATATGAAAGTTAAGAAATGTGAAGAGTGATTGAAAGCAATACTTGAGTTGCATCTCTCCTTTATATATGTAGGTCTCAACCTTATTAATGTGGCATTGGGTGGTTTCGTAAAAACGGGCGCATGTGTTTACCGATGATGAAAACATGATGGGAATATAGGTCATAGTATTTTCATGACACCCAAACTGTTAAAACACGTGTGCGAGGAAGTGTCAACTAACCAATTGAGATTGCTACTTAGTTAACTTCAGCTAGAGCACAATGGTCGACTAGTGAAATAGTACTCCCTTTTGTTAGTTCCCAACGTTATTGAGAATTGAGATAAGTTTGTCTATTGCCTAGAAGATCCGCATTTAGAAAAAAATGACGAGACAAAAAAATTAAAAAAAAAAAAAAGAGCAAATTTATGGATTGTCGAAACTTTCAATTATATGAAAAATCGTTAGAATCATATTAAATTTCACTCATCCAAATCTCTCAAGTATCGTAAGAAAAATAATAACTTAATCTTTACCACACCCGCCAATTTCTACTTTTTCTATAACTTACAAAAAGAACGAGAAAAACTAAGATATTAGATTTATAATTTTATTCTTTTAAAAACCTTCAAGTCACGTACGCAAAAGAAGACTAAACTATGTCAATTTATAGAGATTACGTGTTCAATATTGTCTAATTTTTCTCCAAAAATTGGCTACCAAATGATGTCAAATTTTAATTAACTCGCAAGTGTACGAATCTAGTGGAATATAGATAAGCAAAAACGAGGTCGATCCCACAGAGACTGCTATGAGGAAGGTGTAATTTAATCCAAATTAACTGTTATTCTAGGCTAGTTGGGTCGAAAAGAGTTTTGTTGAGATTGTTAACCGAAAGTCTAATTAAATAAGCTAAATAATGAGATTGAATAATCAAGAAGTGTAAAACACCAAGGTTTCGGAATCCACCATTGTCTAACTTAGCAATCATCTAATCATTCATTAATTTCCAAAGAAAACACATACGACAACACGAAATCAATCTATTGTCGTCCCTAAAGATTTATCAATTAAGTCCAAAAGAAGAGAATCAAATATAGGCTCCCCTTATGCTTCAAACATAAATCACTTAAGCATTTTTCATATCAAATTCCATTGAAAGAAGACAAAGAATCAAAGATTACCTAAGCATTCTATGTATCCCAATACGAATAAAAGAAGATGAAAAATCAAAAGAAATTAATAGAAACTATTTAAGCATCAAGCATGGATTAATTAAACCAATATCTAACTATCAAAAATACATGATATTTAAGATGAAAGAAATTATATTTAATTAATCTAGTTAAGAACGAACCATGAACGTTAAAGCTCTAAGAAGGAATTGAATGAATAATGAAATAATTACTTAATTAAAACAAGGTTTCATCGTCTACCTTGGCTACAGAAAACTAGAAGAACATAATTAAATTAAAAATACAAGAATTGATAGAACCCTGCATGGATTGAAGGAGAAGAAATCTTCAAAAACTCTTGATTGTCAGTCAGTTGTCTTTTCTTGTTTTCTTCCGTCTTCCCTTGATTCGGCTCCCAAAAATCCCTACCTTTGTTATGAGAATATATCTCCTATTTATACTACCCTAATTGTGCCCCAAAATATCTCCAAAGAATACAAAATTCGTGGGTCAAACATTACCTATTGAAATTAGGGCTAAAAAAGGAAAGAAAATAAGAATTAAAAACGCAGACAAAAAATTGCACTGGGCGATCGCCCAGTGCTTTCCCGGGCGATCGCCCAGGCGGCTCGTTTAGCTTCCTGTTGCTTGCGTTGGCTGCTGGGCGCTCGCCCAGCTCGTTACTTTTTCCATCTTGCATTTTGGTCCTTTAACTTTAACGGTCACCACTTTGGTCCTTCAACTTTGGGTCTTGATCATTTCAGTCCTCCATCTTTTCATGACATCAACTTTGGTCCTTCAACTTTACATCATCGCCAGTTTAGTCCCTCAACTTTGCATTATCTCCAGTTTGGTCCCTCAACTTTGGGTTGAGTGCAATTGAGTCCTCGAACTTATGAGATATCTTCTAAATCATTGCTCTTTTTGCCCAAACTTCTCCAATTGTTCACCAACAAGTCCAAAAATGAAATAAAACAATAATAAACTAGATTAAGTAGAAAAGCAACTATTTGACGACATAAATGATTAATTAAAAGGCCAAAATAAGTGCATAAAACGCACTTATCAAACACCCCCAAACTAAACCTTTGTTCGTCCTCGAACAAAAACAAAACTAAAATATAAATTAAAACTACGCTAACAGAATCATGGAAAATTAGTTAATGTTAAACTCCTTACCATATGCCTCAAGTTCAAAATAAAGCAACACTATTAAAAGGATATTAAACAACAGCACAAAAATTTTCACTTATTCGATGCTCGACCTCGTGTGAGTGTGTGAATAGCCAAAAATTAAACTTATACACGTATTAGACCATGACCAATATTGTGTTGTTGATATTTTAGCAATCCCGAACCCTTTGTAGTCATTTATTCCTTACACCTCTCGTAAGTTATCACACTTCTAAAGCTCTTCTCTCAAATCCCGAGGTGTTCTAGCGAAGTTGGCTTCTATTGATCATCACAATGCTCTTTCCTTTCAACAAAAGTGGTAAAACTTAGCACTTGTATTCTGAGAATTAGGATGGTTAGAGATTTCTAAATTTTCATCTTCAGTCTCCAAAGTTCTAATCTAGCAATCCTTTCTGAGCACTTCTACTCTTTTTATTTATTCAACTCATGTTAACAGTCTTACATCCTGTGCAGTACTTTTCTTTCACTAGCTTTCTGTGTGACCCTTGTAGCGAGCTTTAGGTCGGTGACTCCCAAGTCAGATGACCATAGGGCACCAGGTTTGAAAATACCCTAGCAGACTTAATTGCTCGAGTCCCACAGGCTAATAGAGAAGTGAAGATGTAAATTTATAAATGTCGCTCTCTTTTCTTTTTTTTTTTTTTTTTTTTTTTTTTTTAATGAAATAGGACTCATGTAGCGAGCTTTGGGCCGATGACTCCCAAGTCAGATGACCATAGGGCACCAGGTTTTAAGATACCCTTACAGGCTTAATTGCTCGAGTCAGATATTTCATTTAAATTTATCAGCTGCGAGTAGTGCTCAGTTGAGATTTCTTGACTATAACCCATTCAACCAAAGATGAGACCCAGAAAACCCAAACCATCAAAAATCTTAGAACAAAAGTAGTAACTTTAACACCCCCAAACTGTTCTCAAAACAGTTTAGTCACTAGCTCTAAGAATGTAGGAACGGAATTTTTTTATCATGATACTCAGTCAACAATATCAACACTAACACTCAAGTCATGTCTCCAATAAACGATAAGTCAATAGTGGCTGTGTGCTTCCATAATCAGGTCTAACATGGATAAGTATATAGATAAAAGAACGAGTTCAAGTGTTGTCTAATAGTCTACTAAAAATGTACTCAATTTTGAACATATATCATCATTGGCGGCAAGATATTCAACAGTAACTAGAAATTTGTTTTTTTTTTTTTTTTTTTTTAAAGTATTTCAGTTATAGAGACAAGAGTGATAAGCAAATTCAAAAGTACTAAAGTAACATGATACTTTATAACCCACCCCCAAACAAAAACCTTACATTGTCCCCAATGTAAGAATAACATAAAGCACAGAGTAGGAGAGAAAAGATCAGTTACTCCCCAGGGATAGATGTGGAGAAGAAGGATCTGCCTAGTATGTAGTGGACTTAGAAGTAGTGCCGGGACCCTTGGTCAGAAGATGATTGCCTACATAATATCCAAGCGGCTCGCAAAGTGGGGCATCCTGCGCGTGACAAGGTGAGACCTAATAAGTGCAATAAAAACTAATAAATTATTTAAACTATCTAAAACTACTACATATAAAGCAAGTAAATAAAAGGGTAAGAAAATAGGTTGCCTCCCATTAAGCGCTTATTTATAGTCATTAGCTTGACTTATTGTCTGATTGCCTTACGGCACTCTGAATAATGCTTTGGAGGACCTGCGGTGCTTGCACCTATTGACTTTGGCACTTGTTGGAAGTGGCTCAATTGTCTGTTTCCATTCAGTTGTACCCATGGCAGGTGCTGATACAAGCAAAACATCAACATCTTTTATAGCATTATCAACATCAGAATAAGAACCCAAATGAGTTAAGCACATGTTTAACGCATCATCATAATTAGTATAAGCAAGACAATCATCATCTAATGCTTCTATCATGTCCAAATCAGCAACATCCTCATTATCATGTGGTAACTTCTTGACATTAAAAATATTCAGTTCTACTGTCATGTTGCCAAAGGATAGTTGCATAACTCCATTCCTGCAATTAATGATAGCATTAGATGTTGCCAGAAAAGGCCGACCAAAAATTACAGGAATATGTTTTGTAGAGTCTCGTACTGGTTGAGTATCAAGTACAACAAAATCAACAGGAAAATAAAACTTGTCAACCTGTATCAAAACATCCTCTACAATTCCTTGGGGTACTTTCACAGATCTATCAGCAAGTTGTAAAATCATAGATGTTGGTTTTAACTCGCCTAGTCCAAGTTGCATATACACAGAATAGGGAAGAAGATTAACACTAGCTCCTAAATCTAGCAAAGCTTTCTCAATTTTATGGTTTCCTAAGATGCATGAGATAGTAGGACAACCTGGATCTTTAAATTTCGAAGGAGTGTTGCTTTGAATTATAGAGCTAACGTGTTCAGTTAAAAATGCCTTTTTGCGCATATGTAGTTGTCTCTTTGTTGTACATAGATCTTTCAAGAATTTAGCATAGGCAGGTACTCGTTTAATAGCATCAAGTAATGGAATATTCACCCTTACCTGCTTGAAGATTTCCATCATATCATTGATAGAATTACCTTGCTTTACCTTTGTGAGCCTCTGAGGATATGGGGCTTTTGGAATGTAAGATGGCTCATTGTCCTCTTTGGGAGCTTCTTGGATTGAATTATCAGTTGGAACAGTACCTGGAGAAAGTGGTTGAGAAGTGGTTTGCTTTGAGATGTCCACTTTGTTGTCAAACAGTTTTCCACGTCGCAAAGTCATGATTGATTTAGCCTCTTCATGTTGCACTCCTTTAGGATTAGGAAATGGCTGACTAGGAAACTTTCTTTTCTCAATGGTTGTTGCCAACTGTTGGACTGATGAAGCAAGTTGTCCCATCATGTTTTCAAGATTGGAGATGGATTGTGCCTGAGAGTTCTGGCTGGCGCGTACTTCATTCTTGAACTCAGTGGTGATGTGATTCTGATGCTCCAAAGTAGCTTGTGTAGCTTTTGTCAAGTTTTGAAATGCCTCTTCCCATGGTTTAGGCTGTGCGAAGTTTTGGTTGAATTGTCTAGGCCGCTGAGGGGCTTGACCTGCTGTGTTGTCCTGTTGACTACCCTGTGACCAAGAAAAGTTGGGATGGTCCCTCCAACCTGGGTTATAGGTGTTGGAGTAAGGATTGTAAGGAGTCTTCCTCATCATGTTGAGGGCATTAGCTTGCTCAGCACCTGCTTCTGGTTCTGGAGGACTATTGACTGTCAATGAGGTCAATTTGCGAGAGATGTCCTCTATCATGCACTTGACTTCCTTGATTTCTGAGCTAGGTTCACTGCTGCGAATTTCATATATACCCCTTTTCTTTGGCTCAGTTCTAGAGGATCTGCTCCGCTGTTGTGAATTGTCAGCCTGCTTTTGAAAAAAGGTCCAGATCTCTGTAGCATTTTTAGACATAAGCTCTCCCCCGCTTGTGGCCATCAACCATTCTTGAATATGTGGTAGCAATCCCTCCAAAAAGTATTGGCATAAATGCCATTTTTCATAGCCGTGGTGTGGACATTTCATGAGAAGCCCGTTGAATCTCTCCCAAGTTTCATAGAATGGCTCATCGTCTCTTTGCACAAACTCTGAAATTTCCCTGCGAATATCATTAGTTTTGTGAAAAGGAAAGTATTTGTTCAAAAATTTAGCAACCATTTGTTCCCAAGAAGTAATACTATTAGCAGGCAATGTATTAAACCAAGATCTAGATCTATCTTTCAGAGAAAAGGGAAATATACGAAGTTTAACATTATCAGGAGACACATTCTCATATTTAAATGTTTCACATACAGCATAGAAATCAGTCAAATGATTATAAGGTTCTTCACTATCTAAACCATAGAAAGATGGGAGACAGTTAAGCATACTCGGTTTAAACTCAAAATTCCTAGCTGTGACCTGAGGGTATTGTATGCATGAGGTGCTCAGATTAGCCAATGGACTAAAATAGTCCCTGAAAGGTCTCTCCTCAATTTCATCACCCATAGCTACTATTGCTTCGATTTCTTCAATTTTATCTAGATTAGTGGCTCGTTTTTGTTGGTGAAAAGTCCTTTCAATTTCACTATCTAGATGTTCTAGCTTAAGTTCTAGGGATCTACGACCAAGCATGCACAATGAAGATTTTTTATTTTTTATTTTTTATTTTTTTAAATAAAAAAAAATAAAAATAAAAATAAAAATAAAAATAAAAACGAAAATAAAATAAAAAAAATAAAATCCTAAATTATAACTAGTCAAGAATGAAATTAACTAAAATTAAATTAACCTTCAGACGCAGTCTCCGGCAACGGCGCCAAAAACTTGATGTCAAATTTTAATTAACTCGCAAGTGTACGAATCTAGTGGAATATAGATAAGCAAAAACGAGGTCGATCCCACAGAGACTGCTATGAGGAAGGTGTAATTTAATCTAAATTAACTGTTATTCTAGGCTAGTTGGGTCGAAAAGAGTTTTGTTGAGATTGTTAACCGAAAGTCTAATTAAATAAGCTAAATAATGAGATTGAATAATCAAGAAGTGTAAAACACCAAGGTTTCGGAATCCACCATTGTCTAACTTAGCAATCATCTAATCATTCATTAATTCCCAAAGAAAACACATACGACAACACGAAATCAATCTATTGTCGTCCCTAAAGATTTATCAATTAAGTCCAAAAGAAGAGAATCAAATATAGGCTCCCCTTATGCTTCAAACATAAATCACTTAAGCATTTTTCATATCAAATTCCATTGAAAGAAGACAAAGAATCAAAGATTACCTAAGCATTCTATGTATCCCAATACGAATAAAAGAAGATGAAAAATCAAAAGAAATTAATAGAAACTATTTAAGCATCAAGCATGGATTAATTAAACCAATATCTAACTATCAAAAATACATGATATTTAAGATGAAAGAAATTATATTTAATTAATCTAGTTAAGAACGAACCATGAACGTTAAAGCTCTAAGAAGGAATTGAATGAATAATGAAATAATTACTTAATTAAAACAATGTTTCATCGTCTACCTTGGCTACAGAAAACTAGAAGAACATAATTAAATTAAAAATACAAGAATTGATAGAACCCGGCATGGATTGAAGGAGAAGAAATCTTCAAAAACTCTTGATTGTCAGTCAGTTGTCTTTTCTTGTTTTCTTCCGTCTTCCCTTGATTCGGCTCCCAAAAATCCCTACCTTTGTTATGAGAATATATCTCCTATTTATACTACCCTAATTGTGCCCCAAAATATCTCCAAAGAATACAAAATTCGTGGGTCAAACATTACCTATTGAAATTAGGGCTAAAAAAGGAAAGAAAATAAGAATTAAAAACGCAGACAAAAAATTGCACTGGGCGATCGCCCAGTGCTTTCCCGGGCGATCGCCCAGGCGGCTCGTTTAGCTTCCTGTTGCTTGCGTTGGCTGCTGGGCGCTCGCCCAGCATTAAGCTGGGCGATCGCCCAGCTCGTTACTTTTCCCATCTTGCATTTTGGTCCTTTAACTTTAACGGTCACCACTTTGGTCCTTCAACTTTGGGTCTTGATCATTTCAGTCCTCCATCTTTTCATGACATCAACTTTGGTCCTTCAACTTTACATCATCGCCAGTTTAGTCTCTCAACTTTGCATTATCTCCAGTTTGGTCCCTCAACTTTGGGTTGAGTGCAATTGAGTCCTCGAACTTATGAGATATCTTCTAAATCATTGCTCTTTTTGCCCAAACTTCTCCAATTGTTCACCAACAAGTCCAAAACTGAAATAAAACAATAATAAACTAGATTAAGTAGAAAAGCAACTATTTGACGACATAAATGATTAATTAAAAGGCCAAAATAAGTGCATAAAACGCACTTATCACCAAAAAAGAGACCAAATTTGAAAAGTCTTCCCATTTTCAGTTCATTCACAATTGGCTTACAAATTTTAAGGTAATTTTTCTCCATTTAAAAAGAATATGCGAATTTGCTTATAAGAAATCAATCTATTTTTTTTATTTTAATTCTTTTCAAAAATTTCTCTTGATCTCAATAAATGTGGCATATGGGTATTGGCCTATGTGGTCAGTGAATCTGTGGTCTTATATGCCGAATCTTGCTGGTTCCATTTATTGGTTTAGTTGTTGGTCTTATATGCGGAATTCTTTTCTTGAATTTGTTTTGTTCAATTTCTTGATCTGAATTTTTGAGTGCTGAATTGTTTGGCAAAAAAAAAATTTGAATTGGGCAAACCGGTAACCCGGCCCTACCCGCCAGACGCTTGTGCGGGTCGGTTGGGGTCGGGTTCAAAGCACTATGCGGGTTGGGTTGGGTTGGGTTAGGTTGGGTTGAAATTTCTCTAAAACGATTTTTTTGGGTTGGGTTCAGGTTGGGCCCAAAACCGACCTGACCCGACCCAACCCAACCCAACCCACCCCACCCCACTCCACTCCACGCCCAGCCCTAGTCATAGCACGCCTGACTCACCGGATTACCTGCTCCAATGATCTCATAGCTCGCCTCTGACAAGTGGACAGTAATAAACTGACTATCGTTGAACTAGTTATACCCAAGATCCATGAAATGATAGTTACCACTAGCGTTTGGGAAGCTGTAACGTCCATCATTAACTTCGATTAATGAAGGAGATGAAAGTGCCCCTGTCATTAAAGACAAACTCCCTCAATTACTCCTATAAATAGATGTTGATCCCTCCAGGTAAAAACGACTCTATTATTCTTTACATTGCTATTCTACACATCTGATTTAATCATATACTGATTATCACACTGAAGTTGTCACGGGGGATAGAAGCCCCGCCACTATTTTACAGGTCTCCACCACTGTCGCAACTGCGCTTGGAGGAAGAGAAAAATATTTATCATCATTTAGCACCATCTGTGAAAAATCCACACAAAAAGTCATGACTCAAACTAGAAAAGCGAATAATGCAACCACCCTCCAGGCCCCATTAGGGATGCTGACACTGAGTCCAATGCCGCCACTAACCACCCACAGCAAAAATTTACCCCTGCCGCTCAACTAGCGGCACTGCAAGCGCAGGTGACGGCTTTGGCGGCTCAACTTCAAGATCGAAACACTGTGGTATCTCAACCGCCTCAAGCTCCTAGTCTTCTAGCGGTAGAACCATTACCACTAGGGGGTCCGTCCCAGGCTCCTAGTCTTCCACCAGTAAGACCATCACTGCCAGGAGCTCTACCCAGGCTCCTAGTTTTCCATTGATGGGACCGTCACCAATAGGTGCTCCGCCCCAGGATCCTAACTTTCTAACAATGAAAACACTACCAACAGTGGCTCCGCCACTAGCCCCAGGTTCTTTGGCTCCATCATTTGCACCCCACATTCATTCATTCACGTCTGACTCAAATCCACTATGGGGACAACCGTCATTGGTGAGGCCTACGCTAGGTGAGACACCAGTGTTAGGCCTTGAGCAACAGTTAGAAGACATGATGGGTCAAAAAATAGCAGAGGCTATGTTTAAGAAAAGTAGTGAGCAACAATCTATGGTATTGGAAAAAGATCATTTTACCCCAGAAGTGATGGTTGTTCATTTGCCACGAGACTTCGAACAGCTAAAGATGGAGAAGTATGACACGTTTTGTGACCCTGTTGATCACCTTAGGACCTTTGTTGATTTGATGAGATTACGTGTCACCCCAGATGCTATTATGTGCCCTTCTCGCCAACACTTAGGCGGGAGGCAAAAGACTGGGTGGCAACCCTTCCCTCAAAATCCATCCGCACGTTTGATAATTTTTCTAAGCAGTTTGCTGCATACTTTGCCAGTAGCAAGCGGGCTAAGAAGACAGCTATTGGACTAATGCAATTGACCAGGACAAAGATGAGCTGCTGAAAGATTTCATTGCTTGGTTCAATAGGGCTACCCTGGGGATCAAGGATCTCCAGATGTCTGCTGTAGTCACTGCCATGATGAGTGGAATTCGAAGTCGTCCTTTCAAGATGTCACACTCCAAAAACCCGTCGAATACGATGCATAAGTCACTAAGGAAATGGGATAAGTATGTGGACACTGAGGAAGCATATTTCATTACCAAAGGCATGAAAGATCGAAAGGTACCTAAGTCTAACAAAAGGAAGACTCGAAACGAGCCCGAACCTCGAGATGATATAGGCAAGTAGAAAATAAATCATCTAAGGCAGATAAATGATGAGGGTACCAAAAAAGGATTAGGCTAGCTGTGAAGTCCTGGTGCACCAACTGGACCTGACCTGCGACAACTTCTTATTTTTGCTACATTCTTTATTAAGTGTAAAACAAGGCAATGAGCTTCTATCTAAAAATCAAGGAGATAAGCCTCTTCTAAAAATCAAGGTGATGAGCCCCTGATAAAATAAATAAATAAACAAGACGATGAGCTTCAGCAAGGCGATGAGCCTCAGTTTAAAAACAAGGCGATGAGCCTCTGTTTAAAATCAAGGCGATGAACCTCTGTTTAAAAACAGGGCGATGAGCCTTAGTTTAAAAAATATGGTGATGAGCCACAGTTTAAAAATAGGACGATTAGCCTCAGTTTAAAAACAAGGCGATGAACCTTAGTTAAAATAAGCAAAACTCCAATGGAACGAGAACACAAAATGAAAGGAAATACCTGCGTCTAGGGGTGGGTATATCCAAGGGCCAAGGGATAGGCATGCACCCGCCCCCCAACAAAGGGGCGAGCGGTGGGCATTCTCCTGTCCCACTCACCAAGAGGCGGGCGCGTCCCGTCCCAACTAAGGGGCAGGCATTCCAAACTCATCTGCTCTTCATTCACCCTACTCGTACCTATTTTTACGAACTCCTTCATCGTCTCAATATTGGCTAGGGCTATACACACTTATAGCACACAACATACAAACAAATATTTGTCTCAATAGAAAATTGAAAAAGTTAGAGAGGAGCAGGTGCGATAGATTATTTATACTTTCTATTGACGATAGTCTACGGAAAGTAGATGTGCTTATGCTGATAGAAACGATTACAGTTGTTATATGTTGTCTGTCAATAGTGGTACGTCTTGGCACGCCTGCATCACCGGCTCACCCACCCCGATGTTCTCATAGGTCGCCTCTGACAGGCTTGGACAGCAAAAAACCGACTGTCATTGAACTAGTCATACCCATGACCTATGGAATGACAGTTACCACTGGCGTTTGGAAAGCTGCAACGTCCCTCACTAACTCCGATTAATGAGGAAGATGAAATGGTACCTGTCGTTAAGGACAAAATCTCGCAATTACCCCTATAAATACAGGTTAATCCCTCCAGGTAAAAACGACTCTATTATTCTCTATATTGCTATTCCGCACATCTTATTTAATCATATACTGATTATCATACCGAAGTGGTTATGGGGGATAGAAGCCCCTCAACTATTTTACAGATCTCCACCACTGACGACACTGCGCTCGGAGGAGGAAAAAATATTTACCATCAATAATAATAATAATAATAATAATAATAATAATAATAATAATAATTAGGGTTAATTACACAAATACAATAAAAAGTAAGGACTTTTTGAAAAATTATTATAAAAAAAGGTTTACAATATAAATACTCTTAAATATAATAATAGCAGTATTAATTACAGTTGTTAAGTCCTAAAACATAAAAATCACAGCTCCCAAAAATCCGCGACCCTATTCTTCTTTAAATCTCAATCAAATCCAAAATTGATCAATTCAACCATGTTATTCTATTTTGAAAAAATTCAAAAGTTGCATATATATTTTCAAGTATCACAATAATTTATTTTTCTTGTTTATGATTTTTATTTATTAGATTATAAGCTTTCAAGTGCAAATTTTCAGATTTTCATTAATAATTTCATCTCATATTCCAATTTGTTTCTCCAATCACCATTAGAAATTCATTTTTCTAGGTAAATTACCAACACAATCTACTTTGCAAAAAGATACTATAATTTTATTATAGATTCGAGGTTTTCGAGGTTTTTGTTTGTGTTAGTATATGTGGAGTAATTGATTATTATTGAGTTTTGCAAAAATCTAGAATGCGGAGATAGTATAGAAAAAATCAATATGAATTAGAAAAAATATGGAGTAATTTTTGTAGTAAACTCAGTAAAAAAAGTAACTAGATTCAAGATGTACACAAGTTGTTTGTGAAAATTTACGAAGTAATTTTTTGTCTAGAATATGAATTAAGACAGATATTAGAAAATAACATGATGTGACATTTTTTAATTAATGTACACTTTGTAATTTGACTTTTTTTTTTTTAATACAACGTGTTTGCTTAAGCTTACAATAAGCTTATAAAAATATTTTTAACTTATATTTAGATCTACAATTATAAGCTCGTTGGGTTGTACTCGTTTTTAGAGTTTATACGAACTTTTGTGACTAAATTTTATTTAGTTTTGAGTACCTATCTATTTTTATAGCAACATTCTTGATTTACTCCTTGTTGACTTTGACTTTTAATCATTTTATTTGTAAATGTCTCATGTTACGCACAGAGGATTTACTGTATTGTATAATCTTGTATTCAAAATGTTCAAACTTTGAGTCAATGGCGATGAGTTAGGCGGTGCGACCACGATGATCACGAATTTGGGCATTACGGGTTGTGTGTAAAAATCAATCAGAGAAGAAGCTCACAATGTGTCTTTGAAAATATTCGAGCCAATTTTTAGTTTGCCAAATGTGTATATCTGTGAAAATCATAAGAGCCAGAAAGTGATATGATATGTCACTTTTTAATTAAAAGGTCATAGACCGTGTAATTTGATATTTTTCCTAATAGAACATTTTTAACTAAACTCACAATGTGCTTAAAAAAATATCTTAAACTAATATTCAGTTGAACTTTAATTTTTTGTTATGTTAGATAAGAATTAAGGTTCTACATTAGAAAGTGGCATGCTTTATCACTTTTTAATTAAAAAAGCCACATACTGTAATTTGTGTTTCTTTAATAGAGTATATTTGGATAATTGATTATAAGAACTTCATAAACTAATAATTAGTTTTTTTTTTTTTTTTTTTTGTTTTTTTGTTATATGTGAATTGAGATTATATAATAGAAAGTGACATGATGCGTCACTTTTTAATTAAAAAGTCACGCTTTGTCTAAATTGATTATTTTTTAACATTACAATCATTTTGTTTGCCCCAATCGTCGAGCTTGATTGACTCGACTATTTTTCCTGAACTCAGCCTATTACTATATTTTGTTTTTCATATATATCGTCACTTGAATGAAGACATTCGATCAGTCCTACTTGCTATGAATGGCCTAGCTCGGCCTAAGCGACGGGCCCGAACCGACATGTGGCTAGTGGGCCACACAGGCCTAGCAACGAGACGATCCACGGGCCGCACGGGAACTTTAAATTTTTTTTTTATTTAAACCCTCATCTTTCTTTTTTCAGGCTTGGAATCGACTACTTTTAGCATATGCGGAGTTAAAATTGTACACGAACATGTTTTACGTGTATAATTTTTAGTAAATTTAAATTTCAACACTTAAATTTAAGAAAAATTAAATAAATTTACACAAATTCTACTTACATTTTATATAGCCAGCTCTTGCATCTCTTCAGCTAATATGAGATCTACTTTATCTTGGATTCGAAATTTTGCATCCTCCCAATCTTTTAAACATATTAAACTCTCTAATATGTCTGGTTTCAGTCTTAACATCATATGATTCAGAATTCTGCCACAGGTACTAAAAGCAGACTTCGATGCTACAGTTGATACCGAAAGTATTAGTAGATCACGTGCTATAATAGAAACAATTGAGTATTAACGCTTGTTTTGTCTCTGCCACATAAGTATATCAAAAGTATTTCTTTCATTTTTATCTAACATATTAAGCATGTCGTAACCAAAATATCTAGCTAACTCTAAAGTTACGTCTCTACTACTTGTTTCTATATTCGTGGCACAGGAAAGCAAAGTAGAAGAACTAGATTATTGAGTTCTCCAAACGGAACTAAGGAAACTTCAATAATTGTTATCGTCATTTGATGACGAAGAATGAATTGCTACATGAGGTTTTCTAACGTTCCTACTAGTTTTTGCCATATAAAAATCTTATATTTCACATAATATTTTTCCTAAATTACCATATGTTATTGGATTTCCGTAACTTATTAGAAATTGTCGAAATAGTATGTTTTGTACCTTCTAAATTTACTCTTGGATTCACAATTGATGCTAACGGGAACAACATAGGCAATTGTTCTCAATATTTTTTAAACTTAATCTTCATTGCTACAACAATATCATAAAAAATTACAAATGTCTTATACCTAAAATTATTTGTAATAAAATAAAAATAATTTAAAACTAATGGACTGGTAGGTAATATATCCCAGCACATGGGTTTGTGACATCGAAAAAGACTTTCAAAAAATTTCTCACATGAAATGCAATTTTTCAATTATATGTTTGCAAATCATATTCTGGACCGTGTGAATGTCGACCATTATAATAGGCAGATAGTTATACAATTTTCATAACATTCACATACTTGAGTATTAAATAAGTAGAGTTCTATCTATTGCATATGTCTGTACACAAACATTTTGTTGGAAGTGAATTTTCTATATATAATTTATCAAATACTTGTTTTCGTAAAGGTGAAACAATACTATAATTTAGGGTATAAATAATTTTTCTAATTGCGGGCCTATATATTTTAAACCATCTTGGACAATTAAATTAAAAATGTGACATACACATCGAACATTAAATTAAAAATGTGACATACACATCTAGCAAATGGCACATACCTTGGTTGAAGATATCATTGTACAAATTTGGTGAAGTGAGGGCTTTCTACTATGCTAAACGGGAACTCACCACTGACCACCAATTGAGTCATGCCTTCCTGACACATAGAGTCGTATGAATACACCCAATTGTTACGATTCGGACTAGAACTAGAAGATCCATCGGTACATCCGAACTGAAGTTGAACTTGATTGGTATCAACTCCCCCGTGCTTTTGCATTCACTTAGAAAAATGTCGATTTAAATGGCTCATGCCACCGCCTTTTTGCCATACAAATTTTTGTTTACAATATTTACACATTACCTTGAAGATTGGTTGTCCGTCTATGGTTGCACCAGTCTGCACTAATTTGAAATTATCCCAACACCGAGCTTTTTATTTTGCAGTTCTTCGTTTGGTAGTCGACCTAGTCGTTGTAGTATTGTTGATCGTTTCTAATTCTTCATCGATATCTTCTAAATTGACAATGAGATCAATGCTCCCAATTCCATAATTATCACCAAATTTAAGAATTGAAATATCATTTAATTCACTAAAATCATCATGAATTTGTTGGTCGGCACTTCTTTATATGTTGTATTGATATATGTAGAAAATAGAAAATGTAGAAGTAAAATGTAGAATTGTAGAAAACTAGAAATGTAGAAATTTAAAAAAACTAAAAATGTAAAAATGTAAAAATTCAACTATAAATTGTATAATAGAAGAGCTAATATAGACAATATAATTTTTTTGAATTGTGTAGGTTGAGAGAGTTGTGAATTTGTAAAGAATATAAAAGTTTAGAGGGGTATTTATAAGGGGAAAAAATTTAGCCATTGGAAAAAAAAAAAAAAGGACCAAAACGGTAACCGTTGCAGATTGGTCCCCAGCTTTTTTAAAGCTGGGGATCGTGACCCACGAGTCAGGCCAGGTCTGTGGACCAGGCCTACGAACCAATCCAAGTGTTGACCCATTGGTCGGTCCGTCATTTTCAAGGAACCCTTGACTTTTTGGACTGTTCGGCTTAGGCCCAGGCTCGTCTAACGGACCGAACTTTTACTTGACTAATTTTACAATGTAATTACAAGAATATTTTAAACTAATATTTGGCTCTTCCTTTTATTTTTTGTTTTGTTGGATGCTAATTAAGGTTCTCCATTATAAACTTACATGTTGTGTCACTTCTTAATTAAAATGTTAATTAAGTTCATTTACTAAAAAGTCACATACTGTATCACTTTTTCAGTAAAAAGTCATAAATCGTAATTTTTAACTATTAAAATTTTAAGTGCATTTTTTAATTTTTTCGTAAATAATCCATTGTGAACCTAATTTGCTCTAATAATTATTATACATCAAATTAAATTGAGTAATATTATTCATATTTAGAGACTTATGTATTCAATTTATGATATAATTATGTACGTAGCATCATTTGATGCCATATATACTCTTTCTTTAAGTATGAATAGCATTATTCATTATTGACATTTGGAAAAGATATCCTTCTCATGGCCCACTTGGATTATTGCTGAATTTGTCTTTTATTATTCTTTCATTGTATCCTGACAGAGTAGCTAGGTTTAAGTTTTCGCGGCCAGTTTTACTTTTACACATCTATTCGATCGGGTCCTTAGTTATCAGTCTGTCTCATAGTTCGGAACGCACAAACGAGAAACAAAACCAGGGTCCGCCTAATCCTAGATATTTGGCTGTAAAACCATTGACTTAAATCTGCAGATTTCTTGTTTCTACCGACAAGTAATAATACAAGGAACAAAACATGTATTGAACTTGAACTTGGGTTTTGCATAAAGAAATGGTCTGCCTCTGCCTTCCCACTTCAGTTATCTATAATTACATGCATTATAGTATTTCAATGTGCACACGTCATATTAAGTATTTCAATTATAGATTCTATAAAATATATAAAAAATAGGTGAGTATTAACTAGTGAGCTCTATAAAATACGTAGATAAAAAATATAAAATATGTGAATTATAAGTAGTAGTACTTACAAAATGTATGGATAAAAAGTAAATAAAAATTGTGAGTCTTACAAAATATGTGGATAAAATAATATTTGATCAAGTTATAAATACGTATAAACACTAACAAACATGCTTATAATAAACAAGAACTTAAATAAGACCCAAAAAAATGTTAGTTCAATAAATTTACAATTATCAAACAAGATTCAAGATAATCAAATTTTATTTATACCTACTAGAACAAGTTCATTTTTCTTTTCAAACGATATGGGTCATTGGGCACGTAGTATTAGACCATACAAAGAACTTAGTATAAAATAAGAATGAATAATTCTTTGATGTTTTATTTAAATGAATATAATTTACAGTGTCTTATCTTATCCGACCTAAACTCATCTTCAACTCTACATTATTTTATACTATTAATAGTGCAAATAACAATTTTTTAAAAAGTACATAAACATCCCCCGATATTTGTTTCCAATATGGTATCTTACATTGAGGGTTCTCATCTTTTTAAATTTGTGACAACTTCATCTCCATTCAATTTTAATCGTATGTGTCATCTCCAACTTTTTACTAATTCGAGTAGATAGTCCTTTCTGAAAATTATGCTTCTAATTAAAAATAAACTAAAACAACAAATAGAAAAAAATTACAATTAAAGTCTCTAACATTCTAACATTTTAAATGTGTAGATGAGTCCCCAACATCCTCAGCCGGCCACTCACCCCACTTCAAACCCCACCTCACCCCAAAAAAATATAAATGATATATAAACTGGAAAAGAATTTGATCGTCTTCCTCGCGATCCCCTACCTACACACAACTACCACCGGCATCCCAGCTTCTACTACAGTCAGGCACAACTCCACTGCTAATGTACTTCTAGAATCAAAGTGAAATAAAACCATACATGTGTAATCATAGGCCTAGAAAAAAAAGGGACCATTAAGTATGGAACACTAGAGAATTCCAAGGTTTTAGATGTTTTGGGTGGTGGGGGGGGGGGGGGGGTAGGAGAAAATTTTAAAAATTAACTCATTCTCTTTAAGTAAAAATCTTAAACTGACTTATTTAGTTGGGTTCCATAACCTATTTTAATATATATCTTCAAGGATATCAAGGATAAAGCAAGGATTTTGAAGCTAAAGTTTGAAGGACTTGTTAGGTTTGAAAGCTATGCATCAAATATAACTTTATGCGTAATACTTCTTTCTATGCTAAAGTTTTAAGAACTAAGTTACTGTTTTAGAAATCTAAATTGATACTTTATTTGGCTTTTTAATATCGAAAGAAAACAATTCGTTTAAATACTCTTGTAGTCAAAATTGACACGTGGGTTTGTTTTTTGGTTAAGATTCATGGTTTGATAGTTTTGCCTCGTTTTCTGCAAATGTTGAAAAGACCTCTGAATGGACATTGTCTCCATTTTATAGACAACAACATTTTAGTATTTTACACAATTTTCACAAAGTTAATTTAGCTCAAAGACACCCACAAAATGCCAATGAACAAGATTTCAGGAAAAAGTGAGAAAGGGAAAAAGGGAAAGCACAACAATGAATGATTGAATTAGTCTTGCAATATTTTGTATGGAACTGTAGTGCTAGTTTGTACAAAAACGGTAATGACAAACAAAGCTCGACATGG
The DNA here is from genome assembly GCA_030279155.1 of Forsythia viridissima. Lineage (NCBI taxonomy): Eukaryota > Viridiplantae > Streptophyta > Magnoliopsida > Lamiales > Oleaceae > Forsythia > Forsythia viridissima. Next base: position 28,309,102 of record CM059036.1, on the reverse strand, counting down.
TACAAAGAAAATGCTATTTTTTTTTTCAAAAAAAGTAAAAAAAATTATAATTTATTTTTACAAGTTATTTTTAAGAAATAATTCAAGCTCTAATTAATTGTTAATATTGTTACAAGCGTTTGATAAACCTTAAACAGATTCAAGAAAATTCTCACAAATTGAAGAACTTAACTCAACTTTTGTTTTTTCCTTCTTGATCAATTATTTTTTATACTATATTTGGTACATAATAATTAATTGATAATACATGAACTTAGCTATGAACTTAAAAACTCATTTAAAATTCCTAAATACATGAATAGAACTAGATTAATCTACAATAAACTTTAGACTTGTGTAGATCAAGATTTATCAAGTCAAGATTTATTGAGTCTAGATTAATATTCTAACATCCTCCCTTAATCTAGACTTGAGTAACCCCAAGTTCCTCCTTCAATTTGATAAAAGTTTCAGCCTTAAATGCATTTGTGAAAATGTTTGCAATTTGATGTTGTATATTGCAATGCTTGACCACTACTTCTCTTTCTTTGATCAAGTCTCGAATGTAGTGATACTTAATCTTGACGTGCTTGCTTTTTCCATAAAAACTGTGTTTTTGCTAAGTGTAATTGTTGAATTATTATCACAATACATCGCCGTCTCTTTCTTTTAAGAGCACTTGAATTCTTTCAACATCTACTTCAGCTATAGAGCTTGACAACCAGCTTGAGTAGAAGAGAAAGCAACAACATATTGTTTCTTTAAAGACCAAGAAATTGCACATGAACCAATATTGAAAATATACCTCGATGTGCTTTTGTGATTAACTGTATCTCCTCTCCAATCACGCTCCAATTAGTGTAATTGTAACCAATCAAAATTGATTCTTGCAATCTCCTGTAATAATTCTCGTGATCAATAGTACCAACAACATAACAATGGATTCTTTTTCTAGCTTCCCAATGACTTTTCTTTGGTGAAGTCATAAATCTACTCAACATGCGGACAACAAATATTAAATATGGCCTTGTTGTTGTTAAATACATTAAACTTCCCACTAATTTTCGCTAAGACTAGCATCAACTTCTTCACTCCCCATCATCTTTGCTTAACTTCAAATTTGCCTCCATAGGAGTACTACTAAAGGACATCACTATTCATTCTAAATTTCTTTAACAAGTCTTTTGCATACTTCTTTTGAGAAATAATGACTCATTCATCTATTTGTTCTACTACAATTCCAAGAAAATAATGAAGAAGTCCCAAGTTGGTCATCTCAAATTCTTCCATCATGGATTTTTTAAAATCCATTCCCATTTTCTCATTATTGCCTATAAAGATAAGATCATCAACGTACAAGAAAATGCTAAGACAATTATCACTTTCATCTTCTTTGGTGTAGAGTGCATGCTCGTATGGGCATATCTTGAATTCATTCTTTAAAAAAAAATTGTCAATTCGATTGTACCAAGCTATTGGAGCTTATTTAAGGCCGTACAATACTTTCTTTGAGTGATACAACTTGTGTTCTTCTCATTTCTTTTCTAAACCCGAGGGCTGTTCAACATATGCCTCTTATTCTAGGAATCCATTAAGAAAAGCCGATTTCACATCCATTTGATGCACCTTCCAGCTTTTTTGAGCTGCCAATGATAAAAGTAGACGAAATGTTTCCAAACGAGTTACATGAGAAAAAATTTCTTCATAATCAACACCAAACTTTTGCATGTAATCTTTCACAACGAGTCTTGCTTTGTTTTTGTCTACTTTACCATTTGAATCTAGCTTTGTTTTTGTCTACTTTACTATTTGAATCCAGCTTTGTTTTGTAGACCCATTTTACACTGAGCACTGAGCACTGAGCACTGAGCACTGTCTTGTCTTTTGGAAGATATGTCAACTCACATGTCTTGTTTCTTTCAATTGCATCTATTTCTTGATTCATGGAAATTATCTATTTTTCTTCCTTGGATCTTTCTTCAAAACTTATTGGCTCTGCATCTATAAGTAATGCAGAATTCATTCCATCACTGGTAACCATGACATAGTCATTTGAGGGATATCTTTTAGATGATTGATGCAGTCGAGTCGATCTCCTTTGTGATGACAAAGTTGACTCTTTATCACTTGATGATGAACTCGAAGTTGAGGATAATAGTTCAGCACCTTCTGGTTGAGCTATTTGTGCACCTTCACTGTCTTCAATATTTATAGAAATTGATTTCTGTTTTTGATTGGCAATATTCCACTTACAAGACTCTTCTTCATTAAACTGCACATCTCTACTTATGATTATTTTCTTTGAGATGGAATTGTACAAACTCATGCTTTTGAATTTCCACTGTATCCCATTAGGATATAATTTTTCTTATCTATCATCTAGCTTACCTCTCTTCTCATATGTAATATGAAAGTAAGCTATACTGTCAAACACTCTCAAGTGGCTAACTTATGGTTTTATCCTACTCCAACTCCTCGAACACTTTTACTTGTAGCTCGGGTTAGTAGATAGACTATAATAGCATCACCTCCAAATTTCATTAGGCATATTTTTGGCTTTCATCATGCTCCTTGCTTGCTCCATGATGGTTCTAATTTTTTGCTAGCTATTCCATTTTGTTGGGGAAGTGTAACGAGCAGTTTGTTGATGTCGAATTCCATTCTTTTTCAGATAACTATCCAAAGCAACAAATTCTCCACCACGATCAGAATGTAAAGTTTTTATTTTATAGCCACTCTAATTTTCAACAATAGCTTTGAAGGTTTTGAAATAGTCAAAAACTTCATTTTTTTCTTTAAGCAAATAAATCCAAGTCTTTCTACCGTAAACGTTAATGAAAGTGAGAAAATAACGATGACCTCCAATTGACAATGTTCGCATAGGTCCACATAAATCAGTGTGAACTAATTCAGTTGGATTTAACGCTCTCCATGCTTTACCAAGTAGAAATTAATTACGGTGATGTTTTTCTGAGAATGCATGCTTCACAGACTTGATGATCTTCCTAACTAATGTTTGTCATTCCTCTCACCATATTATTTTGGCACATTTGAGACAATGAGCTAAAACTAAAATACCCATACCGAAAATGTTGCAACCATGAAAGATTATTTATCAAAGTGCTGAAACAAGAGCTTTGGCTATATGAAAAATTCAAGGGAAACACCTTGTTTGGAGACATTTTTATTTTTGCAATAAGAACACCATATCTGCCTTTGATCTCGCACATAACATCTTTGAAGATAATATTATGTCCCTTTTGAAGAAGCTGCCCAACACTCAACAGGTTATGTTTAAGACCTGTAACATAGAACACATCAGTGATTCGTTTGACACATTTCTTTGTCTGAACAAGAATATCGCCATTTCCTTTTACTTGAAGTTGCTTGCCATCACCAATCTTGACTTTACTTTGGAGATAATCATCCAAAATTGTAAAAATATCTTTATTGTCAATCATATAATTATTGCAACCGCTATTAAGATACCAGACATCTTCATTGACAACTTCTTGTGTTCTACATGCCAGAAAAAGAGTACCTTCCTAATTATTTTTTCCTCGTGCATGAAATTTGAGTTGTTTTTGTCACCATCATTCTTCATTCTTCTTCAACCTGCAATACGCTTTAGTGTGGCCAAAACGATTGCAATTGTAGCACTGAATATGAGAGAAGTCACCAAGACCTCTTCCACAGTCTAAAGATGAACTTGATTCTTCTTTGCTTTCATTGTTGTTGTTCCAGGACTCAAAATTCCTACCACTTCCACGCCCACCTCTTCTTCATCAGGAAATTTGACTAAAAGAAGTTTGAGATTGAAAAGCTTGTTCTAAAAGAACAGTATCAAAATGCTTCAATCTAAGCTCATAGGATTAGGGAGATCCCATCAAGTTATTTATTGATAATGTGGCTAAGTCTTTTGATTCTTCAATAGAGATAACATCATGCTCAAATCTTATAGTCATGCTCCTGAGAATTTTCTCAACAATTCTCTGATCTGAAATTTATTCTCCATTTACTTTCAATTGATTAACAATTGAGAGAACATGATTAAAATATTCCCCCATTGACTCAAAGTCTTTTATTTTAAGTGTATCAAATTATGATCTTTGAGCTTGCAATATCTTCACCTTGATAAGTTGATTGCAATATATGTCCCATGCCGCCGCCACTGAAGTTGCTATGGAAGTTTTCTCAAAAATTGTTTCATCAACATATTGATAAATTAAGTACAAAGGCTTTTTGTCCTTCTTGCGATTCTCCTTCAATTCATTATTTTGATGTTGAGTAAGAGTAGCTTGATTTTGTGGCTCAATAATTCTATTCTCAACAATTTCTTACAAGTCTTGAGAACCATATAAAACTTTCATTTGTTGACTCCATCGACTATAATTCTTCACTTCGTAGCTAGGATGTTTATGTTGCAACATATTGTTGTTGTTATATGCCATATTGTAACAAGCTCTAATACCAAATTGTTGAAAAACGTTTGATGAGCCTCAAATAAATCGAAGAAAATTCACACAAATTTAAGATAGAAATTTAGGAGAAGAAAATAGTTCTCTCAAAATTCATAAGTATTTCTTAACTCAACTAGTGTTTTTTCCTTCTTGATCAACCATTCTATACTTCATTTGGTACATAATAATTAATTGCTAATACATGAACTTAGCTATGAACTTAAACACTCATTTAAAATTCCTAGATACATGATCCACAATAAACTTTAGATTCATGTAGATCAAGATTAATCGAGTCAAAATTTATTGAGTCTAGATTAATACTCTAACAAATACTTTGTTGTATAAGAGTTAAAGTATGACATTATACTCCATCTATCCCATAAAGATAGACATACTACTAATTTTACACTAATTAAAAATACTTAATTATTATAGTTAGAACAATAAATTTCACTTACATTTTTTCTATTATATCCATATATTATAATAGTAATTCATATTAGTTGATAACAAGACATATTAACAGTATGTTTGGTAAATATTTTTGTATATTATAAACTATTGGTCCTACAAAATATGTGAATAAAAGTTATGGGTCATACGAAATGTGTGGATAAAAATGATGTTTGACCAACTTATAAGCGCTTATAAGCACTAACAAACATGCTCTAAATAAGGACATATTAGAAAGTTAAAAAAATTTAATATCCTACCAACAACAAAAATAGATTATAATTTGGGATAGAAAAAAAAAAAAAAAGAGAGCATATACGAGTATTAATTTTTAGTTGAAGCACTTAATTAGGTATTTAAGAACTTACGTACACTATATTTGATTCTTTTTATTTGCATTCTTTAATTGACATTATTTGACTATAAACAATAGAGCTTCATGCTCTCATTGGCTACATAATTGTAAAATATACTTTGTTTGTTTTATTATGCATAATGAATGTATTGATTGGTAGTTAAAATAAATATTAATCATTATTACATATGAACATGGCGATTTTGACAATTGAATACTGTTACAAACGGTATATTACATCGTATTTTTAATGTCATATTTTTTTTTATGTTAATGCAATATAATTATTTAAATATTTGAATAGAAATATAACTGACAATACCAATACTAAATTACGCACGCATTACATACTAGTAACTTTAAAATTACAAAGATTATTCGATTTTTTTTTTAAATTCAATAACTATTGAGAATTAATTCTATAAACATTGTAACTATTTAATAAAATCTTTAATGTTCAATACTTGTTTGATCCAAATTAAAATCTATTAAAAATTTGTGGTGGAAAGTCAATAATTAATTTTAATTATATATTTCATGCGACTTATAATTTTTATTAATTTTTTAACCATACATTTCATGAAATTTTTATTAAAATTTGTTAAATAATTTTGAAACAAACTTTTAGTAATGATTAGAAAATAACGTTGCAAGCTCAATGAAGATTGGAAATTTGTAAGCTCAATGAAGACAATGAGTGCGATAGTTGCTTCCTTTTGTACCCTAATACACAAATAATTATTTTTAATTTTTTTTATTACAAGGGGAAAGGGTTTCCATTTACTGTAGCAGTTAAAACCTATTTCTGACTAAAAAGCTAACAAACAAATAACTAGCAGACAAAAAATGTTCAGACAGACAGACAGACAGAGACAGATAGTGGATTTGAGGCCAATCTATGGGCTCACAACTTGTGAGAGTGAGCAAAAACCAGTGGTTCTGACTCTAAAACCGCTGCTGGTTTCGCCTCCGCTTATTTAATATCATGCCACTGTAGCTTTACTTGCAGATGGCTTAATTTGTGATATTCTCAAACTGGTCGGCAACAACACATATGACTGATCTAAGTAAATCCAAATCCTAGATTTATCATATTTCCTTGTTTTAACACTTTTTTTTTTTTTTTAAATTTTTTTTAAAGTAATAGAAAGTTGTATTTACATTAATTAAATTTTATTTCCACCCCCAATCTAATACAATATTAAATTTTGAATTTTCATCTTCAAATGTTAAAATTATTAAAAAGAATATTACAACTCGTCAATGTTGCTTATTTATTTCTCTTTAATATGGTGGCTCATTTAAGAATACTAATTTTGAAATTCAATTGCTCATTTGAGTTTATAGACAGATGGAATTACTGGTTTCAACTTGTTAAACTCTGATACTATGTTGAACCATTTCATTAAAACTAATTAAAAATGAAATTGTAAACCTGAAAATGGAAAAAAAAAAAAAAAAAGCTATGAAGAAGCTTTTTATTTAATTATTACATTATTTAGTTTATGAAATTGTTGGACATATATAACATGTAAGGGTTCAATTTTCTCAAGTGCCAAGTATAGGCTCAATATTTATTATATAACACCATACTAAATTCGTTTTTTTTTTTTTTTTTTTTAGATTATAAGTAATAGATCATATGAAATGATGATTGAATAAAAATTGCGAGTCTTACAATATATGCGGATAAAAATTATATTCAATAAAGTTAAAAATACTTATAAGTACTTTCAAATATAAATTAACCTCTCAACTAAAAATGAAATTGTCACAAAAGAATTTAAACAATATTTACATATTTAGACAAAATAACCAACGGGTAAAGTAATAACGTGTCCAAAATTGGCTTCTAAATAATTGATTTTGAATCTGTCTCACACCAACGACGTGCTAGTTCTAAAATGTAAGCAATTTATAAGTATTACCTGCGGAAAAAAAAAAAAAAAAAATATATATATATATATATATATATTGTAGGGTTTGTATAGTTTACATTGGGAGGTGGGTTATTAGATTTCATCTTTGAAAGTTGGAATATTCGATGTTTAATTCTTTTTATCTTAACAATGCAAATCCGGTTAGCGTTAATGGTTTCATTAATTGACATCCACTTTATTATTTATCCACAATACATAGTTTATAAGGTAGGGAATATTTTGGTGAACGTTCCAACATTTTATTTGCCACATTTTAGTTCTCGACTTTCACTTTTCTTCTAGTACTAGTACTATTATCGGTAGATGGAAACTATCTTTATTTATTTATTTTTTTTTTATCATTAAAGTGTCAAGTTCAATGCATATGGAGCACTCTTTTCGAGAGTAAAATGGGTAAATATAGATAATAATAGTAACCACAAATAAATAAATAAAAAAGTAGGAAGACACAATCCCTAATGAATTTATCCATGATCGTGAATAATGAAAACTTTATTATGATTACAAATTTCTTCACACGAGTGATTAGCATGTCCTTGCTAGAGACTTTTTGAGCAACTATACTACTTTGTATTGATTAGTGCTGATTCTCTTACCTACATAGTCATTATTGTAATTCTGATAGTTGCGTGATTGTTTTGCAAGATGTCGGTGAGATTGAAGCGAAATCAAAAACTTAACAATTGAAAAAGTTTCCTCTAAAATTGACATCTTTTTCAAATGAACCGAATCTCGATACCACATTCATCAAAGAGATATATGGCCATTTCTCTAGATTGCATAACCTTTTAGATCGTTCTATTCGTAGTTGTGACGATTATTGAATTAAACTTTATTTGATTAGTTAATAATGGATCCTAATCCGTGTAAAAAATTCTATCAAGTGCGAAATTAAAATATTTAACTTGACAAGAACAATTAGAAAGAAAGAAAGATAGTTAAACAAAATCTATTGAATTTAAATTGATATTAAATATGAAAGAAAAAAAATTGAGAGCGTATGTCTAATGTAAGAGAGATTGTGCAAGAGAATAGAGAGCAAGAGTATGAGAGACATTGAGGGGATACATTTTCTTGCCCCTTCTTATTTTTGATATGGGCAGCTCAAGTATACTCAGAGACCCTAGCTATAACCCGGCTCGACTGGTTGGATGTAAGTACGACTCATGCCTTTCTAGTGTTGATCTTTATACATATCAGTCTAGAAGGTTGAGATTGCTCGACTAATTTTTACAATTTCTAATGCTTATTGAGTCTAGGCCATAAGCTGACAATGGATCTATGACCTAGACCCTCACGTAACGTTGTTCGTGTCACACATATAATTAGTGGTCCTCAAAAGATTATTTCTTCATTATTTTTTTTTAATGCTTGATTACAATCATTTGCCCTTAGATTAATTAGTATATACAACTTAATTCTTAAATTTATACTCATAATTTTGATTACTCATAGCGCACATGTGGCTCAGATTCTTCCCAACTAGCTGGGTTACGTTGTTGACATTGCGCTTATCGTAATACCTTCTAGAAAGTAAACTATTTTCTCAAATTACTTATATATGTACACATCAAACCATCTCGTTTAAAATTTCTTAGAAAAAAAATACATTTATTTAATTTGCAATGCGACTAATTTTTTTTTTCCAACAAAGGTGTTCAGAATTAAAAAAAAAAGAGATTGTATCCATATGTTGTTCTATTGGAAGTGACATATAACATAAGCCAAAATGTTTGATTAAGAAGTACTATGATGATATCTATTTATGTATATATATTTACTTAGTTAATTCTTGTGATGTGATCCCTAGCTAGTAGCTACTTTTATTGTTTTAATTAATTTAGTTAATTCATAGAGTACCTTTTCATAGGTTAAAATAGAATGAAGTATGTCATCAGCCCTGACAATACTTTACTAATAACGATGATTTTTTTTAAAATGTTTTTTGACGATTTATTTTGAGAAAATAATTTAAAAATTGTTTTTTATGATAAAAATATTTAATTTTTGAAAATAGAATTTTTTAAAACGAAAATACTACTGATTATTAATTAATTAAACATGTTAGGCCGGGGTAAGATACAACAAAACAGCCTCACCAACTCATTTGAAATTTTCATCTAATCAAAGCCAATTTGTAAAAGGTATTTCATTGGGGCCCCAACCCATTACTTTCTTGTAAAAACTTTTTTGTCTTTATGCATTTCTCTTTTCTCTTTTTTATTTTTTATTTTTTATTTTTTGTTGAAGTAAGATTGTTAAAGGTATGAATTAATTTATGTATTTAGATGTCTTAACTAAGTCGCGCGACACCTCTTTAACACCTTTATCATCTATACATCTCAACATTTTATTAATAATGCTAGAAACAAATATTACATCAAAGTACGTAGAAACAGTTGAAAGATCAACATGACCTATTTATTATTAAGCTAACTAAGTAGGGAGACAATGCTAATAGCTTTTGATGTCAGTAAATTTGCAACACGACTCCAAATAATAACAATATTCATATGGAAACTTGACTCAGACATCTATCTCACACTGAACTTTAAAAGGGAGAGTTTTTCTTTTATTTTATTTTATTTTCTGGGTCAAGGTTGAAGTAGTTTGTGTTGATGGGGAAGTAACAGTGCAGAAGTTTATGCATGCAAAGAACCTGTCAGGTCTATGATGCTGACTCCACCATTTTCGGTTCAGACTGAATTGTAGGTCAAACTTTCCAGAGTAACCCAATTAAAATATTTAGTCTGTATGATATACCAGATTTCGGTGAAAATGACATAAAATCACCTAGAGAGAATGAATGAGAGATGTAAAAAGCAGATTCCCTTTCTACTAATCTCTGCTTAACTTCTTTCCACTGAATTTATAAAACTTGGTGGTTCTATCTTATTAGCAAATAGTATGACGTCGTTTCAAAAGTAATATCATTTATAAATACTTTGCTTACGTGTGCTCGTTTGTTAATAAGAATTGAAGTACCGATATATAAAAAATTCAGTAAATAGGCAGTCAAAGAGACGGCAAAATAAAAACAGTAAATCTCATCTAGTCAATTTCATAACTAGTTGATAAAAAACAAAAATAATATTATTAATGACAGACTATAATAGATAGAAAGCTTCCTCTCATCATATCTCTCCCTATATATATGCCACTTCATTTTATCAAGTTGTGTGAGTGTTTTTAGAGAGAGAGAGAGAGAGAGAGAGAGAGAGAGAGATGGAGTTGTATAGTGAACAATATGGTTTCTTGGAGGAGTTACTAGGTCTAAGGGGTGAGCCAGCTGCAGTTGGAATGAATCAAGAATTATGTACCAGCAATGACTGGAGTTTTGATACTTATAAAAATCCTTCCTTTCAAGATTACTCTCTACCTATTGATCAGAGCCTGAGCTGCTCAGTTTTCAATAAAGTCTACAGCCCATTTGGAGATGATTTATCAACTCCACTTGAATTCCCTCCTCAACAACAAGATTACACCAATAATTATTCTCAGCAGGAGGTGCTATTTGGAAATGATAATGTTCTTTTTCAGAATTTGGATACATGTAAATTTGAACCATTTCAAGCAGCTGATCAAATCCCCACTACTTTCAACATTGGCACTGTCTTCTGCCCAGAAAGAAAGAATAATAAGAAGTTGAAGAAGCTTAATGGCCAGCCTTCCAAGAATTTAATGGCTGAACGAAGACGAAGGAAGCGCCTTAATGATCGCCTTTCAATGCTCAGATCAGTTGTTCCCAAGATAAGCAAGGCAAGATTTACCTTCTTTATCTCAAAAAGTCCTTTTTGGGTTATTTGGTCGAAAAATTGGTTGTTAAAATCTTGCCCTCACATTTTTGGGTTGTCAAAAGGGTAATTTATCGGTTATTTCGTCCAAAAAAAAGTCCAAAAAGTAATTGTTTTGTTATATTCGTGGAGAGATTTTTCAAGACAATTTTTACTAACCCTTTTTTTCTCATTTTTTCTGACAGATGGATAGAACCTCTATACTTGGTGATACCATAGACTATATGAAAGAGCTATTGGAAAGAATCAATAACTTGCAAGAAGAAATTGATTTGGGATCAAATCAGCTGACCATCTTCGAAGATGCAAAGCCTAATGAAATCTTAGTGAGAAATTCACCCAAGGTACATATTTCTGCATCAGCATGATTTTAGTTTATGTAAAAAATACTTTAATTATTAATTATTTTTTATTATATTTACTGATTGTTATATAAGTGAATACAGTTTGATGTGGAAAGGAGGAATGGTGAAGATACAAGAATAGAAATATGCTGTACAGGGAAGCCTGGCTTGTTGCTATCAACACTGAGCACTCTAGAGGCATTAGGCCTTCACATTGAACACTGTGTCATCAGCTGCTTTAATGAATTTGCAATGCAAGCTTCTTGTCTGGTAATTAAATAGTAAATCTCTTGTTTTTAATTTTTGGAGTGCATATAATTGTTGAACCATTAATTAAAGGCCTAAGTTGTTAGACGCCCCCTTCATGTGTAGGCGGGCGTTGGGTTCCATCTCAAAAGACATATTTGATAATAGTAGTAATTCAAACTCTTATATATATGTTGGTTATTATTTTCGTATTTAGTCGAAGTGAGATTTTACCTTAACAATAGTTAATTGTGATTGCAGGAGAAAGAGCAGAGTTCAATTTTAAGTTCGGAAGACGTAAAACAGGCACTATTTAGAAATGCAGGATATGGAGGAAGGTGTCTTTAATTACTACTACTTTGTGGTGGATTCTGAATCTGTGTATTCTCAAGGATTATCTTATCCAAAATAAGTGGTTTCTACAAAGGAGGCAAATAATAATTATTATTTTTTTCTTTTTTCTTTTTTCTTATGTGCCTGTGTTTTACAATATATCCAATTAGAAGTACTTGAGCTATTTTTCAGATTTTGGGAGTGAATATTGGCATGCATTTTGAGAATTGTTTATGCCAATTGCAGTGTAGTTTGATGAAATTTAAGGTTTTAGACAGTCGAATTTATTTCCTTAATTTGTCATATGAGATGAACCTAAAAGTTGTAATCACTATGAATCTAAAAATTATTTAAAAGTAACTTTGTATTTTACTTGGCAAAACATGCTTTTAGCAGCATGTTCCATTGTTCACTTCATCAAGCTTTGTAGATTTGTTTTAATCTTTATGATGTGAGAAAAACTTCGTGTGCCTCGATCGTCGTGCTTTTTTTTATCCTCATGCGATGTGTGAGATATTTTATTAGCTCGTTTTGATCACTTTCCTCCTCATAATACCCAGTGTAGGTCCAAGACCAGTCGCGAGGATATTTCATCCCTCCTCTATGTACATAGCCAAAAGCGTCCGCCACATGACAAAGGTCCCTTGCGTAGGAAAACAGGCATCTCCCAACCGCCCAAAGTGTAGATGCCCCCACCCCCAACGAATCACCTCCGTGATGTAAAGCACAATTTTCAAACCTCTCATGTTGTTCACATCTTCGTGAATACTGTCTTCTATTGCATTTCTATTCACAGTTTCATCTTGCCGTAGTTCGCCTTTTATCCCATTTATTTTTCTCAATGAGCTGGCTTAGTAAGGAACATGGACAAAACTCCTTGTACCAACTCCTCTACTAATTTTAACTCTATGACTTTTAAAGTAGTTGAGAATGCCGTTCTTGATTTGTGATTCTCCCCATGTCACCATAAATGGGCCGGAGATTATTTTGAGTCATTCTCAGTATTTTACTGTTGCAATGGCCCAAGCTCCACACCATTACTTATTCAATGCAATTTTCCTTCTCATTCCCAAAGATTGCTCATTGAGTTGAGATCTGCTGTCTCAATTCCATGTCTCATTGGCTGTTCCTTTAATAAAAATCTTACACATCATCAATGTGAATGCATTAAATGTTGTTCATAATGATCTTCTTACTTATTTAATTGATACTGTGTAAAGTTTTCATTGGAGGGACAGCCAAGGAGACATGAAATTGGAATAGCATATCTCAACTCGTAATCATTATAGACAATATTTAATGAATTCAGACTTGCTGTTATTGATTATGTGTAAAGTTTCTAATAGAGAGATGGCTAAGATGATATGTATTTGGGATATCAAATCTGGACTCTTATTAACCAAAGCAGGATGCAAGATTTCAGGTCCAAATCAATTTGTTTCCCATTTTGACTTACCTTCTCGGCACCTTTTTACTCAAATCTCATCTCGGAATTTTCATCTCAGCATAAGCTATGCAAACACCAACAATTTTCCAAACTCTACTTAAGTAGCGGACGACACAATATTTAACAAGTTCACATCAGCCTCAATTCTGCCTTGAATAATGATAGAGAAACCTCACCATCTCTAACTTCTTCCACCAAAATTTTCGGTTTATTGATCTAAAGTAACTCCGGCATTTTCCTTAGAGAGAATGCATGTTTACCATATTCTACACGTGAATTAGTTACGAACACAAATTGTTCATGACAAAGGATAAAATAACAAAATTGATATGTTAGTCCTCCTAATAATTTAGTATTTGGAGAAACCAAAAATCTTTCAAAACAAACAATAAGTTAGTACAAAATAATTCTTCTAAAACTAATTAGGAATACATCTTTACTCCATATAACCGATCGACAATCCTTTAAAATAATAAAAAGAAACTTACACATAACAATCCATTACTGCTACTTTGACTAACTCAAAATACACAAAATATAAAAATACACGATAAAATAAAATCGTAATATTCCTTCCCCCTTATAGATACCTCTGTCCTCAAGGCTAGACTTTTCTAAAACAATTTTATTCTCTTCCTTTCCAATTTATGATCAAATGCGAAAATTCATAAGTTATTTTCTCTGAAATCGCCATCGATTTAATCTCATTCTTCATCTTCCACTCAACAGTCTCAAGCAATTTTTGAATGGCAGTTTTTTTAGACGAAATTGTTGCAAATTGGCAACACATTAGATTATTTGAGCTTCTCAGAGCATCTCCAATAGGCTTGTTACGCTTCAATCCTACGTGGAGTATTTGGGGAAAGTCAAGGTCAATGCTTGGAACCCGCCACCCCCATCTGAGGCGGTTTCCCTCACGTCCGAGGCGGTTGGCTAAAATAACTATTCTTTTTACTGAGGCGATTGAGTATCCAGAAAGGTTTTTCCTGACAAACCTGTCACTCGGCCATAAAAAGAATGATGGGACAGCTTGCAAAGGGTGGCGCGTCACCATCATAGCCAGTAGGTTGCGGCTGAAAAAGACTTCAACATTAATGCTACGGATGTGACACCCAAAAAGTGACTCTAAAGCTTTTTAGATTGGGCCACGTGTCATGAATCGAACGAAGGATAATCTGATGGAATTTATCTATAAATATCCAATTCATTTCCACAAGAAAGGGATGTTGAAATTCATAACTCTCACAAAAAGATATAAAAATCCTCTATACTAAATATTCCAAGTGTCCGAACCACCTCGGAAAGGGTTAGTAAGGGGTCCTCAAGCCGCATACCTCTTCAAAAGAGTATTCTTCTTTATCCATTGTTATATATCCATTCTATTTAAGACTTGTGCATGTGATTGGATAAACCACGTGGCGTTCCAAACACAACAGAGGAGACACGTAGGAAGAGGTGACGTGGGGTTTCTGTTGGCAGCTATTTTTGGAGGTCAACAAGGCTCTTTAAACATAAGATTCTCTATATTTTAAAGAGCCAAACTTTAATATTATGCTTCAACGGACTCTCTAAATTAACTTTTTAAAATAGAGAGAACCCACTTTCTATAATTAAATGCATTTAAAGAATTTCAATTTTCAATACTCCATATAATGATTGAATTAAATAGTGTATACAAAATAAAATAGAAAAAATAGAATAAAATCATATAATAATTAGGAGAGAGGCATGTTAAAAGAAAATAAATGAAAAAATAATAAATATTATTGAAAGAAGTAAAATAAAGTGTTAAAGATAAAGAGATTGTTGAAGCACTTAAAAAATTTTACTCTCTAAATTTGTAGATACTCTCTAAAATACCAAATATGCTCTTTATAAATAGAGAGTCTGTTGAAGATGCTCTCATACACCATTCAAGAATGTAATAGAACTCACAACTTGACACCTCGGAAGATTCACTTTCAGTGAAGACTACCAGGCAAATGATAGAATTATCACAAGCTCCTAGAATTCCCAAAACCAAAAATGTTTCAACTGGTGCTTCACGTCTCCCAGCTATTTTTGTTGGAACGTGGTTATTAATTTCAATATAAATTAATCTCATAAGAACATTTTGAAATCCTAAAAGATAATTGGATAATGGCTTAAATCTACACATAATTATCCTGGATGAGTGTTTTAAATGTCTCTCTTCAGCAAACAAGCAAGCATTCCTTCAACTCTTAGCCTTCTCCTTTGTATCTCCTTAGATGTATTTTTGAAAAAAAAAAATGTGATGTGTGTGTCAGCGAATTTTATGTTTATTATTCTGTAAGTGTACGGATCGCACAAGAAATTTAATAAATTTTGAATTCAAGTATTGTATCCACAGGTATTTAGATAGTCCTAAACGAATTAAGTTAACCTTAACCGAATCTATTTAATTTTTGAAGGTTTGTTTCTTAAACTAATTAAAATCTTAACTAAAAATAATAAGTAATTATAAATCAAATAATTAAAAGATTAAATTTGATAAGAATTACTTTAACTTTGGAAAAAAAAAGTGTACTAAGATCTTAAATCTACTTATATCAATTTCCTTTAACCCGAACTGTTGAATTTAATAACATGATTTAATTATAAAGATCAATATTCTAATTTATTTAACAATTCCTCTCAAGTAGAATTAAACATATCTCTCTATGTGACCCGACTATATTTCTATGACGGATGCGAACAAGAATGCATTAAAATTTGTGAATACTTAAAGATCACGTAAAGTATAGCGATATATTTCTATCCTCTATCGGACTCTACGACAATTGATACTATATTTAACTTATTTTCAATCTCTTGAAGGTAAAACAAGTCACAAGAATCATACAATTATTGCATAATTGTAGATGAAAAGAAATCAATATCAACTATTCAGAATTAAAAACATACTTAAATATAAAAAACTAGGTTGAAAGAATTAAAAGATCATGACAAGTTTCATTATGATCTTAGCACAAAATAATCTAGCTTAACATACTAAGATGAAAAAATCTAAAATAAAAATAAAATATAGAAGCGATCACCCTGACATGAAGAACTTGAAATATACGATCTTGATCTTTGTTTCTTGTTTTTCTCCCAAATATCGACTCCTTATTGTTGGGTTAAAAACTCATATATATAGTATCCTTATTATGTCCCAAAAGATCCTAAAAAATCATTAAAATCGTACTCCAAAGGTTTTCTAATTGGAATCGAAATCAAAAAAGAAAAAAATCATGCTTGTGCCAAAAATGCACTGGGCGATCGCCCAGGCCAAAAGAAAACTATCTGCTACCAAAAATTTATTAATTTATTAATTTTATCTTCTTCCTCATCCTCCAATATTTGGCTCTTGATATTCACTTCAAAAACTCAACTTCTTCTCATTTACTCGTCGATTTTACCAAATTGTTGCTCTTCCCGTTTATTCTTCTCCAATTGCTTATAAACAGGTCCAAAACTGAAATAGAAAGAACAATACACTAAATTATGTAGAAAATCAATAAAATAATATAATAAAAGCTTATTTTTAAAGCATGAATAAGTGCACAAAATGCACTTATCAAACACCCCAAACTAAACATTTGTTCGTCCTCGAAGATAAATAAAACTAAAATACAAATTTAAACTAAGTTAAGAGAATTACCAAAAACAGAGTCAATGTTAAATTTCTTACCAAATGCTTTAGGTTCGAATATAAAGCAACACTTTTGGGAAGATATTAAAAAACACCAAAAATAAAAATTTTGCTTATCCGATACTTAACATTTAGTGAGTGTGTGATTAGTCAAATATTGAACTTATACCTATATTAGACTAGGACCAATATTGTCTTGTTGATATTTTTATAATCCCGAACTCTTTGTAGCCATTTATTTCTTACACCTCTTGTAAATTATCATACTTCTAAACTTTTCTCTCCAATCCCGAAGTGTTCTCGATAATTTGGTTTCTATTGATCAATATAATATTTTTTTCAAATAAATTGGTAAAAATTAGAAGCTTGTATTCCTAGAACTAGGATGGTGAGCAATTTCTAAAGTCTCATTTCCCGTCTCTGAGGTCTTAACCTTGCAATCCTTATCGATCACTTATAACTCTTTTGATTTATTTGACTAATGTACACATTCTTACATCTTGTGTGTAATAATTCTCTCCCGTGAGCTTTCTATGTGACCGATATAGTGAGTTTTGGGCCGATGACTCTCAAGTTAGATGACCATAGGGCACCAGGTTTTAAAATACTCTAATAGGCTTAATTGTTCGAGTCACACATGCTATAAGAGAAGTGGAGATGTAATTTTTCTCTTTTTCTTTCTTTCTTACTTTTTTTCTACGTACTAACTTTAACACTACCAAACTGTTTTCATTACTAGTTTAAGAATTTGGGAACGAGATTTTTCACAACAATCCTAAGTTAACAATATCAACTCATATACTCAAGTCATGTTTTCATATAAGTAATAAGTCAATAGTAGCTAAGTGCTCCATTAATCTAGTCTATCATAGATAAGTATTTAAGTAAAAACACAGTTTATGTATTGTCTAATATTCTAACTAAAAACATACTCAACTTCTAATAAATTTCATCATCATTAGTGGTAAGATGTTTAACAATAACTTAGACAAATATTTTTTTAAAACAAGTATTTCAGTTATACAGACCCAAATAATAAGCAAATTCAAAATTCATCAATTAAGTAACATGATACTAAATACACTCACAAACTAAAATATTATATTGTTTCCAATGTAATAACAAAAATAAACAAATAAATGAGGGAAGAGATCAGTTACTCACCAGAGGTAGATGTGGAAAAGATGGATTTGGCTGGTTGAAGGTCCGGCTAAAGTGGACTCAGATGTTGTGCTGGGACTTTTGGTCGAAAGATGATGTCATAGATATTATCAACGTGGCTCGCAAAGTGGGACATCCTGCGGTACGGTGAGACTTTATAAATGTAATAAACAATAAATAAAATAATAATAACGCATTATTTAACCTAAATTAATTAATAAGGATACAAGAATGAGTTGCTTCCCATTAAGCGCTTGTTTAAAGTCGTTAGCTTGACTTTGTAACAATCATTTTACGGCACTTTAAATAGTGCTTTGGAGGACTTACTTTGCTTGCATCTATTGACTTTGTACTATTTTTTATTTATCCTCAAAAATTTGAATTTACACTCATAAAAATATGATTTTAGTTTAGCACCTTACTTGAATACAACTACGAAAACTTCAAATTTCTCATCGATCTTGATCACAAAATCAATTTTAGAAGAAAGATGGGAGTCGGAGAATTGCTTGATAAGTGCAACACAATTAAATGTCACTTTTTTATTTTGCCCATTTCGGATCATCTTTTCTTTCTCCACATAATCTTCTTCTTTAATTGGTGCTTCATCCAGTTGGATGACATGTCTATTATCCAAAATCTCGGACAGTTTCTCTCTACTCCTTGTTGTAATACTTGGCATGTGTTCCATTAGGTTAGCTTCAGTATCGATTGGAAACGTGCCTTGTGGACTCTCCGCCAGCACCTTTATCATTTGCCTAAGTTGATTCTCTATATTTTTTTTAAAGTTGTGTCTTGTCTTTGTCCTAATTCCTTTATGGATCCATTAGTTCGTTCTTGATGTGGATTATTTGCCAACTGAGCGAGAGTCTCTTTCCATCCCTTTTTCCTTTCTTGTGGTATTCTTGTTTGACCTTGGTTGTTGTACCAAGAGTAGTCCGAGTGAATCTTCCAATCCTGATTGTAGGTATAGAAGTAGCGATAAAAATTATGTGTGACCGGTAGTTTCCATATATTTCCCAAGATTAAGTCATCCTCTTCAATTTCAGAAGTTGCATCATATCTTGCTATATTAGGCTGGTGCATTGTGATAAAATCTCCATAAAGCATGTCACATGTTTCGTCCTCATCAATTTCAGAAGTTACATCATATCTCGCTATATTAGCTTGGTGCATTGCGATGATATCTCCATAAAGCATGTCACATGTGTCGTCCTCATTTTAAGGTGTTCCATCTTGTGTTGTGGTTGATCTCCTAGCTCATGTTCTTCGATGACACAAGGTTCTTTCTTATTTCTTCTTGTCTACGATGGAAAGTGCATTCGATCTTTGGATCAACTGGTATTAGAGACTCGTGTCTCACGCTTCGCATGCAAAGGCATGAAAAGAAACAATTCAAACACTAAAATAAATAAATAAAATAATAAAACAATAAAGTTCGAATTAGTAATAAAATAATTGAAAAAGAGCTAAAGTTAAATCCCCGACAACGACGTCAAAAACTTGTCAGTAAATTTTATTTTTATGTACTGCAAGTGTACAGATCGCACAAGTAATATAATGGATTTAGAGT
This sequence comes from Forsythia viridissima, assembly GCA_030279155.1. NCBI lineage: Eukaryota > Viridiplantae > Streptophyta > Magnoliopsida > Lamiales > Oleaceae > Forsythia > Forsythia viridissima. The sequence goes on along the minus strand of CM059036.1, from coordinate 28,289,359 downwards.
CCAATTCGTACCCATATGAATTTAGATAGTTCAATTCAATTATAATAACCTTAACCGAATCAGTTAATTTAGAAATTTGGTGTCTTAAACTAACTAAAATATTAACTAAGAATAATTAAATAATTATAAGTCAAACAAATAAGAGAATAAATTAGAGAAGAATTACTTTATAATTGGAAAACAAAAGCGTACTAGGATCTCGAATATACTTATACAAATCTCCTTTAACTCGAATTGTTGAATTTAATAACACAATATAATTATGAAGATCAGTATTCATAATCTGTTTAATAATCTCTCTCGAATAGAATTAAACCCCAACTAATTTTTATGACGGATGTAAACATATAAAAATGCATTAAAATTTGTCAATACTTAAAGATCACGTAAAGCATAGCGGTATATCTCTATCCTTTATCGGACTCTACAATAATTGATAATATGTTTAACTTATTTTCAATCTTTCAAAGGTAAAATAACCCACAAGAATCATACAATCATTGTACACAATCAATATCAATTATTCAAAATTTAAAACATGCTTAAATATAAAAAACTAGGTTCAAAGAATTAATTGATTATTATACAAGTTTCATCATAATCATAGCACAAAATAATCTAGTCTAGCATACTAAGATGAAGAAAACAAAAACAAAAATAAAATATAGAAGTTATCACCTAGATAGGAAAAAAACTTGAAAAAGACGATCTTGATCTTTGTTTCTTATTTCTTTGCTTGTTTTTCTCTCAAATATCTGCTAATTAATTTTGGGTTGAAAACTCATATATATATATATATAGTATCTTCATTTTTTCCCAAAAAATCCCAAAACATCATTAAAATCGTGCCCCAAAAGATTTTAAAATTAGAGTCGAACTCAAAAAGGAAAAAAATTCCAGTTGTCCCAAAAATGCACTGGGCTATCATCTAGTACAAACTCGGGCAATCGCCCCAGGCCAAAAGAAAATTCTCTAATGCCAAAAACTAAGGCTGGGCTCTCGCCCAGCTTATTTTTTTTTCATTATGCGACTGTTTTTTAAACGGCCATAACTTATTGTAGAAAACTCCAAATTGAGATCCATAAATAATGTTGGACTCGTTATTTAATTATCTTTCTAATGGTATATCATTTGTCTTGTGGAGAATGTAATACCTACATTTGTGCTCGAATTTCTCCACATGTTTCGGTAGGTAGTTTCTCAATTCGATTTTTTGGCTTTCAGGTGTATGATCCTTTACTTCAACTCTTCATTGTCACTCCAATACACCTTAAACTTATTAATTTTATCTTCTTTCTCATCCTCCAATGTTTGGCTATTGATATTCACTTCAAAAACTCAACTTCTTCTCATTTACTCGTCGATTTCACCAAATTGTTGCTCTTTCCATCCATTCTTCTTCAATTGCTTATAAACATGTCCAAAAATGAAATAGAAAGAACAATACACTAAATTAAGTAGAAATTAGTAAAGTAATGGAATAAAAACTTAGTTTTAAAGTCCGAATAAGTGTCCAAAATGCACTTATAAAACCGTAACCTTGGAAGATATGACATATAAATAAGCCACAATTAGGACAACACTTAAGAAAGTCAATTACACTAATACCCCTAGTGTAATAACAATAATATGCACTATTGTTTTTTGGACTTATTGTAATAGATCAATTAAGTCTCCCATCTATCTTGAAGCCAAGATAGAGACCAAATTGGACTCACAAAACCCGAGCTCGAATACATAATGTCTCCAAATCACTCAACTCTTCGCCAATTGAGTCTTATCTATTAATTCCGTTCAATTCAGTAAAAAGAAGAACTGAAATTGCACTCTTGTGTCAAGTGACAATTATAGAAGTAAGTCATGATCCAATAATAATATCCTCCAATCATCATGCCACAAGTCAACCTTCGTTTCACCGCCAATATATTAGAGTCGAAAAAAATGATCAATTTGCCCTTCCAATATGTATAGTCATTCAAGTTCCATTTTCATAAGGCAAATCCTTTGTGAACGTATCACAACATAGAGCCTGATTGTGTCGTTAGACTACTGAGCTCAAATTTATTTGCCTACTAGAAAATCACTCAGAGTGATGACATTCTTAACTAAATGATAAACATTTTTTTTTTGCAAGTATATGATCTGAAATAGTTTCGCTTCGCCCCGATTCCCAAAATACCGAGATTGATCTTCAAATCAAGATCTCACTCATTAGTACCTCAAAGAACTTGAGCGAGCAATTAAATGTACATTACCTACTCAGGATTTAGGTGACTCGTTCGATCATCAATTAGAGTCTTATTCCTAGTAGTCACGAATAAGTTGTCAACGCATTTCTATTCAATGTAGACTGAATACATAATTGTGCTTATTTTTTGGATATAGACAAATCTCAGTAAGAGCAATATAATCTTATCAAGATAAAGCGTCCACCTTTATCCACCGATTTAAAACATATAGTTTTGATCACATCGCAAATTGTGTCTTACTATACTCGACCCATCACGTATACAATTTGTAACATCTTGTATGATCATGGAGATTTAGATTTATAACTCAAATTAAATACGCGAATAAAACATAATATCGAATTATAATTTATAATGTTGTTTACAAAATATTCTAAGGATATTAAACTAATAATTTTCACCTCTTCTATTCCAACAATATTGCAATTATCTTCTACCAGAATTGAAGTGGGATCCATAGCTTCCTTATGCGAAGTGAGAAATTTTTCTTACTCAGTAGAGACTGATTTGAAAGACTCTCCATAAAGCAAGTATTTGGAATGTAACTGAGTAGTTGTTCCACTACGTTGAAGCGGTGGAGGTTCTTGGTTGATTGAAAGTTGTAATTGTTCTCTCACTACTTCCTTTGTATTATGTGCCTCCACTTTAGTCTCAATACCATGTTGTGACTGAATAGTTCGGAACCAATCTTCTATAACCTCTAGTGCTAGCAAGTCAGTGGGTATGGCAAGTGAAACCTCCATTTGTCTCCCACTACGCCTAAGCAGTATTGGCAAAAGTGGCATAAATTCCTCTTGACTAAGTTTAATATGGATCATTGAAACAAATGAGCTGGAAGTGTTTTCCATTATTTCTCCAAAAAGAATCCCACTCTTGGATCCATGTTTTCCAATATACATGTTCTCTAAGAAGGTTGCATTTGTACTCACAAATAGTTCTTGTCTGAGGACTATAGAAGTAATATCCTCTTGTTCCTCTAGGATATCCTGCAAAAATGCATATTTTTTTATCTTGATTCCATCTTATCCGTCTTTTCATTCAGCATGTGTGCCAGACATTCCCATATCTGGATATGTCTTTGATTAGGCTTAAGCCCTTTCCACAATTCCAAGAGTGTAGTTGGGATAGACTTAGATGGAAGCATGTTGAATAATTAAATCGCAGTTTTTAGAGCATATCCCTAAAAAGATGTGGTAAGAGTCAAGAAGCCCATTATAAACATGACCATGTCCAACATGGTTCTGTTTCTCCTTTCTAAGACACAATTCTGTTGGGGTGTACCTAGAGAACTCAGGTGTGATATAATCTTATTCTGTGAAAGGTTCATTCTAAAGTCGTGGAGATAGATTCTCTCCACTTCAACTGATTGAAGTATCTTAATGTTCTTAACTAATTGTTTTTCTGCTTTAGTCATGAATTCTTTTAATTACTCAAGGGCTTGAGACTTGCGAGCCATCAGGTACTCATAGCTGTATCTTGAGTAATCATCTGTGAAAGTGATGAAATACTCATATCCACCTCTAGCCTGGACACTAATTAGTCTACAAATATCATAGTGCACTAATTCCAAGACTTCATTGGCCCTATGTCCCTTAGATGTAAAGGATGTTTTTGTCATCTTACCATCAAAACAGGCTTTGCAGACTAGCAGGGATTCCACCTTTAATTTACTTAAAGGACCATCCATTACTAATCTTTGAATTCTATTAAGGTTAAAGTGACCAAGTCGAAGGTACCAGAAATAAGTCTCATTAGTGGGAGACAAGCTTATGCGTGTATTAGATGCAATGATATTATGTATAGAGCTAACACCACCACAATTTAATATATACAAATTGTTAACCAACTGGTCATGAAAAATAAGAGCATTACTCAATGCAAGATCCAGCGCAAATCGCACAAAAACAATTGAATATTCCTGTTCAAATAACTGAGCTACATAACAAAATAACAACTTTTTAAATGTAAATGTTTATTGTGATAAAAAATAGGAAAACAGATCAAATAGCTCTACCAGACACCAGCTCTCTAGTGCAACCTGTAAAGTGAACTCTCATTCATTGAGCTCCCTCGATACTTGAAACCTCTGCAATGAAACACAAATATGCTTAGTGGCACCATATCTATTATCCAGGTATCAGTACAATCAACCACTAAGCAGGTCTCAGTGTTGGATAATACACCATTACTTTAATTTTTAGCTAGGCATATCGGACAGTTCCTCTTCTAGTGAGCTTTTTGTCCATAGTGAAAGTACTTTCCCTTAGGAATTCCATCTGTCCTTGTTTTCTTGGCCTGTTGTTGTGGGTCTTTCTTGTTGGACTTCTTCATCTTGTTACCTTCCTTGCCTTTTGGCTTGGAAAAAGATGGTCCAATAGAAGAAACAACAAAAACATCACTACTATTGGTCTTCAGAACAACTTTTGTATTTTGGAGCTCCCTAATTAGCTCGGTCAGGGACATATTCAATTTGTTCTTATTATAATTAAACTTCAATTGTGAGAACAACTCAGGGAGAGTCTCTAAAGCCATGTCAACCTATGTCTTTGATTTGATTTCAGCCCCTAAAACCTCAGCCACATTAAATTGATCGAACAATCCAAGGATATGATCTGTTACAGGCATCCCTGGTTTCATGCACATGTATAATGGACCTAATGACGGGCTGTCGAACTTAGAGACCTTGGTGTCCAAACATTTCCTAAATATTTTTCATAAATATGAGCATCAGTGTTCATATTTTGATGTTCCTGCTGCAACAAATTCGACATGGAAGTCAAGATGTTGCAGCGGACCATCTCATCAGATTAGAGCAACTTTTCATATGCAACCTTATGTTCAGTTTTAGACTAATCGGTTGGTTTTTGTAGACAAGGTTCAGTCAGTACAAACTTATGCTTCTTAGTGTATTATTGAGAATAATCATCAACTCTCATTTCCATTATCGTGTGCTAGTTGGTTCTTGCTTATGACACTTGATAGTGTAAGGTTCAACATTTTTTGTGAAATAAAATAACATTAAAAAGATGAGTTACATGAATATTTTCATATAAGATGCATGAAGAATGCACTAGTAGACCCAATACTTGTATAATATGAAGATTACGTGAAATCCCAAAATCTTAAATATATCCCTCTATCGAAGAAGATAATGTGATTTATGGCTAGGCTAGACCTTCCAACTAAATTCATTATATTCTAGCATCTTATGCAATATTAATTTGGTATTGCTTATATTTGGCCATCAATGACGTCATATGGTCATTCTATAAGAAGTCCACATGATATCTTCTAATTAAGTGTGCAACCCCCATATTGATGATTTATTAAGTAGCCAATTAATTACATTACCTATCAGACAATTGCGATCAATATGCAGTTAATAAAACAACACCTAATTCGAGTCCAATCAAGTAACCAATATAGTAAAGCCATCCTATAGGGAGACCAATAATGTAACTCCTCGGATTTTTTCAATCTGGAGGGGTCACTTAAAATCTTTAAATAACATTTGACGATTCCAAATAAGCTTTTCCGTACTATTGAATAGTTTTAAAAATTTAACTGTTCAACAACAAGTGCGCAACAGAAAATGAATCAATCTTCTAAAATTTTAAAGTTTTACCAAAATTGCATTTGGTGTCACCACAATTATTTGACCATACTCTAAAAATTACGAGATTTGAATTGTAAATACTTTGGACTTTATTCTACACGATATTAAAATTTCAAACATTAACCGTGTCATTTGATGGGTGAAAAACGTGGCCAAAATTGCTTGAAAAACTGTCCAGCATGCTAAAACGATCATAGTAATTTCATACGACATGATTTTTGAGGGATTCTAATTTATGCTATAAGATAACATATAAATATATCAACAGCAATTGATTTGACTAAAAAAATATGAAGTACGAAAAAAGTTAAAATCTTTAAATAATATTTGACGACTCAAAATAAGCTTTCCCATGCCATTAAATGGTTTTAAAAATTTAACTGTTTCGAAAAGTAACAAGCGCTAGAGAAAATGAATTAATCTTCTAAATTTTTAAAGTTTTATCAAAAATGCATTCGGTATCGCCACAAATTATTTGACCATCTAAACGTACTCTAAAAATTACGAGATTTGAACTGTAAATATTTTGGACTTTATTCTACAAGATATTAAAATTTTAGACCTTAGCTGTGTCGTTTGATAGGTGAAAAACGTGGCCAAAATTTTCTTGGAAAATTGTCTAGGGTGTACTAAGGTAGCCCGCTAAAATGATCCTAGTAATTTCATACGACATGATTTTTGAGGGATTCTAATTTACACTCTAAGACAACATAAAAATATATCAACAACCACTGATTTGACTCAAAAATATGAAGTACGAAAAAAGTTATGATATTTCAAAGTTAGAGACAAAATATGAAATTTCAGAAATATCCTTACAAATCTTCATCTTTAAAATCCAAATGACGGTCTAAAATATAATTCGGGTTTTCTAGTACTTTACATAATCAAAGATAACAAATCGAACATTATACTTAAGTTTTTACATCATAAAAGGGGCTCCATTATTTCGACGCCAAACCATAAAATAAATAAACTACGTCTTTTCTTCAATGTCGTATGTTATGCCATCGCGCCAACCCCAACCATATCAATCTGGACATTTAATCATTTTGTGGTGAGTATTTTATAAGAAACACTCAGTAGTAAAATACTAACATGTGAAAAAATATATGAAATTAATATAGGACATGCCAATCGTTAAAACATACATAGGAACATCATTTTCGATAGCTGGCACTACATGAACTTAAAAGTGATTACCTTTAATCACTAACATACATACGTGATTACTTTCAATCACAATAATAAAGGTCCAAGTTATCATTAAGCATGGTATAATAATTTACATATCTTTTTATCAATTTAAAATCATGGAACTTAAAAATTTGTTAGCATAAGAAACTACATTGTAATTCAAAGCCTTGTTGAGTTGAATTGAATAAAAAATTGATTGAACTTTTCCTCAAAATGAAGCAGTGTCTCTGCCTTTTTGTTATCGTAAAATATAGTAATATAACACTAGATTTAAATGCCGGAAAAAGAAAGAAATCGATGGCCGAAAGAGGAGAGAAAAATGATGCTTCCACTTACTGTTGGGGCCGATTTCTGAAGGAAGGAGATGGTTTGCTGCATTGTTTTTGTATCTGAAATGAGGGAAAAATTAGGAAAATTCTGAGGCTGACAAATGAAGAACAAAAGGGGAAAAAGAAGGAGAAATATTGATGGGAAGAATGTTTAGTGCAAGTGCAAATTATTACCTAAACTAACTGGAGATGAGCAATGTTTTGGGGACAAAAAACCTGGGATTAAAGGGAAAACTTGCTGCCTATTTTCTGGTGGTTAAAAGGCAGAGAAAAATAAGAGATTTAGGAGTTGAAAACTAGAGAGAAAAGGGTATCAACCTAGAGTGTGAGATGGCAAAAATAAAAGGAGGAAAGGCTTAAAGGGGGAGAAGGGCCAATACTGGTGTTGCTCGGCAGTTTTGAAGTGGTTTGAGTGGATAAATGGTAGGGCTACAACTGGGACTGTGGGGTGGTTTTATTCAGGTGAAGGAGGGAAACATCAAGTGCTTAAGGACAAATTTGAGGCCAGAAAATTAATAACTACTTTGTGGCTAATAGCTACTGGAAAAAGGGACCTACATGGGTGATTTTTAACAGGTTTATGGAGAAAACTTGGGACATTTTTTCAAGAGGTTCAGGGGGAACTTGGGGACATTGAGAAAAAAGTGGGTAAAGAAATGATGATCATGGGTGGTTGCAATGTGGAAAGGAAGTGGTAGGTTATTTCCTTAGTCCTTATGGGTTGTTTGGAGTTAACATTTTGTAAGGTTTAAAGGGTTGTTTGATGTGTTTATTTGGAGAGAAATATGGGGCTGTTTGGAGGTGATTTTCTAGGAGAAGAACGGCATGATTAATGAGGTAATTCTAAGTGAAAAACGGATGAGAGAAAGGTCGCTACTTTGATGAACAAAAGGATTGAAGGGCGGTGATTGAATTTTTTTTTAATTTAAACAATTATTTAACCATTAACCCAAAATTTATTCGAGAAATATTCTGGCTAAGAAAATTGAATTATTCACGATGATTAATGATATTTCACATTCATCATAAGAAAAAATAAAAGGCAAGCACAATCACAAATAATTAACGCGACCAAATTTTTTAAAAAGTATTAGAATATTCGTAGCGATGCCAAAAGTTAAAATTTTATTTCCTTGAAATGAAAAGAGGAAAAATTTTCCGATCACTACAAATAAAATTATTAGCACAATGCATTCACATATTCTTACTAATGGGCCAATGGGGGTGGCCGTTAGTTCATTTAAAAATTGCACCCTCACTCACTTAATATTTTCATACTGTTTTGATTATATTAATTAACAATTTCATAACCAATTTTATTAAAAAATAGTTTAATTGTCAATAATAATAATTACCTTTTCCTAGCTAAACAATTTAGAAAGAAAACAATAAATATTATCTATCATACCTGACAGTGCGGTTCCTAGAGCGGTATATATGTCATCTACATGATATGTTATATAAATGACATTCATTCAAAATTTAATTAAAGCAATAAATAAGTGAACAAAGTTTATGGCCCATATCCTAGACACAATATACAAATAAAAAAATTGTGATAATTTCACCATATACCACAAAATATAAAATAATTTAAAAAATACCATCTAATTTTTTTAATTCTAAAAATAGTATTTTTTTATTTTTATAACACTTGTTGTTACATTTGTTATGCTGGTTAATAAAAATGTAACACATTTATTGTAACCAAAATAACAATTGTATCAAATGTAACAACAAGTGTTACAAAAATAAAAAATAGTATTTTTAGAATAAAAAAAAGTATGATAGTATTTTAAAAAATATTTTATTTATTATAGTTATTTGTGAAAAGACTCCTACCATTATTTCATGCAAAAACCAACCTTTGAGAAAAACCCAGGGGGCTGAGCCCACTAGTTTTTGGGCCAAATTCTAACATTTAGTCGTTCGAATTGGCACATTCATATTCTGTTAGAAATTAGTTTCTATTTATTGACATGATAATGTATTTACCTACTTAGATTAGTAGGAGACTTTTATTAGATTACTTTCCTAGAGGTCGTCTTTGTTTACAAGACTAAGTTAGGTTTTTATTTTATTTTCCTTCAAAAAACGAGAATTAAGATTAGTTGTTATTCGGTTGTTTATTGAATAAAAGTGTTGAACCAGTGAGATATCCAACTCTTTCAATCGAAATTGATTTTTTATGGAATAAATGATTTTTGGATCTAGAATCAATGCTCACATTTGTGTGCGAATCAAGAGTTTTGCTTGTCAAGTATTCGTTATTCTTGCAAAAAAAATCAAAAAACATTTTATTGTGTTGTTGGTTATAGTTAATTTCTAACTTCTGGCTACATCATGATCTGATTTTAGTTTCACAACTTTCATATTCTTTTCCATTAAACCTATAGTTCATAAATAAGTATGAAGTTAAAATTTTGAATCAATGAAGTTAAGGACATCATATTGAAAGACAACTAAGCCCCTAAAGGTTTAAAAATCAAATTTACACGTTGTGTTTCTGAAAAAAATAGAAAATGAACAAATGAGATGACAATTATTGGATTCAAAGCCTAAGAATGTCAGATAAATTCTCAAAACTTGAAGAAACAAAAGAAAATCAGTGAATAAAGGGGAAAAAGTAATGAAAGAAAAAATATTGAGTGATAAGTGTAATTTATACACTTAAGTTGACTGCTTAATGAAGAGTTTTCATACAACTTGAAGTGTTTTAGAGTCTATACCGATTAAGTTTTAGTTCACTTTCATGATTCTAGGACGAAATCCTCTAACTCGATCTACGCTCCCCACGGTCCGAAGTAATACCACCTAATCTCCTCCTCCTTATCCTTCTTCTTGGGCATCTTCCTCAACAGATACACCGTCTGGAATACTTCTAAGGGCATCTCGAGCCCAAATGAATGTCTGAACCACAAATAGAGGCTCCTAACCATCTGACTCCATCCGTTGGGAGCCACTTGCGTCGGGGCCAGCCCATAGGCCCCCAGAATCCTCCTAAAGAAGGGGTACATGGGGAGCCTCATCCCTGCCACGAATGAGTGAAGGTATAAGGCCATACACCATTTCTTCATAAAGCAAGCCCGTTTGTTTAGCCCGGGCACGAGTAGCTCTATATCACATGGGACTCTGTAAGCATCCCTCAACAACTCCATGTCCGCCTCTACCATGATGGATTAAACCTCCATCGTGGCCCATCTAATCGAGGCACTCCTAGGTCCCCTTTCCTAATCCTTCTCCCCCAACCACTTCGTTGCACAAGGTCGTTGATATTGTCAGGTCTTCTCCAGTTATGGCATCAACACCTCAGATAGGCAGTACATCAGCTAGCGAGGGAGAAACGTCAGGTGATGCCCCCTCCGCAGATACTATGGGTCGAGTAGAACCCCTTCTCCTAACTCAAATCCACAGACATTCTCAAACGTTTTAAATAAAATGCAAAAATCTGAAGGATAAGTGTCAAAAGGGGATAGTGTGTACCTAAAATCTAGAGCTTTGTCGGAATCATAATCGGAAGATGGAAATTCCTCTCGTCACATACTATACGCCGAAAATCTCTCTCAGAACTTAAAGCTTCAAAGATAGCTTGAAAGGCTAAAATGAGCAAACTATCCCTATTTATAGGAACACGCATGTTAACCCCGTATGTTGGATCTCATCAAGATTCATCTATACTGTTCAATCAGGAGCTGGATCCTCACCCTTGAATTCGAACGATTTTACATTAGTCATCTCAATCAATGGCTTCAAACAACCCATGCATTCCACGCGCCTAAATAGGGCGTCGCCTCAAATGACTCACACAGCTACCACAATAAATGCCATTATTATCTACAGCCGTCTTTTCAGCACGCCCAACCAAGCGTTCCATACTCTCCACACCTGTGTAATCATTGCACACCTCGTTGCCTTAACCCTAAGTCCTCGCCAGCCAACCTCTGTAGCATGCCTCTTCCACCTAGGACTTCGCCACTGCTGTAAGGCTTCCCACTTGGGACTAGCCTCTGCAACATGCCTCTTCCCATGGGACTCTGCCACTACTGTCAGGCCTCCCATTTGGGACTAGCCTCTGCAGCATGCCTCTTCCCCTAGGACTCCAACATTGCTGCCAGGCCTCTTGGGACTAGCATTTGCAGTATGCCTCTTCCACATGGGACTTTGCCACTACTTCCAGAGCTCCCAATTGGGACTAGCTTTAGCAGCATGCCCCCTACTTGGGATGTCTCTCCTAGGTCAAGCTTATCATATCACATAAATGACAGAGGTCATGAACTTGTGGGACTATTATTGTTGTATGCCCACATGTTGCGTGGCGCTCCACAAAGGGGAAAGAATACAAGTACAAGTGAACCAATGTTACATTCCTCTTGTACCTTCACCCCGCGTACCTTGTCGAGTCGTCTCTTCATTGAGCCTCTTCAAAAATAGGGACTTGTCATTTGTCGGCACATATCAGAGCACAGAGGCCCTGCACCCCCAAGACAGCGAACGACTTGTGCCTCGTTACCAAGTCCAGCACCCCTCATAAATAATGGAGGATTTGAACTTGGGGGACTATTGTTACGCCCCAGTCCCGCGTGGCACTCCACGTAGCAGGGTCAAAGTCAAACTTCCTTAGTAGGCTATCACCTTCTATTCCGAAGAGGTGTGAAGAGAAGGTTAAGAAAAAGAGGCTATTTTCCTTTATGCTGAGGAGGTTTGAGAAGAGGAGGTTGAGAAGACGAAGCCATCAAAAACTGACCCTGATTGCGTGTTGAGAAAGCCTCATCTGACAATCTGCAAGCCAGACTTGAAAAGACTGATGGGACAGCCTGCCAATGTGTCTTGTCACAGTCGTAGCCTTCTAGCGTACGGTTGAAAGGGACCTCTTCATTAAAGCCAATGATGTGATGCCCAATATGTGACGCGATGACTCTTCAGATTGAGCCACTTGTTGCACATCGAAAGGGGGTCAATCAATTAGAATTTTTCTATAAATACCAAACCAATTTTCACAAGAAAGGAATGCTGAAATTTAAACACTCACACCAAAGAAAACATAAGTCCTCTATGCTAATTAACTTAAGTGCTCATAACCACTTGTGAAATTATTAGTTAGCGGCCCTCAAGCAACCACTTCAACCACAGCGTGTTCCTCCCATATGCAAGCACCATATCAACTCGGTCCTAGGCAGATCTATGTGGCTGATTAAACCACGTGGCGGTCCAAGTATATAGGAAAATTACACGTAGGAAGATGAAGCGTGGGGTTCCTATTGACAACCATTTTTGGAGGTCAACATTATCTATTATTTTATAATGTTGTTTGCTTAATAATATTAGTTTTTCTTTCTCGCTCTTTGTTCTTCTCTTCTTGATTTAATTTATATTATTGTTAAAACTTTCACACTAATATGTAGTTGTTGTTCAAGAAGTTGAAGTTGGTATTTCTCCTTGTATACTTGATGAACAGAGTATCAACTACTGCCTGAAATCCAATATTGAAATCAAATGCCATAGAGATATAGAACTGTCGAGTTGTAAACTCGTCATTTTCCCATCAAGGAAACTCAATTGAATCACTCAAAAGAACAAGAAATCAATCATAATCTGGACAAGAAAACCTAGAAATAAAAACGAGAAGAACACCCAGAATTTTTATGCCGGTTGGTGAAAAACAAGTACCCCACTCTACGGGAGCTCATGTACCAGACTTCTGCACTATGAAACCAGCATATTCTGATAACAATTACATAGGAAAAATTGCACTATCAACTGAGACTATAGTAGGCCTTCATTAGCTTTCTTGAAAGAAAATACACACAAGATTCAAAACTTCAAAGCAGTGTGATAAGTATAATTTTGTACTTATCCGAGCTCACAAAAAGGGACGATTATGAGTACAATTATTTTTTTCAGTATAATGGTGTGTTTTTTTTGTTCATTATAGGATAATAACCAAATTCAAGTGTCAATCAAACGAAAAGAAAGCAAACGAAAGAAAAATAAACTCAATTGAACAGACAAAGATGCTTGAGGGGCTTGACATGAAAATACCAAAGAGAAAACACAGAAAATCACAAGAATTAACCATGCGATTGCATGGTTAATAAGAACTGCATTCGCAATGACAGCTTTTCAAAGGCAGAACTTAATGGACACAAGCCATGCGATCGCAAAGCGTAAGCCCATGCGATCACAAGGCTTTCTGCGGCAGCAATTTGGTAGTTTCCTGATGGGACTCTATCAAGTCCAAGATAAAACAACAACCAAAAACACATTTTGAAGATTTCGAGAATGAGTATAAAAGACATAATAGAGCACATATCGAGGGAGACAAATTTTGGAAAGAAAAAGAAGAGAAGAATCGAAGATCAAAGAACAGATTGAAGATTCTTGAGCCGAAATCACATGTTTTATTTACTTTTTCTTTTTCTTTCTCCAGAACATGATTGATACAATTCTTGTATTAGTTTACGAAATTATATCCGGCTAATTTACTTATTGCTAGGATAAACGATGAACCTCATGTTTTTAATTAATTAGAAGTTTTTTCGTTTTAGTAATTAATTGTTATTGGATTGATTATTCTTTATTCATTTTTTCTAATATTTTAATACTTGATCACCATTAGAATGTTTTGTGATCTATATTGAAGTTGAGAGATTCAATATAGATTAAGTACATAGAATTGAATAACATAGCGTCCAATAATAGATACAGATTACTATTATGCTTTATGAAATCTATTTAGGTGTTCTTGAGATTTTAATGCATATGTTTATGTTCAAAGCTTAATTAGAGATAATTAGGTTCGCATATCGATATAGAATTGATTGACCATCGAGAGAGATTTTTTATTATATTAGGATCGCTGATTTTCAATCCAACTATAAACTAAAGCGATTAAACAGATAGTTGATTAAGAAACGCGTAGGTAGATCGTGAATCCTAGTGTTGGTAAACTTGAAATCGTTCTCACAAATTTAATTTGATTGTTTGATAATTTAGATTTAATTAAATATAATTAGAATAGTTTTAGAATAAAAAATCATAAACGAATCTGTGTCCTTTTATTGATAAAGCTCGAGCTATAAATTAATTGGTTAATTGATGACTTGTCCTCGTGGGTTCAACACTCTACACATCATTATATTACTTGTTAACAATTCGTCCACTTGCGGGATTGAAATCACACAACAAATTTTTGACGCCGTTGCCGGGGACTAGTTTTATTAATTACTACATTAATTAATAATTTAGTTCTAACAAATTTATTTATTTATTTATTTTTCTTTTATTTTCCTTCTCAATTCTTCGTGATAGTGCTGAATTCCACCTATTTTCTAAAGTTCCAGGTGTCAAGTGTGTATGCGCTGTACAAAAGATCTTGAGCTATTTGATTTAGATCCAGAAATCAAACAGAGCTTTCACCAACGACAACGTGAATGAAGAGAAAAGAAAAAACAGCAAAAAGATACAATGGAAGACAACCGAATCAAGAATCTATTACCTACAAATGTGAGAAATAATCTTGCACCAATAGCTCGACCAATTGAAGTTAATGAACGTGATATTCTTAAGGGTGAGTATATGATGCCACCGATTGTTGAAAACCAGTCCAACATAATCTATCCGCCTTATGGACTTGATAACTTCTAGTTGAGGCCAGAAGTGATTAATTTGTTTTCGAATAATCTTCCGTTCTATGGTACAACTGATGAAAATCCTCAATACCATATTTCTCGCTTCAATGAATACTATAGAAATTTCAAATACCATGGTGTCAATGAAGAGGCACTTAAGATGAAGCTCTTTCTACACACACTAAAGAATAAAGCTAGAGAATGGTTAGGTTTTCTACCATCTGGGAACATCACTACTTAGACAGATTTGATCCAGAAATTCACGCTGAAATATTTCTCTAGCCAGAGTGAACAGACTGAAGTATGAAATATCCGATTTCCAAAAATCTGAGTTGGAAAATTTTCACGAAGCATGGGAAAGATTCAAGCAACTGTTCCGAAAGTGTCCAAGTCATAATTTTCCTTTAGCAGCTCAGAATCATTATTTCTACTCTGGATTAGCTACAACCAGTCGTTCTTCAGTAGATTCTGCAGCATGTGGCTCTATCTAAAATAGATCTGTCGGTAACCTTTACGACCTATATGAAACCATGAGT
Source organism: Forsythia viridissima (assembly GCA_030279155.1). Classification (NCBI taxonomy): domain Eukaryota; kingdom Viridiplantae; phylum Streptophyta; class Magnoliopsida; order Lamiales; family Oleaceae; genus Forsythia; species Forsythia viridissima. The sequence continues at coordinate 28,273,804 of CM059036.1, read as the reverse complement.
GAAGAGTTCGTTATGTGGCTAGATAGAGGATTGCAGAAGAAAGCAACAGGAAGGCATGAAGTGGAAATCAATTTGCTTGAACTGGCGAAAATTGATGCATTGGCAAAGCAGATGGAAGCAATAAAATATTCTCACTCAACCAATATGTTTCAGATGTCCCCACCAATTTGTGTAACATGCAGGGAAAACCATCAATCATCAGAATGCCCTTTAACCAAAGTTGATATGTCATCACCGAACAAGCTGTATATGCTTAGAATTTTCAGTAATAGCAAAATAATCTATACTCACATACCTACAATCCTGGATGAGAAATCATCCAAATTTCTCATATGGCAATACCCAAAACATTCAAAATCCGCCAGGAAGACCCCAGGAAAGAGAATGAGGATTAGAAGAAACAGTCACTAAATTGTCATAACGGATGGAGATGGAATTCAAAGAAGTGTAGAAAAGACAAGATGTTGCAATAAAAAATATAGAAAATCAGATTGGACAGTTGGCTAAACTGTTGACCGAGTGACAACCAGGCACATGGCCAAGCAATACCGAAGTCATTCCAAAAGGGCAAGTAAATACAATTACCACGAGAAGCGGAGTTGAATTGCCAGAAATTCATGTAAAGAGACCAGGTATAGAAAAGAAAACTGTGTCGAGCAAATAGAGAGAAAACAAATCAGATGCAGAAGTTGCACAAGAAAAATGGAACTCTCCACCAGATTATATTCTACCACCAGTTTACGTCCTTCCAATTCCATTTCTTTAAAGGCTACGAAAACATAAGCTAGACCAGCAATTCTAGAAAATTTTCAGTATATTCAAGAAACTCCATATCAACATACTTTTTGCCGATGCTTTAGCCCAAATGCCAAGCTATGCAAAATTTATGAAGGAAATTCTTGCAAACAAAAGGAAGTTAGAAGAACACGAAACAATCATGCTTATCGAAGAATGCAGTGCTATATTACAAAATAAGCTACCTCCGAAATTAAAAGATTTAGGGAGTTTTACTATTCCTTGCACTATTAGTAGTTTATTTTTTGACAAAGTTTTATGTGATTTGGGTGCTAGTGTGAATTTAATGTCTTATTCTATTTTTAAGCAGCTCGGTTTGGGAGAAGCAAAGCCAACAACACTATTATTGCAGCTTGCAGATAAGTCCATCAAACATCCAAGATGGATCGTTGAAGACATATTAGTGAAAGTGGACAAATTCATATTTCTTGCTGATTTCATTATTCTAGATATTTGCAAAGACAGGGATGTACCACTTATTTTGGTCGACTTTTCTTGGCTACTGGTCGGGCATTGACTGATGTGTAAACTGGGCAACTAAAGCTGAGGTTGAATGATGAAGATATCACATTCGATGTGTTTAAAGCAACTAAATTTCGAAGTTCTTCAGATTCTTGTTTCCAGATTGATGTCATTAACCAGAAGGCCGTGAATTTAGATGATAGTGCTATCTCCCAACATCAGGATGAACCAATTAGAGAAGAAGAGTATGTTGAGAAAGAGTTACATCTGTCTTCTGTGATCAAAGCCATTGAGGAAGCTGGAATCTTCATAGTTGAGTTCGAGCAGGGTGGTAAAATAGAATCATATCAATATGATAAGGGAAAAATCAAACTCTGGAAGGTGTACAAAAATTGGTGCAAAGACAATCGAGCCAGGTAAATCAAGTCCTCCAAAGATCTATTCAAAGTGTCTTGAGTGATCACCGTGACAAAGTCAAGCTAATGACTTTAAAGATGTGCTTAATGGGAGACAACTCATTTTTCTACCATTTTATTTAAATTTCCGTATCATTTAAATTTTGGGATTCTGTTGACATTTTGCACATTTTTACACTTTCAGGATTTAAAATAGGCACTTTTAATTCTAGGTAACAAGGAGATATGATCATCGTTGTTCTGCAAGTAATTAAAAAAAATTGGGTTCATCAATTTTATACCATGCGATCGAATGGTAACCATCTGCGATCACATGGCAGTTTTTTGCCCAGATTTTAACGTCCTCGCGATCGCAGGACGTTATGTCCTTGCGATTGCAAGGACAACCAAAAAAAAATAATAGTTTTTAATTTTTTTTAGAATTACAATTTGCAGGCTAGCTGGATGTCATTCAAGCGAAGGTTTGCCAACCGGTACCTAACCAAGACTCTCCACCAATAAATTCGACCATATTTCTTCATCATGCGCCATTCGATCCACCTCTGGGTAATCTATTATCTTTTTATATATTTCTTTTGAATTTTTTACATTGGGGACAATAATGTATCTTTCAAGTTTAGAGGTAGTGAAAAAATGCTTGATCTGATGATGATACTTGATATTGATTGTTAATTTTTTTTACTTGAAAAAAAAAGGTGACTATTTGCGTGTTTTTGTAACATGAATAGTCTTTCCGGCTAACGATAAAACTATTTATTTGAGTTTAGCTATAATCATAATGTGTGAACAGATTATTACTTTTATTTAAATGTGAGATTATTTAACCATGTCTGATAACGTGTTGTGTCAGCCAAATACGATGATTTTTAGCTATGTTGGTGCACTTAAATTGAAAGCAATTGGATACCTTTTTGAAACTTAGAATCATCTGTATCTCGAATAAGTAACCAATAGAGCGAGTACGTGTGGTAGTTAAGCTTATCTAGGTTGTGATTGATTCCATGTATATTGAAAAAATTGTGTAAAGCACTTTAGACCAGTTAGAGAAAGCTAAGTAATGACCAAATGTTAGGAATCTAATTCCCGAGCATGAACTTTTTGCACGCAAGGAACAATGCTATTACTAATATATAACTCTTTTCGTAGTCTTTTTTACTCGAGTGGTAAAGTTCATCGGCCTAAAGCTCGTTACATGAGTCATCTAGAAAGTTTAAAGGATTCAGTTTTGCACATTATTAATATCTTATAACTCTTTTCGTAGCCTTTTTGATTTGAGTGATAAGGCCCGTAGGAGTTTTTCAAAACTCGATGCCCTAAAGTTCAAAAGGCCCGGGAGTCATCGGCCTAAAGCTCGTTACATGAGTCATTTAGAAAACTTAAAAGATTGAGGTTTGCACTTAAGATTTGCAAAGTAAACATGAGGATTAGATAACTAATAGATTTGCACTTAAATTTGCAAAGTAAACATGGAAATTAAATAACTAATATGTTTGACTTACTTAATAGAAACTTCTTGGTTGAGAGCACTCAAAAGTAAGAGAATCTTCATAAACTTAGTTTGTTACGATTATTAGCTTTCTCAACCAGCTTCGAACAAGAAAATAATGAGTGAATTGTACCTTTGAACCAAAATCTCGAGAATTGAAAGAGAAAATCAATTTGGGAGAAAGTGTAATTTACGAGAGGGAAATGAAAAGTTGACCAAATGGTTGGATTAACTACTCTCACACACATATCAAATATGGTTTAAGTAGAATCACTTCTGCAATAGTAAATGCTTGGACACTTGTCATGAATTATAAGTTGTTGTAAAAACTAGAAGCAAGGATGGCAAGCTATTTATGTTATGAATTGTGTGATTGTTTATTTCATTCTATACATGATTGACTCTTAGTTTATTCGAGGACGAATAAAAGTTCAAGTTTGGGGGTGTTTGATAAGTACATTTTTGTAATTATCTGAGCTCACAAAAAGGGACGATTATGAGTACAATTATTTATTTTCAGTATAATGGTGTGTTGTTTTTGTTCAGTATAAGATAATAACCAAATTCAAGTGTCAATCAAACGAAAAGAAAACAAACGGAAGAAAAATGGACTCAATTGAACAGACAAAGAGACTTGATGAGCTTGATATGCAAATACCAAAGAGAAAACGTAGGAAAGCACAAGAATTAACCATGCGATCGCATGGTTAATAAGATCTGCGATCAAAATGCCAGCTTTTCAAATGCAGAACTTAATGGACACAAGCCATGAGATTGCAAGGCGTAAGCCCATGCGATCGCAAGGCTTTCCGCGGTAGTAATTTGGCAGTTTTCTGATGGGAATGAAACTCTATAAAGTCTAAGGTAAAACAACTATCAAAAACATGTTTTGAAGAGTTCGAGAAGGAGTATAAAAAGTAGAATATAGCACATATCGAGGGAGACAAATTTTGGGCAGAAAAAGAAGAGAAGAATCGAAGATCAAAGAACGGATTGAAGAATCGAAGATTCTTTGGAACATGATTGATACAATTCTTGTATTATTTTATGAAATCATGTCCGTCTAATTTACTTATTGATAGGATAAACGATGAAACCTCATGTTTTTAATTAATTAGAAGTTTTTTCGTTTTAGTAATTAATTGTTTTTGGGTTGATTATTCTTTATTCATTTTTTCTAATGTTTTAATACTTGATCACCATTATAATGTTTTGTGATGTATATTGAAGTTGAGATATTCAATATAGATTAAGCACGTGGTATTGAATAACATATAGTTCAATAATAGATAGAGATTACTATTATGTTTTATGAAATCCATTTAGGTGTTCTTGATATTTTAATGCATATGTTTATGTTCGAAGCATAATTAGAGACAATTAGGTTCGCATATCGATATAGAATTGATTGACTATCGAGAGAGGCTTTTGATTATATTAGAATCATCGATTTTCAATCCAAGGTAATTATAAACTAAAGCGATTAAACGGATAGTTGATTAAGAAACGTGTATTTGGATTCGCGAATCCTAGTGTTGGTAAAACTTGAATTCGTTCTCACAAATTTACTTTGATTGTTTGATAATTTAGATTTAATTAAATATAATTAGAATAGTTTTAAAATCATAAACGAATTTGTGTCATTTTATTGTTAAAACTCGAGTTATAAATTAATTGGTTAATTGATAACTAGTACTAGTGTGTTCGACGCTCTACATATCATTATATTACTTGTTAACGATCCATCCACTTACATGATTGAAATCAAACAACACAGTGTAACTCTAATAACCTGGCACTAAGATCTCACAGGCTATATAGAGTGTAAGTTTCTCCAAATTTCAATTTACAGGCCTCCGATTGTCTTGACGGTATCAGTCACGTTGAACTTCAAAACTACTGACTAACCAATGTATTATTATAGAGATTCAGAGTAATTACTAGAGCCTTTTCATGGTTTCTTCATTGAAAACGTCTAAATTTCGTATCAAATGGGCTACTAAATATTAAAAAGCATTGATTTTACAATCATTTTATGTCTGTTAATAACTCAGAAATTTATTTTATTTCTACTAATGTTTACACAACAGCGGTTAATTAAAGTAGAAAACAACATAATGCACGACCTGATTCCCAGGAAAGCAGACACTCGTGCGACTCTTCAGCCACCAAACAGGGAACCTGATTCAAGGTGCAAACAAAGTAAAGTTATACCATACTGAGAACAACCAAATACTATTATGTCCACTATACTGAGAAAAGGAAGTCGAAAAAGTAAATTTAAAATACTTGCCATTTAGCCTTGAAATTTTCTCTTGAATCTTCTAACATATATTGCCATTGTCACCCTCGTCCAATCTCCAATGTTCTTCCAGAAGTTGAAGTACGTACTTCTCCAAGAATGCTTGAGGTACAGAGTACCAACAATTGCCCAGAATCCGGTAATGAAACCAAATGCCATACAAATATAAAACTCTCGAGTTATAAACTTTTCGTCTTCTTCAACACTATTGCCGTTGCCATGATCAGTCACGACAGGGCCACGAGCATCTTCAGGACACACTACTAGAGGAAGCCCACAGAGTCCATTGTTCCCAGCATAAGCAGAGGAGTTGAAGCTCTGTAATTGAGTGCTTAACGGAATCTTCCCAGTCAAATTATTGTATGATAAGTCCAAAACGCTGAGAAAATGTAGAAGTGCAAGGCTGTTCGGAATCTCCCCAGAAAGATGGTTTCTAGACAAGTCAAGCCATTCCAATGTCTCCATTTGACCAATGTTTGAAATGATATTTCCCGTCAAATGGTTTCTCGATAAGTTCAAGAAAACTAAACCTCTCATATCAGAAAATTGTTGAGGAATAGTTCCAACTAACTTATTGCTAGAAAGATCAATACCCTTTACAAGTCCTAGTTTTCCATGTTCCGATTCTTTTCCTTTCCATTGAACTAAGATATTGTCAAAGTATCTATGGATAAAAGTATCCCGAGTGAATTTGTCATCAGGAACTATATATTCAATGCTTTCAGCTGAACTATTCCTTTGAACCATAGAAGTGAAATTGTTCAAACATTGCAGGATTTTCCCTGACAGGTTATTTCTAGAAAGGTCCAAGATCTGAATATTTGTAAGTTGGCAAATTGTTGGAGGTATGTTCCCTTGAAATTTATTAAATTGAAGGCTAACAATGGTCAATTTTCTTAGGTGTGTTCCTAACCATGCTGGAATATTTCCCGTTAGCTTGTTTTCTCCCAAATCAATTATTCTCAACTCCGTGCAATTCTTCAAAGACGAAGGCAAGTCACCGATCAAACTATTGTTGCGCAAGTGCAAAGTTTGAAGTTGATTCAGAGCACCCAGAGTGTAGGGAATTTTACCACAAAACCTATTATTTGCCAAATTGAGAACAATTAAATCATTCTTGTTCATCCAGCAGTCGGGAAGCTCTCCTGACAACTGGTTATCTGAGAGATCAAGGGCTGCAATGGCGAAGGGACCCTCAATTCTACATATGTGAGAAATGGATCCTGAGAACATATTATTGGAGAGTCGTACTTCAATAGAATCTAAAGTAGACAATGGAATTGGACCTGACAAATTGTTATAGCTTAAGTCAAACTCATATATGAATGAGACGATATCAGGCACTCTGCCACCAATGTTGTTATGAGAGAGATTTAGCAATTCTAAAGTAGGCACATTCCATAACCAATTAGGTAAGGTATCTGATATACTAGCAAAAGACAAATCAAGCTCCAAAAGACCATACTGAGTTTGGAGCCATTTTGGAAAATGATGCCCCAAATTGCAATGTTTGAGGTGTAAAACTTTCAAATGGAAAGGAGGAACCCAATCAGATCTCAAGTTCAAATACAGTGAATTAAAGGATAAATCTAGATTCACCAACTTGGCAAAGTTTGACAAGTGATCTTCAGTGATAGTACCTTCCATCGAATTTGAATCAACATATAATCTTTCAAGCTGTGAAAATACACTCAAATTCGACAACAATTTTCCTCCAATTTGATTATCAGACAAGTATAAAGTTTTGAGACTCGAAGCTTGCCCAAGGCTTTGCGGGATAAACCCTCTCAGCTGATTGTTGTTAAGTCTCAACTCTTTTAAAGATGAAAATCTGGTGATGTCTGGGAAGGGACCGGAAAGTTGATTGTAAGATATATCTATTGAACTCAAATGACTTAAATTTCCCAAAGAATTTGGAATCCCACCATGGAGCATATTTTCCATCAAATTGAGCTCGTGAAGAAAAATCAATTCCCCAAAGGCATCCGGAATAGGACCATCTAATTGATTACGAGAAAGGTCTACTCTGTAAGCGTATCTAGTAAAGTTAAACAACCACTGGAATGTGAAAGACGAAGTGAGATAATTTTTTGAGAGATCGATGAAATAAAGAGAGGAGAAGGAAGAATTAACGAAGAAATCAATCGCAGATAGAGTGTTGTCATGAAGTTGGCAATCACTCAATGTCAAATTTTTCAACAAATGGAGCTTCATTATTTGTGGCAGCCAGTTGGTTTCATTAAGGTTAACACTTGTCAAGTCGAGATGTGTTAAGGAAGAAAGACGAGAAAGCCACTCGAGGTTCTTGACTCTCAGGCCATTGTTACCTGTAAGGTCAAGATGATGCAGGTTGGTAAGGTTTCCAAGTTGACATGGAACATTGCCAGTGAAGTTTGAGTACCGAAGATTCAAGTCCGTTAAATTGTTTATGTAACCAATGAACTTTGGTATCTGACTTCCTCCGAAGTCAAAACCACTGAGGTCCAAATAATTCAAATGCTGCAACTCAAGCAATGCAGTACTAACCTTACCTCTCGACCGATAATATGATGGTACATTCAATTGATTCAGATCGAGCTGGATTACGTGACCGGATTCATTATTACAATTGATACCAACCCAATTGCAGCATTCCCTTTTATCTATTTCACTTCCCCAGGATGAGAGAACATCACCATCATCTACAAGGCCATGCTTAAACTTGAGAAGAGCTTGTCTTTCCCTCTCTATGCACATAACCTCTCCAGAAGCAGATACTGAAGTTGGTTTCATGCACAAAGAAAATATAAACAGCAGCAAATTCAGTAGTTTGATAAATCTATTAAGCTCCATTACTTTTTCTGATATGATGTTTCAAGAAATATTGAAATTTCTGACTTCTCTGTGGTCATATATATTCAATGTTGATTATATATTTCCAAACATGGCACAAGTAGACACCATCCTATAATTTCTCCTAGCGTGCAGAATGGGGAAGACAGAGATATTCCAAGTCCACTACAACAACGACTTCAATATTTATTGAATAATATGACACATGACACGATGCAATGGACTCCTAGCGTGCAGAATGGGGAAGACAGAGATATTCCAAGTCCACTACAACAAAGACTTAAATATTTATTAAATAATATGACATGACACGATGCAATGGAGATAAAGAACATTTAATATCGGTTCGAAAAATAGAGCATTTACGTCCACACCCTTACAAACTGAGCATTGGGTTTCTAATTTTAAATCCTCAATGGATGAAAACTTCCTGTTTCAGCCGTTAAAAGACAATTTATGTGTTAAAATAAAAGGAAAAGGGAAAAGAGGAAATTGGTGATTTTGCTACTAGGATGAGGATGGGACCATGGATAATTATAGCTGAACCCTTACGCATGTGGCTGATGGGGAGCTGGGGACGGTAGCAACAGCAGGTTTCGGTGTCTTCTTTTCTCAATCTCTTTTTGTTTTATTTTTGTTAAAATAAAAGAAAATTGGCACAATAGTTTTTAACATTTGTCCTCAGTGCAAAAATGGTCCCTAAAATTTATTTTTTGGCACATAAATTCTTAACTTATGTGTTTTTGTGCTTAAATAGTCCTTATTTGATATAAAATATAACTATGCCCTTAGTTTTAATTAGAGAAAAATGTAATTAAATTTCTTGTAAGCGTGCAAATAGGTCCAATACTTTTATTTTTTTCTAAAAAAATTAAAAGAAACTAACGAGTTTTTTTTTTTAAAAAAATTAACACTTTATTGACCAAATTGTTAATATACTAAATTGTTTTGTATATTTTACGAACTATCTAAATTTAAGTTCATAATTATTAACAAATATGTTAAATAATTTTTTTATTAATTAATTATATTATTTAAAATTTAAAATTTTATTTTATCTTTGTTCAAATACTTTTATTTAATTGAACTATTCATTTATTAACTACAAATATTAGAGCTTCAATTGTATTCTTTATATTTTAATTTATCGTTTTATTATCGGTCAAAAATAAAGAACACATAATATGTAAACTAATTTTTATTAGTATTTTTATGTTAAATAAAAACATAATAACATTGGTTCAATATCATAAAATTATGTACGCCATTTTATTATTTATTTAACTTAATTTTTATTCAAGTTTTTCACATTACATAGGAATTACATATACTTAAAGCACAATAATTGTACATTTTTCTCTTGTGACAAATTTAATTGACACGATTATAGTGATATATTTAATATGTTAAACAAAATATTATTTAATAAATGTACCGTGCAAATGTTATGAATCTATTTGTAATTTTTTTTAATTGAAACTAAGAGTATATTTGTCTTTTTTTATCAAATAAATGACGAATTACGCACCAAAACACGTAGGTTAGAAATTTTTGTGTCAAAAAACAAATGTTATAGACTATTTCTGTACTAAAGATAAAAATTAGGGACTATTTGCGCCAATTTCTCCAAAATAAAAGCAAAAGAGAAGAGGATGTGGGAGGGGTGGAAATTGGTAATTTTTTAATACTTTTTTTTTTTTGACGTAAATGCTCTATTTTGTGAAGAATGAGGGCCCCGGTTGTAATTTTTCGTATTTGAATATTTAACTTAAGAAAAATCTTTTGACATCAATTAAGTAATGAGATTGATTGAATTATTAAAAATCACCACCATCATATCTGTCCAATTGCAATCAACACTCTAATATCAATTACTTTTCTGAGAAAAGATCTGGACCTTGTGACGGGTCCAGAAAGTTTCCCGTCTGACTGCGTGTCAATCACGCAGCCAGTGAAAAAAAAATAAAATTGACCCTCCCCACCCACCCACCCACCCGCAAGAAAAACAGCCCCCACCCCTCTGCGCCGCCAAAAAAGCCCCCCTCCCTCGCCCTTTTCAGCCGCAAAAAAAGCCAGCCACCCTCCCTCAACTTTTTACAGCCCCCCCCCATCTATTTAATTTTATACACCCCAACAAATCCATTTATTTTCTTTCTTCCCCCACCTATTTATGCACTACTCAACATAACAATTTTTCATCATCAAATACATATTTTCTCTCCTCATTAGAATAAATATTTTTCTTGAAATTTGTCCAACACAATCGCTTTATTTATTTTACCCAAATTTGGCCAACATCAAACGTTTTCAATCACTTTTGTTTTCTAAATTTATTTTATCGAATTTGTGTCCCACTTGTTGTTTTTCATATTATTCAAAGGTTAGTAATAAATTATTAATTTATTTTTTATTTTTGTTATTTGTACAGATTTATTTTTTGTAATTTGCAAGTTAGTTGTAATATTGTTAATAATTTTTTATATATTTTTTTTATTTACACATATAATTGATGTGGCACTAGTGGTCACGATAGAAGAACTTGTCCTACGTTACAAAATAAGTAAGTTAATGTTATATATTTCCTTATTGTTTTATTAGTGTTTGGTCCATTTGTTTTATAATAGATAATAATTTGATTGTTGGCTTGGATAACACAAATCAACCACAATACTTGTAGAATTCGTCAGACCAACAACATCATGCGTCGGACCCACAGTACGCATATCATGTGCCGGACTCACAGTACGCACAGTACTCATATCATGCGCTGAACCCACAATACCCATATCATGCTCCGAATTTATTACTCAAATATAAACTAATTAATTAGTCTCACTGTAATCTTAATAATAAAATTAACGTTAACTATATTATTTATTATATGATATAAATAATATATAACTTAATGAAAATTAATATATATTATATATTTTTTTAAAAAAATACAATGAATATAATAATAAAAAATTTATTTTTAATTTAATAAATTTAATTATATTAATAATGTAGATATAAATTTGTTGGTAAATAAATAGGTTAAAGTATAAATAGGTTGAAGAAGGGGGTTTAAAGTATAAATAAATGAGGGATCGGAGGATAAATAAGTTGAAAAAAAGGGTTTAAAGTATAAATAGGGGGTTACATTTATTTGCATAGGAAGGGTGGGTTTTTACGCAGTGGGTGGATGGGTTTGCCAGACGGAAAACTTTTTGACCCGGTCCAGATCTTTTCTCTTACTTTTCTAGCATGAAAAATGCTATTAAATGTCAGGAAACTTGTCCTAAGTACGTTGGAGAAATGGAAAAATACTAGATTGATTGAATTAATATATAGATTCCATATATTCCATGTTCCTACAACTGACAACAAAAAATTACAGAATGTGTACAATTTGTCAAATTATAGGGGTCTTTTGGACGTGGACTCTAGAGTCAGTCTTTTTGGTTCGTGTGGAAAGACTAATAACATGTTTGGTAGGATGTTTTTTTGATCTATAAGTTGATTAAATGTTATTTTTATTTACATATTTTATAGAATTTATAATTTTCATCTACTCTTCTATACACACATTATATAAGACTCACCGTTCATACTGTATAAAAAAATTTATCATACAAGCATTAGTTCAAACATGACGTTAAATTCAAGGATGATGGCAATCTCAATAATTCATTTAAGTCAATTAAGGAAGGGGCAGTGGAGAAAAATGCAAAACACAAGGCAAGTGCATAAATTCATTTTAAGAAAAGTCATTTAACATGTTGAATTTTAGGCGTGCATAGAAAAAATTTCGTTTCAGAATCTTAAATTGTCAGCTTAATTTCCATTATGATAAAAGCATGAATTAAGTGGGAAAGAAATAGAAAACTAGTTTTAGTTCTATTTTAGGCATGCCCTTATAGATAGAGCTGGCAAATGGGTTGGATTGGATCAACCCAACTCGTCAGAGCAGGGCCACACATGAAACTGAGCTTGGCCAGTTTTGTATAGGCCAGAAATATACTAGCCCAATCCAGTCTATTGGCCCAAATTTTTAAAACAAATTTTTTATACAATCTAATACATTACATCAAATACAATCTTAGATAAATTTAGACTATATATTTTGAGATTTTTAAAGAGATTAATTTATAAAATTGGGGCTCTCATGTATTAGTTAATAGATAAAAGTCATTTTTCTTCCAAAATAATAATTTCTTTTTTGTTAATTGTAAACTATTTTTAGACACTTTTTTGAAAAAAATACAAATATTAAAAGCATGCTAGTCTTATTGTTTTGAGATATAAGCATGTTTGACTTAAATTAAAAGATTTACTTATAAGTAAATTTAAAATAAATAATTTACTTGTCACACCAAATTTATTTTGGATTGAAACTTAAATTAAACTAAATTTTAATTAAATCTAAACAATTTTATGTTGGATCCTGAGATTTTTGGACTAATGTTTATTGGTGACTTTGGTTTAGATCATTTTATATTGATATTATTTGAATTGTGTATTGGGGCTATTCACAAAATGAGTGATTAGTGTTAAGGAGCAAAAAATCAAAAAATAAATCAAAAAATAAAAATTCAAAAAATAAAAATTGGGCCGGCCCAACTAGCCCGCGGGCACCGTTGAGAAAATTGATTTTGTGCTTGAAGAAGATTGGCCTGAGCAACCCACTGAGACTGCAAGCAAAGACAAGAGAGATTCTTATGATAAGTGGGTAGCTGCAGACAAGTTGGCTCGCTGTTATATTTTGGCATCAATGTCAAATGTGTTACAGCAGAAGCATGACAGTCTTGAGAGCTCTTATGATATAATGAAAAGCCTCAAGGACATGTTTGCACATCAAAGTAGGAGAGTTCGATTCGAAGTCATTCGCACCTTACAGAACATCCGCATGAAACCTAGAACGCCAGTGAAGGACCATATGTTGACCATGATTGGACACTTCAATGTAGCGGAGAATCTGGGTGCAACTATTGATCAAGATACTCAGGTTGATATGGTATTGAACTCTTTACCTGATATGTTTTCACAGTTTACTATGGACTATCACTTACACAAGATGGATATGCCATTGACTAAGTTGATGAATGAGTTGCAAAATGTGGAAAGTGCTCTTAAATCTAAAGGTGGCGATACTTATGCAGTAATTGGTAGCTCCCATGTTTCCAAGCCGAAAGGCGGAAGTTGAAAGAAAAGGAAGAGAGCTAACAAGAAGCAGGAAGGCAATAAGACCAACACAGATAGAAAGTTGAAAGGCAAGTGTTTCAAATGCGGTCAGAAAGGACACTGGAAGAAAGACTGTCTTGATGCACTAGCTAAAAAGGAGCATGGTGCTGATGGTTCAGGAGAGCAGAAATTCAGAGAAGACCAATTTACTATTATAGTCGGCACATGAGCAATAGTTTCGGCGAGAGCTGTATGAGTAGTTTATTTTATTTCAATAGTGGTAGGTGTTTAATTTTTAAAGACTGTTACTATATCCCTTAGATAAAGTGGAATATAATTCCCATTTTCTTGTTAATAGGACAAGGTTGTTCTCTTATTTTGCGCTAACGCGCTTTACTTTTGATGAATAAAGCTCCTATTTGTGCCGGATATTGAGTGTCTTTATATATTAAACTATTCCACAAATGAAAATAATAATACTTCTACAAACCATAATAAATAAAATGTATGCCATACTAGTAATACATATCTATGACTCTTAGACTTGGACGCATCAACCTTAACATGATTCAAAGACTGACAAGGAATGGTACCCTCAACTCAATTGAGGTCGAACCATTGCCAGTCTCTGTGATTCTTGTTTGGAAAGGAAAGATGACTAAGTTCTTTTTTAGCAAAAGAACATAAAACCAAAGAAGTATTGGAACTAGTTTATTCTAATGTATGTGGACCTATGAGTACACCTGCGAGAGGGGCTATGAGTATTTTATCACATTTACATATGATTACTCTAGATTCGGATACATTTACCTGATGACTCGAAAGTCAGAAGCTTTTAAGAAATTCAAAGCATATCGGACTAAGGTCGAGAAACATTTAGGTAAAAGTATAAAGACATTTCGATCACATCAAGGTGGCGAATATCTCTCAGGAGAATTCAGGAATTACTTAATAGAAAATGGTATAGTTTCTCAACTGAGTGCGCCTGGTAGACCCCAAAGGAACGACGTTTCATAAAGAAGAAACAAAACATTGTTAGATATGGTTATGTCAATGATAAGTTTTTTCAACTCTACCTATCTCAATTTTGGGATGTGCACTTAAGACAGCTGCATATATTCTTAACTTAGTTTCATCTAAGTTTGTTCCCAAGACTCTCCTGGAATTGTAGAATGGGCGCAAACTAAATTTGCGTAACATTCGAATTTGGGGATGTCCGGCTTGTGTGCTGAAAGGGAAGACAGAAAAGTTGGAGTCTAGGTCAGAAATATGCCTGTTTTTGGGATATCCAAGAGGCACTAGGGGATAATTCTATAGTCCTCTAGATAGGAAGGCCTTTTGTTATTACAAACACGACCTTCCTAGAAGATAAGTATATTAATAAATGTCAGTCTAAGAGTATGGTTGTTTTGGAATAAATGAGTGGGAGCGATTCTACAACATTAATTCCTGAAATACAACCTAGTGACAGACGACCAATGGTATCGCAAACACCTAGGGAACGTTATCTGAGTGGAAGAAATGATTCATCATCTAATCCCATAGATCAAAAAAATGTTCAAGGTAATGAGGAGGTATTTGTATCACCTGAAGGTGATACCAACATTGATGCAAATGTTACAATTCAAGATCCATCGTCCATTAGACAAAGTCAGAAGATCATCAGAAAACCTTCTAGGTACTTGTTAGTAGGAGAATCCAAACAGGCGATCTCCGTATAACAAGTAGATGATTCGACTTCATATAAGGAGTCTATGGACAAAATGATAATTTTTATGGTGCTTTATGTGGACGTTATTTTTCTCATAGAAAATGATGTGGGAATGTCATAATCTACGAAAGCGTGGTTGGCCCAATAGTTTTCATATGAAGGTTTTGGACAAAGCTAGATGTGTTCTAGGGATTCAGATCTTAAGAGATCGAATAGAATAAGCTGGTAGTTTTGTCCCAAGCTATATATATTGACAAGATGCTTATTAGATTGCCATGCAAGATTCTAAGAAGGGTAATTTGCCTTTCAAACATAGAATCTAACTATTTAAGGAGTGTTCCCAAAGAAATTCCTGAAGAGATAGATGACGTGAGTAGAATACCTTATGCATTTGCAATGGGTAGTCTCATGTATGCTATGCTGTGCATTAGACCTTACATTTGTTATGATGTTGGTATGATAACTCGTTATCAGTCTAGCCAGACTAGAACATTGGGTGATGGTAAAGCATATCCTTAAATACATTCAGAGAACAAAGAATTATATGCTGGTTTACTCTTCACCATTGGGTATATGGATTTTAGGATTATACTCTAGGGCAAGTGGGAGAATTGTTGGGTTGTATGCCCAAATAGTATAATTTTGCTGTGATGAAATGACAATTTTATATTGAATAAAATTTTGGTTTGTATTCATTTATTATTATTGCATTTGTTTAATATTGAGTATGTAAATAAAATG
This sequence comes from Forsythia viridissima, assembly GCA_030279155.1. NCBI lineage: Eukaryota > Viridiplantae > Streptophyta > Magnoliopsida > Lamiales > Oleaceae > Forsythia > Forsythia viridissima. The sequence continues at coordinate 28,257,896 of CM059036.1, read as the reverse complement.
CCAATGATCACTTGTGATAATATAAGTTGGATGATTGCGTTAAGAAGTATAGTGTGACACAACTTATATTTTGATCATCAGTAAAATTGTTCACAACTTATGTATAAAGGGTTGGCGCCTTGTACTGGAAGGTTGTGTTGTTGACTATTTAATCATTCGGGTTTGCGATTTGTCCTTATCCCAGAAATGGATTAATGGTGACACTAGTACACTTGGAGTGTATTGAACGGACCACGTGACGAATTTGATTATATAGCATGACCGTGCAAATAATTAAATTCTACTTGATCGTCGGGTATTTCATCTAAATTCCTTGACAGGATTGTGTTTATCTTTTTGTTAGTTTGATGGTTGTTTGATTCACCAATGGGTGAGATCAATTTAGTTGATCAAATATCTCGGTGAGTTGGGAGCTTAAGAATGAGCGAAGTAGAGAATACGAATTCGTGTCGGGAACTGTCGCCCTGAAAAGTGAATAGAGTGACAACTTAAGTATTTTCTGTTGAACAGGTGTTTAGCGACGGCTAAACTTCGACATCTATAAATTAGTTCACAGGACCGTTGAAGAAAATGTAACTTAAAGTTAGTGAGAATAATTAGAAGGGCAAAACGGTCATTTATGCTCATAGTTAATTATCGGATCTCAGACAGGAATGAAATATATATATGGTAGGTCAGAGGAAAGTATTACAGCTTCTGTAATTTTATATATTCTGAGAGTGCAGTCTTTTGTCTTTAGTAGAAAAAGCAAAAGACTAATAATTAGATTGAGGGATCTAGGGTCGACTAGACGGAATCTAATTATTGGAGCTTAGAAAATATATGTCCGATCAGGTCCTGTGGTAGCTCTATAAAGTTTTGGGCTTAATCACAATTACTATAAAAGTTTTAGACTTAATTGTAATTGTGATATAAGTTCAAGAATTACATGTGTAATTAAATCAATCCTAAACTAATTGGACTTGGATGCAATCAGGACTCTTGTCGTTGTTTGCAATCAGAACTCTTGCTTTATTTATATCACATTGCTTGTGACACAAATGAATTCAATCAATCAAGAAAAGAGAAGAAATTTAGCTTCTTGGTTTTCTAGATCTGACCAATCCATAAATTAGTTTTTGATTTAATTAAAAGGTGCCCACACGCCGGTGTAATCCAAACTTTGGAGAATACCATAGAAGGCTTGAACGTTGGGAGCAGCAAGTTCGTGAATCAAAAAGTAGCAAGTTCGTGAATCAGATCCAGACCAATATCGTTTATCGATTTAAGTATAATACTAATCCATTAGTAATTTAATTATAATAAATACGTGAACGCCTAACAAAGATCCTAATAAAAGCATAAATTAAGTGGGAAAGAAATAGAAAACAAGTTTTAGTTCTGTTTTAAGCATGGCCTTATAGATGACCATTAGTTTATTTTGAATTGAAGGTTGCATTGTATTGTTCAATTGAGCATCCTATGAAGTTCCTTAAATTGCTTTATGACAATATAAGTGAGTATTTGCATAGGGAAGCTTAGATAGACATAATTTGTATTTTGATTGATAATTAATTAGTCCTAGACGAGTGATAACATATGTTGGCACTTTGTTCTAATAAAGACATAGAGTCAAATACACCACCAATTGGGAGACAGGTCTGTCTTAACTGTAGAGATCGGTCTCCAATAGTTGTAGTGACACTAGTACATTTGAAAATATATTCGACAGAACCTTTGTCTAGAGTTTAATTTTATAGCTAGACCATGTGTGTGCCACTGGAAAATTTTTCATCATTTAATTTTGTGAAAATAAAAATTTTAGTTCATACGAACTTTCTAATACGATTTAAAATATTTTAGTCTCGTTAAATATTGTTTTTGTTTGCCTGAAATCTTATTTCACGTGTTTTCCCACTCCATCACTGCCAAACAGCCCCCCTTCCCGCCACTTTCACAAAAAACCCGCCCCTCCATGATCTGCCAACTAGCCAACTAATTCACTCTCATGAAGTTCAAAAACTGCCTCACAACTTCTCCTCATTTTTCAGCACTTCTCCACTATCTAAAAAACTGCCAATAATCCAAAGTCTCTCTAGATTTCAGCCCCTTCTGTCCCAATTTCCCTCACTTTTAAGCCCACATAATTTATTTCCCCCAGTTTCTCCCCCAGAATTCGGCACCTTCGACCCGATTTTTCTCTCATTTTTGAGCCACATAAATCAACTGACTCCCCCCCCCCCCCAAAGTTCCCAGATTTCAGCCCCCATAAGTGCCCTTATTCCTTTCATTTAGTCCCCCCCCCCAAAAAAACTCTAGAAATCTCTTCCTTGAACTCTATTTTCTGCCCTCCGGAATTTCAGCAACAAGTAGCATTTTCTTTCTACAGTTTCTACCCCTCCAAGACCCCAATTTTCCCTAATTAATTCAACCCTCAAAGATCACAACATTCATCCTCTTTTAGTGTCCATATTTTTCCCTAAAAGGTCTTCCTTTTTTCTCCTCGACAATCGGCCTCCACCCCGCTAATATCCTCACTTAAACTTCCATACAACACACAAATTTTTTAAAACAAAAAAGCAAGCACGATTTTTTTTTTTGGAGGAAATGTTCAGCAACATTTCATGTAGCGACCAATAATTTTTTTGTCATTTAATTTCATGAAAATAAAAATCTTAATTCTTTGCGTCGCTACGTACTTCCAAGTATGATTTGAAATATTTTAGTCACATTAAACGTTGCGTGTGTTTGCCTTAAATCTTATTTGATGAATATGAAATATTATTTATCACATCGAGCCTCGTTAATTTTCTTAGATCGAATAAATTTTCTTGAGTTAATCTCTTGGATATTTTTAGGTCAACCGTTAAATTAAAAACAAAGCAAGTATTAAACATTAATTTCGGCCCAATTTCAGTCCAATAATCTGTCGGGAAAATTACACATAAAACCTACTTTGAAATATAAAATTAAAATTTAGTGGTTAATATTAATTTTTTCATATATATCATTAAATGATAACATAAATTGAATATTGATTGGATGTAAATAGTCTTACTATTCTACATTGTTATCTTAATTAATAACATAATTATATCATTATCGAATAAATATTTTATTCCATAAATTTCTCATTTTTAAATTTCAAATACATAGTTCATCAGATCTAATTCTCTGTCTATTATTTCATTAGGAAGCCACATTCATCTGTAATATTTATCGGTGGCACTTTTGAAGGCTTTTTCTGCCGCATAATTGATGATGAAGATGCCACAATCACTAATGCAAAATAACGGATATCATTTAAATTAGAGACTTCACAATGGAGTTCAATTGACCGCAACAAAAAAAGTTGAGTACACAAGTTTGCATGAATGTATGTTTTAATATCAAATAATCTTAAATGGGCATAATTATATTAGATTTTATATCAGAACGTGGTAATCAACATGAGTTGATAATGTAACAAAACTTGTTAACAAACACTAAAAAGTTATCATACATTGGAAAAAATACATTAATATTGTATTGTAATAAGTATGTATATGTTTACAGCGTGAGGTAGCGTGAGGTAACTGAAGGTAGTATACCTAACATTTATTGTTTCATACGTCGAAACTAATGTTATAATTTCAGTTAACATACGAATGTTTCGCAATCTATCCTAACATCAATTAATGAAAGATATTTTTCACAATAACAAAATATGCTATAGTGAATAACGGAATTTTAGAAATATGATCTAACAATACAAAATAATGTCTAAGAATAAAAAATGTAAATGGCAAACAGGAACTTACCTTGGTTTGTTCAAGAACACGAACACTATATTTCTTCTTCATCGACTTTGTTTTGACTTTCTTATCAGAATGTTTCTTCATGTTCCCTAAGAATATTGTTTTTTAGATTACATTCAAAGTTGCAAACTCCATGAACGCATATGAAAATGACCTAGATTTTTTTTATGAAATGGTGATTAGAGAATGCTAGGGTTTCAAATTGATGGACAATTGGGGAAAGGTGCGTGATTTTCTCTATGAAGATTTCCAAATGCGAACAAATCCCTTGATAATGGAAAATTTCGGTTATAATAGATGGATTTAAGAAAATTAATTATTATTTAAAATATTGCAATAAAATGTATTTATATAAATTTAAGTGTAAGTATGGAAAAATTTAATATATATAGGTATATTTCAAATTTTGAAAGAGGAATACCAGTAAATGACCTTTGCACATAAAATATTTTGTCAAATAGCTTTTGACCAGAAAATAAATAAATAAAATTAATTCCAAAAATAAATAATAGATAAATGACCTAAATGTCCTCACAATCCCTTAACACACTTTCTCCGTCATTTCATCCCCACAATCTCCATTTCCAAAGGCAACTGCTATCAATTGTAAAATTCTACAAAATTCCAACAATAGTAATTTTGTGAATTCAAAACCAGTTTTTGAGTCCAACAACATTATATCCATAACCATTGTCTTCGCCCTCACCTCTCCATTGCCCACTTTAGCCATCTCATCTCTTAATTCTCAACCTTTTTCACTTCCTTCCACTCTATTTTCACAGGTCAAGAACTTGCCTACTAGGTTGGAATATGGGTATTTCTTTTTATTATTATTATCTGTTTTTTTTTTTTTTTGAGATTTGGTTCAATAATCTTGTGTAATTCTTAATTATTTAGCTTATAACTTAACAGGTATTTAATTAGTTTTATTGGTAAACAGGTTGCAATATTAAAGCTTTGATTTTGATTACTACAAGATTTTAGCAGCTGGGTATTGTTTGATCTGAATTTTAGAGATCTTGGCTGCTTTTTCATGTCATATTTGATAAAAAGTTTTGATTTTTATGTTATTTTTGAATATGGTTTTCGCTGCCGACTGATGAATTTTGTTGTTGGAGAAGTCTTTTTACTAATTTAGTTTTAGAATCGATTCGAAGATAAGTTTTTTTTTATTGTTAACGACTTGATTTGGATTAATACCCTTATTGAATTGGGATCAGAAACCGTAATTGATATTCTTTTTCTTTTTCATTTTTGAATAATTAACTCCAGCAGAAGCTTGTTTTTACTAAATGAAAATTTCATTTGTAAACTGGTAGCAATGAACAACCCCACATAGACGAATAATTTTCCTAAGTTTTTGGTTTTATCGGTAGATAAGTTGTTTGCTGTGTTTGTGTTGTTCTTTTCTTCATCTTGACAATTTCTTTTATTGCATCTGGGATTTTGGATATATTGTCATCCATTGTTATAAGTGGATTGCAGTTGTAGAAGAAAGAAGGATTTGGAGTGGTTTCGATAAAAAAAAGAGGTGTTTCTTTTGCAGTCAAATCGGGAAGGTGTGGTAGAAGACCGGGTTTGTTTGGTCTCAAGGGACTCTTCCAGATCTGATTGTGGACTTTTCACGGTCAAGTTCATCGAATTTTCTTTAACCGGACTTGACCTGAATCTTGTTCAACACAGCATATGCTAATGTGGAGGCAAAAAAAGGCAGCTGAGATTTTTGGAGGGGAATTTGATCCTTAGAATGAGTTTATGTGACTGATTTTTCATTTGATTGTTATGTATTGGATTTTTGACATGTAAAGTTGCTGTAAATGTATTATATTTCACTAGGTAAATGTGAATGGTTAATGTGTGAAGTGTATGGTTTTTTATTGTTCAGTTGTTATGTTTAGTAAAGAAATTTTCATAATGGCAGGCATGCCATTTTAGTGATACCGTCATGGCATGCATGGCGTTATACCTATAAATGAACCCGAATAGGTTCTAACTTCTTAAAGTAGTAAAATTTGCTACATTTGAATAGCAACATGATGTTTTGGAGGTCCGGAATAGAGAAATACATAAATAGTTTTTATAAGGGCACGCATGCCGTTCTAGTGATACCGTAACGGCATGCATGGCGTTATATCTATAAATGAACCCGAACATGTTTTAACTTCTTAAAGTAGTAAATTTAGATACATTTGAACAGCAATATAATGTTTGAGAGTCCAGGAATAGAGAAATACTTAAGTAGTTTTTATAACGGCACGCATGCCATTCTAGTGATACCGTAACGGCATGCATGGCGTTATACCTATAAATGAACCCGAACAGGTTTTACTTCTTAAAGTAGTAAATTTAGATACATTTGAACAGCAATATGATGTTTGAGAGTCCCAGAATAGAGAAATATGATGTCAAATTTTAATTAATTCGCAAGTGTACGAATCTATTGGAATATAGATAAGTAGTAACGAGGTCGATCCCACAGAGACTACTATGGAGAAAGTATAATTTAATCCTAATTAACTATTATTCTAGGCTAGTTGGGTCGAAAAGGTTTTTGTTGAAATTATTGAATTTAAAGACTAACTAATTATGCTAAAACAATTACTTTGAAGAATCAAGTTGTGTAAAACACCAAGGTTTCGAAATCCACCATTGTTTAACTTAACAATTATTCAATTATTGATTAATTCCCAAAAACACACGACAACACGAAATCAATCTATTGTCGTCCCTAAAGATTTATCAATGAAGTCCAGAAGAAGAAAATCTAATTTAGGCTCCCCTTTTGCTTCTAACATAAATCACTTAAGCGTTTTTCGTATCAAGTTAATTGAAAGAAAACAAAGAATCAAAGAATCTCTAAGCATTCTATGTATCCCAATTTGAATAAAAGATGACGAAAAATCAAAAGCAATTAATAGAACATATTTAAGCATCAAGCATGGATCAATTAAATCAATATCTAACTATCAGAAATACATGATATTTAAGATGAAAGAGATATAATTTAATTAATCAAACAAGAACGAACCATGAACATTAAAGCTCTAAAAAGAAATTAAACGAATAACGAAATAATCAATTAATTAAAACAAGGTTTCATCGTTTACCTTGACTAGAGAAACTTAGAAGAACATAATTAAACTAAAAAGAAAAGAATTAATAAAACCCGGCATGGATTATAGGAGAAGAAATCTTCGAAGAAGTCTTGATCGTCAAAGAGTTGTCTTCTCTTCTTCTCTTCCGTCTTCTCTTGATTCGGCTCCCAAAAAATCCAACCCCTTGATATGAGAATACAATTTATATTTATACTACCCTAATTGTGCCCCAAAATATCCCAAAAGATTACAAAATTCGTGGGCCAAACATTACCTAATGAAATTGGAACTAAAAAAGGAAATAAATAAAAAATAAGAATTCGCAGAAGAAAATGGCCTGGGCGATCTCCCAGGCTATTCCCGGGCGATCGCCCAGGTGAGACCTTTTGGTCTCTGTTATCTGTGCGTATTGCTGGGCGCTCGCCCAGCTTTGATTTTTCACTTCTCACATTTTGGTCCTTTTTGTTTCAACAGTCACCACTTTGGTCCTTCAACTTTAGGTCTTGATCATTTCAGTCCTCCATCTTTTCATAACATCCCATTTGGTCCTTCAACTTTACATAATCTCCAGTTTGGTCCCTCAACTTTGGGTTGAGTGCAATTGAGTCCCCGAACTTATTAGATATCTTCTAATTTATTGCTCTTTTCGCCCAATCTTCTCTACTTCTTCACAAACAAGTCCAAAATTGAAATAGAACAAGAATAAAATAGATTAAGTAGAAAAGCAACTATATGACGGCATAAATGATTAATTTAAAGGCCAAAATAGGTGCATAAAATGCACTTATCAAAATACTTAAGTAGTTTTCATAACGGCAAACATGCCGTTCTAGTGATATCGTAACGACATGCATGGCGTTATACCTATAAATGAACTCGAACAGGTTCTAACTTCTTAAAGTAGTAAATTTAGGTATATTTGAACAACAATATGATGTTTGAGAGTCTCCGAATAGAGAAATACTTAAGTAGTTTCTATAACGCCAGGCGTGCCGTTCTAGTGATACCGTAACGGCACTTGTGACGTTATGCTTGAAATCTCTTTTGCAAATTTTTTCAAGCATTTTATATGCTTATTCAATGTTAGAATAGTTATTATACTGATTCATAAGAAATTTCTCTACCTCTAAAACTATTATATGACATATTCTCCATGAACACAATATGCACATATTCTCCATGAACACAATATGCATGAATTTTTTTTACATACTCAAGTTCTTTACTAACAAATCAACTAAACTAAGTATCGTTAAGGTCATTATAACAAATAAGACACATATTAGCTTATTTGTTAAAAAATAACATCTTTATGGCCGAATTAGGCAAGACATTAGTATTGCAGGACCATAACGGCAAGCGTGCCGCTTTAGTGTACTCATAACGGCATTGCTGTCGTTATGTTTCTAAACTGTTTGGAATGACTTCGAAGCTGATACATTGACTTGTTATGGTGATTTTATCAAAAATAAGATGTTCAATGCTGAAGTGAACAATAGATAAGACCTTTTAGGACCATAACGACAAGCGTGCCGCTTTAGTGTACCCATAACAGCATGCTGCCGTTATGTTTCTAAACTGTTTGGAATGACTTTGAAGCTGATACACTGACTTATTACAGTGATTTTATAAAAAATAAGAATGCTCAATGCCGAAGTGAACGATAGATAAGAACTTTTAGGACCATAACGGCAATCGTGCCGCTTTAGTATACCTATAACGGCATTGCTGCCGTTATGGTGCTTGTTACATATATAACTTATTGTTACATATCTTTTTAACTCCATGTTAATATTGAACTTACTGGAACATACATCACAATAAAAACCACCACATTCAATCAATATAACTTCAACACCATGGAAATAACACAGTTTTGCAATTTTGAGAATGGCAAAATGAATAAAAATTTTGAAATGTGCGCTGAAAGTGGAAAAATAAGATAATGACATGAGTGCCGTTATAGATCACAGATAACGGCATATATGATGTTATGGTATATTCTTAGGCAAATGCATATATTAGCAACAATGCTGTAAAGGCCCAATGTTATATACATGCTGGCAGTGGAAAAATAAGATAACGGCATGGATGCCGTTATAGATGACAGATAACGGCATATATGACGTTATTGTACATTCTTAGGCAAATGCATGTATCAGTAACAATGCTGTAAACCAGAACGAAAATTGATCAAAAATTTGTAGAAATTGATATTATTATGTACATATTATCTTCTCCAATTACAAATCTAAAATGTGGATAATTTAACAAGTTTACACACCACTCAAAGCTACAATAGATAAGAGAGAGGACAAACAAAAAGATTTTTTGTTTTTCTATGTAGAACAAGTGCAATGAAGATGATGATGAGAGAGAGACATGGCTTCCATTTTCGTAGAGAGAGAAAGAGGAGAATGTAAGGGATGAAAATAAATAAATTAGGGCATTTTTTTGTTTTAATCACTTGGGGGTATTTTAGATAATGTGTAATATTTTTTATACTTTATTTAATGATGAAGGCCATTTACCAAAACATTGTAGAAAGAGACTTATTTTACTAAAGTCATTGTTTGGCAAGCCCTTTTAACTCAAAACCCCATTTTGAAATGGCAAGAGGTACATGACCTAATATTCTCTAATCTGCCCCTTCTAAATCCAAAAAAAGGTCCCCTTTTTACCCCAAAAGTCTTACCTGAAATTGTCCAAAACCCGGTTGATTTAGGCCCCCAAAATTTAGAGAATTACCCGCCCACCTAGCTACCCCAAAAACCGACCCCAACCTACCAGAAAAATTGTCCCCTTGAAGCCAATTTTTCAGTAAATATTTTTCTCAGTCCACTACAAAACAGCTCCCATTTTCACTAGAAAAATTGCCCCTTGCATGACCACAACCACTTCCCATCTAAAACTGCCTCACAACTTCTGCGTTTTCCCCTTACTTCTTAGACATTAAATCACCTGCTTTTACCCCCAAATTTTGTCCACCTTAAACCCCCCCCCCCCCCCCCCCCCCCCCCCCCTTTCACTCCTCAATTTCTGCCCCAACAGCAAGCAATTCAGCTTGGTGTTTTCTTTCAATTTTCAGCAAACTAAAACCCATTTCCTCCATCATTTATCCCCTCTTTTTGTCCAGATTTTGGCCCCCCATAAGTCCCCCTTATTCCCTTCATTTCAATCCCAACATAGAATCCAACTTTTCTCCCTCTTTTGCACTTCAGTTGCGGCCTCCGGAATCAGCAACAAGTCTATTATTTTTACTCCAGTTTTAGCCTCAAACATCAGCACTAATATCCACTATAACTTTCACTTTTGAGCAAACTAACACCCATTTTCTTCATCATTCATCCCCTTTTTTTGTCTAGATTTCGGCCCCCATAATCATTTCAATCCAAACATAGACTCCAACTTTTCTCCCTTTTTGCACTCCAGTTTCGGCCCCAAACATCAGTACTAAAAATCCAGCAAAAACTCTCATCTTCCCTTCTACAATTCTCGGTCGATTGGACTCCACAAACCTTGCACTTTTTTTCCCTCAATTTCAGTCCATACATCACTTCATAAACTGCCCAAAATTTCATATTCGTTCCCTTGTTCTCCCCTCTAGAAACCAGTCATTTACCCTTCCATTCTCACTATTCTTCGACTCTCATTTCCCTTCAAAGTAAGCCCCAAAAATGCCCTGAAACGTTACCTTTTTTCCTTCTCCAAATTAGGCATCTACTTCATCCTAATATACACCTAAGTTTCTACAACACAATTTTTCATAAATAAAAGGCAAGCGTACGAGTTTTGATTTTTGGAAAAGTGTGGATTATTTCAAGGAAGGAACATCCACATTTCATCTACCAATTCAACTTCAAAAGAAGATCTAAACTTTCAAGATAGTTTTTAGACTACAATAATTTATGATTTCATGATGTTTACACTTATGTCCATTATGTTTTGGCGTCGATATAATCGAACCTTTTATTATGTAAATCAAGGTACAATATTTGAATATGTTTTAAGGTTATAAATTTGAAGAAAAACCATATTTTTGTCGTTTCGCCATTTTGGAAATTAAGGTCGAAATTTCATCTTTAATTATTGAAATTTTTATCATTCTTCCCTAATTTCACAATAGCACAACTTCCTATATAATGCAAATTTTTTAGTGAAATTAGTAGCATTTGATATATTTATAATTTTTCAGTTAGAAGGATTTAGAATCACTTTAAAATCACATCGTATGAATATACTATGATCACTACAAAAAATCGTGGCTTCAGAAACAGATTTTCCATTGCTGAAGCCACGATATCTGTGCCTAATAGTTGCTACCAACAGAAAATTAGCAAACGAAAATCCGCACCTACGAAATTTCTGTTAGTAATAGTGTTTGTTATTATCAACGGAATTTTCGTAGGTAAAGGGTTGGCATATTACCAATGGAAAAGGGTTCCAACGGAATTTCCGTTGGTAATGTCCCAACCCTTTAGGTACGGAATTTCCATTGGTAATGACACATGCTTTTACCAACGAAAAAACTGTTTGTGAATATCACCAATGGAAATTCTGTAGGTAATGTCCTGCACTATTACCAACATAAATTCCGTAGGCAATATCCCAAGCCTTTACCTACGAAATTTCCGTAGGTAATAGTGCTTGCATGACTTGAAACCATCTGTCGCATTTCCTACGGAAATTCCGTTGGTAATATCGTGCCTTTAGAAATATGTAAAAGTCATATTACTTACGGAATTTTCGTATGTGAAAATTAATTTTTTCAATTGAAAAACTATAGAAACGCACTGAAATACACAAGCTAACAATAATCAATATATCAAATCTAAACTATTATCTTAACGAAACAAAACTTTGACAAATGAAGTTGCTACATCAAAATTCTAAAGAAAAAGTACCACAGGTTCATATATCATTATTTCGTGATCCAGAACTAGAAGGAAATTGATTGTTTGGAATATTTAGTTCCCTAAGTATACTTCGCACTATTTCTCGTAACTCGACCTTGTGATTTGTTTCAGCTCGCTCAAGACGTACGGTGAGATTATCAATTCTTTCATTATTTTCTTCTATTGTATTCCGTGCATTAGCCAACTCCGACATCAACTTATTCACATCTTCATTACTCATAAAGTCATGTGCAAGTATCGAACGTCTAGGTGAAGTAGGTGTGCCCAAAACATGTGAAATAGGTTGTTGAGGACCAAACCTATAAATACGGCCCTTAGATGGCCTGTTGACAGCATTGATCCATGAATCCGGATCAAACTCAGGCTGATCGTCTCTGTCTGTACCATACTTGAACTCAATAGAAGTTTTATACTTATCCTAAAGATAAAAATTATTTTTTATCGCTTTCACTATCTAAAAAATATTGTATATAAACTCTAATCGTACTTACATGAACTCTTTTGGATTATTTATCAATAAAATCCCCAAGCCCTTGATTAGTCCTATGGACATGGTTGAAAAGCTCCAATTGAGACATGGGATGGTCCATACCCTTCTCTTGAAAATAAGCATCACATTAATCACAATTAGTTAAAACATAAATGAAACTTAATTGACACAGTTAATCACAATGAGCTACTTAATTATACTTTTATACGACTGGTTGACTTTTCTAACTAAAAAGATTTTATAAAATTTTTGATCTAAATTTTCCTATAATATGGACTTAACCTACCTGAAAAATCAACAGAAATCCTCATACCAACATATATTAGAAACCACTTGTCCTGCCAATTCATCACAATTAATCACAATGAGTTATCATAATCACAACTAGATACCGGACTATAACTGGTTGACTTTTCTTTGACTAAAAATATTTTATAAAAATTTTGACAAAGTTTCCTATGTAATACAGATTTAATCAACCTGAAAAATAACATAAATCATTATACCAACATAGAATACATATATTGGGAACCACTTGTCCCGCCAATTCACCACAATTAATCACAATTGGTTAAATCATAATCACAACTAGATATACGGCCTACCAGTCTACCACTAAGGCTACTTATACTTTTCTATGACTGGTTGATCTTTCTGTGACTACAAAGATTTTATAAAAATTTTGACAGAATCTCCCCTGTAATATGGACTTAACCAACTTGAAAAATCAACAGAAATCTTCATACCAACATAGAAAATATTTATTGGGAACCACTTGTCCCATCAATGCATCACAGACTGAGTAAAACCAAAATAAACTCGACTAGTCCATTTCTATTACAAAATATTGACTCCACATGAAAATTTAATGTTTGACTTTTGAAAACTCATGCTCGATATATATTTAGTCCAGTTTTTTGTGTATAAAATACTTGGTTCATGGGTATGCTACCAATATAAATCAAATAAAAAATATTATACCAATCTCTTCTTAGAAGTCACAAAGGAGACTGAACGTGCAGTATGCTTGTTCATTTCACTTCCATGTCCTTGTGCAATGCGGTTCTCCTTGGAAATCTTGGCATTGTTTTTCCACTTATCGGTATCCCAATAATTTACAAGACTATCTCAGTGCTCTACTCTTATCCAAGGTGGGCCATGCCCTCTCCAATCAACATGACTATCAGATTGAATTTTACACTTTCCTTGGTTGCGAGCATCATTCATCATATCTTTATATCTATCCTTTGTCATCTTCTTCCATGCGTCATACACATTGGCAGTATTTGCAGTTGGCCATACATATTTATCCTTATAATTAATAAAATAAAATTAATTATAGGCGTATAACGAACATCGAAATTAACAACTATAATTAACAAAAATTACCAGAAATCTATCCCATAAACCATCTCTTATGGGTTGTCGCATTGAGCAAAATGTGGGGTATGAGCCATCAAAATATGCTTTAATGGTGGCGGTGATGTCACGAGGTACGAAGGTTTCAACGAAACTGCATAAATAACATAAAAATCTGTTAATATAAAACTCGAAAAGCTATGCAAATGTAAGTAAATTCATAAACAACATACAATTATTTGTTCCTAAATACATGAATCCCAATTCTCAATAAATGTATACTTACGTGTCACCTTCAATACTAATTGTATACGTTGATCGATTAGCAGGCATTGGAGTGCCACGATTAGGTTAGCAAGTATTGGAGTGCCACGATTAGGACCTCTGGTCTTGTTGCTACTTCTCGTCACATCATCTATAAGCTCATCTCCCAACTCATCTCCCAACTCATCATTGAGAGTATTCGGCTCTTGATGTCCATTATTTTCTTGTATAGATCGTGTACCACCACCTTGCGTTGATCTCCACTGACTTGCTCGGCCAAATGTACACCCTCTTCTAGTTGGCGAGGTTATGCATGCCAAGCAAATTGATTTATATTCATGCATTTCTATTTAGAAAGTTAAGCTAATATTATTAACATTGTTATCAAAACAACTTCATTAACACCAAATTTTCAATTTCAGCTCATATTTTTAATTAAATATCAATATTAAGAAGCCAAACTAAAGATTCCTGCACAACAATCAAATGTTTATTAAGTTGATCAAGATTTGGGCTATATAAATAATCATAGAGATGTATACATGAAGATACATATCACACATAGCCTTCTTATTAGGTCTAGACACGTCTTTTGGATACAATGCATCATCTATGTTCTCATCTTCGACCTCATGATTGAAAATATTAGTCTCACGTTAATTGCCACATGCAGGTCCCTTACCAACACTTTGTGTGGATCTCTACTGACTTGCATGAGCAGGTCTATAATGAAAAATGTATCACAGTTACACAAATAATCTATGAGCTCATCTTCGACCTCATGATTGAAAATATTAGTCTCACGATAATTGCCACGTGCAGATCCCTTACCAACACTTTGTGTGGATCTCTACTGACTTGCACGAGCAGGTCTATAATGAAAAATGTATCACAGTATATTCAAAGATGCATGTGACCCCTACCCTTATTATTAGATCTATACATATCTTCTGAATGAAATGCATCATCTATATGCTCATCTTCCAACTCATCATTCAAAATATTGGCCTCACTATATCTATAATCGTTGCGTGTAGATCTTTTACCACTACCCTGTGTAGATTTCTCCTGACTTGCTTGACCAAATTTATATCCTCCTCTAGTCACTGGCATCCTGCTCGCAAAACAAATTCAAACAACAATAATCAAAATTTGAAGAAGCATAAATTACTAACAATAGATCTAATAAATAAAATATCTTTGTGAACTTAAAAATAACATAAAACACATACACATACGGATACTTAATTTTTGTCTTACATTTTCATCACTGTCATCATCTACATCAGGTATAACATCATCTTCTTCTTCTCCACTTTCTTCTGTATTAAGAATGTGGGAGTTCATAATGTTATTAGTTCTTTCCACTTCTACTTCTTCACGAAAAAAATTATCCCGAACAAAATTTTCATGATCTAACTCCGGAGCTATCGAAAGTGGTTGTATATTAGGAGGTTGGTCCTCTTGGAATGGAAGATCAATCACTATGTTACATTCATCATTCTCTGATACGACTCCTCAAATATCAATGACATGTCGTGCTTTTGTTTTCACAATTGCCTACCAATCATGTCTATCTCTAGAATCTGAAGAGAACTTCGTGTAGTACACTTGTTGGGCAAGTATGAAAACATCTACTTTCTTCTCATGATTAATCTCAACAAGGTTAAATCGTGGATGCACACGAATCCCATTCTCATTGTCGTACCAATCACATTTAAATAAGACAACCCTATTTTGTGGTCCCAAATATTCAATTTCCCAAACTTCAAGTAACATACCGTAGTAATCGTGCTCATAATCATTATAATAACTGCTGAGCACGCATACACTGCTATTCATAGTCGTTCTATACTAACCATATTTAAAATTATGAAATTTGAAACCGTTCACAAAGTATCCATTGTAATTGTTCACTTTACGAGGATGAGAGCTATGTTCTTCAATTGGGAATCCATCGTGTTCCTATCATCCAAGACCTGAGAAAACAAAATGTTCTTACTACGAACTTTTATGGGTTGTATATTTAGTACTGATTGACTAACATATTGTTTCAACCAACGGGGAAAATTTTTGTAGCGTAATTGATCAAGTTGTACATTAGACAGTTGAGGATACTCCATTCTCATTTGTTCATCAAACTTCCTATATAAGATAATGGCATAAAAGTTAATGTAACAATAATTTTAATTCGCACGAGTGAAGATATATTGCTTATTACAACTTACCTTACTAAAGGAATAATTTCTTCACAGTTTAAGAGCACATATAATGATGCTGCTTGTAGCTCATCATCTGTCATTAACATTTTCATTGGAGCTTTATTACCAAGAAATCGACCAAACTATTTAAAAATTGATAACCCTCTTTGCGAATTAATTAGTCTTAGACGATTGATAACATATGTTGGCACTTTGTTCTGATAAGGACATAGAGTCAACTACACCACCAATTGGGTGAAAGGTCTGTCTTGACTGTAGAGAACGGTCTTCAATAGTTGTAGTGACTCTAGTACATTTGGAAATGTATTCGATGGAAACGTTGTGTAGACCATGTGTGTACCACTGGAAAATTTTTTATCATTTAATTTCATGAAAATAAAAATTTTACAAACTTACGATTTAAAATATTTTAGTCGCGTTAAATGTTGTGCGTGTTTTCCTGAATTCTTATTTGATAAGAAAACCACTCCTCCATGACCTGCCAACTAGCCAACTAATTCACTCCCATGAAGTCCAAAAACTGCCCCAACTTTTCCTCATTTTTCAGAAAACTGCCAATAACTGCTCCAAAGTCCCTCCCGATTTCAACCCCCTGCTGATAGGAAAAACTGTTGCTAGAAAATGTGAGCTTAAATAATAAAATAATTAAAATAGAAAAATAGTTATTTTAGCACGAGTCTAATTGTAATATATATGTCTGGGTAAGAAATTAACATGATAAGTCTCATGATATAATTGCAAACAACATTTGTCATTGGTGATTTTATATAATTCGAGTCTTGAGCCTTTAGTGGACTGGTGTAAGCAATGAATAATAATTGGACTGTAAATTGACCGTGTCTAATTATTGGATCTTGATAATATAGGTTCGATCAGGTACTTTGATGGCTCCAAAAATAGACGAAGTAGTTAATTTCTGTTCAATAAATTTATTTTAGCTAATAAAATTATACGTCTATCAGAACTTGAGAAGTAATTAATTTTGGCGTCTTAAATCCTAGCATGATAAGAAGACCCACATCAGCAACATCATATATATGGCATATTGCATGCATAACACACATTTTGTAATAGAGATATTTATAATGACTTTGTTTCACAACAAAGACATATATATGATTTTGTAATAAAGACATTTATTATCAAAACATTCTAATTCTTTCAATTTCTATATAATCAAAACAGTCTAATTCTATCAAATTCTGTATGGACCTTCTAATAGGGTACTTTCTTAAAAGGCCTAGTCAAACAACCTATATTTTATTTTTGCCTTACTTGTTCTTCATATCTTTTTAAGACCTCTTTAGTGGAAAAAGTTTATACTACCCTTACCATATTTTTATAATAACTAAAATACCCTTAACACAAATGACCCATAAACCCTCAGCAACAATCTCACTCCCTTAACGACGTTAAGTTGCGAAATTGAAGAAACTCTACGTTAGTTCGAGAAATTACTTGGCCCTCTAATTTTCCACTGTAATCTTGGTTTTCTTTCTTCAGCTTCTGTGGGCCAAGAGAAAGACTTGCCGCCGGTAGTCAACCATTCTTGTGGCAAATTCATCATTGGTAATATATTCTCCTCCATTTCATTCTCTCATCTGTACATGGCATTTATTTCTGTTCCAATAAATTTTATTCATCCGAAATGGTGGAGTTGAGGACGAACATGCATTAGTTGTGGGTGGTGAAATGTCATTAATACTGTAGTCTTGTTGAACAACAGTAGTCATTATAAATAACAGTGGCTATTTTAAGATGACCATCTGTCGTTGTAAACGACGAAACACATTTTCAAGTACTATTGCAGCCTGGTTAGTTGAGGTTGGTTGAAACACAGTATTTAAATTTTTGAAAAACTAATTTTTTATTTAGGTTACATATGAAAATGTTTTAATGAATTGCAAGAATGGACTTACCAGTAAGGATCATTGTATTTTATTTGTGTGAGTTTGTTAGGAAGGATCGGGGAAAGTGGAATTGAAAACGGAGTGATAGTCATGTTGTGGATGGACTTGAAATTTATACTAGATTTCATATAAAGAGGTGTATGGTAAACTATTGGACCTGTGCAATATTGACTCTTCCTTACATGAATTGGAGATAAGGTTTTTTCTACCTAGTGATGCACTGTTTGCGGAGCTAATCCAGATTACATTAGACAAACATGTGCACTGTTATGTAGGTCTAACTAAACAAGGCCAGCCTCATCCTATTTGCATAACACGTGTGAGCAAAGGTCCAGGTAAATAATAAATCTGATACAATCAAACCAGGTGAATTTGAGTGTGAAATCGAAACGGAGACATTGTCATTCTACAATGTACAATCACAAGAAAATGACTATTGACAAGACTTAGAGATAGTTCCAACAAATGATGTACGATTGCAAGCCAACGATGGTAATGAAGTAGATCAAAAGATAGATGATTATTGAATGGGATGTATATAAATGCAGATGATCAGAATGTCGAAACTCCAACTGAAAATTCTCATAATAATGCTTTCTATAACTTTGGACCTGAGGTGGTTGAAGACAATCAGTTCACAATTGAGCAACTTGTGGCTTTATCTTTACCTATTATAATGCACGTGATTTCCATGGATAAATATTTTCCAGATGACAAAGTCTTTAAGTAAAAAAAAGATCTGAAGTTGAAGTTGGAGTTGCACTTGCTTGCAATGAAGTATGAATTTGAATTCATTGTAAAGAAATAAAACAAGTAGACATGTACCATTGTTTGCTTCTATTAGAATTTAAAATGGCGTTTGCGAGCAACTGAGTTCACAAAATCTGATTATTTTAAAGTTCACAAATACAAACGTAAACATACTTGTTCTCTGAGCATTCTCTGCAATGATCATAGACAAGCAAGATCGTGAGTTGTTGGGAGACACATTATACCAAAGTTTCTACACCCCAGCACAGTGTACAGACCAACCAACAGATGTCATTAATGACGTGCAAAGCGACTTCGGAGTAGTCATGAGCTATCGAAAGGCATGGAAGTCTAGAGCATTTTCCCTTGCAGATCTAAGAGGGTCACCAGAGGAAAGCTATGTTGTAACACCCCAAATCCAGAAACTCTATACTTAGAAATGTTATCCTTTAATTATCATTAAAAGACAAGATATAAATGCGGAAAAGTAGATAAATTATTTATTCTATTTTATTTTATTTGGAAATACGAAATAAATGTCAATGGCTTTCAATAGTATTAATTAAAAACAATAATTTGCATAATAAATGTTATGCCCAAATTCTTTATTGAATGAACTCAATAATTGCGAAAAATTTCATAGTTCGACTAATTTAAAATAAGTAAAAGAATAGTATTCCAATAATACCAATTGGCCTAAAGCATCTTATTTATGAAATAATAACAAAATAAAACTTGGATTTAAATAATACTGAGTCCGTCTCGCTCCAAACAGTCGTCTCGAATCATCTAGCTCTCATCATCTGAAAAGTTGAAAATATGGGATGAGTTAACGCCTAGTAAGCAAACTTCATACACGTGATAATGTATGCTTGGGACTTGATCTATTGCCCCCGGTGGGCATTCTTATAATGCCCACTGGGACAAGTGTAAAACACTCATTACTTGAGTGTAAAGTGGGCTTACACTCAAGCAATGAGTGTTTTACACTTGTCCCGGTGGGCATTATAAGAATGCCCACTGGGGGCAATAGATCAAAACCCATGTATGCTTATGATATGCATTAGTTTCAAGTAATTTCTAGAATATGTATCCCATATTTTCCTATCATTTAAAAACTTTAACATTGTGAGCTCACTTTTGTGTATCGCATATCCAATCAGAATGCAGTGGGCCATTATTATTTGGAACCCGTTCCATCTACCAGTAGTACTGCAAAGCGGTTAAACATTAAATATTAAACATTCAATATTATCATTCGTGCCGGTCCCCCACGTCCCATTTTTCACTCACATCTTTCATGGCATAGGCGTACACCACTTCTTTTATAAAATTGGGATACATATCTTTCTTGAGTAAAATATACATTTCAAACATTATCATTTAAATTTTTACTTTATGCATGCTTATGGATGCATTAACATAAATATACATGCAACAATATGTCGCGTGAAACATTAATGGCATATAAATGCATATAAAATTACATCAAAGTATGTCATGTTCACATAATGGCTATTTACGTAACACATCTAAAAATTTAACATTGCATTCTACAAATGAATTCTAGGAGAGGTTTACTTACCTAGATCTTTTATTTGTGTTCTAATTAGCAAATGGAGATGCCCCGAGTTGCCCGCGAAGTCAACGTGCCAAGAGTCCTAAGTCATTAGTCTTTATTAAGAAACTTGAACGAAATTTATCTTTATTCATTTATTTATTTTTAAATCGTTAGTGACAATTCACCCAATTTAAAATACATAGCAATCTATACATATTCCACAACCAACGATGTAATAATAACCAGGACAACAAATGCAAAGTGACTCCAAAATAATTAATTTATATTTCATATTACCAATCCTAGCGGATATTTAATATACATTTAAAATTTCTAGCCATGACAAAGAATAGTATTTAACAGTAATTAATTATGTTATGATTACATTACTAAAAGTTTTTAACGGCAACATATATATATATTCTTTAATTAATACCAAGTTGATGTAAATTTTAGTAACATAATACTAGTTTGAAAATACTATGAAGTATTAAATCTGGAATATGAATTTAGTTTTCTTTGTTCTAAAAATTATTAATTGAACAATATAGTTTCAAATAATAACTACAGAATTTTTTTTGGATGTTAAATATTTAATCAATTGTTTAATAGATACATGAAAAAGCATTATAATAAATATGTATAAAACATATAATGAGTATACAAGATGTAGTAATTCAATATATAACATATAGTGTTAAGAAATAAAAAGAAAAGAAAATCGTTCAATATATTAAGAAATCTAACTTAAATTAATTAGCCATGGAATATAGAATTTCACATAAAATACATTAATTAGAAAAAACTAACCTCAAGAATAAAGTACATAATTATGCTTGTCTTTGCACTGTGGAAGTTCCTTGGCTATGGAAGAATTTATTGAAATATGTGAAATGAAGGTCTTGGACGGTTGATGGAGAATAAATGGAGAAATGATTGTTATTTCCTTAATCAAAGTGTCTAAATATAAAATGTCTCAAACTAATTTTTAGGGTCTTATTTTTTTGGGCTACGTTTATGCTTGTTTGATAATTTAAAAGCCAATCATATTTGCCTATTTTAGTTAACAAGATAACCACATATATTGCCCAACTATTAATTATACTACTTTACATAAAATTTTACTTCCAATGTTATGTCTAGATTCAATGTATGGCAAGTCTAATCTTAAGCATTCCTTAAATAAATCATACACTTTACTTCTAATTTAATATAAATATGTATATGTATGGATTAAATTTATTAGGCATGTCGACCGTCTAGGACGTCCCTGGTACATTCCACTGCAAAAACATCGTTAGACATAAGAACAATAATTTATTAATTAAAGATTAAATATAATATTAGGACAAGCATCGTCATAACCTATAATAACCATGTAAGTGGACATGTGGCGTTACATATGCCAAATTGGCCACGTATGCTCACAACTTGTCCGTTAACAATCCTGGTACGGTAACACGTCTAAAGATTGATAGTGATAGTAGATTCTTATAATTTTGTATAGCTCTCGGACCTTGTATTTATGGATCACAATTGCATGCGGCCAGCAATTATTGTAGACAGAACCTCGCTGAAAGAAAGATATAAAGATACGCTGATTGTTCCTACATGTCAAGATGCAAACATGCATATACATATCCTATTGCATGGAGAATAGTTGAATCGGAGAATGATACATCATGAAACTCATTTTTTACACAGTTGAAGGGAGTAACTAGTGACTAATCGAACTTTGTTTTGATATTTGACCGAGGGTAGAGTATCATCAATGGCGTCGAACCATGGCCTTTGCATCTATCACATAAAGGACAACTTGAGACTGAAAATGAAAAAATCAGAGGTTTTACCCCTATTCAAGAAAGCGCGGAGGCGTATACTGTGGAAGAGTTTGACGATTATATGACTCAAATTAAGGATATACATAACTATAGTTAGGATTATTTACACAAAGCAAAGTATGAATGTTGGGCCAGGTCACACTTTAAGGAGAACCGCTACAACATCATGACATCGAACAATGCAGAGTCAATCAACTTTTTGTTGAAGAAAGATCGGGATTTACCAGTCTTTGGACTGATTGAGAACATCCGAAGAAGGCCGCAAAAATGGCTTTACAAAAGACACGTGATTGCACATGGTTGCATGAGCACTCTAACTCCATAAATAGAAGAAAAACTCCTTAAGAATCATGGTAAGGCCAGAAATTTCGTGGTGGATCCCATTAATCTAATAAGATATGATGTGAGCAACAAAATCTCGAGGTACACTGTGAAATTGGATAAGAAAACTTGCAAATGTAGACGGTTTCAGTTGTAGTGCTTGCCGTACGAGCATGAAATTGCAATGGCGAAGGTGAGTGGGCATTCGATTTATCTATTATGTTCGTTGTATTACACGAAAGATTATTGGAGAGCGACATATGCTGAAACAATACTCTGTGCCTAATGAAGTTGATTAGGTTGTTTCTGAGTATATCTGGACTCTAATAGTCTTGTTGCCAGTAGTTAAGCACCAAGATGGACTAAGAGAACAACGAGGATACTACCTACTGGAGAGTTTCCAAATATTCATAAATGTAGCAGGTGCAGGGTAATGGGACACAACCGTCTAAGATTTACACACCAGATTCCAATTGGTGATAGTAAAGCAGAAGATTAGTGCAATTTTATGTTTTTTTTCTTTTTCTATGTACAACAAATGTACACATAATATCTTTGATTTATCGTTATGTTGAATGTAGATGCTATGTTTATGTTATTTATTTTTATTTGGACCGTAGATGTTGTGTTTTTAGCTGCATGGCCCTTCTGTGTTGACGACCGTCGACGTTCTTGGTACATAATAAAGAAACGACAGCTGTCATTTTAGAGTTGTTTTGAACGACCCTCGACGTTCATGGTAAATTTGATAAACCAAAGAATTGAACATGTTGTGAAATCGATACAGTCATTTTAAACAACCAAAGACGTTTAGTATAGAATGACTACAGTTGTTTTAAAAATATTAAGACGTTTTTGAAAAATACCCCGTCGATGAAATGTACAATGGTTTAACTCGATCGTGTCAATCAAATAATTGTGCATTACTTCAATCGTATCTAATTGTTAAGTAATCGAATCTACGATGACAATCATTTAACTCGATCGTGTCGACCAAATGTACATTACCTCAATCATATCTCATTGGTTAAGTAATCGAAGCTACGATGACAATGATCTAACTCAATTGTTTCGATCAAATGTATATTACTTCAATCGTATCTCAATATTTGACTAATCAAAGCTACGATGACAATCGTCTTACTCGATCGTGTTGATCAAATGTACATTACCTCAATCGTATCTCATTGTGTAAGTAATCAAAGCTACGATGACAATCGTCTAAGTCAATCGTGTCAATCAAATGTACATTACTTCAATCGTATCTCAATGTTTAAGTAATCGAAGCTATGATGACCATCGTCTAACCCGATCATGTCGATCAAATTTACATTACTTCAACCATATCTCAATGTTTAAATATTCGAAGCTACGATAAAAATCATCTAACTTGGTTGTGTCGATCAAATGTACATTACCTCAATCATATCTCATTGTGTAAGTAATCGAAGCAACAATGATAATCTTCTAACTCGATCATGTCGATCAAATGTACATTACTTCAATCGTATCTCAATGTGTAAGTAATCGAAGCTATGAGATAATCGTCTAACTCGATTGTGTTGATCAAATGTACATTACTTCAATTGTATCTCAATGTTTAACTAATCGACGATACGATGACATTCGTCTAACTCGATCGTGTCGATCAAATGTTCATTACTTCAATCCTATCTCAATGTGTAAGTAATCGACGCTACGATGACAATCGTCTAACTTGATCGTGTCGATCATATACTAGAACGAAGTACTTGTTTTAAAATAATTGAAGTCGTGTTGGAAAAATCTTTAGAAGTTTTGGAAAAAACTCAGGGCTATTTACGATGACATCCATAAAATGACACCGTCATTGTATAACATCTTTAGATGTTTTTAGAAACTGCCACAGTTACATTCACCCACTCACTGAACGACTGTAAGAAAGAAAAAAAGAAAAAAAGTTTGCGACGTAAACCCTCGCCGCCGTTTACACGTAACGGAGTTTTGAAGTTCCACACTCTAATTCCCACTGTCAAGAAGAATAGTGAAGTGAATGGATTGTTGTTCAAAATCAACCATAGGTTGTCTTAAATATTCCAAATTTCCACTATTAAGATTGTTGTCAAATTAATTTGAAATTAGTGATTTTGAAATTAGGGTTTTAGGTAAAATCTCAATATTTTGGTGTTTGGAAAGTTGTGGGTTCCATCAGTTTTTGACATTATTCTAAGAAAGTTGTCCCAAACACACCTTTATGCCAGACATTGAGTGGTCCACAATATTCTCTCTTGTACAATGTACGACCACAGTTAATTCATGCGTGATTGCATTCGTTGATGAATAAGTATACTACGTTACATAACGAATGTTATTGTTCCAAAAGTATGTGGTCTTTCTAGAACCATACCTTATGTTTCACTAACTCCTTGTGTTATGTTATTTGTAGGATGGAGTATTTCGTAGATAGAAATCTTGTAACTGAATCTAAGGTGTCGTCGAGATCCACGCTTTTGAAAATTGATGTAGTATATGATGCACTAAATGATGACACAAGGAACTATTCCTGAACTCATGCTTCGGAAAGCTGTACAATGTGAGGACTATGCAAATCTCTCCAAAGCTAATTCACAACATGTTAATCAAGAGGGTACATTCAGAAAATGCAGACAAGTTCTGGTTTTGTTTGGGGAATGAGCAAGCTGCTCGGTTTTTTTTTTTGAGTTTACGCTCATGACGGGCTTTAAGCCAAGAGATGAGGTTGGGTACAAAACTAGGATAGTCCAGAATGGATGGTTGTTGTAGAAATACTTTGGAGATGGGAGTAAGATCACCCTTAGTCATTAGTATGAAGCCTTTGACAATGAGGAAGATGATATTGATCATAAGTTCAAGTTGGGACTGGCATGTA
Source organism: Forsythia viridissima (assembly GCA_030279155.1). Taxonomy (NCBI): domain Eukaryota; kingdom Viridiplantae; phylum Streptophyta; class Magnoliopsida; order Lamiales; family Oleaceae; genus Forsythia; species Forsythia viridissima. The sequence continues at coordinate 28,232,504 of CM059036.1, read as the reverse complement.
TCTACAAGCCGGTGTTGAGAGCTAATGAACTAAACACAAAGATAGATGGTCACATATTGGATTTCGGTAGATGACTTGGATTTATTCATGGGGGCGGAGGTTTTTGACCTCACAAGGCATGCATTTACAAGAAGCTGGGAAGACTAGAAGGTGTTCCCATTTGAAGTGCAGGCAATAGTAACTAAATCTTAAATTTCCATTACGTAACAAAAATTGCTAACAAAAATTGGTAACTAAATGACAAGTACATTTCTTTGTAGGTATTTGAGGCAATACCACATGTAGCGCACATGTTCCATGCTCGGCTTTAGGGAAAGAGACTCCCGAGGATATACTCGTGGAATTCGTGCTTAACACCTGAATCAAGAGACATTATAGAGATCTTGGCCAATCTACAGCTACGCATTTGTTGCACGTTGTATGCTAGTCTCGAGGAGAGAGAACAAGAGTATGTGAGATTGTTTGTCCCCAGTCCTAGAAAGGAATATACAATCCTCGATGCCTACCTTCACGAGAATAGAGCAGACCGTGCTGTTGGAGATAAAAAAAATTGGACTATGTATTCAAAGATGTACGAGAAGATGACTTCTACGCTCTCGAGTAGCGTAGGATGTGCATGATGTATGTATAATTGTAAATAATGTTTTCATCTTTCCAATCACTTGCATTCGTTGATAACTCTATTTTTTTGTTATTCTTTGTCATACCCAGGCTTGAGCCTCTTGCAGATCTCATTCATTGCCCTTTGCAACAACTTGTGCACTTCTACGCAAGAGCTGTCCTTGTTGCGAACACGAAAATATGCTGAGGTAAATACTTCGACAAATGAAAAAATTGACGAAAAAAGTCGACGAGATGAATAGGAAAGTGGACAGGTCAGAAGAATGGAGGCAGTGTAGCCCACATTTGCATGGGGATTATATGGACAACGACAGAGAAATAAATTGGGATGGTGCTGATGTATCATTTAAGGATCAGGGGCAGAAGGGTGCGGAGGAGATGGATGATAGAGAAGTAGAGACAACTGGACAGGAGATTGCAGAGGAAGTGGTGGTGGATACATGGGTAGATAGAACGGGATAGAGGAGTGCCAAAGAGCCGGTAGATACAGGGGTAGACACAACGATGGAGGGTAATGTGGAGGCAGCTGTAGATGCAGGGGCAGAAATAGCAATGGAGGGTGAAGCATAGGCGGCCTTAGATACGAGGATTGGGACAGCGGTGGAGGGTGTAGCACAAGCGGTCGTAGATATAGGGGTTGGGACAACGGAGAATGGTGATGTGGAGGAGGCGGTGGAAGCACGTAGGAAGAGTAGGCGATCAGTCAGACGAAAAGATGCACAAGAAAATCCTAAGGTGTTCCTACGCAGGAGAAATAGAAAAGCCGTAGCAACATCAGAGGTAGACGAACAGCTACAGAAACTGAGAGTTAAAAAGCCTTCACAGTGGGTGATTTCTCCATTCACGACTAAAGGAGAGTGGAGAAAGTACGTTGATGCTACAGCGGTTGATCTTTTTCGAGGTGTTGACCCTGTGAAAGATAAGGAGTTTTCTACATGGTACAACTAGTTAGGGTATGGGTAAACATTGTTTTTAACTTGGTAGACTTATTACTTTGTAATTTTTATTTTTGTTTTGTCTTCATTCATTCATTTTCTGTTTTTTATTGATTTATGCTCAATGCTAGCTACTAGTTGGACTATTTAAGGTTGAATGATGCAAAAAAATGTTTTATAATATTTTCACGGAGGGAGCTTGGCTTTCAGAGAGGTAAGTAGCCTCAAGGTGTGAAATATATTTTCAAAAAAATAATTACTTTGGTTAACACTTACTTATTTTGAAGCACATTGATTTGGCAATGCAATTGCTGCATCAACGGACAACGAAATATCCCAAATTCTTCGGCAGTCCACGAGTCATTATTGACGTGAACTCCTACATCAACTGCATGCTAGTGATGTTTGAGTTATATGCAAAAGAACATCTGAAAAAGCTGCCAGAAGGGTTCAGCAGTTACCTCGAAAGTGAGTTCCTAAAACATGGTAAAAGTGGGAGTAGTGCACCCATTTATATTTTCTGGTTTGCAGTCGTAGTCACTGGTATGCTGTCGAAATGGACATCGCCAAATCGATGATGTTCATATACGACCAGATAGGAGTTGCTCTACGCATGATCAAATTAGAACTTACTTGAAGCCCCATGATTAAGATTCTCTCGACGCTTTTGAAGAAGATCAACATTGTCATCGGTGCTTTAGCAATAGAACGGATAACGACAACCTAGAAACAATCCAACTCTTAAGTTTCATATGACATTAAACAACAAAAAACTGCGGTCATCTATTTTAATTTGCACTATTAATTTCCAACTTCGAAATTGTGTTGAAGAGGTGATTGTGGTGTTTACACCATCAAATACATAGAATTTTTGAGCATCGACAGACTAGAAGAGCTAGTTAACAGATTCCACATGCAGAAGTGGAGAAAAAAACTGGCTATTGAATTATACACCCTTGATTGTATCCTATAAAATATATTTTCTCGTGTGTATTGGTTTTTTGTTTTGATATATTGTTGTTAAGTTTAATATTATTGATATTAGGGTTGGACAGTTGTAAATGTTGTTTAAGATGTATATTTCAGGATGATAGTCTTTTGAAACAACTAAAATAGTTTAAAAACGACATTAGTATTTTTAGCATGATAAGGTAGTTCAAGAACAGCCTTTGTTGTTTTAAAACTCCTATATGCGTTCTAAATATCAGTACTAGTTTTGGACTTTCGTGAACTAACTTTGACATATCATTTTGTAGGTTGTATGTAATTATGGGATTTGGACTTTTGATGGTTAATGATTATTGTGTTGAGATTCAATTTGTTAATGGGATTTTACACAATTTTCATTTTATCTTTTATCTTGCGTTCATTATCTAAATACATTTTTCATTACAACCATAATTGTGTGAAAGTCTGTAAATAAATTAATGTTTTTCTAGTAAAACAAAACAAAAGCTAATTATCATTTAAAAAAACAAGGTTCTAAAAGAAGAATTACCGTTAAACCACCAACATAAACATAATTTCTCCAAAGACTTTTAACAAAAAAATTGTAACAACCGTTCCAAAATACTTAAAAACCAATAAAAACTAAAATAGTATCCATTCAAACTTGTCAAGCGACCAACACAAATCCTCTTCTCCTTGACTGCTCAATCCCATTCCTCTTTCCTCGACTACTCAATTTCTTCCTCTATGTCACCAACCTCCAAATAGCGAGAGTCGACTTCAATAAAATACTCAGAAGGGTGCAAAAACATGTCAAGAAAAGCTTCTACTTTCCACTGTGCAACAATATTTGGTGGGTATTCCTGAACTTTCAACTGGCGATCATGCTTTTGAAGAAAGACATCAAATAACACTCGTCTAACTGCACCTTAACTGTTGCCAATGAAACATGAGGATTGAAGAAGAAAAGATCAAAATGATCCCCACCACTAATGAACACTCTTACCATATTGTCAAGATGGTTTCCATGTGCAAGACATGGACGAATTGTGTGGCATTAAAATAATTCTGGTGCCTTCATATAAGCAAATGCAGCTGAAGCTCCATAGGGTTGAATTTGTTGGAGAAGAGGTTAATTGGCTGCCATCGATATGATAGAAGAAGAGCAAAAGACAAACCCAATATCAAGTAATGACAAAAAAATTGCAGAACACGCATAAGTTATAGAACATAACAAAGCAAATCAAGAGTCATTAACAAATTGGGAAGGGGAAAAGCCTCAGTCCATCAGTGATCAATCGAATTATTATTTACAATTTTTTTTTTTAACACAAATGGAAGGTGAAAAGCTTTAGTGCCTCAGTAGTGACGATTCAAATTCTTATTATTTACTAAGTGTTATTTACACAAATGGGATGAGAAAAGCCTCATTGCTTCATTGGCCATTCGAATTATTTACTGCCATATATTCAAATGTTAAGAAATTAGCATAGTCGTTTCAAACAACTGTCGTTCCACGACGAATTTCATCTTTTCACAAATCGTTCTACACATCTGGTTTTCCATGAATCACACCTTTAACAGATATCCAATATCAGAAGCAAATGCATATGGCTACCATTACCCATGAAATTTCAACTTAGATCAGAGATAAACATTACAAAAACTCTACATAGATTGTGGAAAATCAATAATAGCTAAATAGTGTACCCCATTCATACAAATTATTATCACATTTTTCTTTGCGCTTGTAGGTTTCACATAAATGTTGCCGAATTTGAACACCTGTGCCATTACAATTTGTTCGCTTCTTTGGATGGGTCTAACGTCGTGAGGAAAGAAAGATGTTAACTTGATGGAGAGGATGAGTTGGAACTAAACTCACATTGAAATGAGGGGTTAAAATAGGAAAACATAAATTACTCAATTTCTACCTTTTTTTTCAATTTTTAAAATCTAGTGCGTAGGTTATCCGGCCATTTGGGAGTGATTCCCACCCTTCTAATAGGCAGCTAGCTATCCCCAAAAAGTTTGACGTGAAAGAGAAGTTAGCTACAACTGTAGCTCTAAAAGGCCCGAGTTGGCACATTTGGGATGTAGGATTGATTACAAACAGGTTTAGAAAGCTTTTATCGAAGATTATTTCTAAAAGCAGAATGATATATTGATATTTTAATACAATGAAAATTCAATATTTGATGTTTGGTAATAGTAGCTTTGAGAAAGAGGCTTCATATTTGTGAAAACATATCACAAAACATTTGACCTCACTGTGACACGACACCATCTCTCTCTGGAATAGCAAGACTCTCATTTTCTCTCTCTTCATTTTTTCTTCGAATTTCCTAGTGTATTCAAAGATTTGCTATGAAGTACAACGTGGATGATGAACTACATAAAAACCAAGTAGTCGATTATTTATTGTTTTATGTATTAAGTATTTGTGCCTATTATTGCAATTATAGTAAATGAAAATGGAAAAGCAAAATTCTTAAGATTCATAGATTCTTAAGGTAATTATTCTATTGATTTGTTAGAAGAACATTATGCAATTAACATTATGCAAGATTTGTTAGAAGAACATTATGCAAGGTTTAAACAAAATTTTCTCCCATTGATTGGAAAAACGTTAATTAACAACAAAAGATCTCGAGAGTTGCAATAATATAACATTACATGTGGTATTTGAACTACCTTAAGTGTCTTTGTAACTGATTCAAATCGCTTAAAAATATTTAAGTCGCACACTAGATGCACGTGAATTGCACTTGTCAAAAATTATTCTTAATGGACGAACTAAATTATTATTTTTCATGGAGTCAAAAAAAGTATGCAATAAGCAGAGAGAAAGACATTTTGAAATAGAAGATAATTTTACCGAAGCACATACAAATACATAAATGTTTTCATGCATAAATTCCTTACTTCACAAACCCTACAAGTTTATAGTCGATTAACTTGATTTCGATTCTAGAAAAAATTGTTGTTAGATCCATTTTGTGAGTTGAAATATTATTATCCACAGTGAACCAAAAAAGAAAATTATATATCAATTCACCCAACCCGCATGAGAACTGATTTAGCTTTATTAACTTGAATAGTAGGCAACTAAAAAAATGCTTAGCATAACTTTGTCAAATTCCAAGAATCTTACTTGGACCCACTACAAATATGCCTACATTCTAAAACACAAAAATATTTTACATATGTAATGTTAAAATATTTATTTATATGATTTTTAATTAAAGCAATGACTGCATAACATTATTATTATTTTTATTTAAACTTAGACTAGTCCCTGCACAGTAGTAGGTACATTCCAACTAAGTTAGTACCCACCTAAACCCCCCTTAAAGCAGCCATATTTACTAAAAGACAAGTGTGAGTACGTGCGATGCATGTGATATATCGATAATTAAGAATTTAATAATATTTGTTATATCTTCTTTTTACGAATTAGCTTGATATTGGTAATCTGAGTGTAAAAAAAAAAAATGAAATATTAACAAATTAGGCGATTGAAACCTAAATAGCATGCTTATAACTTAAAATATAATTTATTAAAATTCATTACAGTAGATGACTAGAACATATAACAAAATTCAATTCAATTTACTTCATAAAAGCCACTATTTTTAAGTACCATTTTCTTCGAATTTACATTCATCCTTGAAGCCTGAGTTCATTTATTTATAATATTTTAATCACGTATAGAAATTTGAATGCCTTTGGATTAAGAAATTTCACATTTGCTCTAGAATAAGACTATTGGCATAAGTATCTACAACAACCTTTGCACATTAATTTCAATTTTTTTAATTAACTTAAATAAAAGATAAAGAGAGGGTTGAATTGAGCTTACATCATCAAAGATTTGAGCTTTCAAGAACGACAAATTAGGCTTCTTTGGTAAGTGTACTAATTCGATCATCGCAATGTTTAGTGGCAGAATAAAAAGTTCATAAAAATCTTCTTTCTTGCTTTAGATGAAGCTCTGGAGATAATCAATAAGTTAATTGATCAAGTCATTTTATGGTCAAATTAAAACTCTTAAAAAACATAATTTCTAAAAGTAAATAAATCACTTTGCACTTGTTAATTAAGCATGCTAGTGGAGTTGTATGTATTTGATACAAGTTAGAAATTGTGACAAAAATGGGCTACAAAAATGTAAAAATAAAAAATAAACAAGTCATTAATAAACATATTAATTACAATTAAAATTGTTCCACAACTACCCGTATGTAAAAAAGAAGAATCTTAAATACAATTTTCTAAAAGCACTAAGTAGAGTTTGCATTACTAATGTGCAAACAAGTCATTTTTAGAAATCATACCCTAGAGTTGCATTAATATTCAAAAAGAAAATGGCAATAAGTTGAACCATTACTAAAATGCTGCATTTCAAAACCATAAATATAAACAAGCAATTTTCATTACAAGCTCATGTTGTTCAAAAATTGATAATATTATTTAATTGCAATTAAACAAATCAAATTCTAAATTAAATAATATCTCAAGTGATAGTACATTTTCAGCGATAAGCAATCACAAGAAATTCAAGTTAAACAATGCCTCTAAGTGACAGTATTATCAAATTATAACAAAACAAAACTAAAATTTCTAATTTTAAAATTATTGAATAAAACTATAAAGTGTCTTGAATGAACACAAATCTCAAACTTTACAGAAAAATAAACTGATAAAATAAAATTTGAAAAGTTTTCCAAAATAATCAATTTGCAAATTTAACCGTCTAATAGATTATAAAAGTACAATTCTTCGAAAATTCAAACTACTAAACAAAAAATAAAATAACAACTCATATGTCTTTCAATTTGAGTAAGAAAAGGTAACTTTACGATACAAATTCAAAACAAACAAGACTATAAAAGTAAAAAACACTAAAAAGTTAAACTTTCTGAAATAATTAAAAAAAATTACAAATTTAATAATCTAATAAATAGTAAAACTACAATTCTTTAGAAATTCAAACTCCAAAAAACTAAAAACCAAAATCAGAACTTACATGTCATCAAATTTAACCAAAAAGTTGTTCAAAACATTTCACAACAACTTTGAATTTGCCAATTATATCCCTTCATCTTATTATTTCACTATAAGATTCGAAAACCTTTTACGTTTTTGCTTTCCTTGAAACTGGATTTCACGAAAAATGAATCCAAATTAATGACATCATTTCTAGTTCTAATGTCAGCATCATTCATTAGAACTATTTGGTTAGACAATGACTTGAAAACTTGGAAAAAACTTGGAATAATCATAACATAGTTTATTCAAAACTGATATAAAAGTAACCAAAATTATGCTAAATATACCTTTTTGTCTATTTGTGGCCAGAAGTTGCAACACGATGCAACAATTAACTAGTGAAAGCCTATATAATCAGAATGAATTCAAATTCAAAGAAAAATAAAACATATACGTAGATATGAGTTTAAAAACACCCTAGTTTTACTGTTTGAAAAAAATCAATACAACAACCAAATATTTTGATTATATTACTATAGTAATCTTGGTCTACTAATCCCCCTTATAATATGTTCAATCTTATTCCATTACTTGCAAGATAATTTATTTCGATCTATGCAAACCAAGCCACAATTATCTTAAAATTTGCATTCGAAGTTGAAACATTTTTTTGATCAAGTCCTACAACTTGTACCCGACGTAATGATGCATATGAAGTTCTTTAAGGATTTCATTTTACCTAGGTTGGTTTGGATTTCAAAATATATTTTAAATTCTATTAATTGACGTTACTTTGGAGAATATTACACGTGCAAATTTACGAAACACTCCCTAATTATTCGTATAAATAGTGTAAATCACTCTTTACATGCCATATTTTCAAGAATTACATATGTATTTCAAGTTCCATTATAAGTCTATAAAAATAATAAAAAAACAGTAAAATACTGAATATATTCATATAAACCTAATTTTTAAAATTACAATTTACATACCACTATTTCAGAAACGTGAACAAATATCATATTTAATTAGGATGAATTCATTTTTGGATTCTCATAATTATTTTGTAAATTTTTAAAACCAAATAGGTAGGAAAACAACTTTGGTTGACCATTTTGAATAGTAAACTAAATATCCACACTTTTAATATAGGTAGGAAAACAACTTGGGTTGACCATTTTGAATAGTAAATTAAATATCCACACTTTTAATATAGGTAGAAAAAGAATAAATAATTAAAACTTTGCAGCAAGCCAAAAAACTTAAATAGATAGGTTAACATGAACAATAATTACAACGACAAGATCAATCAAAAGAAAGGAAGCCCAAACAAATATTTTGGTCCGTGTTCCACCACGTGGCCGCCTGAATGAATATTGCATGTGAAACTAAGTCGTCCATAACTCCATTGCCTTCTCGAAAATTATGTGAGTCCCAAAAATTCATAGAGAAGACGTAATACAAACATGTAGCCCACTTTGACCGAAGGTTCTATTCCGCATTGTTAGCTTACTAGTATTTTATGGAGGTTGGACTCCAAACTAGATTTCTTTTAATCTCCAACAAATCGAACATTTGGCCTCTCTCATAAGAGAAACTTATATTGAATGCTAGAGCCAATTAAGGAATTTGCAAGTTCCAGCATAGGTACTACCCCCACATCCGTCACCACATTAGGCCTTTCAGCACTACCCTTGTTGCCCTAGCTAGCATACTTCCGACCTCGATGCACAGGTTGTCTACCTATCGAAGGGAGTGACATTGTTGTCTTCTAATTTCATGGAAATAAAATTTAACTCTTATAGCGTCACTATAAACTTCTTAGTACGATTAAAAATATTTTAGTCGTGTTAAATGTTGCACGTGTTTGCCTTATGTTTTGTTTGATGAATATGAAATTTTATTTATCACTGAGACTCGTTAAATTTTCATAGATCGAACAATGTTTATTGAGTTAATGTTAATTTTAGAAAATCAATTAAATTAAAAACCAACAAGGTTTCAACATCTTCTTGGCCCAATTTCGGTCAATTTATTCGTATTAATTGCAGTCCAAATTCAGCTCATTTATTGACCTTAGTTTCGACCCATTTTTCAGTCCACTCTTCACTTAAAATCAATCCCATTATCATGCCACTTTATTGCAAGAAAAACGTGCTAAGCATCCCTTTATTCCCTGCCAGATAAACACCCAAACGGTCTCTTATTCTAATCAGAAAATACCCCCAAACAGCCCTCTAAACCCTGCAGAAAACCGGCATCTTTCTCCTCCAATTTTCAGCCCACTTCCTTACCATTTTCTGCACCATTTACTCACCTTTCAAGCACTTAAATTTCTGCCAAACTGTCCCCTTAATCTATACAGAAAACTGTCCCCCAATCTGCACTTTAACCTTAAAAAAACTGTCCCTTTAAGTGTGATAATTTCCCTTTTTTTTTTAGCCACAAAGACCCACTCCAGCTGCCAAGAAACCGCCCATTTTTGTTGCCCATGATCAGTCATTTTTAAACCTACCCACATCCCCTTAAAGCTAAAAATCGCCCCCCATCATACCATGTTGTTTCCTCACTCTTCAACCACCCAAGACCCACCTAACAACCCCTGAATTCCGACCTAAATTCGGCTAGCAGACCCTCCCATTTCATTCCAGTTTTGGCCATCCAAATTCCTCCCCAACTCCATTTATTTCAAATCCCAAATACCAATCGTAGTAAGTCATTTTCCAGCAGCAATTCTCCTTTATTTTTCCTCATTTCTCTCTCACTTCGGCTCACACAAAACCTCTCCCAACTTCTCCTTTTCAGTCCGTAAAATAAAGTCAAGCAGCCTCCCTTCTACCCATTTAATTTTGGCCCCAGCAAACTACCTTCCACACACGAATTTTACACCAAAATTTTCTTCTCGTTCCCTTATACAGTTTGGCCCTAGCAAAGGCAAATTTTTCTTCTCTTTCCCTTATACAGTTTGGCCCCAGCAAAGGCATACATTTTGCTCCAACGAATCTCCTTCTCCCCTCATTCATTTCGGCCCAGCAGTAAGCTTTCTAACTGTCTTATTTTGCCCCACCATTTGCCCATTTTCTCCATCATTTTCGGCCAGAAAGTTTTAGATTTTTCCTCTCCTTCTTCCATTCTATTTCAGTCACTCAAACCACACTACAATACACGGATTTTTGTCAAACAAAAAGGCAAGCGTAGAGTTATTATTTTGCGGAAAAGTGCACTCATTTTTTTATCCACAAATCAAATAAACGGAAATTGTAATTGCAAGGTAGTTTCTTATACTACTAAAACCATATTTCATTCATTTTTTACTTTGAGAAAAATGATATGTAAATTATATGCCATGTTGAATGTTAAAGATGGAGCATTATGATAATGATTGAAGGTCCGGTTATCAAAATATGTTGTTCCTACGTATGATTATAAGTATGGCATTAATTTCATATGTTTTTCTCTTATGATAGTATAATTTCTATTAAGTGTTTCTTTTGAAATGCTCACCCCAAAATTATTTACTCTTCATATTGAAATGATTGGATTTGGTGTGACGGCATAGAGTAGTGACCATAATGGAAAAGATGTAGTATTACATTCTTTATGTTTTTGTGTCTGTTGGGTATTTTGTGCCAAACAATCTCTAAGGCAGTGATGAGAAATTAATCGTACTTAATTAGGCTTGTGCCTTAAATGAAATGTACGATCCAAATTAATCCCACACTAGTATATGGAGTCATTGACCCGTTCAAATTGGAGAATCGTGATTGTTGGGTTGGTTTGAATAACAGTCACTTTTAAGGTGTAACCAATTGTAGTTGCTCAAGTGATCGAATTTCAAACCATGTTTATCCATGTGTTTAATGGATGTGGTTATCTATTATGAGTTTTACTTAAATAAAACTATAGTCATTGGTTATATATACCTATCCTATATACTAAAGGTAAAAAGGAAGAAAATAGAGTCCAAAAGCCTAAAAACTACAACCCCCCACATGAAAACAGTAGCTGCTCCTTGGTCATTTTCTGCAGCCTATCATGGTGTCTTTGAATGGGTTTTTCTTCCTACCATTTTTATTCAATGAAAGCTTTAAATTGGCAAGCACTCTTCCTAAAATTTCTTTGTGAGATTTTCCTTTGTGCGTTGGTTGAGATTGTGGTATACTTAGCGTGGGATTAGGGTAATTTTCTGAGCCTTGGTAGATATAAAAAATCATCTCTTTGTGTCCATTAGATTTTCCTTAACTTAGTGTGTTTTGTTTATTTATCTTTCACCATAAACGATTTTGTAGCAGTATTTGTTATTCACAAAAAATTGGTATCAGAGTTTGGGTTAGTGGTAAGATTAGAAATCAAAAGAGCGAAAAAAATTTGGGCAATGTTTTTTTTTAAAATAACCTGAAAAACCTTTGTGGGATGCTAACTGGTCAGAGTTAAGGTGCGTGGGTAGTACCGTTGGACTCCTGACGTCGAGGAGAAGCTACCTGACCGACGCGTGTGGCGCGTGGGATATTGTAGCAGTGGAGCGTGAAGATCACGCACAATGCTGTTGGTGGCGCGTGCGGCAGTGGCTGAAATCCGGGCAAAAAGGCAGATTGTTCCTCTTGGAATTTTGGACCTGCTGGTGGTGTTGGTTCGTTCCCGTGTCCAGTGTGCTGAAATCTGGACACTTTTGCACCTGATGGTTCGTTGGTGATTACTATTTCTGCAGTTTCTGAGTGGACCACCAATTAAAAATTAAAAATTTGCATCTCTTCAATAACATCTAATCCACTTTTAATATTTTAGTCAAGAATAGCTACCTAGCCAGTAGCAAACTGTTATTAATTGTTTGAGATTACGTGTTGAGAATAGCTACCTTACCGGTAGAAAACTGCTTTGCTGTTTTTTGTGGTTTGTTTATCTGTTTGAAATTTTTTCGTTGGTTTAATTATTTATTAATTAGATTATTCTGCTTCGTGTTGCTTAAACTATTATTTTTAACAAAACTCCAAGACTTGCTTATTCTATATTTTCCCTTGACCTGAGAACCTGATTCTCATGAAATCCTGTGGAATATAGGACAGTATATTTGTGGCCATTCATTGCAAATTTTCGTTTTTTGCATTGGTTACTTATTTTATTGTGGTTGTGTGTTACAATTTGTGTTAAGTGTTGTCTATGTGAATTTATTTGATTTGTTAAAATTGACAACTCATAGTTTTGACTTGGGTGTGTGTTTAATGGAAAATGAGATTTTCCAATCTGGCAAACAAAAAATGAAGGGAATTTGGGTTCAACAAAAAGTTTCTAAAGCTATAGATGATTCTTTTGCAATAACTGTTACTGAAGAACAGAAAATAGAAATTGATGAGCTAGCTTACACTTCAATAATTTTACACTTGTCTAATGCTATTTTGAGAAAATGTTGGTAAACTTGATTCCACACAAAAACTTTGGTTAAAGTTAGAAGAGCTGTATTTGTCAAAATCTACATCTAACAAACTTTTTTTGCTTGAACGATTCTTTAGTTTTAAAATTGACTCTTCGAAAGACATGGATGATAATTTAGATATATTTAACAAATTGGTTCAAGATATTGTTAATTGTGATGAAATTGTGTCTAAGGAATATAAAGCAATTATTTTGTTAAATGATATACCTGAAATCTATAGAGAGGTTAAAAGTGTCATTAAGTATGGTAGAGACACGTTAACACCTAAAATTGTCGTCGATTCTTTAAGAAGTAAAGAGTTAGAATTAAAAACTAAAGACTAGAAAAAAGTGTTAGAGACGTCCATTTGGTTAGGGGTAGATCTCAATATAGGTAGGTTGAGAATCACGAAAATCAAAACAGTAGTGAGAGTGGTAAAAACAAAAGTAATGGCAAATCTAAATCAAAGTCTATGTCAAAATTAAGAAAATGATATAGCTGTGGTAAGACAGGTCACTTTATAAAACACTAGTGTTGTACCCGTGTGATGCACAGGAGGTATAATAAAAAAAATTTGATAGTTATCTATGAAAGTTAATTAGTTATAATAAAATCAAACACTAAATCTTAATTAGTATTAAACACATACATACATTGACCAAAACGAAGATAAGATTAAAATATAGATAAATTTAAAACGCATTGAAAAATTAATTTTTGCAATGAGAACAAAAATTTGTAAATATGAATTTTGACTTATTTTTCTTTCACTTTGCATTGATTGTCTTCCATAATAATCTTGAAAATGCAATATCTTAAATGTGATATTTTAAATCTTAATTAGCATTGAAAAACCCATGCATATTTTGACCAAAATGAAGATAAGATTAATTAATTAATTAATTAAATTATTTAAGTATTTAAAATATGGCTAATTAAATTAAAATGCATTGAAAAATTAATTTTTGCAATAATAACAAAACTTTAAAAATATAGATTTGGACTTATTTTTCTTTCAATGTGCATTAATTGTTTTCCATAATAATATTGAAAATAGTCTTGAAAATGCGATTTCTTAAATATTAATTAGTATTGAAAAATTCATGCTTTTTTTTTTACCAAAACAAAGATAAGATTAATCAATTAAATTAATTAAATATTTAAAATATAGATAATTAAATTAAAACGCACTGGATAATTAATTTTTGTAATGATAACAAAACTAAATTAAGTTTTGCAATGATAACTAAATTAGAAAGTAGATGGAGGGACTCCATTTGGAAAAATAAAAAATCAGGCGGCTATTAAATGTAGTATTATGAATGAACATTTAATGGCTATTAAAAAAATACATTTTTGGAAACTGAAAAAAAAAACATAAATTCTAAATAGGAAAGTACATTTGGGGGGGGGGGGGAGGAATAAATTTTGACGGTACTTCTGTTTTTATATATATATATATAGATTGTTATAAAGAGAAAAACAAACAGAAAGAAAATGAGATAGATGAAGTGAATTTGGTGTCTTCTAATTCTGATTTGAAACCCAGTGAGGTTTATGTGTTAATAAACCTTGTTGATGACTCTGTTGATTAAATTTATTTGAGAAATCTCATATACATGAATGGATACTTGACTATGGTGCATCTTTTCATGTTACATCACATAGAGAGTGGTTTGAAACTTTGCATGAAAGTGATTTAGGTCCTGTTATTATGTGTAACAATTTAACATGCAAAGTTGTTGGAATTGGTGATATTTCTGTTAAATTCAATAATGGTTGTGTGCTCACTTTAAAGGGAGTCAAATATATTCCTGAAATGACTAGGAATTAAATTGCAGTAGGTGAATTAGAAGAAATATGTTTAATTGGTAAAATTGAAAACAAGATGCTAAAAATGACCAAATGAGATCTTGTAATTTGTAAATGCATGAAAAGAAACGGGTATTTATGTCACTGTACGAGAATTAATTAAAAATTCGAGTTTTTCAGTTTCTTCTGCCACCAACACAGATGACACACACAAGTGACACGGTAGATTAGCTCATGTGAACAATAAATGGCTTAAGCTCCTTAATGAAAAAGGTGTTTTTGGTAAAGAACGTGTATCTTATATGCCTTTCTGTGACCATTGTGTGCTTGGTAAACAACATAAACTTTCTCTCTCTTCGGGTGTTCATAAAACATATGGAATACTTGACTATGTACATTCTGATTTGTGGGATCCTGCCAGTAATTTTACTTTGGGTGGGAAAAGATATTTTCTATCTATTATTGATGATTATTCCATGAGAGTATGGATTTTTCTTTTAAAAGATAAATCGGGTACGTTTGATAGCTTTAATAATTGGAGAAAGAGGATAGAAAATATAACTCGTAAAAAGATAAAGTTTCTTCGGACTGATAAAGGACTAGAATTTTGCAATACTGAATTTGATAAGATGTGTGTTGAAAATGGAATAACAAGACATAAAACTGTTCCTTACACTCCTCAACAGAATGGGGTAGCTGAAAGGATGTATAGAACACTGCTTGAATGTCCCTAAATCGTTTAGCTCAAATGTCCCTAAATCGTTTTGGGGTGAAGCTGTGATAACTGCTTGTTATTTAATTAATATTACTCCGTCTACTGCTTTGAATGGTAATACCCCTCATGAAAAATAGTATGGTAAATGTGATGACTATACTATGCTTCATACCTTTGGCTGTGCTGCTTTTTTTCATCAAAGTGAGGGAAAGCTTGAACCTAGTGCTAGGAAATGTGTTTTATTAGGTTATTCCGAGAGAGTGAATAGATATAGGTTGTGGGATAGAAGCCAGAAGGGAGGGAAAGTCATAGTGAGTAGAGATGTTACATTCAATGAATCTGAAATGCCTTGTTTAGGACCTGATTTAGAGAAATTAGGTGAAGATCAACAAGAGGGAGATAGTAGACAGTTGGAGACTATTAAGGTTAGTACACATATCCGTAGTAGCTCTAGTGAGGTGGAGGTTCAGCAACCCGAGAGATATGATATATGTGAGACTGTTGTTGAAGAATATTTAGATGAGAGAGATTCTTTAAGAGATTATCAATTGACAAGAGATAGAGTGAGAAGACCACATAGAGAGCCTCAGAGATTTGGGTATGAGTCGAAGGTGGGATACGTTTATGCTAGTTTTGAAGAATTAGTCAATAGGGAGTCAAGATCATATCAGGAGGCTTTTAAGAGTGAACAATCAAATGAGTGGTTAGAGGCAACGAAGGAAGAGATGAGTTCTCTAGAGAAAAATCAAACTTGGGAATTAGTTCCTAGACCTTAAAACAAATCTTTAGTAGGTTGTAAGTGGATTTTTAAGGTCAAAGAGGGTACCACTAAGGATGATCCTTTAAGGTTTAAAGCTAGGTTAGTAGCTAAGGGGTTCACATAAAAGGAGGGAGTAGATTATAATGAAATTTTCTCGCCGGTTGTTAAGTATACTACTATTAGAGTCATGCTTGCATTGGTTGCTTATTTTGACTGGGAACTTGAACAACTTGATGTGAAAACTACTTTTTTACATAGCGAACTTGAAGAAAATATTTTCATGAATCAACCTCAATGTTTTGAGGATAAGTTAAAACCTGATCATGTGTATCACCTTAAAAGATCGTTGTATGGCTTAAAACAGTCCTCTAGACAGTGGTACAAAAGGTTTGATTCGTTTGTTCTTTCTATTGATTTCAGTAGAAGTAAATTTGATCATTGCTTATATTATCATCATAATAAAAATGACTGTGCATTTCTTTTATTGTATGTGGATGATATGTTGTCGATTGGTTCATCTATTATCTTAATTAATAAGATAAAAACTGTCCTAAGTGGAGAATTTGATACGAAAGACCTAGATAAAGCAAAATGAATCATAGGTATGGAAATTGAAAGGGATAGATCAAATTCGTGGTTGCGGTTGCATCAAACATCTTATGTGTTAAAGGTGTTGAAAAAATTTGGCATGAATGAGAGTAAATCTGTTACTTTACCTTTAGCAAATCATTTTTTTTTGTCTAAAGATCAATCTCCAGTAAGTGATGAAGATGTGGAATATGTGAATAGAATTCCTTACTCTAATGCGATAGGTTTTATTATGTATTTGATGGTGTGCATTAAGCCTGACCTTGCCTATGTTGTGAGCACACTTAGCAGGTTCATGTCAAATCCAGGTCTAGATCATTGGGAAGCACTTAAGTGGGTGCTAAGATATTTGAGAAGATCTAGTGATACGGGCTTAGTATTTAAAAATAAATCTGATGGTGTTATGTTAAAGGGTTTTGTTGATGCTGATTATGCAGGTGACATAGACAATAGAAAGTCTACTACTTTATATGTGTTTACTTTATGTGATTCTTGTGTGAGTTGGAAATCTCAATTGGAGCATATAGTTGCTTTGTCCACTACAGAATCTGAGTACATTGCTACAAAAGAAGCCATTAAAGAGTCTTTATGGCTTAAGGTTCTTCTAAATGAACCGTGTGTTTTGGATGGTAATGTAACTGTGTTCTCTGACAGTCAATCTGCTATACATCTATGTAAAAATCCAGTTTTTCATGAATGTACTAAGCATATAGATATTCTAATTCATTTTATTCGATATATTGTATCACAGGAACTGTTAGCCTTGAAAAGTTACTCTATCAATTTAATCCCTCTGATATGGGAACAAAAGTGTTGCTCTTGGTAAAATTCAAGAGTTGTTTAAGTCTCTTGAATATTGATAAAGGTTAGTGAATTTTCAATTTTCGAATTCCCTTTCTCATTAAATCACTAATTTTTTTTTCTTGTTTAGGTAACTGGAG
The DNA here is from genome assembly GCA_030279155.1 of Forsythia viridissima. Taxonomy (NCBI): domain Eukaryota; kingdom Viridiplantae; phylum Streptophyta; class Magnoliopsida; order Lamiales; family Oleaceae; genus Forsythia; species Forsythia viridissima. The sequence continues at coordinate 28,214,779 of CM059036.1, read as the reverse complement.
GGGTGCAAGAACGGATTCTTTGGCACCAAAGGTGAAGGATTGTTGGGTATTTTGTGCCAAACAATCTCTAAGACAGTGATGAGAAATTAATCGTACTTAATTAGGCTGTGCTTTAAATGAAATGTACGATCCAAATTAATCCCACACTAGTATATCGAGTCATTGACCCGTTCAAATTGGAGAATCGTGGTTGTTGGGTTGGTTTGAATAACGGTCACTTATGAGGTGTAACCAATTGTAGTTGCTCAAGTGATCGAATTTCAAACCATGTTTATCCATGTGTTTAATGGATGTGGTTATCTATTAAGAGTTTTACTTAAATAAAACTCTATCATTTGGTTATATATATCTATCGTATATACTAAAGGTAAAAAGGAAGAAAATAGAGTCCAAAAGCCTAAAAACTACCCAAACCCCCCACGTGAAAACAGTAGCTGCTCCTTGGTCATTTTCTGCAGTCTATTATGGTCTCTTTGAATGGGTTTTTCTTCCTGCCGTTTTTATTCAATGAAAGCTTTAAATTGGCAAGCACTCTTCCTAAAATTTCTTTGTGAGATTTTCCTTTGTTCGTTGGTTGAGATTGTGGTATACTTAGTGTGGGATTAAGGTATTTTTCTGAGCCTTGGTAGATATGTAAAATCATCTCTTTGTGTCCATTAGATTTTCCTTAACTTAGTGTGTTTTGTTTCTTTATCTTTCACCATAAACGATTTTGTAGCAATATTTTTTATTCACAACAGCGTCGCTATAATCGAGCCTTTATTCATGTAAATTAAAGTACCACTTAAGTATTGAACATGTTTTGAGATTGTAAGATGGAAGGAAGAACCCGAAGTTATGTTTAAGTCACCGCTTCGGAATTTATTGTTGAGATTTATAGTCATGTGTATTAAGATTTCAATTTTCTGCACTGTCTCTAAAATACCATAAGTTTATGTGGACTTTGAATTTTTTAGTGGAGTTTGATAGATTTATAAGTTTATCACGTCGTATAAATTTGTTATGACTGTTTTACCGGATAGAGTCAGTTGTACCTGAGACAATTTTTCAAACAACTTAGACTACGTTTTTCTCATATCAAACGATATGATAAGGTCTTAATGTTTGATATGTTGTAGCCTAAGGTGCCAAGTAATTATAGTTCAAAAATCATAATTTTTAGATCGTTTAGATGGTCAAATAATTAATGTCAACTCCTTGTGTTAACATTTAAAACTATGGAGTTTTGGAAGTCTTTATGAGTTTTCTTATGCGCTAGCTATTTTCCGCTGCAATTAAATGTTAAAAAGTATTCATGGGCTTGAGAAATTGAGATTTAGAGTTGTCAAGTGTAGTTCTAGAATTTTAAGTGACTCTCCGGGTTAAAAAAATTCAGGGCCTTACTGACATAGCTTTCAACCACTCTCCAAACTTCTTCACCCGCCCTCCCCTAGCTCTTCTCCAGCCCCTTCCTCCATACAATCAATCACATGATGTTTGATCACCCAACAATGGTAGCAAAACTCTCGTAATCCTTCGTATTGAATAAGCAAAGCAAAGTAAATTCAGTTGTAGCACACCAATGACAATTCGGAGACCATGTTTGAGAGGTTTTCTAACATCGAGCTTGACCCTCACACCCATGTGTCCATCATTAAGGTCTACGCCCTCCACTTCCCCGACCTCTCTTCCCTCTAATGTGCCAGGTTTCGGATTCTTGGGCCATGGGGATGTTTGAATTTTAAATATGTATAAAGCTTACTTAAGGTTATTCAAATACAACACGTGATATTATTTTATCACAGCTCTCAAGCTCTTTTCTCTGTAATAGATGATGAGCGCAATTGTAGTATACATATTACCCGCTTATCTTATTTTGTTATTAATTATTCATTGATAAACGTACTAATTAATGTCTTATTTGAATTAGGAAAAATTATAAACAAATATGAAGATTCGGAGACCAAGATGGAAGTTTTTGAAAGTATGGGACCAAATATATAGCTTTGGAGCAAAAAAGATTGATCTGCAATTAAAACTTGAAGTGGGGACCAACTATATACATATTGGTACTTGGAGGACTAAAGTCTACAAATAATGATTGGAACAAATTTTTGGCGAAATTCTTTACGGTCAAATCGCAGCTTGCAAACTGCGGTTGACCACAGCAATGCGGCAATACGTATTTGCAGCTTGTCTGGATTTTTTGGGCTTATTTTCAACTCTAAATCGAGGCATTTTCCGTCTTTCCACATACACGAGTTCCAAAATTGGTAAAACACTATATAAAGACCGAATTTAGGTCAAATTAAGGGAGGAAGACGGCTAAAACAAGAGAGAAGAACCACGCACGTTGAAGAAATTTTTTAGAAAGATTTCTTAACCTTCAATCCATGCCAGGTTTTATCAATTCTTTTGCTTTTCATTTAATTATGTTCTTCTAATTTTCTTGAGCCAAGGTAGACGATGAAACTTTGTTTAAACAAAGTGATTATTTTGTTATTCGTTTAATTCTGTTTTAGAGTTTTAACTTTCATGGTTCGTTCTTGTTGGATTAATTAGATAAAATCTCTTTCATCTTAAATATCATGTATTCTTGATAGTTAGAAATTGATTTAATTAATTCCTCCTTGGTGCTTAAACGTGTTCTATTAATTTCTTTTAATTTTTTGTTATTTTTTTACTGATTTGGGATACATAGAATGCATGGGAAACCTTTGATTTTTTGTTTTCTTTTAATTGAATATGATACGGGGAAAGCTTAAATAATTTAAGTTTGAAGCAGAGGGGAGCCGTTATTATATTTTATTCTTTTCAATTTAATTGATAATTATTTTAGGACGACAATAGATTGATTTCGAGTTGTCGTTTGTTTTTTAGAATTAATCAATAATTGGATAATTGCTAAGTTAAACAATGGTGGATTCTAAAACTTTGGTACTTTAAACAATGTGAAACTTCAACTTAATTGTTTTAGCATAATTAATTAGTCTTTAAGTTAAATTATTTCAACTAAACTTATTTCGACCCAACAGTTAATTCGGATTAAATTAGACTTCTTCATTTCTGTCTCTGTGGGATCGACCTCGTTATTACTTTTCTATATTTCAATAGATTCGTACACTTGTGAGTTATTTAAAATTTGACATAAAGTTTTTGGTGCTATTGCCGGAGACTGCATCTAAAAGTTAATTTAGTTTTATTTAATTTTATTCTTGACTAGTTATAATTTAGTATTTTATTTTTTAAAACAAAAATATATATATTTATAGTGCATACTTAGTCGTAGATCTCTAGAAATTAAGCTAGAGTATCTAGATAGTGAAATTGAAAGAACTTTTCACCAACGAAAACGAGCTACCACTTTAGATAAAATTGAAAGAACCGAAGTAATAATCGTTATGGGTGATGAAATTGAGGAGAGACCTTTTATGGACTATTTTAGTCCATTAGCTAATTTGAGCACCTCATGCCTACAATACCCACAATTAGCTGCTAGGAATTTTGAGCTAAAATCAAGTGAGCTTAATTGTCTTCCATCTTTATATGGTTTAGATAGTGAAGAACCTTATAATCATCTGACAGATTTATATGTTGTATGTGAGACATTTAAATATGAAAATATTTCTCCTGATAATGTTAAATTTCGCCTGTTTCCTTTTTCTCTGAAAGATAGATCTAGATCATGGTTTAATACGTTACTTGCCAATAGTATTACATCTTGGGAACAAATAGTTGCTAAATTTTTGAATAAATATTTTCTTGTTTATAAGACTAATGCTATTCGCAGAGAAATTTCAGAATTTGTGCAGAAAGATGAAGAACCATTCTATGAAACTTGGGAGAGATTTAGCGGGCTCCTTATGAAATGACCACATCACGGCTATGAAAAATGGCACTTATGCCAATATTTTTTGGAAGGGTTACTACCACATATTCAAGAGTGGTTGATGACCACAAGTGATGGAGAGCTTATGTCCAAAAATACAACAGAGATTTGGAGCTTCTTCCAAAAGCAGGCTGACAATTCACAACAGCGGAGTCAATCTTCTCGAACTGAACCAAAGAAAAGAGGAATCTATGAGATTCGAAGCAATGAACCTAGCTCAGAAATCAAAGAAGTCAAAGGCATGATAGAATATATTTCCTGCAAGTTATCCTCGTTGACAGCCAATAATTCCACTGAGCCAAATAATGAGGAAACCACCTTACATTCCTCATTCCAACACATATAACATAGGATGCATGGATCACCCCAATTTTTCTTGGTCACAGGGTGTTCAACAGGATAGTACGGCAGGTCAAGTCCCTTAGCAAAATACTAGACAATTCAATCAAAAATTTTCTCAGCCAAAACCATGGAAGGAAGCAATTAAAAATTGACAAAATCTACACATGTTGCATTAGATCACCAGAATCACACCATCACCGAGTTTAAGAATGAAGTACGAACTAGCCAAAACTCACAGGCACAATCCATCTCTAATATGGAAAACATGATAGGACAACTGGTCTCATTAGTCCAACAATTGGCAACAACTATTGAGAAACGAAAGTTTCCTAGTCAGCCATTTCCTAACCCTAAAGAAATGTTCAATATTGGGACTGATTCAAGTAACCAATAGGAAGAGGCCAAATCCATCATGACTTTGAGACGTGGCAAACTGTTTGACAACCAAGTGGAAATTTCAAAACGAAATACATCTCAACTAGTTTCTCCAAGTAATGCTCCAACTGATGATTTAGTCCAGGAAGCTCCCAAAGAAAACAATGAACCATCTTACATTCCAAAACCTCCATTTCTTCAGACGCTAACAAAGGTAAAGCAAGGTAGTGCGATCAATGATATCATGGAAACTTCAAGTAGGTAAATATAAATATCCATCTACTTGATACTATTAAGCAAGTTCTTGTCTATGCTAAGTTCTTGAAGGACTTATGTACAAAAAAGAGACAATTACATGTGCGTAAAAATGCATTTTTAATTTAACAGGTTAGCTCTATAATTCAAAGCAACATTCCTCCAAAATTTAAAGATCCGAATTGTCCTATTATCTCATACTTCATAAGAAACCATAAGATTGAGAAAGCTTTGCTAGATTTAGGAGCTAATGTTAATCTTCTTCCTTACTTCCTTACTCTGTGTATATGCAACTTGGGCTAGGCGAGTTAAAACCAACATCTATAATTTTACAACTTGTTGATAGATCTGTGAAAGTCCCCCGTGAAATTGTAGATGATGTTTTGATACAAGTTGACAAGTTTTATTTTTCTGTTGATTTTATTGTACTTGATACTCAACCGGTACGAGACTCTTCAAAATACATTCCTGTAATTTTTGGTCGTCCTTTTCTAGAAACATCTAACGCTATTATTAATTACAGGAATGAAGTTATGCAGCTATCTTTTGGTAACATGACAATAGAATTGAATGTTTTTAATGTTAACAAGCAACCATATGACAATGAGGATGTTGCTGATGTTTATATGATAGAAGCACTAGTTGATGATTCTTTTGTTTCTACTAATTGCGATGATGCTTTAAACATGTGTTTAACTTATTTTGGTTCATATTTTGATGCTGATAGTGCTATAAATGAAGTGAATGTCATGCTTGGGTCAGCACTTGTCGTGGATACAACTAAGTGGAAACAAAAAATTGAGCCACTTCCAACAAGTGAGAAGAAGAACATCCCATCAGTTCAACAACTACCAAAATTAGAGCTTAAAGCATTGCCTAACATTTTGCAATATGTATTCTTAGAAGAGGTCGACATCTTACCAGTAATTATCTCTTCTTTCCTTGATGATGTACAAAAAGGTAAGTTGTTAAGTGTTTTAAATGAACATAAAGAGGCACTAGGATGGACCATTGCTGATATCATAGGTATAAATCCAGTAGATTGTATGCATCATATCTATCTTGAGGAGAATTCTAGGTCTAGTAGAGAGATGCAACGTAGGTTAAATTTCAACATGAAAGATGTGGTAAGAAATGAAATGATTAAATTGTTAGATGCTATAATTATTTATCCTATTTCTGATAGCACATGGTAAGTCTAGTACACGTTGTCCCAAAAAAATCAGGTATCACAGTAGTTACTAATACAAACAATGAATTGGTTCCAACTAGAATAACTATAGATTGGCGTGTTTGCATTGATTACATAAAATTGAATAGCCACTAGAAAAGATCACCTTCTTCTTCCATTATTGATCAAATGCTTGATAGACTTGCAGGTCATGATTATTATTGTTTTCTAGATGGTTATTCTGGCTATAATCAAATTTCCATAGCTCTAGAAAATCAAAAGAAAAATATTTTCACTTGTCCTTTTGGAACCTTTGCATATAGAAGAATGACATTTAGTTTGTGTAATGCACCTGCTACTTTTCAAATTTGCATGCTTAGTATTTTTTCTGACATGGTTGAGAAGTTTCTTGAAGTGTTCATGAATGATTTTTCTGTATATGAAGATTCTTTTGATGAATGTTTGCGCCATATAACTTTAGTTTTGCAGAGATGCATGGAAAAGAACTTAATTTTAAATTGGGAAAAATGTCACTTCATGGTGAAACAAGGTATTGTTCTTGGTCACATTATCTCTAGTAGTGGTATTGAAGTTGACAATGCCAAAGTGGATCTTATCTCTAATCTTCCACTTCCAAAATCAGTGAAAGAAGTAAGATCTTTCCTTGGGCATGCTGGTTTTTATAGAAGATTTATTCAAGATTTTAGTAAATTCTCTAGACCCTTATACAATTTACTTGTTAAGGATGCACTTTTGGTCTTTAACGATTCTTGTTTAGAAGCGTTTCAAAGACTTAAAAAATTGTTGATCACTACACCTGTCATTCGAACACCTGATTGGAATTTACCTTTTGAATTCATGTACGATGCATCTGATTATGTAATAGGATCATGATAGAGATTATATTGGTTGCCTTCTGTTATTTACTATGCTAGTAGGACTCTTAATGATGCACAATTGAATTATTCCACCACGGAGAAAGAAATGCTAGCAGTTGTATTTGCTTTAGATAAATTTCGATCATATCTTGTAGGGTGTAAAGTAATTATTTTTTCTGACCATGATGCCCTCAAATATCTTCTCACTAAGAAAGATGCTAAACCAATGTTGATTCGGTAGATTTTGCTTTTGCAAGAATTTGACATTGAGTTTAGAGATAAAAAGGGTTTTCAAAATGTTGTAGCTGACCACTTATCTCGTATTTTGCTTGATTCTGTATAGGAGAAATTACCATTAAATGAGTTGTTTCCACATGAACAGCTTATAAATATTGATATTGTGCCCTAGTTTGCTGACATAGTTAATTATCTTGTTACAGGTAAGCTTCAAGAACATTGGACTAAACAAGATAGAACTAAGTTCTTAGGTAAACTGAAGAACTTCTTTTGGGATGAACCTTATTTGTTTAAATATTGTGTTGATCAAATTATAAAGAGATGTGTCCCAGAAAGTGAATTCTAAAGCGTGATCTCTTTTTGTCATGACCAAGCTTGTGGAGGCCCTTTCATGGTAAAAAGACAACTACCAAAATTTTACAATGTGATTTTTATTGGCCTACTCTTTTTCGTGACACTTATGTTTTTTGTTCTTCATGTGACAAGTGTCAACGCATGGGAAGCATTTCAAAAAAGAACATGATGCCACTTAATCCTATTCTCATAATTGAGATCTTTGACGTATGGATGATCGATTTCATATGACCTTTTCTCCCATCATTTGGCTATCTTTACATATTGGTTGGTGCCGATTATGTTTCCAAGTGGGTCAAGGTAATTCCATGTAGGACCAATGATCACAAAAGTGTGCTTGCATTTTTGAAGAGCAATATTTTCTCTCACTTTGGCACCCCACGGGCCATAATCAGTGATGGTGGATCTCATTTTTGTAATAAGTATTTTCAAACCTTGCTAGCAAAGTACTCTATCACACACAAGGTTGCAACCTCATATCACCCACAAACTAGCGGTTAGGTAGAGGTTTCAAATCGAGAAATAAAGCATATTTTGGAGAAGACAGTTCGACCTGACAGAAAAGATTGGTCTCTATGACTTACTGATGCATTGTGGGCATATAGAACATCTTTCAAAACACCCATTGAAATGTCTTCTTATAGATTGGTGTATGGAAAAACCTGTCACCTACCGATTGAGCTGGAGCATCGGGTTTATTGGGCTATTAAGAAATTCAATTTTGATTTGCAGAAAGATGGGTAAAAAAGAAAATTACAGCTGACAGAACTTGAGGAGATTCGGAACGATGCTTATGAGAATGCAAACATCTACAAGCAAAGAATGAAATTCTTTCATGACAAGCACATAGTAAGAAAATCATTCAATCCAGGTCAGAAAGTACTGTTATACAATTCTCGTTTGCATTTACTTCTAGATAAGTTACGTTCTAGATGGTCAGGCCCTTTTATTGTTCATACAGTTTATCCTCGTGGAGCTATTGAGGTTGAAAATCTCCAAAATGGTGATATTTTCAAAGTTAATGGCCAAAGATTAAAACCATATTTAGAGTTCAACTCTTGAGAAGGTGAGGAATAAATTGATTTGAGTGATCCTACCATTCCATCTTAAAAAAAACACAAAAAAAAAAAAAACAAATTTTTTTTTTAAAAATTTTAAATTAAAAAAACGAAAATTAAACAAAAAAAATATATAATTGTGTTTTATCTTAATGTTTTTCTTAGTAGGAATGCGTGGTGGTACAACTGATTCAGGTACATTCTTTCCAATTTATTCTCTTCTCTTTTTGTCACTCTTTATTTCTCTATACTGATTATATTTGTATGCACTTAACTGACTTGTATAATTTGGAACATTGAGGACAATATTTAGAATAGATTTTGGGGTAGGGTATTTAAAAAATTAAGGCATTGTGCATGGAATTTGGAAATATGATGAAATAAGAACTTTTGATTTTAGTACTTGTATTACATTTGGCTTGGAGTATTGTGCCACCATGTTTGTCAGTTTTGCATGTTGATGTTAGTCACAAGTGTGAAAAGAGAAGTTCGACGAGTGAAAGTGATTAATCAATTGAAGAGAATTTACATGATAAATAAAAACATTCAAGTGAGTTTTAAGCCTTATATCTTTTTGGAGAGAACACCTTTATGCCTAATTTTTACATTCACTATGATCAGTTTTTCTTTTTATTTCTAAGTATCATTACACTTGAAAGCCCGTAGGATTGGTGTCATTGGATGACTAATTTGCTCTATAGAAGGTGATAGTTAGGAAATCTTTGATGCGTTTGAACCTTTCTAGCCTACCAAATGAACATTGATCCCTAGCAGCCAGTTTGAAGCCTTACACATATATATATAAAAAAAGCCTAAAATTTTTTTGTTAGCCAATTATCTCTACCCAGAGCCATTCCACATTCATAATGTAATTCATATTTCATGTCCTTTTTATGATTGAGAACGTAGAGATAATTAAATCTTTATCAAATGGTGGTGCAAAAAAAAAAAAAAAAGCATTGTGAAGGGTGAAAGAACAAGAAGGAGAGGGAGAAAAAAAATAATAATCAGAAGATGAGAATGAAGGGTATGAAGTGAAAGAGATCAAAGTCAACAAAAGTATTTCCTATGAAAAATATATATATATATAAAAGAGTAGAAAAATGTGCACTCACTACATATGATGCACTTACCAAAAAAAAAAAAAAAGAGAGAGTGTTATTTGGAGATTGTTTTAAAAAAAAAAAAAATAGAAGAGAAAATGCACAATGACCCTTGTCTTTAGAAAATTTTCTATTATTCTCACTCATACTTTGTTTATCCACGTATCCCGTTATTTGATTAGCCCTGTCCTGATTCTACATTACAACCAAATAAAAGTCCCTCTTGATTTTAGAGAGCAAATATCTGAAGTTGATGCTAGCACTATAGGTCGTAATGAGTAGTGATATTTGGAAGAAAAAAATAACTTTACTTGTTTACTAATATCAGATAGATTGTACTCAATTCTAAATCATGAACGAGTTTTCCTTTACATGCACATATTAGGAGTGAGTGTGTGATAGTATTTTTACACAATGTCACTCACTTTACCATGTATTTTGAGCACATACAAATTAGAATTATTTTCTTCTGAGAGTAATGCTTTTACATACATATTGTGTAGGGATGGTAAAAATATATGATTCGCCCCGAATTCGATGGATACCTGATCCGAATGGAGCAAAAAATTCATGATCCACGGATCAGCAAGGTGGGGCGGGGCGGGGCGGGGCGGGGCGGAGCGGGCCTGATCCGATCCGCCCCGTTTAAAAAAAAATGATTAAATAATAAATAGATGAAAGATTTGGGGCTTAAATTACAATTTAGAGGTGGCTGGAGTTAGCTAAAAAAAATTATTCAAAAAAAAAAAGGGATCAGTATATGGATCAGAGCTCTGATCCGCCCCGAAAAATGGCGGATCGCGGGTCGGATTTGGATCTCCTATAATTATTGCGGGCGGATCGGATTAGGCCTGATCCACCCCATTGCCATCACTAATATTGTGAGATTTGGGGATTGCCATGGTATTTTTGGAAATTGTTTTGTTACTGTAGCTTTAATAGCTAATCTAATTGCACAAATTTATTAGCTGATATGTGTGAATAGATGGATTTGGGAGTGATATTTCTCCAAAACTTTGATAATACTTGTATTTTTATCCATTAGTTGTTATTAATTTGATTGATGAAGTGCATGCAAAGTGCCTTGATTAAAAAAATAGTATTTTTATTTCAATTTTTGCTCGAGGGTTAGCAAAATCTAGATTTTGGGGTATTTGATGAGCACAATTTTAGTATACACGTTACATGGTTATCTTATTTTATTATTATTTATTCATTGATAAAAGTACTAATTAATGTATTATTTGAATGAGGATAAATTATGAACAAATATGAAGATTCGGGGACCAAGATGGAAGTTTTTGATAGTATGGGACCAAACATAAAGCTTTGGAGCAAAAAGGACTGAATGAGTAATTAAAACTTGAAGTGGGGACCAAATAATATACATATTGGTGGTACTTGGAGGACTAAATTCTACAAATAATGATTGGAACAAAATTTTGGCAAAATTCTTTACTGTTTGCCGCGGTAAAATCACGGTTTGCAAACCGCGGTTGACCGCGGCAATGCAACAATACGTATTTGCAGTTCGTCTGGACGTTTTTGGCTTATTTTTAATCTAAGTCGGGGTTTTTTCTGTCTTTTCACATACTCTAGTTCCAAAATTGGTAAAACACTATATAAAGACCGAATTTATGTCAAATTAAGGGAGGAAGACGGCTAGAAACAACCACGTCGAAGAAGAGTTTTTAAAAGGATTTTTCTCCTTCAATCTATGCCAGGTTCTATCAATTCTTTTGCTTTTAATTTAATTATGTTCTTCTAATTTTCTTAAGTCAAGGTAGACGATGAAACTTTATTTAAACAAAGTGATTATTTTGTTATTCGTTTAATTTTATTTTAGAACTTTAACTTTCATGGTTTGTTCTTGTTGGATTAATTAAACAAAAATTCTTTCATCTTAAATATCATGTATTCTTGATAGTTAGAAATTGATTTATTTAATTCATGGTTGGTGCTTAAACGTGTTCTATTAATTTCTTTTGATTTTCCGTTATCTTTTTATCGATTTGTGATACATAGAATACTTAAGAAACATTTGATTCTTTGTTTTCTTTTAATTGAATTTGATACGGAGAACGCTTAAGTAATTTAAGTTTGAAGCAGAGGGGAGCCATTATTAGATTTTATTCTTTTAGATTTAATTGATAAATATTTTATGACGACAATAGATTGATTTCGAGTTGTCGCTTGTTTTTTTAGAATTAATCAATAGTTGGATAATTGCTAAGTTAAATAATGGTGGATTCCGAAACCTTGGTACTTTAAACAACTTGAATCTTCAACTTAATTGTTTTAGTATAATTAATTAGTCTTTAAGTTTAATTATTTCAACTAAACTCATTTCGATCCAAATTGCATAGAATAATAGTTAATTATGATTAAATTAGAAGCAGTCTCTGTGGGATCGACCTCGTTATTACTTTTCTATATTCCAATAGACTCATACATTTGCGAGTTATTTAAAATTTGACATCAATAGACAATTTTCTGATCAATGGGAGAAATTGTTCAAGCATTACATAACGTTCTTCTAACATATCGAAAGAATATTTATTTTGAGAATTTATGAAACTTGAGAATTTTGCTTTTCCATCTTCATTGATCACAATTGCAGGAATAGTGACCATTTCCAATTTATCAAATATTTTGTTCGATTTGTGTAGTTTAAATTATACAAACATGAAGTAAATAATTAAAAAAATAAAATTGAACCTTAAGTCTTTATAGTTCAATCAGAAGATCTACATCCACATTGTACTTCAAGGTAAAGCTTTGCATGCACTGGGAGATTCTACAACATTGAATTCAACATTCCTCTAAACATTCAACAATACACCATAACAGAAATCTCTCACTATGAATGACACAATTACAGAAAACCCGAATTCTAACCAATAATTGTGCGCTAATTCTAAGAAGAGATCGAGAGTTAAAATGAGAGTTTTGCTATTGTAGAGAGAGAGTCGTGTCAGAGGGAGATTAAATGCATTGTCACATTTTTAGAAAAATATGAAACCTTTTTCTCACAGAAGCTAATCAAGCTACTCTTCTCTTTCCAAACATCAAAACATCAAATCTTGAAAACCCATTGTATTTATATATCAATATATCGTTCTCCTTTAGGAATTAATCTTCGATAAATGCTTTCCAACCCTCTTTCAGAACAATTTTATCTTGTTTTGTAATCAATCCTACGTGTCAAACTTTCCCACTTTGGTCTTTGAGAGATACAGTTCAGGCTAACTTCTCTTTAACATTGTCAGCAAACTTTTTGGGTAACCCACTTTGGTCTTTCAGAGATACAGTTCCAGCTAACTTATCTTTCTTTCACATTGTTAGCAAACTTTTCGGGTAACATAGTTGGACTTTTTCGATTATACAGCGGTAACAAATTATTTAGGGATGCCTTTGTTAAAGAACGTACATTATGCATACTATACACCATATATAGATGTTGACCACTAAAATCGAAACCAACAAATTCTTGACCACCTCCTTGCTTGAATGAATAACTTAACCCTCTTGGAATTGTGCAGTCGGGAGATTAAGAATTCAAGGAACAAGAATTTAGAATTTAGTTAAGGTTTATAATTGTTCTCGCTCTCCTTTGATCCTATTTTGGGTTATTTATAGGTACTAGTTAAAAACACGTGCGTTGCACTTGGTTTTACAATAATTTTATTAATTTTTATAATTTTCAAAATTTTTATTTTTAATTGTTAATAATTAAAATGTTAAAGTAGCAATTGCAATGTTCTTTTTTGATAACATGATGTATTGTATTGTTTGACGTTATAATGAATAATGTTGATATTTTATTTTCATTTATACAAAAACAATTGCAATCGAGATGGATTTTATATCGTGGTAATACCAACAATAACTTGAATCCAACGAATACTTTTTGGTGATTTGATCTTTGATGATTGACGAACCTTTGAAATAAAATTTATGGAATTGATGATATATTAAAATGGGTCTTCATGACTGAAGAATAAAATTAATAATTACTAATTTTAGTACGAGAGAATGATAGACACACATTTCATACTTGACATGTATCATATACTTTCTTTTAATTTTACCATTCGTTTAGTAAATAAAAAAAATTGCAACATATATCTTTAAGACTGAGGAAGAAGTATATTTTTGGATTTGCCTACTCCTTATTAAAGAGAAAAAATGGAGAAATTAAATAGATTATGTTAAACTTAAATTAAATAGGTGGACATCTTATTTTTTGCCTACTATGATTCAACTTAAATTGGAAATAAAATTGTTTAGATTAATGGAATTTTAAATTTTTTGCTACTTATGGGCTTGGATTGCCATTGGTTTTTAAGTCGAGCTTTGATAAAGGTAATAGGACATCCTCTAAGTTGTTTCGTGGCTTGGGTTTGAAAGAAGGCTTAAAGATATTAGTATTCTTGGTTTAAATACATAAACTACTCTGATTTATTCAGTAATATTATGAAACTTTAGTTATTGTAGTTAGAAGAAATAGTTATGTGAGGGTCCTTGTTTGTTGCAGTTTTAGGTGATATTGCTTTAAACGCAAATGGTGAAGACAACATATGACCTTTATGTAGTCACTGATGTGCATAGACAATTCAGGTAATTGTTCTATCATGTTATAAGGAATGTTTCTCCAATTATATACATGTTCTATTTAAATTTATAATAGATTATTGCATAATCTCCAATATACATGAAATTTTTTTTATACATGGCATGGCAAAGCAGAAGAATAGTTTATGCATCCCATCGTTTTTCAAAAAATAGGTACTTGATAATTCGATTCACTATTTGCTAAAGTAGAATTTTTATTATAGATATGAATCCCAATAAATAAAAATTGAGATAAAAGCAAATTTACATTGGATTTCTCTTTCGAGCACCATATTAAAGTAAAGTCAGGAGATACAATGGTGAATAATTCGTGCAAGCTGGTACAACTTTTATTAATATGATCGAGTATACCAAATTGTTGAGCACTTACAGAATCGCAATCTGAAAAAGTATGCCACAGACAAACGTAGAAATGAGTAACGTAAATCATCTATCATTGGCATTTTGGTGGATATGTATGATATCATCTTTTAATGCTCATTATCAAGATAATTATGAATTAATGATGTTCAACCTGTAAAACTTTTGCTTTTTCAAATGGTTTTAATAGTTAAATCTGATTTATTATAGGAATCTAATATGGAAAGTTTATTTTGTTTTACTTTTTTGAGAATTGACACTCTTTAACATGAATTTATAAATATCAAATGTTGAGAATTTTTTTTATGATAATTACATATTTTTTTACGGTCTTATTGCTATGTAATATTTAGATTATTGAAATCTCAAAAAATTTGTATTTATTTTTTATTCCTTTTGGGCATGATTATCTACATTTAGTTGATTGTTAATACTTCTTTGTCAAGATATTAATTCAAGGAAAATAGAAGAAATTTATTTACTGATAACAAATGTATAATCTTTTAAGTACATGTAAATTTTGAGGACGAAACTTCTACAAAGAGGAGTATTAATGTAATATTGTGATATTTTATATACTTCTAACATGTAGTGATGTAGCTGAATAAATACTAAGGATGACTAACATTTTAAAAGCTCTGTAATTGAGAAAGAATACAGAAATTTTAGGCAAAATATGAATAAATTGTCTCATAATATTTTATTACTAATAAGGAGGAAAAAAAACACCAAAAACTTTTAGTTTCTATTCACGGTTTTTAAACATACCTAATTGCCAAACATTATAAATATTTCAACTATAGTCTCAAATCTCTTCTAAAAATAATTATTAAAAAAGCATAAAATTAGCAATAAAAGGAATAAACCACAATTTTAAATGTTTAAAAATTTTATTGTATATTTAATAAATTGATAAAAATTTAATATAGGATCATTGAAAGTGGTTTTGGGAGGGCAAGAGACGTTTCATGAATGAATACAATATTAATTTACTTAAACAAATTTAATGTGCATTAATGAACAATAAGAGTGAATATGAAATTTTAAATTTTTTGTAAGGATACAATAGTCTAAAATTGTTTCTCTCTTTTAAGGGCCTTCTAGATGTAGTATAGATTTCAAGCCTCTGGGCTTTTCAGTCTTTTTTCCTTTTTCCTGCCACATGTTGCCCTCCTATGGAAGGCTTATAATTCTGGAAGATTCTTTAACACATGGCAAAAAGATATTGATCCAGCTATCTCTCTCTCTCTCTCTCTATATCTTATGGTTGTTACCTGCACATGGTCCTTTTGCAAATGACCGTTACACATGAAAATTCACCACGTGGTCCCACGGACATTTTGTTATCTAAAATCAAGCAGTGGTTGTGACAGTTGTGCTCGTCTCCTTTGCCGAATAAGTTTTCTCAAGATGGCGAAGGTAAAAAAGATACGTCCTGGTTAGACTTAAGTAGCTAGCTGGTTGATTCTTAAATCCCTGTTCATTCGCCTATTTGAGGGATACGCGACTGTTTTTGTTTAAGCGAACTGTATAAACTTTGTTCAACTTCCCCTTCCCTGATTGCCCTAGTCTAAGTTGATGTCTAGGCTGGTCTTAGCTTCGGCAATTTTTTGAGGTATAACAATATATATGATGTTGCTTATGTTTAATTCCTATTATTATCATGCTCGGATCTATATCTTCATATTCTTAATATATATGCCAAAATCAATTGCTTGAACCTATCATCTTTTCAGCTAAACTTAATGTGTTGTGCACAAACAAATATATTATTGAAGAATACATAGATACATATACCAAAACAAAATTGCAAATTTGTCCCAAAAAATTTAGGACTAGCATGGACCGAAAAAAAAAAGTTTAACATTTGCTTAGTTTTTAATTTAAATGGAAGGCCTAAATTTATCAAGAAATTAACTCAATAGAATATATTCCATCTAAGAAAATACACAAGGCTCGTTGATAAAATAATATTCTATATTCATCAAATAAAACTGAAAGCAAACGCGCGCAACATTTAATGTGAAAAAAATATTTTAAAACGTGCTAGGAGATTCGTAACGATGACAAAAGTCAAAATTTTATTTACTTGGAATTATAAGCTGAAAAAAAATATCGTTTGCTACATTTAGAATCCTACTTATATCAAGAAAAATAATAATTTAGTTATTGGCCATTAAGAATATATTTTGATAAGTGCAATCCACGTGCTTATTGCGTGCGACCTAAAAACTTTTAAGTGATTTAAAATATTTACAAAGCTACTTAAGCTGGTTCAAATACAACACAAAAATACTATTTTATTGCAATTCTTGAGCTCTCTTTTCTTTAATAGAAAATTTCCAATAAATGAGAGAAAATGTTTTCCAAACCCTGCACCATGTTGTTCTCACAACTCGAGAGAATATTTCCTATGAAAATTTATGAAGCATAAATTTTTATTTTCCATATTCATTTATTATAACTGCTGGAGTAGTTATTATTTCAATTTATCAAATATTTTATTCGGATTTCTGTAGTGTCAATTTATACAAATACTTAATCAATAAAAAATAAAATAATTGATGAATACCAAATTTTTACGTAGTTGAATCAAAAGACCTACATCCACGTTATACTTAGAAGTAAATCGTTGCTTGCACTAGGAGATTCAGAGAGATTACACTGTTGCTTACAAAATGCATTCAACATACCTCTAAACACTCGTCAATACACCATAACAGAAAGCTCTCACTGTGTGATTATATACTAGAAATAGACTAGACTCAAATTGTGCTAGACTTAGTAGGCGTTCTACGTGAGTGGCAGTTAGTTAACTATCCTAGGCGGCTGGCAGTCGACCAGTTGTTGTGATGAACAGTTAGTCGACTGACTATTGCATCTAGCCAGTGGACCAGTCACTGTGAAGGGTAGTCAGTCGACCAACATCAACGGGCGACCCATAAAATGTTACATAACGGTTATTTGGAGGATAAATTAACCGTCCCACATCGCGAGATGACCATCTGCCGCCGCTTCCATACGTTACTCAAACACAGTTCAACTCATTGGAAACAAAAATAGAATCCCTTATGGCATTTTTGCACAATCAAACTTAGAAAGCAGCTGAACTAGCCCCAAACCCGTCGAGAATCACAACGGGCCACCGCTTTTGGTAGAGCATCAAAACACACCACCAGGCGTTCAACCAACTCAGATAGGGCAGGGATTCCATCCGCCTGATGCCACACCTCAAATGGGACCAGTAGTCACACCCCTGGTGACGGTCTATGGAGAGACAGACCCACATGGGATGCTACCAATGGTAAGCTTAAAAAAGAAGATGAAAGAAATGATGGCGCAAAAGATTGATGATGCTCTATAAAAAAGAAAGGATCGACATAGGCAGATGGTTTTGGAAGATGACCCATTTGCACCAGAAATCATGGCGATTCCTTTATCGAAAGGTTTTAAGAAACTAATGATAGAAGCATCGATGGAGTAACGGACCCCCTAGATCACTTGCGGACTTGTGTAGACCTGATGAGGCTGTATGCAGCGCCAGATTCAATAATGTGCCGATCTTTTCCACAAACGTTGAGGAGAGAAGCTAGAGACTAGGTAGCCACTCTCGCTCAGCGGTCTATCAAAACATTTGATGAACTTTCTCAAAGCTTTGTAGCATACTTTTTAAGTAGCAAAATGAAGAGATAAACCGCCATCGGCCTAATGCACTTTACGTCTAAGAGAAGGATGAGTCACTACAAGGATACTTGGCAATGTTCAGCAGATCCACTCTCGGCATCAAAGATCTCCAAATGTCTGTTGTTGTCATGGCCATAATGAATGGTACGTGTAACAGGGCTTTCAAAATGTCTTTTTCAAAAAATCCTCCAGAGTCAATGTACGATTTGTTGAAAAAATGAGATAAGTATGTAGATGCAGAAGAGGTAGACATAGTAACCAAAAGCCTGCGGGAAGGAAGAGAGCCAGAGACTCACAAGCTAAAATCTCATGATGACTGAAAGATGACTAACAAACGAAAACAAGAGCTGTACACACGAGTAAAGACAACACTCGAAATCGATTGACTAGACAGAAGTATAAGGATACCCGAACATATACCCCCCTGAATACTCCACGTACAAAAGTGTTGATGGAAATACGAGATATGAAAGATCTCGAATGGCCTAAACCAATGGCCACGCCTTTCGTGAAAAGAGATAAGAGAAAATATTGTCAATTCCATAGAGATCATGGGCATGACACAGAAAGTTGTATTCAACTAAAAGAGGAAATCGAACGGTTGTTAAAAAGAGGATCTTTATCCAAGTATGTGAAAAATGATCACGGTAAAGAGAAAGTGGAGAAACATCTCCAGCCTCGAGCGGGAGTGATTAATATGATCGTTGGTGAAACAATAGCAGGCAGAGATTCGAACTCTGCCAGAAAGATTTATGCCCGCTCGACTGGAGTCTGCTCAATACAGAAGAAAGAAAGGTTCGATCAAGACATCATTTTTGGCAAGGAGGACCTAGTAGGCATGCAATGCCCCCACGATGATGCTCTTGTGGTAGTAGGCGATATTGTAGATTTCGACGTCAGGAGGGTATTGGTTGACGGCGGCAGTGTAGTAGATGTCCTCAGTTGGGATGCCTTGTTCGGCTTAAAAATCTCTTTGAGTCAACTGAAACTAGTAAATACTCCCTTGATGGGGTTTGGAGGAGCTACTGTTGTTCTGGAAGGAACCATAGAGTTACTCGTGACATTGGGGACTTATCCAGAACCATAGAGTTACTTGTGACATTGGGGACATTGGGGACCAATGCTCCCACGATGATGCTCCAGACAGACAGGCTGCCGCAAAAGAAGAGGTCGAAAATTTGCTGAAGGCAGGCTTCATTCGAGAAGTTCAGTACCTCGAGTGGCTACCCAATATAGTCTTAGTAAAAAAGTCGAATGGGAAGTGGCGTATGTGTGTGGACTACATAGGGTTGAACAAAGCATGTCCAAAAGAATCCTACTCGCTACCCTGTATCGATCACCTGGTGGACGCCACATCCGGCCATGAGCGACTCAGTTTCTTTGATGCATTCTCGGGATACCATCAAATCTCCATAACAAAAATCGGATCAGGAAAAAACATCATTTATCATTGATTTTGGGACGTACTGCTACACAGCTATGCCATTTGGGCTGAAAAATGCTGGATCAACCTACCAGAGGATGGTAAACAATGTTTTTGGCAGTTTGATAAGAAATGTAATTGAGGCCTATGTTGATGATATGGCAGTTAAGAGTGCTAAGACATGCGATCATATATCTGACTTACAGCAAATGTTTGATGTCGCTAGGTAAAACATACTAAAATTCAACCTAGAGAAGTGTGTATTTGGCACAACTGGTGGAAAATTCTTGGGATTCATGATCACGCAGAGAAGAATCGAAGTTAACCCTGATAAGATTCGGGAAATCTTAGAAATGAAAAGCCCAACTATGAAAAAAGATGTACAAAGGTTGACTGGACGAGTAGCCACCCTAAATCAATTTATGAATAGGACAGCTGACAAATGCTATCACTTTCTTAAGGCAATTAGGGGTTCAAGCAACTTTGAGTGGACCGGAGAATGCGAGGAGTCACTCGAACTATTAAAACAATCGCTATAGAAACCTCCAATCCTAACTCGACCTCATCCCGGAGATGTGTTATCTTTGTACTTGGCAGTATCATCTCGCCTTCAGTGCAGTGTTGATAAGAGAATTCACAAAAGTTTAGAGACCAGTTTACTATGTGAGTCAGGTCTTAAAAGGAGCACAGACCTCCTACAGCCCTAGAGGAACAATTGGTGTTTGCTCTGATAGTGGCAGTCAGAAAGTTGAGACCATATTTCCAATCTCATACCTTGCAAGTCATGACCAATCAACCTATCAAGCAGATCTTCCATCGTCCAGAGACGTTGAGAAAGATGCTCAAATGGGCAGTCAAGCTAAGCAAGTTCGATATCGAGTTTAAGCCAAGGACAGCTATAAAGGCACAAGTATTGGAAGACTTTATCGTAGAACTTACCATGCCACCGAGCATACCTAAGGACGAGGCAGCTGACTCGAAAATTTTTGTGGACGGTTCGTTACACAGTGAAGGATCTGGTGCGGAGATCATCATGATAGGGCTAGAGTCTGAAGAACTAGAATACTCTATTCACTTTGAGTTCTCAGCCACGAACAACGATGCTGAGTATGAAGTAGTAATCACATGGCTAAATCTGGCTGTCAAACTGGAGGTGTCATCGGTTGAGATCTATAGTGACTCACAGCTAGTCGTAGGACAAATAATCGGTGACTTTGAAGCAAAAGAGAGTAAAATGGCCACATACTTAATGAACGTGAGAGATTTACAAAGAAAATTTTCCAACTTCAAGATAACCAAAGTCTCGAGAAAATATAATTCACGAGCAAACACGCTATCCAAGTTGGCGTCGGCAAATCTGAGAAATTTGCCTGGAACAACAAGCGTACGGACAATGAAGCAGCCGAGCATTGAATACGATAGAAATTGCAGATTTTGAATTCGAAACAAGTTGGGTTGATCCGATAATGAATTATCTTGTAAAAGATACAATGCCAAAAGACTCGGTCGAAGCAAAAAGGATGAAGGTTAGAGCCGCCATGTTCACCAGAATTGACGAACAGTTATATAAACGGTGCTTCACTATGCCTCATTTGAAATGCTTGCGACCCACTGAGGCAATGTAATCACTGAGGCAATATTTGAAATGCTTGCGACCCATTGAGGTAATATAAACGGTGCTTCACTATACCTAATTTCGAAGTGTTGTTCGAAATACATGCCAGAATTTGAAGGTAATTACAAGGGGTCTGTGACTCTTACATTCAAAGCCTTACGGCAATGTAGTTATTGGCCTACCATGAAAGAAGATGCTAGAGACTTGGTAAAGAAATGTGATGCCTGTCAACGCTATGGAAACTTAATCCATGTACCCGCAGAGCAGTAATGTGCCATTTTCAGAGCTTGTCCTTTTTTCCAATGGGGCATGGACATCCTGGGACATTTTCCTGTCACCAACGGTCAAAGGAAATTTTTTCTAGTCTCCATTGACTACTTCACCAAATGGGTAGAAGCGGAGCCTTTGGCAACGATAACTGCAGCTAAAATCCAATGTTTTGTATGGAAAAACATAATTTGTAGATTTGGGATACCGAGGGTGATCATGACCGAAAATGGCAGACAGTTCGATAAACCATAGTTTTAGAGCTTTTTGTGAAAGTTACAATATCAATCACCGATTGACTTCGGTGGCACACCCGCAATCAAATGGACAGGCTGAAGTAATGAATCGAACAATACTTTGGGATCTAAAAATAAGAGTGGATAAAGAAAAGTGATTATGGGCGGACAAGTTACCCAATGTGTTGTGGGCATACCATACAATCCCTAGAGAGCCAACAGGAGAGACACCTTTCAAAATGTCTTCTGGGATGGAAGCAGTGGTATCGGTAGAAATCTTAAACAGGACTGACAGGCTTAATGTTGAGCAGCTCGACCCAGTAGCAAAATGCTTTGAGCTCGACCTCTTCGAGGGATTCGAGAGAGTTCAGTAATCAAAATGACAGCTTACGAGAAAAAAGCTGCATAATATTTCAATCGACGAGTAAAATCAAGGATGTTCCAGCCTGGCGATTTGGTGCGCAGAAGTGCTGTTGCAGCTGAGCGTCCACCATCCAAGCTTGGGCCAAATTGAGAAGGACCATACGAAGTGATCAGAAACCTGGGAAAGGGAGCCTACAGTCTTAAAGATCTAAAGGACAAGCCGATGAGTAGACCATGGAACACTGAGCATCTTAAAAAATACTACCAATATAAAAGGAAAGCACATGAATAAGTTGGCACTTAGCTTTGTAAATATGGTTAAGACTTTTACTATTTTCATTTTCATTATTCTAGGGCTCTTATTGTCTTTCCTCAATGTGACGCCGATTGGTAGTCCTCATAAAGGACATCGGTGCTTTCTATTTTCTAAACTTGTTTATGCTCATTTTTTTTTTTTTTTTTTTGTAATGATGTTTGCTTGAACACTTTTGTAGTCCTGAGAAATGTTTAATGAAAAGCCTAGGCAGCGGCAGATGATGAAAGTGCTAAGGAAGGGCCAGCCTAGCTGGGACGTCCCAGTGCGCCTACTGAGTCCACCCTTCTGGGCAATCTTTGTGTGAACAAATCGTCTTTATCTACAAGCCATAAAGGAAAAACCAAAATTTTGTTAAGTCTCTAAACCGCCTTACAGCCAATGTGGTAACCACAAAGTGGTCTACTATACAAAAAGCGTCCAAAAAAGTTTGGCGGTGAGCAATAAAATCAAAATTTGGTTAAGTCTCTAAATTGCCTTACAGCCAAGGTAGTAACCACAAAGTGGTCTATTATACAAAAAGTGCCCAAAAAGCTTGGCGGTGAGCAATAAAACTAAAATTTGGTTAAGTCTCTAAATCGCCTTACAGCTAAGGCAGTAAACATAAAGTGGTCTACTATATAAAAAGCGCTAAAAAAGTTTGGCGATAAGCAACAAAACCAAAATTTGATTAAGTCTCTAAATTGCCTTACAGCTAAGGTGGTAACCACACTTGGTGTACTACGCCAGAAACACCCAAGAAGCATGGCGGTGAGTAATAAAACCAAAATTTAGTTAAGTCTCGAAACCGCCTTACAACTAAGGTGGTAACCACAAAGTGGTCTACTACACAGAAAAACGCCCTAAAGGTTTAGCAATGAGCAATAAAACCAAAATTTGGTTAAATTTTCAAATCGCTTTACATAATTTGGATTGCCCAAAATTACACGATACACAGTTAACCATACAGCTTCGCACGTCGGTATTCGATTGTATCACATGGTCGATTAATTAAAAAGATAAATTGTTGCTAGAGAAAATGACAATTTAATCCTTTCTGCTCATTGCAAAACTTGATAGCATAAACACAATCATATAAGAATAAAATGAAGTCATTCAAGTGCTAGGGGCTACATCGTAAAACAGGAAAATAAGAGGTGAGAGCTAAGGAAAAATGCCAAAGTCAAGTCTAGCCCACATCTCGAACTAGTGAGACAAAATGTTAACCGAAAAATCAAAAGTTTGTTTGAAAAAAAAAAAGATAGCAACATGCTAAATCAATCAAGCTGAGAAGCACTATCCTCATCCTGAAGAGGAGTGTCTGTCTGGTCATCTCCTCCATCCTGCTCAGCGGCCTACCCCTGTTCAATTGCCTGCTCCAAATCTCGTCGTCGAGCTAAGAAACGGTTAAAACCCTGGGGGTTGACGCCTAGATGCTTGGCTGCTATCCATTCTTTGGTCAATGAAATAGAAGCGCTCATAGACTCAGCTCCATATGCATACAAATCGTGTTGGTATTCTGAAGAAGCTTTATAACTTTCCATGGCATCATGCTGAGCGCGAGCAAGAGCAGATCGAAGGTTATCAATCTCCTCCTCTCGTTCCTTGACTCAAGCTTCTGAAGCCTCACAAGACTTTCTGAAACTAGAATTATTCTTTTTCAAATGATGAATTTCCTTGGATTTCTCATCCTCGAAAACTTCCAAGTCAGTGACCATGCACTTGCAGGCTTTAACAAAAGAATCCTCAAGGGTCAAAACCTGGTAGGCATAAATCAAAGTATATATGTTAAATAAACCACTAACCAAAAAAAAGAGAGAGATGTGTAAATAACTTACCTTTTTATTGTAGACAGCCAAAACCTTTTTAATATCCTCAATTTTTCTTCTCGATAAACCTTCAGACATGTGTGATAAAACACAGCTATGCATGACTTCCATATTTCGCCTAGCATGAGCGGGCAGAAAATGCAGGTCGAGAACAGGAGAATCTTCAGCAGTGTGGTCATTGTCCGCATGCATTGGGTCATCACCCCTAGTCAGATCAATGTGGTCACCTCCATAGGTCTACCAGCAGACACCAATGCATTTTTATCACCTGCCATTATTTTTTCCTTGGTTGTAGATTTTCTTTTCTTGGCATGTCCGGGAGATCAAGGCCCCTCGTCGTCAGTAGCAAGGGGTACAGAGCCAAGCAAACCTGCTAGATTGAATTTTATTCCTGTATGAAAACAAAGCTCATCAAAATCATCATATAAAAAAAATAATAAAATAGAGACAACAAGGCAAATTATAAACACAAAACCTACCAGTAGGTTTGAAGAGCCCCACAGATAACATATTCTCTTCTGTTAATACATCGCTCAGCCTAGAAGCAGGAGGGTCTAGACACTCCAATATTTTAACTTGGCTTTCCACAAGAGGGGTTACTTCAAAGGGGCTGTTGAACAGGCGAACTTGAGGATGTCTCCATTTGGTACTAAAAAGAAATTGGCCTTTGGAGGATCGAACAAAGATAAATTGAGACTTCCACCAACAATTGGAATTTCTATAGCGAGGCGCTTGCATGTTAATTTTTGAAGTAAGGTAGACATAAGCATTACATTGTGGCAGGTGATGCAATTCAAAAACACGCCTAAATAAGTCTACACTAGGCTATATGTGTTTAAAAAAACACATGTAGAGAAAGTATAAAGCAAGCCTCCAAGCATTTGGGTTCACTTAACTAGGAGTAAAGTGAAATTCATTTAAAATAATGATAAAGAGGAGGTGGAGTGGAAACCTTAAATCCCTGTCCGTACTATCCTTATATACAGCTATTTCACGAAGGTCTGACCCGAAAAGTTGCTCGGTGGGAAGGGGAGTCCTATATACACAATCGTCATAAATGATAAATTTCTCAAGCATCCTATTCATTTTTTTTGTGAACTACAAAGACTGCATGCTTTGGGAATCTCAAGTGATACTATATTACCAGCCGAACTTTTCTCAATTTCAACATTATCACAAACATGTCGGTCAGCCAAAGAATTATCAGCGACCGTCCCAAAGACTACCTCCCGTCCCCAAGGGAGCAGTCCACCGACTGCTCCCAAGGGGCAGTCTACCGTCCTTAGACAGGCGGTCGACTATCCCATGAGAGCAGTCGGGCAGTCAACCGCCTCTAGGTAGATGGTCGACCGCCCCATGGAAGCAGTTGACCGACTGTTCCCAAGGGACAGTCGACCATTCCCAGGTACTGCTCCCTTAGAGCAGTCGACCAATGGGACGGCTGACCACCCTAAATGGGCGGTCGACACTTAAATGAGATCCATTCGATTCACGCAAAAAATTTGAGGAAGGTGAAGTACTTTCTTTACTATCGGACGAACTTACAACTCTAGGCATTGTCTAAAAAGAAAAAATTATGGAGGATTGAAGGATTACCTTTAATTGCCCAAGAAAAATGAGGGACACTATGATTTAGAATTAGAAGAAAATGAAAATATTGACCCTCATACCCCTTTATGTAAAGGTGCCTTTTGAAGGGAATTTTATCTCCAAAAAATTTGAAATCCCATACGTGAATTTAATTTCTAATGCGATCAAACTCGTTATGATAACTGAAAAAAGAGGATGAGAGATACTGCGAATATAAAATAAGTAGTAAAAAAATATAAAAAATTCTAGTGATCAAAATTATTCGAAGAAATGAAGGAAGTTTTGCTACCTCTTAATGACAAGAATCCTCAAGAGGTAGAGGGACTAATGATGATATACTAGAAATGGACTAGACTCAAATTGTGATCGACTTAGTAGGCGCTCTACGTGAGTGGCAGTAAGTTAACTATCCTCGGCGGCTGGCAGTCGACTAGTCGTTGTGATGAATATTCAGTCAACTGACTATTGCGTCTGGCCAGTGGACCAGTGAAGGGCAGTCAGTCGACCAACATCAACGGACAACCCATAAAATGTGACATTACAGTTATTTGGAAGATAAATTAACCGTCCCACGTCTCGAAATCAACTGGCGCACTGTTAAAACTGCTGCCACGTGACGATAACAGTCAGTACGTGGTCAACAACTGCCGAGCAGTCTGGAAAAAATCGTCTGGTGCGTGAGAGGAAAATCACCCACCTATAAATATCTCAGAAGGTGAGCCAAGTAAATGATCACAAAAAAAACCTTACAGTTGCTTCACACATTTTTGACCTCATTCTTGTCATTCTTTCCCTTTCAATATCTAACTTTCACGCCAGAGGATAAACAGGGGGAGAGTTCCCCGCCTCATTTTCAGGTCATCGGAGCAACCAAGGAGCTTCACTTTAGAAGCGCTTCGAACCATCTCAATCAATGTAATATTTCACTGTGAATGACACAAATATATATTAAAAAAAAAGAAACAAAACTAATTGTGTGCTAATTTGAAGAAGAAATGGATAAGATAGAAAATTAGAGTTTTGCCATTCCACATAGAGATAGTTTGTTGTCACAGGGCGTTGAAATGTATTTTGACATTTTTTTCACAAAATATGGAGCCTCTTTCTCGCAGCAGATAATCTTTCCATACATCAAATCATCAAATCTTGAATTCCCAGTGTGTTTACATATTAATTTATCGTTCTCAATCTTTTGGGAAATGATCATCTTCATCCCACATGTTCCCACTTGGGCCTTTTAGAGCTACAGTTCCAGCTAACTTCTCTCTCACATTCTTGGCAAACGGTTTGAGTATAACAAGTTGTTGATCAAAAAACCATACAGAATTTGTCAAAGATGCACTTTTTTTATTATACCCAAAAAAAAGAAATTATTTATGAATGTCTTTATTAAAGAACGTGCATTAAGCGTGCAATACACCATATATATGATGTTGATTCCTAATATTATCACAGTTATTTTCTTAAAAGGTCAAAATCATTTGCTTCTAAGAGTAGTGTTCTCCTACACACCAGTGGGTAAGATGTAATTGTCCACTGGTGATGTGGAGGTATCTTGCTCACAAGATGAAATGATCCACTATTACAAGATGTGATAAGATGCCTCCACATCACTAGTGGGCAATTACATCTTGCCCACTGGTGTGTAGGAGAACACCACTCTTGCTTCTAAAGTTCTAATAGACCTATAATTTTTCAGCTAAACTAAATGTGACGTGTA
The DNA here is from genome assembly GCA_030279155.1 of Forsythia viridissima. Taxonomy (NCBI): domain Eukaryota; kingdom Viridiplantae; phylum Streptophyta; class Magnoliopsida; order Lamiales; family Oleaceae; genus Forsythia; species Forsythia viridissima. Next base: position 28,187,124 of record CM059036.1, on the reverse strand, counting down.
GAAAATGAATATATTGTTGAAAAATATATTCCAAAACAACAAAGTTAAATCAAATTGTTTGCAAATTTGTTCACAAAAAATGTGCACCACCATACTACGTACGAGCTTGTTTAGCTAAGCTTAAAAAGTTGAAAATTAGTCAAATACTTGTATTGAAATTAAGATAAGAGATACTTTCAAAACATAACTTATTATCCGTGCAATACACAACCATATATAGAATGTTGTTGAAGTGCTTCAAGTCATCATTTTTATTAACGTCAGATTCCGCACCAACCATGTCTCAACAGATCTCCAATCAATCATCTGCCTGTTTGTATGTTACCTACACACTAAGACGACCATTAGGCACCAAGATCACCAGAAAAAAGGTCCTGTGATCATTGGTACACTGACGATCAAGTCAACTGCCGACATATAGAATAATATACAGGGAAATAACAATTGGTTATAGGAAGGACAAGCATAAAGAAATTTGAGCTAGAATAACCGGAGATGTTATATTTATAGCATCTGAGACCTAATTGATTCACGAAAACAATTAATTAGATATATGATTGGATTCTCTTTCTTTATGGGATATGGATGATCGGTTATCAAAGCAATCTCTTAGATTTTAGTCCTTATTCGAGTTGATCACGTAGCCTCATATTTAGGAGATTGTGATTTGGTTTCTTTGTGAGAATTCGTGTGTTACTCAAACACAATCTTATCTTAAGCATATCTCCGGTCATTCTGAAACATTATGCTACCCACAGATTATGATGAATTCGAAGCTCTACGAAGCACAATGGATCGATCATGAGACTCAAGGCTTGTCATGGACTTCGCTATACTTTGATTCATGAGTGCTGACTATTGCTGGGCTTGCGAGGCTTTTATGAATTCAAATGGCTCTTACTGGGATTATGAGACTTTTGGAAGGCCCAACTTGGGACTCCTATGGGCCTTTACGGGAAATATGGGGTCCTTGCTGACGTGGAGGCCTTACTAAAATCTGGTGGTAACAATAGTCCCCCAAGTTCAAGCCTATTATTCATGGTAGGCGTGGGACTTTGAAAAAAAAATTGTATGCATGATTTTTGTTTGGCGAAGGCGCATCCTACAATGTGTCCTTGCCTCAACTGAGAATGTTTAATGGAGTCATTCGCTTGACTTATTCATGCTGTACAGTCCTCCAAGCCTGAAGCCTGCTTATTTATAACGGATGAGGGCTTTGATTGCTTACGTGTCCACGATTGGTGTGACTATGTCCAAGCTGTCAATCCAAATTGTCTCAGTGGTCAGGCAATGATGAGTTGAGGAGTCAGTGCCATAAATGTTGTTGCACATGCAGGACGATTGAGGAAGCACGTGGAGTGCGTCTCTTTGCTTCAATAAATTCCTAAGGTTCCGTTTTACACCTTTTGTCCTACCTTGGACACGCGTACTTCTTCTCACTTATCTCTATCTTGTTTCTACGTGTATCTCACATTTCAGAGGGTGAAGGGTTTTCAGTGACTAAAGAGTTCGATCGTATTTTTGATGTAAACATCAAAGGGATTGCTGTGTTTTATTATGTGTATCGCCATCGTGATTTCTTAGTTTCTTGGTTTGGATGCCATTTCTATTATCATTTCTAGCGACTGTTGCTATTGTGATATCTTCTTGTTGAATCGAGAGAAACAGTAATGTCGTCCAAATACGATGATTTACAGAATTAGTCAGATCCCAGTACTGATCCTGAGGTTATGGGTGAAGCTTCATCCTCATCGTCTTCTTCACCATCGGTTGAGGGATAGGAAGATGTTGATCAGGGTCCTCCTCCAGTTTCCACGAGTGGAAAAGGTGAAAGACCAGGTGTCTTGCCCAAGGTGAAGGCGGGAAAGGGGCGTCGTGGTGTTGGAGTACCTGAAATGAGGAGGCCGCTAGATAAAAGAGATACCCCCGCTGCCCAGGGACTTGATAAATAGCTAAACTGTTCGGCCACCATGGCTTCTATGGTTCACTCGAAGATTAGGAAGGCAGATTTAGAAGGCAGACCATGCTGATGCTGAGGCCAGGACAGTTACGGCGTATCAAGAAGAATTTGAAAGTACGCCTAAGTACATGGAGCTGGCCACATATTTATGACGGCAGGCGGGACAGCAGTACGTAAAATTATTTTTTTTGTTTTTGTATTTGCTTCAATGTTAGTAGTAAATGACTGTGAATTCTGTCAAAGGAGGTGAGCCTAGTAGCCTTAGCGAGAAATTTTTAAACAGTACCTCCACAATGGACATCAAAGACAAAATCTTTGATGACCCTGATTCGGATGACAAGGCTTAAAGCTATATGACCAAGGCGTCAATGGCATTTTTGAGCAGTATGGCCTAATTAGTCACTAAATCAACTCATATGATATCATCGTAGTGATATCATATTTGGGAGACTCGTATCATGGTGTAGTCAGACTTATGTTGCTGAAGAAGCCTAACGACGAAGACAGAAGACTAGCTAGTTAGGCTATAGATCCCAACTTGTGCCGACCCTAAAGAGGCGGCAGGATAGTAGGACAATATTTGTACTCATTTCCTTCTATTTTGTAATCCAGCCTTTGATAAATAAAAAGGCTAATTTGACCATTTTTTTCTATCCAGTGCGAGGCTTTATATTCGGGAAGCCTTCGTGAACGATGTGAAGTAATCTAACTTAACCTATTCAAAAAAAAAATACGTCTTCACGAACGAGGCTTTCGTTGCGAGGCTCTCCAATAGGTACTCCTCCATAAGATAAATGAGGCTTCTTGATTAGAATGCGTTCTCATTCGATGCGAGGAAATTTGATCGGTATATATCTTCGCCTTCAATGCGAGGCTCTTTGATCAGTATGCCTTCGTAAAATAAGCGAGGCTTTTTTACTTGGACGCCTCCATGAGTCTTCCCGCGCATGACGTAGACTGACGGAGCCATCATTGCATTAAGATGGTGCAAGTTTCTAGGTGCGTATAAGTCACGCAGTACTCTTTCCTAAGATTTTCTGGGGTGCATCCCCTCCATTGTACGTGTTTATTATCTGATAGTTTGCATTCTTCTTTATCTATGTATATGTCTATAAAACTTGATGTGATTCTCTTCACTTCTTTTTTCTTCCCATAATTCCAGAACTCAACTATTGTTAGTCATGGCTGGTTTCCATTTTTCCAAAATTCCTATATTCAAAATACAGAGTGGAAAGGTTGTAGATGAGAAAGAGACCCTTTTTCCTAGACTTCTAATTCCAAGCAAGGCGTTTGTTCCGGCATCTACTGTTCCATCGGTTGTGGAAGTGGCTGGGAGTGTTTCATCTTTTCTCCCGACGCTGAGTGCAGCGTGCATTCTGGCAGCCATTGTCCTACCGATGGTAGGAGCGATTGAAGGTGATTCAGCTTCTCTTCTCGAAGCATCCATGGAACCGTTAGAAGATGTTCTACATCAAGATAAAGGGAAATGGGTTGTCATAGATGAAGGAGAGAAGGTTGCGTCAAAAAAGACCTTGGAAGATGAAGGTGACACTGTAGATTCTGGGAGAGCCAAGAGGGGTAGAATGGCTCCTTCTTAAGAAAATGCAGAATCGATCCCAACTTCTCCAAGCGCGGCTCAGGACCCCTTCCTGATTCGTCTGACTGGACTGAATGTATCAACATTGGGTCCCGTCAGGATGAATTCAACCTGGCTATTTTAGAAAAGTTGTCGCCTCTTTTTGCTATGGTGATGGCCTCCGTCCATAAGTATTGGACCTCTGTTTGGGCAAGAACAACTGAAGGTGTGGACTTGTCAGAACTGATAAAAATGGCGGAGATGAATACTACCCAGAGCCACGTTCTCAACTGCGAATTATACAGAGTGTTAGCGATGAAGGTTGACGAATTGTGCTCGATGGTTGTGGATGCAGAAGATATTGATGCATTGCATTTGGAGAATAAGGTCCTTCGTACGAGGCTTTCCATTGTTGAAAATGCTAGGGCATAAGTCGTGTTCAAGATAACCAAATCCGAAACGGTCCAAAAGATGTGTGCCAGTGCTCAAAAGAGGGTTGAGTTAAAACTCAAAGTTTGTGAAGATATGGCTCATGTCAAACACAAAGATTTAATTGAAGCTTTGGCAGAGTTGTCGAAGGCCAAGGATCTATTGGCCAAATTAGGGACACCTGGTTATACTGATCCCAAGAATTGGGTAGAGATATATGAACCATAAATTCGTGTTAGATATTTACCCAGCGAGTTAAAAGAGTTGGTCGCAAATCACACTCCCTCGCTTTCGTGCTTTCTTCACTTGTTTGCATAAATACGCGTTAGATGTTTATCCAGCGAGTTAAAAGAGTTGGTCGTGAACCACACTCCATCTCTTTCGTGCTTTCTTTACTCGTTTGCATAAATACACGTTAGATATTTACCTAGCGAGTTAAAAGAGTTGTCCACGAACCACACTCCCTCGCTGCTGTGCTTTCTTTACTTGTTTGCATAAATACCTGTTAGATGTTTACCCAGCGAGTTAAAAGAGTTGGCCGCGAACCACACTCTCTCGCTACCGTGGTTATTTTACTTGTTTGCATAAATACTCGTTAGATGTTTACCCAACGAGTTAAAAGAGTTGGCTGCAAACTACACTCCCTCGCTATCGTACTTTCTTTACTTGTTTATACGAATACACATTAGATGTTTACCCAGCGAGTTAAAAGAGTTGGCCATGAACCACACTCACTCGCTGCTGTACTTTCTTTACTATACGATTGGGCAAAAAATATTATAACTTGAAAAGTACTGAACTTTATTGAAATAATGTAGCGGCTGAACAAAGTCAAAAGAAACGTTGACATTCGACTTAGCGTTGACACACAAAGAAAAAGAATAGAATAAGGAGTACTGGTACTATGGGTGTAGATGAGTGATGTTCCAAGGTTGTTTTGTCTCCCTTCTCTTTGAGTCTTCCAACCTGTAGGTTCCAGGTCTAACCTCTTCGACGATCTTATAAGGTCCTTCCCAAGTGGGTCCGAGGATTCTGGCCACACTTCTCTGTTAGCCAGGAAAACCTTCTTAAGGATGAAGTCGTTGATGTGGAAAGTTCAATTCCTGAATTTGGAATTGTAGTATTTGGCCATCTTCATTTGATACACCGCCAAACGAAGTTACGAGTCGGCATGCCTTTCGTCCTGCAGGTCAAAGTTCGCCCTACGTAGATCTTCGTTGATCACCTTGTCGAAATGTAAGTGCCTTGGGGAAGGTATTCCTACCTCGACGGGGATCATCGCCTTTGTCCCATATGCCATGGAGAAAGGGATTTCGCCAGTTGCCGTCCGAGATGTGGTCCGACATGACTTTAGAGTCTCGGGCAGTTCTTCGGCCCATCTCCTTTTGTTGACTTTAACTTTTTTTTAGAGTATGCTTGATAATATTTTTGACCGCCTCCACTTGGCCGTTGGATTAGAAGTAGTAGGGAGTGGAGAAGTCCCTCCGAATGCCGAGTTCTTTACAGTTCGACTTGAATTTATTTCCAGTGAACTGTGTACCATTGTTAAAAACAAGAGAATGGGGTATCCCAAGACGACAAATGATGTACTTCCAAATGAACTTCCATGTGTTCTCCTCCGTGACTTTAGCCACAGGTTCAGTCTCACACCACTTGGTGAAATAGTCCATCGCGATGACTGTGAACTTGACCCCACCCCTTCCAATCGGGAGGGGACCTATGATATCGATCCCCCGTTTAGCGAAAGGCCACAGACTACTGATTGGGGTGAGGTTCTGGGCTGAGAGATTTGGCACAACGGTGAATTTTGCGAGTCTTTCTTCATAGTCGGCCAGTAGTATCCTTGTTTTAGAGCCTTTTATGCTAGGGTCATCCTTCCTGAATGATTACCGCATATTCTTTCGTGTATCTGATTCATCACCTAATTCGCCTCATCCTAATTAATGCAGCCCATGAGGGGTGGCTAAAACCTCTCTTGTACAAGATCTCTTCCTGTATGACAAACTTTACAGCCCTCTTGTAAAGTGTTTGGGCTTTCTCTTTATTGTCTGGCATCGTTTTATCAGTCAGGTATACGACGATCTCCTTTATCCACCTGGGAGACTCGATTATCATCATGGCATTCTGTGGAAAAGCCTCATCGATAGATGATCAGCTAAGCTTTTCAACCAGAATGGCTCTCATCAAGTTGGAGTCTTTGCTACTCGCCAACTTGGAAAGAGCATCGACATAGCCATTCTCAATCCTGGGAATTTAGAGTAACTCAAATTCTTTGTAGTGGGACAAGAGATATTTGGCCTTCTTTAGATAGGCTACCATAGATTGTTTGCGAGCTGTGAAGGTTCCGTTGACTTGGCTAAATACTAGTTGTGAGTTACTGTAGATCTGGATTTTTCTCCCTTTCATCTCTTGTGCCTGTCTCAAGCCTGTTAGGAGCGCCTCGTATTCAGTAGCGTTGTTTGAGGCTTTGAACTCCAGGCGAAGCGCGTAGTTGAGGTTATGGCCGTCGGGGGTAATCAATAAAATACCTGCTCCAGTTCAAGCCTCGCCTGAGGATCCATCAACATACGGTTTCCATGTTGGTATATCCTGAGGTTTGGCTTCAAGTAAGTCCTTCAAGATATGGGCGAATTTGGCCATAAAATCTTCCAAAGCTTGTCCCTTTATGGAGGGCCTTGGCCTATAAGAAATGTCGAATTGGCTGAGCTCAATCGACCATTTCATCAGCCTTGTTTCTGGGTTTTGTAGCACTTTTCTTACATAATAGACGGGGAGCTGCGTCGAACCTTCATCACGAATTAGTATTGAGCTCACTACTTTCTCAGAAACTGCTAGGTAGACAGCAAAGTTTCTCCATTCTTTGGTTTAGATAGCAGCGGGGCTTTTCCGAAGAGGGTCTTGAGTTCTTGAAAAGCGTTCTCGCATTCTTCAGTCCATTCAAACTGCTTTTCTCCTTTGATGGTCTGGAAGAAGGGTTGGTAGCATTCGACTGCCTTTAATATGAATCGGTAGAGGACCACCAACCTTCCAGTAAGGCTTTGGACTTCTCTGGGAGAGTACGGTGCTTGCATATGTGAGAGTGCTTTGATCTTCTTGGGATTGGCCTCTATCCTACATTGATTCACCATATAGCCCAAGAATTTCTTGGATGCGACCCCAAAGGCGTATTTCAATAGATTGAGCTTCATACGGTACTTACGAAGAATTCTGAACATCCTCCTCGGTATGTAATAAATGAGGCATGTTCATCTTCTCCGGAGAACATTGGAATCTGGTTATAGGTGGAGTAGGGTCCATAAAGCTACATAGCTTATTACCGGCTATCGCATCAACTAGCTGATCGATGCGTGGTAGTAGAAAACTATCTTTGGGATATGCCTAGTTCAGATCAGAAAATTTTATACACAACATCTATTTCTTGTTGTTCTTCCTTACTAACACAGGGTTGGATTCTTCCTTACTAACACAGGTTTGGATACCCATTGGGGGTAGACGGCTTCTCTGATGAATCCATTTGTCATTAGCTTGTATTTTGGGGTGCATTTTGGGATCCACTTTCAGGGCGTGACAGGCCACAGATGGATCTATCCACACCATGTCACTGCGTTTCCATGCGAAGATATCGGTGTTCTCTTGTAAAAATTGTTTCAGTTCTTCTTTCATCCCTTCCTCCAGTTTTTGCCCTACTTGCAACATCTGGGTAGGGTTTGAAGGGTTTACAGGGAACGATTCTAGCTCCTCCGCCGGGGAGGCTAGAGAATTCGAGCCTATAATTTGAGGGTCTAGATCTTTGTCCAGTATCATCTCCTCTTCAATCTTCTCGAGGTTGATGTCCATCGATTCTGTTTGGATCGTCATCACCGTTCGAGGTGCGTATTCGCTCTTCGCCCTTGCCTCTGTTTGGTTACTATGAACCTTAGCAACCCCACCTGAAGTTGAGAACTTCATTTCCATGTGGTGAATGGATGTGATCGCTTGCAGGTCCTTGAGCGCGGGCCTACCAAGGACTCCATGATAGGTGTAGTGAGTATCGACCACCAAGAACTCTATGAATTTCTTCAAATGGCATGAGGGCTCTCCAAAATCTACTACGATGGTAATTCTTCCCCGTGGGATGAGGCTATTTCCTATAAAACCAAATAACGGTTCTGAAATGCCTGTTAATTCGTGATCCACATCCATCTGGTCGAAGGAACTGCCAAACAGGATGTTTACAACACTGCCGTCGTCGACCAACATTCATCCCAACCTATTCCTGGCTACGATGTTACAAACTACTAAGACATCACAATGCAGATAGTGGACACCGACCTCGTCTTCCTCTGTAAACGTGATATGTGGGACATTGGGTCGGTGCCCTTGAACCTGTCAACTTTGCACCAGTTCTTTTTTTGCTGTTTTTGCATAGTTTCACTGTGAATTCATCGTGTGCCCTCCAACATAAGGCCCTCCAATAAATCTGTCGATCTCTCGGACTGGGGAGGCTCTCACCAGTACTTCTGCCCTTGGCGGATCCTTATTTCTATCATTTTTCCCACCATTGTGGTGGGGACCATCATCCTGGCGTCTGGGCAGAGGTCTTCGCCTTTGATTGGACAGTCATTAACGATCTCGAATCGGTCGGTTTTCCTCTTCTTATCACTGATTTCTTAGTTGATCAGTTTTCTTACGTCGAGACAGTCTTCAATGTTGTTCACCTGGTCCTGTGTATACGACAGAACTTGGATGGCAGAACAGTTTGCTAAGAAATTGCTATGGATGGTCTAGTATGGTGTGCCAGGATCGTCTCTGTCTGATTGAATCTCTTATAGCGGTTGTTATGTGGTTCAGAAGAGTGTTTTTCTTAGAAGTTATTAAAGTAAGGTTCGAAAGAACGCCGCCCTTTCCTCTAATATCAATCTCTTCTGTCTCTTTCTACTCTTTCTTTGTTCTTGATCTTCTCCTCAAATTGGATTTCTCGCTAGATCATGTCTACCAACTGACTGTAAGTTTTGGATTGGCTATTTTGGATGTCTCTCTAGAAAGAGGTGCATATGTGAAGTCTGGTCACCGGTGCATCCAGAGCTTTGTCATCGGTGACGTTCTCAATTTTATTGATGACAGCGCTAAAGCTTTTTAAATAGATTTTCACCGACTCTCCATCCTTTTGCTAAATGTTATAGAGTTGAGCAATATCGGATATCATTGTCCAGTTGCCAATGAAAGTATTGATAAACTCTCGTTTGAGTTGAGGCCAGCTCTTGATGCTTCCGAGTTTCAGTTTGTTGTACCACCTTTTCACATCTGATGTGAGGGTGGTATGGAAGTTTTTGCACTTCGTTGCGGGGATGTTGAGTCGGAGTTTCATCTCGTATATATTGATGTGGTCTATGGGTTCAACTATTCTGTTATATTTTTCCATATGGGGCATTCTAAAGTTAATGAGAAGCTCATTGGCCTTCAATAAGTTGGTGAATGGAAGGTTCTTGTCATTGTCATCCTCGTCGTATTCTAACTCCTCGATTTCATCCACGAGTCTCACTGGAGTAAGCTTTAGGTCCTTTATTCCTTCTGTATGGGCCTCGCTGCGCTCATTGTGCCTATTGTGTGCCACTAGAGGTTGTGATATGGAAGATCCTACCCCCAACATATCGAACACACTCACAGTAGGAGCAGGCTGGTTTCCACATGCTGGAAGGGGTTTCTCACTTTGGTTGTCCTGCGAGGGCTTTGGATTCACATCCCGAGGGTTTTTGCCAGTTGAAATTGGCAGATCGTTCTGAGATTGATGGCTTTCTATCGAACCAGACCTCGAAGGGCTTCACCGGGCACGGCTACGCTTGGGTCCATGTTGGAGGGAATGATTCTCCAATAGTTCAAGCGCTGCATTCATCCGGGCATTGTCTAGTTTCAAGTCCTAGTTTTCTTGCTCGACCATCCACTTCTGTCCCTGTCTTCTTCTCTTACAGCGGGTTACATTCTGAAGGTCCTGAACGCTCTCCTGCCGCATATCCGTGTGATGAGATTCAACTTTTTCTTCTAGGGAGTTTTTTGTTGCCATGCTCTTCTTGGTAGAAAACACGTTTTTACCACAAGTTTTAGGCTGTGTAACATTTTTCATTCCCTCAGACGGTGCCAATCTATTGACGTTGAATTCTGCACCAACCACGTGTTAACAGATATCCAATCAATCTTTTGTCAGCCTGTATGTTACCTGCACTAGGACAACCGTTAGTCATCAAGATCACCAGAAAAAAGGGTCTGACGATCGTTGGTAATCTAACAATCAAGTCAACTACAGGTATATAGAATAATATAAGAGAAAATAACATTTGGGTGTGGGAGGGACAAGCAAGCAGAAATTTGAGCAGAGTTTAAGGGTGAAAAAAATGCGTACCTTAGAATAACCGGAGATGTTGTATTTATAGCATTCGAGACCTAATTGGTTCAGAAAAACAATTAATTAGATATCAGATTGGATTATCCTTCCTTATGGGATAGGGATGATCGATTGTCAATGAAATCTCCTAGATTTCAGTCCTTATTCGAGTTGATCACATTGTCTGATATTTAGGATATTGGGATTTAGTTTCCTTGTGAAAATTTGTATGTCAATCAAATACAATCTTTCCTTAAGCATATCTCTGGTCATTCTGAAATATTATGCTGCCCATGGATTATGAGGAATTCGGAGCTCTAGAAGCATAGTGGATTGGTCATAAGACTCCAGGATTGTCATGGGCTTCTCTATACTTAGATTCATTAATTCTGACTATTGCTGGGCTCGCGAGGCTTTTATGATTTCAAAAGGCCCTTGCTAGGATTATGAAACTTTTGCGAGGCCCAACTTGGGCCTCCTCTGGGCCTTTACGGGAATTATGGCGCCCTTGCTGACGTGGAGGTCTTACTAAAATCTGGTGGTAACAATATTATTATCACACTTGGACCTATGAATAGGTTCTTTTAAAACTCGAAAATTAATCGCTACTACTGTTTTTATATTCGTTCAAGACTTTATGTGAGATTGAATTGAGGACTCCATAATTGCTGTAAATTAGTATGAAATTGTCTTGGCCAGAATATTGAAGTCTGGAGGGCCAACAAACGACCATGCGTTCACATGGTATAGAGACCAGTGATCACATGGTGTCATGTGCTTAGTATCTGGTTCGCCTAGAGCCCATCTTGCGATCACCAGCCTTGGATTGCATATATATCTATCCAGCATGCGTGGATTCTTTCCTTCTTGATATTTTTTTATTATGTTGTAATATTTAGTTTCTTATTCTTAGCTCGGTAAATATTCTTGATTGATTGTTGATAAGTGTGATTTTACACTTATTTAGACTGATAAAGTAGACTATTGTGAGTACATTTGAGTATAATATTATTTAATTATGTGTTGATTTTGTTATTATAGGTCAAAACCCGAGTTTGACTGTGTGGAGCAAAATTGGCGAAATAGGACTAAATTGATATAAAATGCAAACACCCAAATATTTAAGGACCTGAGACGCAAATATATAAGGGCAGAATTGAAATAAAAGTTTAACTTCGAGGGCTAAATTGGTAATACTCTAAATATTGGGGACTTGCTGTGCAAATAAATGAGGACTGAGATGCAAATAAGGGTGAATTTGGCCCAAGTCCATTACGATCACGGGATATTGAAATTATAAGACGAGGCCCAATTGGCCCATGCGATCGCGTGGGCTTTCCAAGATTCCAACTCAACAAATTGTTTTTATTTGTGATAATTTTGGTACATACTTTATTTTTTATTAAAATTCTATAATTATTTATTAATATTTTAAAATTCAAAAATATCAAATGAAACACACATTTTTTATAAGAAATATAACAAATGTAACAAATATAAAAACAAGTGTTACAAAAAGAAAAATAGTATTTTTATAATAAAAAAGGGGATGATTGCATCAAAGGTCCCAACCTTTCAAAACCGTTGGAGATTTGCCCATAACCTAAAAAAATAGCACCACACATCCCCAACGGATACAAAACTTGGCATGGTAGGTCCTTTATGACAAAACTGACATTCCCTTTAAATAAACAAAAAAATAAAAAACAAGAAAAAAGACAAACATAATTGAAAACTAACTAAATGTACCCAAAAAAATAAAAATAAAGAAATGTACCCCAAAAAAATAAAAACTAAGAAAGAGGTGATCTTCTCAAAAAACCCAAAATCCACAACAACAACAAAAAAATCATTTGGTTTTGGTTATGGATTTAGTTACCAAAATCAATACCCTGCTCTACTTCCTTTGCCTCCAAGCATTCCTCTACAAATGGTTGTGGCTCCATCTTTCCCTCAATACCAGAACTTTGGATCGAAAACACATTTGCAGAAACCATCATGGAAATAGAATAATCCTCCTCTTACCACCTCTTCTGAATCCTAGGTACAAGATTTCTCAGTTACACAAGGTAAACAATTAAAAATCCTTTTTCTTATATTTTTTCAATATGGGTTTTTGAGCTTATTTTTGTGTGAATTTTGGGACTGCATGTTAATTTTTGTTTTGGAAGCTAGCAAAAGGGTTACCATAGAAGACATAAAATAGATGTTTAAATGCTGATAATGGAGAGGAATTTTCTTTTCTATAGCAAAATGAAATATTGAACTTTGGAGTTGTGTTATCTTTCTACTATGAAATATGCCAAAATTTACTTTTCTAATACTATGTTTTTGTTTTTTAAATTCTTTGTACTCTTTGTATTCTTTGGACTTTGGATTTTTTTTTGTGGATTTTGGAATTTTGGAGAAGATGACATCTTTATTAGTTTTTATTTTTTTGGAGTACATTTACTTTTTATTTTTTTGGGTACATTTGGTTAGTTTTCAATCATGTTTTTCTTTTTTCTTGTTTTTTATTTTTTGTTTATTTAAAGGGAAGAGCAATTTTTTCATAAAGAACCTACCATGCAAAGTTTTTCATACGTTGGGAATGTGTGATGCTATTTTTTTAGGTCCGGGGCATATCCCCAACGATTTTGTAAGGTTGGGGACCTTTGATGCAAATATCCCTAAAAAAAGTTAGATAATATTTTCTAAATTATTTTATATTTTCTGATTAATAGTGAAACCATCCCTTCTTGATTCCTTATTGATTTGTACTTCTTTTGTAAAATCTTTTTGGGCACGGATTGAGGCACAAATTTAGGGTTATTTTTGGCTCTATAAATACACATTATTAGAGAAGAAAAATGAAAATTTTTTCACAAGAGAAATATATACAATTTTGGAGATATTTTAAAGAGAAAATTTAAGTTTGAGAATGAGATTCAAGACAAAGGTAACACAAGATCATTCAAGACTTTCAAGAATAGGGGTTGTACTTATCTTCTCTCCATCTACCGGAACATGAATTATTATTTGATTTGTAGTTTATTCTCACCATGTCCAGCTAGCTTATTTGTTAGGATAAACGATGTAACTATTGACTTCAACTCATGTTTAATTCTATATTTTGGATTAATTTTCATATAAATTGTATTGAATTGATGTGTTGATTTATTTTTAGGATGTTTTAGCGAGAGTTAAAAATTCAATATATTAGTTGCATATTAATTGAGAAATTGCATGTAGAACCCTCAATGTCACTTTTTCATGAATAAGTTGTTAAATTGAGAAATTGCAACTTTGTTTATGCACTTGTCCTAAGGGATTAAGCATCTTTCATAGTGAATTATCAACCGAGAGAGAAAAATTTGATATTGAGAGGTATGTTAACTAGAACTCTAGAGAGACGAATGTTAATACTTTAAATTGGACTTGTTGACCGGTAACACAATTTTTATACCAAAATATGAATTGAGCATGAATAGGGTTAACTAGTGAAATCGGGAGTCCTAATTTTTTTCTCATGTGAATTTTACTCAAAAATCTATTGTGCTTTCGTATCATTTTTTTTAAGCAGTCTTTAGTTTAATTTTAGTTAAGTAAAAATCAATATTTTATTGTGTGTTTGTTTGTTTGTTAAAGTTACTTGAAATTAAAGTAGTAATTAATTACTAATCTTCATGAGTTTGATGCTGTACTTATCATTATACTACTTGTTAACGATCCGTCCACTTGCGGGATTAAAATCAACAACAATTGTATTATGCGAGATTTAAGGTAACGAGTCTAAGAGTATCTTGTTTATATGGGTGATCAATTTTGAAGAACAATACATAGAAAATATATTTTCTCCATACCTCTCCGCTTTTTATATTCAATTTTATCTTCTTGTTTTTCAACACAGAAAGATTGATGGCCTGATGAGACTTTTTTTTTTATGCCTCTGTTAAAGCAAAAAGGAAATAAGTGCTGTAGCGGGGCAATTAGGTGTAAAATCAGTCAATTACTTGTATTGAAATTAGGATAAGAGTTACTTTCAAGAAACAATCTATTATGCCTGTAATACACAACCATGTATAGGATGTTATAGATGTGGTTGAAGTCATCATATTATTATCGCACTTGGATTGATGTCTATGTTTTCTTTAAGACTCCAAAAATAATTGCTATCACTACAAGAAAAATATCTTTTAACAACGGGCAAAATGTGTTGCTCCTTCAGTGTTTTAAAAAAGTAGACGGCTATGGCAAGAGTTAATGTTCATTGCTAAAGATACACAGGTTGTTGTTATTAATATTTTTTAGCAATGTACGTCATACGTGTTTTAACAATGTTGGTGTGTAGTGTTAGGACAAGACGTGTGGTCTTTCACAACGTTCAACTATATGTTTTCTTCTCTTTTTGTACAATAGTTTATGCACACTGTCTTTTATGTTTCACAAAATTTACTACCATGTAGTCATTTTTTATTAAAAGAATAAGACCTTTTGACATTCATCAAAACGTCGTTTGTTTTATCTAGTTTCTAAAACATATTTTATAAATATTGTGCATCTATATTTTACTTTCTCAATAATTTAAATACATAAAAACATATACATACATATATGTATATAAAAAAACTTATTCCATTCAACTAATATGCAATTTATGCAATAACAATGAAATATGGCCAAGGCTAATCAAATTAAATATATTATAAAATACAATTTGTAATTTTTCGTACAAAATGTGGCCAAGTATCTAATTTATACCTGATACAAGGTTTGAACTAAAACCTAGTAAAACACACGTCTTGGAAGTTTCTTTCATTGTGCCATTGAGAAAACATGTATTTTAAACAAAAACTACAAAAAAGGTGAAAGTAAAAAATCGATAATAAAAAATTAGGAGTCAACAACCAAATTAATTCACATAAACTTCAATTCAAAAATTTAAATATATGAATTCACTACAAGAAAAGATAACTATAACGACGATATAATATCGCTCCTACTTGTTCTTTATAGTAGGGACGACAATGAAATATCGTCGTTATAAGTTCCAACTCTATAGCGACGACATTAGTCGTCTTTATATTTAAATTGTGGTCGCTATTACCGTTGATATATAGCAACGACAAATTATGTCGTCGCTATATATATTTCAAATGGTAGGAATAATTCGCGCCATTTATGTGTACATATAGAGATGACATACGTCATCGCAATAGAGCTACAAATGTTGTTTTTAGTCACGTGACGCATGATTCTCTTTGTAAATTATATTGAAGCCTATTCATACGACTTTTTTCGTCGCTATAGAGTTGTCAAAATTGGAGAAAAAATTTGCGCCCATTTCTTATCTATGGAAACGACTTACTTAATCTATAGAGACGACAATTGTCGCCTCTATAGAATCTCATTTTTCATATCACCATCTCCACATTTATGTACTGTATTTATGAAAAAATTTCCATCTCCATCTTCTTTCCATTTTATTTTCATCTCCATCTCTATCTTCTTTTTCACCCATTTCATCACTATATTTCTGAAAATTCTATACTTCACTGCCAAAAAAATAGTATTTTTCAGGTATGGATATTGATAAAATTAGACAAAAATTAGAAATCGCACAAAATCGTCAAATTTTTGGAAGAGTTCTAAAGTATTTATAAACATGGCTAGGTCATATGTAAACAATAGGTGAAGGATTAAATGTCTGTGCACAAGATGTTTAAATGGTTTCACACATCCATTTGAAACTGTCGAGGCTCACATATTTCGTCATGGTTTTGCAGAGAGTTATGTAACTTTAGATATACCATAGCGCGACTGAGGTTCAGACTGCGAATTTGTATACACATAATGAAAGAACATGTGTGGAGAATGAGATGATGGATGTCATGGACGATGTAGTTGGTAATGAGCATGCTGGTACAGGCACCGATGGTTACTATAAAAAATTGTTTGAAGCTCTGCATTCAGAACTATACCCGAGAGTTTCATCATTTTCGTTCTTAAATTTTTTAGTGAAGTTGATGCATATTAAGGTTGTGAACAAATGGATAAACAAGTCTGTCAATGATCTTTTGAAGTTGCTAAAGTTAGCTTTCCCAAACATGAACCTGGTGGACTCCCACTACAAAGCTAAGAAGATGATGACGAAGCTTGGTTTGGGTTACAAATTTATTCACGCCTGCAAGAATGAATGTGCACTATTTTGGAGTGAGCATGCTGATAGATAAACTTGTCTGATCTACTAGAAAAGTTGTTAGGTGCACACTTCTGGGAGAGTAAACAGGAAGAATGTTTTGCATAAGGTGTTGCGCTATTTTTCCTTGGCCTCCAGACTAAAACGTATATTCGCGATGAAGGATACTGAAAAATTCATGCGGTGGCACAGTATAGGAAGGTCTAGGAATGAAGATGAAATGTAGCATCATGTTGACGGAAAGGCATGGCAAGATTTTGACACGAAACATCTAATGTTCGCAAGTTAGATTCGGAATGTCCAGTTAGGTTTGGCTGCAAACGGATTCAATCCATTTGGAGACTGCATGAGTTAGGCGTACAACATGTGGCTAGTAGTTGTAACCGTTTACAACTTGCCACCTTGGTTATGCATAAAACTCGAATACCTCATGCTTGCTTTCTTAATACCTGGCCATAAAGCACTGAGTAAGGATATTGATGTATTCTTACAACCATTAGTGGACGAGTTGAAGGAGTTGTGGGCCAATAGAATTGACACGCATGATGCTAGAACCAATAATAGGTCAGTATTCAGAATGAGTGCAACGTTGTTGTAGATAGTTAACGATTTTTCAGCGAGAAGTAGTTTGTCGGGTTGGAGTGGTCAGGGGTACATGGCATGTTCTATGTGCAATGAGAAGACTCATTTAGTCTGTGTGATATGTAAGATATCTTATGTGGGTTACCGACGGTTCCTGTCGTCTAGGCATCATTTTAGGAGTAATTTAGACTTTGACAGAAGGACGGAGTGGGAACCACCTCCGTGTCGGTTAATGCATGCAGACATTTAAGCATAGTTAAGCCATGTGAGACATAGTATTCTAGGAAAGCACACCAACTACAGGAGTGCTAGAATATAACATCAATGTCATGCACGTAGAGAAGAATGTTTGTGACAGCTTGCTCGACACAATTCTGGACGATCTATTCAAATCAAGCCAGGTGAGATCTGATGTAATTATGGATCAAAAGAGAGTTGCAATTGTATCATATCGGGAATAGATGTATGAAGCCTGCCGCATGTTACACCATGTCCATTGCAAATTGTTAGAGGTTTTGCAACTTCATCCGATCGGTTAAGTTTCTAGATGGCTTCGCTTCTAATCTTTGGAAGAATATTGCTCATAATGACAGCCGTATTATTGGGTTTTTTTTTCCCTCAAAATACAGCAAATAAAGAGATACTACCTCCGGTACATAATTCTGAAAAGCAAAAGCAAAAGCAAATGAAAAACAAACTAACAAAAAACTAAAGACCTCTAACTGATGGAATGCCATATCTGTCAGTCTGAAGTAGTCCACGCGAACGACGAGGCAAGTCTGAAGATCCATACTCCTGATAATGTCGTTGGTCCCAGCCCTCAGAAGCTAAAGAGTCAGCGACCTGGTTTCCCTCTCGAAAAATATGGGAAACTGTGTCTCGATCGAATGATAGAAGATGTCGGATGCGTCTGAGTATTGACTGAATCACCCACGGCCCCCCACCACGTGAAATGCAATGTAGAGTCAGTCTCAATCCATAAGTCCACAAGACCCATCTGTCGGGCAAGCTCAATGCCCTGTAAAATGGCTCTCAACTCTGCCTCCAAAATAAGTATGTCTCCGTAGCCAGTAGAGAAGTCCCTGATACAACGCCCAGTGTGATCTCTGATAACACCCCCGCCACTCACAAATCCATCCCTGACGCATCTATCAGTATTGATCTTGGTAGATCCAGCCAACGGAGCACGCCAATAAACCAAAGTAGGAGGGCTGGGGGTAGGAGAAGTAAGAGTAATACCAAAATGTGGGGCAAGATCAAGGTCCCCACGCCAATGCACAAATCGAAAGAGTCTTCCCGTCTGCAGTAAAGAAATAGTGTGATAGACCCGCCTGATGATACGACTAGGCTCCATGCCAATCCTACGATGCTTCGCATCATTCCTAGCTTTCCAAATGTACCAAAAGACCAGCAAAGGAATGATAGTGCGAATATGGCCACTCCTGACAAACTGGCCTGAGAATCTCCAAGTCTGAAATCTATGATGTAGCATCTCTCCAACCCTGAGGGGAATACCAAAAATAGCTGAGAAGTGCTGCCATACCTGGTGAGCCACAGGGCTATCAATAAAGACATGCTGGATGGTCTCAATCTCTGAACAGCACTGACACCTTGATGCCATGTGGGCCCGGATCCTCCTCTGAATAATCACATCCACTGGCACTAAACCCTGCCACAATCGCCAACAAAAGAAAGAGATAGTCTGCGGGATGATGGGGCTCCAAATCATGCGACAAAAGGCCTGAAGAGTACTCCCAGTGCGAACAAGCTGCCACGCCGACTTAGTAGAAAACCTACCATCTGGGGTGTCTTTCCACATAGGTCTATCAAGAACATCGGGACAAAGCGGTAGACTTCCAACCTGGATTACTATATCATGTGGAAGGACCAACAAGAGTCTATCGATATCCCATCCAGTATCATCAAAGAACTCAACTACCTGGACAGAAGTATGCTCCCTATGAGGAAACATTTGAGCTAAAGTCATGTCACCCATCCAACAGTCGTGCCAAAAGAATATACGCCCCTGACCCAACTGCTACGCGATGTGGGGCTCCGCTGTGAGTCCCACCCCCTTTAGCCTCCTCCAAACTGCAGAAGCAGAATGTGGTATGGGTGCTAGAAAGGGGTGGGTGCCCCTGCAATACTTGCCCAATAAAAACTGAGCCCAGAGCGACTGCTGTGATCTGAATAACCACCAGAGCTTCAAAGAGAAAGTATGGACCATGTCCTCTAATCTTCTGAAGCCCAAACCACCCTCATTAGTAAGAAGGCAAATATCCTTCCATCTCTTCCAATGCATACGGTGAGCCTGGTCCTTAGAATCCCACAAGAATCTAGCAAATGTACTCTCTAACTTCTTCAGCACTATCTTGGGAGGCTGCATAATCTGAAGAAGATAGAGAGGTAAGGAAGAAAGGACAGATCTCAGTAAAGTAATCCTGCCACCAGGAGATAGCAGCCTAAAGGCCCATCCAGAGATCTTGTTCTTGACCTTCTGAAATAGATCATCATATAAGAAGGTCTTTCGGGCCCCCTTAAACAAGGGTATGCCCAAGTATATGATAGGCTGCTGCTGACGTCGAAAGCCAGTTAGGTGCTCAAGTATCTGAATCCTAGAAGGAGGTGCCCTCTTAGGCACAATAAGACCACTTTTGTCTCTATTCACCAACTGGCCAGAGACCCTCTCATAGTGTTCCAAACAATGAAGTACTCTCTTTACTGACTGTCTTTGGCCATTGGCAAATATGATCATATCATCAGCAAAACAAAGATGTGAGACAAGAGTGTCACCTCTATGAATATATGCCATCGATGGATACTGCTGGAAAACTTGAGTGAGACCCCGAGAGAAGTAATCTGCTGCAATGATAAATAACGAAGGAGATATAGGATCTCCCTGTCTAAGCCCACGAGAGGAAGGAAAGAAACCACAAGGCCTGCCATTCACCAAGACAGAAAAATGGCACTCAGAAATACAACGCCTGATCCTATCTCTCCACATCCAATCGAATCCAAATCTCTCCATCACAGTCATCAAGAAGTCCCAGTCTAACCGGTCATATGCCTTCACCATATCTAGCTTAAGGATGACATTGCCCCCACGGGCCTGGGTATCCAATGTATGGAGCATCTCCTGTGCCAACAAGACGTTATCACCAATCAGCCTTTCCTGAATAAAGCCACTCTGCTGTGGAGAGATGATACGAGCCAAAACAAAACTTAAGCGAGAGTTCAGAAGCTTGGTGACAATCTTGTTGAACACCGTGCAAAGACTAATCGGTCGATACTCTGTCCATCGACAAGCGTTGTCTCGCTTGGAAAGCAAGATTATAGAAGTAGCAGAGAATCCCTTAGGCAGATGCCCACCATCAAAGAAGTCCAAAACTGTACGAAAAACATCATCCTGGACAATCTCCCAACACTGCTGAAAAAAATAAGAGGTGAACCCATCTGGATCCGCCACACTATCTGCATCAATACTGAACACTACATCTCTAACCTCAGCCAATGATGGAAGTCGGTTCAGCTCCTGATTATCCTCCTGAGTAACCAAAGAGGGGATAATATCTGGTAAAATTTGGTCAGTTGCCTGGGCGGGAGCAGAAAGGAGGTCCTGGAAAAAGGAAACAGCTGAACCCTGAATCTCCTCGTGTGCAGACAAAGTCTCTCCCGTCTGAGATCTAATAGAATGTATACGGGCCCGCATGCGGTGCCCCTGCACCACTGAATGAAAATACCTCGTGTTGTGCTCTCCCTCGCACATCCAACGAGTCCCAGCCTTCTGTTTCCAGATGCCTTCCTCAATAGACAAAGCACAGTTCAGTAGGGCCTGAACCTGATGTAAGTGCTCTCTATGTGCAGGTGATGGATCCAAATCATATTCTATCTCAGCCTCATCCACCCTGCTCTCAGCATCTCTAATTCTCTGAAATATATCCCCAAACACATGTCTACTCCACCAACGAAGTCCCTGCTTCATCCTAAAGCACTTCTCCCAAAGAGCAGCCATCCTTGTAAACTGAGTCGGGTATGACCACTTTTGAGATACAAAGGATAAGAAGTCATGATGACGGGACCAAACATTGAGGAACCGAAAAGGACTAGGCCCACCCCCGTCCTCAGCCTCAACCCAACTCAATAACAAAGGCGAATGATCAGATGTAGACCGATTGAGATGCCTCACTATAAACTGTCGAAAGAACGATGCAGCCTTATGACTCATCAAAACCCTGTCAAGTCTCTTCCACACCCTCCTATTATGCCAAGTATAAGGACTACCAGAAAATCCAGCATCAGTCAATCCACACTTCATCATCATATCACAAAAATCAGTCTTCTTCCTATCACGAGTACTGACCCCTGTCCGCTCACCATCATGAGCAATGACAATGAAGTCACCACCCACAAGCCAAGGGCCATCCACAGTCTGGGAAACCTGGTGAAGTCCCTCAAATAAATCCCTGCGTCCTACAACAGAACATGAAGCATACACATGCGATAAAAAGATAGGTCTAGCTAATCTCGGATCCTCGATCATGAGATGAAGAAACTGGGGATGATCAACAATCACAGACACAGTCGTCTCCACATTCCAAAAACACCAAATCTTACTCGACTGGCTCTAAACATCGATATCAAACCCAACAGAACGTCGAACAAAGTCAAAGCTATCTTCAAATAGAAAAGGCTCCAGAAGAGCGAGGAAAAAAATACGATGTAACTGAACAAGCTTCCTAAGTCTCTTGCGAGTCTTAGAAGCACGCACCCCCCTAACATTCCATATGAGGACTGACATCACAAAGACTGAGAGAGGGAACCATGAGTACCTGACATACTCCGAGTGATCGGTCTAGAAGGTAGAAGAGCAATAACTCTATGTGGGACCCCACTCAAGACTGAAAAGAAACCATCGGCCCCCTGTCGCTCATCCAAACCAGTCAAATCACCATGTGAACTCCTGCGAAAGTGACCCTGCTGGTGTGTACCCATCTGAACAGAACAAGATGTATCTGAGGGAACTGCTGATGAAATAGATGGAATAGAAGCCTTTACATTCTCTCGGCAATCCAAGAGAGGGCTAGTATCAGGATTAGAATCAATTGTGTCATTCAAATAGACCCCAGCACGTGGTGCAGCAAGCATATGGTCAAGCAAAGGGTCAAAGAACTCTGAATGAGCCAAAGTAGTGGTGGGACCCACAGAGATAGTCGGTCTATCATGCAATGAAGAACCATAGACATGATCAATAACTGAGCGTGACTCAGCATAGTGGCCCACCGCGAGAGGGGGGCTGCCGGTAGGGCCCGCAATAGTCAATAGCCTATCATGCAATGAGTAATCGTAGGCAAAAACTGATGTCTGCAAAAGATCAGTGGCGGGGCCCACTGGCCGAGAAACATCCAGACTCTGACTAACTGAGAGAATCGGAGTAGAAAGTAGTGATGAAATGTATGATAGGGCCGTAGAGAGATGGCTGGATCCAGCAGGCAAAGGAGCCTCCAAAGTGGGGCCCGTATGAATACTATACGAGAAATCAATAGTGGGTCCCACATGTCGCGAGTCTGGGCCCACAGTCTGTTGTGTCTGAGAAATGGTGGAAACAAGAGTAGTAGAACTAACAACTGTAGAACACTACACTATATCAAGTGTGGGGTCTGCAAGAACACCAAAGCGAGAACCTCCGCTATGGCCTGCAAGAGAAGTGGCAGGGCCCGCAGAGGTGGAGATACCAACACCTCGTCTATGCTGTGCTCTCGATCATACTGGGGCCCACTGTTGAGGCTGATCAACAACTAATTCCTTAC
The DNA here is from genome assembly GCA_030279155.1 of Forsythia viridissima. Classification (NCBI taxonomy): domain Eukaryota; kingdom Viridiplantae; phylum Streptophyta; class Magnoliopsida; order Lamiales; family Oleaceae; genus Forsythia; species Forsythia viridissima. The sequence goes on along the minus strand of CM059036.1, from coordinate 28,164,234 downwards.
CCTTAGCTTTTCTGGACCTGTCAGTAATCTCAGTAACGGTGCTAGTAACAGGAGGAGCAGAAACAGTGTGACTAAGTAGAGGAGGCAAACTAGTACTAGGAAGGGGCTAGCCCGATGGAGCAACTGGGGGAGCCGTATTATCGGGTTGAAGTCACACGATTGCCACATTATCATGCAATAGTTATTTTCAGTCAGATATTCTGTGTTCTTGAATAAAAATATTTCTACTTCAATTATTGAATTGTGCACGTTCTTCAAGAAGCTTTGTGCAAGAACACTAAAAGTTAGTGACATGATGGCTACCCACGATCACTTGATACTCATCCTCTGCAAGTGGAAACGAATCTTTTCATCAGCCTTCTTCAACATCATGATCCACCTCGTAATGCATCTGCTAGAAGAGGCAATTCTTGGAAGTTTGATGCACATGAGATGGATGTATCTGTTCAAGCAATACCTGAAGAAACTTAAAGACTATGTCATAAACCGAGCTCAGTCCGAGGGTTCAATTGCTAAAGGGTATGTTGTTGACTAGGCATTGAATTTTTGTTCGAGGTATTTTGAGGACATAGAAACAAGGTTCAACCGATTGGACGAAAACAAGGATATAAGTGTTTCACGAAGAAAACTTTCTATTTTTCAGTTATAGTGTCGTCCAGTTGGAAAGAAGACATCAATGATGCTTCCTGCAAATGTTCGAAGTCAAGCGATATTTTACGTCCTCAACAACTGTTCTGTAATTGAGACATTCTTGAAGTAAGACCTCATTCTTAAATATTATTCAATTATCTTGAATAAGCTTTATCATTCTAAACGAACTAATTAGTTGATCTTATATGCATTGTAAATGTAACATAGGCATGAGCTATTATGCAATGGCTGCCAAACATCGACCAGGTGCATAGAAGAGACTTTTACGATTGGTTTTACAGGAAGGTAAACGAACAACGATCAAATACATTTCAAATATGTCCACATTTTTCTTTTCTGTGACATTGACTAAAACTAACTTCCACTTCATCCAGGTATATGCACTGCGCCAAAACCACACCCCTCAAGTTTTGTATGAGTTGTTTTCAATAGCCAGTAGATGTTACCAGCATGTTATGTCTTACACAGCCTATGTTGTAAGAGGAGTTCACTTCTTAACATATGATCGTGATGTTCAAAAAAAAACGTAGAACAGTGGTATGTCTGTCCCAGAGATTTTAGGTGAAGTTTACTACGGGCATCTGCAAGAGATAATAGAGCTACAGTTCAGACTACAACTTTCAGTTTTTATGTTCCAATGAAAATGGTTTAGGTATGATGAGAGACGGAGGATAACTAATAATAACGTTACCAGTATTGACATCAATGCAGAATTGTATAAAGACGATCAGTTCATACTTGCTAGCCAAGCACAACAAGTGTTCTACATTGAACATCCTTCTCGTGGCCTGAACTAGCGACTTGTACAAGAAGTCCATCACAGGAGCACGTGGGATATTATGGGATCTAACATCATTGAGATAGACTTGCTCCACAATAACAACTATTCTTATTTTTCTCTAATCATTGATCTTGGCAACTTAGAGCATATATCCTTGCACCGGGATGATGTTGAAGCTGATGAGATAGGAGCACTGTTTATCAGAGGATCATCTTCTGATACTGTAGGAGATACTTCATTCATTAACAATGAGAATGTGGAAGATGACACACATGAAGAATATGAGGATGACGAAACATGTAGTGAGGATGACAGTAACGATGATGAGGATCAATCATATCATGATAGTGAATTGGATTGAATGTTGTTGTTCGTCACTAAAATTTATGAATTAGATTTATAAAAATGTCATTGCTGTTGTTGTTAGTGAGTCATATTGAATGCTGTTCGTCACTACAATGATTACTTTAGGTCAAAACGCGAGTTCGAATAAGGACTGCAATTGTACAAAATCATGAAAATTGGGACCTATATATAACCTCGTAAAACTTGAAGGACTCACATTAAAAATAAAAAAAGGATCAAATTAAAATAAAAGAAGAAATATAAGGACCAAAATGAATAATTTTTAAAGTTGAGGGACTTAATTACAAATAACCAATGTTTAATGTTACAGTGACGACACTTATAGCGACAACAACACTTATAGCAACAACAAGTCGTCGCTATATGTTAAAATTTTTGGCGGCACATTTCCGTGCGTGTACCAAAATATAAAAAGAAATGTCATCTCTAAACTCTATAACGACGACATATGTCGCTGCTAAAGAGTTTGCCAAATTAAAACATGCAGAAACTCTTTTCTTCCCCATTTCTTGGCTGAATTCTGTCGTCCAGTCTGTCGCTATCCAGTCTACCGCCGTCAGGTTCAATTACCCTCTAAATCCTCTTCTTCCATTTTTCTTTAAGTTTACTTGAATCTTGATTTGTGATAGTTTGTGTTTGGATTCTTGAATTGAATTTATGATTAGTGAATTACGACAGTTTGATTTTGTTTCATTACCAATTTTTTTTAGTTGTGTTTGATTTAGAAAAATGTTGTTGTTTTTCAATTTATGTTCTGTTCATACCAGTTTTTTTTAGTTCTGCACATTGATCAAATATTTCACTGCAATTAAGATAATTTGTGTTCTTTATGTTGAGTTTTTGTTCTAGCTTTTGAATTTTTGTTCTGTTTTTCAATTTTTATTCTACTATTTGAATCTTTGTTCTTTTTTTCAATTTTTGCAATTATGATTTTCAATTTTTGTTCTATTTTTTCAATTTATCATCAAGCAAAATAAGCATTCTTGTATTATATAAGATTTCTTGTAATTACTAATACAAATAGAATGGCCAATGTTGAATTTTATCAGGTTAATTATTGTTACAGAATAGGCATGATTTGTGATAGGTGTAAGTTATAGGCATGATTAGATAATATTTTGATGTGATGTAGTAGTCTTGTTCTTATAGGCATGATTAGGGACCAATTGCACAAAAATACAAATGTTAGGAACTGATGTGCCAAAAAACAAAGTTGATGGACCATTTGTAGAAAAATATAAAATTTAGGGACTGATGTGCAACATAAATTTTAGAGACCATTTCAGTGCTGAAAACAAATATTAGGGATAATTTTCACAAAAAAAAACATAATTTAAGGACTAATGTACAAAAAAAAGTTTAGGAACCATTTTTGAAATAAAAAAAGATTAGGGACCATTAACACAAAAATACATAGGTTATAGACTAATGTGCTAAAAAACAAAGCTGAGAGACCATTTGTAGAAAAACATAGGATTTAGGGGCTTATGTGCAAAACAAAGATTAGGAACCATTTTCGAATGAAAAGCATAGATTAGGGACTGTTACGCCGCACATCTCCCGTGGCACCACGTGGTATTCCAGGGGCTGGGGCGGTCCCACATGATGCTCCACTACACGAAACATATATCCGAGGCTGTATATATATCCAAGGCTATTGAATCCGAGCCCATATCTATCCCATAAAGACCATTGGAAAATATCAAGCCGAGGCCATAGTTGTCTGACCCTGTATGCGTGTTCAGAAAGCTTTCCCTGACCATAAAGCAATGCCTAGTCACAGAATGATCGATGGGACAACCTGCCAAGATGGCTGGTCGTAATCATAGCCCATTAGTTTACGATCAAAAGTAACCCCTTCATAAATGCTAAGGAAGTGACATCAAGATATGACCCACGAACTATTGAGATTGAACCTCGTATCTTACATCGAAGAGAATATAACCTAATATAATTCGTCTATAAATACCAAAAGGAAGGGCACAAGAAAGGGATGTTGAAATATTTCCTCTCACTGAAATAGAAAGCCCTCAACTTACATTGCCAAAGTGTGAATCGTTATTAATTGGTTTTGGTTAGAGGCCCTCAAGCCATTATCTTCTTCTATAGCGTATTTTCTAGATCATTGGGATTACATTCATCTATCTATTGATACATCTACGTGATTGAATAAACCACGTGGAAATCCAAGTGTACTAGGAAACATACGTGTGAGGGAGAGGCGTGGGGTTCCTGTTGGCTGCCCTTTTTAGGGGTCAACATATTGGCGCCGTCTGTGGGAAATTTTACATTTAACCATGATTAAAACGTGGGTAGAAGCTTAAGCCTATTTGAATAAAAGAGTCCCCCTGAATAAGGGATCTACGAACCCGCGGAAGGAAAGAATGAGTAAAAGTAATGATGAAAACCCAAGAAGAAACCAGACCCACAACGGACGGACGGAGATACCGTGGCACCAGCGAGAGGCGAGGGGGCCTCTTGAAAGAGGTGTGGGAGAAGGGTTCCCACGAACTTCGAGCGAGAAATGAGAACCATGGTCGCCAGTGTAAGGCAGCTAGCCCAGCACCAGGCCCAGATGCAAGGATATATCCAAGCAATGCACATGCAAGGAAGGAACAGGCCTCACGATGATGGCTCCGATGATCCCGACGAAGAGTAGGAAGTGAATAGCGGGGACGTCAAGTTAGAGGGGAAACATCTCATGCTAGAACATACATTGAAGAGGCCGTTCCCCAAATGGGCAACAGAGGACCTCAACCAACAATGTCCGCAAATGTTTTCGAAAGACTGGGCGAACATGGACCCAGAAAATGGGCCTCAGGTTAGCCATCAGAGGAGGGAGCCACTTCAGAGTCCACCTATAAATAGGAGGGATAGGAGGGCGAGAGAAGCCGAAGCCAGAGGAGAGTCTGACTTCCAACCCTATCAACCCCATCAAGATATGTACCAACAGCCCCAACACTACGGGGATAACCAGCAAGCTCAACGCCCCTATCAGTCTCCCCCGAGAGTTAACAAAGAGAAAGAAAATCAGAAGCAAACAAGATCATTCGAGGTGGATGACGATGACGAGAATCTCCCATTCTCAGCCGGTATCAGAAATGCGTCCATCCTACACGAATTTCGTGTGCCTAAAATCACCCCTTATACAGGCAAGGGAGACCATTTGGACCATGTTAACACTTACAAGATGGAGATGATCCTTCGAGGAGCGACACCAGCCCTAAAATGCAGAGCCTTCCATCTCACTTTGTCAGAAGGGGCGAAGAGATGGTATAACAAACTTGTCGCGGGAAGCATATCCAGCTGGCCGGAGTTGAAGAAGACAGTCATCACCTACTTCTCTTTCGAAAAGCCCGCTTCAGCCCTAGTACAACGCCTTCATGACATAAGGCAGGTCGAATCTGAGCCTCTACAAAGTTATCTAAGTTGTTTTAACGAAGAAATGCTTTTCTACAAAAGGATAACTGATGCTAAGGCTCTCTCCGCTTTGAAGGGAGGGTTGGACATGAATCTCTCTTTCTGGAGAGAGGTTCGCAACAAAAACCCAACCACGTTTGATCAATTGGTGGAGATGATCACTGAAGAAATCACCAATGAGAACATGATCCTCCATAGAAATCGCGGAGGAGTGGCCCCCAATAAAACACCAAGAATGAACTACAGGAGGGGTCAAGGTAGGCAGCTCCCCTAGCCTCATCAGCGTCGAAGAGACTATCCCTCTGACCCTAACTCAGAATAAGTTATGTGGCCTCTGCACAAGAGTGCCTACTATCCCCATATCCAATTCAAGGAACTCCTGGTCCCGTGACCGGAGCCTACAATTACAGAATGACTGTCCCAACATACTATAAGCAGGTACCAGCACACCCCAATACTTCTCCCTCTCCAAGAGACACCCAGCAAGTATTGCCGCATCCACTGAAGTTATGGACACAGTACGGAGGAGTGTCGTGATGTGGAAAATTTGGCTAACAGGAGAGAAACCAATTCAAGACCCAGACGTGGAGCGAATACAAGACGTAGGGGCCAATCTTCAATGCGGGGCCACCGGCCAGGCCCTGACAGACGATCCCAGCAATGGGATAGAAGACCATCAAAACAAGAACCACAACAGAGAAATTCTAGGAGTCCAGCGAGGTAACCTCGAGTAGATGGGGTACTGGAGCATTGCTTGATTAAAGGTCCTGAAAAGGCCCCCATCTGCGAAATAGACACTATTTACGGTGGTCCTTATATCAGAGGCCAGACCCGAAATGCCCAGAAGAGTTACACCAAAGAAGCAGAAGGAAAGCTGATGACCAATTAGCTTATCAATAGTCGACCCTCTGGCTCAAATAAGGTAAACCCTATTTTCTTCACCGAGGAAGATATGAGAGGTGCACACTACCCCAACTATGATGCATTGGTAGTAAGGGCAGTAGTGGCAAGAAATGGATTAGAGAGAATGCTCGTAGACAACGGCAACTCCGTCAATGTTATATTCTTGAGTACCTATGAGCAAATGAACATAAACGTCCTGTTGGAACCTTCTAATGAGCCTCTCTATGGCTTTACGTGAGACTGTGTAACCCTGAAATGGATTGTGCGCCTGGCCGTTACGATGGAAGAAGAACCTCTAGCTATCCACACATTCATAAAATTCTTGGTAGTAGACAGAAGATCAGCTTACCATGGAGTCTTAGGCCGACTAGCCTTGAAGGAACTTTGGACCGTGACATCCATTCACCACCTCTGCATGAAGTTCCCTACTGAATGGGAGATAGCCACCATACGGAGCAACCAACCCGAGGCCAGAAAATGCTACAGAAATGCCTTGAGAAAGGCAGAAAAGAAAGAAATAAACATGACGTTCCATGACATTGAAATGGCAGAGGCCTCGGAAGAGGTACCAGAAGATATCACAATGGAAGAAGCTATGGCTCCCAAAGATATTGATCCAAGAATAACAGGAACAGATTCTTGTACTTCTTCGATAGAAGAACTGGAAAACTTCCCGGTTGATCCTAACGATCCAACAAGGAAACTTTAAGTAGGAAAAGACCTCCTTGAAGCACCAAAGGAGACCCTAAAAAGGTTCTTCCGGGAAAACTTGGATGTCTTCGCATGGAAACACGAAGATATGATTGGGATGGATCCAAAGGTAAGTTGCCACCGCCTCAACATCGATCCTAAATTTCCATCACACATGCAGAAATGGAGGCCACTTAACCCAGAAAAATACAAGGCCTTGAAAGAGGAGGTTGGCAAGCTTCTACAAAGCAACTTTATACGCAAAGCCCGATATCCAAAGTGGGTTTCCAGCCCAGTTCTGGTGAAAAAGTCCAGTGGAAAGATGAGGACTTGTATAGATTTCTCTAATCTCAATCAGGCACGCCCCAAGGATAGCTTCCCACTGCCTCGAATCGATCAGCTGGTGGACGCCACTTCTGGGCACGAGCTTCTAAGCTTTATGGATATAACCAAATTCTCATGTACCCACCAAATGAAAAACACACGTCATTTGTGACAGACAAAGGCCTCTATTGCTACAGAGTCATGCCCTTCGGTTTAAAAAATGCTCGGGCTACATACCAGAGGCTCGTCAACAAGATGTTTGCCAAACAGCTTGGTTTAACCATGGAAGTATATGTGGATGACATGCTGGTTAAGAGCTTGAAAGCCAAGGACCATATCCAACACCTGGAAAAAACATTTCGGGTCCTACGTGCCTACAGGATGAAGCTTAATCCTCTGAAATGCTTGTTTGGGGTCACCTCGGGAAAATTCCTGGGCTATATGGTAAATCAGAGGGGAATAGAGGCCAACCTAGAAAAGATTATGGCATTGGTGGAAATAAAATCTCCCAGGAGACCGAAGGATGTACAATGCCTCACTGGAAGAACGGTGGCCCTTAGCAGGTTTGTCTCTAAAGCCACTGATAAGTGTCTCTCCTTCTTCAAAATCTTAAAAGGAGGAAATAGGTTCGAATGGACGAAGGAATGTGAGGCTGCATTTCAGGCCTTGAAAGAACACCTCGGCCATGCTCCTTTATTGTCGAAACCAAGAATCGGAGAGGCTCTGTTGCTATACCTAGCTGTATCTGCAAAGTCTGTAAGCTCGATCCTAATACGAGACGAAGAGCACTAGATGCCTGTTTACTACGTAAGCAAGGCCCTCTTGGGAGTGGAAACACACTACCCGGACATGGAGAAGTTGGCATTGTCACTCATCACTACCTCGAGAAAACATAGACCATACTTTTTGGCCCACAGCATCCATGTCCTCACCAACTTTCCTCTGAGGCAAGTTATGCAAAAACCTGACGCCTCGGGAAAACTATTAAAATGGGCTGTTGAACTGAGCCAGTTCGACATCATCTATAAACCCCAAGCGGCCAACAGAGTTTGCCAACACCCCCGATGTGGAAATCTCGATGACGTCAGCGAAACCACCCATGTGGTGCCTATTTGTCGATGGATCTTCAGGAGATACAGGTTCAGGCGCGGGAGTAGTCCTCACCAGTCCCGAAGGCCACAAATTAAGCTGCGCAGTTAGATTTGGATTCAAAGCATCGAACAATGTTGCAAAGTATGAGGCCCTACTATCTGGTATGCACCTAGCTAGGGAGATGAATGTACAGAGGATATCAGTTTCAAGCGACTCCCAACTGGTCGTAAGCTAAGTGAACGGGAGCTTCGTTCCTAGGGAAATGGGGATGGCGTCATACCTGAAATTGGTCAAGGATCTTATCTCCTGCTTCGATAAATTTGAGCTACTCCAAGTACCCAGGGCTGACAACGCTAATGCCGATGCTTTATCTAAGCTAGCTAGCAGCAAGGATTCAGAGCTACTCAAAACAGTTTCCATCGAACACCTCGGTAGACCATCCATTGAGGCTGTTGCAGAAGTAATGTGGGTTGCAGAGACCTCTATATAGATGGATCCCATCATCGCGTTCATAAAATATCAGACCCTCCCTGCTGATAAAGACGAGGCTAGAAGGTTGAAAAGGAGGGCAGCACACTTCGTCTTATCTGAGGACGTGCTGTATAAGCATGGATACTCAATGTCCCTTCTTAGGTGCGTGGGAGTCAACGAGGGAGACTATATCCTCAGGAAGTCCACGAAGGAATATGCGGCAACCACACAGGAGGGCTAGCTTTGGCCCAAAAGATCCTCAAGTAAGGATACTTCTGGCCTACCTTGAAAAAGGACGCCCTGCTTCACGTCAAAAAATGTGACAAATGTCAGCGCTTTGCCACGATTCCGAGGCAGCCCCACCAAGAACTCACCACGATATCTAGCCCCTGGCCTTTCGCCAAATGAGGAATAGATTTCATAGGCCCAATGCCTAGGAAAAGAGGCAATGCATGCCACGTTTAGTCGCCATTGACTACTTTACAAAATGGGTCGAAGCAGAACCAATGATGAAAATCACTGAAGCTAATACTTCCAAATCCATATGGAAGAACATCATTTGCAGGTTCGAAATTCCCCACTCTTTGGTCTCAGATAATGGAAGACAATTCGACAACAAGAAAATCAGAAATTTGTGCGAGGAGCTAGGGATTGCGAAACACTTCTCAAGCCCCCACCACCCCAGGCTAATCGTCAAGTCGAGGCGGTTAACAAGACCATAAAATACACCCTCAAGCGGAAGCTTGAGGCATCCAAGGGGGCGTGGGTCGACGAACTCCACATGTTCTCTGGGCTTTTAGGACCACGGTCAGAACTCTGACCGGGGAAACCCTATTTTCTATGGCTTACGGATCTGAGGCTATGAGCCCAGTCGAAATTAGCATACCATCGCCCCGTCGGCTGATGTTCAATAAACATATCAACGACGATCTGATGAGAACGAGCCTGGACCTGTTAGGCGAGAAAAGGGACGACTCCCTAACCTGATTGGCCTCTTATCAAAGGAAAATGGCTAAGTACTTCAACAAGAAAGTAAAAAAGTGGTCGTTCCGCCTCGGAGACCTAGTCTTGAGAATGGTATTCTTGTCCTCCAGAGAACCCAGCGCTGGAACTCTTGGCCCCAGTTGGGAAGGGCCCTATCGAATCATCAACGAGATGCGCCCTGGCACATATAATATCGAAGACATGAGCGCCAAACGGCAGCCTCACCCATGGAACGCCGAACATTTGCGTCGATATTACCAATAGCTAAGAAAAGAGGTTCGTCATGTTTAACTTCAAATATCTATATTCAGACGCTCAGTTGTATCAGACCAATCCTTTATTTAATATGTTCTCAAGTCATTTGTTTTAAATTATATTGAAGCATAGCTTCAGCTTAACGCATTTGCAGTATGGCAAAGCCCAAACTTGTGTGGCCTAAGCGAGGCTTGTTGTTTAAATGTGATACATCAATACTTAGAAATATTTTTAACGATTAACACATAACAGAATATGCTTCGCAAATAAAGTTCATTACAAAAATGCTATCTATTACAATAACAACCCTAATTGTCCTCTTCACCCTCAACATCGGGTGGGGAAAGCCTAGCTTCTAAGGGCCCGACATCGAAGCTTGGGTTGTTGGTTCTGAGCACGGTCAGGACTTCCTAATGCTCGACTCTGGCAAAATAATTAGAAAAGTTGGTGTACACCTCGGTGTTGTGGAAGTTCGCTACAAACTCCGCCTCCACATTCTCCAATTTCGCTTCCATCTCATTTCGCTCGCCAAGCAGCCGGGCAACCTCAGCTTCAGCCTCATTCCTCCATTTCTCCGCAGCTTCAAGGTTCTCCCTCAAACTATGAGCCTCCTGCTCATGAGACTTGGACTGGTCTGATAGCCGCCTTTTCTCTTTGTTGGCTGCCTCCAAAGCCTCAGCAACAACCCTCTGAGAAGCATTGGCATTGTCCAACTGCTTGGTCAGATTCAAGACATTGGACTCAGACTCCCTCAAGTCTTCTTGGAGGTGTTCATACGCCGTACGCATACTATCCGCGGCAGCTTGCATCCCTTCCAAAGCCTGCCTATGCTCTTTGTCTGACTTTGACGCCTCAGCGACGTGCTTCTTATGCTCTCGCATGCGCGTCCTAAACTCACCGAGCACCTTCAGCTGTATCCCAGAGGCCCTGATTGCCGTAGACAAACCAGCCTCCAACACATCTCCCAGGTCTCCATGCGAGGCGAATTCTTCCCACTTAGGAGTGAAGTACTTCTTCACGGTCTGAGCTCCCACGGAAGGTACGTTTCGAAGTGCATCGATTGGCATCGTTGACCCCGGAGCACCAATCAACTCCATCAGCTTCTTCTTCGAATCATAAGGCCTTCCAATGGGACCCCTTGGATTCTGAGTCGTCTGAGGAGGGCTTTCAAGAACAACCTCCCCCGAGGGATTGACAGATAGGGTTCGCTGTAGAGACGGGACGCCACATACCGTGTAGTTGTCCACAACCTCAACAGTCTTTCCCTTAAGCTGAGAGATAGTCCCGGCCTTCCTCTTCCTTGAGAGAGGTACGTCTCCCTCTGGGAGATTTGAATCCTCTGTCTCCACTATGATGGGGGCCTTAGCCTCTTTTATGTTCTCCTCCTGACTCAGGTCCTCTATAACCTCCTTCTGCCGAAAATCTTCAGAGGATCCAGATGCCAAAACTTGCAGCCTCTGCTTTGTTAGACGTGCAAGTGTCGGCCAAGGGCGCCTCTCTTGATCCGTTTCAGCTGCACAAAGAAACGATTATTAATAATTACACTAAGGCAAAAGAATTAAAGTGAATATTACCTTTCGAGGCCATCAAACACAATTCTATCAAGTAGTTATGTCTGTTCAGGATGAACCCATATCGTCGAGTCACAAGAGACGTTTGATATATAGAATGAAGCAACTCAACGTCCTTACTTGACAACTCGCAGAGGAAGAGCGTCTGCAAATATAAACAGGTAATTAAAATATGCATAGAAATTCACTCATGCAATTAGTTCTACCAACCCTACTCACTGGCTCTTCCATAAACATTGGGTACATCCAAATCCAGCTCCGGATCGTTAACAACCCTCTGCCAATTACCCGCCACCCAGAACCACGACTCATTCCATTGTTTTATAGAGGACAAATAATCCGTCACTAAAGTCCTATGGGACCCCCATGGATAGAAATAATATCACCCAGGCTCATCTTCCTCGCCCTTCTTCCTCGACAACTTTTTCAGTTGATAGATAGTCTGGAACGCGTGCAAGGGCATATCCTTACCAAATGAGTGTCGAAACCACAAGTACAGACCCCCAACCATCTAGGTCTATCAATTCGGGGCCACCTGGGTTGGAGCCAAACCATAGGCCCGTATTACCCTTCGAAAAAATGGATACAGAGGCAAGCGCATCCCACTCACAAAAGCATTCAAGTGTATCGCAGTACACCCCTCCTCGGGACGCAAGCTCGTTCATTGGGCTCCGAGAGCATAAGCTCGATATCAGAAGGGATCATTTACGCCTCCTTCAACAATCTCAAATCCTCCACCACCATTATCGATGGCACATCCAAGGCAGCCCATCTCACTACATCAGCACTATACGGATCCTCAGCTTCTCTCAGACTCGGAGCCGAAGTTATGGCCATCATCTGACCCGTGTTCAAGTCAATGCCTCAGATATGCAAAACACCTTCCATGGACGGAGACACAGGAGGGGACACCTCATCTCCACCACACCCTGAGGCGTCACCCTGCTCTCACAGACATTTCAACAAAAACAAAAGATTTTTTTTTAGCAAGAAAATGTGTTGGGAAGGAATGGTTACCTAAACTTAAGCCTTCACCAGAGATGTGGACGGAGAAGTAGTCTCCGGAGGTTCTCGAGCGGAAATCTATGGACGTCGATCCTCTCAAAATCTCTCAAAAATGCATAAGACTGAAAATAAAACTTCCGCCTATATATATAGACAACAGGCGTCTATTCTCCATTGTTAGATAAAATCAAGATTTATCCACACCATCCATCGACAACAATCCATCGTCACCCTTGAATTGTAAGGGGCGCCAACAACTTTTTTGAATTAACGGCAACGATGCGAGCGTGTTTCCCACATGCGCGTCCTTTCCCGATCAAATCAAAGCCCCCAAAATTCAATGCACTCATTACCTGCAGCTGCCTTATCATCATTTTAGATGAGACACACATCAGAAAGCCCAATAATTTGACGACTCGTGGACTCAGTCATTAATACACAAGCATCATTTTCCTGTCCCAAAAAGAACATCACCTAACTGCATAGCCTATCTGTAGGGCCTCTCTCACTGGGGACTCATGTACTGATAGGCTATCTCCTTCCACTTACAGAGCATCGCCTATCTGCAGGGCCTCTCCCACTGGGGACTCGGCCACTAACAGGCTATCTCCTTCTGCCTACGAAGCATCGCCTCTCTGCAGGGCCTCTCCCACTGGAGACTCGGCCACTACAGGCTATCTCCTTCCGTCTATAGAGCATCGCCTCTCTGCAGGACCTCTCTCACTGGGGACTCGGCAAGTGGTAGGCTACCTCCTTCTGCCTACGGAACATAACCTCCCTGCAAGGTCTCTCCCATTTAAGACTCGATTACTTTGCTATTTTCTCCTGCTGCCTTAGCAGCTTTACATTACCAACACCCTTCAACCCGGCACATCATCAATAGCAAGGCCCGCAACCCACATAAATGAAGGTCCCGAACCTTGTGGGACTTAATTGTTTGTTACAAAATTTAAAACCAATTTCAAAATGCATAAAGCCACCAAGTCTAGCATCCCACATGAACATTAGGGATCCTAAACTTGGAGGACTATTGTTACGCCCCACATCCCCCTGGCACCACGTGGTATTCCAGGGATCGGGGTGGTCCCACATGATGCTCCACTACACGAAACATATATCTGAGGCTGTATATATATTCGAGGCTATTGAATCCGAGCCCATACCTATCCCATCAAGAACATTGGAAAATATCAAGCCGAGGCCATAGTTGTCCGATCCTATACGCGCGTTTAGAAAGCTTCCCCTGACCATAAAGTAATGCCCAGTCATAGAATGATTGATGGGACAACCTGCCAAGATGGCTTGTCATAATCATAGCCCCTTAGTTTACGGTCAAAAGTAACCCCTTCATAAATGCTAAGGAAGTGACATCAAGACATTACCCGCGAACTATTGAGATTGAACCACGTGTCTTACATCGAAGAGAAGATAACCTAATATAATTCGTCTATAAATACCAAAAGTAAGGGCACAAGAAAGGGATGTTGAAATATTTCCTCTCACTAAAATAGAAAGCCCTCAACTTACATTGCCTAAGTGTGAATCGTTATTAATGGGTTTTGGTTAAAGGCCCTCAAGCCATTATCTTTTTCTATAGTGTATTTTCTAGATCATTGGGATCACGTTCATCTATCTATTGATACATCTACGTGATTGAATAAACCACGTGGAGATCCAAGTGTACTAGGAAACATACGTGTGAAGGATAGGCGTGGAGTTCCTGTTGGCTGCCATTTTTAGGGGTCAACAGGGACCATTTGCACAAAAACACATGACTTAGGGACTGATGTGCAAAAAAAGGTTTAGGGACCATTTCTGCACTAATTGATGTTCTTTTTTGTTAGTTGCTAGTATGGCTAACGTCATGTTGAACGAAATTGATAGTGCAAGCGATTCTCCACATCAGCTACCCCGTCGGCTCGATTCGTCCTACGAGTCCAGTAAGAATTTTTGTTTCAATTTTTTTATTTTGTAATTTTACAGTGACTTCATTATCATTGAATTTTGTAACAATATATCGAATTTGTTCTTTTTCAGTACCCCCGTCAAAGGGACGGGGTATCTCTCGAGGCATTAACCTTGAGAAGGTTTGGTAGGCAAATGGGAAGAGGCCACTTCCTATCGCATTTGACAATGTCGAACATACAATGCAGCCAATCGAAAATAACGTGAAGTATTTTACGCGCTTGGTTGAAAATAGAAGTAGCAAAACTAGCCCATGAGCTGACACACATAACCCGAATATTGGATTGGGTTGGCCCTGGCCCAAATGAAACTGGGCTTATATAGCTCGGTCCGTTTCGCCCGTTGGGCTAGTCGGGTTGGCCCACATTTTTTCTTAACACTAATCACTTGTTTTGTAAATAGCTTCAATACATAATCCGAATAATATTAATCTAAAGTGGCCTAAGCCCAAATCTCAAATTTAAATTTTTTTTTTGAAACATTAGTCCAAGAATATCAAGCTCCAACATAAAATTGTTCAGATTTAGTTAAAATTTAGTTTAATTCAAGTTTTAATCCAAATTATGTTTGCTGTGACAAGTAAATTATTTAGTTTAAATTTATTTATAAGCAAACTTTTTAATTTAAGTCAAATATGCTTATATCTCAAAACAATAAGACTACCATACTTTTACTATTTATATTTTTAAAAAAAGGTGTCAACCAATAGTTTACAATTACCCAAAAAAAAATTTATTATTCTGAAAGAAAGTTAATGTTTATCTATTGACTTATACATGAGAGCCCCAATTTTATAAATTAATCTCTTTAAAAATATTAAAATATATATTGTCTAAGTTTATCTAAGATTGTATTTGATGCAATGTATTAGATTGTATAAAAAATTTATTTTTTAAAAAAGGAAAAAAAACTAAAATTAAGACCGAATTGGCCCGTGGGCTAGATTGGGTCAGCATATTTTTGGCGTACACAAAACTGGGCCAAAATTTTTTTCAAGTGTGGTCCTGCTCTGGTGGGCCTGGCCTGTCCAACTCAACCCATTTGCCAGCTCTAGTTGGAAACTAAGTCAGGTTCACAGTGCATCCAAGTCACGGTTACATAGCATCATCGAGGTGATGTCTTACAATAGTTTTTATGTTAGCGCATTCTCTAAACATATTGTTCAATGTAATAAACATTAACGAATATTTTTTCAATGTTGTAGAGCTACTTTAATCTTTAAGGAGATCGGTTGCCTGATCAGTACCTGGAGGTTTGTGCCGATGTAGATCGTCTGGCGGCCAATCATTAACGCGATTAAAAACTTAAAGCGCATAATCACTTGATCGAGCATGGGCTGAGCCATCCATACGGCGAGCTGTCTATCGAGGAATGGCAGAAGTGCAATAACTTCTTCACAAGTCCTACGTATGTGGTACATACTAATATGTAGTGTTTTAGTTTTTATGTTAATATTTTTATAATTATAAAGTATTACGTAATCAATTATTTTTTATGTCTTCAGGAACGGTCGACAAAGAATGAATAAGGTCAATCGGAGTAAGGCTAAATACCCGAGCGTCCAGGGGTCAAAGAGCTTCTCTGCCACGCGTTATGATCAGGTACAAGTAAATTTTTCAATATTATTTTTAAATCTTTAATGCATTACATATGCATATCTTTTAACTAAATTTCACACTTAAATTGTTGTAGAGGGACCTTGCAGCAGTGGCTGGGCATTATTGAGTCGTTCTGAACTTTCCACACCTTTTGAGAAGGCAATTAGGTGAACCCGGAGGCGACTAGTGACTACTTGAGGAAAAATTTCTATTTTTTAATGTTTTTAATTTTATCTGACATTATATTATTATTTATTATTTATTTTTTCTCACTAAATAGGATAAACTTGTTGAGGTGAAAGAGACTCAACAGACTTAGGTTGCTTCCAGTGGCACGTTGGTTGACGAGTGTGTTATTGTGAAGGAGGTTATTGGAGAACGATGATGACACGTTCGTAGGCTTGGACGGGTTCCGAAGGACATATTTCCCTCCCTAGATTTGACCGCTGCATCGAACGGCCCACTAAGAACATCCAACCAGGTCTCTAAAGATCTCCAGAATGATGATTCTCAGTTTGCAATGTATGAGGCCCAGCTGCACCGAATTGAGAGGACAATTGCACGTCTTAAGACAAATATGTAGCAAAGAATACCAGGGGTTGTGCTAGAGGATGATGAGAACGAGAACGACGGTGGAGGTTTAGGGGATCTGTAGATTTTATGTACAATATAATTGTTTTTATTTTTTTAAAAAAATTAGAATACTTATAGTGGTAATATAGTCGTCCCAAAATAAAAATTAGATATCTTTCTGAAATTGTGGTTCTTTATTGTCAGCCCTAACTGGGTAGACATTATCAAGATGCTCGTTGTCCGTTGCCTTCTGCATTACTGTCTAAGCTCATCAACTCATTAGAATCATCATCGTCACTATCTTCATGCACTATCGGTCTGCCATCATCCCAAGTGTAATGTGCCTCGAAATTGGCATTATCAATTGGAATTCGAACCTCCTGCTCGTAGTCCAAATCATTGAAGTTATCATGGTCGTTTGAATCAACACCACGATCAGCTTCTTCATTCTATCCTTCACCAACTTATTCATCATGTCGAACATCAGCTTCCTCATTAGGTTGTTCACCATTTTCTCCCACTTCACTTTATTCATTCTGTTCTACAACATCTTCTCTAAATTCACAATCGTCAATCTGTTGGTCACCATGTTATCTAACCTCATGTTCTTCATTTAGGTGATCATCAACTCCTATACCATGATCATCAAACCCTACATTCCCGTCAATAGATCCTCAACATGAACCCCAATTTCCTGATTAATAGTTAATATCTTCTTCCACTGCTTTACTTCTTCTGCGTACTTGTTGTTACCATCAACATCGTCTTGCGATGTAACATGATGCTGTGAACCGGACAATGGCTGAGTTTCTGCAATATCTACTGAATAACCCTTGTCTCTTTCAACTTCCAAAATACTTTCATTGCATCCATCCTCAACCTCATCCACAATTGGCTCAATTGGTGTCCCTAAATGTTTTTTTTCTACATTATCGTATTCACTAAATTCTACATGTTTCTCAAAAGTTATGTTTAAGCATGGTGCCGGTGGTGGAATAAAATACACATCTATAATCCCAACACATCTTTGTCACTCATCAACTGCATCAACCCATAGGCGATACACAACCTAGGCCTCTCATGTACACATATCCTATCGGTTGAGAAAGTCATATAGCCTCAACAATAACATCTAATTCAAAATTCGAAAAACTCTGAATCAATCTCGTCAATGAAATCAACTTTGCCATGGGAATACAACACATTCCTCAATCTCTCGAAAAAGAGTCCATCCATGAAAGCATTTCATAGTGAACAAAGTCGATTAATCTTCTGCTTAAAACACTAAACATAAAACAACATTTAGGGAACAAATAACTACAACGGGGGTAATTTGTAGAATAACTTGAGACAAACATGACTCAGAAATTGAATGGTCCTAAGCCCAATTTAAAATATAAGTTTAATTAATTAATTTTGAGCCCATTATAGTGTTTTCATTTACCCCTCATGTGAAGCCAAACAAGATGAAATTAGCCCAATTCAAACCAAGTTCATATAATTGAATTTTAGCATATAGTGTGTCATCTCCCCCTGTAAGTGAAGACGAATAAGATGAAATCAAAAAGTAATGAAACCCTAAATTAGAAATAGTATTCATATATTTTCACTCTTCTAAAAATTCAAGCTCCAATCAGTCAATATCAGCCGCAACAAGATTATTTGACCTTGCTAGCTCCATCACCCAGCGGTCCCAGCAGTAAGTCAGTCGGAACTCCGTTTTCTTCACTTAAGTTCTACTATTGTACAGGCAGTACCAAACTACATGTATTTTTCGTTTTTTTTAACATTTGTGTAATGTTTATTTTATTTTGTATATTTTTTTTTATGTTTTGCCTATTCCTGATTACGTAATTATTGACCAAAAACTAAAAAAAAACACATACAATAATTAGTTAATGAATAACGATCTTATTACTTTTATTACTTAGAAACATTATGGAAGATTTGGACTTTGACCTTCAAAGGCAAGCAAAAGATTGTCTATTTAATAGTTTTTTTCTTCTTTCTAATTTGTTATCTAGTCAAAGGGTTGATTATTTATTAGCACGTTTCGCTCTGGGCCTTTGGCATAAGGGTGATTCATGGACAAAATAGTATGTTAATATGAATAGTGATATGCATTCTATTTGGATGATTATATATTCTTAATAGTTGCTATAAATTGTTGGAGGATTATTGTTGCCTTCTCTGCTTATTTTGTTTCTTTATTAGCCTATACTTAATATTGTAATGTTGTGCCTTGTGAGCTTATGTTATTGCTTTGTCGGCTTATTATTGTATTGTTGTGCGTTGTTGGATTACGATTAAATTGTTGTGCTTTGCCAACCTATTTGTGGATTGTTGATATATTGCCATTTTTTGTGTTTTTTAGAATATACAAAGGGAATGTCAATCTTCTGCCAAGAGAAAAAAAGAACCTTGTTTTAATTAATTTTAAAAGACATGACAATCTAGTGAAAGTACACCTTATGATAGATTAACTAATAATCAACCCTCAATTCCTACCGTGCAACTTCCTCCAATTGTATGACACTCTTCGTCGCTTGTTAAAAAAATTGATGTAGAATCTAACATAGATTAATTTTATGTTTTAAAAACTCATCGTGAACAACTTCAATAAATAATATCATTTTAGTGACTTTTTATGTTATATATAAATTTTATTACATTGGCTTTTATATATTTCAACCCCCGCTTAAAACACCAAACAGAAAACAATATTTAGGGAATGAATAATTACAATGGGGTAATTTTGTTCAAAAACTGAAAATGTTCAACGGTAACAAAATCGAATTTCAAACACTTTACTCTGGAATACTATTGGCCTCTCTGCAAAATCGCATTTTTGGGTTCCTAGAAATCAAACGAACAACAAATAAGTTTGAAGAAAATATTTTTCAAAGTTTGTAAACCTCGTTAAAATAATTTGTAACAAAAACAAAAACAAAAACTCTATTAATATCAATTGAATAAAGTAGCCATGACCTATCACGTTTCTCACTATTTGATAAATAACGAGTGTAAAATTTTGAAGAGAAATATCTAGACAAATTATCTTTAGGACCTTTGTCTACTAAAAGATGTCTTGTAGAACCATTTATTACTAGATTTTATGTTATGATTATCCCAAGTTCTTGGATCATAGATATTGATGGGAATTGACTTATTATGAATTAAACCATCTACATATTCATTAGTATCATTTTCCTTAACAAATTTACCATCAACATCTTCATATTTATCATTTTCATTAAGTCTCAATTTTTTCTCAATATAATCATTTTCATCACTTTTATTTTTATCATTTTCAAGTACTTGGTCTACATTTTTGGCTTCTTTAACAATAAATCTGTCAAGAGCACCTTTTTGAGATTCTATCAACTCCTCAATTTTTCTTTTTTTTTCTTTCATTTTTCAAATCCTTATTGTTGTTTTCTATGATGTATTTTAAACTTTTAGGACAAAAATGAAAGCTATGAAAGTAATTAATTAAACAAAGGCCAAAGGAGATCACAAAAATTGAAGTATAGCACTTGATTAAAGATTAAATTGGCAAAAGCTTTATAAGCTTAATTAAAGCTATCTTATTTCCTCAAAAACCTGTGTACCACTAATCAAACCGAATAATAAGGAAATTAGAAATACTAAAAGTCCTTATCTATGTAGGAGACTATGAGAAAAATCAGAATGTATGTAGATTTAATTGTTAGAGTAATACTAGAGTCCTAATATATTAGAATATATTAGAGGATTGTCCCAATATATTAGAATGTATTAGAGGATTGTTTTACTTATGTCGTTTACTTAATAAGATTGGTTCTTCTTTCTCTATTTTTGTTCTTCTCTTTTTATTTTGATTTATATTATTGTTAGAACTTTCACATGGTATGAGAGCACGTTTGATCCGACTTGGTTTAAACTTGAAATCCCTTCGTTCTCCGACGAGTGGCCTTGTGCCACTCATTCGGCCAAATTTTTTTTTTTTTTGTTTGCTTCTTTTAGATATTGTCATCCAACTAAATTTTGTTTTTTAGAGTCTTCTTGTAGGTTTGTCTGATTGTTTTGGTCTTGACTCATTAGATTATTTGGACCCTTTGGATTGTTTGGGGAATTTATGTCCAATTCAATTTGGAATTTGGAATTTGTCCAGTCATTGTGTTCTAGAATTTTATTTGGTTTTTGCATCTAGTGATTTGGATATGGAATGTGTTTTCAAGTAATCTATATTTGCAATTTGGTATTTGATATTTAGTCCAATGTCCAGTTCATTTGGAATTTGATTACTTTGATTATTGAATAAAAACTATTTTCCCTCCATTTATTTCCCTCTCTCACGGTCTGTCTCTTCCCTTCCTATCCCCTTCTTTTCTTCTCATTTCCTTTGTCTTCTTCTTCTCTCCCATTTTCTCTTCTTTCTATAATTCTTGTGATTATGGTTCTTGTATGACCGTTTGTTATCAATTTGGTATCAAGTTAATCTTGAATATTAGTCTTCAAAATTTACATTCTTTTGATTTTATTACTTTGATATATTCGGATTGGTATTATGCTTTTGTGATGAAGTTACCGTTCCATGAGCGCATGAAGCATATTGAGATTGACTTTGATCTTATTCGTCACCATATTCCGCGTGGCACTTATTCATTATCATTTGTTTCTTCATCTTTATAGCGTTCTGACTTTTTCACAAAGTCACGTTTGGTCTATCGTTTTCGTTTCTTGCATGACAAACTTTCGATACTTCTTGTTGTAGCATCGTAAGTTTGAGGGGGATGTTAGAGTAATATTAGAGTCCTAATATATTAGAATATATTAGAGGATTGTCCCAATATATTAGAATATTTAGAGGATTGTTTACTTAATATAGATTGGAGTTTACCTTATTATATAAACCAGTTGTATCTAGTATTTTACTTATGTTGTTTGCTTAATAAGATTGGTTCTTCTTTCTCTTTGTTTGTTCTTCTCTTCTTAGTTTGATCTATATTATTGTTCGAACTTTCACATTAATTACCTGAAAATTGCTTCTCTTTTAACTATTCATCAGCTATAGAATAAATGAGAAAAATAAAGATTGATTGAACATTAAAAAATATGAATCTTTAATCTTATAAAGAGAGTGAAAAAAATCCTTTGGCTCCCTCTTCTTTAAAGAGATACTTTTAATTTTTTTTTACAAAGAGACCATACAAATCTTCTTGATAACTTGACGATAAACTCTTCGACACCCTTTTCTTTTATGGAAACGTTATCACTTATTATGAATTAGTTGCTTTTAATCAATCAATCTCAAGGCTCTCAAGATTAAATAATAAAGCACGGAAGTAATATGAACGTAGAGACAAGGCATATAAATTTTTTTCTTAATTGGTTTCACGAACGAGTAAGTCATTTTCTAGTTGTAATGAGCTCCACAATTTTTCATGCATCTTAGTAATTTTAATACTTAATTTGTCTTGATTATTGAATATGAAATTAGGTGGGAAGTTTAGGGAAGGCAAAATCACCTTTGTACAATGATGGGCTATTTGAGTTAGCAAGAGGTCATCTTCGAGCTGAAACAGACCAAGGTTGTATTATGAACTGAGTAAAGTTTGTAGCTAAAGAACGAGGTGATAAGTTGACCACGCAAAATTGTGGATTCTATGTACCAGGAAATCATGATATTGATGATGTAGACTTCAATGGCAAGTTGATAAACGTGGTTGAACTGATGTATAGGCAACGCTACAAGGTTGTTCAGTTCAAGTGTCATTGGTTTAATACAAACCCTCGTAGGATGGGATCTATTAAACGTGACTACCACTTAATATATGTGAATTCTAGTATTTGGTGGTATGATAGTCATCCTTACATTCTTGGAACAATGGCAAAACAAATGTTTTACGTAAACAGCCCCAAAGCGGGTGGTGGTTAGAAAGTAGTTCAAAAGATGGATCACATGAACATATACAAGAACGAGATTTACAATGAAAATGATGACAATAATTATTAAATAATTATAATTCAAATAATTAAAAGATTAGATTTATGAAAAAATTACTTTAACTTTGAGAAAGAAAAGTTAAAATCGTGTCCTAAAAGATTTCCTAATTGAATTAGAACTCAAAAAGGCAACAAAATTCTGTTTTTTTCGAAAATACACTGGGCGACTACCTAGTGCAATCCAGGGCAATCTCCTAGGAAAAAAATTAACTCTCTGCTACGAAAAATAAGTGCTGGGCGATCGCCTACCTTATTTTTTTCCGGTGGCTATTTTTCAAACGGTCATAACTTTTTGTAAGAAACTCCAAATTGAGATCGGTAAAAAGTGTTGGACTCTTAATTCAATTATATTTCCAATGGTATATCATTTTCCTAATGTAGATTTTAATACCAAAATTTGTGTTCAAATTTCTCCACACGCTTCCGTACGTGGTTTCTCAATTCGGTTCTTTAGCTTTCAGGTGTTTGATCCTTTGCTTCTAACTCTTCATTATCACTCCAACACACCTTAAACTTATTGATTTTATCTTCTTCCTCATCCTCCAATGTTTGGCTCTTTATATTCACTTCAAAAACTAATTTGTTTCTCATTTACTTGTCGATTTCACCAAGTTGTTGCTCTTTCCGTCCATTATTCTCCAATTGCTTATAAACGGGTCCAAATCTAATATAGAAAGAAAAATACACTAAATTAAGTATAAAATCAATGAAATAAAGGGATAAAAGCTCAGTTTAAAAGTCCAAATAAGTGCACAAAATGTACTTATCAAACACCCCCAAACTAAACCTTTGTTTGTCCTCGAACAATAACAAAACTAAAATACAATTTTAACATAAGCTAAGAGAATTATCAAAAAGAGAGTCAATGTTAAATTTCTTACCAAATACCTCAGGATCGAATATAAAGCAACACTTTCAGGAGAATATTAAACAACACCAAAAATAAAATTTTTACTTATCTGATGCTCGACATTTAGTGATTGTGTGATTAGCCAAATATTGAAATTACACCTTATTAGACTATGACCAATATTGTGTTGTTGATATTTTTACAATCCCAAACCCTTTGTAGTAATTTATTCCTTACACATCTCGTAAATTATTACACTTCTAATGCTTTTCTCTCCAATCCCAAGGTGTTCTAACGAATTTGGTTCATATTGATCAATACAATGTTTTTTTCAAATAAAGTGGTAAAAATTAGAAGCTTGTATTCCTACAACTAGGATGGTGAGTGATTTCTAATGTGTCATTTCTAGTCTCTGAAGTGCTAACGTAGCAATCCTTACCGAGCATTCTAACTCTTTTTATTTATTTAACTGATGTACATAGTCTTACATCTTGTGTGCAATACTTCTCTTCCATAAGCTTTCTATGCAACCCTTGTAGCGAGCTTTGGACCGATGACTCCCAAGTCAGATGACCATAGGGCACCAGGTTTTAAAATACCCTAACAAACTTAATTTTTTGGGTCCTATAGGCTATAAGAGAAGTAAAGATGTAAAACTTTAAAAAAAATTATAGTGACCCATGTAGCGAGCTTTGGACCAATGACTCCCAAGTAAAATGACCATATGACACCAGGTTTTAAAATAACCTCACAAGCTTAATTGCTCGAGTCAGACATTTTATTTTATTTTTATTAGCAGTGAGTAGTGTCTGGTTTAGATTGTTTGACTACAACCTATTCAACCAAAGATAAGACCTAGAAAACTCAAACCATCAAAATTCTATGAACAATAGTACTAACTTTAACATTCGTAAACTGTTCTCAAATAGTTTGGTTACTAGTTTAAAGATTTGGGAACAGAGTTTTTCACGATAATTCTAGGTCAATAATATCAACACATAACCGCATATACTCATTTCCATATATAAGTGATAAGTTAATAGTGGCTATGTGCATAGTTAATCTAATCTAACATGGTTAAGTATTCAAGTAAAAACACAAGTTAAGGTGTTGTCCAATATTCTAACTAAAATTATACTCAACTTCAAACAAATACTACCATCATTGGCGGCAAGACTTTCAACAATAATTTTTTTTAAACAAATATTTTAGTTATATAGACCCACAAATTCAAACTTCATCAATTAAGTATCCTAGTATTAACCTACTCCCAAACTAAAACATTACATTGTCCCCAATGTAATAGCAAAATAGAGCAAAAATAAAGGAGAAAATCGATCAGTTACTCCTCGGAGGTAGATGTGGAGAATATGGTCTAGGCTGATCAGACGGACTAGCTGAAGTGGACTAAAGTGGGATGGGACTCATGGTCGAAATATTATGTCATAGATATCATCCACGCGCCTTGCAAAGTAGAGCATCCCCAGTTGACATAGTGAGGCTTTACAAAAGTAATAAACAATATTTGAAAAGAAGACTAATGCATTATTTTAATCTAAATTAATAAATAAGGATATAAAAATGGGTTGTCTTCCATTAAGCGCTTATTTATAGTCATTAGCTTGACTTATTTTTTGGTTGCTTTATGGCACTTTGAATAGTGCTTTGGAGTACTTGATTTGCTTCCATCGATTGACTTTGCACCATTTTTTGTTTACCCTCAAAAATTTGAATCTGCCTCCTCATAAAAATATGATTTTAGTTTAACACCTTGCTCGAACACAACTACGAAAATTTCAACTTCTTCATCGACCTTGATCACAAAATCAATTTTAGAAGAAAGAGGAGAGTCATAGAATTGCTTGATAAGTGCAACACAATTAAATGTCACTTTTTCATTTTGTCTATTTAGGATCATCTCCTCTTTCTCAACATAATCATCTTCTTTAATTGGTGCTTCATCGGGTTTGATGTCATGTCTATTATCCAAAATCTCATACAGTTTCTCTCCACTCCTTGTTGCAATGCTTGGCATGTGTTCCATTATGTTGGCTTCAGTGTCGATTGAAAAGGTGTCGGAGTAGGGACTAAAACTTTGTGTGACAGATAGTTTCCATACATCTCCCAAGATCAAGTCATCCTCATCAGTGGACGGTACCTTTTCTTTATTTGCAACTGGCCTCTTACATGGATTTATGGTAATTGAACCCCACTTCTGGTAGTAATAGCTTTAACATGTTCCTTGAGATTCACCTCTAAATTGCTTTGCAATGTACTTGGTACTCTACCTGATATAGCAACTGCTATGTGACCCACTTGTATCTCCAAATTCTTTATTGAAGCACCTTGATTTTGAAGAGTGGTCTCTGTCTTGTTCATGTATCGTTTCGTTTTCTCGATGAATTTACCAAACATGTCTTCTAATGATATTCTATTTTCTAGCTGCTGAAACTGAGGACCATGTGGTCTGATATTATTTTGATATCCCTCCAAGAGAAAATTGGATGATTTCGCCCTCCAAAAAGCATGTTGTCCTCATCAATCTTAGAATTTGCATCACATCTCGCTATATTGGCCTGGTGCATTGCGATGAAATCTCTAAAAAGTATGTTGTCCTCATTAATCTCTGAAGTTGCATCATAAATCGCTATATTAGCCTAGTGCATTGTGATGAAATCTCCAAAAGCATGTTGTCCTCATCAATGCTAGATTGGCTTTGGATGATTTGTTGAGTCATAAAGTCTTCAAATAGTATATTATCTTCAATAATCTCCCGTCCTGCCTGAGAAATTTCGATGTTATTCATTGTATCTTGTTGTCTTTGGTCTTTTTGGTGTGTCTTTCTTGCCTCTCTTTGTTTGAAAAAGAAATAATTCAAACACTGAAATAAACTGAAAAAAATAAAATATTAAAGTTCGAATTAGTGCAAATATAACTGAAAAAGAACTAAAATTAAATCCCCGACAACGGCGTCAAAAACTTGTTAGCAATTTTTGTTTTTAATATTCCACAAGTGTACGGATCGCACAAGTAATATAATGGATGTGTAGTCCAAGTATCGTACCCACAGGAATTTAGATAGTTCAAATCAATTATAAGAACCTTAACCGAATTTGTTTATCTTTTGAAATTTGATTATTTATGAACTAATTAAAATCTGAAATAAGAATAATTAAATAATTGTAATTCAAATAATTGAAAGATTAGATTTATGAAAATTTACTTTAACTTCGAGAAAAAAAAAGTACTAGGATCCTGAATCCACTTATAGTTGTTAATTCCTGTATCTTGATTCTTGACTTTGATAAGCACACCAGTTATGACGATCAATATCCCTAAATTGTTTAACAGTTTCTCTCAAATAAAATCAAACCTATTCGTATGTATGACCTGATTATATCTCTATGACGAATGCGAATACACAAGAATGCATTAAGTTTATATGGATAATTAAAGATCACATAAAGCATAGCGGTATATTTCTATCCTTGTTGGACTTTAAGATAACTAAAATAATGTCTAGCCTGTTTTCGATCTCTCGATAGTAAAACCAACCATAAGAATCATATAAAATAATTATTCTCCAATTGCTTATAAACGGGTCCAAAACTGAAATAGAAAGAAAAAATACACTATATTAAGTATAAAATCAATAAAATAAAGGGATAAAAGGTTATTTTAAAATCCTGAATAAGTGCACAAAATGCACTTATTAGTGGACCGGTATGGCAGCTCGTAAAAAATGCTCTTCTTCCTCCAGTTAAGTTTACCCGCGTCTCTTTTCCTTTTACAACCACTAAATGTAGGGTGCTTACCTGGAATCCTGTTGTTCACGCCACTCAACTACTGCATTATGGCTGCACATGGAAATCGAGAAAGAGGAGACCTAGACTCGGGTTTACCATTGAAGTCCCGATTTTTCTACTAGGGATGTGTGGTTGGCAATAAACATCAGCAGCTGACATGTACTGTTTTGCTGATGACACATTTGGATGGTGTATTATGTTGCAAGTTGGACATGCTCTGTATCCCTGACCACTCCACCCAGACGGACTATTCCGCATCAAAAAATCACTAACAGTGCTGCACGTAGTCTAAACGATCCCATATTAGCTACTGCATCACGAGTATGGACACCTGTAACCCACAACTCGTTCAGTTCATCTACTAATGGGCATAGAAAAACATCCATATCCTTTCCTGGTGATCAAGGGCCAGGTATCAAAATAGTGAGCATTAAATTTTCTTCCTTCAAGCACAACCACGATGGATGGCTATAGGCCATCAACACCATTGGCCACATGCTGTATGACTGACTCATGTTGCCAAAGGGATTAATCCGTTAGTTGG
This sequence comes from Forsythia viridissima, assembly GCA_030279155.1. Lineage (NCBI taxonomy): Eukaryota > Viridiplantae > Streptophyta > Magnoliopsida > Lamiales > Oleaceae > Forsythia > Forsythia viridissima. Next base: position 28,136,397 of record CM059036.1, on the reverse strand, counting down.
AAAACCTAACCGAACATTATGAATCTCACATGCAAATTCAGGATGTCTTTTGTCAAAATCCTTCCATGCCCTTCCATTAACAGAATGTCCCATGTAATCGTCATCCCTCAACCAAGCTGTACTATGCCACCTCATTAGCTTCATAGTATTCGGTGTGGCTAACAGTCTTGAAGTCAACGGAAAGTAACGCAACATTTTATGTGGCACATTGTTTCGATGCATTCTCCTTCCAAGATAAAGCATAGTCATTCTTGCAAACGTGAATTGACTCATAGCTCAACCCCAACTTCCTCATGTGCTTCTTAGCCTCATAGTTAGATCCCACGAGATAAATTTTTGGAAATGCCAACTTCAGCATTTTCAATAATTCATCCATTGACTTATTAATCCATTTATTCAAAACTTTTAGATGTATCAATTTTGCTAAAACATTAAGGGACTTGTAAGACGACCCTCCAAGGTACAATTTTGTATGCATGGCCTCAAACAACTCGTCTGACTGAAGATCAGGCTCTATGTCGATTAAGTAATCGTCCACCACATCATCCAGAATGTGGACCATCTCATCCCCGCCACCTATCACGTTGTTTGATGGATGTGCATGCACATGAAAAGTCTCGGGTTCACCCTGATAAATCCATCTTTCACAATGTTCCAAAAAAACCCCATCGAAATATGTGACTCTATATCTTTCGCTGTCTGTTTGGCTATACTCTCACATTTATTACACAGATAGAAAATCATCCATCATTTACCAACAGCATTGCACTTCTAATAAATGTTTCAACTCCATTCGCAAATTATGTAGACTTCGCGCGTCGTCTATTCAGTTTGATCCAACTCTTATCAACTTCCATTGGCACGTTCGAATTTTCCAGAAAAAAAAAACAACAAAAAAAAATAACAAACAAATTACTATAATATACTAGTAGCGTGAAGATGATCTAACCCGTTATATCTCCAATTCTAATTTAAGGTAGGGGCCCAAACCAATCAACAATGATCTATGAGTAGTGATTTGTGTTAATTTTTCTGGTTATTGCCTCTGTTACATGCGTAAATTTTGGCAGCATCTCCCTTCTATTCTCTTAAATGCGAGCACTACTACATTCTCGTAGCCTACACTCGGAGAATAAAAAAGAGACACCACCAAAATTTACGCACAAATATCGAAACAGTTACACGAACAAATGTCATAAAAATGGTACAATTCAAAGAATAGTTTGTAAACATCAACCAGTCCTACATTAGGACGTGCGTGCTTAAAAAACTAATCTCCAAACGGTATTCAAAAGTTAACGCAGTGCAATTAAAATGTGAGTAAAAAACAACAGTATAGTGTGGATACTACCAAAAAACAAAATACTAAAAACCTTACCAAATGCTCCAAAATCGAGGTTTTAAGACAAGGAACCAAATGCTTCAAGTACGAGAAAAAATGTAGAGAAGAGAAACTACACCAAAACACTAATAGGGAAATACAAATTTCACTTATTTCATTGCTGCAACTTGCCTGCTGTTCTGATATATTAGGAAACAATAGCGACGACAAAGGTTAGAAAAGTCGTCTCTAAAGTTTTGGTAGGAATACAAAAGAAGGTAAATTTTCTCGCCTTTGTAGGAGAAACATCGATGACTTAGGTCATCGCTGTAGCATGCTCTGCAGGAACGACTAGATAAGTTGTCATAGTAGGCTCAGGGCAACAGAGACGACTTATATTATCGTCGCTTTTTGTTTAGTCTACAACGATGAATTTTTGGTCGTCTATGTTGGTTTTGTCAACTACGACGAATTTATAAGTCGTCTGTATAGGGTTACTAAACTACGACGACATTTTTGTCGCCGCTATTAGGTATATCTGTTGCGACAACTTCATTTTTGTCACAAATTATCGTTGCAATTGATCCCGTTTCTTGTAGTGATGTGGCGTTTACTTACAACGTAACATTGGTTGTTATTCTCATTTAAATTCATCTTTTAAGTGTGCTCATTAAAGGTTTTTCCATGTGGTACCAAATCTAGCTATCACATGGTCTGGTTGTAATGCCCCGGATGTTTCTCAACCCAGAGGATCACTAAAATAATTTTTAAATAATGTTTGATGACTCCGAATAATTTTCTCCATGCCCTTGAATGGTTTTAGAAATATAAATATAGAGGAAAAATAACAAGCGCGCAAGGGAAAAGAAATTAATTTTTAAAATTGAAGGTTTTTACCTATACCGCGGTAAGTGTCGCCACAAATTATTTGACCACACAAAGGTACTCCAAATATTTCAATATTTGGACTACATACTATAACATATTAAAATATCAGACCTTAGATACATCATTTGATATGTGAAAAACATGGCCAAATTTGCTTGAAAAACTGTCTCGAGTGCCTATAAGTAGCCCACTAAAATATTCATAATAAATTTATACGATGGAATTTTTGATATTAGAAAACATACAAGACTATCCATAGCCACTCATTTCACTTAAAAACTCTATATACACAGAGTTATGATTTTTCGAACTAGGGACAAATTTTTCAGAAATAAAACAAGACAATTTCCGCTTTAAATTTTCGAAGGACAACTAAATCAATATCTCGGTTTTCCTTGTACCTTACATGGTTAAAGACAATAAAACTAACATTTAATTGTGGTATCTACATCATAAATGAATGCCAAAACTTAAATAAAATACATTAAGCCCACTTCATGATTGCTAGCCTACGCCTTCGCGCAAATGCTAACCATCTCAATCTGAAAATTTATTTATCTTGGAATAGGTATTTCATAAGAAACACTCATTAGATAATATACTAACATGTGGGAAAATTATACGGAAATATAAATGCAATATGCCATCAATTTAAACATACATAGGAACAAAATTGTTTTAGTAGCCAGTACCATATGAACTTAAAAGTGAATACATTCAATCACTAACATACATATGTGATTACCTTCAATCATGTACAATCATAAAATTCCTTCATAGATATTTAACATGGCATCATTTCATGTAAGAATTTCTCCAAAATAACTTTGTAAAACATATCTTGAGTAGTAATAAAAACTACCTTGAAAATGAAATTCCCGTTGAGTAGATTGGTAGTTTAAAAAGGCTATTTTTTTCCCTCAAATGATGGACCAACTCTCTGCCTTTTTGTTCTCCCAAAATATAGTAATATAGCACGATATTTAAAATCCAGGAAAATAAAGAAATAGATGGCCGGAAGAGAAGAGAAAAAGGATGATTTCACTTACTGTTGGGGCCGATTTATGCAGAAGGAAGGAGGGTGGTTTGCTGCAGCATTTTTGTTTCTGAAATGAGGGAAAGTTAGGAAATTTTTGAGGTTGACAAGCGAAGAACAAAAGGGGAAAAATAACAGGATATATTGGTGGGAAGAATGCTTGCTGGAAGTGTAAATTATTACCTAAACTAAGTGGAGATGAGTAGTGTTTTGGGGGCTCAAAACCTGGGATTAAAGAGGAAACTTGCTACCCATTTTTTGGTGGTTAAAAGGCAAAGAATGATAAGAGATTTAGGGGTTGAAAACTAGAGAAAAAAGGTATGCAAATTAGAGTGTGAGATAGCAAAAATGAAAGGAGGAAAGGCTTAAGAGAGGGGCTGAATACTGGTGTTGCTGTGCAGTTTTGAAGTGGTTTGAGTGGAGAATTAGTGGGGCTAAAACATAGGACTTAGGGCGGTTTTATTCAGGTTAAAAGGAGGGAAACATCAGGTGGTTAAGGATGAGTTTGTGGCTGGAAAACTAATAATGTGGCTAACTGGAAAGGGGACCAACAAGGGTTATTTTCATCGGGTTTATGGAGGAAACTTGGGATAGTTTTTCAGTAGGTTAAGGGAGATCCTTGGGGACGTTTTTCAGCAGTTTAGTTGGGGGTAATATAGCAGCAAGAAGTGGGAAGAATCTGGGTAAAGAAATGATAATCGTAGAGGAAGAGTGGCTGCAATGTGGAAAGAGTGGAAAGAAAGTGGGAGGTTATTTCCTTAGTTCTTAGGGGCTGTTTGGAGTTGACAATTTGCAGGGTTTACAGAGTTGTTTGGTGTGTTTATTTGGAGAGAAATAAAGGGTTGTTTGGTGTAATGACCGAAATGTTTTCGGCTTTTAATTTCAAGTGAATAATTTTGTTTTACTTTCGGCGTCGCTACGAAACTCCTAATTCGTTTTAAAATATTTTGTCACGTTAGATGTTGCGCACGTTTACTTTCAATTTTATTTGACAAAATTGGAATATTATTTTTCCATCAAACCCCGATAAAAATTTTAAGGTCTAAAAGTTATTATATTGAGTAATTTTTTTTCTTTTGAAATTTCGGCCAACATATTTGATCTAAAAACCGAGAAATTTTACAACTTTTATTTCGACCCAAGCTAATCCAAATTTTAAGTCCAATAACAGACCCATTTTTCCTATTACTTTCAGTCAAATTTAGCTGAAGTCTTTTCCCTTATTTCTTCCAGATTTTGATCCTTACCATGTGTGCTTATTCCCCAAATAACCGCACACCATCCTGCAATTTCTTTTGCTGAACAAAAAAGCTCCCATGCAGTGAGGAAAACCGCCCTCCATGATCAACAATCGTCCCCAAAAATTAGTCAATAACTGCCCTCATCTCCTGCCAAACAGCCCCTTTTTTCCTCAAGAAAACTGTTCCCCAACTCCCCATGATCAGCCCCATTTTCTTACCAATTACCCCCACACTTCAACCACCAAACCAAGTGCTCTTCCACCACCCCCCCCCCCCCCCCAAAAAAAAGTCCCAGGTTTCAGCCCCCTTCAATCCCATTTTTTTACCCACGAATTTACTGTTTCTTCCTCCCCATATTTTCTCCATAATTTAGCCCCTTTAAGTCCAAATTTTTCCTTCATTTCAGTCCCAAAATCTTAAGCTTTTGATCCCATTTCTCTCAAGAAAAACCGTCCACCTTCTGCCCAGCTTTCAGCCAACCAAACGACCCCCATGCAGTGAGGAAAACCGCCCTCCATGATCTTCCAAAACACCCATTTTCTTCCCCATTTCCTCCTTCATTATCATCCCTTCTCCACTACCAGAAAACTGCAAAGAACTGCTCAATTTGTATCCCAAAATTCGGCCCTGCAGTCTCCCAAAATTCAGAGTGAAGTTAACATTTTTTTTGGTTCCTTTGATGCTTCAGTTTTGTCCCTCTTTGCAGCCCCAATATCTAGCTCAATTATCCCTCCCTTTTACTCAAAATTCGACCCCTACAGCATAAGTTTCACCAAAAAAAAAAAAATCAGCCATTAACTTAAGCAAAAACCTTCCACTTTCCCTATTCAAATTCGGCCTCAAGTCCAGAAATCCTGATCCCCTTCCTCCTCATTTTTCCAGCAACATCCTCCCATGTTATTTTCCCAAATTCAGCATTAAAATTTTAGCAGAAAAGCTCTCATTTTCTTATCTATGAATTTGGCCAGATAATCCCATTTTACTACTGCAATTTCAGTAAAAAAATTCCAGCAACTTGGTTTCCTTTTTCCTCACCATTTTCAACCAGCAGTAAAAGGCTTTGACCTTGCTTCTAACTTCACAAATGTTCCTTAGATATATATTTATATATAGGGTACGGGTTTGATTTTGGAAGCAATTCATTCTCCATCAACTTCAGCCGAAAACTCTCATTCGATGTAGTTTTACTTACTACTTTTACTATGATTTTTAAATGATGTGTGGGAAATTATTATGTGATATAAATGTCATGCAAATTTAATTGTGAAGGAACGTTTGATAGTGATTGAAGGTAATCACTTTATTATGTTAGTGATTGAAGGTAATCACTTTAATATGTTAGTGATTGAAGGTAATCACTTATGATTTTATGTGGTGTCGGCTACCAATTTATGTGTTCCTATGTACGTTTAAAAATGATGGCATGTCGCATTTATGTTTCCATATGATTTTTCCACGTGTTAGTATGTATTACTAATTAGTTTTTCTTATGAAATACTCACCCTAAAATGAACAAATTTTTAGATTGATTTGGTTGGCGTTGATGCGATGGTGCAGGCTAGCGAGATGATGTGGAATTTTCTTATCTAATTTAAGTTTTGACGTCGAGATGATCGAGTCAATTATGATGTATATACTAACTTTTTAAGTATTTGATTTCATTATTTATTTATGTAATATGTATGGAAAACGATGTTGGTTCCTCTGCCTTTAAAAGTCTTAAGTTAGAAATGCCTAATTCTGCCTAATTCTATTTTGTGAACTTTTCAGCATGCTGCCCCTATTTTGAAAAATTATAACTCTCTATACATTGGGATTTTTTGAATGAAATAAGTGGCTATGGAAATCCCTATATGTGATCAAATAATAGAAATTGCAATCACTCAAAAATTCTAGTATAAATTTATTATGAACATTTTAGCGGGGTGTTTTTCAAGCAACTTCGGCTAACTTGTTTTGCCTACTAAAAGAGTAGCTAAGATTTGAAATTTCAACATGTTGTAATCAGTAGTCCAAAGTATCTACAGTTCAATTTTTTAAATTTTTTGAGTTTGTTTGAATGGTCAAATAAACTATGGCGACACCTATCACGGCATAGGCAAAAACTAAGGAAACTCAGAAAAATCATTTTTCCCTTGCGCGCTTATTATCTTCCGCAAAAGTTATATTTTTAAAATCATTCAAGGGCACGGGAAATATTATTCGGAGTCGTCAAATATGTTTTAGAGATTATTTTAGTGATCCTCTGTGTTGAGAAAATCCAGAGCGTGGAAAGGATTTTCTAGCAGAAGATGGGCATGATAAATGAGGTAATTAAATTATTCAGGTTAAGAAAATTAAAATTATTCACTGTTATTAATAAATCACATTCTTCATATAGAAAAGGCAAGCACGTGCACAAATTAACCCTACTAAAATATTTAAAACGTAAAATTTTATTTCCTCGAAATTGAAAGATGAAATTTTTTTCTATCGCTACAACCCTCCCCATTTAAAATAATTTCGTCCTCGAAATTTATCTTACTTGGTTTATGGGATCCGGGTACTTAGTTAAGACATCTTTTCTTTTTCCCAAGTCAATCCATCCTCCTTTTGCCTACCCCACTAAACCTTGACTAAAGGGACATTCTTTCAGAAAACTATGTATATAGTGTGTTTCTTTGATGAACCAAAGATGAATTAGGCAATAAGAAAACTAGTCCAAAAAAATTTATATTCTTTCAGAACATTGTTTGTTGTCGAGTGGATTGGACTTTAAGATTTGAAGGTTTAGACCGGGGTTTGGCTTGAAGTGCAAGAGGTTTCGCTAGTTGAGTCCCATCTGAGAGAGGTGAACAGGTCTAAAGTTTCTCGGTGATTTAACAATAGTTTGGCGGTGCCGAATAATCATTATGCTTATGTTTTGGTTGATAGTTGAATAGTTTATAGTAGAGGATCGAGCTTTGGCATATTTGAAGGCGAGGTATCGTAGGTCTTCGAAGAAACGGGCATAGAATTCTCATACGTACTCAAAATTTCTATTATAATATGTTTTCAGAATCGTCTCTTTAGTTTGAAACTACTGCATTTTGTATATCTTCTCAATATGAGGACATTTTACTTCACATTTTTTCCTCTTTTAGAACACTGCCTAACACCATTTTCATTCCTCTAACCTGAGCTTAAAACAGTCATAGAAGTACACTGCCTAAAATAGACTATAAATTACAAACAAAGTTCCAAAAAAATTACCCAAAATCGCAGTGAGGCAAGGACTCTTTTCAGGTTGTTGCCCCTCTATCTTTCCAGCAGCCTATAATCTTACAATCCTAGACATTTCATCAAGCACCGCCTTACCAAAGAATACGAAGTGTTCATTTCTGCACCATATATTTATCAAAAAGTATATATAAATTTTTCTGAATTTAAGTAAATACCATAGATTTAAAAATAGAATACAAAGAAATAGAAGAATGCGCACCCAAACACCAGATGATCTTATTGATTGAAAGAGCAGGCATCATGTAATATAAGTAAATAGTTAAGTATAATTATAAGTAAATTGTTAAGTATAGGTTATAAGTAAATAGTTAAGTATATAATTGATTGAAGCAGCACGCAGAATGTGTTTGGCTAGAGCTTAGGTTATAAGTAAATAGTTTAAGTATATAAGAAAGTAAAGCTGATTTAGATTGCCTTCCCATCTTATTTGTTGGATGTATTATTAAAGTAAACCTGACCTGATGTATTCTCGTCTTATGGGTTCATGAAAACTTGATTATTTGCTTGAGTTTCCTGATGGAAAATGAACTCATTAATGTAATATTGTAATCTATTAAATCATTTATCCTTTTAAGAAAAAAAATTTGGGAACTTTATTACATCTAAATAAGCTTGAATTTAGGTTTCAAAGCAATTTTTTCTTGTTTTTCTACACAAGATCACATCAATAACTATAGGGAAAAGTAATTTCCATAACTCGATATCACTTATTGTTCTCATTCTCTAAATTGTATTATATCTCCATTGAATAAATTTTTTTATTATTATATTAAATATCTTTTAGGAGTTGCGGAAAGAGTTTTGGATTGCACAACTTCCTTCAATTCAAATTTCAATAAGGTAAGTTCATATCATTCAAGTACTGCATAAATAATTTGGTAAGTTAATTAAATAATGAAGATAATATTAATGCAGTCATAGTACAAGTGACAATACCTAAAAATATCAATATGTTAAATTGCACCACAGAAAGCAAAGAAATCATAGACATTCTTTTCAGTAACATTTGGAGACTGGCTTGCAACTTCTACTGTATAACCGTTGGGACTCATTTTGAAGTAAACTTACTAAACTACATAATCAATTAATCACTAGATAAGCTAAAATTGATGGCATAACAAACATATTTTCATCACATTCAATTACTGAGGAACAATAGAGCCAACATATTTCAACCCATAAAATGAAGGCCAGCCTATATTCTCGAATCTCAAGTTAGATTAGCAACGTTTCCTAAGTTCTAAACATATCGTAAATTAGTACTTGGTCAATTAATCTCTAGAATAATTGATTAACATCGAATAGATTTATAGCATAATTGCGTTCATCTTCACGAATGAATTTTTTGTTCATAAATAGTATGCTGCCATGTAGGCAATACTAAAAAAAACAAAACACGATCAATTATGAGTTAAAATATGAATTTTATAAAATTCATGCGTTTACTTTAGTAACAAATTTATGTTATATATGTATAAATTCTTATGTTATATATATCCATGTTAGGGTTAATTATAGAAACTATGCTATGGATAGAAATTGGATACGTAATCCAGATAGAACTAATGCTCAATATTTATTGAGAATTGAGAACTTTATTATAGTTGCAAGGAACCATGTAAATCTTCCGAGTGCCCGTGCCACAAGTGTAATAACTACACTTGGAGGCTAGTTAGTGAAATTCGAAAACACTTGATCATGTATAGAATGTCATACAACTACACTAAATGGACTCGTCAAGGTGAACAATTGGGAGCCGCATCATGTTCTTCCACTGCTAACATGTTTTCTATCTCAAGTCTGAGTGATGATATTGATTGTGATAATGATCAAGTAATGGATATAATCAAAGATGCGTATCCATATGCCTTGCACCATTATGAGTAGAATGTTTTAGAAGAAGATGATATGTTGCTTGATGATGATACATTAGGCGACAATCTGATGTCGAACATACACAATCAAGAGATAGATAAGTATGAACGTTTGTTGAAAGAAGCACAAAAAAACTTTATCCTAGTTGCAAAAATTTCTCGGTACTAACAATGATTGTGGAGTTGATGCAATTGAAATTAAAGAATCTGATGACCAACAAATGCTTTGATGAGCTTATGGGCATCTTGAAAAGTATGCTTCCAAAAGAGAATCATTTGCCTTCTATTCATCGACATGCTCATAAGGTTTTGAAATCTCTGGGACTGGGTTATGAAAAACTCCATGCATGTAAATACGATTGTGCTCTATTTTACAAGGAAAATGAAATGTTAGATATGTGCCCTGTTTGTAATGAACTAAGGATTCAAAACAGTTCATGGGACAAACAAAATATTCCTCAAATAGTGTTGCGTTATTTTCCGATGAAGCTGAGATTACAGCATCCATACATGTCAATGCATACGGCTAATGATCTGAAATGGCACAAGGATGGGCAAGTTGATGGTGGTGAAATGAGGCATCCAGCAAACAAAATTGCAAGGAAAGAATTTGATAAGATGTATCTCAATTTTGCAGCAAAGCCACGAAACATAAGGTTGGGCCTTGCTACTAATGGTTTTAACCCATTAGGAGATATGAACAAACCATATAGCACGTGAATACTGATGGTTTTAACCTAAAACTATTATAGAAAGAAAAATACACTAAATTAAGTATAAAATCAATGAAAATAAAGGGATAAAAGCTTAGTTTAAAAGCCCAAACAAGTACATAAAATGCACTTATCAAACACCCCCTAAACTAATAGTTACATCTAAGTCTCATTCGATATCACTGATTATTTCAGCTGAAACATATGGTTGATTGGAATCGGTTAATCGATGCACAATGTGATGGGCAATTACAATAATTGTAGCATGTCTTTGACCATTGTGTTGATAGTCCATGGCACAAGTGTGCTCATTAACAAGTTTTCAAACTCTAAACATGTCAGATGACTTCATTTTTTACGCTCAGAAATGCCACTTGCAATTACTATCAACACAAACAACACTAAGAGTGCGTTGGTCAGATTTCTTCACCATGAATTAAAATCTATTTGACAAAGCAATCTTGTGAAGCTTCAAACTCAGCTCTGTTAAATATTTGATTAACTTGTACATTTTCTGCGTTGACCTTATCTAATGAATTCGGACTAATCCCATTTTTTTGTGTAACATGATTGGGATTAGACGGATGAGGTGTGCAACATTCTGGCTCCATAGTATTTGCATTATTAGGCTTCTCAACATTTGAATCCATGTAATTTCGAAAATATTGCTGCTCAAAATTTTAAAAATGTTCAAAATGTTGGTGCTCCTGAGTATCAAGTTGAACATTGTCCCTTCCAATCAATCCACCTTCTAAACTACATGTAGGAGTTGTTGAAGCAATGTTGTGTGTAGCAGTTGCAGCATCAATATGAAATGTAGAACATCTAACTCTTGGTACACAAATTACACAAAGTGCAGTATCATTGTGAATTGAAATATATCATTTCAAGTCGTCATCATCAAGAAGCTCGGCAGAAGGAATAAACATTGATTGAACTTGTTGTCGATTTTAGACCCGTAAGTGGACGAATCGTTAACAAGTAATATAATGATAAGTAGATTGTCGAACCCACGATAACTGAATTTTCTACGTCTTATACTTTAATTAATAATAATTCTAATTCAAGAAAAACACAATCAGTTATTAAATTCAATTCTAACTAAATCTTATTATCTAATAAAAATAAGTAATTAGAATTATACACAACTTGGAATTAATCAAATCATAAAAGGTACTAGAATTCCGAATCCACCATTGTTAACCTAATTTAACCCTCAATTGCTTGTTTATACTCAATTCTTGATTTATGTTGATAATCGGTATTCCTTATATGTTAATTTGCTCTCTCGAAACAAATTAAACCAATTCTCATCTATGACCCAACTATATCTCTATGATGGATTCGAATAGATAAAGAACGCAACACAAAATTAGAAAACCACCAAAGATTGCACCAATCATAGAAGTATATATCTATCTCCTATTAGACTTAATGTCGTTTGTTATTTGAGCTAGACACGTGTAGATCCTATCGATATCAACACAAATTCCAAGAAGTATCTTAAAATTGGCCAAATTTTAGGATAACATTAATTCAATAACAAGAAATCAATAAAATTAAGAACTTAGAGTGTGTTTGATTGTAAGCAAGAAATTTGGGTGGAAAGAAAATGAATTCCATGGAATTTAATTGCCAAGAAATTATTAATTGGAAAATAAGACAAATTTTACATGGAAAATAAAACCTCCTCCCCCCTAAGAAAATATTTTCCTTGAAAACAAGAAAAATGTGGCCAAAACAAGGAAAATGAGAAAAGGTTTTACATGGGGAAAAAAAGTTTGCAATCAAGCACACCATGGAAAATAGGTGGGAAAATGTTTTTTCCATGGAAAATCTTGTGCAATCAAACATATCAGTTGTTGGAAAATAGGTGGAAAAATGGCATTTTCCATGGAAAATCTTGTGCAATCAAACACAGCCTTAGATGCCTAGATTAAATATCAACGATCCAATAAAATTAAGAACTTAGATGCCTAAATTAAATATCAACAATCCAATTTTAATCAATAGCATTTCTCAATGGCCAGTCGATTCTATACTTATACGTGAACCTAATTATCTCTAATTAAATTTTGAACACGTAAGCATGCATTAATTCACAAAGATCATCACATAATGATTTCATAGACCATCAATTATAGGACTCTATGTTGTTTGTGCTAATTTATACCGAATCTCTCGAAAGCAATATAAATTACAAACACGTTTTAATAGTGATCAAATATCAAAACGAAATTAATGAATAATAAACAATTAACCCAAAAGTAAGAATAAAAACGAGCAATTTATTAAATTTAAGAGTTAACAAGGTTTCATCGAAATCCTAGCCATAAAAGTTTAGCATATCAGATCTTGGATGGCACCGTCTTCTTCTTCAAAATTATTCAAAGTTACAATGATTTCTTGTAATTCTTTTTCCAAAAAATTGATGTCTTTGATGTGGAGTTCCTCTAAAGATTTGTGTTATGTTATGATATGGAACTCCCTTTTTTCTTCCCTAATAATGTGTATTTATATGGCCAACAATTACCCTAAATTCGTGCCTCGATTTGTGTCCAAAAAGGAGTCCAAAAGAAGTCCAAATTAATATGAAAACAAAAACAATATGCTGGGCTCGGATCCTTGGAAAGTCCATGCGATCACATGGAAGAAGTAATTGGACCTCTACTTATAATTTCAATGGCCCGCGATCGCAATGGACTTGGCCCATGCGATCGCTTGGGACAAATTCTTCCTCCCTTTGCATATTAGTCCCCTATTTATTTGCAAGATAAGTTCCCAATCTTTACGGTATTGCCAATTTAGCCCTTGAAATTAAACTTTTGTTTCAATTTTGCCCTTATATATTTGCATCTCAGGTCCTTAAACATTTGGATGTTTGTATGTTGGTCTCCATACTTCTACTTTTATATCAATCTAGTCCTATTTCACCAATTGTGCTCCAAACACCACCAAACTCGGGTTTTGACATACAATAACAAAATCAACACATAATTAAATAAAATTATACTCAAATGCACTCATAATGGTCTACTTTGACGGTCTAAATAATCAGAACTTGTAATTGCAACTTAGTTTCATATGAAGAAATATCCACATTTAATGTATTCTTCACTTTGGTCATACGATCTGTAAAACTAATGTTTCTGCTAACTTCAATTGAAGTTGTTCTACTACCATCTCATTGCCAATCATTACCTACTTTAACAAAATCTCCACCATGTGTTACAATAAATCTAAGTGTTTCTGTCATATCTGCAATACATAACAACAAATTAATTAATTATTAAATTCAAACTATCAGACAATACACAACATACATAACTACAATGGCTGCCGATTACATCGACAACCATTGTCGATGTCATCAACCATGGTTACAACCATTGTCGATGTGAACAACCATTTCGACCAGGTTGTTCAACCCTCCAAATTTCAGCACAACACCAAATTTCAGTTGCACCTAGAAAAATTAATGTTTGGGAATACGTGATTTTAATTTGGCATTATTTTATTAAAATATCAAGCATAATATGTGTAAGTGATATTAAAGTACAAACTGAACTTGGATTTTTTGCGTGCCAACTACTGTTATTTATTATTTTAGAGTTGGAGATAGTGATATGAAGAATCATGCTAGTGATGTATGTATTGAAACCAATTAATAACAAAACTTACCTTGGATTACAAATTTTTCACACCACTGTATTTCTTTTTGTGTGCATATGCTTGCAAATGATAACTAAATGTTTAAACATTGTATTTTTTTTAATTTATTCGTTAATGGGACGTAGCTTGCTTTAGAAGTCACCAAATCTAAACCTTACATAATATATTTACAACCACAATCTCACAGCCGTATAAATTAATAGTTATTTTCTACAAAAGGATATTTATGTCATTTTACCCTATAACATGGGCATTCTTCCAATGATTTTACTAAGTGAGGCTATTTCAAAACAATATAAAAAATTTGATTATGTATCAAAATTTCCCTAAAAATAAATATTAACCCATCTCACTGATCTTCCTTAAGAACCTAGCTCATTAGGATATTAACCCTTGTTTCATATGGTATTACCCATTTCATTATCCAAAGCAAAATAAACATTAACCCATCTCATTAAACAAAATAAAAGCATTAACTCATCTCATTAACCCTTATTTCATACCCATTTCATTATCCAAAACAAAATAAACATTACACAAATCATTAAAGAAAAGAAAAGAAAAGAAAAATACCCGTGATTTGGAAAGTTGGACTTCAGAGAAGAAAATGGATTTCCGATTGAGTAATTGAGCTAGCAAGCTGGATTAATGGATTTATGGTGGATATTGACTGATTGGAGCTTCAATTTTAGAAAGGGGGCTTAATGAATTTTTTATTTCATCTTTTTGAATCTTGATTCTTCGGCAATTGGCTCTTTACAGACGTAAAATGGAAACACTATTGTGGGTTGAAAATTAATTAAATAAGGGATAATTTCATCACACAGCACAAAATATAAAATAATTTAAAAAATACAATCTAACTTTTTTATTTTAAAATTACTGTTTTTACTTTTATAATAATTGTTGTTACATTTGTTATATTTCTTAAAATAAATGTGTTTTACATGTGTTACATTTGGAATTTAAGATGTTGAAAAGTAATTGTGAAATTTTAATATCAAATCAAGTATGTGGCAAAATTATTACATTAAATAAATTTGGATTTTGAATTGGGCTTAGGTGATAGGTCCATTAAGTTTTGGGTCATGTTTGTGTTGAGTTTTTGTGAAAATAAACTTATATTATTTGAGATTGGACTTAGGCCTGGGCTGGATTTATTTCATACGAGCTACATAACCAAAAAAAAAATTTGTCTACAATTTTTTGTTCTGGGTTGGGCCTGGCAAGGGCGGTAGATAGGCCCAGTCCCCCCAACCCAATCCACCTCTAATTGTGATCGATTGTGCTAAAAGGTTTAATCTGCCATCATTGGATACCAATCGATTTTCAAATGAGATGGTTAAAGCTCGATCTTAACAAGTGCTATCTGATCTAGGGTCATGAGTTTGAGCTACAAGTGTGTCATGTTGAGGAAGGGATTGTAGGGGAGTAACAATACCGCTTTTAAGCCTATGGGTTGAGTCAATTAAATGACGGTGGTCGACAACCATTAAAGGTTTAACTTGCCCTTACATAAATTGGTTTTCAGATGAGATGGTTAATGTCCGATCATAACACTGAAGATTCTTCTAACCCTTCTCTAACTGATCAAGACAAGGAGAACAACATTGAAGAAGATGATGGGTTTATATCTTGAGAGTTCTATATTTGTATAAAAGTTGGTTTCATTAATGGCAATTGTTGGTACTTTGTTCCTCAAGCATTCATGGATACTTTCTACTTCAACTTCTGTAACAAAATTGGAGATTGGATATATGTGATCACAAATTATATATGAAAATATTCAAGAGAAAATTTGAGGATTAATGGTAAGCATCTAAATTTACTTGATTAATTTCTTTCAAATCATTTGGTTGTTTAATTGAAGACCGCTTTTCTATTTCTACCAGCTGATTTCTCAGTTTGGGATATATGTTGTTCTCTCGATGAAGATGGCATATATAGTATTGATGGACATAAATAAGCAAAAAGTAGTCTAGTTTGTTAATCCAAATACTGGCCTTTTTTTCTACTTAAGTCAGGTGTTCCATTCGAGAAGCACGAAATGATCGAGAGTTAGACCTGTTGGTGTGTGGAGAGGTTCAACGGTTTCTACTTTTTCTGGAATCAGAACGTGAATGATGGTGTTTCTACTGTGATTAACTCCAGTGATTTGTAAATTTTTGTAGAAATAAAACCAACTCCTAATATATGAACAGAAGTATATATATAACTCACTATGCTATCAAATAAAATTTAGAAAACCTTGACTGGTTTTTACATTGGTAACTAACTAATTGTGGAATTTATACCTCTCCAACGAACGGTAATGAATCAATTTATGCTAGTCAGACTTGTACTCATGTTAAAGAGTGTGCGGAATGTAGAAATGAAGCGAGATTATAAGTCATAAAGACATCTCTAGGTATCGGTTTGGTAAATGGATCAGCTACCATATTATGCGTACAAATGTATTGCAAAGTCAATTCTTTCTTTGCTATGATGTCTCTTACAAAATTATATTTTGTATCAATATTTTTGGTTCTGCTATGATACTTTGGATCCTTCGTATATGCAATAACAGCCTGACTATTACAATAAATCAACATATGTCCCATACCACCACTAAGGACTCTTAGATGCTGAAAGAATCTTTTTAACCAAACAGCTTCTTGTACTGCTAAAGCACAAGCCACAAATTTTGTCTCTATTGTAGACAAGGAAATGCATGTTTGTTTCTTGCTACTCCAAGAGATGGCACCATTATTAAGCAAGAATGCATATCCAGAAGTTGACTTGCGCTCATCTAGGTCTCCACCTCAGTCAGTATCTGTGTATTTTTTTAAGTGCAAATCATTTCCTTGATTACATAAGGAATAATCAGCATTACCTTTCAAGTATCTCAATATCCTCTTGACTGCTTTCCAGTGTACTCTTCCAGGATTAGATTTATACCTACTGACCAGACTAATAGCATAACAAATATCTGAGCGAGTACACATCATAGCGTACATCAAACTCCCAACCACACTGGAGTACGGTACTCTAGACATTTCTTCTTTTTCTTCAAGAGTCTTAGGGCACATGCGTAGACTTAGAGTTTTGCCGTTAGATATAGGAGTATCAATTGGGTTGCAATTCTCCATTTTGAAACGTTCAAGAACCTTCTTTATCTTGTTACAGAGAAAGAAGTCTCTTAGAATGATCTCTATGGATTTTAACACCAAGTTTGTAATCTGCTTCATGTCCTTCATTTCAAAATTAGAAGACAACCATTTCTTAATGGTCTCAACATACTCCTTATCAGTCCCAACCAATAAGATATCATCTACGTAAAGAGATAAAATTATAAATTTTCCATTGGACCTTTTTACATAAATACAGTGATCTTCGTCCATCATAACGAAGTTATATGAGATCAAAACTCTGTCAAATCTCAAGTACCACTGTCACGAAGACTGTTTTAGGCCATATATTGATCTTTGCAATTTACAAACTTTATTCTCGTGGCCTTGTTCGAGGAAACCTACCGGTTGTTGCATGTAGATTTCTTCATCCAATTCTCCATTGAAAAAAGCAGTATTTACGTCCATTTGATGTAATTCTAAATCTAAACGTGCTACTATAGCTAAGAGTAGGCAAACATAAGTAAATCTCACTATTGGTGAAAATGTTTCTTCATAATCTATATCCTCTTGTTGGGTATAACATTTTGCCACTAAGCGAGCTTTATACCTCTCTATGGACCCATTAGCCCTTCACTTTATCTTGAGAACCTATTTGTTCCCAATAGCTTTCGACCGGACAAAAGATCAACCAAGTCCCATACTTGATTAGATTTCATAGACTCCATCTCTTCTTCTATTGCTTTCTTCTACTTTTCATTTGCAGGGCCGGATAGAGCTTCATGAACACATCTAAGCTCTTCATCGTCTTCTGGAGATACTAGAAAATCTTGCCATTCAATTTCAAAATGACGTTTAGGCATACTTTTCCTAGTACTCTTACGAAGTGGAATCTCCGTAGTGCCCTTGTCACTTGGAGACAATTTACTCCCACTTGGATCAGAAGGTCGAAGTGCCTCTTCTTGCACCTCAACCTATTTATCGAAGACAATCTTATCATCTAATTCAAATTAAGGTTTTCCCTTTTTAATTTCTCCTCTGCTAGGAAAATCATTCTCAAAGAATGTCACATCGCGTGACTCTATCTCGGTTATAGTCACATCTTGATTTTCACCTAGAAACACATATCCTTTGGACTGGTTTGAGTATCTTATAAAGATACATTTTTTGCCTCTTGAACCCAACTTTCCAAATTTTCTTGAGGAATCATGGATGTATCCTGATCCCCAGGGTCTAAGACAACTTAAATCAGGTGACTCTATCTCGGTTATAGTCACATCTTGATTTTCACATAGAAACACATATCCTTTGGACTGGTTTGAATAGGCATGGCTCGGCTCGGCCCATGAAAAATGAGCTCGGCTCATCCCCAAAAGTGGGGCTCTGTTCGACCGACGAGCTTGTGGGCCGAACGGACCGAGCTGAGCTACCCACGAGCTCAACTCGGCCCTCAATTTTTTTTTAATTTGAAAATAAAAAAGAAATATAATATCGAGAATCATTTATGTTAAAATTAAAGATTGAAAACCCTCCTCCGTTTCTCGGGCTTGAGACCGGCTACTTTGAAAGTAGGCGGAGTTAAAATTGTACACCAACAAGATATTACGTGTACAATTTTTTGTTAAAATAAGAAAAAAAAAATATCAAATACAAATGCAAAATAATACTTACTACGAATCTGATTAATCCATATTCAAATCTTCAAGTTCTTCGGACATTATTCTATCCACTTTGTCTTAGATTTGGAGTTCGGCGTCATTCCAATCTTTTAGACACAATAAGCTTTCTAAAATGTCGGCTTCTAGTCTTGACCTGATATCAGACAGAACCTTGCCACTTGTACTAAATACAGCCTCTGATGCTGCAATTGAGACCAGAGGTGTTAGTAGATCACGTGCCATTTTTGAAAGAATTGGGTAGCTACGTTGATGTTGTCTCCACCATCGTAGTATATCAAAAAAAATTCTCTGTTCTTCATCTAACATAGTAAGCATGTCATGCGCAAAATACCTGACTAACTCTATAGGTGTATTATTAGAACGGAGAAGAGAAAAACTAGAAGAAGAACCAACTGATTGTTGACCTGAACAACTCCTATGTGTACTGACGTAACTCCATAAGTTAATGTCATCAGTTGATGAGGAAGTATATGTTGGATTAGGGGATCGTACAACGTTAGTACCGGCCTTTTCAGCATAGACCTCATACATAGAACATAAAGTTTGTTCTAAATTAACACACGTTACTGAATTTCAGTAAGTTAATTTATCTGAAATTGCCATTATTGTTGTTTAGTCTAGGATCTATAATACATGCTAATGGAAATAACATAGGCAATTGTTCCCAATATTTCCTAAATTTAGCTTCCATAACATGTATAATACTAGAAAAAAGATCAAATTCTTATACCTATAAAAATTGGTACCAATATAATATAAATGATTAAGAACAAGTGGAGTAGTTGGATAATACATTGCGCCGTAAAAAACTTCTAAAAATTTTCTAACATTACCACATATTTCCAGTCATGTAATTCTAAATCATATTCTGAGCCGTGTGAGTGTCGACCATTATAATAGAAAGTAATGCAATCTTCATAACATTCACAAGATTCAAGCATAAGATATGTTGAATTCCACCTATTGGCGACACCAGTTGCAAAACATTTTGATTGCAGTCCATTTTCTATACATAGAGCAGCAAAAACTTGTTTTCTTGATAGTGAGACCGAAATATAATTAATAGCATATCTAATTTTTACTACTTGGGGTTGTATAAATTTTAATCCATCTTGTACAATTAAATTAAACACTTGACATACACAACGAATTTGAAATAAAATACCATCAAAATCTAGACTACAATGTTGCACTAATTTTTCAATTACTATGTTATTTGGGCCTGCATTATCAAATGTAAAATTACGAGACTTAAAATCACATTGAAATTCATGTAACACACCTAATAAAACACGATAAAAATTATTTCCATTATGAGGATAGTTTATTTGTTTAAATGCTATTACTTTTTTATGCATTATCTAATTATTATCAATATAGTATGCATTTGCAACCATGTATCCTTTTTGGTTACAACATGTCCATAAGTCTGATGTATAAGATACAACACCATTGTAATTATTTATGTCATTAATAATAGCTTCTTTCTTTATATTATATCTAACAATAGTGTCTTTACGAAGTGTATTTCTAGAAAATATTAAAGTACCTTGGTTGGAGATATTTTTTGATGAAGTTCGTCCAATGAGGATTGTCCACCAAACATAGTGGAAATCTCGACATTTACTATCAATTCTGACAGTTATTCATGGCGCATGAGTTCTTGTGAATGTATCCAGTTGTTGAGAGTGGGACTACTGGACCCGACTCCCAGAGATTGAAACTGGAGCTGTGCCTGATTTGTATCCAAACCTCCATGTTTGTATTGACACTTTTTGAAGTGTCTGTTTAGATGGGTCGTGCCTATACCCTTTTGCCAAGCTAACTTCTCGTGACAGTGTTTACACTGTGCTTTAAACTCAGGGACTACGTCCACTAGTTTACCAGTCGGCACCAACTCAAATTGCTCCCAGCACTTAACCTTTTGTTTGGTGGCTTTTTGTTTAGTGCTAGATCCGATGGTAGTTTGTGTATAGGTATCTTCTTGAACGTTTTCTAAATCAATTGGATCAGTGCTACCACCAAATTGATCAATAATATCGTCTGGAATTAGAATACCATTAAGACCATTGGAATCATCATCACTTCGATTGTAGGCCATTAGGAATAATATAATAAATAAAATAGGAGAAAATGAATATTTAGTAGAAACTAGAAAATAGAAATGTAGAGAATTAGTAAAAGTAGAAAATTACAACTTGAAATTATAGAGTAATATCTAGATAATGAGATGTTATATACTAATTATAACACTAATATTGAGATTTGAGCGAATGAATTTTGAGAATTATTAATAGATTGAGTATATAATTGAATGAGAGATAAGAGATTGGTGTGGAAAAAAAGTTTAGATAAGGGTATTTATAGGAAAATATTGAAATAATAAAAAAATAAAACAGCTTGCCAACGGTCACGAAGTGATCGTTGGGGGCTCATGGGCTCATTCCCACGAGCCTAACAAGCCGGCTCGTTTTTTGGCCGAGCCGAACAAGCTCGGCCCTCTCTTTTTTTCTTGGGCTTGGCCATAGCTCGTGCTCGTCCCTAGATGAGCCCGAGCCCGAGCCCGAGCCCGATCTGGGCCGAGCCGGCAAGCCCACGAGCTGATGATCTTTTTTGCCACCCCTAGGTTTGAGTATCTTATAAAGATACATTTCTTGCCTCTTGAACCCAACTTTTCAAATTTTCTTGAGGAATCATGGATGTATCCAACTGATTCCCAGGGTCTAAGACAACTTAAATCAAGTGATCTACCTGTCCAAAGCTGATACGGTGTTGAAGGTACCAATTTTGAGGGAACTCTATTAAGGATGTAAGTCGCAGTTAAAAAGCATCTCCCCAAAAGGAAATAGGTAAGTTAGCTTGCGCCATCATGGACCACAATTTCAAGCAATGTCATATTTCTTCTCTCAGCAACACTATTTTGTTGTGGTGTATTAGGAATAGTTAACTGCCTAATGATTCATTTATCATTACATAGTTCTTTGAACTTGTCGAATAGATATTTATGCCCTCGGTCAGTTCTTAAGGCTTTCACCCTTCTGTCATTTTGATTTTCTACCACATTTAAAAATCGTTTAAAGCATTATAACGCCTGACTTATGAGAAATCAAATAGATATAATCATACCGCGTGAAATCATCTATAAAAGTAATGAAATAAGAGGCTTCATGTCTTGCCCTCACATTCATGGGACCACATATATCTGAATGGACTAATTGCAACGGAAGTTTGGCTCTCAAAGCCTTACCAAATGGTTTTCGTGTTGTTTTTTCTGCTAGACAATCCTCACAAGTAGGCAATGAAACCTTAGAGATTGAACCTAGTAAGCCCTCTTTTGCCAATATATTCATTCTCTCTTACCCAATATGCCCTAATCTAGCATGCCATACACATGTATCAACATTCACACCTTTAGAAGAAGATACATTCATAGAAAAACAACTATTAACATAATAGTTATAAGTGTTTAGTTCACAATCCAACACTAGAAAACCACCGGACAAATATCCAGATCCATAATATACATCACCATTGCTAATACGAACAAAAGTACAACTAAAATTCAAATTGAAACCTAATCTTAAAAGTACAGTAACTGAATTTAAGTTCCATTGTATTCCTCGTACAAACAAGACATCTTGAAGGAGAATAGTACGTTCACCATGCAAATGCAACTTGCATATACCAGTTCCTTTCACCTCCACTTTATCATCGTTGCTGACATAAATCCAATTTGTACGAACTGGAAATCGACAGAACTCCACAAACGCCTCTCTATCCTTGGTTATATGGTCTGTCGCTCCTGATTCTACAATCTACATAGGATAAGATTCAGTAGGCAAAACAGTGCTAGAAACATAAACAACACTAAAAGAAATATTAACAAGAGCTACCTTTTTTAGCTCAGGGCAATCCAAAGCAAAGTGACCCAGCACTTAACAGTTGTAGCATTTCAGCTTGCTCTTGTCTTTATTCTTACCAATCCATTTTCCCTTTTTGTTGTGTTTGGGCTTGTTCTTTTAAGGTCCCTGTCCAGTCTCTTTTCTTTTTTGTTTCCCGCCTTTGTTCCAGTTCTTCTTACGCTTAAAGCCCGAAGCTTTTCCAGAACTACACTTAGCTACAAAAGCACGTCCTAGAGATTTAGCTGTTCCAAGCCACTCATTCTCTAATTCAACATGGCTGGCAGCATTAGCAAAATTTTTTATGCTATCATTATGAGTCAGATTGACTTTTAGATGTTCCCAGGAAGAGAGTGGATCAAAGCCTAAACTTGTTGCTCATCAGAGAGAATATGGCCATTCGACTTCAGCTCTCTAATCATGTTAGACAGAATCCTCACATGCTGTGATCACGAGACTTTTTATAAGTGTCAAACTTAATAGTCAACTATTTGAGCCTAGTCACGCTAGTACCACCATATTTCTCTTTTAGATAAACCCAGATATCATGAGCAGTTGGAAATTGCTCACACTCGTGAATGAGATCATCCACAACAGAACTTACCAAAATCCCACATACAGTGGAACCTTTCTTTTTCAATGCTTGGTAATCATCCCTTCTCTGTTGAGCAATCTGACCCACACCTGGGTCTTCCATCACATGGTTAATTCAAGGCAGTCCTATTCCTCCAACACATACCAAATTTTATGGCGCCAAGTGTTATAGTTATTGCCATTCAATTTGTCACCCTTATTTAGGTCGGCAATGATATTCTTAGATGCCATGGTTTGTCAAAGTTTTAGAGACAATCATATAAATGTTCATTTTATGCACACATGTCATTTTGCACTCATACAAATTAAATTTTATGATAATTTAACAATAGGAATAGAGTCGAAAGTTCACTAAGTTTCCAATCATCATCTATTACCCTAATGTTTCATTATCACAAAAATTAATTTCATAATACAAAAACAATAAGTTCTAGGTAAGAATTACATAAACTCTTCCAACCTTAGAATTTTCACAAAATAAATCAATTAAACATGTACTATGTACACAAGACATTTTGATCGTATGAACTAAAACATAAAAAAATGTCATATTTATACATGGGATTATATCCAATTATTCTAAATATAACTACTAGACATTGAAAAATGACTTCATACATTTTCTTCTCCTCACAAATTTATTGTCCTAGAGGCACTACTTCTAAGTGCATTGCTTTGAGATACTTTATGCGTTGTACTAGGTTATGTCATGAATCCATTTGAAAAAATTGATAAACTCGTAGTTATTCAACACGTTCTTTAGCCCGTAATCTTTTAGCCTTCCTTCCAATAATGCTAAAAGTGTGCCTCAATCCAACCATAATTAATTACGCACGAGAAGACGAAAACAGATCAAATGGATCACATAACCAAATTAATATTATTCTATTTAAAATCAGAAAAAAATTGACACCAAAATCATAATTTTCTGACTTAAATCCAATTTTTTAATAAAATTATACTTTAAAAAAAAAATATAGGAGCGTCTCGAAAACTCCCATTAGGAAATAAAACCCTCAACCAAATATTTTGGATTTAATATAAAATTTTCAGAATTTAATTCACTTAGAAAATATTTGTTACATAATTATAAATGAATTTTCTTTAAACATAAATGAATAAAAAAATATTTTCATATGAAAAAATTATATTAAACTCAAATAGTAAATCCAAAATATTATGGGGACCATTCTAAAATTTTCAGAATTATGGAAAGGTCCCTCATGCACTGTCATGCGCCAAAATAAATCTGCCATTTTTTTTTTAAATTCCAAAAAAAAAAATTGGAGGATTAAATTGGAAATACCAGAATATTAAGGGGAGCATTCTGCAATTTTCTAACTTTCCAAATGATCCCTCACGTTTAATGTTTAATGTAGATTTATTTTTATTATTATTATTTTTTAAACATTAGCCCACTCTCGATGGGTGGCGCGTGCAAGCCACTCACCGCTTTATGGGCACTTTCCGGCATTTTTTTGGGTTCTATTCCTCTAATTTCAACGTTCTGAGCTCATATGTCTGGTCAAATTTCACAAATAACATACATGATGTAGTGTTTGGGACAACAACATAACAATCGAAGAGTAAGAACATGAAAAATACTATTCATCTTCTTTCTTAAAATGCAGAATTTTGTAGAAACGATCGAAACTTTAAAACATCATAACTCCTTCATTTTAAGTCCAAATCAAGAGTTATTTATACCCTTGGAAATCTCGTGGAAATAACTTTCTAACCATACCAATTTTATAACACTAAAAATAGCGAACAGAAAATGATCAGGTCATGAAGTTTCGGTTATTTTCAATAGGGTTTCGATTTTCACTTGAATTATAAATCCAAAATATGTGAAATTTTGTAGACATGTTCTACACCATGATATGAAGATATGGTATAAATTTCAAGAATTAATGTTAATTATTTCATAATGTGCCATTAAAGTGTGTTCACACTTTAAAAAATGGCATGTATTCGGATTTCTTGCATATATGTTGCATACCAAAACATTTTCAGTACCTTAACATGCAAGGAAACAACTTGATAAGGCTCTGATACCAATGTAATATTATATAACATGCTTCTACCGAATACAAAAGTGGTAGAACTTACATGAAAATCCAAAACCAATAGATTGAATCACTTGCCTTGTTTACTTGTTACGATTCGATCAAAAAGCTGCTCTTTGGTCTAGAAACTCAATCACAATGGAAAGAGTTTAATCTCCACAATCCAAAAACCGATTCTAAGATATTTTTCTAAGAACCACTGTATTATTTTAGAGATTCAGAGTAATTACTGGAGCTTTTTCATGGTTTCTTCATTGAAAACGTCTAAATTTCGTATCAAATGGGCAACTAAATATTAAAAAGCATGGATTTCACAATCATTTTATGTCTGTTAATAACTCAGAAATTTATATTATTTCTACTAATGTTCACACAACAGGGGTTAATTAAAGTAGAAAACAACATAATGCACGACCTGATTCCCAGGAAAGCAGACACTCGTGCGATTCTAAGTTTTCCATGTTCCGATTCTTGTCCTTTCCATTGAATTAAGATATTGTCAAAGTATCTATTGATCGTAAAAGTAGCCAGAAAGTGTTGGTCATTAGGAACTATATATTCGGTGCTTTCAGCTGAACTATTCCTTTGAACCATAGAAGTGAAATTGTTCAAACATTGCAGAAACGAGAGGTATAATTGACTCAGACAAGGATGACAAGATGGCATGTAGAATTAGTTGGTCTTGGCGTTTCCAAGACAAGGCGGCTGGATTTGGGGACGAGGTGCTGGAAGTTGTGATGGTTTCAGATGGACAAGTGGACGTTCCATCGACATAGCTTAACAGATTGAGACTGTAGAGAATGGAGGTGAACTCAGCTTTCCATGAAAAATTGTTTGAAGATGTAAGTTTAAGAGAAATTTGTGTGGCTGAGTTTAGTTGTACAAGCGGCTGGATAGCGACTTGAGGAGCAAGATCGGCTATTTTGGTAAGATCAATTTTTTCATTGGTTTTGGTTGTGTCTGCCATTGTTGAAGCAGCAAAGATGACAACTTGTTATTGAAGAAAGAGGGGACGGTTTTTTTTTTTAGAGGAAGGGAAGAAGACGACTCGTTAGAGAAAGGGTTCTGATACCATGTAAAGATAATAAGATGGAGAATAATGACTTGTATTATTGATGTACACTGACAGAATATATATACACGGATGTAGAGATTTACAATTGGTAAGAAATCGAAATCTTCTAATACAAGGAAAAGTATAATACAAGAATATCATAATACAAGGAAAAATATAATATATGAGATACAAGAATATCATACTATAAATATAAATATATACTAGACTTGAGGACAAAGCAACCGGTTGGAATGTTCTAGAGTTGGCTCAACTTGGGGTCCATGCGTGTGACTAGTGGGCGGACCATCATTATTCTTAACATACTTAACCACCCAACTTTGAAAGGTATCTCAATGCCCACTTTTCTTTCTATTATCTTACCCATGAACCACCCAATGTCTAACAATGTTTAATTATTAATGAGACGTCCTACATGGCAAGTGAAAATATGACATAACGTGTTGACATCATTAATTCTGACCCAGTTATTAAAAACACATGTCAAACACTCCCTTAAATCATTCATTTGAAACATGACTTCAATTGAGCCATTCATCCGAGAAAACCAACTCGTACCTTCAATCTGGATACCATCTCCTTAAAGGAGTGATTGACATGCATTTTTAATGAATGGGTCAAAATTAATGATTTAAGGGAGTGTTTGGCGTGCGTTTTTAATGACTGGGTCAGAATTAATGATGTCAACACGCCATGTCATATTTTCACTCGCCACATAGGACGTACCATTAATAATTAAACATTTTTAGACATTGAGTGGTTGATGGGTAAGATAATAGAAAAAAGAGTGGTCATTGAGTTACCTTTCAATGTTGGGTGGTTAAGTAGTAACCGGATTAAAGTTTGGTGGGGTTGAATTTACCCGAAAATACACACAAGATTTATAACTTCAAAGCAATGTAACTCTAATAACCTGGCACTAAGATCTCACAGGCTATAGAGTGTATGTTTCTCCAATTTTCTGTTTACAGGCCTCCAATTTTCTGTTTCAAAAGCTACTAACCAACCACTGTATTATTATAGAGATTCAGAGTAATTACTAGAGCCTTGTCACGGTTTCTTCATTGAAAAAGTCTTAAATTTAGTATCAAATGGGCTACTAAGCATTGATTTCACAATCTTTTTATGTAGGTTGATAACTCAGAAATTTATTTTATTTCTAGTAATGTTTACACAACAGCGGTTAATTAAAGTAGAAAACAACATAATGCACGACCTGATTCCCAGGAAAGCAGACACTCGTGCGACTCTTCAGCCACCAAACAAGGAACCTGATTCAAGGTGCAAACAAAGTAAAGTTATACTATACTGAGAAAAGGAAGTCGAAAAACTAAATAAAAAATACTTGCCATTTAGCCTTGAAATTTTCTCTTGAATCTTCTAACATATATTGCCATTGTCACGCACGTCCAATCTCCAATGTTCTTCCAGAAGTTGAAGTATGTACTTCTCCAAGAATGCTTGAGGTACAGAGTACAAACAATTGCCCAGAATCCGGTAATGAAACCAAATGCCATACAAATATAAAACTCTCGAGTTATAAACTTGTCGTCTTCTTCAACACTATTGCCGTTGCCATGATCAGTCACGACAGGGCCACGAGCATCTTCAGGACACACTACTAGAGGAAGCCCACAGAGTCCATTGTTCCCAGCATAAGCAGAGGAGTTGAAGCTCTGTAATTGAGTGCTTAACGGAATCTTCCCAGTCAAATTATTGTATGATAAGTCCAAAACGCTGAGAAAATGTAAAAGTGCAAGGCTGTTCGGAATCTCCCCAGAAAGATGGTTTCTAGACAAGTCAAACCATTCCAACGTCTCCATTTGACCAATGTTTGAAATGATATTTCCCGTCAAATGGTTTCTCGATAAGTTCAAGAAAACTAAACCTCTCATATCAGAAAATTGTTGAGGAATAGTTCCAACTAACTTATTGCTAGAAAGATCAATACCCTTTACAAGTCCTACTTTTCCATGTTCCGACTCTTGTCCTTTCCATTGAATTAAGATATTGTCAAAGTATCTATTGATCGTAATAGTAAGCAGAAAGTGTTGGTCATTAAAGAGTTGGTCATTAGGAACTATGTGATTATATTCGGTGCTTTCAGCTGAACTATTCCTTTGAACCATAGAAGTGAAATTGTTCAAACATTGCAGGATTTTCCCTGACAGGTTATTTCTAGAAAGGTCCAAGATCTGAATATTTGTAAGTTGGCAAATTGTTGGAGGTATGTTCCCTTGAAATTTATTAAATCGAAGGCTAACAATGGTCAATTTTCTTAGGTGCGTTCCTATCCATGCTGGAATATTTCCCGTTAGCTTGTTTTCTCCCAAATCAATTATTCTGAACTCCGTGCAATTCTTCAAAGATGAAGGCAAGTCACCGATCAAACTATTGTTGCGCAAGTGCAAAGTTTGAAGGTAATCCAGAGCACCCAGAGTGTAGGGAATTTTACCACAAAACCTATTATTTGCCAAATTGAGAACAATTAAAAAAGTCATGTTCATCCAGCAGTCGGGAAGCTCTCCTGACAACTGGTTATCTGAGAGATCAAGGATTTCAATGGGGAAGGGATACGGAATTCTACATATGTGAGAAATGGATCCCGAGAACATATTTTTGGAGAGTTGTACCTCCACAGAATTAAAAGCAAACAAAGGAATTGGACCTGACAAATTGTTATAGCTTAAGTCTGTTAACGTATGAAATTCAAATTCTGAGGAGAAATCAGGCATTCTGCCACCAATGTTGTTATGAGAGAGATCTAGCGATTCCAAATGAGGCAAACTCCATAACCAATTAGGTAAGGTATCTGATATACTAGCAAAAGACAAATCAAGCTCCAAAAGACCTGATAGCGATTTTATGTCTTTAATAATTCCGCAAGTGCACGGATAGCTCAAGTAGTAAAATGGATTTTGAGTCCAAGTATCGATCCCACGAGGATTTAGATAATTCAATTTAATCACGCTAACCTTAACCGAATCTAAAGAACTTTGAAAGATTTTGTGTTTTATAACTAATTGAAAGAATAAAGTGAAAAACAATTAAACAACTATTTCTCAAATAAATGAAAGATTAAGATTAACTAAAGATGAATTTAACTTTTAAAAAGGAAAAACACTAGAATTCCGAATCCACTTGTAGTTGTTATTTCTTCTATCTTGATTCTTGGTCTTGACAAATTAATTCAGTTATGAAGATCAATATCCCTAGATTGTTCAACAATTTCTTTCGAATAAAGTTAAACCTATTCATATGCATGACTCGACTATATTTCTATGACGAATGCGAATACAAATGAAAGCATTAAATTTCCATGGATAATTAAAGATCACCTAAAGTATAGCGGTATATTTCTATCTCCTATCGGACTTTAAGATAATTAAAATAGCGTCTAGCATGCTTTTGACCTTTCGATAGTAAAACATACCACAACAATCATACAATTACTACGTATATAATTGTAGATGCAAACAAGACAAAATTAATTATTCAAAACTATATTGAAGTAAAGTGTCAAAAACCAAGTCTCAAGATAAAAGAATTTAAACGACAAGTTTCATTGTAATTCTAGCGCTAATTAAACTAGCCTAGCATACTAATAATAAGAAAATAAGAAGGGGAAGAACACATGGAATTCATCACCCGGAAAAGAAGAAGACTTGAAAGAATAATTGCCCGTTGTTGATCTTCGTTCAATTCTTCAAAGAAGCAGTCTTGATCTCCGTTTAATGCCTTCGTCTATCTTTTTCTCCCAAAAACTCAACAACCTATTATGAGTTAATAACTCATATATATACCACCTTAATGGTGCCCTAGAATATGCCAAAAAATATCCAGAAATCGTGGGCCAAAAGTTACCTAACTAGATTAGAATTCAAAAAAGGAAAAAAATCTCGCGCTGTCAAAATTTGGCCTGGGCGATCGCCCAGGCCATTCCCAGGCGATCGCCCAGGGATGAGTTTTGTTCTCTGCTTTTAGGGAACCCGGCTGGGCACTCGCCCAGCTATGAGTTGGGCGATCGCCCAGCTCACAACTTCCAAGTATGATGTTTTGATCCTCCAATTTTTCATAGTTTGTAATTTGGTCCTTCAACTTTCAATAGTCTTCAATGTGGTCCTTCATCTTTCAATAATCTCCAATTTAGTCCTTCATCTTTCAATAATATGCAATGTGGTCCTTCAACTTTTGATAATCTCCAATTTGGTCCTTCAACTTTCAATTTATGCCTCTTTTCATCCATTCTTCTCCAATTTCTCACAGATGGGTCCAACACTGAAATGTAAAGAATAATGCACCGAATTAAGTAGAAAATTACTAAAATAACGAATTAAAAGCTTAGTTTAAGGACTCGAATAAGTGCACAAAACGCACTTATCAAACACCCCCAAACTAAACCTTTGTTCGTCCACGAACAACAAAACAAAGTAAAAATAAACCATAAATTTAAACTAAGCTAAACAAAATAACAATGATTGAGTTTATGTCAAATGTCTTACTATATGCCTTATGTTTGAAAGATCAAGCAATACGTTTAGAAAAAGATTAAACAACACAAAAAAAAAATTCACTTATCCATTGCTCGACCTTTAGTGAGTGTGTGATTAGCCAAAAATTGAACTTACTCATGTATTAGACCACGACCAATATTGTGTTGTTGATATTTTTACAGTCCCGAACCCATTGTAGGCACTTCTCCCTCACACCTCTCGTAAATCATCACAATTCTAATGCTTTTCTCTCCAATCCCGAGGTGTTCTAACAAATTTGGTTCCTAGTGATCAACACAATGCTTTTTTTTTTTTCCAAATAAAGTGGTAAAATTAGAACTTGTATTCTCAGAACAAGGGTGGTGAATGATTTCTAAATTCTCATCTTCAGTTTCTTAGGTTTTAATCTAACAATCCTTACCGAGCATCTTTAGCACTTTTTATTTATTTTACTCATAAAAATGATCTTACATCTTGTGCAATACTTCTCTCATACTAGCTTTCTATGTGACCCTTGTAGCGAGCTTTGGGCCGATGACTCCCAAGTCAAATGACCATAGGGCACCAGGTTTTGAAATACCCTAACAGGCTTAATTACTCGAGTCCCACAGGCTATAAGAGAAACAAAGATGTACAATATTTTTTTTTTTTTGGACTCATGTAAGGAGCTTTGGGCCGATGACTCCCAAGTCAGATGACTTTAGGGCACCAGGTTTCAAAATACCCTAACAGGCTTAATTGCTCGAGTCAGATATTTTATTTTATTTATTCAGTAGTAAGTAGTGCTCGATTTAGATTCCTTTACTATAACCTATTCAACCAAAGATGAGACTCAGAAGACCAAAACCATCAAAATTCTCAAAACACAAGTAGTACTTTAACACCCCCAAACTGTTCTCAAAAAGTTTGGTTACTAGCTTAAGGACTTAGGAACGGAATTTTTTATAATGATACTAAGTCAACAATATCAACTCATGCACTCAAATCATAGTCCCAATAAATGATAAATCAATAGTGGCTTTGTGCTTCATTAAACAGGTCAACCATGGATAATAATTCAGATAAAAGCACGAGTTCAAGCGTTGTCTAATATTCCACTAAAAATATACTCGATTTTCAAACAAACATCATCATTGGCAGTAAGAAGTTTAACAACAACTAAATTTTTTTTTTTTTTTCAAGTTATATAGATCCGAGTGATACGCATTCAAAAGCAGCCAATAAGTATCCTGATACTTTACCCACCCTCAAAAGAAAATATTACATTGTCCCCAATGTAAGCAAATTAGAACAAAATGAAAGGAGGAAAAAGATCAGGTACTCCCTGGAGGTAAATGTGGAGAAGAAGGTCGAGGCTGATCGGATAGTCCAACAGAAGCAGAAGGTCGCAATGAGTCGACGGCATCGGCAATCCGGGAGACAGTCCCGTCAATCGTCTCGAGTCGACTCTCAAAGTGTATCATCCTTCGGTTGACGTCATCATAGGAGTAATTGATAGTACGCTGCTGTGACCTAATGTCGACGTCTGTGTGCACCAGTCCACAGACATGCACACTTATTCGAACCAGCTCCTGCTGCATGTTATGCTGCGTGTGTTGCACCTCGCGCAAAGTGTCGTGCTGGTTGCCCACCGATCTACCAATCTCTATCAGAGCCACTTGGATCTGAGTGAACTGAATGCCAAGATGGGGCTCAACA
Source organism: Forsythia viridissima (assembly GCA_030279155.1). Taxonomy (NCBI): domain Eukaryota; kingdom Viridiplantae; phylum Streptophyta; class Magnoliopsida; order Lamiales; family Oleaceae; genus Forsythia; species Forsythia viridissima. Next base: position 28,103,777 of record CM059036.1, on the reverse strand, counting down.
GCTAGAGCTGGCTGGGGTGCTGGAGGTGCCGGATCATGAGCTTCCTCGTCAGGTTGTACCGCTGGAGCACGCTGCGCCCTGATCTCTCTGGCTCTCATCCTGGCCTCTGAATTGTCAATAGTCTTATGGGTGAAAGGGGCCTCAGGAGTGTCAGCTTCTTCAAATGGCAACAGGGGGACTCCAGCCTCCAGACAGATCCCACTAATCAGACATGGGAACATAATAGAGCGTTGGGAGTTGGAGTCAACCGACGCTGCTAACTCCCAAACAAAGTCAAAGATATGCGTCCCCAAATCTATTTTTCTGCCCCGGGCTAAATGGTAAAGAAAGCGAGCCCTTTCCCCAATAAATCTCCTGCGCTGAGTGGTAGGATTGATATTGGTGCAGACAAAAATGTGTAAAGCTCGCAGCTCCTGAGTCAGTTCATCATGTTTGAAATGCGAAGTGGCCAACGGCCATGCATTCTCTCTACCATACAAGAATCGAGCCACGGACTGCATGTCCTCTTCAGTAGGCATAGGATCCACCTTCGCACGGGATAGTTCATAGTATCGATCAATCATTGCAGGGCTGAAACGGATCCACTTGCCCCGTACCCATGTCTTATGCCGATGAGAAAAATCTGGAGTATCTATTTCCTTGTTGAAGTTGGCAAAGAATTCCCTAACCAAAGTTATATACGCTGGATGTGGAGTTGCAGCTACTTTACTCCAACCACTCTGCTGGATCACAAGTTCCAACAGATGCCCCTGAAAATCATCCCGTTGCACCCGTCTCTCTTGGTGATAGTTCTTCCCTTTCCATTTTGTTTCATATCTCTCTTGAGCATCTGGAGTTTGGAAACGTGGTATGCCACCATCACTAGTTGGTTCCCCGGCCCGTTTACGACGGGTAGAACCTTCACCGACCTTTTCCTTTCCTTTGTCTTGAGTTGTGGTTTTCCGTTTTGGTGCCATAGGACCTTGGAGGAGAATTTTCGGCCAAAAGGAGGGGTGCACGTTAATGTAGCATGAGGAGATGCAAACTTTGATGTAGGAGTGATGAAGGGAAGAGCACAAACTGATATAACGGTCGAAAGTTGAGGTGGGAGGTTGCTTGGGGTGGAAAAGAGCAAAAAAAATGTGTTGGGAATTCTAAGCATGCGGCTGGGGTATTTAACCCCAGCTGGACCCTGGGCGAACGCCCAGTGAAAACTCGGGCGATCGCCCAGGTTGAATGAGATTGGGCGACCGCCCAAGTCAATGGACTGGGCGATCGCCCAGTTTACCAGCAACTTTTTTTTTTTCCTTCAAATAAATGCATATAAACTAAGTTAACATGTCCAACATTTAAAACGTGCTAAAATGGAAATGATGCGAGCATGCAAATGAAGCTTAAATGTGACTAACTAGATATACTGAAAATGGTGAATTAGACAACCAAACCTGTGCTAAAACTCACTTCATGCTGTTGACTAATTTATCTAGGCCTATATGATCAAGTGAAATCCTAAATTGGCGTTAAATTGAAAATGAAGACTAAATAAAGCTAAAAATCAATTAAGTGCACAAACTAATGCAAAACCAAAAACTAAAGCAATAAAACTATTCCTACTACATGCATCTAAATAAAGACGTCTAAAAAGGAGAAAGGGATAGAAAAATGGGTTGCCTCCCATTGAGCGCTCGAGTTATAGTCTAGAGCTCGACTTTTCGGATTGATCATTCCGGGTGTGCAAGTTGAATGGTGGACTTTTCTTTCGAGAATCTACCATTCCAATAGATCTTCAAACGCTGCCCGTTGACTTTAAACGTACATTTACTCTCATGACTGATTTCTACCGCCCCATATGGAAAGACTTGTGTGATTGTATACGGACCCGACCATCTAGATCTCAACTTGCCAGGAAAAAGCTTGAGGCGAGAATTATACAACAAGACTTGCTGCCCAACCTCAAAATTTCTTCTTTGAATGTGCATATCGTGCCACTTTTTGGTCCGCTCCTTATACAATTTCGCGTTCTCATATGCTTCCAACCGAAACTCATCCATCTCATTCAATTGAAGGAGTCTCTTTTTACCAGCCGCCTTTAGATCGAAGTTCAACTTTTTGACAGCCCAATATGCTCGGTGCTCCAACTCAACTGGTAAATGGCATGCTTTCCCAAAAACTAGCCGATAGGGAGACATGCCTATAGGAGTTTTGAAAGCTGTTCGGTAGGCCCATAAAGCATCATCGAGCTTCTTTGACCAATCTTTTCTTGATGAACTCACCGTCACCTCAAGAATCTGCTTCAACTCCCGGTTGGAGACTTCCACTTGCCCACTTGTTTGAGGGTGATAAAGAGTAGCAATGCGATGCCGAACGCCATATTTAGCCAACAAAGACTCAAATTGACGATTACAAAAATGCTTACCACCATCACTAATAATGGCTCGGGGTGTGCCATAACGAGTGAAAATGCATTTTTTTAGGAAATCCATCACAACCCGTGCATCATTAGTAGGTAAGGCGACGGCCTCAACCCATTTAGAGACGTAGTCCACAGCAACCAATATATATTGATTTGAGAAAGATGAAGGGAATGGCCCCATGAAATCAATACCCCAAACATAAAAAAGCTCGACCTCAAGTATACTGTTGAGAGGCATTTCATTCCTTTTTGAGATGTTGCCCGTGAGCTGGCATCGATCACATTTCTTCACAAAAAGATAAGTGTCTTTAAAAAGAGAAGGCCAGTAGAACCCAGACTGTAGAACTTTAGCAGCTGTTTTAGAGGCACCAAAGTGTCCAGCGTAGGCTGAAGAGTGGCAATGCCCAAGTATCTGAGGGACCTCTTCTTCAGGAATACACCGCCGAATAATTTGATCTGGACCCCGTCTATAGAGAATGGGATCCTCCCAAAAATAGTGCTTCAAGTCAGAAAAATTTCTTCTTTTGATGACTTGAATAATCTGGCGGGATGATGGATTTGGCCAGGAAATTTATTATATCTGCAAACCATGGTGCTTTCTCCAACTGAAAAATCTGTTCATCTATAAACACCTCATTAATATCCAAGCTCTCGATCTGCTCTTCCTGCTCAAGTCTGGATAGGTGATCAGCTACTACATTCTCGCTTCCTTTCTTATCTCTTATCTCAAGATCGAATTCTTGTAGAAGTAATACCCATCTAATTAGCCTTGGTTTTGCATCTTTCTTGGCCAATAAGTACTTCAGGGCTGCATGATCAGTGTAAACTATCACCTTCGATCCGACAAGATATGATCTGAATTTATCAAAGGCATAGACTACAGCTAGGAGCTCCTTCTCAGTAGTGGCATAATTAAGCCGTGCCTCATTCAAAGTCTTGCTAGCATAGTGTATCACATGAAAAAATTTATCTTTTCGCTGCCCCAACACTACCCCAACTGCATAATCACTTGCATCACACATTAGTTCAAACGGGAGACCCCAATCAAGTGCAATTATCACAGGTGCTGAAATGAGCTTCTCTTTTAGAGTGTTGAATGCCAATAGACACTCTTCAGAGAAGACATAGGGCACATCCTTGACTAACAGAGTACACAAAGGTTTTGTGATTTTTGAAAAATATTTGATAAAACGACGATAGAACTCGGCATGTCCAAGAAAGCTTCTAATACCCTTGACAGAAGTTGGTGGCGGCAATTTTTCTATAACCTGAATTTTTGCTTTATCCACTTCAATCCCCTTAGCTGAAATTCGATGTCCCAACACGATGCCCTCTTGAACCATAAAGTGACATTTTTCCCAGTTGAGAGCCAAATTTGTGTCTTCACACCGCTGCAAAACTAGGTGTAAGTGCTCCAAGCACTCATCGAAGGATGAGCCAAATACTGAGAAATCATCCATGAATATTTCAATGAATTTCTCCACCATATCAGAGAAAATGGCCATCATGCAACGCTGAAAAGTGGCAGGAGCATTGCATAGACCAAAAGGCATCCTACGGTAAGCAAAGGTGCCATAGGGACAAGTGAATGTGGTCTTCTCTTGATCCTCAGGTGCTATTGGAATTTGATTATACCCGAAATATCCATCCAAAAAGCAGTAATGAGAATATCCAGCCAGTCTTTCCAACATCTGATCAATAAATAGAAGGGGAAAATGATCCTTCCTAGTAGCGGTATTGAGTTTGTGGTAGTCAATGCAAACCCTCCATCCTGTGACTGTTCTGGTTGGAATCAACTCATTCTTTTCGTTCTGAACCACAGTGATACCTCCATTCTTTGGTACTACTTGAACTGGACTGACCCAAGCACTGTCTGAGATCGGGTAGATTATCCCGGCATCCATTAGCTTCATGACTTCTCCTCGGACCACTTCTTTCATATTAGGATTCAGCCTTCTCTGACTGTCAATACTTGGTTTAAAATCATCCTCCATGAGGATTTTATGCATGCACAGAGTAGGGCTGATACCCTTGATGTCAGCAAATAGACCACCCAATAGCTGTTTTGTGTTCTCGAAGCACTCGGAGTAATTTTTCCTCTTCAAGCTTATTAATTGAATTTGCAATGATCACAGGTAAAGTAGAGGATTCCCCCAGGTAGGCATAACAGAGATGAGAGGGCAACTGTTTGAGCTCTATTTTTGGAGGCTGTTGAACAGAAGGCAGATGTTTTATAGAACCCGTGCCCAACTCCTCAAAGTGTGGTCGGCGTGTATATGGAGGATTAGCTTCAAGATATCTTGCGCACATCTCAACCTCACTAGAATCAGAGTGAGAGGATTGAGAATGCACAATGCAAGCCTCCAATGGATCTGATGGATTATGGAGATGAAAATTTTCATGCATGGCATCATCAACCACATCAACTTTGAAGCAGCTATCTGACTCGGTTGGATATTTGATTGCCTTAAAGACATCAAATGTGACCTGCTCCTCGCGAAGTCTCAGAATCAATTGGCCTTTTTGTACATCGATCAGAGCTCTTCCAGTGGCTAAAAATGGTCGACCAAGAAGAAGTGGGACATTTTTATCTTCTTCCATGTCGAGAATGATAAAATCAGCTGGGAAGATGAATTTGTCCACTTTTACCAAAAGATCTTCAACAACTCCTCTTGGGTGTTTAATAGACCGATCAGCCAGCTGCAGATTTACCGTAGTTGCTTTAGCTTCTCCCAAACCTAATTTCCTGAAAATAGAAAGCGGCATCAAGTTAATACTAGCTCCTAAATCACATAAAGCTTTATCAAAACAAAAATCACCAATGGTGCAAGGTATTGTAAAACTCCCTGGATCTTTGAGTTTAGGAGGTAGTTTATTTTGTAAAATAGCGCTACACTCTTCTGTCAACATCACAGTCTCATGTTCCTCCAGCTTGCGTTTATTTGAAAGGATGTCTTTCAAGAATTTAGCATAACTGGGCATCTGAGCAAGTGCATCTGCAAAAGAGATGTTGATATGTAGTTTCTTGAAGATCTCAAGAAATTTTTCGAATTGCTTGTCCAACTTGTGCTTTTGTAGCCTCTAAGGAAATGGGACTGGAGGATCATATGGCTTGATAGGAACGGTTGCCTTAACCTGTGGTGTGCCTGAACTCTCTTTCATAGCTGTTGTTTGCTCAGTCTGTACCACGTGTTCCTCATCAGTGGAAGGTACCACTTCTTCATTTGCAACTGATCTCTTGACATGGATCTCTGGTAACTGAACCCCACTTCTAGTAGTAATGGCTTTAACATGTTCCTTGGGGTTCACCTCTGTATTACTGGGCAAAGTACCTGGTGCTCTGCCTGATAAAGCAATCGCCATCTGACCCATTTGTGTCTCAAGATTCTTTATTGCAGCATCTTGATTTTGAATATTAATGCCTTGATTTTGAATATTAGTATCTATTTTGTGCATGAACTGTTCGGTCTTTTCGATGAATTTACCGAGAATTTCTTCTAGCGAAGTTCTCTTTTCTGGCTCTTGAAATTGTGATCTGAAATTACTCTGATTGTCCTTCCAAGAGAAATTTGGATGGTTTCGCCACCCTGGATTATATGTGTTGGAGTATGAGTTATTTTGTTGGCGCTGACCACCTTGAATGTAATCGACCTGTTCAGGCTGTGGTGATAGAATAGGATATTCTGATGTACTATGACTGGCTCTACATTCTTCACATGCTGATTTCTTTGTTTGCACTGCATTGGCTGAATATGACATACTTTTCCCTTTGTGTGCCAATGACTTTATCTGTGCAGACAGTGCTGTGAAAGTATCTACCTCATGTACCCCCGCAGTTCTCTTTTGTATAACTCTATCTGATGGCCAAATGGCAGTGGTGGTAGCGACTCTTTCAAACAAATCGAGAGCTTCAACCACTGTTTTGGTAGATAGAGAACCGTTGGATGAAGAGTCAATCATGCTTTCAAATGAAGGTAGTAGCCCAGCATAGAAATATTGAATTTGTTGCCCCCTGCCAACACCGTGATGAGAGCACTTTCTTAACATATTCTTGAATCTGGTCCACGCCTCATCAAAAGATTCTGTTTCTGACTGTTGAAATATGGAGATATCATGCTTCAACTTCGAGACCTTTGCTGGTGGGAAAAATTTAGTGCAGAACTTTTAGGCTAGATCATTCCAGGTGGTTATGCTGTCAATTGGTAGTGAGTCCAACCACTCAAGAGCCTTGTCCCGAAGAGTATGTGGGAACAAACGTAGCTGGATGGCGTCGTCTGAGATTCCTTGATACTTGAAGTGTTGACACATTTCCAAGAATCTTGAAACGTGTGTGTGTGGATTCTCATCGGTCCTGCCATAGAATTGGTGTCCATTCTGGAATAGATGAATGACATTAGTCTTCAGCTGAAAGTTCGGCTGCCCAAAAGGTGGGTAGACAATGCTGGATTGGCTCTGTATGATCTGTGGAGTCAAAAAGTCTCCAACTAGCATATTGTCTTCATCAATCTCTTGTCTTGCCCGAGCGATCTCGTTGTTCTGCATTATGTCTTGCTGTTTTTGTTCTTTTTGTTGTGTCTTTCTTGCTTCTCTCTACCTGCGATAAAAAGTGCGTTCGATCTCTGGATCAACTGGAATTAGAGACTCGTGTCTCTCACTTCGCATGCAATGGTCTGAAAGGAAGCAAAGCAAACACTGTAAATCTTAAAGAAATAAGTAATTAAAGCAAATAAAAAAAATAAGTTCGAATTAGTGTTAAAGTAATTGAACAGAATTAAAACTAAATTCCCGGTAACGGCGCCAAAAACTTGATAGCGATTTTATGTCTTTAATAATTCCGCAAGTGCACGGATCGCTCAAGTAGTAAAATGGATTTTGAGTCCAAGTATCGATCCCACGAGGATTTAGATAATTCAATTTAATCACCCTAACCTTAACCGAATCTAAAGAACTTTGAAAGATTTTGTGTTTTATAACTAATTGAAAGAATAAAGTGAAAAACAATTAAACAACTATTTCTCAAATAAATGAAAGATTAAGATTAACTAAAGATGAATTTAACTTTTAAAAAGGAAAAACACTAGAATTCCGAATCCACTTGTAGTTGTTATTTCTTCTATCTTGATTCTTGGTCTTGACAAATTAATTCAGTTATGAAGATCAATATCCCTAGATTGTTCAACAATTTCTTTCGAATAAAGTTAAACCTATTCATATGCATGACTCGACTATATTTCTATGACGAATGCGAATACAAATGAAAGCATTAAATTTCCATGGATAATTAAAGATCACCTAAAGCATAGCGGTATATTTCTATCCCCTATCGGACTTTAAGATAATTAAAATAGTGTCTAGCATGCTTTCGACCTTTCGATAGTAAAACATACCACAACAATCATACAATTACTACGTATATAATTGTAGATGCAAACAAGACAAAATTAATTATTCAAAACTATATTGAAGTAAAGTGTCAAAAACCAAGTCTCAAGATAAAAGAATTTAAACGACAAGTTTCATCGTAATTCTAGCGCTAATTAAACTAGCCTAGCATACTAATAATAAGAAAATAAGAAGGGGAAGAACACATGGAATTCATCACCTGGAAAAGAAGAAGACTTGAAAGAATAATTGCCCGTTGTTGATCTTCGTTCAATTCTTCAAAGAAGCAGTCTTGATCTCCGTTTAATGCATTCGTCTATCTTTTTCTCCCAAAAACTCAACAACCTATTATGAGTTAATAACTCATATATATACCACCTTAATGGTGCCCTAGAATATGCCAAAAAATATCCAGAAATCGTGGGCCAAAAGTTACCTAACTAGATTAGAATTCAAAAAAAGAAAAAAATCTCGCGCTGTCAAAATTTGATCCCAGGCGATCGCCCAGGGATGAGTTTTGTTCTCTGCTTGCTTTCAGGGAACCTGGCTGGGCGCTCGCCCAGCTATGAGTTGGGCGATCGCCCAGCTCACAACTTCCAAGTATGATGTTTTGATCCTCCAACTTTTCATAGTTTGTAATTTGGTCCTTCAACTTTCAATAGTCTTCAATGTGGTCTTTCATCTTTCAATAATCTCCAATTTAGTCCTTCATCTTTCAATAATATGCAATGTGGTCCTTCAACTTTTGATAATCTCCAATTTGTCCTTCAACTTTCAATTTATGCCTCTTTTCATCCATTCTTCTCCAATTTCTCACAGATGGGTCCAACACTGAAATGTAAAGAATAATACACCGAATTAAGTAGAAAATTACTAAAATAACGAATTAAAAGCTTAGTTTAAGGACCTGAATAAGTGCACAAAACGCACTTATCAAGACCCTTTTGAGTTTGGAGCCATTTTGGAAAAGGATGCCCCAAATTGCAATGTTTGAGGCGTAAAACTTTCAAATCGAAAAGAGGAACCCAATCAGATCTCAAGTTCAAATACAGTGAATTAAAGGATAAATCTAGCTTCACCAACTTGGCAAAGTTTGACAAGTGGTCTTCAGTGATAGTACCTTCCATCGAATTTGAATCGACATATAATCCATCAAACTGTGAAAATACACTCAAATTCGACAACAAATTTCCTTCAATTTGATTATGAGACAAGTATAAAGTTTTGAGACTCGAAGCTTGCCCAATGCTTTGCGGGATAAACCCTCTCAGCTGATTGTTGTTAAGTCTCAACTCGATTAAAGATGAAAATCTAGTGATGTCTGGGAAGGGACCGGAAAGTTGATTGTAAGATAAATCCAATGTTGAAATGTATGTCTCAGACAAATTGTGAAATAACACAACTAGAGGTTTGTTTAAATTATTTTTCGATATATCTATTGACCTCAAATGACTTAAATTTCCCAAAGATGTTGGAATCCCACCATGGAGCATATTTTCCATCAAATTGAGCTCGTGAAGAGAAATCAATTCCCCGAAGGCATCAGGAATAGGACCATCTAATTGATTACTAGAAAGGTCTACTCTGTAAGCGTATCTAGTAAAGTTAAACAACCACTGGAATGTGAAAGACGAAGTGAAATAATTTAATGAGAGATCGATGAAATAAAGAGAGGAGAAGGAAGAATTAACAAAGAAATCAATCGCAGATAGAGTGTTGTCATGAAGTTGGCAATCAATCAATGTCAAATTTTTCAACAAACGGAGCTTCATTATTTGTGGCAGCCAGTTGGTTTCATTAAGGTTAACACCAGTCAAGTCGAGATACATTAAGGAAGAGAGACGAGAAAGCCACTCGAGATTCTTGACTCTCAGGCCATTGTTACCAGTAAGTTCAAGCCTCTTCAGGTTGGTAAGGTTTCAAAGTTGACATGGAATGTTGCCAGTGAAGTTTGATATCAGAAGAATCAAGTCCGTTAAATTTTTCATGTAACCAATGAATTTCGGTATCTGACTTCCTCCAAAGTCCAAATAACTGAGGTCCAAATAATTTAAATGCTGCAACTCAAGCAATGAAGGACTAACCTTACCTCTCAACTGATACATTCTTTTCAGATCGAGCTGGATTACATGACCGGATTCATTATTACACTTGATGCCAACCCAATTGCAGCATTCCCTTTTATCTTTTCCACTTCCCCAGGATGAGAGAATGTCAACATCATCCATAAGGCCACGCTTAAACTTGAGAAGAGCTTGTCTTTCCCTCTCTATGCACATAACATCTCCAGAAGCAAATACTGAAGTTGGTTTCATGCACAAAGAAAATATAAACAGCAGCAAATTCAGTAGTTGATAAATCTTTTAAGCTCCATTACTTTTTCTGATATGATGTTTCAAGAAATATTGAAATTTCTGACTTCTCTGTGGTCATATATATGCAATGTTGATTATATATTTCCAAACATGGCACAAGTAGACACCATCCAATAATTTCTCCTAGCGTGCAGAATGGGGAAGACAGAGATATTCCAAGTCCACTACTATTGTGAAAATATTATGATTGCAAGTGTACAATATCGCACAAAAGTAATAAAGTGGACCTATTGAGTCCAGATTATCGTTTCCACGAAGACTATCTTATTTATATACTAGTTAAATTAATCTTTAGTGATTCATATGTAGAAAACACTTTTAAAAAGTAAACTGATTTGAGAGATTCTAACTAGAACTTAAGATATTCCAAAATAAGAAAAACAACGTAAAAACTTATGTGAAAGCTAAAATCAAGTTTTAATAAAATAAGATGGTTGAAGAGCTTGGACAAATGAATTCACCTCGTTCTCATCTCTAACTTCTCCTCTCAAGATTTGTTCCTAAAGTTGTATTCGGTCGAATTCACGAATTTACTCTAATTTACCTCTCTCGAGTTCAAATTAGTTCTATGTAATTAAGTCAACTTAGGCAGTCAGAATGGTCCTTAATTAGATGCATTAATTCTCCTAAGAATTCAATTCAGACCGCAGCAATAATAAAAGTGCATCTCTACCTTTTATCCAATTGCCGAATTTTACTACGTGGTCTAGATTAATAATTTGCTTCTCAGTTCATTACAATCCACAACATCAATGAAATAATGGCCAATCATTCAAAACATTAAGAAAAGAAGTAAAATCAACTACTTAAGCAATTTATAAATCAAAACTTGAGATTCGAAATTAAAGAATTAAACTTAGGCTACATTGTTCATCCAAACTAAATATTTAGCTACTCATGATTCGAGAGAAAGAGAAGATGAAGAGAATTGAGTACATAACTGGATCTTGAAAATAATAGAGGAAGAAACGCTGAATATCTTGTACCAAGAAATCTTTGTCTTCAAGCTCCAATCTTCAATTCCGCCTTTGTTCTTCGTCTCTTGGTATCTCTTTCTCTCAATATGATTTTTTACAAGATTTCATGACCCTTCATTATGAGTGTATCACTCATATTTATAGATCCCTCAAGATGCCCTAAAAGATCTCTAAAAATCCTTAAAATCGTGGATTATACGTTTCCTAATTGCTTTAGGACTCAAAAAAGGAAATAAAATAAAAGACAATTCGCATGCCAGAAATTGGCCTGGGCGAACGCCCAGGCATCATTATTTGCCTCAGCCGCTTCACAATGTAGCTGGGCGATCGCCCAGCTTTGAGCTCGGGCGTTCGCCCAGCTCTCTTTTCTTCGTATCTGCGCCTGTGGTCCTTCAAATTTTGATTGTGGTCATTTTAGTCCTCTTATTTATTCTTTTATTTCAATTTAGTCTTCTTTTATTTGCAATCCAAGTCCTTCAACTTTTGTATGTTTGCAAGTTGATCCCCATCTCCAAGTTTTCGTACACTTTCAGTCCTTTTCGCCTATTTTGCTTTGTTTTTCTCCAATTCCTTCAGAACTTGGGTTTTGACCTAAAATAATTAAATTAACTCACAATTAAGTAAAAAAATCACTTAAGAGCACTTACAATTGTCCACTTTTGATAGTCTAGATAAGTGTAAAATCACACTTATCAAATACTCCCAAACTTGAACATTTGTTTGTCCTCGAACATAACTATTTACTTGAACAATCAAACAAAATATATTATAACAGATAGCTTGCTGTATTTGCCTCATGTTTTTGACACAGTCAAACAATTCATACTAGAACTTCTAAATCATGCTACCAAAATCAATCAGTTTTACTTATCCAATGCTCGACAGATATATGTGTGTACGCATAGTCAATTCAATCACCATAAGCCTTTAGGTTGGTGATATTATGCCCCCAATGGTCAAATATTTCCTTTCTCGGTCGTAAGAATACACACCCCCAAACCGATATTCAATTTTCTCACCCTGGATATTAGCTCTAGAGTGACTCTCAAAACACTTATTCTTTCACTGCTCAAAATTTGGTTAGGTCTAGCCAATATAGTAGCTATCTAGATCTGTGATGATTCTTCCTTCATTGAGTGCTTTGACCATCAAGTTTTCACTAGGTAAGTCAAACCCACTAGTCATCTATATCCCCAAGTTATGCGCACAATGATTCGATCTTGCTTTTGCTTCATTTTTTTTTATCAACAATTTATATTGATATATATCTTATGTGTAAGACCTCACTCCCTTAAGCTTTCTAGATGACCCTTGTAGCGAGCTTTAGGCCGATAGCTCCCAGGTCTGTTAAATCTTAGGGCACCGAGTTTTGAGAACTCCAATGAACTTTATCACTCGAGTCAACTAGGCTACGAAGAGAGGTATAAGATAATGCAAGTGTCATGCCTTACATTTTTTTTTTTGCAAGATAGATAAGCGGGGAATAGATTCCTAGCATCCGGTCAATACCTAGATTCCACTTGGTAGCCAAAATACACTCCACACATGTATAATTCAAGCACAGAATCAACACCTATCTAAACAGTTTCTGCATTGGTTTAACCACCCCCAAACTATCCTTTCAACTGGTTAGGTAATTGAGTCATCAATTGGTGGTCTTGGTTTCACAACTTAGGTTCACTATTATTTCATTGTATTCTATTTGATATACCAACCAAATGTAGTGATATTCATGACTATTATGTTCACACTTAATCATATCTCACATGGATAAGTAAAGTCTATAAAACAAGCATAAGTAGCATAACCTAGTCATAATTCATGAATCTATAACAATTTCAAATATATATATCATCATTAGCCGACCAGACTATCCAACATACAAGCACACAACTAAAATAATTTTTTTTAAAATAACACACAAAAATAACAAAAATAATCAAAGTCACCCCCAAACTTAAAGTTCACATTGTCCTCAATGTGACAAAAGAAAATAGAATAAATAAAAAGGAAAGAGTTAACCCGAAACAAAAGGCGTGGAGACAACAATCGAACTTTTAGCTCATCAGTACGCATTGGATTGGAATGACGATGTGCAACCTGAAATATAAAAACTATAGTGATTAAATATACTTAATCACTAAAAATTGAAAAACGTGCTCTACTTTCTAATGCAGTCCTAGAAGTCTACATGCAATGCAATAAATATAGAAAAGATAGAAAATGGGTTGCCTCCCATTAAGCGCTCGAGTTATAGTCTAGAACTCAACTTTTTTTTTTTGGAAGTATCAGTTATGGAGGCTTGAATTGATCTTTGGAAGTCTTGCATTGCTTGCAATTGCCAGCTTTGCACGCTTTTTCCTTTGCTCTCCATATTTTAAATCGACCATTTTCATCTTTAATTGGTGCAACTAGTCCACCTCTATCCGGTTTGCAGTTTTCTTGGCCAATTGTTACCCCTTCATCAACTCTAAAGCACTTCTCGAGGTCGATTGGTTGCTCGGGTATGGTGTACATACTGAATACTGCTCGTTCATCCTGTACCCTCAAGATTAGCTCACCCTTTTCAACATCAATAAGGGCCCGACTCGTTGCTAAGAATGGTTGTCCCAAAATGACTGGTATATTGCAATCCTCTTCGATGTCAAGGACAATAAAATCAACTGGAAAGAAAAACTTTTCCACCTTGATAAGCACGTCCTCAACCACACCCCGTAGGTACCGTGCAAATGTTATGAATCTAATTGTAATTTTCTTTAATTGAAAGTAAGGGTATGTTTGTCTTTTTTATCAAATAAGGATCAATTGTGTACCAAAACACATAGGTTAGAAACTTTTCTGCCAAAAAAACAAACGTTATGGACCATTTCTGTACTAAAGATAAAAATTAGGGACCATTTGCCCCAATTTCCCTAAAATAAAAGCAAAAGAGAAAAGAGGAGGGGGGAGGGTTGGAAATTGGTGATTTTTTGGTACTTTTTTTTTTTTAACTTAAATGCAACAAAAGTAAACTTAGATGCTTCGTTTGAAAGGTAGGAGACGTAAATGCTCTATTTTGTGAAGATGCAGGGCCCAGTTGTAATTTTTCGTATTTTAATATTTTACTTAAGAAAAATCTTTTGACATCAATTAAGTAATGAGATTGATTGAATTATTAAAAAGCACCATCTTCGTATCCGTCCAATTGCAATCAACTCTAAGAGCATCTCCTATGTAATCCGTCTATTGTAATTTATGTGGTAGGTAAAATAGACGAACTTTCAGTCCATGTGGCACTACATCTACTAAATAGACGGTCAAATTATAAATTCGTCTCCAATGAGTTTCTGTATAAAATTAATATTACCGCTTATGTGGTATTAAATTTTTAAAATTGGCAGGTCTTTAGTTTATATTTTTCTTGTCTAGATTTTTTTTAATAAAATGCTGAGATTAATTTAAATTTGATGAGACAATCCGTCTAGAAGTCTGTCTATATTTAGACGGACTTCTAGACAGAGTCTATTTTTGGTGTGCTAAATCAGTTAGACGGAGTCCTCATCAACATGCATTGGAGAGGATTTTTTATAATTCCGTCTATATATACTTATGTGGCACATCTAAAAAATAATAGACGAAGTACATAGGAGATGCTCTAATATCAATTACTTTTCTAATATGAAAAATGCTATTAAATGCCAGGAAACTTGTCCTAAGTTGGAGAAATGGAAAATACTCAGATTGATTGAATTAAGGGAAATTGGCGCAAATTAGGCTTGAGCGTCGGGTGCATCAGTCTGGGTATTTCAATACCTAAAACCACCCATTAGAGTTCGAGTATTTCGTAAATGGAACTATTTCGGTTACATGTAATTATTGGAATCGAACCCGAACTGGAACCGTTGGTTCGGGTTTTGGATCGATTCTATTCTACCCATAATAATTTTTTTTAAAAAAAATCGTGAGTTAACAAAATGTTTTGAATAAAATTAAAATTGCAAATCCATTAACATTAAAGTACATTAGATATTAAAACAATTTCTGAAAGATATAAACATTAACTGAAAGAATAGACACCAAAATTGCAAACTAGTAAATTAAAGTTATAAAAAGAAAAATTACCTCTTAAAATTGAGGATTCGTTTCAATTACAGAGGAGTTTCGCATCCACCGTCTCACCGTGTGTTGAGCGAGAGAGAGAGAGAGGTGAGCGAAAGTGCGAGATAGACGGCATGTTTGTATTGAGTATATGAGCAAATAGCGATTGATAATTTGAGATTTGGGTAATTGGAATGAGTCAATTGAGTTTGAGTTTAAAAGTGATAGATTTTGTACTTTTATTTTGGGTCTTGGACAGTTAGATTCTTTTCTTTGGTACCGTGGTGTTGGGATATGGGTCATTGGGATAGAGTCAATAAATTGTAAACAATAATTTTATTTTTATAAATAATAACAAATTTAGTTCTAATCGGGTACTCACAGTTCTAGTTAAAGAACCAAGAATCGACCCGATCTGGTCGGTTCTCTGTTCCGATTTCTAATTTTATATTTTTGGAACTGGACTTGAACCTCCGGTTCTGGTTCTGTTGTGCTTCGGAAGGTTCAGTTCTGGTTAAAATGCTCACCCTAGCGCAAATGGTTTTTATCCTTAGCCCTCGTGCGGAAATCGTCTCTAATTTTTAATTTTTGGCATAGAAGTCCTTAACCTATGTGTTTTGGTGTGCAATTGGTCCTTATTTGAAGAAAAAGATTAATATGTCCTTATTTTTAATTAGATAAGTTTTTAACTGGATTTCTAACCTTTTCGAAAAAGTACAAATGGGTCAGATACTTTTATTTTTTAAAAAATTAAAAGAAACTAACAAATTGATAATATAGTAAATTATGTTGTATACTTTACAAACTATTATAAAGTATCTAAAATTTAAGCTCATAATTATTAACAGACGTGTTAATTAAAATTAAATTATTATTATTAAGTAATCATATTACTTAAAATTTAGACTTTAATTTCATCGTGACAAGATAAAAAGAAAAATAACTTTTTCACAAACTTGATGCTCAAATATTTTTATTTAATTGAGCTATTCGTTTATTAACTACAAATATTAGAAATTAAATTTTATTCATCATATTTTAGTTTATCGTTCAAAAACAAAGAACACATAATGTGTAAATTAATTTTTTTAGTATTTTATGTTAAAAAAACATAATAAGATTAGTTCAATGTCATAAAATTATATATGCCATTTAGTTATCTATTTAACTTAATTTTTATTCAATTTTTTCATATCACATAGCAATTATATATACCTAAAGCGAAATAATTTTATATTTTTATTTTATGAAAAATTTAATTGACACAACTATAGTGATATATATTTAATATGCTAAATTAAATATATATTATTTAATAAATGTATCGGACCTATTTGTAATTTTGCAAAGGTTAAAAATCAAATTAGAATTTTCTTTAATTAAATCTAAAGGTGTTTTTATCTTTTTTTTTTATCAAATAAAGACCAATTACGCACAAAAATACATAGGTTATATGGACTGTTGTGCAAAAAAAAAAAGGTTAGGAACCATTTCCACACTAAGAACAAAAGTTAGAGACCATTTGTACCAATTTCCCTTGAATTAGTATATAGATGCCGTATACTCTATGTTCCTACAACGACAACACAAAAATACAGAATGTGTGGTGTGGAAAGATTAATAACATGTTTGGGTGTGTTTTTTCTTGTTTACAAGCTGCTTAAACATTATATTTATCTACACATTTTATATGAAATACAACTTTTATCTACTTTTTTATGCACACATTATGTTGGACTTACCGTTTATACTCAATAAAAAAATTATCAAACAAGCATTAGTTCAACATGACGTGAAATTCGAGCATGATCGGAATCTCAATAATTCATTTAAGTCAATATTAAGGAACGGCAGTGGAGAAAAATGCAAAACACAAGGTATCGATATTAATTCGAGAAAGGCAAGTGCATAAATTTATTTTGAATTGAATGTTGCATTATATTGTTTGATTGAGCATCCTATGAAGTTCCTTAAATTGCTTTATGACAATATAAGCTGAGTATTTGCATAGAGAAGCTTAGATATACATAACTTTTATTTGGATCGATGATTAATTAGTCTTAAACCAGTAAACATAAGTTGACACTTTGTTCTGATAAGGACGTAGAATCAACTACACTATCGATTGGGTGAACATTCTGTCTTGACTGTAGGGATCAGGTCTCCAATAGTTGTAGGGACTCTAGTACACTTGAAAATGTATTGGACAGGCCATTGTGTAGAGTTTAATTCTATTTTTAGACCATGCGTATAGCAACCAGAAATTTTTTTTTGTCATTTAATTTCATGAAAAAAAAATTTAATTCTTCGCATTGCTACGAACTTCCCAATACGATTTAAAATATTTTAGTCACGTTAAATGTTATGCGTGTTTGCCTTAAATCTTATTTCACGAATATGAAATATTATTTATCAACGAGTCTCGTTAATTTTCTTAAATTGAATAAATTTTCTTGAGTTAATCTCATGAATATTTTTAGGCCAGCCGTTTAAATTAAAAACCAAGCAAACGTTAAATATTTATTTTGGCCCAATTTTAGTCCATTAATCTGCCCCTTTTAAATTAAAAACAGTCTCCTATTTACCCTAAAAGTCTCAATATTTATTTTAGCCCAAGACCCGGTTGATGTAGGCCACAAAATTTAGACAATAACCTGGCCACATATCTGCCCCAAACCCGACCCCAACATGCTAGAAAAACTGCCCCCTTGAAGCCAACTTTCAATGAATTTTTTTTTCCTTCACTACCAAACAGCCTCCCCTCCCCTCCCCTCCCCTCCCCTGCCAACTAGCCAACTAACTCACTCCCATGAAGTCCAAAAACTGCCCCACAACTTCTCCATTTTCTCCTTATTTTTCAGCCCTTCTCCACTATCTAAAAAACTGCGAATAACTGCTCCAAAGTCCCTCCGGATTTCGGCCCCTCCTGTCCCAATTTTCCTCACTTTTAAGCCACAAAATTTATTTCCGAGTTTTCCCCCATAATTCAGCCCCTTCAACCCCATTTTTCTCTCATTTTTTAGCCACCTAAATCAACTGATTTCCCCTCCAAAAGTTCCCAAATTTCGGCCCCATAAGTGCCCTTATTTCTTTCATTTAGTCCCAACAAAAAAACTCTAGAAATCCCCTCCTTGCACTCCATTTTCTGTCCCCCCCAGAATTTTAGCAACAAGTTACATTTTCTTTCTATAGTTTCCGCCCCTCCAAGACCCCATTTCCCCTCATTAATTCAGCCCTCAAAGATCACAACATCCATCCTCTTTTGCTGTCCATAATTTTCCCTGAAAGGTCTTCCTTTTTTCTCCTCCACAATCGATCTCCACCCCAATAAATATCCTCACTTAAACCTCTGCACAGCACACTAATTTTTTGAAACAAAAAGGCAAGCATGGAGTTATTTTTGAGGAAAGGTGCAGCCACATTTCATGTAGCGATCGGGAAAATTTTTTATCATTTAATTTCATGAAAATAAAAATCTTAATTCTTGGCATCACTACGAACTTCCAAGTATGATTTGAAGTATTTTAGTCACATTAAATGTTGCGTGTTTGCCTTAAATCTTGTTTGATGAATTTGAAATATTATTTATTTCCAAGCCTCGTTAATTTTCTTAGATCTAATAAATTTTCTAAGTTAATGTCTTGGATATTTGTAGGCCAACAGTTAAATTAAAAACCTCGCAAATGTTAAACATTTATTTCGGCCCAATTTCAGTCCAATAATCTGCCGCTTTTAAATCCAAAAAATGGTCCCTTGTTGAGCCCAAAAGTCTCACCCGTAATTTGTCCGAAACCCGGTTGGTTTAGGCCCCGAAAATCTAGAGAATAACTCGCCCACCTAGCTGTCCCAAAACCGACCCCAACCTACCAGAAAAACCATCCCCCTGAAGCCATTTTCTCAGTGAATATTTTTCCCACTCCATTACAAAACAGCTCCCACTTTAACAAGAAAAACCGCCCCATACATGACCACAACCATTACCCATCTAAAACTTCCCCACAACTTCCCCATTTTCCCCTCACTTCTTAGCCATTAAACCACCTACTTTTGCCCCCAAATTTTCGCCATCTTAAAGCCCCCTCCCCCAACTCACCTTCATTGCATTCACAAAAACATTAATTCAACATTTCCCCATTTTCACTCCTCAATTTCGGTCCCAACAGAAAGCAGTTTAGTCTGGTGTTTTCTTTCACTTTTCAACAAACTAAAACCCATTTCCTTCATCATTTATCCTCTCTTTTTGTCCAGATTTTGGCCCCCATAAGTCCCCCTTATTCCCTTCATTTCAATCCCAACATAGACTCCAACTTTCTCCCTTTTTGCACTTCAGTTACGGGCCCCAGAATCAGCAACAAGTCTATTATTTTTACTCCAGATTCGGCCCCAAACATCAGCACTAAATATCCACAAAACTTTCACTTTTCAGCAAACTAACACCCATTTCCATAATCATTTATCCCCCTCTTTTTGTCCAGATTTCGGCCCCCATAATCATTTCAATCCCAACACAGACTCCCACTTTTCTCCCATTGCACTCCAGTTTAGGCCCCCAAATCAGCAACAAGTCTATTATTTTACTCCAGTTTCGGTCCCCAAACATCAGCACTAAAAATAGAGCAAAAACGTTTATCTTCCCTACTACAATTCTCGGCCAGCTGGAGTCCACAAACCTTGCACTTTTTCCCCTCGATTTCAGTCCATACCATACTTCATAACAGAACAAAATTTCAGATTCGTCCCTTTCTTCTCCCCTCTAGAAACCGTCCATTTACCCTTTCATTCTCACCATTCTCCAAATCTCATTTCTCTTCAAAATAAGCCCTAAAATGCCATGAAAAGTTTTCTTTTTCCTTCTCCAAATTCTACATCTACTTCATCTATTATACACCTAAGTCTTCCTTCAACAAACAATTTTTCATAAATAAAAAGGCAAGGGTACGAGTTTTGATTTTTGGAAAAGTGTGGATTTATTTCAAGGAAGGAACATCTACATTTCATCTACCAATTCAACTTCAACAGAAAATCTGAACTTTCAAGGTAGTTTTTAGACTACAAAATTTTATGATTTCATAATGTTTACACTTATGTCCATTATGTTTTGGCATTGAAATAATCGAGCCTTTTATTATGTAAATTAAGGTACAATGTTTGAATATGTTTTAAGGTTGTAAATTTGAAGAAAAACCTAATTTATCTCAATTTTCCGATTTGGAAATTCCATCTTCAATTATTGAAATTTTTAGCATTCTTCCATGATTTCACATCACAACTTGCTATATAATGCCAATTTTTGAGTGAAATTAGTGGCAATTGATATATTTATAATTTGTCTGTTAGTAGGATTTATAATCACTTTAAAATCACGTCGTATGAATATACTATGACCGTTTTCCCGACAGCGTTACACCTTGATATCAAAGCGCGTTTTTACTTTTTTGTAGACTCGCAGAAATTTTAAAATTTTTATTATACTTGATCTTTATTTTATTTTGTCAAGTCAAATTTTAAATGATTCGTATCTTAAGGATTTAGCATCGCTAATTGCCATCGCCATTGTCAAGTCGAAATTTCTGCTCTTGTGTTCAACATCGTCTGATTTTAGCCCATTATCATCCAAACCCGAACTCAAATTCAAAAAGACCCTTTTTGTGATTTTGAAGTTTCCACAACACCATACTCTGTTTTAGAATCACTAGTAGTGATTTTTGCAGCCAAAAATTGTGCACGTGGAGACACCAAGTAATCAAATGACTCGTTCTGCCAACGTTACAAAAATTTATCATTTCCCCAACTTCATATGTAACACTTTACAAAGAAAATATTATTATACAGGTACCATATATATATATAACATACTTTAGAACAAGTCAGCCAATGCAAAATGACATATTAGTTACACATGAAGATAATTTTGTATACCGTGTAATACACCAGGAACAAAAATACGTAACGTAATATTGACAAAGTAAATGTTTAACTACCAAGTCAAGTTTCGTTGACCAAGTCATAAATAGAGTTTCAAGTTAATTAGAACTTAAAATTGATTATCCTAAACTATCTAGAAATCTTAATTGCATGCATTAGAACTCGAACAAGATAGACTTAGGTCTATCTATAGCTTTTCTAATAAAAATTTCTTTTTCCTGTTTTGTACGAACTAGTTTCCAACAGTTCTCTCATCATGGGAAAATGAAGAAGATAAAAGGGAATGTTGCATGTAGAGGTAGAACTGGTTGCCTAATCCTCCTTGATCTGCATAAACAGTTTTTGGAAGGTAAGTTTAGTCTTGCATTTTTTAAGTTAGACCGTTAGAATTATTTTGGAGGAAGTCAAATTCCAAATTAAATTCATTGTTACATTCAAGACATTAAGACAATGGAAACTTCATTCTACAAATAA
Organism: Forsythia viridissima; assembly: GCA_030279155.1. Classification (NCBI taxonomy): domain Eukaryota; kingdom Viridiplantae; phylum Streptophyta; class Magnoliopsida; order Lamiales; family Oleaceae; genus Forsythia; species Forsythia viridissima. The sequence goes on along the minus strand of CM059036.1, from coordinate 28,082,175 downwards.
TATATTCCAACCCCAAATATAAATTTCCCGTTTGGACCTATGAATGGTTTTAATTTTATGTGCAGTGGAAAACATCAAGGGCACAAGAAACTTACAAACTAATACTTAAAACTTTCAGGATTTACCGGTGATACCCGATGACGCCGTAAACTATTTGACCAACCTATTGTATTCCAAAAATTATGATTTTTTTACCAAAAACGACTACTAAAAATTGCCTTTTCACCAACGGGAATTTACCAACGGATTATTTCCATTGGTAAGCAGCAACGGATTATCCGTTGGTAAAAGTGATGACCTTTCACCTACGGTAATCAGCAACGACTTTTCCGTTGGTAAAAGTAATAACGTTTGACCAACAGATTTTCAGTGCCTAAAAGAATAATCTTTATTACTTACGGTTTTGTGTATGTGATATTAATGAGCATGCTAGAACAAAAATTGTTTCGACCTTTCCCTTACGGAAGATCCGTAGGTGTCGAGTAATTCATATGGCCAAACAATATTTCGACCTTTCTCCAACGGATAATTCGTAGGTAAAGAACAATTCATAACCACCTAGCACATCAAGAAAAATGATATCAAAATATCAGAATTTTATCAATTCATTTGTTACTTGAAACAGGTGACCAAATTCACCTGAAAAGTATCCCTCGGGTATAACCGGCAGCCTGGGAAAACAATCATAATTAATATGTCTGACATAATTTTAAGGTGATTCTAAATTTTCCAAACATCCAACTCATAAACCTATCAACCCAACTAATTTCACTAAAAAATTTGTCATAACTAGGTACGAAATTTTAGTTGCTAATTTCCACCAACCCCTTCAATTTGGAATGTAAAATATATGTTTGGGAGCCTGAGTATTTCGAAGAAATACTCCGTAGTACATCAACATGTAAATGAGAAGATTATACACAAACACATACACGACACGCCAATGTTGGATAAAATTCGACATGTGGGGCCAAACATATATATATTAAAATGTGTGGTGCTATCTTAAGGTTTTAGTCAATAAAGTGATCCACTAAAGACTATTTTGACCTAATGGGTATTAAGTGTCATGAGATTAAAGTGTAGAGACGGATACAATGTTTTAAATTGATGAGGGGTCAATTTAATTACATTGAAACATAATAACTACCCTGCAGTTATTTATACAGGTCATGGTCCCCAATTGAGCGTGGCTTTTCATATCTCTATGTATCCCCATCAGCAAGAGAGAGATACTAAGGAGAAAACCACGGATCAATTGAAAGACCATAACCCCGTTCAATCAAACAAAATCATAGACTTAGGTACGCTTCTGCTTCAGTCTCGATCTTGATAATTAGAGCATGATGTTCTTGAATTATAGATGTGTAATCATCTGTTTATAAAGTAAAGTAAATTTCTAACAAGTGGTATTAGAGCCACCTTCATGTTGAATTATCAGATTTATATTTATATGGACATGATGCGCATTTTCTGAAATTTTCGTAATATTAATTTATAATATGCATCGTGTTCGCCTTTGGACAAATTGGCAATAAGGTTTTAATTGAAAATTATGATTAAACCATAACATTCTTTTTTTGAATATGGGATTTCATTTTTTCGCAATCTATGAAATTGATTTCATCGAATTGGGATTTTGTGTATTGTGGTCGGATTTTGTGGTTTGTTGGTTGATGTTGAGATGGATTCCGTCGGAGGAGGAAGGGACACGCAGCGTCGGAGATGGCGCTGCGGGCGGGTTGCAGCGTCGCTGTTTGCGACGCTGCGTGTGGGTTTGCAACGCCGGAGATGGCGCTGCAGTGGGGTTCGCTGGCATGTGGCGCCGCGATCTCCGTCTCGTTGGTGGTGGCGGCGGCGGCGGCGGCAGCTAGGGTTTCAAACCCTAGCTGTTGCGTTTTATGGGCCTAGGGATCTCTTGCGGAAATTAGAAGTTCTAAAGGGATGGTTTGCAATTTGTGAAAATTTGGTTTATTTATCCTCTGGTCCTCTTGCTTGTTCTCTCATAAAACTTAAACCTTAAAGTTATAAAATATTTTAAATTGGCCCTTTAGACTTCTGAATTTGTAAAATCAGTCCCAACAGTTTTGTAATCACTTAAGTTGGGCCTTGTGAAGTTCTAAATGTTATGATTCAGTCCCTAAGGTTTAAGTTTTTAATAAATTGGTCACTAAATTTTTGGTAAAATTCCAATGTAGTCCTTCAAGCTTAAAATCTTTCATAATTGGCCAATCATGTTTAATTAAATTGCAATTTAACCCCAACTTAATGATTACTTAATCCTAAAGCATTGAATTTCACAATTCAAATCCTAAAGTCTTAAATATATGTAAAACAGTCAATTCAGGTTCAAATTTTGATATGGCGGACTCTTTTGAGAAATATAATATTCCAAAGTGAATTAGTTGAAGCAACATGTTGCCAAAGCAACATCTCTTGTGGAAATTAATTAACTTAGAATATTAGAAGGTTTTGTGTGTGTGTTGTTCATGCGGATATTGATCGGCCCAAAGGAAGGTCAATGTTTGGCTGGAATTTCACATGCACCTGTGGTGATAAACGCGTGACGATTATTTAGTTTAACGTGTGATCAATAAATCGATCCAAAGAAAGGTTTATTGATTGACATGTCTTATTGTCATTGTTTGATTGCTACATCGAGGTACCACTTACGAGTCAATGTTTCTGTCCAAGACTAAATATTGATATTGTGCTAGGTATCTTGTGATGGGCCTTACCAATATATTTGAAATTACTATTTGCATAATAAGTACTAATGTAAGCTTTTTTCAACTTATTCTCTATACAGCTAATTCATCTACTTCTATAATATCTGCAAATATCAATTCAATCTCCATGCTTAATGGGACAAACTTCAAGGATTGGAAAGAGAACGTTCTAATTGTTCTTGGCTGCATGGATCTCGACCTTGCTCTAAGGATTGAGAAACCTGCTTTTCTTACGGATGCAAGTTCACCTGATGACAGGAGGAACTTTGAGAAGTGGAAACGCTCAAATCACATGAGTCTAATGATCGTTAAACGCGGTATTCTAGAAGCCTTTAGGGGCGCAGTATCTGAGGAGGTAACTGATGCCAAGGAATTCTTTGTTGAAATTGAAAAGCGTTTTGCAAAAAACGATAAGGCTGAAACAAGCACGCTTCTGCAAAGCTTGATTTCAATGAAGTATAAAAGCAAGGGGAACATAAGGGAGTACATCATGCAGATGTCTCATACTGCTTCAAAACTTAAGGCACTAAAGCTCGACTTGTCTGATGACTTGCTCATGCATTTAGTATTACTATCGCTTCCTGCACATTACAATCAATTTAAGGTCAGTTACAACTGTCAAAAAGAGAAATAGACTCTAAATGAGCTCATTTCATATTGTGTGCAAGAGGAAGAAAAGTTGAAGCAGGACAGAACTAAAATTGCTAACTTGGCAAGTACATCTAAAGATAAGGGCAAGAAAAGAAAAATAGAATATGAAGCTGCTAAGGGTCCAGAACAGAAGAAACCACATAAAGACAAAGAGGGTTGTTTCTTTTGCTAGAAGCCTGGACATTTAAAGAAGGATTGTACCAAATATAACGCTTGGCGTGCAAAGAAAGGTACATTTCTTAATTTGGTCTGTTTTGAGGTTAATTTAGCTTCAGTACCTAGAAACACTTGGTGGTTAGATTCTGGTACTACTACTCACATAAGTGTTTATATGCAGGGTTGCCTGTTCTGTCGAAAGCCAAATGATGCTGAAAGATTCATCTTTGTGGGCGACAGAAAATCGGTGGAAGTTGAAGCAATAGGCACTTTTAGGTTATTGTTGGGAACTGGTTTTTATTTGGATTTGAAAGACACTTGTTGTACCGTCGTTTAGACGGAATTTGGTTTCTATTTCCTTATTGGACAAATTTGGATATCATTGTTCTTTTGGAAATTGTCAGTTTAGTCTTTCTTTAAATTCAAATATTGTTGGTACTGGTTCATTATGTTCATACGATAACTTATATTTGCTTGATACTATTGCATCATATAATGAAACCTTGTGGAATCATGTGGTACTAAGAAAAAATTAAATAAAGAAAATTCGGCAAAATTATGGTACAAGCGCTTAGGTCATATCTCAAGAACTAGAGTTGAACGACTTGTGTCAGTTGGCATTTTGGATTCCCTGGACTTTATGGGCTTTGATGTTTGTATTGATTGTATCAAGGGAAAACAGACCAAAACAAAAAGGTTAGGTGCCAATAGAACTTCAGACGTCTTAGAATTTATACGCACAGATATTTATGGACCATTCCCTACGGCTTCTTGGAATGGTCAACAGTATTTTATATCATTCATAGACGATTACTCACGTTATGGACATCTATATCTTATTCATGAAAAATCTGAGTCACTGGACATGTTCAAGGCTTTCAAAGTTGAAGTTGAGAATCAACTCAACAAAAGGATTAAAAGCGTTAGGTTTGATCGTGGTGGTGAGTACTACGACAGATATGAAGGTTCAGGTAAACAACGTCCAGGACCATTTGCTAAATTCCTAGAAGAATGTGGAATCGTCCCACAATACACCATGACAGGATCACCTAGCATGAATGGTGTAGCTGAAAGACGAAACAGGACTCTTACGGACATGGTAAGGAGTATGATTAGTCATTCTACTTTACCAAAATCACTCTGGGGAGAAGCATTAAAGACTGCATCTTATATTCTGAATATAGTACCAACTAAATCTGCTGCTAAAATACCTTATGAGCTTTGGACAGGCAGAAAACATGTTCTAAAGCATTTCCACATTTGGGGATGTCCAGCTGAGGCTAGGTCTTATAGGCCACATGAAAATAAATTGGACTCCAAAACTATAATCAGCTACTTTATTGGTTATTCTGAGCGATCAAGGGGCTACAAATTTTATAATCCCACACTCAAGTTAATTTTTGAAATAGGAACTGCAACATTTTTTGAGGATGTTGAGTTTGGGGGGAGAAATAAGGTTAGAGACATTGTCTTTGAGGAAGAAACTGAGGAATGATCGATTTCGATTCCTACTATTACTTTTGACAATGTGCATGTTTCTATACCTGTCATTGATCAAGAAGTATATCCGAAACCTCAGCAAGATAATGTTGAAGAACCTCCCATCCAAAATGAGGTAATCATTCCAGAAGAACAAACTCAACAACCTCAAGAACCAATACCATTAAGGAGATCCACTCGAGAAAGGAAAAATGCTATTTCGGATGATTGTATAGTATTTCTCCAAGAACATGAGGAAAATAATGGAATGATGGAAGATGATCCAATCCATTTCCATCAGGCCATGAAGGGTTCTGATTCTCAAAAGTGGATTGATGCTATGCAAGACAATAAAGTTTTGGATCTTGTCCCATTACCAGAAGGTGCGAAGCCCATTGGTTGTAAATGGATTTTTAAAACCAAAAGGGATTCGAAAGGTAATGTGGAAAGATATAAGGCCCGTCTTGTAGCTAAAGGCTTTACACAAAAGGAAGGCATTGACTTCAAATAGACTTTCTCTCCAGTTTCAACGAAAGACTCTTTTAGGACAGTCATGGCACTTGTTGCACATTTTGACCTTGAGTTACATCAGATGGATGTTAAGACATCGTTTCTCAATGGAGACATTGATGAGACGATCTATATGGTGCAACCAGAAAACTTCGTATCAGGAGACTCGAAGAATATAGTTTGCAAATTAAAGAAATCTATCTATGGACTCAAGCAAGCTTCCCGTCAGTGGTACTACAAATTTCATCAAGTGATTATCTCGTTTGGTTTTGAGATAAATATTGTTGATGATTGTGTATATCACAAGTTTAGTGTGAGTAAGCATATTTTCCTGGTTTTGTATGTTGACAACATACTGCTTGCCACTAATGACATAGGCATGTTGCACAAAACCAAGAGGTTTTTGTCAAGGAATTTTGAGATGAAAGATCTTGGGGACGCCTCTTTTGTATTAAGGATTCATATACACCGGGATCGCTCTCAGGGTATTCTTGGATTGTCACAAAAGAGCTATATCGATAAATTTCTTAAAAGGTTTGGCATGCAGGATAGTAAACCAAGGGACACGCCGGTTGCTAAGGGAGACAAATTTAGTCTCAATCAGTGCCCGAAAAATAATCTTGAAGTTAAGGAAATGCAGAAGATTCCCTATGCATCAGCTGTTGGGAGTCTGATGTATGCTCAGGTTTGTACACGTCCAGACATAGCATTCATTGTTAGAATGCTGGGCAGATATTTAAGTAACCTTGGGATGAATCATTGGAAAGCAACAAAAAGGGTTATGAGGCACATGAAGAGAACAAGAGATTGCATGCTTACATATAGCAGATTGGATCAGTTAGAGATCGAAGGGTACTCCGATTCTAATTTTGCAGGATGCCAAGACAGTAGAAGATCCACATCAGGCTGCATATACCTGCTAGCTGGATGAACTATTTCCTGGAGGAGTGCTAAGCAGACACTCGTAGCTTCTTCCACTATGGCAGCGGAGTTTGTAGCATGTTATGAGGCATCTAATCATACGATATGGCTACGAAATTTTATCATTGGGTTGCTCATTCTGAATGTCATTGAAAGACTATTAAAGTTATATTGTGACAATAACTCTGCAGTGCTATATTCTAATAACAACAGGAATTCAACTAAGTCAAAACACATTGACATTAAGTTCCTGGTTGTGAAGGAAAAGGTACAGAGTGGACAGATTTCCATAGAACATATTGGGACAAACTCCATGATTGCGGATCTGCTTACTAAGGGATTACCACCCAAGGTCTTTCATGAGCACACTGCTCGTATGGGTGTTGTATTTTTTGAAGATATCATGTTTTAGTGGGAGTTTGTATTTTGGTTGCTTTATGTTTGGTTTTGAACACATTTGTGTATTTGAATAATTTTCTGTACAGAAATAAAGTATTCAGTTCATTCCACTCTATTACATTATGTTTGGTATTGATCTCACTTAAGGAATAAAGTCGGACCAATTGAAAATAGACATGTTTGGATCACATAACATGTAATTTTTATACTACACTCTCATGATTGATCTATGTCATTTGGTTGTATTGGTGTACAAGACCATTGATGGATTTAGTTACGATTAATGTAACGAAAGTTGCTTTGATCCTACATTGATATGACTGATGGACGAGATTGTTTGGAAATACCCTTAACAGTGATAGCAAAATTTTGAGCTCATAAGGTTGTGTACATTTGTAAGGATACATGTATGGCCCAGTAGGAGATTGTTGGATAAAATTCGACATGTGGGGCCAAACATATATATATATATATATATATATATATATTAAAATGTGTGGTGCTATCTTAAAGTTTTAGTCAATAAAGTGATCCACTAAAGGCTATTTTGGACTAATGGGTATTAAGTGTCATGAGATTAAAGTGTAGAGACGGATACAATATTTTAAATTGATAAGGAGCCAATTTAATAACATTGAAACATAATAACTGTTCTGCAGTTATTTATACAGGTCATGGTCCCCAATTGAGCGTGACTTTTCATAACTCTCTGTATCCTCATCAGCAAGAGAGAGATACTAAGGAGAAAACCAGGGATCAGTTGGAAGACCATAACTCCGTTCGATCAAACAGAATCATGGATTCATGTACGCTTCCGCTTCAGTCTCGATCTTGATAATTACAACATGATGTTCTTGAGTTATAGATATGTAATCATCTGTCTATAAAGTAAAGTAAATTTCTAACAGCCAAATGCCATAGGTTCATAAGAAACATCAATTTAGTAACCAGTTCAACATTTCTTTCTAGTGATTATCTTCAACAACAAATCATTTTAGCTGATTACCTTCAATCACCAACATCTTGTTTCCAACATAGATGTGCTATATCATACTAGATAAATAAATAAGCATTAGTCGAGGCGTAGAAAATGTTGAAAGTAATTAACACATTCATGCATGTATTAGGTGGGTGATAAGTGTATTTTGTGCACTTATTCGAGCTTTAAAACTAAGATTTTGTTTCGTTATTTTATTGATTCTCTACTTAATTTAGTGTATTGTTCTTTCTATTTCACTTTTGGACTCGTTTTTAAGCAAGTAGGAAGAATGGATGAAAAGAGCAATAAATTGGAAGATGTTTAGGAAGTACGATGACTCAATTGCACTCAATTGAACCTTGAAAGACCATATTGGAGGCTATTGGAAGAATTGAGGACTAAATAATCCAAAATCCAAAGTTGGAAGACTAACAGCCGTAGAGGAAAAATCTTAAAGTTGGGCGAACGCCCAGCTACATTGTTTCCCAACAGAGAAGACTTTAGTAGCTTGGGTGATCGCCTAGTGCATTTTATGCCCCAGCTAGATTTTGTTACCTTTTTGAGTTCGATTCCAATTAAGAATTCTTTTGGGACATGATTTTAATGATTTTTTGGGATTTTTTGGGACACAATGAGGATGCTATATATATGAGTTCTTAACCTAAAAATAAAGAGTCAAATTATTAGAAGAATTCAATAAGAAAAACAAGAAACGAAGATCAAGATCCACTATTTCAAGTTTTCTTCTTATCCGGTTGATGGTTTTTATATTTTCTTTTTATTTTCTTCTTATTAGTATGCTAAGTAAGATTATTTTGTACTAAGATCATGATGAAACTTGTATCATGAACATTTACTTCTTTGAACCTAGTTTTTTTTTTTTTTAATATTCAAGCATGTTTTTAATTTTGAATAATTGATATTAATTTCTTTTTCTCTATAAATATATGCGCAATTGTTGTATAAGTTTTGTGGCTCATTTTACCATTGAGAGATCGAAAATAAATTAAACATAGTATCAATTGTCGTAGAGTCCGATAGAGGATAGAGATATACTACTATACTTTACGTGATCTTTAAGTATTCATAAATTCCAATGCATTATTGTATGTTTGCATCCGTCATAGAGATATAGTCGGGTCACAAATAGGGATATGTTTAATTTTACTTGAGAGAAATTGTTAAACAAATTAGGAATATTGATCTTCATAATTAAATTATGTTATTAAATTAAACGATTCGGGTTAAAGGGGATTGATATAAGTGGATTCGAGATCCTATTACGCTTTTATTTCTCATATCAAAGTAATTTGGCGTGAACTCAATCTTTTAATTATAATTATTTAATTATTTTTAGTTAATACTCTAATTAGTTTTTAGGCAACAAAACTTCAACAGTTAATTCGATTAAGTTAAGGTTAATTTAATTGAATTGAACTATTTAAATTCTTGTGGGTACGATACTTGGACTCTAAAATCTATTATAATACTTGTGCGATCCGTACACTTATGGTACAAAATAAATTGACAACAGTGGGTTTCTAATATCTTTTAATTAAATTATGAAGACTAAAATAAACTATTAAAAAGTTCTGGTCACGTTCTCAAAATATTTAGTGAGCAAGAATAAATATCCACATCACATATTCAACTTGACTTTTCTGAACATAACATTTTATCATGACCGAAACGAATATAAAATTCATATATATAAGTACTACAAGAAAAATTGATTTTTGCAACAGGCAGAAAACGTTGCCGTAAGTCTTTAGCAACGTGCATTCGTATGTTGTGTCCTTTGATGTTGTCAAAAAGTAGACATCAGCAACAGCTAATATCCGTTGTTAAAGATAAAAAGTGTGTTGTCATATATGTTTTGGCAACGTGTATATAGGTTTTAACAACATATATTTGTTTGTAGTGGTAAAAATGAACTTGTAGTCTTTTAATAACGTTCAGTTGAACGTTATCGTTTTTTAACAACAGTCAATGCACGTTGCTGTTTATTGACGTATGGTCTTTTCACAACGTTCTACCATACGTTGTCGTTTCTTTTTAACAACAATTTATGCACATTGTCTTTTATGTTTGGCTATTTTTTTATTCCAAAATAAAACGTTACAATGGTGTATGCAACATGTGAATATTAATGATCTTTAAGACAATCACATCAAACTAGTTAAGGTAAAAACATAAACGTAAGCTTAAACGACAAGCCACGTAATATATTCCATAATGTCCCAACAGAATACAGAAGATAACAATTTAGATAGCAACTTTACACGAGCAATAGAAAATTCAGATCAGCATCTTAATATTTAATCAAGCCCAAATTCTTTAACCAAGGAAGCATTTCTGTTAGACCTTCTTTGAAGCTTCTCGGTTATAATCCAGCTCCGCTTTGGCCTTCTCACAACTGTAAGCCTACTGATGTCCGAGAACATCAACAGTCTGTTCAACAGAGCAGAAATAGATCAAAAGATGCCATAACTATGGCCTAAATGGGAACCTCATAATAAACATAGAAGCCAGGAGGAAAATCACAACGAGACATCATTTACTAAGATCTTAGCATATTTGGAGAGCTAAGGATCTTGAAAATCATACATACATGAAATGCTAGAATAAAGATCTAAATATGGATGGTCGCAGAAGTAGCACTAGATTGTATGTTCAATTTGTTCTAGGAGTGATGATGGGGATTGTGCGCCAACGGTGATGGCCTAGTGATCCTTGTAACGATATAGAACAGTCAGCAAGCAGTAGGTCGGAGAAAACTCGAATGTAGTATTGTCTCTCAGCAATAAGGTGGAGAGGGACACAATGATGTTACTGATGCAGCATTATGGGACAGAAACAAGTACACATTGGAAACTTAAGGAATTCCAACCTTTATATCAGCTTGTCTTTCCTATATTTCGTAAAGGTTCATGTAGCATAAGTATTTATACGAATTCCCAAGTCCAAATTATTGAATTAAACAAGTAACATGAAGATGTCTCATTCTGCCAAGTGTAAAACAAGCAAAAAAAGCATCAAAATCATCACTGATCTCAAGGTTTGAAGTAGCCTGTATCATTTACTATGTACTAATGCTTGTGACCTCAGTCTTCTCCTGCTTAGTGATATATGTATTCTTTATCTGAGATTCATTGCATAATGGCAACAGAGCGAATGAAAGCATACTTATGGGCCATAAAAGACAGGCAACCTCATGATTTTCCAGCCTTTAGTTATTGCCTATCGAAGATATAAACAAAACTTTACTAGATCAACGGATCACATATGCTGATCAGTATCAATAATCAGTAGTGGTAGTAAAAACCAGTTTCACAACAGAAATTGCAGTAGTACATACCGGGGGACTGACTATGGGAAGCTTCCCAGTTATTCTGGTGCCCAAAACAGATAGCTGTCCATATACCTCAATCATAAACAGTGGGATGGTGAACTGAGGTTTTGCGTCTGAGTGATGATAGCAGCTAAATCAAAAACATCTCTGAATAACATATTTTCTCCTGTAAGAAGATACCTTTCACCTGGATGACCTTTGTTCACTGCATCAATGTGTCCCTGAACTACATCATCGACGTCACAGAAAGAGAACTTGTCATTTCATGTGCCTACATATCCAGGTAGCCGTCCATTAAAGCGTTCTACAAGCTGACAGAAAGAAGATACGGTCAATTCATAGACTCTTCAACCAAATATGAAGTAGACACATACCAGGGATGATCATCAAGTCCATTACATTTCATTAATTCACATTAAAGTTTAATCAACATTCATATCAACACATAAGCAGAAAGAACTAGTAGATGCAGATGAAAAATGAGACACAATGATGAATTTTATCAAAGAGATTGCAGTTATTCTACACCCAGCTTGAAAAGGGAAACATAGTTAGCCAAGTAACTTGATAGACCTCCTATACGATTCACGTACGCAAAGCGGAGAAATAAGCAAGGCCAAGGATAATCAACAAATAAGACGAAAATGAGAGTCTGCTTATAATCTTCAATTTTCAGCGTACAAGTCATCAGTTGTCCATTTCAGCTTATCAGTCAGTTAATACAGAAAATGGGAGATGTGATGCAGGGGAGGCAAACATTGAAGAGAGCATTAGGCCTCTCGAAAGCCTAGCACCCATTGAGTTTTCTTCAAATTTTGTTTAAACTGTAATGATTATAGCAATACAATACTTTACAATCCGAATCAAAAAAGTTCTGTACAATTCTGGAAGAAAGCAGCACAAAGAATTGAAGCAATGAACTCAAATAACCCAATCCAATCATAAGTGAAATTCCAGCAACCACGAAATCGAGCAAGCACTGCACATTTAATCCCACCATCTTTTTCCCAATTTCAGAATGGTGAAAGAAGCAACACGGTTTTAGGACCAAGTAGAAAATAAAAATATATATAAACATTACACAAATGCTAAAAAACAAAAATCAAAATACAAATCATACCCATTGTTTGGTAGAACAATTACACTGCGCTTGTAGTCGGTTCTTCAGTCTCGCACACTCCGCGGTGCTAAATCGCCGGTAGGGAAGAAAATAAACAGAGCTAGCTCGCTGCAGTGCAGATTTTGGGCGGATTTAGGGCGATTGGAGCTTGAATTTGAGAAAATGGAGTGAAAATGAGTGAAAGTATTGGAATAGGATTTAGGGTTGAATTGATTATTTAGGTTACGGTCAAAATGAAATGGAATTTGGAATTTTGATTTGGGAATTTTGATTAATTTACAAATCTTCTCTCAAAATGAATTGCAATAAGTTAATTTTAATTGATTGATAATTTTAATGGGATTTAAATAAATGGACTATATTTACTACTAAAATATGTACTTTTTAACGACATTCAACAAAAGTTGCGAAAGAGGCTATTTTTTGACAATAAGTAAGATTCGTTATTAAATCATGAATTATATAATCTTTTAACAATAGACTATGAATATTGTAAAAGGTGCTAAAAGTATATGTTTTAGTAACGCACAAAAATTTTGTCAAATATATTATTTTTGACAAAGATAATCGTCTGTTGTTAAATGACAAATTATAAAAAAAAATTGCAACAGATTATGAACATTGCGAAAAGATATATTAGCAACGTTCATTTGAATAGTGTTGTCAAATCTCAATTGAATTAATTAATGACAACATATATTTCTCGATTGTTGCGATAAACTCCTTTTAGCATCGTGCGATTAATAAATGTTGCTATTTAGATGTTCCAAATGGCTCTTTTTCTTGTAGTGACGTTTCAAGTACAATATTTAAACATAAAAATTTCTCAAACATTTCTTTATCTCAAAGTTGGCATGGTGCAGTGATGGCGAGTAGTGACACTAGATCCTTAAAATCTGAATCATTTGAACTTTGACTCGACAAGACAACAAAATAGAGATAAATAAAGTGAAATAAACTTTTTAAGTAAAACTTTTGCTCTAACACCAAATTGTAACGCCTCGAATTTTCTCAATTTGGAGGGTCACTATAAGTCTTAAAATAATACCCAATCATATCTGAAGTTCAAATACGGGGAATTAAATGATAAATCTAGCTACACAAACTTGGCAAGGTTTGACAAGTGGTCTTCAGTGATAGTATCTTCCATCGAATTTGAATCGACATATATAGTCCTTCAAGCTGTGAAAATACACTCAATTTGGACAACAATTTTCTTCCAATTTGATTATGAGACAAGTATAAAGTTTCGAGACTCGAAGCTTGCCCAAGGCTTTGCGGGATAAACACTCTCAGCTGATTGTTGTAGAGTTTCAACTCTGTTAAAAATGAAAATCTGGTGATGTCATGGAAGGGACCGAAAAGTTGATTGTAAGATTTATTTATTGACCTCAAATGACTTAAATTTCCCAAAGATTTTGGAATCCCACCATGGAGCATAATTTCCTTCAAATTGAGTGTTAAAATAATATAGACAAAATAAAGAACAAGAAGAATCAAAAGAACAAGAGGATGTTAGGGTTCCTTATGTATAGTGAAAAAAATAATACAAAGTCTGAATGAAACCTAATTACAAATAAAATATATATAGGCTAAGTTGGAAAGACTATTCTACCCTTAATAAATAAATAAACAAAATAAACATATATTTATTAACATCCCCCCTCAAACTCACGATGCAGCAGCGACAAGCATCGAGAGTTTGCTAACGAGAAAACGAAAACAGGAAATAGAATGTGACTTGGTAAAGAAATCTGCAATTTGTGAAGAAGATGAAACAAAAGGCAAAGTGATGGAGCCATGCTTGAGATGATGACGGGTAAGGTGACAATCGATCTCAATGTGTTTGGTTCGTTCATGGAAAATCGAGTTGTGAGTAATCTGAATAGCACTCTTATTGTCACAATATATAGGAGTGGGATGAGAAAGAAAAACTCCCATATCTGCAAGTAATCAACGTAACTAAACAACCTCTTTGGTAGTAGAGGCCATAGCACGATATTCTGCTTCGGTGGAAGATTGAGAAACAATAGATTGTTTCTTGCTCTTCCAAGAAATGAGAGAATCACCCAGAAAGATACAGAAAACCAGTAACAGACTTGCGATTTATAGGATCACTGCCATGATTAGAGTCAGAGTATGCACGCAGATCCAAGGAAGAGGTGGATTGAAATAGAAGACTCTGAAAGACTGTACCTCGAAGATATCGCCAAATGCGAAGAACAGCGGCCTAGTGAATTGTAGTGGGAGAAGCAACATACTGACTGACAATATCAACAGCATATGCAATATCAGGACGAGTAATAGTGAAATAAACCAAGCTCCCAACAATAGTGCGGTATAAAGTAGGATCTGACAAAGATATACCATCAGAAGAAGAATACTTGGCGTTAACCTCAATGGGAGTATCGACAGTCTTATTATCAGTAAGTCTAGTGCGCTCAAGTATATCTGCAACATACTTCGACTGAGAAAGAAGATAACCTTTGGGCGAGTAGGCTACCTCAATATCCAAGAAATATCGGAGAGGGCCCAAATCCTTCATTTCAAACTGTCTAGCTAACTCTTTCTTCAAAACTGAAATACCAGCAACATTGTCACCAGTAATAATCATGTCATCAAGATATAACAGAAGAATAATACGATCTACATCAGTGCACTTAACAAAGAGTGCAGAATCATGACTGCTAGAAGCAAAACCAAGAGAAGAGATCACAACAGAAAATTTCTCAAACCAAGCACGTGGTGCTTGTTTGAGATCATATAAAGCCTTCTTAAGCTTGCAAACATACCCAAAACTATGGAGAACCCCATGAGGGGGCTCCATATAAACTTCTTCCTGGAGATCTCCATTCAAGAAGGCATTTTTAACATCAAGTTGAGAGATACCCCAATTTCTAATCGAAGCTACAGCAATAAGAGTACGAAGAGTAGTCATTTTCGCAACAGGAGCAAAAGTCTCCTTATAATCCATACCATACTGTTGTGAATATCCTTTTGCAACCAACCGAGTTTTGTATCGTTCAATAGACCCATCAGAAAGAGTCTTGATCTATACACCTAGCGACAACCAACAACAGTCTTACCAAGAGGGAGATGAACTAAGTCTCAAGTACCTGTCTTATGCAGAGCAGAAAGTTCCTCATCTATTGCTTGCTGCCAACGTGGATCAAGAATTGCCTCTTTGTAGAAAGAAAGCTCGGAGAGACAATGAATAGAAGCTAAAAAGAAAGTAAAAGATGAAGAATAACAAGAATAAGCAAAATATGGTAACCTTGTGGACTTACGAATGCGGGTGGACTGACGTAGAGGTAGATCCACAATCTCAGATGAAGCTTGAGGGACCGTAGGAGAAGAGAGAGCTTCAGTACCTGTAGAAGTGTTAGTAGGAACTCAACGAGTATAATACAAAGGTAACGGAGGAAGGACACGATAAGGGGGTTCTAATGTAGTAGGAACTTGTGACGACAAACTATCAGAATCTTCAGAAAAGGGATCAATACGAATAAGATCAGATCTAATCAAGTCATGAGTAGCAGACGGAATAGAAAAGAAAGGTATATGCTCAAGAAAAATAACATGACGAGACACATAAAGTTTTTGAGTAATTGGATCGAAACATCGATACCCCTTTTGACCTTGACCATAACCAAGAAAGACACAAAGAACAGATCGAGAGGACAACTTGCTATGTTCCATATGTGGGTGGAGAACGAAGCAAGTACTACCAAAAACTCTAAAGAAGGAGTAATTTGGGTCATACCCATACAATTTTTCGAAAGGAGAGATACCTGAAATATGAGAAGATGGTATGGTATTAATCAAAGTCACTGCTGTCACAACAGCTTCACCCCAAAATGCACTATGAACAGAGACAGACAATAAGAGAGATCGAGCAGTTTCAACAATATGTCTATGTTTTTTTTCTACAATACCATTTTGTTGAGGAGTATCTATACAAGAAGTTTGGTGAATAGTTCCATCTAAGGCAAGCAACTCATAAAATTTGTTAGAAGTGTATTCTCCACCCAAATCACACCTAAAACATTTGATAACAGCAGAATGCTAAGTTTTGACAAGGGCTCGAAAAGCGGTGTATATCTCAAAGAATTCAGAACGATGTTTTATTAAGTAAACCCAACAATAACGTGTATGATTATCAATAAAAGAAACATAATATTGAGACCCTCCTTTAGTAGGAACAGGAGAAGGTCCCCATACATCAGAATGAATCAAATCAAACGGAGAAGAAGAAACAGAAACACTTCGATTAAAAGGTAAAGCCGAAAATTTTGCCAGTTTACATCCACTACAATCAGAAATATCACAAGTTTACAAATTGCCTAAAGCTCATGTGGACACTAAAAATCTCAAACGAGAAGATGAAACATGACCAAGACGAGAATGCCATAAATAAAAACTAGAAAAACTATGACTCAAACGAAAAGAAGACAAATCAAGACTAGTAGTGGTAGCAACGGGTACTTTTAACTCATCTAGAACATAGAATCCTCCCTGCCTACTGCCTGTCCCAATCAGCTTCTGAGACTGCAGATCCTGCACAAAACAGGAAGAAGAGAAAAAACTGACAAAACAATTAGAATCACATAACTGACCTACAGAAGCAAGATTTAATGTGAGTTGTTGAATATGATAAACATTATGGAGATGCAAGTTAGGAATAACAATAGAACCAATACCTGCTAAAAGCATATGAGTGCCATCAGCAGTCATAACAGGAATAGATGACGAAAGAGACACAGATGCAAAAGACGAAAATCTGGAGACATGTGATGTAAAGCACTAGAATCCAAGACCCATAAAGAAGATGACATACCTGACACATTAGGAGGAGAATGGCCTACGGAAGAGGAGGCAGACATAACTTGTGGCTGAAGGAAGAGAAACTTCTGAAATTGCTCAAATTGCTCAGCCAGAGTACTTGGATAAGTGAAAGGACCTGATGAGGCGACTGCTACAATATTAGACTGTGGTGGTCTGTAACCCTGAGGTGGTCTATAATCCTGAGATGGTGACTGGTTGCCAGGTCTCCAAGTTTGAGATTGTTGCTGATGTTGTTGATTTTGTTGTCTCAACTTAGGACACTGAGTCTTCAAATGACCTTTCTTCTTACAGAAACTGCACTCGTCGAAGGCAGGCCTTGTGTAAGGCCTATTCTAATTATTAGAGGGTGGCTAAGGAGGTACTGCTAACACAGAAGGAGTCGGAGTTGAAAATGTTCCCTTTTCGACACCAGACTTTAGACGTACTTCTTCAGGCAAGAGCTCACTGATAACTAAATCAACTGAAGAAAGCAGAGAACGATGTAGAATAGAACCTCGAAGTCCTTCAAAATCACTGCGAAGGGCCATCAAAAATTGCACCAACCGTTCCACTCTCTATAAGCAATGTAGACATCAACTGTTTTTAGTTCATTATCTTCTGTAAGAGCCAATTGATCCCAAAGATTTGTCATAGCAGAATAGAACTCCTGAATATTCATATTATTCTGCCGAATAGCTCGTATGTCATTTTCTAATTGATACTGCTTTGCAAAATTTGACTGAGTGTATAACTTATGTAGATGATCCCAAACCTCCTTTGTTGTGTCATACTTAGCCAATTGTACACCTATGGAATGCTCAATAGAATTGTTAATCCGAGTAATAATTTTTGCATTATTGGCATCTCAGGTATCTATCAAGGTAGTATAATTTTCAGCAGTATTCACGGGTTTCACAGAAGTGCCACTAACATATCCCCACAGTTTTTTACCCTTAAGGAATGTTGGATCTACTAATTGGATTGATCTGCAATTGTCCATTTACGTTTTGACCCAAGACTTCATGGCCCAATGATGTAAGCCTTCTCTTTCAGCCCAAGATGGAATCTCTGTAATGGCCCAATTTATTTCTTCTGAAGTCGCCCTTTTGGAAACACGACTTGTGCAATGCTGAAGTTGTGAGTTTCTTCTGATGGTGATACGTGGACTAATAATGGCCGTTGATTTAAGGGTTACGATGAATTGATATAAATACATCCTATTCTGTTGTTTGTGAGATACTGAATAGGTGCGCAGCTTTCTCTATATTTCCTCCCTCTTGAGTCTCTCTTCTGGGTTTTCTTCGTCTCTGAAAATCTTCTTCTTCCTTCTACCTTTCTTGGTGAATAGATATATGGCTAGATTAGAACTGGTTTTGTTCCACATATGGTGAACAGTAACTGGGTGGTTTATACTTTGTGTATTTTTGAAGAGAGTGAGAGGTCTGAGGTTACATATTGTTGTTTTGGGTGATACTTGGCGTATCTTTGTAATATTAACTGTACTTGAAGTTGTGCTAGTGGATTTGGAGCAAGAACCACGTTTGTGGAAGTTCAACGGGTGATTAGGCCTCTAAGGCTGAACATCGGGACCCGAAAGGGTGAAAAATCTTGCGTTTTTATGTTCTTTACAAGTTGTATGGTTTGCATGTTCATAACTGGGACCAACAGTGGTATCAGAGCACAGACCTGAACGGGTCTTGAGATTTCTTTAAAGAAAAATCAAGATCCTCCAACCGAAAAAGGAAAACTGGTATTCTGTTGTTATTTCTTAAATCTCTTGTGGTGGAGAATGGTAACGAGTTCTAACCCTTTGTCTTCAAACTATTTTTGTTTAAACATAATATTGTAAATCTTGACATGAGCCGTCTGGATCTTCCTTTGTCTAGGGTTTCATGCGAGAATCCTAGAATCTGAGGGGACTGGACTTGGTTTTATCAAGATTTTACATCCTGGTCAATATTCCTGTTAAATAACAAAATAAAACATTTGAATATATAGATCTTGTTAAATTCTTGAAATAACTTGAAGTTCTTCTCATTGTTTTTGTTATTGTGTTCTGTTGCATATACAAGTACACCTCTATGTGTATCTTTTTTCGTTGTGACTTTCTTTTCTTATAAGTAACTTTGGTTATCTGCTGAAATCTTTGTGAAAATGTCTTTTAAGAAGGTTGATATTGAAATTTGGAATGGCAAAGGAGACTTTAGTCTCTTGCGTCAAAAATTAAGAGCCTTACTTCTACAACAAAGGTGTGCAAAAGCCTTAGATGAATCTTGGGATGATGACTTAGAAGATGTTAAAAGAATAGAACAAACTGAAATTGCTTGGAGTACTTTGTTTATACACTTATCTGATAGTGTAATTAGGGAAGTAGGCACCACTAACACTGCTGCTCTCTGGAAAAAGTTGGAAGGGTTATACCTAACCAAAACTTTACCTAATAAATGTTACTTGTGGAGGCAATTCTTTAGTTTTAAATTTGATCATTCCATTGACTTGGAAGCAAATTTAGACAGATTTAATAAGTTGACTTTAGACTTAGAAAGCAGTGGTGAAACAATTTCAGATGAACAACGTTCTGTTGCCTTATTAAGTTCTCTGTCTGATAAATATAAAGATATGAAAAATGTTTTAGAATATGGCAGAGAAAATCTTACTGTTGATATTATAGTTTCCTCTTTGATAAATAAAGATTTGGAATTAAAATCTGAGACTAAAGACTCTACAAGTGGAGTAGGTCTTGTAGTCAAAGGAAAACATCAAAATAAAGGAAATTATAATACCAACAATAAGGAAGGAAATAGCAAGGAAAAAGATTCATCTGAAAAGTTTTCAAAAGGTAAATATAAGCAAAATAATAAGTCTAAAACTAAAGGACAAAAGTGTTATTTTTGTGAGAAAATGGGACACTTTATTAAAGACTGTCACAAAAGAATTGAGGAATTGAAGAATTCTCAAAGGTTAGAAGGTGGGGCTGTTGTTGCCTATGAAGAGGTAGTAGCTGAAAATGGGCAAGTTTATGCTACAGATACTTTTGTTAACAAAAATGAATGGATTTTAGATTCTGGTTGTACTTTTCATATGTCTCCTTGTAAAGACTGGTTCTCAGATTTTTTAGAAATCAGTGGGGGGCAAGTTTCAATGGGAAACAATTATTCTTGTAGAATTAAAGGGATAGGAAAAGTGACTTTAGACTTAGGGGCTAGTCATGTGTTTGTTCTTAATAAAATCAGATATATACCTGATTTAAAAAGAAACCTTGTTTCTTTGGGGGTCTTGGATGATGAAGGATATGATATAATCATCAAAGGTGGAGTCACTGAAATCTCTTTTAATTCTGCAAGAATAATGAATACTCCAAAAGTAAATAGGATTTATGTGTTAAAAGCAACTCCTGTAGTTGAAAGAAATTTGGCTACATATGTTTTCCAAAAGGATAAGTCTGAAATTTGGCACAAAAGATTATGTCACATAAGTGACAAAAACCTCCAATTTTTTAAGAAAAATGGTGTTTTTGGTTCAGATAAAATTGAAAGATTGTCCTTTTGTGAACAATGTACTCTAGGAAAACAGAGTAAATTGCCTTTTCATGCAGGAATACATAAATCCACTACTGTCTTGGAATATATGCATGCTGATCTGTGGGGGTCCTGCCACTGTAAGTACTTATAATAGATCATTTCTCTAGAAAAAATTGGGTTTTCTTATTAAAGAATAAATCTGATACTTTCTCAAATTTTAAAAACTGGAAAGTTCAAATTAAAAATCAGATGAACAAGAAATTAAAAGTTCTCAGAACTGATAATGGCTTGGAATTTTGTAATGAAGAATTTGATAACTTCTGTGAAGAAAATGAGATTCTCAGGCATAAAATTGTAACCTATACCTCTCAACAAAATGGCTTAGCTGAAAGAATGAATAGAACATTATTAGATAAAATTAGATGTATGCTAATTACCTCTGGTTTACCAAAACTATTCTGGGGTGAAGCTTTAAAAACTGCTTCTTATCTGGTAAATGTTTGCCCTTCCAGTGCCATAAATTACAAAGTCCCTAATTTTGTTTGGGATGGTCACTCAATTGACTATTCCATACTGAAAGTTTTTGGGTGTACTGCATATGCACATCAGAGTGAGGGAAAACTTGAGCCTAGGACTACCAAGTGTATTTTTTTGGGTTATGGTGAGGGGATAAATGGTTATAGATTATGGCAAAGGGAATTAGGTGGTTATAAAGTGATAATCAGTAGGAATGAGGTCTTTAATGAGGCTGAAATGCCCTGTATAAAAGATCAGAAACATAATATTGTGTTATCTGAAGGTACCAAGTCCTTTGCTGAGTGTGATTTAAATCTCTTGGATTTAAATCCAAGAGAAGATGATCAGTTTGAGGTGGAGTCTCCTTTTAATGAAGTTGATGTTCCAGAAGAAGAAGAAAATTTATCTTTAGATCAGGAAACTCCAGAAAATCCTTTACACAACTATCAGTTAGCCAGAGATAGGAAAAGAAGAGATATCAGACCTCATGTTAGGCTTGATCAAGCTGATTTTACCTCTGTTTATAATGTTCAAGATTTTCTTGGAACTGAACCTAGTTCATATGAAGAAGCAATGGGAAGTAAGGATGCAAACCTTTGGTTAGCAGCCATGAGGGAAGAAATGTCTTCCTTACTTAAAAATAAGACTTGGGTCTTAGTAAACAAACCTAAGGGGCAGAAACAAATAGGCTATAAGTGGATTTACAAAATTAAAGAAAATGAAGCAAATTCTGATGGCCTTAGATTTAAAGCCAGGTTAGTTGCAAAGGGCTTTTCTCAAAGGGAAAGTACAGACTACAATGAAATTTTCTCCCCTGTGGTTAAATACACTTCTATTAGGATCTTATTGGCTTTAGTGGCCCAATATGACTTTGAGCTCGAACAATTAGATGTTAAAACAGCCTTCTTGAATAGAAACATAGATGAGGAATTAAATATGTCTCAACCTACAGGTTTTGAACATAAAGAAAGAACTAACTGTGTTTGTCTTTTGAAAAAGTCTCTTTATGGCTTAAAGCAGGCACCCAGGTAGTGGTATAAACGATTTGATACTTTTATACAACATCTTGACTTTATCAAAAGTGAGTATAATCCCTGTTTTTACTACAAAGGATCAGGAGGTATGAATGCTTGTTACTTATTACTCTATGTGGATGATATGTTGCTTGCATGTAAAGATAATTCTTTGATTTCTTTTATAAAAAATAAACTAAAATTTGAATTTGAAATGAAGGATTTAGGTCCTGCAACTAGGATTTTAGGAATGGAAATCAAAAGAAACAGGATTGAAAATAAGTTGTTCTTAGGTAAGCAATCTTATATTTCAAAAGTGTTAATCAGATACTATATGTCTGAAGCAAAATCTGTGACTTTACCTCTTGCAAATTCCTTTAAGCTCTCTTCTGATCAGTCCCCTAAAACTGGTGAAGAACAATTGAGAATGGATAAGATCTCCTATGCTAATGCAGTAGGATCTGTGATGTACTTAATAGTCTGCACTAGACCTGATCTTGCTTTCTCTATTAGTGTTCTTAGTAGATACATGAGCAAGCCTGGTGAGGGGCACTGGGAAGCCATGAAATGGCTTCTCAGATATTTGAAAGGCACATTAAATTTAGGATTAATGTTTACCAAAAGGAAGGAAGGTATTAGTTTAAAAGGTTTCGTTGATTCTGATTTTGCTGGGAACAATGACATTAGGAAATCTACTTCTGCTTACATGTTCTGTATAAATGATACTTGTATTAGTTGGAAATCCCAACTTCAAAAGATTGTTGCCTTATCATCAACAGAAGCAGAATACATTGCTTTTGTTGATGCTGTAAAGGAAGGCCTATGGCTGAAGTAAATTCTTAGTGAATTAGGTTTCTTGGAAAATCAGATCCCCCTTCATTCAGCTAGTCAGAGTGCTATACACTTAAGTAGAAATCTTGTTTTTCATGATAGAACTAAACATATTGATGTTAAATTTTATTTCATCAGAGATGTACTGGAAAAAGGAGTGATAAAAATTGTGAAAATTTCTACTAAGTGTAATCCTGCTGACATGGGAACCAAAGTTCTGCCATTGAATAAGTTTAGAGATTGTTTATATCTTCTAAACATTATTAATGAATAACAATCTTTTGCAGGTAAAAGGAGCTGATGATACAAATATGGTACTTTCCAAATCCACTCTGGTATGGCCCAAGTTTTTTTGAATGGTACATTATGCGAGCAAGGTGGAGATTGTTGGATCTACTAATTGGATTGATCTGCAATTGTCCATTTATGTTTTGACCCAAGACTTCATGGCCCAATGATGTAAGCCTACTCTTTCAGCCCAAGATGGAATCTCTGTAATGGTCCAATTCATTTCCTCTGAAGTCGCCATTTTGGAAACACGACTTGTGCAATGCTGAAGTTGTGAGTTTCTTCTGATGGTGATACGTGGACTAATAATGGCTGTTGATTTAAGGGTTACGCTGAATTGATATAAATACATCATATTCTGTTGTTTGTGAGATACTGAATAGGTGCGCAGCTTTCTCTGTATTTCGTCCTTCTTGAGTCTCTCTTTTGGGTTTTCTTCGTCTCTGAAAATCTTCTTCTTCCTTCTACCTTTCTTGGTGAATAGATAGATGGCTAGATTAGAACTGGTTTTGTTCCACATATGGTGAACAGTAACCGGGTGGTTTATACTTGGTGTATTTCTGAAGAGAGAGAGAGAGGTCTGAGGGTACATATTGTTGTTTTGGGTGATACTTGGTGTATCTTTGTAATGTTTACTGCACTTGAGGTCGTGCTAGTGGATTTGGAGCAAGAAACACATTTGTGGAAGCTCAACGGGTGATTAGGCCTCTAAAGCCGAACATCCGGACCCGAAAGGGTGAAAAATCTTGCGTTCTTATGTTCTTTACAAGTTGTATGGTTTGCATGTTCATAACTGGGACCAACAAGGAAATTTCTAATTACATAATTCCAATACGAATAATTTTTTCCATCCAACCTCACACTCAGAGACTAAAGTGAATAACCTCTTTCGATAGCCATAATCAAATACACAGAAAATTAGAACGCAACGAAATACCAAATTGCAAATTGTAGATACAGAACGAACAATGAATGAATGCAAAACAAATACCTCAAACGTAGAACATCAACTTTAAACTCTCAGCGCCAAACTTAAAAAAAATACCTTAAACGCAAAAAAAATAAAAATAAAGAACAAGATAAAGAACAAGTTGGATCCGCGAAAGTTGTATTTGAGATTAAACTTCTACCCATTACTCGTGTCTCTGATACCATGTTAAAATAATATAGACAAAATAAAGAACAAGAAGAATCAAAAGAACAAGAGGAGGCTATGGTTCCTTATGCACAGTGAAAAGAATAATACAAAGTCTGAATGAAACCTAATTACAAATAAACTATATACAGGCTAAGCTAGAAAGACTATTCTACTCTTAATAAATAAATAAAACAAAATAACCATATATTTATTAACATTGAGCTCATCAAGAGAAATCAATTTCCCAAATGCATTAGGAATAGGACCATCTAATTAATTACGAGAAAGGTCTGTTGTGTAAGCATATTAGTAAAGTTAAACAACCACTAGAATGTGAAAGACGAAGTGAGATAATTTTTTGAGAGATCAAGATAATAAAGAGAGGGGAATTAGGAAGAATTAACAAAGAAATCAATCGCAGATAGAGTATTGTCATGAAGTTGACAATCACTCAATGTCAAACTATTCAACAAACGGAGCTTCATTATTTGTGCCAGCCAGTTAGTTTATTTAATTAAGGTTAACACCAGTCAAGTCGAGATATGTTGAGGAAGAAAGACGAGACAGCCACTCGAGGTTTTTGACTCTCAGGCCAATGTTACGAGGAAGGTCAAGAGTCTGCATGAGGTTGGTAAGGTTTCCAAGTTGACATGGAACATTGCCAGTGAAGTTTGAGTTCCGAAGATTTTAAGTCCGTTAAATGTTTTATGTAACCAATGAATTTCGGTATCTGACTTCCTCCGAAGTCTAAACTACCAAGGTCCAAATAATTCAAATGCTGCAACTCAAGCAATGCAGGACTGAACTTACCTCTCAACAGAGAATCATACAATCCATTCAGATTGAGCTTGATTACTTGACTGAATTCATTACACTTGATACCAAACCAATTGCAGCATTCCCTTTTATCTTTTTCACTTCCCCCGGATGAGAGAGAGTTACCATCATCTATAAGGCCATGCTTAAACTTGAGAAGAGCTTGTCTTTCTCTCTCTATGCACATAACCTCCTCAGAAGCAGATACTCAAGTTGGTTTCATGCACAAAGAAAATGTTGGAAATTTGTTGGTTTTGACCAACTTTGACCAATTATTTAAGTGGATTCCGTTAGTTGGGTACGGGAATTGTAAGGCCAAACGTGTTCTACTACGCAAGTAAATTAACAAAGTATATTTAGTTTTTTGAACTAATTTCGAGTGAATGAGAAATTAAGTTCTAAAGTGAATCGTTTAAATACATGAATATTGTTGAAAAATGGGATTAGAATATTGCGGTATATTCTAGAATCGGTTTGGATGAAAAGTCGTGTCTTTTTGGACATGTCGTTTCTTAACAATCATATCTTTTCAACTTAGAGACATGTCTTTTGGACGTGTGCCTTTTCAACAAGACATGTCTTTTGGACCGGTCTTTTTATGAAGTTGTGTCTTTTGATACATAACTTTTCAGATTTTATAAATAGGCCCCTTATGATTGGAAGGTTTTGTTCTACCTAGAAATGAACATAAAGTATGCAAATTAATAAAATCATTATATAGTTTAAAACAAGCACCAAGAAAATGGCATGAAAAATTTGACTTAGCAATAATTTCATTTGGATTTAAACATAATAGTGTTGATAAATGTTTATATTCAAAAGTATGTGAAAATTATGTTGTGCTTATTTGTTTATACGTAGATGATATGTTAATTGTAAGTAATAAAATGCAAGGTATAAAAGAAACAAAGTAGTTTCTATCTTCCACATTCAACATGAAAGATCTTGGTCAAGTGGATACCATATTAAGTATCAAGGTTACCAAGACTAGTGGGGGTTATATGTTGAACCAATTACATTATGTTGAGAATGTGATCAAAAAGTACGATCACTTGAACATCAAAGAGGTAAATACTCCGTTTGATTCAAGTTTGAAACTTAAAAAGAATGATGGAAGAGCAACAGTATAGTTTGAGTATGCAAGTGTTATTGGTAGTCTTATGTATGCGGCACAATGCACAAGACCCGATATATCAATTAGTAAACTTAGTAGGTTTACTAGCAATCCAAGTGAAGAACATTGGAAGGCCATTGGAAGGGTTCTTGGTTATTTGAAGAAAACCAAGGATCTATGTCTCCAATATTCTAAATTTCTGACAATCCTAGAAGGATTTACTGATGCTAGTTGGATCTCTAATGCATGAAAAAATAAACCCACCTTAGGTTGGGTATTCACCCTTGGAGGAGGTGCAATTTCTTGGAAATCCAAGAAACAAACTTGTATTACACACTCAACTATGGAATTCGAATTCGTAGCATTGGCTGAAATCGAAAAGGAGGCTGAATGGCTTAAAGATTTAATGTATGAAATCCCATTGGGAGAAAAGAATAATTCTTCTATATCTATATTGTGTTATAGTCAAGCCACTTTAGCTAGAGCGTATAATGAAGTATACAATGGTAAGTCTAGACACATGAGTCTAAGACATGACTATGTGAGGAAATTAATTAAAGATGGAATAATTTCACTCACTTATGTAAAGTCAAATGAGAATTTGGCCGATCCGCTTACTAAACCGCTCACAGGGGAGTTAGTACGGACAACAACTAGTAGGATGGAGTTGAAACTCCGTAATTAAATCCACCAAAATGATGACAACCCTACTTGATTGTACTAACAAGTATATCTTGGGTTCAAAGGGTAACAACAAGTCATTTGATAAGTGGATAAATTCAGCACTTATTCTTTCTTAAACCCTATCCTAGGTTATAAGTACTGTTTGTCATGGAAAAGGAGGGATGAGTTATTTTTTTTATATAACTCTTAATAAATTTCAGATCATTCGATCAAGTATCTCTAAAGGTGACAGAGATACTGCAAGAACTTTACCTATACGAACTTCGAGGTGGTGCCGCCTCAATAGAGAGTTGGAGTTTATCTCTTAAAAGTTCATGAATAGGAGGAGCGCAAAGCCTTAAAAGCACTAAATGAGATAGTGTGAAACTTAGAACACATGTTGCTTAAGTGTGTGATTTCACCGGTATCATCACAAGGAATAACAGGTTCAAAGCTTTCAAGCTATCTGAGATTTCAATGATACTTTGTGAGATTTACACTAAAGTTGGATTCAAATCGAAAGATATCCATACTTTATGCATAAACGTCGTTCAATTTAGGTTCGCGCTTATTAGATAATTGAACAAGTGGGGAATTGTTGTAATATTGTTCAATTACATGATAAGAAGTGATTTGGATATTAATTAGGTGGAAATCAAAACTCGGAAATCAAAAGAGAAAAAACAAATTTTCATTTTGTTTTGAGGCTGGGCGATCGCCCGGTCTCTTATTTCAAAAATAGAAAGCAAAAGGCGTGGCCTGGCAATCGCCTAGGATTGCACTGGGCGATCGCCTAGGCCAAATTTTTTGCCGTTGGAATTTGAAATTTCTGGCACATTTTGGAGGTTTTTGGCACCTTTTGGTTTTATTTTAACACCTTTTCATGATCAAGACATTATCATCTATATATATAGATGATTTTCATGTTGATAAACAAGAGATTAACATTACATTCAATATTCCATATCCAAAACAAAGATCAAAACTCTGATTTTTTAAGTGTTCTTCAAATTTCTTGTTCAAGTTCATTTTGTTTGAATTGAACTTGGATTAAAAGGTTTGATCACTCCTACAAACTATTTGCTTCAAAGCCTTCAAGCACTTATCCCGATGGCGACAAATATCGTTTGAGGACAACAATTCATAATCGTGTTCAAACCATTTTTGGTAAATTATTGTTCTTTTCTTGTTCTTCATTCCTTCTACCAAAATTCACAACACGATTAATTGCTTATTGAAAGTCCGAGGACCCATGTGGAGACTCTCTGCCTGTCCGATCCATTGCCATTGTAAAAGGTGAAAACATTCAATTCATCTCTTTGCTCAACGCGCACCACTTGCTCCATGCGCCACACCAACCGCAACACCCCTTTAAGGCCATGTTCATTCACTAGACAACACCCAAATGTTGTTCCCTTAATGCATAGGTGTAGCTTCATTACACCCTGAGCAAAAGAGTCACAGACCACCTTGAGATTTGGTTCATCTGATTCAATTAAATGGAGGTCTGCGCAAAGTTTTAATAATTCTGAAGGGTTCATGATCAGCCGTGTTGATACAGTAAGATATATCGTGAATGTTGTAGGATGTGGTATAAAAAAACCACAGGCAGCCATGACCCCAGCCACCGAACCTAGCTGTGGTGGAAATGACTCCCTCATTGAGAAGGACACTCTCCTAAAAAATTGCCTTGGATTTTTTAGAGAGCTGTTTTGGTGCTTGTTTGGTTTTACTAAAAAAATTGATAAAAATCTATGTCAAAGTCAACAATTATTTTAACGACAAGCTTTATCAACTTTTCAACCACATATTTTATCAATTTTTATTAAAATCTACTAAAAATCTGATTTTTAGCAAAACGAATATAAAATATTTTTCACATATATGTAATTGATGTGTTCTTCGATAAAATTATCTTCTATTTCGATATGTCGTTCTCTCTACTTATTACATATTCATTTAGAATCCTACTTCTATCCAAGAATAATAATAATTTAGTTCTTGTCCATTAAGAATAATTTTTGTTAAGTGCAATCCACGTAGTTCTTGCGTGCGACCTACAAATTATTTAGTGATTTGAAATATTTATAAAGCTTACTTAAGGTTATTCAAATACAACACGTGATTATATTATTTTATCACTGCTCTCGAGCTCTTTCTCTGTAATAGACAATTTTCTAATCAATGGGAGAAAATGTTGCTCAAACATTACATAATGTTCTTCTAACACATCGAAATAATATATCTTTTGAGAATTTATGAAACTTGATAATTTTTCTTTTCCATCTTCATTTATCATAATTGCAGGAATAGTGACTATTTCTAATTTATTAAATATTTTGTTCGATTTCTATAGTTTTAATTATACAAATAGCTAGTAAATAATTAAAAAATAAAAATAAAATCGAACACCAAGTTTTTATAGTTCAATCAGAAGATCTACATCCACATTGTATTTCCAAGTAAAGCTTTGCATGCACTGGGAAATTCCATACAACATTGCATTCAACAAATTCCTCTAAATATTCAACAATACACCATAACAGAAATCTTTCACTGTGAATGATACAATTACAGATAACCCCGAATTCTAACCAATAATTGTGCGCTGATTCGAAGAAGAGATCGAGAGTGAAAACAAGAGTTTTGCAATTGCGTGTTATGAAACTTTTTTCTCACAGAAGCTACTCATTCCAAACATCAAAACATCAAATCTTGAAAACCCATTGTATACATATCAATATATCGTTCTCCTTTAGGAAATAATCTTCTATAAATGCTTTCCAACCTTCTCTCAGAACAATTTATCTCCTTTTGTAATCAATCCTACGTGTCAAACTTTCCCACTTTGGTCTTTCAGAGCTACAGTTCCAGCTAACTTCTCTTTCTC
Organism: Forsythia viridissima; assembly: GCA_030279155.1. Classification (NCBI taxonomy): domain Eukaryota; kingdom Viridiplantae; phylum Streptophyta; class Magnoliopsida; order Lamiales; family Oleaceae; genus Forsythia; species Forsythia viridissima. The sequence goes on along the minus strand of CM059036.1, from coordinate 28,052,265 downwards.
ATTGTTAGCAAACTTTTTGGGTAACATAGTTGGATGATAAGTGCACACTTGTTCGGACCTTTAAGCCAAACTTTTATCTCGTCATATTATTAATTTTATACTTAATTTAGTGTACTATTCTTCCTATTTCAGTTTTGGACCCGTTTATAAGCAATTAGAAAATAATGGACAAAAAAAGCAACAATTTAGTGAAATCGATGAGTAAATAAAAATAAGTTTAGTTTTCGAAGTGAATATATCAAAAGCCAAACATGAAGGATGAGAAAGAAGATAAAATCAATAAGTTTAAGGTGTATTGGAGTGATAAAGAATAGTTGAAGCAAATGATCAAACACCATAAAGCCAAAGTACCAAATTGAGAAACTACCTACCGCGAAGCATGTGGAGAAATTCAAGCATAAATTTGGGTATTAAAATCTCCACAATGAAAATTATATCATTGGAAAGATGATTGAATTATGAGTCCAACGCTTTTTACGGATCTCAATTTGGAGTTTCCTACAATAAGCTATGGCCATTTGAAAAACAGCCGCCGTAGAGGAAAATGTTGAGCTGGCCGATCGCCCGGCACGTATTTTTGGCAGCGGAGAGCTTTTCGGTTGGCCTGAGTGATCTCCCGGGTTTGCACTGGGCGATCGCCCAGTGTAATTTTGGCATACGCAGATTTTTGTTTCCTTTTTGAGTTCAACTTCAATTATGAAACCTTTTGGGATACAATTTGGGAAATATAATTATGAGTTATTAACTCATAATAGGGGAGTCGTTTTTGTGTGGAATTTTGGGAAGAAAAACAAGAGACGAATCAAGAACGAAGATCAATATCCCATCTTTCAAGAATCTAATGAAGATCAAGTTCAAGATTTTATCTCTCAATTATTTCTTCATATCCGGGTGATGGCTTTTATGTTTTCTTCTTTTTCTTTTTTTTCTTCGTAGTATGCTAGGCTAATTTATTTTGTGCTAGAATTACGATGAAGCTTATAGTTTAGATTCTTCTAACTAGAGACTTGGTTTTGGACGATTTACTTCAATATAGTTTTTGAATAATTAATTATGAATTCTTTTCATCTACAATTATATGAGCAATAGTTGTATGAATGTTGTGGATTGTTTTACTATCTAAAGATCGAAAGCAGGCTAGACAATATTTTAATTATTTTAAAGTCCGATAGGGGATAGAAATATACCGCTATACTTTAGGTGATCTTTAATTATCCATATAGACTTAATGCATTCGTTTGTATTCGTATTCGTCATAAAGATATAGTCGAGTCATACTTAGGAATATGTTTAATTTTATTCGAGAGGGAACTGTTAAACAATCTAGGGATATTGAGCTTAATACTGATGTTTTTTGTCAAAACCAAGAATCAAGATAGAGGAATTAACAATTATAAGTGATTCGAGATCCTAGTACTCTTCTTTCTTCAAGTTAAAGTAATTTTCACTAATCTAATTTTTAGTTATTTGAATTATAATTATTTAATTGTTTTTAGTTTAGATTTTAATTAGTTCTTAAACATCAAGTTTCCAAAGTTTATTCGATTCGGTTAATGTTAATGTTAATTGAATTGAATTATTTAAACCATTGTGGGTACGATACTTTGACTCATAATCTACTTTATTACTTTTGCGATCCGTACACTTGCAAAATTATTAAACACATAAAACCGCTTACAAGTTTTTGGCGCAATTGCCGGACATTTAGTTTTAGTTCTTTTCAGTTATATTAGCACTAATTCGAACTTTATTGTTTTATTATTATTATTATTATTATTTTAGTTTATTTCAGTGTTCAATTTCTCTTTTCAGACCATAACACAAAATAGAAGATCAGGAGATTAATGAAGACAATATGCTAGTTGGAGACTTTATGACTCAACATATCATCCAGAGCCAATCTAGTATTGATGAGGACAATATGCTAGTTGAAGACTTTTTAACTTTATAGATCATCCAGAGCCAATCTAACATTGATGAGGACAACATGCTTGTTGAAGATTTCTTCGCAATGCACCAAGTTAATATAGGAAGATATGATGTAACTTATGAGATTGATGAAGACAACATGCTTGTTGGAGATTTCTTCGCAATGCACCAGGCTAATATAGCAAGATATGATGCAACTTCTGAGATTGATGATGACAACATCCTTGTTGGAGATTTCATTGCAATGTACCAGGCTAATATATCAAGATATATATAATGCAACTTCTGAGATTGATGAGGAAGTAAACACTATCACAATGTTATCTGTAACAATAGATTCTTTGGCACATAAAATAGAGAGCATGTCACATTCAGTCTATGCAATGTAAATGAAGAAATCAACTTGTGAAGAGTGTGGGGGCAAATCACAGCACATCAGAATGCCCTATTCTATCACATCAACCCGAGCAAGCCGAATATATTCAAGGTGGTCAATACCTACAAGATAATCCATTCTCCAATATATTTAATCCAGGAATGCGTAATCATCCAAATTTCTCTTGGAGGGATAATTAGAATAATATCAGACCACAAAGTCCTCAGTTTCAGTAGTCAGAAAAGAAAATCTCACTAGAAAACATATTTATTAAATTCATGGAGACTGCTGAATGGTGCATAGAATCTAATAATCAGTTCATGAGAAAGACAGAGACCTAGTTTTAAAATCAATGCACTTCAATAAAGAATCTCGAGACACAAGTGAGTCAGATAGCAGTTGCTATATCAGACTGAGTATCGGGTACGTTGCCAAGCAATACAAATGTGAATCCCAACAAAAGTGTTACAGCTGTTACTACTAGAAGTGGGGTTCAATAAGAGAACTTCATGTAAAGAGGTCAGTTTCAAATAAAGAAAAAGAACCATCCACTGATGAAGAGCACGTGGAACAGACTGAGCGGACATCAGATATTGAATAGATTTTAGTTATACCACTGGATAAGGCAACCGTTTCTATCAAACCATATGAGCCTCCGATCCCATTACCTCAAAGATTATAAAAGCACAAGTTAAACAAGCAATTCTCCAACTCTCCTCTTACTTCTAAAATTGATTTTGTGATCAAGGTCAATAAAGAAGTTGAAGTTTTCGTGGTTGTGTTCGAGCAATGTGCTACACTAAAATTCTATTTTTCTGAGGATCACAAATTCAAATTTTTGAAAATAAACGAAAATGGTGCAAAGTCAATAGATGCAAGTAAAATAGGTCCTCCAAAGCACTATTTAGAGTGTCATAAAGCAACTATACAATAAGTCAAGCTAATGACTATAAATAAACTCTTAGTGGGAGGCAACCCATTTTTCAACCCTTTTATTTACTTGCTTTATATGTAATAATTTTAATTTGATTACATAATGCATTGGTTCTTATTTTATTTATTATTTATTACTTTTGTAAAGCCTCACCATGTCAACCGCATGATTCTCCACTTTGCAAGACGCATGAGTTCCAGCACTAAATCTTAGTCCACTTCAACCAGTCAGATTCATCTTCTCCACATCTATCTACGGGGAGTAACTGATCTCTTCCCTCTTTTATTTGCTTTATTTTGCTATTACATTGAGAACAATGTAATATTTTAGTTTGGGGTGGGTGGGTGGGGGGGGGCGGAGGGGGGTTAAGTATCATAACCAGGGAGAGGTTTCACAAAAACCAGAGCTCGTCGCAAGCTCTGGTTTCACAAAAAGGGGGGGGGGGATTTTGAATTTGCTTATATTCGGGTCTGTATAACTAAAAATTTCGTTTTTTAAAAAAATATTATTATTTTGTTTTTGAATTAAAAAAATAGTTTATTTGTCTAGTTGTTGTTGAATATCCTACCGTCAATGATGATATTTGTTTGAAATTGAGTACATTTTTTAGTTAGAATATTAGACAACACTTGAACATATGCTTTTACCTGAATACTTATCCATGTTAGACTAGATTAATGAAGCACATAGCCACTATTGACTTATCATTTTTTGAGAACATGACTTGAGTCTATTGGTTGATGTTGTTGACTTAGTATTATTGTGAAAAATTATGTTCCTAAATCTTTATACTAGTAACCAAACTGTTTGAGAACAGTTTGAGAGTATTAAAGTTATTGCATGTTTTTGTAGAATTTTGATGGTTTGGATTTTATGGTTCTCATATTTGGTTGAATAGGTTAAAGTTAAAGAATCTAAATCGAGCACTACTCACTGCTGATAAAAAAATAAAATAAAATATCTGACTCGAGCAATTAAATCTCTTAGGGTATTTCAAAACCTAGTGTCCTATGGTCATCTGACTTGGGAGTCATTGGCCCAAAGCTAGTTACATGAGTCAAAAAAAAAAAATTTACATCTTAACTTCTCTTATAGTCAGTGGGACTCAAGCAATTAAGTCACTTAGGGAATTTCAAAATCTGGTGCCCTATGGTCATCTAACTTGGGAGTCATCGACCCAAAGCTCGATATATGGGTCACATAGAAAGCTTGTGTGAGAGAAATATTGCATAGGATGTAAGATTGTTTATCTTAAATAAATAAAATAAAAAGAGTAAGAAGTGCTCGGTAAGGATTGCTAGGTTAGACCCTCGGAGACTGAAGATGTGAATTTATATATCACTCACCATCATAGTTGTAAGAATACAAAGTTCTAATTTTTATCACTTTATTTGAAAAAGTATTGTGTTGATCAGTAGGAACCAAATTTGTTAGAATACCTCGGGATTGAAGAGAAAAGCATTAGAAGTATGTAATTTACGAGAGGTGTAAGGAATAAATGGCTACAAAGGGTTCAGGATTGTAAAAATATCAACAACATAATATTGGTTGTGGTCTAATATAGGTATAAGTTCAATATTTTACTATAAACACACTCACAAAAGGTCGAGCATCGGATAAGTAAAAAATTATTTGTTGTGTTGTTTAATATATTTCTAAAAGTATTACTTTATATTCGAACTCGAGGCATGTGGTAAGAAATTGAACATTAACTCAATTCATGTTAATTCTTTTATCTTAGTTTAAATTTGTAGTTTAATTTTATTTTTGTTCGAGGACGAACAAATGTTTAGTTTGGGGGTGTGTGATAAGTGTATTTTGTGCACTTATTCGGATATTTAAACTAAGCTTTTATCCCTCTATATTATTGATTTTATACTTAATTTAGTGTACTATTCTTCCTATTTCAGTTTTAAATCGTTTATAAGCAATTGAAGAAGAATGGACAAAAAGAGCAATAATTTGGTGAAATCGATGAGTAAATGAAAATAAGTTGAGTTTATAAAGTGAATATATCTAGAGCCAAATATTGGAGGATGAGGAAGAATATAAAATCAATATGTTTAAGGTGTATTGGAGAGATAAAGAATAGTTGAAGCAAAGGATCAAACACCAAAAAGCCAAATAACCGAGTTGGGAAACTACCTACTGAAGCATGTGGAGAAAATGTCATGTGTCAAGGCAATCTATGTGAAGGAAAATGTCATGTGGTATGACAGAACCAATATATGTGCGGTTACCGTGAAAATATAATCCCTTCATCAATATAACCCAATTGGTTAAGAGATATAGATCAGCGTCAATCTCATTTCAACCAATTATGTTATTCACCTCAACTCTTCGTTGATCTAATCTAGTTATGATTGAAATATTTTTCAACTCATAACTCCACCCCGGTCGAAGAAATTTATATCAACTTAAGTAGGCAAAAATCAGGTTATAATCTCCTACTTTCCAGGAGTGACGAATCCTTATATTGGACATTCACAACCTTCATATAATTCTCACTATACCCGTACGACATCTTTCTGGTGATTCAAATCATCGAGTCCCATCAAACGCTCGCCAAAGTATAGTGGTCCTTACATACGATTCTATGATGTCCTCAAGTCAAATGACTAAATCTACAACCGCGCATTAGAGATTTACCACTGACGCTTGGATAGTTATCCATGTGGAATCTCTAGATGGATCATCCAATGTCATGTTCTCTTAACAATGCATTCATGTGTTCATTCAGATGTCCCTCTACATCTTAGCTCGAGAGATCAGCTACTTTTTTAAAAAGAAATACAACACATGCTAGTCTATCCGCAATAATGATATCCGTATCTCATTATTACTATGACTAGGGATATTTCAAGAATACGTTATTTATAACTTGTATCTCACAATCACAACACTTTGTGATTAACAAGTTATTATGAACTTTTTTTTGACTCTATTATTTTAAATAATAAAATTTAAAAAATAACAGATCTGCCATTAAAATGTAGACACGCATTTAATTAACCAATTTGTTCATATACTTCAATGTCTAACAAAGAGTATATCACAAAATGTCCTATACAAACTAGATTTAATCACTCAAGTATCTTAATACCATCAAATTTAGCATGACCATCATGCTTGTGCTGGGACAACAACTTTGTCAAAGGATTTGCTACATTAACGTATGTTAGGACCAGCTATATCTTTGTATAATTTCTTAAGATTATCTCCCTATTGAGATGATACTGCCTCAATATATATCTAGATCATTGATGAGACCTGGGTTCCTTCGTTTTTGCGATGACTCCATTGTTATCACAATACAAGTTATTGGATTAACAATGCTAGGAACTATTTCAAGTTCAATAATGAACTTCTTGATCCAGACCTTTTTATTTATTGTTTCTGAAGCAGCTATATATTCGGATTTTGTAGTTGAATCAACGATCGTATCTTGTTTGGAACTTTTCCAATTGACGCACCACCATTTAGAGTAAATACATATCTGAATTTGGGATTTTCTATCGCCTTTATGAGATAGAAAACTGGCATCGGCATAACCTTGAACTCTAAGTTCATTTCCTCCATATACTAAGAACATGTCTTTAGTCCTTCTTAAGTGCTTAAAGATGTTCTTGACTGCGATCCAATGTTTCTCGCCAAGGTTCGCTTGGAACCTGCTTGTGACACTCAATGCATATGAAACATCCAATCGATTACATAGCACGGCATACATGATAAATCCCATTGTTGATGTATAAGGAATTATATCCATGTGATCTCTTTCAATTTGTGTCTTTGTACACATCTCTTTTGAGAGATATATCTCATGTCCGATGGGACATAGTCCTTTCTTGGGCTCTTCTATGCTAAATCTTATCAAGATTTTATCTATGTACGTAGATTGAGATAGGCCAACCATTCTCTTAGATCTATCTCTATAGATCTTTATACCGAGAATATACGCTGTCTCTCCCATATCCTTCGTGGAGAAATTTTGGATAACCACAATTTTATTGATTTTTGGCATTGAGGACGTCGTTTCCTGATAATAGTATGTCATCCACATACAAAATTGGAAACATGACTTTGCTCCCACTAACCTTTTATACACACACAGTTCATCTTCATTCTTAATAAAATCAAACATTTTGATTGTCTTATCAAAATAAAAATTCCAGCTCTAAAAGGCTTGCTTTAATCCATATATGGATTTCTGTAGTTTGCATACCTTGTTTGGCTATGTGAATTCAAAACCTTCAGGTTGTGTCATGTACACATCCTCGCTAAGATTCCCGTTAAGAAATGCGATCTTGACATCCATTTTCTAGATCTCTTAGTTATGGTATGCTACTATTGCAAGCGAAATCCGAATTAACTTAGACAAGACTACTGGTGAGAAGGTTTCGTCAAAGTCAATCCCTTGTCTTTACTTGTAACCCTTCGCAACCAATCTTGTCCTGTAAGTATGAACATTACCATCCATGTCGACCTTTTTCTTATAAAACAATTTACACCCTATAGGTTTTACCCCTTAAGGTGGATCAACCAAGGTCCAAACCTTGTTTTCATACATGGAGTTCATCTCAGATTCCATGGCTTCCTGCCATCTCTTTGAGTCAACACTTGACTTCGATTCTACGTAAGCAGTAGGTTCATCTTCTTTAATTAGTAATACATTACTAGTAATCAGGAGATCGTATCTCAGAAGAAAGTGAATAACTCTGCTCGACTTACACAAATCTGGTGTGTCTTTGGGAACTAGTGGTTCCCACTTTCTCAATCTGTGCTTAGATTGTATCTCAGAAGAAAGTGAATAACTCTGCTCGACTTACGCAAAGTTGGTGTGTCCTTGGGAACTAGTGGTTCCTACTTTTTCAATCTGTGCTTCATCAGATGTAAGCTCAACCATTGGAACATCTAATTGGTCAAATTATTTGTAGTTTTTCGAACCTCTTCAAGATCTACTTTGCTCCCATTGTCTACTCTAAAAATACAGCAAGTCTCGATATGATGACCTTCTTCTCGATGGGATTATAGAAATAGTATCATGCAGTTTACTCTAGATACTCCACAAATAAACATTTATCAGATTTAGCTCATAGCTTATCCAATTCAACGCGCTTCACATAAGCGTCGTATCCCTAAACCTCATTGTATGAAAGATCGGGTCTTTTTCTCTTTCCATAACTCATATGGAATTCTATTGACCGATTTAGATAGGACACAGTTTAGTGTGTAACATGTAGTGTTAAGTGCATATCTCCAAAATAATTTTAGAAGAACTACAGGACTCACCATTGATCGCACCATATCAAATAAGGTGCGGTTTTTTCTTTCAGATACACCAATTTATCATGGTGTATACGGTGGAGTCCACTGCGAGATAATCTAATTCTTTCTTAGATAGTCTAAAAACTCACCCTTCAAATATTCTCCACCTCGATCAGATCTAAGTGTTAGAATATTTTTATCAGTTTGCATTTTTACCGTGAATTCTTTGAACTTTTCAAGGACTTTACTCTTGAATTCTATGAAGTAGGTGAAACCATATCTAGAATGGTCATCTGTAAATATGTTGAAGTAAGAAAAGCCACATCTAGCATCTTTAGATATTTGTCCATGTACATCAGTATGTACAAGACCAAAAATATCTGCAACTCCGACTCCCTTTTCAGAAAAGGATGTATTGGTCATTTTGCCCAACTGGCATGATTCACACTTATCAAATGATTCATAATCATTTGAATCCAAGTATCCATCTTTATGTAACTTTGTAATGCGTTTTCATTTATATGACCGAGTCTGTAATGCTAAAGATTTTAGTTGTTAGTTTTATCTCTTTATGCTTTGCAATTCCTCTTCTAATGTCTTTTTATTTTCACAGTGAAAACACGGATCATCAGATTGGGATTTGTTTTTGCTCAACTGTTTTCCAACAGATTTGACTTTTTTAGATCCTTTCTAAAAGATCCCTTTAGATTTTCTCTTAGTGCCCTTAGAGGTGTCAATGGCCAAAGTTTACCAATTCCTTTGGGCTTAATAGGGTACACTGAATCTTATTCGTGTTGAAGTTCATAATGAACTGAGAAAAGTTATTAGGTGGAGACTGCATAACTAAGTCAACACTTAGCTCGTGGTCCATGGTAAAACTTAATTGATTTAATTTTTCAATATAATCAATTATCTTCAATACATGAGCACTGATTGAAGATTTTTTTACCATCATACCTCTTCATAACCTTTTGGATATCTCATACTGTTCAATCCATGACTATACATCATTCAACTCCTTGAAATGATGTATTTTGGTGTAGGCATCCATACACTCGTGCTTCTTTTCTAACTCAAGTAACATACTGCAAGCATCACATGTTGCAGTGTTACTATTATCACTGTGTTTTTGTAAGTCTGCACGTTCTTCGGCGTAGCCTCCTCAGTAGGAGCTTCCTGCATTGGCTGCTTATTGACATATCCAATTTTTCTTTTTCGTGCTTGAGAACAATTCTCAAAATGCGGTGCCAGTCCAGAAAATTTGGTCCGATATGTATGTTGGCATCCAATATGCCTCTCAAACTTATATGGTTACTCATGATTCAACTATTAAATAAAAATATAGAACAATTAATTAAATGCAGAAAAATTAATTTAACATGGACTTATATTAAATTAATTATACTCCTAACGTTTAAATTGAATTAATGGCCCTCAAACATTAATCAATAGAATCGATTAGATTCTCAGTGGGGTAGGATCCCTTTTGTTTTATTAGAACCTTGAGCGACTCAACAAGCCCTAATAAAATATCCAGGTAGATACTATATCAATCACATCTCTACATGACTCCTAGATCATCAAGTAGACAACTTATTGTCGTACATATCTTATGTGTTTTACTTGATTGTGCCCATAAAATTTTATTTCCTTGAGCGACTCAACAAAAAATAAAATTCTAGTTAAATTCGACCTAGAATCGTCAAATGTTTCATAGTAATAAACATATCTATGAGCGAGCAGCCTTGAGTGACTCAACAAACTGACATCGATAATAGACTCTGGTTTTTCACAATAACAACAGAAGGCACGTTGTATTAACCATTTAATACGAATTTAATATTTTGATAAAGAGGGGTTTGTCTCATCACATTTATGTATATTAACTAACATCTAACATGCAATCAATCATATATAATAACTACTGTGGATGATTATGGACTTTATCTTTCTAATCTTCTTGAGCCAAAAGGAAGATTAGTCGGTCAATTCTTAAAGGACATTGCATTCGTTCATCAAATGCTAAATGCAAACATATCCATATCCTCCTGCAACCTGTATCCTATACTAGTTGGCATGCATGCCAGTGTAAATGAACACGCAGGTCCATATTAAATAAAGAGTTGAAAAATTCAATTAAATAAATAATAGGCACGCAAGCTTATTTAATTAAATAATATACTCGTAGGCCCCAACCAACAATTAACAAGAATAATTGACCATACAACCAATCACATGGGTCGAGTCCATAATCATCCACTAAACATCTATTTTAATATCTAATATTACAAATATATTATTTTCTAAATTTGCAGGTTTGACAGTATAAGTCTAAACTTTTTAGACATTTTGGAACGGACTAGACAGAATTAAATAATTAATCAAATTAAATAATTAATTTTTTTCAACAATAAAAATAATCAATTAATCCAATTAATTTATTAATTTTATTCATAAAGGGAAATTTTCAAAACTTATTTTGTCTCTCAATTTAAAGTCATACCCTAAATTGAAGACAAAATTTGTATAGAGTCAAAATTACAATTTTATAAAGTAACAAGTTAAAGTTCAATCTGGTCAGAAATTCAAAATATGGTTTAAAAATAATTTAAATTTAATTTTGAATATTTGACCAACATTAAATAAATTAATAATTACAATTTTTCCAAAAAAATTAAAATTGCATTTGAGACCCTATTTTTTTTCTTTAAGTTTGAGGACTTAAAGTGCAATTTCTAAAATTGCATGTCAGTCCTTAAATTTTTTAAAATAGTGGGTCTTTCAATGCAATTTCTAAAATTGCATAGAAGACCCTTTTTCTTATTTTAAAACAATGGGACTTTCTTTGCAATTTCCAAAATTGCAAGAAAGCCCAACTCTGTTTTAATTCTCCTTTTGAAATTAGGAGGGCTTTCAATGCAATTTTAAAAATTGCATTGAAAGCCATCTTTCCCAAATGAGAGCTGTCGAAACCCTCTTTAGGATTTCGACCTTGGCAGCGCCAAAAACACCAGCGTCGCCGGTCGAGTAGGCGACGGTGGTCGCACCGGCGTTAAACATCGACGACCACCGTCGTTGGTTAACACTGTTCGCGTAGGCTAGCGGCACTAGGTGAAGACCACCGCTAAGATTAGCGGCGGTGGCGTTCGAAAGGCTTCATATTGCCTTCTAAAGGCTCCAATCAGTCACCACCACCGGCGATTGAAATGAAAACGCCACCACCCGGTGCCTGCTTCATACGGCATGAAGGCAGCACTGCTGTTATTTCTATCAACGACGCTGTGGGTCGCTCGTACGGCGTCCGTTGCTTCAAAAGCAGTGGACCACTACGTCCGAGTGCGTTTTGCACTCTGACTACTGTTAACGCGTCGCCGTCCATCCTCTATCGTTGGCGGCAGTTGTTTCCAAAACTGCCGCTGCTAGTCCAGTTTCACCTTCTTCTTTTTTTATTATTATTCCAAAATAAAATCTAAATCATATTTAGATTTCTAAAAATTCATAATTTTATTTACTGTCAAAACTCAAATCAAATTAATATGCCAATAACAATTATTGTTCAATTCATTAAAGCATTCTAACGAACTCTAACAAGTAACAAGATAGGCTCTGATACCAATGTAAGGAATTGAGGTATACATGCACAGCAGAAATTAAATGTTCAATTCCTTTAAGCCAGATCAACCTTGTACTTAGAGAGAATTCGTGATAGAAGTTTACCTTTGATGAATATCGTGAAATCTAATTTCTGACTAGCTAGAGGTGCGATCTTCAATACCAAAGCTGTCCAATTGTCCAGCCTCCAATGGTAATCAACATAGCAATAACAGATCTGGACTTCTACGATCAAGAACAGATGAAAGCGAAATCTTTTGGGAGTATTTGTATTTGGCTGCCTTTTTCTTGTGCTAGCAAGTAATAAAAACCAACTTCTGATTTAATCTATTGTGGCCTTTGTATTTATAGGTAGGGCTAGCCCTAGCTCCAGTTCTAGTTAAACTAGAACCCATCAACAAATTGGCCCAATTAATTAATCTAATTAATTAATTTAGTCCAATAAATAATTAAGTTCGATCCAACTAATTGGACCAAACAAATATAGAATGTTGTTGAGGTGCGTCAAGTCATCATATTATTATCACACTTGGACCTATGAATAGGTACTTTCGAGACTCCTAAATTAATTGCTACCACTGTTCTTATATTCCTCCAAGACTTTATGAGAGATTGAATTGATGACTACATGATTGCTGTGAATTAGTATGTCATTGTATTGGCCAGAAAATTAATGTCCGGGGAACTAACAGAACAACCATGCGATCGCATGGTATACAGACCAGCAATCGCAAGGTGTCATGCGCTGTCTATGGTTCGCCTAGAGGCCATCTCGCGATCACTAGCTTTGGATTGCATGGTTACCTGTTCGACATGCGCGGATTTTTTCCTTCTTGATATTTTTTTCTTATGTTGTAATATTCATTTTCTTATTCTTAGCTCGTCAAATATTCTTGATCGATTGTATTAGGTGAGATTTAAGGTAATTAGTCTAACAGTCTCTTATATAAATATAGGTGATCAATTTTGAAGAACAATGTGTAGAAAATATAATTTCTCCATAGATCTCCGCATTTTATATTCAATTTCATCTTCTTGTTTTTCATCAGAAAAAGAATGATGCCCCAATAAGCCATTTGTTTTATGCCTCCATTGAAGCGAAAGAAAAATAAGTGATGTAGTGGGGCAATTAGGTGCAAAATTAGTTAGTTACTTGTATTGAAATTAGGATAAGAGTTACTTTCAAAAAAACAACTTATCATGCATGCAATACACAACCATATATAGGATGTTATTGATGTGGTACTTGAAGTCATCATATTGGTATCACACTTGGATCGATGTCTATGTTTTCTTAAAACTCCAAAATGAATTGCTACACCACAAGAAAAATGACTTTTAACAACGGGCAGAATGCGAATATATTCAATTCCACAAAACAACATTCCCTTTTTATAGTCACCTAGCCCGCATATTAATCAACCACACTTTCTGGACACATTACGTGAACTTAACAACCAAGATACTACCATCGCATCTCCAAACAGTAACACAAACACTTATCTTCCAAGAGATAACCCTAGTACACCTGGCTTTCAAGGCCACGGGGCTAATGAATTTGCTCCAGATATTACTCAACAGTCCACTGAACACTACTATTGATGGCGCCCACCGTCGCTCCACCCGAATGAAACAAGCCCCGACATGGCATAAAGACTTCATCTTGTCTACTTAAGCCAATCATTCGGCCTCATTCCCAGGTTCAGTGATAGGTACATGCTATCCTCTATCTAATTTCATTTCATATTCACATTTATCTCCAGCAAATTATTCTTTCTTATATAGTATATTCAGTAAAAAAGAACCTCCATCATTTGCTAAGGCTAACCTTTATCCACATTGGCAAGAGAATATGAAAATTGAATTGAAGGCATTAGAAAACAACAAGACATGGACCCTGGTTTCTCCACCTCCTCGTCACAAACTCATCGACTGCAAAATACGTCTACAAGATCAAAATAAAATTCTAGTTAAATTCGACCTATTGTTCAGAAACGTCAAATGTTTCATAGTAATAAACATATCTATGAGCGAGCAGTCTTGAGCGACTCAACAAACTGACATCGATAATAGACTCTGGTTTTTCACTATAACGATAATAGGCACGTTGTATTAACCATTTAATATGAATTTAATATTTTGATAAAGAGGGATTTGTCTCATCACATTTATGTATATTAACTAACATCTAACATACAATCAATTATACATAATAACTACTGTGGATGATGTGGACTTTATCTATCTAATCTTCTTGAGCCAAAATGAAGATTAGTCGGTCAATTCTTAAAGGACATTGCATTCGTTCATCAAATGCTAAATGCAAAAATATCCATATCATGCTGCAACCTGTATCCTATACTAGTTGGCATGCATGCCCAAGTAAATGAACACGCAGGTCCATATTAAATAAAGAGTTCAAAAACTCAATTAAATAAATAATAGGCACGCAAGCTCATTTAATTAAATAATATGCTCGTAGGCCCCAACCAACAATTAACAAGAATAATTAACCATACAACCAATCACATGGGTCAAGTTCATAATTATTCACTAAACATCTATTTTAATATCTAATTTTACAAATATATTAATTTCTAAATTTGCAAGTTTGACAGTATAAGTCTAAACCTTTTAGACATTTTGGAACGGACTAGATAGAATTAAATAATTAATCAAATTAAATAATATTTTTTTTTCAACAATAAAAATAATCAATTAATCCAATTAATTTATTAATTTTATTCATAAAGGGAAATTTTCAAAACTTATTTTGTCTCTCAATTTAAAGTCATACCCTAAATTGAAGACAAAATTTGTATAAAGTTAAAATTACAATTTTATAAAGTAATAAGTTAAAGTTTAATCTGGTCAGAAATTCAAAATATGGTTTAAAAACAATTTAAATTTAATTTTGAATATTTGACCAACATTAAATAAATTAATAATTACAATTTTTCCAAAAAAATTTAAATTGCATTTAAGACCCTATTTTTTTCTTTAAAGTTTGAGGACTTAAAGTGCAATTTCTAAAATTGCATAGTCAGCCCTTAAATTTTTTATAACAGTGGGTCTTTCAATGCAATTTCTAAAATTGCACAGAAGACCCTCTTTCTTATTTTAAAACAGTGGGCCTTTTTTTGCAATTTTCGAAATTGCAAGAAAGCCCAACTCTGTTTTAATTCTCCTTTTGAAATTAGGAGGGCTTCCTATGCAATTTCCAAAATTGCATTGAGAGCCATCTTCCCCAAATGAGAGCTGTAGAAACCCTCTTTAGGATTTCGACATTGGCAGAGCCAAAAACACCGGCGTTGCCGGTCGAGTGGGCGACGGTGGTTGCGCCGGTGTCAAACATCGGTGACCACCGTCGCAGCGGCACCAGGTGAAGACCGCCGCTAATCTTAGCAACGGTGGCCTTCGAAAGGCTTCATATTGCCTTCTAAAGGTTCCAATCAGTCACCACCACCGGCGATTGAAATCAAAACGCCACCACCCGGCGCCTGCTTCATACGGCATGAAGGCAGCGCCGCTGTTATTTCTATCAACGGCGCTGTGGGTCGCTCACATGACGTCCGCTGCTTCAAAAGCAGTGGACCAATACGTCCGAGTGCGTTTTGATTGTGCCACTGAACGTTACAAAGCCCGCCTTGTCGCCAAGAGCTATACTCAAGTCGAGGGGCTTAACTACCAAGAAGTGTACATGGAACCTCCTCTTGGTGTTCGCCGACAAGGAGAGAATATGTTGTGTTGGCTCAATAAATTCCTATATGGCCTCAAACAAGCTTTATCGAACTAGTTCTCCACCTTTTCAAACACTATTCAGAAAGCTGGTTATCTGCAACCAAAGTCGACTACTCACTTTTCACCTAAGCCTGATGTAATTTTTTCAATGCAGTCCTTGTTGATGTTATACTCCCCACAAGAAACGATCTCCAAGAGATGGAATCCCTTAAACAATTTTTCCTCGAGCACTTTCGTATGAAAGACCTTGGCAAATTGAAAATTTTCTCGGCATTGAATTCACCCGGTCCAAGTAAAGGAATTTTTATGTCTTAGAGGAAATATGCACTGGACATATTTGAAGATACATGACTTCTTGGTGCACAAAGTATGGCCAAGGGTAATCAAAGTAAATATATAATAAAGCAGAATTTGTAATTTTTCATACAAAATGTGGCCAAGTATCCAATTTAGACCTGATACAAAGTTTGAACCAAAACCTAGTAAAACACACATCTTGCAAGTTACTTTCATTGTGCCATTGAGGAAGTATGTATTTTAAACCAAAACTACAAAAAAGGTGAAAGGAAACAATCGATAATCAACAATTAGGAGTCAACAACCAACTTAATTCACATAAACTTCAATTTTGAGATTACATATATGAATTGAAAAAAAAATGGATATGCTTCAGTATTATTTTGTCTGCTATAAAACAATGGAGATACAAAACACAATAGAACAACCATTCTGCCTGCTTCAAAAAACTAATTTTTATTGGCCAAGATAAATTTAATACAATGATTAGAATGGTATATATTTGTTAATACTTAGACTTTACATGTTTTACACGTTTCTACCTCACCATGTTATGGTATCTCCCACCCCAAGTATAATGTAGTTTCAACCCTATATACAATCTAATTACCTCTTTTCAATTTTTGATTCCAAGACTTGTAATCCATATCAGTGTTAGTGTGAGTTTGTCAAATCTGTCACAATTTATCTTCACCGCCAGAAAACCTTGTCAACTTTTTGTTAGTATTATAAATACAATGACTTAAAAACTGAAAAATAATGGTTTCCTACCAAAGAGAGCTGGATGCATTAAATATTGGAAATCAATATAAATTTGTTCCAATATTTAGGATAGGATAAAAAATCACAAGAAACTAGCGACCACTACCAAATAAATTCACTATATTAATTAGATCTTACACTAGTTTTAAGCAACCGTGACCAGCTTCATCAACAACATAGGTGTAAGTACTAGTCAAACATGGACAAGAGAATCTCATTTCCGTTGTAACTAAATAAAAGTTGTTTTACTCCTTCATCAAATCATTTTAATATTACTCTTTGGCTAAGCAACAATACTTCTCAAGGCTTCACTAAGAACTCGAATCTCGTCCGAGGGTTTATATAAGTTCAAAATTTCCATGAACACTTCCTCAGCCCAAACCTTCCAAAAGCCTCGTTCAAGAAAAGGTTGAAGCCCAAACACTTCCTCAGCGTAAAATTTTCCATGTGATGCATAATTGCACTTACGCAATCTTCCCTTCTACTACAACTCACTACAAGAAACGTTGTCTATAAGTCGTCGCTATAGGTCGAAAAGTGGTTGCTATAATATTATAGCAACGACTAAATGTCGTCTCTATATGATAGTAGGTATAGTTTTATTGCGAAAACATTTTGTCATCGCTATAATCGGAGCTTCTTTAGCGACGATAGCGAATATTATAGCGACGACTAAATGTCGTCTCTATATGATAGTAGGTATAGTTTTATTGCGACAACATTTTTTCATCGCTATAATCGGAGCTTCTTTAGCGACGATAGCGACGACTTAGGAGTCAAATTTTTAATAATTAAAAAAAATTAATTTTATACACTTGGTGGACGACTCTTGACACGACCCGCTAATTATGGGCTTGAAACCCGACCCACCAAAGGCCCAATCCGACCCACTAGGTTTTGTCAAGCATTTTTATTTTAGAATAATTGTAATGTGATTCGAACCCACAACCCAAGGGTTACTAAGTTACAATCAAACCATTAGAGACAAATGAATTCTTGTGATTATATTTGTTTCTATAATATATATTAGTTCAATGAGCAACATTTTCTATAATCTCTTATAAAGTTAAAAAATAAATATTAGTAAAAAATCAAATTCCACACCTATTTTTTTTAAAAAAAAACTTACCTATAGAGACGACAATGTCGCCGCTCTAGGGAGATTTTGTTGTCGCTATAGGTAAAAAAAAGTGGCAAGGTTTCCCGCCATCTTCTAAAACAAAAGCGACAACTAAGTTGATTTATAGAGATGACAAATGTTGTTGCTATATCTCTACCTACACTATAGTGACGATATGAGTATGTCGTCGCTATATACGCAATTTTATAGCGACAACAGAATAGTCACCGTTATTTGTCGTTGTTGTTGCCACTATTTCTTGTAGTGACTTCTTCCTCATCAAAGTTGTACCAATGCAATAGCTCTGCCTCTGTGAATAACACTCCTTTGTGACTACAAATCGACCGTAAAATAAAAATTATTTCCCTTTAATTCACAACAAGAATTTTCACTTTTAACGATGAAAATTTTGGTTTTATAAAGTCTCTCGACGGCCTTTTTTTACGAAACTACCTAAAAATAACTTTCTATGACAAAAAATGCATTGCTAAAAGTGAAATTTCTTGTAGTGTAAATTAGGTTATTGTAATCTTAATTTATACTAAATGAACAATTACCATAGTACGATGCAAGAACCTGAGGTCTAAAAGCGTGTGAACTTTTGTCATCTAAACTCTTGTATTGATTGTGTAAAATGATGCAAAAATTAAAATGAAGAATTCTACATATAAAATTATAGTTACCTACATGATAATAGCACATATAACAGTAAAAGTTTATAACCTGATTAGATAAATTGAGAAGTGCATCAACATTTTCTTGGTAGTGCTTCCATCCTTTGCGACTGCGTTTGTAATTGACTTTCAAGTTGTCAAACTCTCCCATTACTTTGAATTTGTGCATCCACTTTTCAAGGTGTAGCCCCAAATCCAAGTACCCTAACTCTTCCACAGCGTTCAGCGTTCAGCGTTCAGGACCTAAAACTCGAACAATAGCATTATCGGATATGGAATCTTGTGCCGGTGTATTAGAGATTGATGGTGCCGGTGTATCTTTTACCTACAAGTATGGAACTAAAATTTTATACTAACAAGTAATGCATATAATATCTCAAATATTATTAACAGAATGTTGACAAAATACTCATACCAAGGTTTCAGAAAGTGCTACATTCATTGGTTTTTCATCCTTTCTTAAATGTCCATGAGTCCCGTACTTTAGTTCTTAACCCTTTGATATTTGGAAAAAAAAAATTTCTACAATATAAATCAAATAATTACATAGACCGACATGGAACAATTCAAATCATTCAAATGTTTTCTCACTAAGAAAAAATGAAATAAAAAAACACTACGTTATAGGGCTATAGCGACGACAAAAGTCGCTGGTACAATATGAGTAGTCGTTGTTTTTTATTTATAGTGTCGTTATAGTGACAACATTGTCTTCGCTGTAGATTGTCTCAATGGATTAGTGCATCCAGGTCATTAGTGACCACATAAACAAAAGTATCCCACCCAAGATATCTATATTTGTGTGGGGACTTTGGTATAATTGGGTCTCAATGGATGGCATTATTAAAAATAAAATAAAAAAGTTGGAATACAATTGGCATCTAAATGCCAATGTTGTGATGATGAGGAAACTATTAATCAAGTATTTTTGAATAGTAAATGTGCTAAAGTGGTCTGGGAACACTTCTGCTTGAGATTGGGTCTGTCCTTCAAGAAGTTCTCACATCCTAGAGCTATGTTGATGATGTGGATTCCCAATAAACATGCTCGGCCAGGAACATTAATTGCTGATGTGCCTTTGTTCATTTTGTGGTTCTTATGGAATGATAGAACAACTCTAAACACAATGGTGTGACCATGAATGCAACTAGAATCATTAAAAGAACCCATTATCTGGTGGAGTCCCTTGTGAAAGCTGGGATACTCATTCAAGATGTTAGGAAAAGAGTAACTTATCCTGTGCTGTTACTTCGATGAAACTCAAAGACGGGTGGAGCAAATTAAACACAGATGGTGCACTAAAGGGTTGTGGTTTGGCCGTTGGGGGTGGAGTGATTTGCAACAACTTGGGGGATGTTACATGGGGGTTTTATGACTTTTATGGGACTTGTTCCATCCTAGAAGCTGAACTTAAAGCTGTGGCTACTGGTCTTCAACTGTGTTGGCAGAATGATATTATAACAGTGTGGGTAGAAGTTTATTCCAGGGCCGCATCATTATTATGCATACAACATGATAAAGGCCCTTGGGATGTTGAATACATTTTGGAATTCATCCACCAAAGTGTTAACAAAATGGAGGTTCAATTTTCCCATATATGGAGGGAAGGAAATAAAGTAGCCGACTGGTTTGCCAATAAGGGATACAGTTAAAAATGTTTCAAAATCTTACGAGGAATTGATTTACAAGGTGTTGTTAGAGGCCTCATTCGTATGGTCAAGTTGGGTATGGCGTCAATTGGGCTTGTGGAGAGGATGACATGACTAACATCGAAGAAAGTGATAGCTTTAATTGGTATATAGAGGATGTTATGGAGAACACAACTTCAGCTCTGGTAAGTAGTTGCACTACTTCAGATGGCAGTACCTCAAGGCTTATTAATCACTGCATGGAAATGGAATTTACCAGGGACTTCATAACTTGAACAATGAAGGAGGATGCAACTGGTAAGCTGGAAGAAGCTATACTGGAGGCTATTCTATCATACTCGGTATATAACATTTCCTACGCTTCTTAGATTAATCTTGGCTTGTGGAGTACGTCTATTAATTTGCTTCTTCAGAACTTTCTTGTTATCTTGTTCACTATGTAAAAAGTAGCAACATTGGTTTGCTTTAGAATTTGCAGTTTTTTACTTGTAAAATTAGTAGTACTCTTTTATGCATTCATTTAGATAGGTCTTTTTGTAAGAATTGGAGGTATAAGGCTCATACGTCTCTCTCTATGTAGTTCTTTTTTTATTGTAATAAAATGCATATCTCAGGCTTAGATTTTCAAGCTGAGATATTTCGGAAAAATAAAAATAAAAATTTGTAACTATTCGTTGCTTAGTTTCTCTATTGAAACCTTGCTTAGAAGACTTTGTAAGTGCAACATGAAAACAAAAGATAAATATAATTATTTTGAAAATGAAACAAATATCTTATAACGTAAAAAGGAAACACCGCACCTCAACTGTGTCCATCTTATAATATACATTTATTAATGTTTCAAATCTGTTGACAAAAAAAAAAAAAACATTTACAATGGTAAAAAAGTCAGATAAATGATAGGCTTGGATAGAATGCTATGTCATGGTGTAGCATCTCTAATATGATAAGCTTGGAGAATATATATATATATATATATATATATATATATATATATATATATATATAAAACTTGTCTTTAAATAACTTACATTATTTATTAAGAAAGAGGAATGAGATATTGTGTCAACTCACCAAGCACGAAATTGCCAAATGTAAGTTTTTCACAACTGATTTGAAATCTCGTAAGTGTAGGGATAGAATGAAATAAACTATATAAACTTATTCATTATGTAAAAAGTAATTTAGCTACAAATCTTAATTAAAGGAATAACTATATATTGCCCTTAACATTCATCATTCAACAAACTAATCTATGGAGCACATAAAATGCCTTGAATGTGTATCCTTGCCTAATTCTCATCCTCATCATGGTTGTGTTCAAGCTATGATACATCAAATGGACTAGATGGCCCATAAGTAGTATCATCCTCAATATTTAACTCGTTAAATCCTCTTGGTGGCGCTTGCAAAGCAACATACCCATTAGATGTTTAATTCTCCCTAGATTAATAAAACACTTGTTTCGCCTTTGATGCCAAAACGAAAGGATCATTTTCAAATTGGTTGTCCCTTGATAAGTGTAATTTATATACTTATATTGATTCCTTAATGAAGAGTTTTTTTTTTTATAATTCTAAGTATTTTAGAGTCTATATCTATTGAGTTTTTGTTCATTTTTGTGATTGTAGGACAAATCTCCGAACTCAAGTCACATTGGTGAAATTGGCGAGTAATGAAGAGTTGAAGTGAATGATCAAACACCCGAAAGTCGAAGAAGCAAATTGAGAAACTACAACCGAAATATGTGGAGAAATTAGAGCAAAACCTTTGGTACAAATATCTCCATAAGGAAAATTATATATCATTGGAAAGATAATTGAATTATGGTTCCAACGCTTTTTACGGATTGCAATTTAGAGTTTTCTACAAAAACTTATGACTGTTTGAAAATTTGGCACTGACAGAGCACCCTCTCTGCTCGTTCGAGTGGGCTGGAGGCTCGCTCAAGCGGGCAGTCAGCCGAAACACAACCCGTTCTGTCCGCTCGAGCGGCCGTGGCACAGTTCGGGCGGACAGATCTTCTAACATATCATCAATTAGGTTAAAATCTATTTTTGGAAGATTTTTGGAGATTTTGGGCCCAAAATTCAACCATAATTGGACCCATATAAATAGGAGAACTCTTATAACGATTGGATAGTCAAATTTTGGAGAGAACAAGAAGGCAAAACACAATATCTTTACAAGAATTTTTTCATCCGGGTAAGATTATTGGGATTTCAAGCAAGAAAAAATTGAGATTCTTGGACAATCCATTGAAGATATTCAAGAGGGCCAATTTAATCTTCAAAGTTCTTCTTGTAATTAAATATTCTGGGTGATGAATTATCCATTTATTATGTGTTTTTGTAAATCAAACATGATGAGCTAAACTTTTTATGCTAAGGATGATGATGTAAACCATATGATGAAGTTTTAATTTAAGGATTTTCGTTTCTAATCTTAATTTGTGTTTGTTTATGCCATGGTTTTAATATCTGTTTGAATGATTGATCACCATTTGAACGTGTTTGTGATTTATTTTCGTTTCCGAAAGGTTCAAAATAGATTAGCTCATTATGGTTGTAAACACTAAGTCCTAGATTATGAATAATTTCCTATGCTTGGTACAATCAAATTTGATAATCTTGATATTGAAAGCATTTTTGTATATTCGAATTCAAAATAGAAATATTTTGGAACTTATATGAAAATAGGTTTAATTCTACTCGAAAGAGATTATTAGATAACTTAGGATTATCAATTGTCAACTTGAACATAAATTGGATTAGAATGTGGGATTTTGAGGATTAAGATAGATTTTAATGGTGAAGTTGGATTCCTAGCATAACTCATTTACTTGATTTTTCTCAAAAAAACCGTATTTGCACTTAGTTAAATCGTAGTTATAGTTTAGAGAATTTTATACTTTCTTTATCCAAATATTTATTGTGTGTATTCGATTTAAGCTCGAATTAGTCGAAATTAAGCTAAATTCTAATCCTCGTAGGAACGATACTCTTTTACTCACTTTTTACTATTACTTGTCAACGAACTCGTACGCTTGCGGGATTTCACCGAACATGTTTTTGGGTTGTCCCTCGCGAAGGTTACCAAAGTGAATCCATCTTCCTTTATTATTCCATTCACAGTATTAGCCCACTCACACTTCTATATTGGAACATGAAAGGTATTGTAATCAAGAACTAACAAATCTCGCAAAACTCCATAATATAGAACCTTTCAAACGACGTTTGAATTATCTTTTGCACTAGATCTACATACGGTCGTTCTTCAACTAAAATGCCATTGTTTTTTCAAGACTTTCTAAATTTTTTGTGAAACCGAAGACCACTTATGACAAAACTAGAATATGACAAGGAAAGACATCTAGGACCATGTGCAAGCCACTTCAAAGTATTTGAAACATTGTTCATCATAAGTTGAACTTTAATTTGTTATAAGTTTAAACATGTTAGGAATAAAATACTGAAGTATGTTTTTGAACATTGAACTTTTTGACACATCAATATGTATTTCAACCTTATCATCCAACTAGGCAGCAAAAGAATCAATGTGTTTCTTATGCAACAATGTCTCATTTCTTTCAACTCATTTGTCAAAACTTTTGAGTTCATCCATGATAAGTGCATTTTGTGCACTTATTCGGGCCTTTAAACTAAGCTTTTATCCCGTCATTTTATAGATTGTCTACATAATTTAGGGTGTAATTCTTTCCATTTCAGTTTTGGACCCATCTGTAAGAAGTAAGAAATTGGAGAAGAATGAGCCTAATAAAAAGGAGATAATCTTTATCGTTTTATTAAAATCACTAATCTCATCTTAATTAGGATTAATTAGGTATGAATGAATGTGCCTATTAAAATGTCAAAATTGATTAGACCAAGAAATGGCATATCTTGATTGCACAAATAAACAAAAAATCATCTATGAAACTTGCTGACAGATTATTATGTAGATGTCATATAATATTGCAAAGGATATACATACTTAGTACCACATTATTTTATAAGCATAATAAATTTGAGGAAATTAAGATGTCTAAACTAAAATATATTATAAGCACGGCAATTCATCATAGTTGAATTAGAACATGGACAAATTGCTTAATTCAGACACTTCATAGAAAAAAAAACAAATCCCCAGAGAGATTTTAATTTTTAATGCAAAAAAGAACAGTGCAAAATGCATAGAGATGGTACGTACCCACATTATCATTTTCATATGTACTAATAAGGGATATGATATTAAAAAGACAAGAATATTATGAGTGATAATAATTGCAACATAATAGCAATGGATAGCCATGATTACAGCATCATGTGAAAGCAGAATAACCTTGACAAAACAAAAGCAAAGGCTTGCCTAGTTTCTTTAAGATCAGCAAGGTTCATAGTGCTTCCAATGCCTTCTTTTATTTTTTGGGGGTTGGGGGAGGAGGTAAAGCCGATACCAATTTCAAGGCATGAAAAATCTGTTATCAAATTGACAGGAACAATCGAGAAAAACAGAAAAGCTGAAATATAGAAAAGAGATAAAGCGAGGTATGCCGTAGAAAATCTCCTTAAGATAGATTTCTTCTCCTGCAAAGGTGCTAACAGAATCAAATGACGTCTGTCTCCCAAGATACAATGCTTCTTCCAAAGTCGGTACTGCACTTATATCAACCTTGTCGGTCGAACTAAAAAATGACTGCACTCTTCTTGAAAAGAAGGAATAACGATTTTTTGAAAAAACTTTAGAAATTATTTAAGCATAATTTTGGAAAGAACGAGAGAATTTAAAATCAATTAATTCATAATTGATTTGGTGTGTTAAAATTTTAAATTTAGGTGGTCCCTATTTATAGGTTTTGAAATGTCTCTTTGAATGGGTGTGTGCCTCTACCATGAATAGGTGCACTATTTGGTCTAATTAATTTGAGCTCTTAGATGTCATTATTTCATATTTTATATGATCTGATAGTTCAGATTAAATATTGAACGAATATGTCTATTCATCATACCTATTCACCATTTATGAATGAATATGTTGATTCATCATATCCATTCAAATACGTACTTTTTATTGGAGACTTTTTCAATTCAACCAAAATTATTTGTAATGGCCTACATCATTAAATATATTTAATGATTCAACCCAATAAAATTCAATTGATTTCAACAAAATCAGTATGTTAAGAGATAATAACAACTGATAGATAGATAAATAACACCTTAAGTAGATGCAAGTACCGCATGTATAAAGAGCATCAAAAGTCTAAAACTCAATTAATGAACCAACTAATATTGGGCTACAAATACAAGCAGCCACATTGGCAGCTGCTCGAAAACCCCGCGGTTGCTACTTGCAACCTGTAAGACACAAATCATGAGCGTGCTAAAACATCACAAATAAATACACTCAAAGGCAAACTTGCATAGATATTCAATTTCATTTAATATTAATTTATTACAATTACGGGACCATACGTAGTAACATCACAAGGACCTGGAATTCTTTCAACACATGAAGAAGGAAATTTTTTCAGGGAAAAAAGAGTTACATATTTGTACCGCCACAAAAGATACTGGAGTAAGCCTACCATAAGAGGAGCTTTAATGGATTGGAAATTTAGTTACCACAGCTGGATCTCTTTTGCTCCATTTTTTACCACTCAAATACTGAGTTTTTAAGTTACCATTGGACATATTGACTTCCAACTCTGATAAGTTTTAGTTGGAAGTTGGCTCCCTTAACCATAAATGCAGATCATACTGTGTTATTCCTGATTCTTGTTCTTACTTGAGGTAAATATTAGCAGCCACCCACATGAAATTATTCACTAGCTCTTATCTTCTAGAAACTTTTAGTCATTGGTGTAGATTTTGTAGTCTGGGTTAAATAACCAATCATCATGTGAGATTTTACTTTAGGTTTTAATTGAATCACGATTTCAGACCCATGATGCAAGTTCAAGTCAGGGAAAAATGTCACCATTTGGATGGCATTCCTCTAACTACTAATTTCTTCTTATTCAATACTATCTAATACTATATAATACAACTTACCAGACGAGCTGTAAATGGATTGTGTATGTGCCCAGACTCAATGCCAAGTGCTTATAGATTGAGTCTTAATGTGCCATATGATTCTTTTCCTTTAATTGAATTTGGATCCACTACAACAAAAATGTGATTTCAAAACAAGATATTGTGTGACATGCAAAAAGTTGTCGCAATAAGTGATTTAGTGCGACACGTTTTTAAAGTTTGTCGTAAAGATTGTGGTGGAAGAAATAAGTACCAAAAAAATATAAGACGACATAAAAAGTTGTCGTTAAATGTCAAAATGCGCGTCAAGTAATAAAGATTGTCGCAAAAAATATGATGGGAAGCATGGCGCCAAAATATTTTTTGGAGGGAAACTTATGGCGACAAACTTTTATTTCTTGCAATAAAGTTTATATTTCTTGCAATAAAGTTTATGCGATGCAATAGAGTCTACTTTTTTGCGACAATAAATATTTGTTGCTAAAAATTCTAGGATGCTGGAAAAAATTTGTGACACCTATATTTGTCATTGATAACTTGTAGGGATGGTGAAAAACAAATCATGACATCCGCATTCGTCGGCAATTAGTAATTGTGATGAACAACATTTGTCACAAGTTTGTTCTACCATTGATATACATCCACCGCATTGTTAATAGAATTTTCATCAGCATATTTGGAACCGAACCATGCATACTCCTAGTATTGGCATCTTAATCGACCGAGTAACAATATTGGATATAATAACTATATCACAACTTTATCTTATAATTCATAATTATTATCTAGAGTAGTTATATGTACGTAAATATATTTACACAAATGCGCACACAAAATATTGATTTCACTTTATCGAGTAAGAGTTTTCAAATCATTATTGTTATCGCAATTAATATGTGAACCAGACTTTTCACTTAAATTTAATTTATTATTTTAATAAATCAACTATAATTTTTAAATTTGAAGCTATCCTTCAATTTAAAGCTTCAAATTTAAAAATGACCTCAATCACAAAAAAAAAAGTTATTAAAATTTATCCCTTATAATTTTTCAAATCAATTAATATTTTTCAAATTTTATTATTATCATATTTATACTTGAAAAATTAGAATAAAATACCCTGAAATAAAAAACTAAATAAAAAAAGGAAGAAGCAGCAATATCTCCAGCACAATCCAAGTAAATTTCCTTACCAAATTGAAAGATACCCTAGCCTCGCCCGTCTTCATCCCAAGTGGAAGAATAGGTTTAATGGTGTTTATATAGTCTTTGTGATGTCAGAACTGGATTGCAAGTGAAGCAAAGAGTATGAGATTAGCACACGGCATCACTAATTGTAAGGAAGGGAGAACATATAATGCCATCAAGCAAAGAAGACACTGAAAATACGAAATAATATATAAATCTAGACTAGTTTAGAGAGAGAAAATGACACTGAAAATACGAAATATTTGAATTTGACCTCACTTCAACTCCAGAAGACATATACAGGGAGAGAAAAGACATATATAGACGAGGTGTATTTCCTAAAAAAATAAAAGAGTCTTAGGAAGAATACTATTCATGTGGTCATTGAAAATGATGTCGTTATGCTCAGTTTTTTTTTTTTTTTTAGTCAGTCTCAATACACACAGTATGCACACAGTAGCGGTGTAAGTTTCTTAAACTTAGGTTTTTTCTCTCCATCTTCACCTATACACAAAGTGGCCGTCCTATACACAAAGTGGCCGTCCTTTGCTCTCTGTGTTCTCCTCCGAACCGTCTTCTCCGACCAACCGTGTGCTCCAGCCGTGTTCTCCTAAACACACAGGGTCGTGTAAGTGTCTTATCCCTAGGTTTTGGTCTCTTCGTCTTCTCCTATTCTTCTTCCTTGTTATTTCCTCTTTTGCTTTAATACATAAGCTAGCGGTCAATACGTCTTAGATTTTGTTTTTTCGCTGTTGTCGTCCACTGTTTGTGGTCTTCAATTTGGGTTGTGGTTGCTATGTTATTTAATATCTCGATTTTGTGGAATTCGATGTTAAGTGCTGTACAAGTATTTTTAGTCTAATACTTGATCAAAAAAGAGGAGAAATAAAAAGCTGAGGCATTTCATGTTAAGCTCCTGCCTAATACTTTGTTCCCAACATGTCATTAATAATCAAGGGGGAGTTAATTGATTTGAGATCGTTAACTGTCTGTTGAGTTTATCATTTGGAATGTCTGAGAATATGATAAGATGCTGAAGATCATGGGCCCGTCTATAGTTTCCTCTCGATGCAGCAACTTGAAAACTATTCAGAACAAGACTTATATTCCATGGTCCCAATCAGGGTGTAACAAAAATGTGCAAATTGCTGGGGGCGCATTGCTATTTAAGTTTTACTATCATGATTTGCTGAAACTGGCTAATACCTTAAATCATTTTTCTTGTTTGGAATTCAGATTTTTATAATAATCATACCTATTGCGAAATCTCTCTCTCTCTCTCTCTCTCTCTCTCTCTCTCTCTCTCTCTCTCTTATCCTTGTGGTGCTAGAACTTCGCTTATATTGGGATTTTTCAAAGCAAGTAAAATGAATGATGGTTAGCTACAAGGTTAAAGGTTTTGTTATACCTTATTCAACAAGATAAATAGACTTGGATTTCTGCATTTTATCTTCAGAAAGATATTAACTAAATTTAGTCACTTGTAGTTTTCCCTGGACGTGATGGGATGGTTGGAGTTTGCTTCGAAATGACTCATAATTTTACTTTCTCCGTCTTCAATTGTTGCATCACCTCTCTTAAGAATTGATGAAAATGGAAGCCACTATGCTTCTTAAAAGGAAACAATGGCATGTTATATTAGATCTCACATGAAATCTTCATTCACTGATTCTTTTGGAGAAGTAATGTACATATATTTGATGTTGCAATACAGTTCTTTTAACTGGTACAACTTTAGAACTCTCTCACAAGGTAAAATAAGGGGAAAAAAAAAACAGAAATGAGAAGGATAAGGCTTGCTGTTTCTAGACATTTAGGTAGCTAGGTATTTATTAAGGAGCCCTATATTATTTTATTTTAATTGTTGTATGGAAATGATAGTGTGATAGTTTAAAATGCATCGAACTGACACGACAAGAAAGAATGCAATCGGGTTAAAGTGTACGCAATAAAGAGTTATGTTCTATCTTAGAGTTTGGTGAAAAGAGTTGCGTAGCTAGAAGGCCTCGACTCTCACAATAAAAAGTCGAGCAAGAAGGGTGAGTGCTCATAGTAAGTCAACCCAACAAAATTCTCGAAGTTGGACTAAAGGGCTCGACCAACCACAAATAGAATTGTAGCCAACATAGCATCAGACCAATTGAAAATAGGAGTGAATGAATAGAACATCTTTTTATGTTGTACTTTTAGGTTGAAAGCATTCGTCTACATATAAATTGAACTTCTTAGGTATCTTTTTTCTACATAATGTGACTGAGACAACAATTTCTTTTATGTTATACGAAAATAATGTACATGGTTTTTTTATGTTTCTTGGAACAACAATTTCTGCAAATGGAGCATGTTTTATTTTTTCTATTTTTTGGGATTATGTGGATATATAGTACCTAAGGTTATACGTGCTTGCACAGATGAAGAGAATAAATGCTG
Source organism: Forsythia viridissima (assembly GCA_030279155.1). Lineage (NCBI taxonomy): Eukaryota > Viridiplantae > Streptophyta > Magnoliopsida > Lamiales > Oleaceae > Forsythia > Forsythia viridissima. The sequence continues at coordinate 28,022,253 of CM059036.1, read as the reverse complement.
TGAGAATATATGTGAAAAGGTGAATAGGAAAGAAACCCTAAAAATTAGAATTAAACCATACAAAATTAGATTTTATCGTTTTGTCCTAACAATAAAGTTTAGTTACACATTGTTTGCCAAAAGACAACTATAAAAGACTGGGTTTGTATATATAGGTGCGGGTTTGTAAGATTGGGTCACGCCCAAAATTATGCCAAAATTTTCACTTTTACCCTTAAAAGAACAAAGTTAAAGAACAAAGTTAACCCATTTACTGGAATCGGGTTATTATACTCTAACTGTCGAAAACGATGACGTTTTGCTTACATCACCACAGTGTTAGTCTTTTTTTTGCACCCCATAGATATATAAAAATTTAATAAATGAATGTATAGGGAATTTAGCAGGTTTTGTAGGAGTTTCCTTGTCTGAATGATTGGTGTATGGAATATTGCCTAATTAATTTTACCACCTGAAACTCACCCTCTTTAGTAAATCTTCCATTTGTATCTTTGTCTTTGTTTTAAACTGTCATTTTAATTTATCTCTGTGATGTTATCACACTAAATTGTCGTTGTGTTTACATGTCTAAAGCAATTAAGTTTCAAATTGTGGAGAAATAAGTTTTTTTTTAAAGTTTTGCCAAATTTATACTACCAGTTTGTTGGATTGTAAACTTTACATCTTATACTCATTTTGCAAGTAAATATTGAACCATAAAGTTTTTAAAAACGTAGATTTTAGTGTTTATCAAGTTCGAATTTTGCAATTTAACTTTTTGTGCTTTGTTATTGTTACAATAACTTTGTTTTGAAGGATAGATGCTACATAAGGAAACCATTAACTTATAAATTAATTTCAACTTTGAATATATTCAAAATGAATTGTGGATACATTCTCAATTTTAGAAAAGAGAAATATGAACTGAAATAGTTAGTAATTGATTAATGGCAGATGGAAAACGAAAAAGTTGATAGGGGTCAAAATTCAATGAGTGTCAAAGAAAAAGATTTATTCAATAAGCGACAGCGGGAACAATGGGCTCTATTAAAAGATTATCGAAACAAGTATCGTAGAGAGCTTCGCTTGAAGAAATAAGATAATCAACATGCCGATAACTATACTCGGTATCGACAACAATTAAACTCTGGAAGAAGCGAGGGGATTATTTGTAATCACAATGAAGTTGGTAAGTAATTTTGTAAACAAAATATATATATTGCCTTATTTGTTATTTTGTTTTGTAGTACTAAATGTGTTGTTCGGACCATGGACAATTTGTTTTGTACATATGAGTTCCTAAATTGGTTCTTGTAGATTAAACATTTTATATATAATGTAGGCAATTTATTGGATACCAATACATCTGAAGTCCTTGACAATATGGAGACAAATACGTTTGCACATGTAATAACCAAAATTATCCCAATGTATTTAATACTTATACTTTATTATTTATAGAGTTGTGTTCGCATTTTGTTTCATGAAATTATGTTATGTGTAATATTATACATATTAAGGTTAGAGTTTCGATGCTTATTTTTTTTATATAAATTGTTATGAATTTGAATTATGTATAATGGATTTTAAAAAAGTTTATATTTTATTATTCTATAAATAACTTTGGTTCTAGTCATGTAAATAATAATAAACATGTAATGTGTGAAAATATTTGTTTATATTGTCACTCTTATGGTTTCGTTATTAAATGTATTTATATACATAGTGGATTATTTTAATGTTCTTATATGTAGAAGACATTATTTTCATAAATGTGCTTGCAAAATATAATACTGTTGGGTGTAATGATTGTAGAACAAATATGTCAAATGGTAATACCATGTTTATTGAATTTATATTTAAAGTTTTATTATTTAATAGGTCATTCAACCATGTATGTAAGAAGTGGTCAACTACCTCTCCATGTGGATGAATCTTTCTCGTCTATACAAAATACTTTTGAACCTACCTCATTTGACGCAAATATTGTTTCCCAAAATATTCCAATTGAACCTTATATGTTACCAACACCAACCATATGTGTTAAATGTGAAGCTGTCAAATTTTATAAAGAAAGTAAGGGATTTTGTTGTTCTGATGGAGCTATCAAATTGTAAACAAATAATGTACGTGAAGAATTACACAAATTATTTACATCAAATTCTACTGAGTCGATAGATTCAAAAAAATTATTCGAACTTACAATAACAATTTTCCTTTAACATCATTTGGTGTTCGTTATGATAAATAACTATGTAAAAGAAACAAAGGTATATACACATTTAGAGTTCAAGGCCAAGTATATCATTATATAAATGAAGTATTGCCATCAAATAACCGTCCTCCGAATTGGTGCGAAATAAAGGAACAATTAAAATACAATGATGAGTCACATAATAGACCCGATCTAATAGCACACATTTTTAAAGCTAAATTAGAGGAGTTAAAAATTGATTTATTTAAGAAACAAATATTTGGACCAGTTTCTGCATGAATTCCAAAAAAGAGGTCTTCCACATGCTCATTTTTTGATAATTCTAAAAGGTCATGCAAAAATCATTTCTTCTGATTTAATAGATGACATTGTTTGTGCTGAGATTCCTGGTGAAGGTACCAATCCTTACTTATACTCAGTTGTTGTTAAACATATGATGCACGGTCGTTGTGGTTTTTTGAATCCTAATAATATTTGTATGGACCAAAATAGAACGCGCCGAAGTGATTTTCCCAAAGACTACAATGAGAAGACATCATTAGGTGAAAGTTCTTACCCAAAATATCGTAGATGCAATAATAAAAGAAGAGTAAAAGTTATGAAACACTGGTTGGATAATAGATGGGTAGTATCTTATAACCCATATTTATTAGCCAAATTTGATTGCTATATGAATGTTGAGATTTGTTCCACGATTAAAGCTATTAAGTATTTATACAAATATGTTTACAAAGGACATGATAGGGTTAATTTTTGGCTTATTTGCACAAATGGTCCCTGACTTTTGTACTTACTGCGGGTTGAGGACCTATCTTTTTATTTTTGGCAGTTTAGCCCCTATTTCAAATGTTTTTGGCGTCAATGGTCCTTTTCATGATTTTCCATCCAAATCACCGTGAAATTTGACGGTAGAAATTTTTTAATTTAAAAAAGGCTTATTTGCACAAATGGTCCCTGACTTTTGTAAAGGAAAATTTGCAGCAAAAGTCCCTAATCTTTTAGAAAGTGTTAAAAAGTCCCATAACTTTTTAATCCTAACACATATGACCCCAAACTCTTTTGACAATTTTACTCCTAACTTAAATAAATTAAAAACAACTCATTAATCTTTTCAAAAATACAAATAAGTCCTAAATCTTTTTATTTTTTACAGATTTACATTTAAAATAATAAAAAGTATGTCATCAAGTCTCAAAATTTTTAATTTTGTTCAACAAAATGACATTTAAAATGTGTTTAATTAAAATCAGATTTTTTTAGTAAAAAGTTGTTGAAATGTGTGGTTGAAAAGTTGTGGGACCATAAAATGTGTGGTTAAAATTAATTGTTGACTTTGACTTTATTTTTTTAACGAAATCAAAATTGAAAACAAACGAGCTCTTAGAGTCTCTACAGATTTTGTCCAGTGGTCCATTAATTAACAAAAAAATTATACCCATGATCAAAATTTGACCATTTAAAATTTTAATTTATTTTTCATACCAATTTTAAAAAAAAGGTGGTGGTGGGCTGAAGATTGTGAATAATTTTTTTTTAATTATTATTTAGTAATTGGTAGAGCTGGCAAATGGGCTAGATGGACTGGCCCAACCCGAAATTAGACGGGTCATTTAAAAGATTGGATTGGGCTAATCATGACTCAATTTTACATGGGCTGTTATTTGCTGGACCAGCCCAACTTACATTTTTAACTTATTTTTTCAAAATAATTACTTACAATTTTGTAAAAAAAAAACAAAAAAAAACAAAATAAAAGCTCGCCTAGTTTTTATTTGATCAATTTTTGAAGTGTTTGAAGTGTGGGGCAGGGACTTGGGCAAAAAAAATTTATCAAGCCAGTCCGATTGGCTAGTTGTACCGAACTAAATTAACCTAATTTTTATTTGATCAATTTTTTATTGGACCAGCCCAGCCCAGAGACCGGGCTATCTGGGCTAGCCCATTGAGCTGGCCCATTTTGCCACCTCTAATAATTGATATGAAAAATAAATTAAAATTTTAAATTGGTAAAATTTTGATCATAGGTATAATTTTTTTGTTAATTAATGGACCACTGGACAAAATCTGTAGAGACTCTAAGAGCCCATTTGTTTTCAATTTTGATTTTTCTAAAAAGTTAAAGTCAAAATCAATAATTAATTTTAACAACACATTTTATGGTCTCACAACTTTTCAACCACACATTTCAACAACTTTTACTAAAAAAATTTGATTTTAATCAAACACATTTTAAATGTCATTTTGGTGAACAAAATTAAAAATTTTGGGACTTGATGACACACTTTTTATTATATTAAGTGTAAATCTGTAAAAAAATAAAAAGATTTAGGACTTATTTGTATTTTTGAAAAGGTTTATGAGTTATTTTTAATTTATTTAAGTTATGGGTAAAATTGTCAAAAATATTTGAGGTCATATGTGTTAGGATTAAAAAGTTATGGAACTTTTTAACACTTTTTGAAAGATTAGGGACTTTTGCTGCAAATTTTCCTTTACAAAAGTTAGGGACCATTTGTGCAAAGAAGCCCCTTTTAAATAAAAAAATTTATACCGTCAATTTTCACGGTGATATGGATGGAAAATCATGAAAAGGACCATTGACGCCAAAAACATTTGAAATAGGGGCTAAACTGCCAAAAATAAAAAGATAGGTCCTCAACCCGCAGTAAGTGTAAAAGTCAGGGACCATTTGTGCAAATAAGCCGTTAATTTTTCTATAAATCGTGAAGATCTCCCTGCTGTTATAGATGAGATTGACATGTTCTAGACAGCTAGGTGGATTTCTCCACCCGAAGGTGCCTGGAGAATTTCTAGATTTATTTTGTATGAAATTAATCCATGTGTAATTTCTCTCCAATTACATCTTGACAACAATCATTCGGTAACATATAGACAATTTGATGATCTTCAAACAATTGCTAGAACAGATTTTTTCAAGAAAACAATGCTAATTGAGTATTTCCGTACAAATATTACTAATGAAAGGGCAAAATCATTATTATACAAACAATTCCTAGAATATTTCGTCTGCGATTCAAAAGGTAAAATATCGTGTGATAGAAAAAGAGGTATTGCAACTGGTAGAATAGTTACAACTAATTCGAGAGAAGGTGAAAGATATTATCTAAGAATATTATTGAATCATATTAAAGAAGCTACATTGTTTGAAATCTTAAACTTGTTAATGGCGTTTCTACGTCTTCATTTCGAGAAGCTGTCGTTTTACATGGTCTGCTTAATCGAGATTCTAATTGTGAATTATGTCTACAAGAAGCTTCTCAATACAAATGCCCAATACATTACGTAGATTGTTTGCTACAATTTTGACCTATGTGCACCTCATGATCCTAAAAAATTATGGAATAAATTTAGAGAATTTATGATCGAAGATTATATACATAGTGGTATATCAGTTGAATGTGCAATAATGAAAACATTACAAGACATTGATATCATATTGGAACCATTAAGTAAATCAGTAAATGAGTATAATTTTGTCCCACACGATGTGAATTTACATGAACAAAATCGTTTTACTAGAACAATTGATGATGAGTTAGGAATAGTAGTCTCTGATGGACATACATTATGTGCAGACCAACTAAATATAGAGCAAAAAGCTGCATATGATATAATACTTGAAACAATATGCGATAACCTCAGTGGTACGTTCTTCATTCATGGCCCTGGTGGAACAGGGAAAACTTTTTTGTATTGTACGTTGCTCGCAACTATAAGATCTAAAGGTATGATTGCGTTGGCAACAACATCTTCAGGAATAGCTGCTGGATTATTACTCGGTGGTAGGACAGCTCATTCTAGATTTAAAATTCCTCTTTAAATTAGCAATGATTATGTTTGTTCCATTAGTAAACAATCTGGTTTAGCCGAACGTTTTAGAATGACACGATTGTTAATATGGGATGAAGCACCAATGGTGAATCAACAAGTTATTGAATCTTTAGACAAAATGTTACAAGATGTTAATGATTGAGACATACCTTTCGGTGGAAAAGTAGTTGTTTTAGGAGGTGATTTTCGTCAGGTTCTAGTCCAAAGAGGAAAGAAAGAGGATATAATGGGAGCAAGTTTTGTTAAGTCATATCTATGGTCTTCTTTAAAAAAAAATTAAATTAGTTCAAAATATGAGAGCCCGATTAGATCCGATATTTTGTCAATACTTGCTATAGATTGGGAATGGAACAAAAAGACTACATTCATGTAATATGATAAAGCTTTGGTCAGATATTACTATTTATTATGAAAATGACATTGTTTCGTTACAACACTTGACAGACATTGTCTTTCCACATCTAGACAACTATAGTGAACATCATGAGTACACAATTAATAGAGTTATATTAACACCAAAGAATGAATATGTAGACTAGATTAACACTATATTAATAGAAAAATTTCCAGGTCAAGCTTATAAATATTTTAGCTTTGATGAAGCTTTAGATAAAACTGAACAAACTTTCCATGAAGACTTCTTAAATATGTTAACTCCAAATCGTATACCACTATATGAACTAATATTAAAGTTAAATTGTCCAACAATATTACTTTGAAATATTAACCCATCCGAAGGACTATGTAATGGAACTAGACTTATATGTAGAAGATTTGAACGAAATGTTATTGATGGAAAAATTGCTATTGGAGAATATCGTGGGAAAAGAGTATTTCTACCTAGAATCCCTTTCGGATTCTATCGTGCCACTAGAAAATGATAAAAGTCCTTTCCAATTTAAATGAAAACAATTTCTTGTTTGTCCATGTTTTGCTATGACAATAAATAAATCTCAAGGACAAACTTTAGATTTTGTTGGATTATACTTACTACAACATGTGTTTTCGCATGGACAATTATACGTTGCTTTATCTAGAGCAAAAACAAGTAAATCAATTAAAGTTCTTGTTAAACCAACTGCACATAAGAAATACCATAAAGGCTGCACGAAAAATATTGTTTATCCAGAAATTTTGTCTTCGGTCAAGAGTTCATAAATTTTATTTGTTTGCAAACTATATAAATCTACATCAGTCTAAATCTTAGTTAGTTTAGAATAAAAAAAATTGTTTATGATCTTGCTTTATGATTTGTTAGTTCATGTGTTTAATGTATAAATATTTGAGCTCAGATCAATTTGTCTTGTCCAATGAAATTCTATTTTTATCAATAAATATGGTTCCAAATTATTATAATCTTATTTTGTTTTATTCATGTGTTCTTTCATACAGATATTAAATGAGACCGTTAGATTAATGTAAAGGAAGGTACACATATGATACAAAAATATGGAGAAATTCCATTTTAGGCAAATTTTTACTTCCATAGACGCTATAAACATGTAATATATAACATTATGGTAAATCTCGTGAGAGTAAAAATTATTCAAAGATTTAGATTTACTGGCGAAACTTTGTATGTCTGTGCCATCGTTAATCTACGCCTATGGCTTTATCAAAATACATGAAGTTAAAATCAGGGTTCTATACTTTGAGATAATCATCTTTTTCCTTTGTTATCTCACCTTATGATAAATATTATCATTTTTCAAAATGTATAAGACTACAAGAATTCCTATATCTTGTTATCTTGTTCTTGCTGGAGTTTCTTGAAATAGTTATTTAACTAATTAATTCACGTTATTTGCATATTCAACCATTGTGGAGCTACTACATCCAAAACTTGCAGGACCTCATATTTGTGGTGGCAAGAGATGAGTTGCATAGGATGTTGAATGAGGTAACATCTTATTTATTTATTTTTACATACATTAATTCATTTGCTTTTTGACTCCCATGAATTTCTAATAAATATAATCTATGGCATACAATGCTTCATATGCATATAATTCGTATGCTTCTTGGTCGAATTTACCGTGCTTTGTAAATTGCTTCAATTTTGACATATTCATGTGTCAATATTAAGACTCGAATATCTTTAACTAACTAATGTTTTGTACAATCAGTACGTCAAACTAAGAATTTAAGTGCACATGTATTTTTATAGAATCATCAGTTCTATCTTATCCTTGAGGGACATTGACGCTCAATTGTTAATTTTGTTAGAATATATGTATGGCCCTGGAGCACCTAAAATTTGGCTTGTGTCTATTTCCTTTCAGAAATACCTAATATGGTTTTGTAATTTTGATTTATCCGAATTTTGATATTTTGTGGATAAATTTTCTATAAGTTTTTGAATTTCTAATTCAGCATGATCATAATGATTCTGTTGCTTCGACGTTCTGAATGTTTAGATGCATGGGCATTTGACTTAATTCGTTTGGAAATTTTCTCATAAAAGACCAAGATTTTAAGCGCAAAAGCAGTGTTAAATGAGGGAGAAGATGGGAAATTCATTACTAATGGACTTATGAAATTCATACTTGTTATGTGATTAAATAACATAATTATTACTATAAAAGTGAGAACTCTCCATTTAATCTAGCAGATTGAGTAATTGCAAAATATTCAATACACCCTGATATCAAGTTACTTTGCTGACATAGTATCAGTGTATCACAAACTAACTATTATAACCAATGAGCGTAGGCACTGTGTTTCACATAAAAGAAATTTTATTGAGTAACAAAATCCAATATGGATCAATTTACCCGTGCTTCTAATGTTGTGTTTGGATGGAAACTAAACTAAGGGAGAGGAAGGGAATAAATGTTATGAAAGAAAAGGAAGGCAAAGAAGGATAAACTATTACCTTAAAAAATTGTTCAGAGAACTCAAGCAAAGGGGAAGGGAGTGATTTGATAAGATATATATTTCTACGAAGAATAAATATGACAAACTGTATTCTTTGAGAAGTCTACTGCTATCTTCAATTATGTAGCTATTTTGATATAAATATGCCCATCTGCTAAATTTTGTCAATATGTGTTTAGGGAATAATATGAACATACTTATATAGGCTGTTCTATGTTGCAAAAAAGTGATGGAAATGAAATATTAGTGTTTTTCCAAGGGTGGAAAGGAAGTTGAGAGTGGAAAATTCTTAGTTCTCTTTCCTTGCTGGAGAGGTAGAAGGCATGACATTTGAGGAATCATTTTGATGTCACTTGACTGATGTTTCTTTTACAATGTAATATATTCCCTCATGTAAGTCACGACATAGACAACTGATCACCTCACTCCAAAGAATAAATGTAAAAAAGAGATGAAGAAGAAAGAACCGCGCTGAGTCCACAAGACCTTTAGTGTGTGGATTTTTCTGGTATGCTGTTAGACTTAATGTCTTCCAGGTGTATGTTTTAGTTCTTTCGTCATTGGATACTGAATGCTTTGCATATAGCCTTTAGTTTGCAGTTTATTAACTACCTTTTATTTTATCTTTGTGTCTTGGCTGAAATTGTGACACGATAAGTTAAAAATATGATGGTCATTTACATTTTACTCTTATCCTAAAGAAGACTTGGCAAATTTGTGAAGTCATATTAGTTAAGTTTGATCTGTAATTAAATGTTAATTCATTGCTTGTTGATTCAGGTCATATTTACATTGGATCAGAGCACTTGCTGCTGGGATTACTTCGTCATGGTGAAGGTGTGGGAGCCCGTGTTCTTGAGAATTTAGGTGCTGATCCAAGCAATATTCGTTCACACGCAAGCTTTAGCACTTATCTATGCTGTCTAATAATTTTTATTTTATTTTTTTACCCTGGCAGCCTGATGATCCATTTGGCACATAGGTTATTAGAATGGTGGGTGAGAGTACGGAGGCTGTTGGTGCTGGTGTTGGAGGGGGAAGCTTAGGAAACAAGATGCCTACACTAGAGGAATATGGAACCAATTTAACTAAGCTAGTTGAAGAGGTAATTTTCCGTTTCTCTTGATTTCTCGTTGTTGACATCTATTTGATCTTTGGATTTATATTTCTTGAACTAATATTTGTATTTTATGTGACTTCCTAATTTTATTTTATTTTTGTGATGGCAGAGAATACAATATTCAAAATCAAAATCAGATTGCATTGCTAAAGCAGAGGGTACCTATGACAAGAAAAAGAAGCAAGAGGAAAAAGGTGAAATTCCGCTGTCCAGCTTACTCATTCTATTCCTCCCTTTGTCCCTTACTTTTTTTTGGTCGTTCTTTTCTCTCTATTATTATAATGTACATTTAGTGGGCGAGACAGAAAATGAAGGAAAGAAGATGAAGTTGTATCTTTCAAATTACAGTGAAGAAGGAGATCTTGAATGTGTTTTTACTAAATGTATTTCATTGATTATTCTGTAATCTGTAATGCAGTATATATACACATATCACAGATCTGATCTATATACAATGCAGATGAATAAATAACAGATTATGCACATGCAAGAGAACAGAATTAGTTACAACTATATAATCAATACTAGAAGCTTCTAATCAACAGATTTCGGTCACATGCTGGCTGAGTATTCTTCTGTAACTTGGTCACTTGCTTTCCTGATTTTGATCATTGTAATCCATTGTTCCTTCTTCTCTAACAGGCGTGCACATTTTATATTTGGACAATGGATCAGTTACCCAATTATAAGATCTTGAAACTTCGACATTCGTTTAACAAAGTATAAACAATCATCTATGTACTGCAATGACTCATTTACCCCGTAAGACTAAGTAGTTTGATGTCCGCTGATAACTTTTGAAGCTCTTGAAATAATTGAAACTGCAGTTGGATATGATAGACATTTTTTTGTCAATTCTTTAGTTGCGGCACATTAATTGTGATTCTAATGGCTTACTCAAGCATGGTGGTCACCAAAGAGAATGCAATTCGAGGGGCATTTGATGTATTTGAGGTTGCTCAAGACTTTCACAAGTTTTGAAAGTTAATGCATTTTTTCCATTTTGAAGTATTTCTAGACACTTCGTCATTTTGAGAAGGATGAATATATTCTCCATTTCTTTCTTTGTCACATAACTTCTCCATATTTATTGCATGGAATTCATAATACTATATAGTTAAATAATTGTGCATCGGTGGCAACTCTAGTTACATTTTTGAACATAAAAACCATCACAAGGACACTGCATTTCCTTGAAACTATGTCGCTTGGACTTGGGTTATGGTTGTCCTACATGGTTATGGGTCTCAATGTTGGACATGCAAGTTGTCAGATTTTAGGACACAAGGATTCAATAAAAAAGTGTCTTGACTTTGGACACGGTTAAGGGGACATATGTTTCATAGTGACCATAAGCTACTTTTGTAATAAGCCAATCTTCTTTTACATAAATTTGACATTAATCGAGAAAGGATATATATTACACAAAAAGAAAATGATATCAGAGAAGACAACAATTGTGCAATTAGTGAAGAAGTGTTTGGGACTCATATGAGGGGTTTGAGAATTGTCATTTTTTAAAACGCTTGTGTCGTGTTGGATACAGGTACAACGTGATAATCGTTGGATGCACGAGTGATATTTTTTGGGTCGGCACACAAAAAATAATCCCTGCCTCATTGGAGAACCTGGTGTTGGGAAAACAGCTATTGCATATGGCCTTGCTCAGAGAATTGCCAATGGCGATGTTCCTGAGACAATTGAGGGGAAAAAGATAAGGTGATACATGAATGATTTGAAGAGACAGTTTTAACTTGTTAGCAGATACATTTACGAATCAAACTTCGCAACTTCTCATTATTTACAATATTTGAATGTTGTTATTTGATAGTCAAGAGATCTACACATAATTTTAAAAAAGTTAGACACTATTCTCTTTCTATATAGTTATGGCTAATTTATGCGTTCTTTGGGGTTTTGCTCTCATCTTAATTCAAAATAAAGGGTCATGTATGTGAGCAATATTATTTCATATGTTGAAACAGAAATCTGCATTTCCTCCCCCATTAAATCCAGAAAGCTATACAATCGAATTATTTTCATTGTGTTATTCATTTACTCAAGTACTGACTTTTAATTAAATTTTATTATCAAATTATTGAACGTATTGTATACAAATGAGTACCATTTTGACACTATTACACACACCATTACGGCCATAACACGTGCATCGCACGTGACCCCACTAGTCTAATGAAAAGCTCGATAAAACTTTAAGAAAGAAGAATAAATGAACATATATATATATATAAAGAGCTTGCTAAAATTGAACAAAAAATTGAAAATTCTTTTACTTCGCCATCATTTTCTTTTTCTAATTCTATGGGCACAATAATTATTTTTTCCATTGTGATCCAAATTCAATTAAAGGAAAAGAATCATACGGCACCTTAAGACTCAATCTATAAGCACTTGTCGTCACAAGGAGTTGAAATGTATTGACATTTTTTCACAAAATATGAAGTCTCTTTCTCGCAGAATATAATCTTTCCATACATCAAAACATCAAATCTTAAATTCCCAGTGTGTTTACATATTAATGTATCGTTCTCTTTTGGGAAATGATCTTCGATAAATGCTTTCCAATCCTATTTGAGAACAAATCAATCCTACATCCCAAATTTTCCCACTTGGGCCTTTCAGAGCTGCAGTTCCAGCTAACTTCTCTCTCACATTGTTGGCAAACAATTTGGGTATAACAAGTTGTTGATCAAAAGGACCATACAGAATTTGTCAGAGATGGACTTTTTTGATTATACAGTGGTAAAAAAATTATTTATGAATGTATTTATTAAAGAACGTGCATTAAGCGTGCAGTACACCATTATATATGATGTTGTTGATTCCTACTATCATCACAGTTTTTTTTCTTAACATGTCAAAATCATTGCTTCTAAAGTTCTAATAGACCTATTATTTTTCAGCTAAACTAAACGTGATTTGTATAAAATGAAACAAATATATTGTTGAAGAATATATGAAAAACAACAAAGTTAAATAAAATTGCTTGCAAATTTGTTCACAAAAAGGTGAAAATTAGTCAAACACTTGTATTGAAATTAGGACAAGAGTTACTTTCAAAAAATAACTTATTATCCGTGCAATACACAACCATATATAGAATCTTGTTGAATTGCTTCAAGTCATTATATTATTAACAATTTATTATCACATTTGGACCTATGAATAGGTTCTTTTAAGACTCCTAAATTAATTGCCACTACTGTTCATATATTCCTCCAAGACGTTATGCGAGATTGAATTGAGGACTACATGATTGCTGTGAATTAGTATGTCATTGTCTTGGCCAGAATATTAATGTCCGGGGGATAGCAGAACAACCATGCGATCGCATGGTATACAGACAAGCGATTGCATAGTGTCATGCGCTCTCTCTGTGGTTCGCCTAGAGGCCATCTCGCAATCACTAGCCTTGGATCGCATGGTTACTAGCTCAGCACGCGTGGATTTTTTCCTTCTTCATATTTTTTCCTTATGTTGTAATATTTCGTTTCTTATTCTTAGCCCAGCAGATATTCTTCATTGATTGTATTAGGCAAGATTTAAGGTAATTAGTCTAAGAGTCTCTTGTATAAATATAGGTGATCAATTTTGAAGAAAAATACGTAGAAAATATAATTTATCCATAGCTCTCTGCATTTTATATTCAATTTCATCTTCTTGTTTTTCAACACAAAAAGAATGATGGCCTAATAAGCCATTTGTTTTATGCCTCTGTTGAAGAAAAAGGAAAATATGTGATGTAGCGGGGCAATTAGGTACTAAATTAGTCAGTTACTTGTATTGAAATTAGAGTAAGAGTTACTTTAAAAATAAAACAACTTATTATGCCTGCAATACCCAACCTTATATAGGATGTTATTGATGTGGTTGAAGTCATCATCTTATTATCACACTTGGATCGTTGTCTATGTTTTCTTAAGATTCCAAAATGGATTTCTATATAAACTCATTCCATTCTACTTCCAATTTTTTATCTGAATCTATTTGAGGACCTTTTGCTTGACCTCGACCTTTTTTCTTAATAGGGTTGTCGGATTCTACAAATACATTTGTTCGATCAAATACAATATTGTATTTAATTAAATTCAGCAAATAAAGAGAGCATTCTTGAATTCATATGCAATGTATGAAATCAGCAATTTTACTTTAAAAAAAAAAAGAAATATGAAAGATAAAATTACGTAGAGGTGAAGTAATATCAATACTACCAATAGAAGTATTCGGAGTTTGAGATGTTTCTACTTCATGCCCATTTTGGATATTAGTCGCGGTACCCAACGTATCTACCATAGTTATGCCTCTTTTTCTTCTATTAACCTTTTCAGCTGCAAAGAAAACAAAAATTAGATTGTAGAGGTTGACATTGTTCTAAGAGCATAATAAGATATGATCTTTCAATTGGGTACAAAAATATTAACTTAGGAAATAAGCAAGTGTAACAAATACATTCTGATACGAGAAACTAACCTGTTTGATAGATAGGTTGTGAAAAGATAGATAGGTTGTGACAATTCACATAAAATATTTGGTGCTGGTAGGTTTAATTTGAAAGAATTCTTAAAGCTACCACAAAGAACATTAGCACAATTGATAAAAAAATTCAAGCCAATGTTTTGAACCAATAAAAACCAAGTATAGGCAAAATAAATAATAAAGCATGACGGTTATATTAATAAATGTCAATATCAATTATTGTATCTCATGGTAAACACACTAAAAGTATACTCTTTATTACTTGTCAATACTACTAGTCGTCATCAATGTTTAGATTACATTTTGGGTCAACAATTGTGCCTTCTATCCCTTCTCTCACCCAAACAATGTCATCGTCTAGTGTAAAACATGCATTTTGATCTAATATTTGTTCTCTATATGGCTCAGCTTCGTATGTGTCGAACTTATCACGTCTTGACATTTGTAAAACCACCTGTCATTTTGATTGTATAGGATGAGCAACATAGTAGACTTGAATTGCTTGTGATGCCAAAATAAATGAATGGCTCCCTGCTTTGTGAATTATCTCTATACCTACAATGATTAAAGTTCAGTAATGTGAAATCATAATCATCATATGTTAATCTCCTTTGATTGTCGATCCAATCACACTTAAACAACACAAATTTTATTGTGCTAGAATAGCGCAATTCTAATATACGAGTTAGCACTCCGTACTATATAACATCACCACCAATAGGATTTTTATCTTTTGCACTAGAGTAACTCATGGTTTCAGCTTTCACTACTACCCTACCCCACTGTTTTGAGTACGTCTAGAACTCTCGTAACTCTTAGTCCGAAATCGAAAATCATTAACGATATATGCATTAAATCCCCGTGCATGAAAATCAGGACCTGCAACTAATGTGTTGATTTATTCAGATAATTGCTCATTATGAAGCCTCTGCTTTTCCTTCACCTATAATACATTAAAGGGAAAAAAATAAAAAGGTTAAAAAGTATATATTATATTTAACTTACATAGTACTTAAACCATATGTGAAAAGCTTTGTTATGAATGCATTGAATATCATGATCGCTAAGACGGCGTTTCTATGAAATCTTTGCACGATGAATGCTGCGCATAAAGAAATTATGTGTCAATAATGTCACCCCTTATGCAACAGAAGATGAAGCTTAAGTGTACCGTTGTTCATTAGTATGTAACGGTGAGCTTGTACCCATGAAACATTATCATGTTTTAGATCAATCCCTTTGCCAAAAGCATGTCCAAAATTATTAATAATTCCAAGCCTATTTGGTCGATTACACTTAGTATCAACACCATCTAGATATCTTGGACAAAAAATTATGCACTCTTCCATCAAGTATCCTTTTGCAATCGAGCCTTCTGGGTAAGCTCGGTTACGCACATATTGTTTCAATGTACACAAATACCTAAATATATATAAAATTTGGAAAATCTGAGTAACAATAAGAATGATAGTTTCGTATAATATTTATTAATATCGGAAAAATATATGAAGAAACAATCTAAAGTACCTCTCAATTGGAAACATTGATCGAAATTGCATAACTCCTCCGAGTAATGCTTCCTCGGCCAAATGTATAGGTAAATGCTCTATTATATTAAAAAAAGATGGAGGAAATATCTTCTCAAGATGGAAAAGAGTGACAAATATTCTATCATGAATATTGTGTAAATCACTTTCACTATTAACTTTTTGAGTACAGTTGCCTAAAGAAGTTACTTAACTCAATCAAACCTAAAGAAGTTACTTAACTCAATCAAAGCTTCAAGTACATTCTTAGGCAACAATTTACTAACTACTAAAGGAAGAAGTTGTTGCATCAATATATGATTGTCATGACTTTTTAGACCCCATATAATTTGCTTAATCAAATTGACACGCCTTGAGATGTTAGATGAGTATTCGTCTAGAAGTTTGATTTCCTTCAACACTTTACAAAACACAAATTTCTCATCCTTGCTCATAGTAAATGACGCTGGTGGAACGTATAACTTACAATTAGGCTTTGAAATAGGGTGCAAAGACTTTCGTATTCCCATTTCCTTGAAATCATGTCGTGCATTTAAGTTATCTTTTGACTTTCCACTTACGCCTAATAAAGTAAAAATGATATTGTCACAAATATTTTTCTCGATATGGATTACATCTAGATTAGGTCGAATCAAATTGTATTCCCAATATGGCACATGAAAAAAAAAAAATCTTTTATCTCCAATTACCATAAGATTCTATGTAATCTCCATTTTCTCTTTTCTTTAGGTCTTCCTTCTTATAATAATTAGTCATCACATGAGTTCATTTACACAACACTTGAGTGCCAGATAATTGCTTGGATGCACATTCAAACTCTTGTTTTCCATCGAAAGATGCTTTATCCTTACGAAATTTATGTCTTGGATGCAAGAATCGGCAATGACCCATAGAGCATGTTTTGCGTCCATTACTCAACCTAAGATATTTATTTTTATCTTCACAACAAGGACATTCAGGGAATCCTCTTGTACTATATCCTGACAAGTTAGCATATCCCGAAAAATCACTAATAGTCCATAACAATGATGCATGTAACTTGAACATTTGATTAGTGGATGTATCAAACGTTAATACACCATCGTTCCATAATTCCAACAACTCATCAATAAGCAGTTGCATGTACACATCAATTTTGTTACCTGGTCCATTTGGTCCATCAATTAGCACAGACAAAATGAAAAAATGTTGCTTCATGCACAATTGTGGAGGCATATTATATGGTATGAGAATGACTAGCCAAGTGCTATGAGATATAGACAGTTCTAAAAGGACAGAATCCATTGGCAGATAATCCATGCCAGACATTACAAATATCACTTGAAAATTTCGTGTTGCGCTCATCAAAATCTTTCCATGCTTGAGAATCTGTCAGATGTCTCAATACACCATCATTAGATCCTTCCTTGTGCATGCCATCTCATAAGTAAAGCAGTCTTAGATGACGTAAACAACTTTGTAATCTTGGTTTCAAAGGAAAGTACTTCATTCTCTTTGCACCAATCGTTTTACCACCGGGCTTGTATCTTAGGGTACGGAAAATCTTGCAATTTTCTAATATTTTGTCTTCACTCCGATACAACATGCAATTATTTGGACATGATAAGTACAATTTTGTACTGATTGAGCCACAAAAGGAGCAATTATGAGTACTCTTACATATTTTTTTCAGTATAATGGCATGTTGTTTTGTATCAATATAGAAAAATAACCAAATTGAAGTGTCGATCAAACGAAAAGAAAGCAAACAGAAGAAAGAGGGACTAAATTGAACATATAAAGAGAATTGAGGGGCTTGTCAAGAAAATACCAAAGAGAATAAGTCAGGAGCTGGATCTCAAATAACTAATGCGATCGCATGGTCAATCAAGGCTGCGATCGCAAGGGGTGAATTTTCCATGCAGAATGTTATTTGACAAATTACGTATTGCTATGATGAACGATGAAACTTTATGTTTTTAATTAATTAGACGTTTTTTCATTTTAAGTAATTAATTGCTTTTGGATTGATTATTCTTTATTCTTTCTCTCTAACGTTTTAATGATTGATCACTATTAGAATGTTTTGTGATCTTTATTCAAGTCGAGAGATTCAATCTAGATAGCATATGGTATTGGATAACATATGGTCCAATAATAGATAGAAATTACTATTATACCTTATGAAATCTATT
Source organism: Forsythia viridissima (assembly GCA_030279155.1). Taxonomy (NCBI): domain Eukaryota; kingdom Viridiplantae; phylum Streptophyta; class Magnoliopsida; order Lamiales; family Oleaceae; genus Forsythia; species Forsythia viridissima. Next base: position 28,003,992 of record CM059036.1, on the reverse strand, counting down.
TAGGGTGTTCTTGTGATTTAAATGTATATTTTTATGTTCAAAACTTAATTAGAGTAATTAAGTTCGCATATCGATATAGAATTGATTGACCATCAAGTGGGACTTTTGATTATTATAGGATCACCGATTTTCAATATAGGGTAATTATAAGCTAAAGCGATTAACGAATAATTGATTAAGGAATGTGTAGGTGGATTCACGAATCATAGTGCTGTTAAAACTCGAATTTATTCTTAAAAAATTACTTTTGATTGAGCCATAATTTAAATTTAATTAAACTTAAGTAGAATAACTTTAGAATTGAATTTATAAAAGAATCTGTGTTCTTATATTGTTAAAACTCAAAACCTACATTAATTGGTCAATTGATAGCTAGTCCTCGTGGGTTCGACACTCTTCACATCACTTCATTACTTATAACCGATTCGTTCACTTGCGGGATTAAAATCTACAATAAGTTTTTGGCACCGTTGCTAAAGACTAGTTTTATTAATTAATACATTAATTGATAATTTAGTTTTAACAATTTTATTTGTTTTATTTTTATTTTTATTTTTATTATCCTTCTCAGTTCATTGTGTTACTGCTGAATTCCAGCTATTTTATAAAGTTTCAGGTGTCGATTGTGTATGCGCCGTAGAAAAGATCTTGATCTATTTAATTTTGACACAAATCAAACGGAGCTTTCACCAATGACACCATGAACAACGAGAAAAGAAAAAATAGCAAAAAAGCACAATGGATGACAACAACCGAGTCCATGATCCTCCACCAGCAAATATAAGAAATAATCTTGCACCTATGGCTCGACTAGTTGAAGTTAATGAACAAGATATTATTATGGATGAATATATGACGCCCCCAAGTTGATTAATCACATCATTATTAATGTTGTCTATGTTTTACTTTATGCATTTAGAATTGAATGATTACATTTTTAGATCTATGGACTATCTGGTTTTTGGATCTAGAATTTCGATCTATTTATTTGCAAATGAACTGAATTTACATTTTAGTATGATATTCAGTAAAAATTGTTGCGTTGGCATTTTTGTAATACTAGTTAAGAATACGTTGCACCTAATTTTGAAATAATATGATGAATTTTTTTTATAATCATCGATTAATATAATACTTATAAAAAACTCTTTTCTAATCTTAAGTTCATTCATAACTATGACCAACTAAAGAATAACATTTAAGTTTCTTAGTAAAATAGATGGTTCATTAAAAAGTACATGGCCTACGTGAATCTAATGTTTGAAGGATTGATGACGTAACATATTAATATAGTATTGATACTCTTATAATTATATTTTGAAGCATATATATCTAATGGCATATCCAGAAAATATAACTTTCTTTTATGAAAATTAGTACCAAATTCTAAAATATAAAATAATACGTATAACACAATTTTTCATTGATTTTCTTCATGTCATTATAAAAAGCACATGGAAACAAAAAAATTAGCATTTTAAAGCAATTTCGTAAAAAAAAAAAAAAGAATCCCAAAATTATTTGACATACAATAAAGAAGAATTTTCTCCTGCAATATCCGCACTGATGAAGGTATTCAGTTTTAATACATCTATAAAATAAGGTTTTTTTTTTTTTTTTTTCGTTTCATGCATTCTTTACTACAATCCATTCTTAATAAAATTCATGATTTTAAATCATCACGTAAAACTAATTTATTATGCGAGATTTACCTTCACCTTATGATGGCACGACTCAATTTATCCAAGTTATGTTGTACATGTTAACACTCTTCTTCAGCTGCAGACTTCAGAGAGCTAGAGCAACACCAATCCTCTTTGTTCTAACTTGTTATTCTTCAATAAACATATATTTAATTTCTTACAAAATGACATTAAATATCATTCGAGCTTAAATCCTTTTGCTATCAAGACTACCACGATAATTAATATTTTTAACTCGAACAAACATTATAAATCAAGAAAACAGATATAGATATCAAAATTTAAATAAATATTACCATCATATTCTCAAAAATAGTGGATGCTTCATGGAAAATCAACATATCCACTATTACTACATTACTATCAAACTAATCAAAAATTAAAAACCGTCCCTACAAAAGAAAAAAACAAAAAAAAAATTCCCAACATCATTGAAAAGAAAGAAGAAGAACAGATGATGAAACTATGAATCAATAATCAGAAAGCCGAAATCCTATCTTGTTTTGTTATGTTGATCAAAGAATTTGATTAAATTCTCATGCATAATAAGATTGACTTTTTTAGTATTTACTATTAAAGACAATAATTTCAATATATTAAAAACCTTATTAGCATTATATTTTTATTTATTTTTCATTAATTACATTATATAATGGAATTTAAAGGGGCAACCTACTTTCAATGATCCTAAATGCAATATTTATTTGGTATTAAATAATTTAAATTTAAATCAAAGCCAAAATAAATAATACTAATTGAAAGAGGATTTTAGGAATTATAAGTTATTTGCGGGGGTAATATCGTCCATAAATGTTTCTCCCACAATGGGAGTTTTATATGTAGTATAGATATGTAGTGCACATATTCCACATTCCACTACTTGCTGTGACCTTCATCTTTATTGTATTGTGAATGCTCAAGTGGAAGGATGGGTTTAATGGTGTTTATATAGTCTTTGTGATGTCAGAGCTGGGTATTGCAAGTGAAGCAAAGAGTATGAGATTAGCACACGGCATCACTAATTGTAAGGAAGGGAGAACATATAATGCCATCAAGCAAAGAATATATATCAGTCAGCCCTTGTGGAATATTATCAGTGTAGTAAACCATAATATATAAATCTAGACTAGTTTAGAGAGAAAAAATGACACTGAAAATATGAAATATTTGAATTTGACCTGACTTCAACTCCAGAAGACATATACGGGGAGAGAACACATATACAGACAAAGTGTATTTATAATGAAAGGCTCGATAAAACTTTAAAAAGAAGAATAAATGAAAAAAAAAATTAAAAAATAAAAAAGAGCTTGCTAAAATTGAACAAATAATTGCAAATTATTTTACTTAGCCATCATTTTCTTTTTCTAATTCTATGCACACAATAATTACTTATTCCATTGTGATCCAAATTCAATTAAAGGAAAATATCATAGGGCACCTTAAGACTCAATCTATAAGCACTTGGCATTGAGAGAACATATAATGAAATCAAGCAAATAATATATATCAGTCAGCCCATGTGGAATGTTTTCGTTGTAGTAAACTATAATATATAAATGTAGACTAGTTTAGAGAGAGAAAATGACACTGAAAATATGAAATGTTTGAATTTGTCCTCACTTGAACTCTAGAAGACATATATAGAGTGAGAAAAGACATATACAGACAAGCTGTGTTTCTAATGAAAAGCTCAATGAAACTTTAAGAAAGAAGAAGAAATGCAATAAAATAAAATAAAATAAAAAAAGCTTGCTAAAATTGAACAAAATAATTGTACATTCATTGACATAGCCATCATTTTCTTTTTCGAATTCTATGGACACAATAATTACTTATGGATTCCATTGTCAGCCACTGAACCTAGCTGTTGTGGAAAATACTCCCTGATTGAGAACGACACACACCTAAAAAATCGCCTTGAGTTTTTTTAGAGAGCTCTTTTAGTGCTTGTTTGGTTTACTAAAAATTAGATAAAATTCTTAGTCCAAGTCAACGATTAATTTTAACCACAAATTTTATGAAACTCACAAGTTTTATCAACTTTTCAATTACATATTTATCAACTTTTACCAAAATCTACTAAAAATATGATTTTTAGCAAAACCAAACAAGCACCTAATTTTAAAATATTTTTCACATTTATGTTATGTCGTTCTCTCTACTTATTACATATTCATCTAGAATCCATAATAATTTAGTTCTTGGCAATCAAGAATAGATTTTGATAAGTGCAATCCACGTGCTTATTACATGCGACCTAAAAACCTTGAAGTGATTTGAAATATTTACAAAGCTACTTAAGGTGATACTATTTTATTGCAATTCTTGAGCTCTCTTTTCTTTAATAGAAAATTTCCAATAAATGAGAGAAAATGTTGTCCAAACCCGGCACCATATTGTTCTCACAACTTGAGAGAATATTTCCTATAAAAATTTATGTAGCATAAATTTATATTTTCATTCTTATTAATTATAACTGCTGGAGTAGTTCTAATTTCAATTTATCAAATATTTTATTCGGATTGCTGTAGTGTCAATTTATACAAATACTTAATCAATAAAAAGGAAAATAATTGAATCAAAAGATCTACATCCACGTTATACTTACAAGTAAATTGTTGCTTGCACTAAGAGATTCAGAGAGATTACTCTGTTTGTTGGAAACTGGCACGAGAATTAGCCAGAAAACAAAAATTTTCTTTAATTCATAAAACCAAGATCTTTGCTAGTTGTTCACGTATTTATTATAATTAAAATACTAATGGATTAGTATTATACCTCAATCGATAAACGATATTAGTTTGGATCTGATTCACGAGCTTGTTGCTTCTGATTCACGAACTTGGTGCTCCTAACGTTCAAGCCTTCTATGGTATTCTCCAAGTCTGAATTACACCGGCGTGTGGGCACCTTTTAATTAAATCAAAAGACTAATTTCTAGACTGGTCAGATCTAGAAAACTGAGAAACTAAATTTCTTCTCTTTTCTTGATTGAATCGATCAAAATTAATTTACATCACAAGCAATGTGATATAAATAAGTGATCTGATTGCAAACAATGACAAGAGTCATGATTGCATCCAAGTCCAATTAGTTTAGAATTGATTTAATTACATATGTAATCCCTGAACTTATATCACAATTACAATTAAGTCCAAAACTTTTATAGTAACTGTGATTAAGCCCAAAACTTTATAGAGCTACCACAGGACCTGATCGGACATATATTTTCCAAGCTCCAATAATTAGATTCCGTCTAGTCGACCCTAGACCCCTCAATCTAATTATTAGTCTTTTGCTTTTTTCACTAAAGGTAAGAGACTGCACTCTCGGAATATATAAAATTATAGAAGCTGTAATACTTTCCTCTGACCTACCGTATATATATTTCATCTCTGTCTGAGATCCGATAATTAGGTATGAGCATAAATGACCATTTTGCCCCTCTAATTATTCTCACTAACTTTAAGTTACATTTTCTTCAACAGTCCTGTGAACTAATCACAGATGTCGAAGTTTAGCCGTCGCTAAATACTGAGCTCAGATTTATAACCGTTCAACAGAAAATACTTAAGTTGTCACTCGACCCATTTTTCAGGACGACAGTTCCTGACACGAATTCGTGTTCTCTACTTCGTTCATTCTCAAGCTCCCAACTCACCGAGATATTTGATCAATTAAATTGATCTCACCCATTGGTAAATCAAAGAACCATCAAACTAACGAAAAGATATACACAATCCTGTCAAGGGATTTAGATGAAATATCTGGTGATCATGTGGAACTTAATTATTCGCACGGTCATGTTATATAATTAAATTCGACATGTGGTCCGTTCAATACACTCCAAGTGTACTAGTGTCACCATTAATCCATTTCTGCGATAAAGACAAATCGCAAACCCGAATGATTAAATAGTCAACACTACAACCTTCCGGTACAAGGCGCCAACCCTTATACATTAGTTGTGAACAATTTTATTGATGATCAAAATATAAGTTGTGTGACACTATACTTCTCAACGCAAGCATCCAACTTAGATTATCACAAGTGATCATTGGCACTTTATTTACATACTCAATATTAAACAAATGCAATAATAATAAATGAATACAAACCAAAGTTTTATTCAATATAAAATTGTCATTTCATCACAGCAAAATTATACTATTTGGACATACAACCTAACAATTCTCCCACTTGTCCTAGAGTATAATATTAAAATACATATACCCCAATGGCAAAGAGTTAACCAGCATATAGTTCCTTGTTCTCCGAAGGTACTTAAGGATATGCTTTACAATCACCCAATGTTCTAGTCCGTCTAGACTGATAACGAGTTATCATACCAATAGCATAACAAACATGAGACTACTCATTGCAAATGCACAAAGTATTCTACTCATGCCATCTATCTCTTCAGGAGTTTCTTTAGGAACGCTCCTTAGATAGTTAAATTCCATATCTGAACTGCAAATTGCCTTTCTTGGAATCTTGCATGGCATTTGACAAGCATCTTGTCAATATATATAGCTTGGGACAAAACTATCAGCTTGATCTATTCGATCTCTTAAGATCTGAATCTCTAGAACACATCAAGCTTTGTCCAAAACTTTCATATGAAAACTGTTGGACCAACCACGCTTTCGTAGACAATGACATTCCTACGAGTAGAATATCATCCACATAAAGCACCAGGAAAATTATCTTTTTGTCCTGTATCTTCTTATAGACACAGGATTCGTCAAAGTTCTGATCAAAATCATATGTCTTAATCACCTCGTCGAATCTTTTGTTTCAAGATCTTGATGCCTGTTTAAGTCCATAAATGGACCGTTGAAGCTTGTATACTTTAGATTTATGACCACGTTCTATGAACCCAACTGGTTGTACCATATAGATACAGTATTCAAGATGACCATTAAGAAAAGTCGTATTGACATGCCTCACCTCATAATCATAATGAGCTACAATGGATAAAAGAATCCAGATAGATTTGAGCATAGCTACAGGCAAGAAGGTCTCCTTGTAATCGATACCTTCTCTTTGGGTAAAACCCTTAACCACTAGCCTAGCTTTGAAGGTTTCCACCTTCCTATCTACTCCTCTATTTCTTTGTAGACCCACTTGCACCCGATGGGTTTTATCCCTTTTGGTGCATCTACAAGTTCCCAGACTTGATTAGAATGCATAGATTCCATCTCAGTGTTCATAGCTAGTTTCCACAAATCTACATCCACATCGTTTATAGCCTCCTTATATGAATTCAGATCATCTACTTGCTTTACAGAGATCGCCTGTTTGGATTCTTTGACAAACAAGTACCTAGACGGTTTTCTGATGACCCTTTGACTTTGCCTAAGGGGCGGTGGATCTTGAAACGTGGCTTCGTTTGGAATTATAACATTTTCATCAATGTTAGTATCACCTACAGGTGATACAATTACCTCATCACTACCTTGAACATTTTCTTGATCTATGGGATTAGATGATGAATCATTTCTCCCACTCAGATAACGTTCCCTAGGTATTTGCGATACCATGGGTCGTCTGTCACCAGGTTGTGTTCCAAGAATTGATGAGTTGGGATTACTCCCACTCATTTCTTCCAAAACATCCCTACTCTTGGACTGACGTTCATTTATATATTTATCCTCTAGGAAGGTTGTATTTGTGCTGACAAAAACCTTTCTATCTAAAGGACTATAAAAATAGTATCCCTTGGTACCTTTAGGGTATCCCACAAACAGGCATATTTCTGATCTAGACTCCAACTTCTCTGTCTTTCCTTTCAGCACGTGAGCTGGACATCCCCAAATACGGATGTGATGCAAATTTGGTTTGCGCCCATTCTATATTTCCAGGGGAGTCTTGAGAACAGACTTAGATGGAACTAGGTTAAGAATATAAGCGACTGTCTCCAGTGCATATCTCCAAAATGAGATAGGTAGAGTTGAAAAACTCATCATTGACCTAACCATATCTAACAATGTCCTGTTTCTTCTTTCTGAAACGCCGTTCTGTTAGGGTGTACCAGGCGCACTCAGTTGAGAAACTATACCATTTTCTGTCAAGTAGTCCCTGAATTCTCCCGAGAGATATTCGCCACCTCGATCTGATCAAAATGTCTTTATACTTTTACTCAAATATTTCTCGACCTTAGTCCGATATGCTTTGAATTTCTCCAAAGCCTCCGACTTTCGAGTCATCAGGTAAATGTATCCGAATCTAGAGTAATCATCAGTAAAGGTAATTAAATACTTATATCCCCCTCTCGCTGGTGTATTCATAGGTCCACATACATCAGAATGAACTAGTTTTAACACTTCTTTGGCTCTATGTCCCTTTACTAAAAAAGACCTTTTGGTCATCTTACCCTCCAAACAAGAATCACAGATCGGCAATGGTTCGACCTCAATTGAGTTGAGTGGACCATCTTTTGCCAGTCTCTGTATCCTGTTAAGGTTGATGTGTCCAAGTCTAAGATGCCATAAATAAGTATCACTAGTATGGTATGTATTTTCTTTATTATGGTTTGTAGAAGTATTATTAATTTCATTCGTGGAATAGTTTAAAATATAAAGACCATTCATCAAATATCCGGCACAAATAGGAGCTTTATTCATCAAAATGTAAAGCGCTTTATTAGGCACAAAATCAAGAGAATAACCCTGTCCTATTAAACAAGAAATGGAAATCAAATTCCGCTTCATTTGCGGGACATAATAACAGTCTTTAAGAATTAAACGCCTACCACTACTAAAATAAAAATAAACTACTCCTACAGCTCTCGCCGAAACTACTGCTCCTGTGCCGAATGTGATAGTGAACTGGCCTTTATTGAGTTTTTTGCTCTCCTGAAGCACTTGCATTGACATGCAAATATGATTAGTAGCTCCAGAATCTACAACCCAGGAATATGTAGAATCAACCACCAAACAAGACTCAGTTATGAAAAACTCACCCGCACTTTGCTTCTGTTTAGCTAGTGCTTTTGGACAGTCTTTCTTCTAGTGACCTTTCTCGCCGCAGCTGAAACACTTGCCTTTCGGCTTTCCATCTGCTTTGGTCTCTTTGTTACTTACTGGCTTCTTGCTAGCTCTCTTTCTTTTCTTTCTGCCTTTGCCTTTCGGCTTGGAATTAGAGGAGCTACCAATTGCTGCATAAGCATTACCACTTTTGGCCTTAAGACCACTTTCCACATTTTGCAACTCATTCATCAGCTCAGTCAATGGCATATCCATCTTGTGTAAGTGATAGTCCACAGTAAACTATGAAAACATACCAGGTAAAAAGTTCAATACCATATCAACCTGAGTATCTTGATCAATAGTTGCACCCAGATTCTCCGCCACATTGAAGTGTCCAATCATGGTCAACATATGGTCCTTCACTAGCGTTCCAGGTTTCATGCGGATGTTCTGTAAGGTACGAATGACTTCGAACTGAGCTCTCCTACTTTGATGTGCAAACATGTCCTTGAGGCTTTTCATTATGTCATAAGAGGTTTCAAGACTATCATACTTCTGCTGTAACACATTCGACATTGATGCCAAAATGTAACAGCGAGCCAACTTGTCTGCAGCCACCCACTTATCATAAGAATCCCTCGTGTCCTTGCTTGCAGTCTCAGTGGGTTGCTCATGCCAATCTTTTTCAAGCACAAAATCAATTTTCTCAACGGTGAGAACAATTATTAGATTACGTTTCCAATCCACATAATTTTCTCCAATTAGTTGGTTTTGTTTTAGGATAACCGAAAATGGACTGAGAGACATTTTGCTGAAAATAAAAAAATTATTGCATATTAAAATCGAGCACAAAATTTAACATATGATGCATGAATGCACATGTAGATCCATAAAACTACAATAATGTAACGACTACTTGATCCTTGTGATCCAACAGGCCTCTCTATAGGAAAGGTCACCGTGTCCACTGATTAAGCTGGGATCCTCCCACTAGACAAATCATATCTTGACAATAAATGTTCAGATAAATCCAGTATCGCTTTATTTGGTCACCAAAATTACAAACGAGAGCCTCTATAGGAGGTTCGTAGATAATCTCGATTTGAGTGTATAACCTTTGTCTAGATCTCTAAATACTTGAAAAATAATCCCACCATCTATAGGATGATCTCAAATTATATTCTATCTAGACGATCTTACCAAAAGGAATCAAATCAAACAACCCGAATTACGCAGCCCTCCTATAGGGAGTCCGTTGCGTTACCGGCACGAGGCTAACACATTCTGTTGCTTATGGATTGACAAAAGGAGACCGTGGATTTTTATTTAAATAAATATCCTCTCCCACTCAATATTTTAAAATAATAGATTTTAATTTTAAATAATTACCAACTGTTCATATTAATTAAATTAATATACAGTTTAATTATTACAGATTTCCTTTTCAAGAAAAATTTAATTTAAATTAAATTAATCAAGGAAAAACCAATGTTTCAATGAAATGCATTCTATTCTAAGTATCACGAGCGATGCCAAAATTAATTCTATATGACATGATTTACAGAATAATAATATTTGAAACAAATATTTAAAGTATACATTAGCAATAAATTTAACAATTATTTATGGCCCAAAACAAGACTCAAGAAATAAATTAAAAAACTAATTGGATCCAAGTCCAATATTTAATTTACAACTTCAGCCCATAACTTTGCTCCAATTGCCAAACGAATCCAAAGAGCAAAAGATCCAAACAGCATCCATCTGTGTAACCAAACAGTCCTTATCCAAGCAACCAAACAAGAGCAATCCATAGTCCCAAACAGATACTATCCTTGTATCCACACAAGGTCTTCTTCTTTCTCGAGTCTCCTCCTCAAAACAAACAACCACCACAGCCGCCGGAAAAGTACCATGGACGGAATCCACCAGATCTACATCGGAAGTACAGATCCGGCGAGATCGCGCCCAGGTTCTGGCACCGGCGCGCTGCTGCACTCGAATCCAGCGCCGGATCAGCGCGCAGCACCGCGCGGATCCATCAACGGATCTGCACGCGCTGCGCAGATCCACGACCAGATCTGCGCTCGGCGCAACTAATTTGTGCTTGCGCAGATCATCTAGTAGCGCGCCTCCGGCGTGCTGCTGATCTGCGTTGGCGCAGATCTCCGGCGCGCTGCGGTCTCGTGCCGGATCTGCGTGCTAAGGTCTCCCGCTGCTGTAGCGCGCAGATCCGGCGAGGATTTGCGCATGGCTACAGCGCACCAGTAGCAACGTCGGATCTGCGCAGAGCCTGATTTGCGCGTCTCGCAGATCATCTGATCTGCACAAGCACAGATCTCTAGTGAACCAGATCTGCGATCGTGCAGATCTCCTGCTGTCTGAATTTTTTTTTTTTTTTTTTGTCCGTTTGATCTTGAATCTTCAATATTACAAAAGTAACTAGTCCCAATTTAGGATCACAATTAAAACTATTTTGCAATTAAAAATTAAATCAAGATGATGGAGTCGTAATCCACCGATCTTGTTACAGACTTAAAATAACGAAATATAATTAACAAGTGGGCCACAAAATAATTGGATCACAGTTTAAAATAATATCAATTATTCAATCAACATATAAACAGATAATCCTAGACATCGCTCGACTAGAATATGCAAATATCAGATCTAGATAATATAACAAACACGTGAACAATCTAGACCGCTCTGATACCACTTGTTGGAAAATGGCACGAGAATTAGCCAGAAAACAAAAATTTTCTTTAATTCATAAAACCAGGATCTTTGCTAGTTGTTCACCTATTTATTATAATTAAAATACTAATGGATTAGTATTATACCTCAATCGATAAACGATATTAGTCTGGATCTGATTCACGAGCTTGTTGCTCCTGATTCACGAACTTGGTGCTCCCAGCGTTCAAGCCTTCTATGGTATTCTCCAAGTCTGAATTACACCGGCGTGTGGGCACCTTTTAATTAAATCAAAAGACTAATTTCTGGACTGGTCAGATCTAGAAAACTGAGAAACTAAATTTATTCTCTTTTCTTGATTGAATCAATCAGAATTAATTTACATCACAAGCAATGTGATATAAATAACGGCAAGTGATCTGATTACAAACAACGACAAGAGTCCTGATTGCATCCAAGTCCAATTAGTTTAGAATTGATTTAATTACATATGTAATCCCTGAACTTATATCACAATTACAATTAAGTCCAAAACTTTTATAGTAACTGTGATTAAGCCAAAACTTTATAGAGCTACCACAGGGACCTGATCGGACATATATTTTCCAAGCTCCAATAATTAGATTCCATCTAGTCGACCCTAGACCCCTCAATCTAATTATTAGTCTTTTGCTTTTTCCACTAAAGACAAGAAACTGCACTCTCAGAATATATAAAATTACAGAAGCTGTAATACTTTCCTCTGACCTATCGTATATATATTTCATCTCTGTCTGAGATCCGATAATTAGGTGTGAGCATAAATGATCGTTTTGCCCCTCTAATTATTCTCACTAACTTTAAGTTACATTTTCTTCAACGGTCCTGTGAACTAATCACAGATGTCGAAGTTTAGCCGTCCCTAAACACTGAGTTCAGATTTATAACCGTTCAACAGAAAATACTTAAGTTGTCACTCGACCCATTTTTCAGGGCGACAGTTCGTGACACGAATTCGTGTTCTCTACTTCGCTCATTCTCAAGCTCCCAACTCACCAAGATATTTGATCAATTAAATTGATCTCACCCATTGGTAAATCAAAGAACCATCAAACTAATGAAAAGATATACACAATCCTGTCAAGGGATTTAGATGAAATATCCAGTGATCATGTGGAACTTAATTATTCGCACGGTCATGCTATATAATTAAATTCGACACGTGGTCCGTTCAATACACTCCAAGTGTACTAGTGTCACCATTAATCCATTTCTGTGATAAAGACAAATCGCAAACTCGAATGATTAAATAGTCAACACTACAATCTTCCGGTACAAGGCGCCAACCCTTATACATTAGTTGTGAGCAATTTTATTAATTATCAAAATATAAGTTGTGTGACACTATACTTCTCAACGCAAGCATCGAACTTATATTATCACAAGTGATCATTGGCACTTTATTTACATACTCAATATTAAACAAATGCAATAATAATAAATGAATACAAACCAAAGTTTTATTCAATATAAAATTGTCATTTCATCACAGCAAAATTATACTATTTGGGCATACAACCCAACACTGTTTACAATAGTGCATTCAACATACCTCTAAACACTCAAAAATACACCATAACAGAAAGCTCTCACTTTGAATGACACAATTATAAAATAAAATAAAAAACTAATTGTGCGCTAATTTGAAGAGGGAAAATTAGAGTTTTTCTATTCTACATAGAGATAGTTTGTTGTCACAAGGAGTTGAAATGTATTTTGACATTTTTTCACAAAATATGAAGCCTCTTTCTCGCAGAATATAATCTTTCCATACATCAAAACATCAAATCTTGAATTCCCAGTGTGTTTACATATTAACGTATCGTTCTCTTTTGGGAAATGATTTTCGATAAATGCTTTCCAATCCTATTTGAGAACAAAATCAATCCTACATCCCAAAGGTTCCCACTTGGGCCTTTCAGAGCTCTAGTTCCAGCTAACTTCTCTCTCACATTGTTGGCAAACAATTTGGGTATGACAAGTTTATGATCAAAAGGACTATACAGAATTTGTCAGAGATGGACTTTTTTGATTATACAGTGGTAAAAAAATTTATTCATGAATGTATTTATTAAAGAACGTGCATTAAGCGTTCAGTACACCATATATATGATGTTGTTGATTCCTACTATCATCACAGTTTTTTTTCTTAACATGTCAAAATCATTGCTTCTAAAGTTCTAATAGACCTATTATTTTTCAGCTAAACTAAATGTGATTTGTATAAAATGAAACAAATATATTGTTGAAGAATATATCAAAAACAACAAAGTTAAATTAAATTGCTTGCAAATTTGTTCACAAAAAGGTGAAAATTAGTCAAACACTTGTATTGAAATTAGGATAAGAGTTACTTTCAAAAAATAACTTATTATCCGTGCAATACACAACCATATATAGAATCTTGTTGAAGTGATTCAAGTCATCATATTATTAACAATTTATTATCACATTTGGACCTATGAATAGGTTCTTTTAAGACTCCTAAATTAATTGCTACTACTGTTCATATATTCTTCCAAGAAGTTATGCGGGATTGAATTGAGGACTACATGATTGCTGTGAATTAGTATGTCATTGTCTTGGCCAGAATATTAATTTTCGGGGGGATTGCAGAACAACCATGCGATCGCATGGTATACAGACCAGCGATTGCATGGTGTCATGCGCTCTCTCTGTGGTTCTCCTAGAGGCCAATCACTAGCCTTGGATCGCATGGTTACCAGCTCAGCACGCGCGGATTTTTTCCTTCTTCATATTTTTTCCTTATGTTGTAATATTTGGTTTCTTATTCTTAGCCCAGCAGATATTCTTCATTGATTGTATTAGGCGAAATTTAAGGTAATTAGTCTAAGAGTCTCTTGTATAATTATAGGTGATCAATTTTGAAGAACAATACGTAAAAAGTATAATTTCTCCATTGCTCTCCGCATTTTATATTCAATTTCATCTTCTTGTTTTTCAACGCAAAAAGAATGATAGCCTAATTAGCCATTTGTTTTATGCCTCTGTTGAAGCAAAAGAAAAATAAGTAATGTAGCGGGGTAATTAGGTACAAAATTAGTCAGTTACTTGTATTGAAATTAGAATAAGAGTTACCTTAAAAACAACAACTTATTGTGCCTGCAATACACAACCATATATAGGATGTTATTGATGTGGTTGAAGTCATCATCTTATTATCACACTTGGATCGTTGTCTATGTTTTCTTAAGACTCCAAAATGAATTGCTATATATACTCATTTCATTCTACTTCCAATTTTTTACCCAAATCTATTCGAGGACCTTTTGATGGACCTCGACCTTTTTTCTTAATAGGGTTGTCGGATTCTACAAATACATTTGTTCGATCAAATACAATATTGTATTTAATTAAATTCAGCAAATAAAGAGAGCATTCTTGAATTCATATGCAAGTGTATTAAATCAGCCATTTTACTCTAAAAAAAGAAAGAAATATGAAAGATAAAATTACGTAGAGGTGAAGTAATATCAATACTACCAATAGAAGTATTCGGAGTTTGATATGTTTCTAGTTCGTGCCCATTCTGGATATTAGTCGTGGTACCCAACGTATCTACCATAGTTATGTCTCTTTTTCTTCTATTAACCATTTTCAGCTGCAAAGAAAACAAAAATTAGATTGTAGAGGTTGACACTGTTCTAAGAGCATAATAAGATATGATCTTTCAATTGGGTACAAAAATATTAACTTAGGAAATGAGCAAGTGTAACAAATGCATTTTGATCCGAGAAACTAACCTGTTTGATAGATAGGTTGTGACAGGTCAGATAAAATATTTGGTGCTCGTAGGTTTAATTTGAAAGAATTCTTTAAGCTACCACAAAGAACATTAGCACAATTGAAAAAAAAATTCAAGCCAATGTTTTGAACCAATAAAAACCAAGTATAGGCAAAATAAATAATAAAGCATGACAGTTATATTAATAAATGTCAATATCAATTATTGTATCTTGTGGTAAACACACTAAAAGTATACTCTTTATTACTTGTCAATACTAATAGTCGTCATCAATGTTTAGATTACATTTTGGGTCAACAATTGTGCCTTCTATCCCTTCTCTCACCCAAACAATGTTGTCGTCTAGTGTAAAACATGCATTTTGATCTAATATTTGTTCTCTATACGGCTCAGCTTCGTATCTGTCGAATTTATCTCGTCTTGACATTTGTAAAACCACCCGTCATTCTAATTTTATAGGATCAGCAACATAGTAGACTTGAATTGCTTGTGATGCCAAAATAAATGAATGGCTCACTGCTTTGTGAATTATCTCTATACATACAATGATTAAAGTTCACCAATGTGAAATCATAATCATCATATGTTAATCTCCTTTTAAACAACACAAATTTTATTGTGCTAGAATAGCGTAATTATAATATATGAGTTACCACTCCGTAGTATATATCATCACCACCAATAGGATTTTTATCTTTTGCACTAGAGTAACTCATTGTTCCAGCTATCACTACTAACCTACCCCACTGTTTTGAGTATATCTTGAACTCTCGTAACTCTTAGTCCGAAATCGGAAATCATTAACGATATATGCATTAAATCCCCGTGCATGAAAATCACGACCTGCAGCTAATGTGTTGATTTCTTCAGATAATTGCTCATTATTAAGCCTCAGCTTTTCCTCAACCTATAATACATTAAAGGGGCAAAAAATAAAAGATTAAAAAGTATATATTATATTTGACGTACATAGTTCTTGAACCATATGTGAAAAGCTTCGTTATGAATGCATTGAATATCATGATCACTAAGACGGCATTTCTATGAAATCTCTGCACGATGAATGGTGCACATATAGAAAGTATGTGTCAATAATGTCACCCCTTATGCAACACAAGATGAAGCTTAAGTGCACCGTTGTTCATTAGTATGTAACGGTG
Source organism: Forsythia viridissima (assembly GCA_030279155.1). Taxonomy (NCBI): domain Eukaryota; kingdom Viridiplantae; phylum Streptophyta; class Magnoliopsida; order Lamiales; family Oleaceae; genus Forsythia; species Forsythia viridissima. Next base: position 27,987,653 of record CM059036.1, on the reverse strand, counting down.
AGCTTGTACCCGTGAAACATTATCATGTTTTAAATCAAACCCTTTGCCAAAAGCATGTCCAAAATTATTAATAATTTCAAGCCTATTTGGTCGATTACACTTAGTATCAACACCATCTAGATATCTTGGGTAAAAAATTATGCACTCTTCCATCAAGTATCCTTTTGCAATCGAGCCTTCTAGGTAAGCTCAGTAACGCACATATTGTTTCAATGTACACAAATACCTAAATATATAGAAAATTTGGAAAATTTGAGTAACAATAAATATGATAGTTTTGTATAATATTTATTAATATCGGAAAAGTATATGAAGAAACAATCTAAAGTACCTCTCAATTGGATACATAGATCGAAATTGTACAACTTACCATTAGGCTTTGAAATAGGGTGCAAAAACTTTCGTTTTCCCATTTCCTTGAAATCATGTCGTGCATTTAAGTTATCTTTTGACTTTCCACATACGCCTAATAAAGTAAAAATGATATTGTCACAAATATTTTTCTCGATATGCATTACATCTAGATTATGTCGAATCAAATTGTATTCCCAATATGGCACCTGAAAAAAAAATACTCTTTTTTCCCCAATTACCATAAGAATCTCTGTAATCTCAATTTTCTCTTTTCTTTAGGTCTTCCTTCTTATAATAATAAGTCAACACATCAGTTCATTTACACAACACTTGAGTGCCAGATAATTTCTTGGATGCACATTCAAACTCTTGTTTTCCATCGAAAGATGCTTTATCATTACGAAATTTATGTCTTGGATGCAAGAATCGGCAATGACCCATAGAGCATGTTTTGCGTCCATTACTCAACCTAAGATATTTATTTTTATCTTCACAACAAGGACATTCATGGAATCCTCTTGTACTATATCCTGACAAGTTAGCATATCCCGAAAAATCACTAATAGTCCATAACAATGATGCATGTAACTTGAACATTTGAATAGTGGATGTATCGAACGTTAATACACCATCGTTCCATAATTCCAACAACTCATCAAAAAGCAGTTGCATGTACACATCAATTTTGTTACCTGGTCCATTTGGTCCAAATGAAAAAATGTTGCTTCATGCACAATTGTGGAGGCATATTATACAGTAGTAGAATGTGTTGGAAAAATATGTGTCATATTTTTCACTTTTTATATCTTGGCTAACTTAATGAATATAACTGATTTTTAATGATAAAAGAGTAGGTCAATGTTTATATTTTTGACTGGTCTGGTTAACGCCAGTTCTGACTGACTGGGTTGATAACTAGATTATTTTTTCAGATTAGTAAAAACTGCAATTTTATTCTGTTTCTATACTTGATATATTCTGACCTCATGAATATTATTGACAGTTCTTTTTGTAGGTTAAAGAATCTTTTCTTATTCTCTTAGATTTATTTAGGAAGGAAATATTTAGTTTCCTAAATTATTTTCTTCTACAAATCTAAGAATATCTTTCTATATTCTTACCTACTAATTCTCTTACCATTCTTGTTGCATATTTTTAGGTAAGAAATAATTTCTAATTTGATTTCTACTTTAACTATATGTAAGAGTGGAAATCAATAAGGAATTAACACTTTGAAATATAATTTTTTTTCTTGTTTTCTCTAAGCCATAAAACCAGCCGAAATCCATGGAAGGAAAACAAGACATCAAGCTTCATTAATTCAACTTCAAAGCAAAAAAGTTTTCTTCAAACTCATTGAAGAATCAAGAACTAATTGGTGCTCAACAAACAATTCCATATCTTGTTCAAGCTACTTGGCGTGAAGTTAAGAACGGGAGTTCTTAATCCAAGTGGTGGTTGTGGTCAAGTACAATAGGAAAGTGACGATAAAGTCAAGACCGGTAGATTTGATTCCCAAGTCAGAAGAAGAAGTATCACAGGGAGTTGATCTATTTTCTTTTAATTGTTATTTTGTTAATTTTGCAAAATTACAGGAACCAATACTATTGTATTTTTGAACAAGATTATTAGTGGATTGTTTTTACCCATGGCATGGGGGCCTGTGGATGTTTCTCTTAGGAGTTTACCACGTTACATCTTGTGTTCGTATTTAATCCTTTAATTTCCACATTTGACAAGATTAGGTAAACGAACACGGTTGTGCGAGTCAGAACTGTTATCTCTATATCTTGCCAGTTCTGACTACGTTCTGTCCACTGCTTGTTTAATTAAGATTAAAATTTGTTTTTAATTTAATTAATCTAGGTTTTAGAACTTTCAATTGGTATTAGAGCGGGTACACTTTTTAAGTGCGATCCAAAGAAACCTAGTTATGAACGGAGCTCTATTTAGACCACCTATTTTAGATGGTACTAATTATGCCTATTGGAAAATTAGAATTCAAGCGTATATCCAATCCCTTGATGAAAAAGCTTGGCACTCAATTGTCCATAGATATAAAACTCCCACCATTACTAAAAATGGTGTAGAAAGAGAGAAAAAGGTAGACGAGTGGGCTACAACTGATTTTAATTATACTAATTGGAATTCCAAAGCTTTAAATGTCATATTCTTCTTTGTAGACTCTAATCAATATTATTTGATCTCTACTTGACAGGTTGCAAAAGATGCTTGGGACATCTTACGAATTGCTCACGAAGGAACCACTATGGTCAAGTCATCCAAGCTTCAAATTCTTACTCTAGAGTTTGAACAACTAACCATGAGAGACGATGAAAAATTCAAGGACTTCTATACAAAACTCAGTGACATCACCAATACTGCTTATACCTTGGAAAAGAAATATTCGGAGAGCAAAATTGTAAAGAAAATTCTCAAATCCTTGCCTGATCGTTTTCATTCTAAAGTAACTGCAATTGAAGAAAGTAAGGAGATTGAGAATATGAATGTTGAAGAATTGGTGGGATCATTGATGACATATGAGCTACATCTACAAAGGAGAAAGAAAGAAAAGGGATCCAGTATTGCCTTCAAAATTAACAACCATGAAGACGAGATTGATTGTGATGGGAGTGAAACAAATGAAAACATGGCCATGCTCGCCAAACAATTCAACAAATTTCTAAAAGGAAATCAAAAGGGAAAGAACTTGAATACCTCTCTTCAATAAAAGAAGAGATTTTCGATCAACACAAAACAAAATCCCACTACCTCTATGAATAGATCTGACAATCGAATTCAATGCCATGAGTGTGAGGATTTTGGTCACATAGCCTCTGAATGTGCAAATACTTTAAAGAAATCTCATACTAAAAAGGCCATGAATATCACTTGGAGTGAAGATGATGAAAAAAATTCAGATGAGGACGAGGACGACAGAATTACTGTTGATGTTGATCAGGTAACATCCTTAACTGTGAACTTAACTTCGCGTACTGATTTTGTGCAAAACTTGATTGCAGGTTTTGACTTCTTGGCGACAACTTCTGAAGAACCAGTCCATGTGTGTTATAACTGCAGCAGTATGAATACAAAATTACAAGATGAACAAGAAAAAAACTTGTCTACTCAAGTCATGATGGAATTTTTGGAAAATGACAAGGTTGAAATTGATTCTCAAAATAATATTCTTACCAACATCTTAAAAGATAGGGGTGATCAAATTGCGAACCTTCTTGATGAATTAAAAGTTTTAAAAGAAAGGATCAAGTAATTAACAATTGGAGCATCTCACTTAAGTGAAAGCCTAAGCTATGGAAGGACTCCAAACGTCAAAGAAAGTTTGGGATATGTTGGAAAAGGTGAAAGAAAAGTTGGGAATCAGATCAACTTCATCAAAGAAACAAAGTCTGTTGTATTTTCAGACAAAACTGCTTCCATCACCGTCAGAACTAAGGCTGACCTGCCTATGCAGGTTCTGACCAATGCCAAGACTAAAAAACAGTCACGACCATCAGGTATACAACCAATACAGAAAGGTAAATCAAAATACTTTGTAAAATGTTGCATCTGTGGTAATTTAGGACACGACTCCTTTCATTGTTCGTTTAGTAAAAACTTGGCTAATAGACAAATGAGATACCTTAGCAACACTAAAGTAAGATAAATTTGGGTCAAAAAGGGTGATTTAAATTGTTATATGGTTGATGTTGCCTATAGATCTTTTATTCCTAACTCTTGGTATTTTGACAGTGGTTGTTCTAGACATATGACTGGTAATCGATCTTATCTAACTAACTACAAAAGTCATGAAGGTGGTCTGGTTACTTTTGGTGAATGAGCACACGGTAAAATTGAAGGTGTAGGCACTATTCTAATTGATGGTTTCTCCCCGTTAAAAGAAGTTCTTTTTGTTGTAGGTTTAAAAGCTAACCTGATTAGTATAGGCCAACTCTGTGACGATAAACACTTGGTTATGTTCTCAAAAAATTCTTGTAAAGTCTTGAAGTATGATGGTAGTTGTATTCTACATGGTACTAGATCCAATGATAAATGTTACCTTCTTGACACCAAAATTACTTGTCATATTTTAAAGACCGACTCAACTGAGTTGTGGCACAAACGATTGGGACATTTAAACTATAGTGATCTGTTGAGACTAACAAAATTGAATGCTGTACAAGGTGTTCCTAAGCTTACTGAAAAATCTGAAGGATTGTGTGGTTCGTGCCTAAAAGGTAAGCAAACCAAAAGCACTCACAAGCAAGGTAAGTTTCTTACTACAGCTCATGTATTAGAATTACTTTACATGGATTTGATGGGACCTATTCAAACTGAAAGTATTGGGGGCAAGAAATATATTTTTGTTTGCATGGATGATTTTTCTAGATATACTTGGGTAGATTTTTTGAGAGAAAAATCTGATGTTTTTGAAAGATTCAAATTTTTGCACCTAAAATTAACAACAGAAAAACATTTTGAGGGAATAAAAATATTAAGGATTAGAAGTGATCATTGGAGAGAGTTTGAAAATGCTATTTTCTCTACTTTCTGTGATCAAAATGGTATTTTTCTTGAATTCTCTATACCCAAAACTCCTGAACAAAATGGTGTTGTGGAAAGAAAAAATAGGTCTCTACAAGAGATGGCTAGAGTTATGCTAAATAGTAAGAAGCTCCCTGTTAAATTATGGGTTGAAGCTATTAATACTGATTGCTATATTTTGAATCGTGTGTCTTTGAGAACAGGAACCACTCAAACTCCTTATGAAATCTGGAAAGGAAGAAAACCGAATCTCAAATATTTCCATACCTTTGGTAGTAAATGCTATGTGTTAAATGATCGAGAATACTTGGGTAAATTCGATTCAAAAAGTGATGAGGGAGTGTTTATTGGTTATTCTGAGAACAGCCGTGCTTAACGAATTTATAACATGCGTACTCAAACTATCATTGAATCAATCAATGTAAAAATTGATGATACTGATGACTTTTCATCTTATTCACAGGAGCCTAATATTCAGACTTTGGAAGAACAGGTTACTGGACAACAACCTACTCAAGACAATCATGTACCTGTACTAGACAGTGATACACAGAAGGAACATCCAGCATCAAGTTCTGATGTCTCTGCCCCTGCTCCTGGAAGTTCTGACGCACCATATAAAATAACGAACAGAACATGAGAAGGCAACTTCCTTCTTGGATTCAGAAAGCACACCCATTGGACAATGTTCTCTCAGATTCCAGAGACGGCATGATGACTCGTAGAAGGCTTGCTAATGAACTTGGAAATATTTGCTACACTTCACAAATTGAACCCAAAAATATAAATGAAGCTATTATTGATGAAAATTGGGTTCTAGCCATGCATGAAGAGCTAGCTTAAATTGTCAAAAGTGCCTTCTTGAATGAAATTCTTAATGAAGAAGTCTATGTTGAGTAGCCTAAGGGATTTGTTGATCCTTATTCTCTTGACCATGTGTTCAGACTTAAAATGGCGCTGTACGGACTAAAGCAAGCCCCACGTGCTTGGTATGAACAATTGGCCATGTTCTTGTTGGAACAGGGATACAAGAGAGGAGGAGCTGACAAAACATTATTCATCAAACATTTTAAAACTGAATTAATTGTCATACAAATCTATGTCAATTACATTGTGTTTGGTTCTTCACTAGAAACAAAACCCAAGGTGTTTGTGAAACTTATGCAAAATGAATTTGAAATGAGTATGGTTGGTGAACTAAATTTCTTTTTAGGTTTGCAGATCAAACAGGTTGGATTAGGGATTTTTATCTCTCAGGCCAAGTATGCTAAAAATCTGGTGAAAAAGTTCGGCCTTGAACAAACCAAGTCAGTCAAAACTCCTATGGCCACGTCCCTAAAACTTTCCAGAGATGACCAGAGAAAGGAGGTTGACTCTAGCTTGTACAGAAGAATGATAGGCAGTTTACTGTACCTGACTGCAAGCCGTCCTGACATAACATTCAGTGCTAAAGTTTGTGCACGTTATCAAGCTAAACCAAAAGAATCACATCTTGCGGCAGTGAAGCGAATTATTCGTTATATTAACTGTACTACTGATTATGGTTTATGGTATACTAATGATACTAACTCTCATCTTGCAGGATACACTGATGCTGACTGGGCTGGAAACATAGATGATAGGAAAAGCACGAGTGGAGGATGTTTCTATATTGGTAACAATCTTATTGCATGGTTAAGTAAGAAACAAAACTCTATTTCCTTATCTACTGCAGAAGCTGAGTATATTGTAGCGGGTAGTTGTTGTACTCAGCTACTTTGGATGAAACAAATGCTATGTGATTATGGTATTGATTAGGACTCTGTTACTATATTTTGTGATAACACTAGTGCTATCAATATTTCTAAAAATCCTGTTCAGCACTCTAGGACAAAACATATTGATATTAGATATCATTTTATTAGAAATTTGGTCGAAGAAAAAGTTATTACTTTGGAACATATTCAGACTGAGTATCAGTTGGCTGATTTGTTCACCAAAGCCTTAGATTCTGCTAAATTTGAGACTCTACGGAAGGTCGTGGGTATTTCCTTGATGCATTAGTTTTTTTAAAATAAATAAATAAATTTAGAAGTAGTTTTTTCTTTTTGTTTGATTTTATCATGTGTGTTTGTTTGCATTTGCTTATTTAGAAGGGGGAGAAGAATGGGTTTTCTTGCAAATAGCATATGATATAAATGTTGCAAATAGCATATGATATAAATGTATGATTAGTTTATAAATTTTGAGATTTACTTGGATTAACCAATCAGTATGGTATGCTCATTATACCTATGGTAAAATATGTTCAGATAAGCACACTTTGAGGACATGTTGACTTGTTTGATTGTACCTTACTACTAACTAGATTGTTATCTTTAAAGTAGTTTCGTACTTTGTTGTGACCTATGGTCAGTATCTATGTCTCTCGGCACTATAGTATGTTGTTGTGTTAAACAGACAATTTCATGGAGGAGAGGGCTACCACCATAGATGTGTGCAACCGTCCTTGATAATGAACATAAATCATGTAGAAAAGAGCTACCTTTATGGTTGTGAGAAAGTCAACTCCATGATCTTATAAATTCAGTGCTTTGGTAAAACAAAAAAAAAGGGGATATATATATAGATACAAATAAAGTCAACACTCTGAGTACTCAAAAAGAAAAATTGCTATGGTACTCATGTCTGGCACGCACATATTTTTTATCAAAGAGATATATTCAGATGATGACTAGTTTGAAATACATCTCAGTACTGATCTTCTTAACAAGGTTCAATTTGGTTTAGTGGGACAAGTTATGATCGATTAATCCAGTATGTCCTATCACACACTTACGTTATAAACCTGACCAATTAATTGAATCTAATTATGCGCATATATCTGATTGGAAGATTCCGGTTGATTTTGATATTTTTGGACTGATTGTATAATTTGTAGAACTATGAAATTTGCCCATAAATAAATCATTCAATTTTATCTCATAAAATAATCTCATTATTTTTGTGTGATTATCTTGTATGGGACTTTTCATAGAAATTTCAATCAACAGTCTAATTTTGGCAGCACAATCAGTTTTAACTGAGAAAAATCTGGATGAATTTAAGTTTATAGAATCCAATCGTATTGTGTTCTGATCTTATCTTCCTAATTTAAAAATTCTGTTTTCTATAAATTAGCATCTCAGGAGGTTTAATTCAAATTTGACATATCTGATTAAGGAAGGTTTCATTGTCATTAACTGCCATTGATCAGTTTATTTTTGGTAACTGCTTTCCACACGTCCCAAATTAACTGCTCCCTTCTTGTGCAATTTTGAAAAATTTCCCCTTTTAAACCGTGATTTAGGGTTTTCTTCTTTATCTTCTCACACTTGATTCTCAATTGCTTAACATCAAATTCTGTCTTGCATTTGATTCAAGGGTTGTGTTAAGTTCTTTATTTCAGATTCAAACAATGACGAAAACCAAGATGCCAAAGTCAAAGAAAAATGTTGGTGGTTCTTCCAAGAACATTGTTGATCCATTGATTGCTGCTGAAACTGCGATGGGGCCACAAATGTCGCCAGCAAGGACTCCTTGGCGAAGTGCAAGAAGACGGGAACCCTCAAGTTTAGACCCGGACACTTCTCCAGCGACAGTTGCATCTCAGGCTGACCAATCGACGGACATTGTTGCATATCAAACGCCGGTCAGCCATTCTAAAAATCAGCCCCGTCCAACATCTAACGACCCAATCACCTTTCTGAGCAAGAAAGTTACCTTAAGTGCTCAAGACCTAGATGAAGAAGGAGATGAAGATGATGAATCTGCGGGTGATAGTGGGTTTGACAATGCTAAAATTGAAGAGAAAATTCGTAAGGATGAAGGGGCTGGTGATGAGGAGTTTGAACAGCCTCCCCCACTCGTAGATGGTTCAAGTAAGCCCCCTTCTCAAAAATCAGATTCTGATTTTGATGTTGCTCTTGATGAATGTTCAGAATCTACTCGTACACCCCTTCCAATGAAAAGGGCCACAAGAGCTGAGAAAGGAAAAGGTAAAATCACTGATGTTGCTGAAAAGCCCACGCCTGCTGGTCAGAATAGGCTTATCACTGCCTTAGGGGGTGCCTACAGAGTACTGCCTACTCCTAGTTCAGACCCCCAAATGTTCAAACTTGACACATTAACTAGAGGTAGACACTCTGTTAACCCTCTCAATTACTGTTTTCTATCGGAGAGTGCTGAGAGTTTGTTTCTGTCATTTACCATCTACCGCAAGTTCATCATTGAGTGCAAGGTAGCAATTGCAGAATTTAGTTCGTTTGGTTTAGTTGAAATTGTTGATTTTCACAACTTTCATAATCTGTTAAGTTTTTCTAGGCCGTTCAATGAAACTCTAGTGAAGGAATTTATGGCCAATGTTCCAAAGAATCTGGAGAAAGCTGGAAATGAATTCAGGTGGCTGGTTTATGTCCGAGGAAGACATGTTACCTCCAGTCCTAACTCTCTCAGGGACTGGCTTAGGGTGACTACTGTGGCTGTCACAAGTGATGAAGAATTGGCCAAGGACAGCATTGCGCAAGAACTGACTAGCTCTATTTGGCCAGAATCAGGAGAATTGACTGCTTCTCGGCTACTGCCCAAATACAAAATTCTTCATCGGATTCTTATCAACAATATCGATCCATTAACTCATCGATTTGACATTTCAGGGGATAGGGCTGTTATGCTATACAAGTTAGGGATGAGGATGCCAGTTGATTGGGTCAAAATAGTTTTTGATAGAATTGTTTATGAAGGGCCAAGGAGGGCCAATCAGTATAGGCTACCGCATCCAGCTCTGATCCATCACTTTCTTGTTAATCAAAAAGTGCCTGCCATGGATTCAGACCGCTTCTCTGAGGACATTCCAGCGCTAGGTGTTCATGAGTTTACAAATATGGGTAGTGCACCACATCCCACTCCAAGAGTTCCAGGCACTTTCTATCCTCGTTGGACCATTCTAGACGTCTAGATGCACTGGAAACTCAGTTGGGCATGGGTCGAACACAGGTAGATCAAATTTTTGCCCTAACCAAAGGTTTTTTTGATGAATTTACTTTCATACGTAGGGTGTTGGGTAAACTGGAATTTCTGGGCGATGAGCATATAAAATCTGCATTTCGAATAGTTACTCTAGAATTGTCTGCACATCTTGGAGATCCAATGGAGATTTTGACTTCAAATCCCGTTGTTGAGACAACTGCTACCCCAGCCACTACACCTCTCGCTGATGATCCTCCAGCTGATGCTCCTTCAGATACTCAGTTGCAAATGCATCTGCATCCGGTAGAAAGAAGCCCAGATCCTCCCGGCACTAATTGTTCTCAATTCTAACTTTTAACTTTCTAACTATTTGGCTATGGATGACTGTTTTAACTCTTAAATTCTGCTTTATTTCCCTTCAAACACTGCTTTACTTTTGTTTTTTCTCTTCCTTTGGCGTTTTCCTTACAAAAGAGGGAGTAGTAGTAATTTTTAATTTTTGTGGTTGTTAGGCTTTTCTTGCTATGGACACTTTGTTGGTTAAACTTTAATAGTAGTATTTTTAGGTTTATGGTAGTTTGATCATTACACTTAGATGATATTTTGCTAAGGGGGAGCAATTTTAAAGTTATGGCTAATGTGTGTGGTTTTTGCATATGGTGTTAACTTCTTTGCATGAGTTCTTGGTTTACACACTAAGGGGGAGCCATAACCCTTGTATGTTGATGCTCATGGGTTCTTTACTTTTCACACACATCACACTTACATTAAAAATCCGATAGTTATGCGTTTGTAACTAAGCAACGCCAAAGGGGGAGATTGTTGGAAAAATATGTGTCATATTTTTCACTTTTTATATTTTGGTAACTTAATGAATATAACTGATTTTTAATGATAAAAGAGTGGGTCAACGTTTGTGTTTTTGACTGGTCTAGTTAACGCCAGTTCTGACTGACTGGGTTGATAAACGGATTATTTTTCCAGATCAGTAAAAACTGCGATTTTATTTTGTTTCTATACTTGATATATTCTGACCTCATGAATATTATTGAGAGCTCCTTTTGTAGGTTAAAGAATCATTTCTTATTCTCGTAGATTTGTTTAGGAAGGAAATATTTAGTTTCCTAAATTCTTTCCTTCTACAAATCTAAGAATATCTTTCTATATTCTTTCCTACTAATTCTCTTTCCATTCTTGTTGCATATTTTTAGGTAAGAAATAATTCCTAATTTGATTTCTGCTTTAACTATAAGTAAGAGTCGAAATCAATAAGGAATTAAAGCTTTGAAATATAATTTTTGTTCTTGTTTTCTCTAAGCCATAAAACCGGCCGAAATCCATGGAAGGAAAACAAGACATCAAGCTTCATTGATTCAACTTCAAAGTAAAAAGGTTTTCTTCAAACTCATTGAAGAATCAAGAACTAATTGGTGCTCAACGAACAATTCCATATCTTATTCAAGCTACTTGGCGTGAAGTTAAGAATGGGAGTTCTTAATCCAAGTGGTGGTTGCGGTCAAGTACAATAGGAAAGTGGAGATAAAGTCAGGACCGTTGGGTTTGATTCCACTTCATCAACAAGTCAGAAGAAGAAGTATCACATGGAGTTGATCTGTTTTCTTTTGATTGTGATTTTGTTAATTTTGCGAAATTACAAGAACCGATACTATTGTATTTTTGAAGAAGATTATTAGTGGATTGTTTTTACCCATGGCATGGGGGCCCGTGGATGTTTCCCTTAGGGGTTTACCACGTTACATCTTGTGTTCGTATTTAATCTTTTAATTTCTGCACTTGACAAGATTAGGTAAACAAACATGGTTGTGCGAGTCAGAAATGTTATCTCTATATCTTGCCAGTTCTGACTATGTTCTGTCCACTGCTTGTTGAATTAAGATTAAAATTCGTTTTTAATTTAATTAAACTAGGTTTGAGAACTTTCAGAATGACTAGCCAAGTGCTATGAGATACGGACATAGTTCTAAAAGGACTAAATCCATCGATAGCTAATCCATGCTGGACATTACAAATATCATTTGAAAATTTCGTGTTGCGCTCATCAAAATCTTTCCATGCTTGAGAATGTGACGGAAGTTTCAATACACCAACATTAGATCCTTTCTTTTGCATGCCATCTCATAAGAAAAGCAGTCTTAGATGACGTAAACAACTTTGTAATCTTGGTTTCAAAGGAAAGTACCTCATTCACTTTGCACCAATCATTTTACCACCGGGCTTGTATCTTGGGGTACGACAAATCTTGCAATTTTCTAATAATTTGTCTTTACTCCGATACAACATGCAATTGTTTGGACATGATAAGTATAATTTTGTACTGATTGAGGCCCACAAAAAGGACAATTATGAGTACTCTTACATGTTTTCAATATAATGGCGTGTTGTTTTTTATCATTATAGAAAAATAACCAAATTCAAACAAATAAAGAGAATTAAGGAGCTTGTCAAACAAATACTAAAGAGAATAAGTTGGGAGTTGGATGTCAAATAACCATGCGATCGCATGGTTAATCAAGGCTGCAATCGCGAGGGATAAATTTTCCATGCAGAACGTTATTTGACAAATTACGTATTGCTATGATGAACGATGAAACTTCATGTTTTTAATTAATTAGAAGTTTTTTCATTTAAGTATTTAATTGCTTTTGGATTGATTATTCTTTATTCTTTCTTTCTAACGTTTTAATGCCTGATCACTATTAGAATGTTTTGTGATCTTTATTGAAGTCGAGAGCTTCAATCTAGTTAAGCACATGGTATTGGATAACATAGGGTCCAATAATAGATAGAAATTACTATTATGCCTTATAAAATCCATTTAGGGTGTTCTAGTGATTTAAATGTATATTTTTATGTTTGAAACTTAATTAGAGATAATTAGGTTCGCATATTGATATAGAATTGATTGACCGTCAATAGAGGCTTTTGATTATTATAAGACCATCGATTTTTAATCTAGGTTAATTATAAGCTAAAGCGATTAACGAATAATTGATTAAGGAACGTGTAGGTGGATTCACGAATCCTAGTGCTAGTTTTATTAATTAATACGTTAATTGATAATTTAGTTTTAACAATTTTATTTATTTTTATTTTTATTATCCATCTCAGTTCATTGTGTTACTGCTGAATTCCAGCTATTTTATAAAGTTATAGGTGTTGATTGTGTATGCGCCGTACAAAAGATCTTGATCTATTTGATTTTAACCCAGAAATCGAACGGAGATTTCACCAACGACAACGTGAACAACGAGAAAAGAAAAAACAGCAAAAAAGCACAATGGATGACAACAACCAAGTCCATGATCTACCACCAGCAGATATGAGAAATAATGTTGCACTATGGCTCGACCAATTGAATTTAATGAACGAGATATTCTTATGGGTGAATATATGACGCCTCTGATTGTTGAGAATCGGTCAAGCATAATATATCCATCTTATAGACACGATAAGTTCCAGTTTAGACATTAGGCTAGAATCATTGACCAATATTATCGTCTAGGATTGCTCACCGAGGTTTGGACGCGCTTTTATCACTGAAATCCAACACTTGACCGTTTAGGGACTACGGCATGCCATGGCAGCCTATGGCGGGCCACTATTGCCTGTTTCTGTTAGCATTTTTGTCCCCCATCCGTCTAGCCCAAATGACCTCAAAATGCTATGAAATTTGAACATGTGGTAGACTAAAGCATGCACTTCTATACCCTACTTTGTCGGTTGAATTTTGAACATTATTGGATAATTTTCTCGAGATCCGAAGTAGCCAAGTCGAACACAATTTTTTAAGAAAAATTGCTTAAAGTTCAGGATAGTTTGGAGGTGACAGAGCACTACAGAAAGACGTGGGTGCGGGGTAAATGGTTTATGTTTACCCCGCGTGTCATTAACCAGTACTACGGGATTACATCGGAAGATGTTTACCATCTACCTACTATCCACGATATGGGTGAAGTGGCCCGATTTTTATACGGTCGAGACGATGCATGGCCACTACCTAGGAAAGACTTTGAGCACAGTAAATTGACAAATTTCCTACTCATCATGAATTTGTTCATGAGCCACAATATCTATAAATGACAGACCTGAGCACGCACAGTACAACCATAAATGACGTGAGGGATCGATTTCTATACCATTTAGCGCACGGGAGAAAGATAGATTTGAGAAGCTATATCTATACATTGATGAGTACTCTGGGCTTCCAAACACACAAGAGGCACACTACTATCTTCTCGGCCTTGATTAGTGGTATTTGTGAAACAGTGGGAGTTCAAATTTGTTCAGCAGAGCTGATGGTGAAACTAAAGGGACCGATCAATCACTTTACCTTAGAAAATGCACGAATGCATACTGCACAAGCTACAAGGGCATCCCCAACTGTAGAGGATCGGCCTCAAGAAGGGCATCCATCTGTACCTCCGGAGACATAGCGACCATGCTATGACAACTATTAGAAGGTCAGGATAAGCAGACAATGCTTATTGTCGCTATGAGGATTGAATTGAGAATGGTGCAGTAGGAGTTGACGATGTTGCATAGGATACAGGTTACAACGGGAGATGGAGATGATTGTATTTAGCATTTGATGAACGAATGCAACATCCCATAGGACCAATCTTCCTTTTGGCTCAAGAAGATTAGATAGATAAAGTCCATAATCATCCAAAGTTATTATTATATATGATTGATTGTATGTTAGATGTTAGTTAATATACCTAAATGTGATGAGACAAACCCCTCTTTATCAAAGTATGAAATTCGATATGCCTTCTATTGTTATAGTGAAAAACCAGAATCTATTATCGATGTCAATTTGTTGAGTCGCTCATGGATGCTCACTCATAGATATGTTTATCACTATGAAACATTTGACCTTTCTGAACAATAGGTCGAATTTAACTAGAAATTTAATTTTTGTCGAGTCGCTCAAGGAAATAAAATTTTTGGAGGCACAATCAAGTAAAACACATAAGAAGTGTACGATAATAAGTTGTCTACTTAATGATCTAGGAGTCACATAGAGATGTGATTGATAGAGTATCTATCTGGATGTTTTATTAGGGCTTGTTGAGTCGCTCAATGTTCTAATAAAATAAAAGGGATCCTAGCCCACTGGGAATCCAATTGAATTTAATTTTTGTCGAGTCGCTCAAGGAAATAAAATTTTTGGGGGCACAATCAAGTAAAACACATAAGAAGTGTACGATAATAAGTTGTCTACTTAATGATCTAGGAGTCACATAGAGATGTGATTGATAGAGTATCTATCTGGATGTTTTATTAGGGCTTGTTGAGTCGCTCAATGTTCTAATAAAATAAAAGGGATCCTAGCCCACTGGGAATCCAATTGAATTTAATTTTTGTCGAGTCGCTCAAGGAAATAAAATTTTTGGGGGCACAATCAAGTAAAACACATAAGAAGTGTACGATAATAAGTTGTCTACTTAATGATCTAGGAGTCACATAGAGATGTGATTGATAGAGTATCTATCTGGATGTTTTATTAGGGCTTGTTGAGTCGCTCAATGTTCTAATAAAATAAAAGGGATCCTAGCCCACTAGGAATCCAACTGATTCTACTGATTAATGTTTGAGGGTTATTAATTCAATTTAAACAGTGAGAGTATAATTATAAGTCCACAATTAAATTAATTTTCTATATTTAATTAATTTTGTCTTGTTATTTTAGTATTGAATCATGAGAGGCATATTGGATGCTAACAAACTTACCGGGCCAAAATTTCTAGATTGGCACCGCAATCTGAGAATTGTTCTCAAGCATGAAAAAATTAGATATGTCGTTGAGCAACCAATGCCGGAAGCTCCTATTAAGAAAGCTACACCAAAGGAAGTGCATTCTTATAATAAACACAGTGATGACGATAATACTGCGACGTGTGTGATTCTAGCACCTATGTCACCTGAGTTACAAAAGCAGTACGAGCGTATGGATGCTCATACCATTATAATTTATCTCAAGGAGTTGTATGATGAACAGACACGCACTGAACGGTATGATACATCCAAAAAGTTATACAGATGTATGATGGAAGAATGATCTTCTGTTAGAGCTCATGTGCTTAAGATGATTGGTAATATTGAAAAACTAAACCAATTGGATTTTGCCATGGACTATGAGCTGAGTATTGACTCGGTTCTACAGTCTATGCTTGATAGCTTTTCGCAGTTCATTATGAACTTCAACACGAATAAGATTCAATGTACCCTGTTTGAGTTGTTGAATATGCTGAAAACTGTTGAACCCAATATAAACAAAGAGAAGGGAAAAATTTTGGCCATTGACACCTCTAAGGATACTAAGAAGAAATCAAAAAGGACATTTCAGAAAGGATCTAAGAAGGTCCAATCTCGTGGAAAAAAATCAAAAAAGACAAGGCAAAATCCAAGTATGATGATCCATGTTTTCACTGTGGAAACAAAGGACATTGGAAGAGAAACTACAAGGAATACCTCGCCACCTTGAAGGGATAGAAGTCTACTGAGGATTCTACTTCAGGTATCTTTTTCATTGAAATAAATTTATCTACTCTTTCAACTTCTTGGGTATAGATATTGGATATGGATCTCATATTTGCTCAAATATGCAGGGCTAAAGAACAGTAGATTACTGCAAAAGGAAGAAGTAGACTACGCGTTGGGAATGGAACAAGAGGCTATAGGGACATACTTTCTAGCATTGCCTACAGGCCTAGTTTTAGAATTAAGAAACTGTTGTTACATTCCTGCTATTACTAAGAACATCATTTATATTTCATGTTTGGACATAGATGGGGTTTTCACTAAGATTAAGGATGAATGTTGTTCTTTTTATGTTAATGATGTGTTTTATGGATGTGGGAATTTTTTTAATGGCATCTATATTCTAGACTTGGAATGTCCTATAATGAATATAGACAACAAAAGGCATAAATGCAAAAAAGCTAACAACTCATATCTTTGGCATTGTAGACTGGGTCATATAAATGAAAAACACATCACCAAGTTACATAAAGATGGATACTTATATCCAAATAATTATGAATCATTTGATGAATATGAGTCATGCCTGATGGGAAAAATGACCAAGACCCCATTTTCTAGAAAATGAGTCAGGGATGCAGACATTTTAGGACTTGTACATACAGATGTGTATGGACCAATGTCTATAGATCTAGATGTGGTTTTTCTTACTTCATTATGTTTACAGATGACCATTCTAGATATGGTTTTATCTACTTGATGAAATTCAAGCATGAAGCCTTTGAAAAATTCAAGGAATTCAACCAAGAAGTAGAAAGGCAAATCGGGAAAAATATTCTAACACTTAGATCTGATTGAGGTGCAGAATATTTGAAGGGTGAGTTTTTAGACTATCTAAAAGAGAATGAGATTCTCTCGCAGTGGACTCAACTGTATACACCACAACTAAATGGTGTATCCAAAAAGAGAAACCGTACCTTACTAGATATGGTGCTATCAATGATGAGCCGCACACTTCTTCCAAAATCATTTTGGGGATATGCACTTAACACTACATGTCACACACTAAACCGTGTCCCATCTAAATCGGTCGATAAAACTCCATACGAGTTATGGAAAGGAAAAACACCCGATCTTTCATACATGAAGGTTTGGGGCTGCGACGCTTATGTGAAGCGTGTAAAATCGGACAAGTTAAGAGCTAAATATGATAAATGCTTATTTGTAGGGTATGTAAAGGAAACTGCTGGATACTATTTCTACAATTCCATCGAGATGAAAGTCATCGTATCGAAACATGTCGTATTCTTAGAGAAATAGTTTATTCTAAGACGGGCCAGTAGGAGCAAAATAGACCTTGAAGAGGTTCAAGAAACTACAAATGAAATAGAATAATTAGATGAGCCAATAGTTGAGCCTGCATTTGATGAGGCACATATTGGAAATGGAAAAAAGGTCAGTCCCCGAGGACACAGTAGCTCTTCCTAAGTCGAGCAGGGTCATTTGTCCTCTTCGGAGATACGATCTCCTGATTATGAATGATGCATTGCTAATCGAGAAAGATGAACCCACTACTTACGCAGAATCGAAGTCAAATGTTGACTCAAAGATATGGCAGTAAGCCATGGAATCCGAAATGAACTCTATGCATGAAAACAAGGTTTGGACCTTGATTGACTCGCCTGAAGGGGTAGAACAAATAGGCTGTAAATGGGTTTGCAAAAAAAAGGTCAACATGGATGGTAATATTCATACTTACATGGCAAGATTGGTTGTGAAGGGTTACAAGCAAAGACAATGAATTGACTTTGACGAAACTTTCTCACCAGTAACCATGCCTAAATCAGTTCAGATTCTGCTTGCGATAGCTGCATACCATGACTATGAGATCTAGCAATTGGATGTCAAAACTGCATTCCTTAATGGGTATCTTAGTGAAGATGTGTACATGACACAACTCGGAGGTTTTGAATCCATAGAGCCAAACAAGGTATGCAAACTACTGAAATCCATATATGGATTAAAGCAAGCCTATCGGAGATGGAAACTTCTTTTTGATGAGACAATCAAAATGTTTGATTTTATCAAGAATGAAGATGAACCATGTGTGTATAAAAAGGTTAGTGGGAGTAAAGTCGTGTTTCTAATTTTGTATGTAGATGATATAATATTATTAGGAAACAATGTCCCGATGCTAAAATCAGTAAAATTGTGGTTATCAAAAAATTTCTCCATGAAGGATATGAGAGAGGCAGCGTACATTCTCGGTATAAATATCTATAGAGATAGATCTAATAGAATGCTTGGGAGTAAACCCAATTTTCTTACCTTTTTATTTATTGCTTTTTAGTTGGTAGATTTTAGTCAAAATTTTCTTTCATGGTGCATTTTGAGCACGTTAGAGTCTAGGTTGCCATCATCTTTTTGTGTAAAATATTTCGGCATCATGTAGAGTAAACTTTATAAAGTCATGTTGTGAGAATCCATGTCGATCAGAGTTGATTGGGTGCCTGACATAATGGGGGCAAATATAGGCTTGCATGTTACTTTCTGGGCTTGCTTGTTGGGTAAATTGCATTCAATTTGGGCATATAAAGCCATACATCATTCTCATCCATTTGTATGATTTTTCTCAACCATTACATAGTGGTTGTTCCATTGAACCTCGTGCTAAAATTTCATGCAATATGGGCTTAGTTCGAGGAGGGACGAAGGAAATGGATTGAAGGTACAAGTGCTGCAAGCCAGTCTTACAACCAAGACCACCCGCCTGAGCAAGGGCGTTTATGTATTTTAAACCAACTCAAGTGGACCTCATGTCTGCTCAAGCAAAGGCATACGTGAGTTTTAAACCAACGGGTCATACCTCACAAACACATGCGTACTTACACTTGGATCTCTCTCACTCAACTTCAACACACGATTTTCTAAAAAAGAAATAGTAATTTGCAGAATTAACTCCACATTCTTCTCCTCATTAGAATTGTATATAAATATAGAGAAATTATTTTCACAACTTCAATGTAAAATTTCTACAACTCTCTTATAAGTTTCTTAGTTGATGAACTTTGGGGTTTTTCTTGTTTTCAATCATTGGAGGAATATGGGCTATGCATGTTGAATGGATTATGAGTGATGTAGTGTATTTGTTGTTTTAAATATGGTTCATGGGTGTGCATCAAATCTACACATTTGAATTACCTTTCAAAGGCACATGCCACGTGTTAGTTATAATGCGAAGACCAACTTTCCAATTCTACTTACACCTCTTGTGGACTTAGTCTTAGGATAATTTCTTTAGCATGGTGCTAGGACTTACGTGGTGTGAATGAGATGAGGTATATTGATAAGTGCATTTTG
This sequence comes from Forsythia viridissima, assembly GCA_030279155.1. Classification (NCBI taxonomy): domain Eukaryota; kingdom Viridiplantae; phylum Streptophyta; class Magnoliopsida; order Lamiales; family Oleaceae; genus Forsythia; species Forsythia viridissima. Next base: position 27,967,904 of record CM059036.1, on the reverse strand, counting down.
TGCATTCATTTGGACTTTAGTACTAACCTTGTTTCCCATTATTTTATAGAATTTCTACGTAATTTAGTGTATTTTACTATCTATTTCAGTTTTGAACCCGTTCATAAGCAAGTGGAGAAGAATGGATGAAAATAGTAATAAATTGGAAGATATTTTAGAAGTACGATGATCAAATTGCACTCAATTGAAGCTTGAAGGACCACATTGGATGTTATTAAAAGTTTTGAGGACTAAAGAAGCCAAAATCCAAAGTTAGAAGACTAAGTAGTGCAAATTGAAACAAGTAAGCTGGATGATCGCCTAAGCTTATAGCGAGGCGAGCACCCAGCATCATTAACTTCTAGCAGATAATTAATTTTGGCCTGGGTGATCACCTAAATTTGTACTGGGCAATCGCCCAGTGCAAATTTGCACAGCGAGATTTTATTATCTTTTTGAGTTCAACTCCAACTGGGAAACTTTTTGGCCCACGATGTTTAGGAATTCATGGGATCTTTTGGGACACTTAGAGAGGGCTATATATATAAGTTCTTAACTCTAATTTGAGTTGGTCAATTATTTGAGAATTTAAGAGGAGAAACTAGAAACGAAGATTGAACGGAGATCAAGATTCATTCTTTTCGAGCTTTCTTCTTATCTGGGTGATGTATTCTATATTTTATTTTTGCTTTCTTATTCTTTGTATGTTAGGCTAAACTCATTTGTGCCAGGATTACAATGAAACTTGCAGTTTAACTCTTCAGTTTAGAAACTTGATTTTTGACGATATGCATTAATATAATTTTGAATAATTAATTTTGATTTCTTTTCATCTACAATTATATGCGTAATGATTGTATGATTCTTGTCGGTTGTTTTACTATCGAGAGATTGAAAACAAGCTAGACACAATTTTAAATGTTGTAAAGTCCGATAAAGGATGGAGATATACCACTATGCTTTATGTGATTTTTATTTACCCATTGCATCATAATTCATTTTTGTATATTCGCATTAGTCATAGAGATATAGTCAGGTCATACATATGAATATGTTTGAATTTATTCAAGAGAAACTATTGAATAATTTAGGAGTATTGATCGTCATGACAGATGTATGTTATCAAATTCAATAATCCATATAAAGGAATTCACTACTACAAGTGAATTCGGGATCTCAGTACTTTTCTTTGCCATATTTTAATTAATTTAGCATGAAATTGAAATATTTTATTTGTTTAAAGTATAATTAGTCAATTCTTTTTAGTTAATACTCTAATTAGTTCTTAGGCATCCAAATCTCAAAAGTTAATTCGATTCGGTTAATTTTAATTTAATTGTGTTGAGCCATCTAAAATCCCGTGGGTACGATACTTGGACTCTAAAATATATTATTACTTGTGTGATCCGTACACTTGCGGATTAATAAAATTGCTATGCACCTTTGCAAGGAATTTTGTTCTAGTTCTTTTTTAATTATTTTAGCACTAATTCGAACTTTATTGTTTTATTACTTTTCAATTTAATTCAGTGTTTAAATTTTTTCTCTTCAGGCATTTTCATTCGAAGCATGAGACACGGGCTTCTAATTTCAGCTAATCCAGAAATCAAACAAACTTTTCATCGTAGGCAAAGAGAAGCAGGAAATACACACCAAAAAGACAAAAAAATCAAGACACCATGAATAACAATGAGCTTGCACTGACAGGACGAGAGAATAGAGAGATAGCAATTAATGAAGAAAATATGCTAGTGGGCAATTTTATGACTCCGCAGATAATCCAGAGCCAATCTAGCATTGTCTACCCACCTTTTGGCCAGCCGAACTTTCAGTTGAAGACCAATGTCATTCATCTCTTTTAGAATGGACATCAGTTCTATGGCAGGGCCGATGAGAATCTACATACACATGTTTTGCGATTCTTAGAAATGTGCCAACATTTTAAATATCAAGGGATCTTAGACGATACCATATGTCTACGTTTATTCCCACATATTCTTCGTGACAAAGTTCTTGAGTGGTTAGACTCATAGCCGATTGACAACATCACTACTTGGAATGATTTGGCCTAAAAGTTTTATACAAAATTCTTTCCACCGGTCAAGATTTCAAAGTTGAAGCATGACATATCCATATTTCAGCAGTCAGAATCTGAATCTTTTGATGAGGCATAGAACAAATTCAAAAATATGCTAAGGAGGTGCCCTCATCATCACATTAGTAAGGGCCAACAAGTTCAATATTTTTATGGAAGATTACTTCCTTCTTACAAAAGCATAATAGACTCTTCATCCAATGGCTCGTTATCTACCAAAACTATTGCTGAAACTTTAAAGTTGTTTGAAACAGTAGCTGCCACCACCGCTATGTGGGCATCAGACAGAGTTCTACACAAGAGAATTGTTGAAATACATAAAGTAGACACTTTTCACGGCGTTATCTGCAAAAATATACTCATTGGTACACAAAGTAGTATGTATGTCGTATTCAACCAATGTGGTGCAAGTGAAAAAACCAACTTGTGAAGAATGCGGGGCTAGTCACAGTATATCAGAATGTCATATTCTATCACAACAACCCGAGCAAGTCAAGTATATTCAAGGTGGTCAGTGCCAACAAAATAACCCGTTCTCTAACACATTTAATCTATGTTGGGGAAATCTTCCAAATTTCTCTTGTAGGGATAATCATAATAATATCATACCACAATGTCCTTAGTATCACCAGCCATAAAAGAGAGTCTCACTGGAAGATATGTTTGATAAATTCATGGAGAAAATAGAGCAATACATAGAAGCAAATAATGAGTTCATGAGAAAGACGGAGACCACTCTTCAAATCAAGACGCATCAATAAAGAATTTGGAAACACAAATGGGGCATGTGGCAATCGCTATATCAGGCAGAGTACTAGGTACTTTGCCAAGCAATACAAAGGTGAATCCCAAGGAGCATGTTAAAGCTATTATTACCAGAAGTGGAGTTCATTTATTGGAGATTCACGTAAAGAGACCAGTTGTAGATAAAGAAAAGACATCGTCCACTGATGAGGAGCACGTAGAATAAACTAAGCAGATAGTAGATATATCTATTAATAAAAGTTCTGGTACACCACAGGTTAAGGTAGCCGCTCCTATCAAACCATATGAGCCTCTGATCTCGTTTCTTCAGAGACTACAAAAGCACAAGTTAGACAAGTTGTTCACAAAATTTCTTGAGATCTTCAAGAAGCTACATATTAATATCCCTTTTGCAGATGCACTTGCTCAGATACCCAGTTATGCAAAATTCATGAAAGACATTCTGTCAAATAAACGCAAGATGGACGAAAATGAGATGGTGATGTTGACAGATGAGTGTAGTGCTATTTTACAAATAAGCTACCTCTTAAACTAAAAGATCCAGGGAGTTTTACAATACCTTGCACCCTTGGAAATTATTGTTTTGAAAATGTTTTAGGTTTGGGGAGGCTAAAGTAACTACGGTGACTCTATAGTTAGCTGATCGGTCTATCAAACACCCAAGAGAATTTGTTGAAGATATCGTGGTAAAAGTGGACAAATTCATCTTTCCAGTTGATTTTATTATTCTTGATATGGAAGAGGATAGAGATGTGCTACTTCTTTTGGGCTAACCATTCCCAGAAACAAAAAAAAAAAAAAATACTCATACTCATAAGCCAAAATTTTGCCCATTTCTTTTGAGAATGCCCCCACCTCATGCTTTTTGGGCTTACGGTGGGGCTTCGATTCGGTCCAGCCCTGAATAGCTAGGAAAAGAGGCCACCACGGTCTGGCCATAGCTTGCTTGTCACGACTTCACTGCGGCAAACAACCCTTTAGGACTGTCGCAATTTACTTGTCACGGCCTGACCAAGGCCAAGATTGCTTGCCGTGGCTAGACTGTGACCCTTAGTCCCGATATTTTCCTTTTGCCATAAAATTTTTATTTCGATCCCCGATCTTTTGAAGTAATTTTATTTGGTCCTCAACTTAAACGTTTCGAGCATATTATGTCCCTTTTCCTTCAAATGCCTCCCAATCTATGTATTCATCTATTACAATTGATATTCATGTCCACTTAATCTGCTCAAAATATAGAAATAAATCAAGTTTATTCACAAGGATATACGTGTAAAACACGTTTTTCAGTAACTAACTAGTTGTTGAGTTTATACTTTTCCAATGAAGGATAACTAAGAAATTTTTACTAGTCAAACTTGTACTCAAGTTAAAGGATGCAGAACGTAGAAAAGAAGCGAGATCATTGAGGGATAGATCAAAGAGAGAAAGAGACAAAGAAGAAGAATTAGGAAAGATATTAAAGGCAGGCAAATGATTGTGAAGTTGACAACAGACAAGTACAAATCCTTTAGGGAAAGGAGCATTGTTATTTGCTGTATCCATTTTGGTTTCATTTATAATGTTAACATCATTCAAGCCAATATGTGATAACAAAACCTAGAAAAAAGAAAAAAAGAAAAAAGAAAAGCATTCTTGACCATTATGAACAAGTAGGATTAGTGACCAGTTGTTATTGTTTTGCTACATTACGACACCCTTCCATTGAATTGTAGGCTTCTTGATCAGTCAAGGTCTTTTTGGTAGATGTGGACATTTATTTACCGCATTTTCCACAAGAGAATCTTGTCTATATTCATTGCAATAAGCAGTCTGAGTTTTATGCTAACTGATACCAGGCGAGTTTTAATTGTAACCGGTCGAGGTATTTTGTAAATTAGAGGTTTCACATTTGACCGGATTCATAGGTATATAACCACTGGACCGGGATGGTATATGAATTATCGACTGTGATGCGACTGTAATTTTTGTCTATAAATAAACAACCTTTCCCATTCAAGGGAATGATAGACACTTTCAAATATTATTTTTTACTCTGCAGTCTTTATTAGAAAAATACACTTCTATCAATTGGTGCCATTTGTGGGAAAGATTTTCATTCTTCTTTTCCAAATAAACAAAACAATAAGTCATGTCAGGCAAAGCGAGAGGAAGACCGAGAATAAGTAATCCGGATGTTCCACTACAGGAAAATGTAGAAGAACCACACACTCCGTTGCAGTTTGCAACAATCGAACAATTCACAGCTTTGCAAGAATAGATGTCCCTATTGTGAATATGTTGCAAAGAGTGACTGCTCCACCAACAGTAGTGGAGAATATCACAAAAATAGTGGATACACCAACGGTAGATCATCCTCCAGCGACAGGGATTCCTCCAACAGTTGAGATTCTGCTATCTGAAACTATGCAAACACAGGAGATGACATCCACTAGCTATTATTTGATACCAGCCAATTGGGAGAATACTTTGAATGAAAAAATTAACGAGGCGATCGTGCAAAGAAAAAATAGGGGACGACCTAGTTCCATAAGGAAAGATCCATTTACTAAAGAACTCATGAGTGTACCATTGTCATCGAAATTTAAAGAACCGATTGGTGTTTTTGATGGTACTACAAATCCCATTGACCATATACGAACCTTTCAAGACCGGGTGAGTCTACATGGTTGGACAGACGCTATTTCTTGTAGAGCATTCTCCATGACCTTAAGGAAAGATGCTAGAAAATGGTTTGATACATTGCTGCCACGATCGATTTCTTCGTTTTCAGATTTTGCGAACAAATTTGCAACTTGTTTTTTTGCAGCGCTTGGAAGAAGAAAACAACAATGGGACTCATGCAAGTGATGCAGGAGAAAGGAGAATACCTACGTGAATACATGTCTCGATTCAACAAAGCAACGTTAGGCATAAAAATCTTCAGATGACATCGGTAGTAACGGCTCTACTCAGCGGATTGAGAGATCACACCTTCAGGGCTAGCCACTCAAAAAAGCCACCAGAATCCATGACTGAACTATTAGCAAGAAAAGAACATGTGAAGAACATAAGCTGATTAAGACTAATGTGCGTAGCGCATCTGATCATAAATATCAGCCGATAACAGAAGTAGTAAATGCAATATCTCAGTTCAAGTTGACTGCTCTGTTATCTACTATACTCAAAGATGGATACCCTAAGAAATGTGCGGTGGCCTGAGAAACTGAGATTCGATCCCTCAATTTGAGATCCCAACTGAGTTTGTAATTTTCACAAAGATCATGATCATACGACCGATCAGTGTCAGACTCTACGTAGCAAAATTGAAAGATTGATACCCGATGGACAACTAAAACATTTTGTAAAGAATGGAAGAGACAAATCTAAATAGGCAGTTGAAGAAGACGGAAGAAAGCGTAGAGTAGGAGTAATAAATATCATTGTTGGAGAGACAATTGCAGAAGAAGATTCGAAAAATTCAAGAAAATGATATGCACGGTCGCTGCATGTAAACTTAATTGGAGTGACAAGCAGGTTTGGCCAATCGATCACCTTCAATGATGGAGACGTGGAAGGAGTATCCTTCACATACGATGATGCCTTGGTAATCACCGGTGATATAGCAGACTTTGATGTAAAATGTGTACTGGTAGACACAGGCAGTGCAGCAAATGTGTTGAGCTAGGAAGCCTTCAAGGCCTTGGAGATACCAATCGACTGACTAAAATCAGTAAATACTCATTTACAAGGATGGGGAAATGTAATTCTAGAAGGAGTAATTGACCTCCCGATCGTGTTGGGAAAACATCCATACTGTGTGACGTTGGTCACTCATTTCCTAGTGGTACGAACATCTATGGCTTATAATTACATTTATGGCCGCCCGATCATCAACTCCATGGGAGCCATCATCTTCACTCAACGCCAAGTGATGAAATTTCCCATGAGTCGGGAAATTGGTGTAGTTAGAGGAGATCAGCTAATTTCCAGAATGTGCTACGTTGACAGTATACGAGTTGAACTGAATCCAATGGTATTGATGATCGAGAATGGTTGCAGTCAACAAACGCAGCGCTTTGAGCTAGCAGAAGAAGTCGAGCTCGTAGAGTTAGAAGAAAACAAAAAAGTTATAATCAGTCGATCTATGAGTAAAGAAGACAAAAAAGAACTCTTGAGAGTGCTTTGAGAGAACATTGATGTGTTCGCCTGGAGTACAGATGACTTGTTGGGCATTGATCCCTCGGTTGCCCAACATCAACTAAACAACATGGTTGGTTATAAACCGATAAAGCAACAAAGAAGACAGTTTGTGCCTAAAAGGCAACAGGCCATAAAAGAAAAACTTGATAAACTACTCAAAGCAGGCTTTATAAGAGAAGTGGAGTATCGAGAATGGTTGGCTAATGTCATTTTAGTGAAAAAGTCAACCAGTAATGGAGAATGTGTATCGAATTTTTTGTGTAATACTCAAGCTTCACACTACTTACTTGGCCAATATAATTCATGCATTACATGCAATTCATATGTTATTTTCATTGCATTGTCAAGACATGACTCATTCTTACTTATCACAAGTATGACAAGTGGATTGTTTTATATTCTTGAATGGTGGTTATTGTCAATCTTTCCCTATTTAGGTGGTGATTTTGTATTAAAGTGTGAAAGAATATGGTGATTAAGGTATATGGGGTTGACGTTATAAGTGTTGGATAGTGATTGGATAAGTGTTGGTGGAGTTGGAGATGCCACAAACATAATCGGTAATCTTACACGTTTTTAACTCGGTTTGATCAAATTGACTCAAAACCCTAGGTGAATAATCAACATATCTTAGAGAAATTTTATTATATGTATTATTTTGAGGTAATAGGATAAGGATAATAGAGATTTGTGATGATCAAAGTGCAATTTTTCGGACCGAGCGAGAATCAAGTATAGTCGGGTGCAATCGGGTAAGAAAGTTAAACGAGTGGATCAAATCTATTGTTTGGAATTAAAATAGGATCTATTTGCAATTAATATAGGTGGTATTTCAGTGAAAATAGGATGTGGACACCGATTTTATCTTGCAAAGGCTGAATCAAAATCAGATTTTTACTTACAAGTTGACACCTCATGCTTAAAAACCACCTCATGCTTGTCCAACATTTATCTTGTAGCCCTTTTCTTAACCTTTAAGTCATTATCACGACCATAAGCCATTTCCACACCTTATCTCACCCTCTTAACTCTCATCTTGACCTCCACAAATTGTCTCCAAGTGACTCTTAGTGAAAGAAAAGGGAAAAGGAAGCAAAGGGAAGTGAAAATCATTAACTTGAAACTGAATTCTGGACAGGTGTGTATAATTTCGGTTTTGGTGCAAAACTTTGGATATTTTTGAGAATTTATGATGTATTAAACCCTTGGGACTCTTTATAAACATGTTGGGGTGTTGTTTGTGGTGTTATCATGATTAAAAACTTGATATATAGCTATAAGATGATTGCTGAATTTAAGTTGTTCATTCTTTAATTTTGGGTAATATCTTAAATGAAACATATATTTATCAACATGGATGATTTTATATAAGAATTAAAGATTTGGATATGAGCTTCCATGGGCAAATACCTAAGTTAGATATGTTAACTCAATTGGAACTCAAAAACAGTCATTTAGAGGTATCAAGTATTCTTAGATCTATTAAGGGGCTGATCTTGCTGCTGTAATTACATTATTTTAGACCATTAATGACATGATTATCTTCATATGTATGTTATATAAGTATGGTGAAAGTTTGGGAGTGATTGAATATGGAAAAATGGTGTGAAAGGCTTCATGACATCCAAGTGGACAACAATCGAATGTCAAAAACCTAAATCTGCCCAAGTAGAAATTTTGCATTTTTCCAACCTTTTCATGTTGTTATTGAAATCTAATACTTGAAGAATTTACTTGGCTATCATTTGGGGTCCTAGTATATCAATTTTATGGGAAGTTGTTAGAGTTATGGTGCTGTTTTAGGATTTACGTTGTAACTTGAAAAGCTTGATTTCTAGTTAGTGTATCTTAGTACTAAAGGTCTTAATATGGGATTTTGTGCATTAAGCTTACCAAGTTGAGAGAAATGTTTGATGTTGAAAGGTATTCAGGTTGTGTAACACCTAGAAAGTGGGAGGAAGACTTGATTTACACCTTGATCAAGTCACGCACTGAAGTGAAAACTAAGTAAAAATCCATTTACAACTACAATGCAAGGACATACTATATCTTGAAGTAATTTCGATTGACCCTTGTCGTGACACTTTCTATATCCTTTTGATGAGTTTATTATACATTTGACGTTGTTCACGACGATTGAGAAGTTGTTTTTGTAAAGTACATTGGATACCAGTTTGAGTGAGCATTCATGAGAATTTGCACATGCATGCATGTCATATGTGCATAGTTGAGGATATCGTATGCATGATGTAAATTAAGAAATGAATTTACATGATAAAAAAAATGTTTTATTGACCACTACTAGTGCACTGAGGCATGCGAGGCGTACTTTTGTGATATTTGTTGGTACCGCAAGTGGGAGACATCTCGAGTGATCACAAAGAGAGATAGGGGGAGTCTTTGGTGATGATGGGAGGATGGTCTACTTGACTGTGTCCTTGTGATTGAGTATTGGTGCCGCGGGTGGGATACTTCTTGGGTGATCACAGGAAGAGATAGGGGTAGCTTCTGGTGGTCCCAAGAGGATGGTCCACTCGACTACATTGATATGATATTGGTCATTTGATTACTGCTTATTGATATTGACATTGCGCAGAGCTCTTTTCCAGTGCATAGTAGCTGGGTCAAGGGCCCAATGCAAAACAAATATTTTAAAAGAAATGTTCTCGAGATCATTTTATGCATATTTAAATATATTACATTTCTATTGGATGTTTCAAATAGAAATAACAGTACATCCTACATTCACACTCATCGCATATATGGATTTTACTTATTGGGCATTAGCTCATGTAGTTCGTGCATTGTAGGTGATCATGGGGAGTTTAGTAGATAACTTGACTGGCTGTTGGAGCTCCTGAAGGTTTTTGAGGCTTAATGTACATGGATGATGACCTGATGGGTTACTTTTGTAGGTTGTGGTTTTAGTTGTTAAAGTATTTTATTTTATAATTTTAAATGACGACATTATAATAGAGTACTTTTGTAACCTTATTGTAAATAAGTATAGTTTGATGTGTACTTTATGCAATATATTGTGTTAAGTTTGGTTTTCAAAATATACTAAGCTTTGTACGTAAAGTTGGTTAGTATAAAAAAAAAAATGTTCACACACGGGTACACCTAGTGGTGAAAATGTTTCTCTACAAGTACATATACATATTAGGGATTAAAAGAGGGTGTTACAAAGAGTGGTATCAGAGCATGGTTTGAATGGTTCTGTAGACTATCTATGTACATGAGCTCGAAAAATGAAGGAGCACAACCATGCCAGTAAGTTTTATTTGTTAAATTATTCGTTGCATGTCTCATGAAGAATATTGGCCAAAATTTTGTTACAATTTGTGCAATAGGTATTGTAGTCATGGTGAGGACAAGAGGCAATACTAGTAGTGGATCTAGAACCCCGGGATAGGAGGCACCTATCCTAGATAATAATCACGATGTTGTTATTACTAGACTTACAGAGCTTGTTGAGCGTCAATCACAACAGATCCAACAGCTTATGCAGCATAGAGATATGGGAGAACAACATAGGACTGAGTTTGTACAACCACAACAAAGAGAAGGGCAATTCGAATCAGCTGGTGAAAGATTTCAAAAGCTGAATCCACCAATATTCGTGGATGCATCAGACCCTACAGAAGCAGAGGATTGGTTGAGAACTTTGGAGAACATGTTCAGATATACCAGAGTTTCAGAAGAAGAAAAAGTAATATGTGCATCTTTTATGCTTAGAGGTAGTGCTGGGCATTGGTGGGATACTATAAAAAGTGTAGAAGACACCAATGTTATGACTTGGGACAGATTTAAAGAGTTCTTTCGCAATAAGTATTTCACAGCCCCAGTCCGTGCTATGAAAATGAATGAATTCATACAGTTGCGACAGGGAGGTATGACGGTTGGAGAATATATTCGCAAATTTGAATAGTTATCTAGGTTTGCTGCACATATGGTCAACATTGATGTATTGAAAGTTGAAAGATTTCTTGAGGAGTTAAGGTCTGAATTGTATCGGGACGTGAACATGGCTGGAATTCAAAGCGTATCTTATTCTCAAATAGCTGAAAGGGCATTAGTAGCTGAACAAGCAGAACAAAGAATCAGTCGTGCTCGAGAGAATCAGCGACAATTTAGACAGTGTCAGGAACAGCGTAGGGGTAGAAATGAAAAGAAGAGAACATTTCAAGACCAGGTTCAAAAACATAAATTTCAGCCAAGACAAGGACAACAATAGTGGGATCAGAACAAACGCCCTAAGGCTAACCAGGTAAAGCACCAACGCAATCTTCTTGCCCTAGATGTGGAGGTCAGCATACTGGAGCCTGCCCTATTCAGACCAGGACACGTTATGTATGTGGAAAAGTAGGGCATCTTGCTAAGGCATGCCCCAATAATTCCAATACTACAAGACAGAAGACAGTGCCAGCTAGAGTGTTCTCTATCACTAGAGCAGATGCTGAGATAAATCCAGAAGTGGTAACAGGTAAATTTTCTGTCTCTGGCATCCCAGCATTTGTATTATTTGACTCTGGAGCTACGCATTCATTTGCATCTACTAAGTATGTGAAGAGGCTGGGTAGGACGCCTGATATTGAAGAAATTAATTATAAAGTGACTATTCCATCTGGAGATATGCAGCAAACTAATCAAATATTGAGAGCTTGTGTTATCACAATAAAAAATCGAGAACTCTATGTTGATTTAATTGTATTGAAAATGAAGGATTATGACGTGATTTTGGGCATGGATTCATTATCAAAATATCAGGCTACTATAAACTATAAAGAAAGGTCGGTAACATTTCAACCTATAGGGGAGGAAGTTTTCACATTTATTGGGACTAGAAAGGACTTTAAGGTTCCAATCATATCAGTATTAAAAGCACAACGTTTTTTAGAGAGTGGTTGTGATGGATATTTGGTTAGTGTTATGAATACTGAAGTACACTAGACCTTGGTCCCTAGTGATATACCTGTAGTACAAGAATTCACAAAGGTATTTCCTGATGATCTACTTGGGGTACCACCTGATCGTGAGATAGAGTTTGTAATTGATATAGTTCCAGGTACTTCACCTATATCTAAAGCTCCATATAGAATGGCCCCATCAGAATTGAAAGAGTTAAAGATTCAATTACAAGAGTTATTGGATAAAGGTTTTATTAGACCAAGCTTTTCTCCATGGGGTGCACCAGTACTTTTTTATCGAAAGAAGGATGGTACGATGAGGTTGTGCATTGACTATCGAGAGTTGAACAAGGTCACAATCAAGAACAAATATCCACTTCTGAGAATTGACGACTTATTTGATCAACTCCAAGGTGTATCTATATTTTCTAAGATTGATTTGAGATCTGGTTATCATCAGCTAAAGTTAAAAGAAAATGATGTTCCCAAGACAACATTTAGTACGAGATATGGACATTATGAATTTTTGGTGATGCCATTTAGATTAACAAATGCCCGAGCAACTTTTATGGATTTGATGAATCGGGTATTTAAGGATTTTCTCGATAAGTTTGTTATTATATTTATTGATGATATCCTAATTTATTCTCGTACTAAAGAAGAGCATATTGAACATTTGAGAAAGGTACTTCAAATTTTAAAAGAAAAACAGTTATATGCTAAATTTAAGAAATGTGAATTTTGGCTCGATCGGGTAGTATTCTTGGGACATGTAATTTCTAGAGAAGGGATATCAACTGATCCAAGTAAGATAGAAGCTGTCAATAATTGGCCACGACCTAAGAACCCTTCAGAAGTTCGAAGTTTTATGGGCTTAGCTGGGTATTATCGTAGATTTGTAGAGGGATTTTCTAAAATAGCTACTCCATTGACACAGTTAACGCGGAAGAATGTGACATTTAGATGGACAGCTGCTTGTGAACAAAGCTTTCAAGAATTAAAGAAAAAGTTAATGTCAGCTCCAATCCTTTTAATACCATCAGGCACAGGAGGTTTTGTGGTCTATAGTGATGCTTCAACACATGGTTTGGGATGTGTATTGATGCAAAATGGGAAAGTGATTGCATATGCATCTAGGCAACTCAAGGAATATGAGAAGAACTACCCTACACATGATTTAGAACTGGCTGCAGTAGTTTTTGCACTTAAAATATGGAGACATTATCTGTATGGTGAACAATGTGAGATATACACTGATCATAAAAGCTTAAAGTACTTCTTCACACAGAAAGAATTGAATATGAGACAGCGGAGGTGGTTAGAATTGGTAAAAGATTATGATTGTGTTATCAACTATCATCTTGGCAAGGCTAATGTCGTAGCTGATGCATTGAGTAGAAAATCAACATTAGGTGCTATAATTATGGCGGTGACTCAAAAATTTGTATTAGTTGACTTACAGAGAATGTGTATAAAAATTGTATTGCCAGGATCATTGGAGGCCAAATTTGCGGCTCTTACACTTCAGCCAACCTTGATTGATAAAATTCAACAAGGTCAACAAGTGGATGAGTATTTTTCAAAGGTGAAGGAAGATATAAGTTCTAGAAAATCTACAGATTTTCAGCTATCCAGGAATAATATTTTACAATTTAAAGGACGGTTGTATGTGCCAAATGTGAAAAACATTCGAGATGATATTCTAGCTGAGGCACATACGACACCTTATTTAGTACACCCAGGAGCTACCAAGATGTATAGAGATTTAAAAATGCATTATTGGTGGCCGAACATGAAAGGTGACATAGCTAAATATGTGGAACAATGTTTAACCTACCAACAGATCAAAGTAGAACATCAAAGACCCGCTGGAACTTTACAACCATTGCTTGTCCCAGAATGGAAATGGGAAAGAATTACAATGGATTTTGTTGTAGGATTACCAAAGACTTTTAAGGGATATGATGCTATTTGGGTTATTGTTAATAGGTTAACTAAATCTGCTCATTTCCTTCCAATCTGATCCACTTATTCAATGGATCGATATGCACAACTATATATACAAGAAGTGGTCAGACTTCATGGGGTGCCACTATCTTTTGTATCGGATAGAGATTCCAGATTCCTATCTTCTTTTTGGAAGTGCTTACATAAAGCTTTGGGAACAAAGTTATCTTTTAGCACAGCATACCATCCCCAGTCTGATGCACAATCAGAGCGAACAATACAAACATTGGAAGATATGCTCAGAGCTTGTGTGTTAGATTTCCAAGGTCAATGGAGTAAATTTTTACCTTTGGTGGAATTTTCATACAACAACAGCTATCATGCTACAATTAGAATGGCTCCTTACGAAGCATTATATGGTAGAAAATGTTGATCTCCAGTTCACTGGGATGCGGTTGGAGAAAAGAGATTATTAGGCCCGGATATGGTCCGAGAAATGACAGAAGCTGTGACTCAAATACGTCAACGTATACAAACTGCCCAAAGTCGACAAAAGAACTATACAGATCGAAGGAGAAGAACGTTGGAATTTTCAGTAGGGGATAAAGTGTTTTTAAAAGTAGCACCAATGAAAGGTATTATGAGATTCGGAAAAAAGGGAAAACTTAGCCCGAGGTACATTAGACCATTTCAGATTATCGAGAGAATTGGAGATGTTGCTTATAAATTGGACCTACCTTCATCATTGTCACAAGTACACAATGTATTTCATGTATCTATGTTAAGAAAATACATTGCAAGTCCCTCACATGTACTAAAAAGTGAACTGATAGAGTTAAAGCCAGATTTGAGCTATGAAGAAATGCCTGTTGAAATTCTTCAAAAGGAAATAAAGCAACTCAGAAACAAGAAAATTCCATTAGTTAAAGTACTATGGCGCAATCAGTCAACAAAAGAAGCAACTTGGGAAAGAGAAGATCAAATGCGGAATGAATATCCAGAACTTTTTCGGTAAGCAAATTTCGAGGATGAAATTTTTATAAGGAGGGGAGGATGTAATACTCAAGCTTCACACTACTTACTTGGCCAATATAATTCATGCATTACATGCCATTCATGTGTTATTTTCATTGCATTGTCATGACATGACTCATTCTTACTTATCACAAGTATGACAAGTGGATTGTTTTATATTCTTGTATGGTGGGTATTGTCAATCTTTCCCTATTTAGGTGGTGATTTTGTATTAAAGTGTGAAAGAATATGGTGATTAAGGTAAATGGGGTTGACGTTATAAGTGTTGGATATTGATTGGATAAGTGTTGGCGGAGTTGGAGATGCCACAAACATAATCGGTAATCTTACACGTGTTTAACTCGGTTTGATCAAATTGACTCAAAACCCTAGGTGAATAATCAACATATATTAGAGAAATTTTATTATATGAATTATTTTGAGGTAATAGGATAAGGATAATAGAGATTTGTGATGATCAAAGTGCAATTTTTCCGACCGAGCGAGAATCAAGTATAGTCGGGTGCAATCGGGTAAGAAAGTTAAACGAGCGGATCAAATCTATTGTTTGGAATTAAAATAGAATCTATTTGCAATTAATATAGGTGGTATTTGAGTCAAAATAGGATGTGGACACCGATTTTATCTTGCAAAGGCTGAATCAAAATCAGATTTTTACTTACAAGTTGACACCTCATGCTTGTCCAACATTTATCTTGTAGCCCTTTTCTTAACCTTTAAGTCATTATCACGACCATAAGCCATTTCCACACCTTATCTCACCCTCTTAACTCTCATCTTGACCTCCTCAAATTGTCTCCAAGTGACTCTTAGTGAAAGAAAAGGGAAAAGGAAGCAAAGGGAAGTGAAAATCATTAACTTGAAGCTGAATTCTGGACAGGTGTGTATAATTTCGGTTTTGGTGCAAAACTTTGAATATTTTTGAGAATTTATGATGTATTAAACCCTTGGGACTCTTTATAAACATATTGGGGTGTTGTTTGTGGTGTTTTCATGATTAAAAACTTGATATATATAGCTATAAGAACTTAAATGAAATACCAAGGGCAGAAATTGGATGATTGCTGAATTTAAGTTGTTCATTCTTTAATTTTGGGTAATATCTTAAATGAAACATATATTTATCAACATGGATGATTTTATATAAGAATTAAAGATTTGGATATGAGCTTCCATGGGCAAATACCTAAGTTAGATATGTTAATTCAATTGGAACTCAAAAACAGTCATTTAGAGGTATCAAGTATTCTTAGTTCTATTAAGGGGCTGATCTTTCTGGTGTAATTACATTATTTTAGACCATTAATGACATTATTATCTTCATATGTATGTTATATAAGTATGGTGAAAGTTTGGGAGTGATTGAATATGGAAAAATGGTGTGAAAGGCTTCATGACATCCAAGTGGACAACAATCGAACGCCAAAAACCTAAATCTGCCCAAGTAGAAATTTTGCATTTTTCCAACCTTTTCATGTTGTTATTGAAATCTAATACTTGAAGAATTTACTTGGCTATCATTTGGAGTCCTAGTATATCAATTTTATAGGAAGTTGTTAGAGTTATGGTGCTGTTTTAGGATTTACGTTGTAACTTGAAAAGCTTGATTTCTAGTTAGTGTATCTTAGTACTAAAGGTCTTAATATGGGATTTTGTGCATTAAGCTTACCAAGTTGAGAGAGATGTTTGATGTTGAATGGTATTCAGGTTGTGTAACACCTAGAAAGTGGGAGGAAGACTCGATTTACACCTTGATCAAGTCACGCACTGAGGTGAAAAGTAAGTAAAAATCCATTTACAACTACAATGCAAGGACATACTATATCTTGAAGTAATTTCGATTGACCCTTGTCGTGACACTTTCTATATCCTTTTGATGAGTTTATTA
Organism: Forsythia viridissima; assembly: GCA_030279155.1. Lineage (NCBI taxonomy): Eukaryota > Viridiplantae > Streptophyta > Magnoliopsida > Lamiales > Oleaceae > Forsythia > Forsythia viridissima. The sequence continues at coordinate 27,951,103 of CM059036.1, read as the reverse complement.
TACATTTGACGTTGGTCACGATGATTGAGAAGTTGTTTTTGTAAAGTGCATTGGATACCAGTTTCAGTGAGCATTCATGAGAATTTGCACATGCATGCATGTCATATGTGCATAGTTGAGGATATCGTATGCATGATGTAAATTAAGAAATGAATTTACATGATAAAAAAAAATGTTTTATTGACCACCACTAGTGCACTGAGGCACGCAAGGCGTGCTTATGTGATATTTGTTGGTACCGCAAGTGGGAGACTTCTCGAGTGCTCACAAAGAGAGATAGGGGGAGTCTTTGGTGATCATGGGAGGATGGTCCACTTGACTGTATCCTTGTGATTGAGTATTGGTGCCGCCGGTGGGATACTTCTTGGGTGATCACAAGAGGAGATAGGGGTAGCTTCTGGTGGTCCCCAGAGGATGGTCCACTCGACTGCATTGATATGATATTGGCCATTTGATTACTGCTTATTGATATTGACATTGCGCAGAGCTCTTTTCTAGTGCATAGTAGCTGGGTCAAGGGCCCAATGCAAAATAAATATTTTAAAAGAAATGTTCTCGAGATCATTTTATGCATATTTAAATATATTACATTTCTATTGGATGTTTCAAATAGAAATAACAGTACATCCTACATTCACACTCATCGCATACATGGTTTTTACTTATTGGGCATTAGCTCATGTAGTTCTTGCATTGTAGGTGATCATGGGGAGTCTAGTAGATAACTTGACTGGCTGTTGGAGCTCCTGAAGGTTTTTGAAGCTTAATGTACATGGATGATGACCTGATGGGTTACTTTTGTAGGTTGTGGTTTTAGTTGTTAAAGTATTTTATTTTATAATTTTAAGTGACGACATTATAATAGAGTACTTTTGTAACCTTATTGTAAATAAGTATAGTTTGATGTGTACTTTATGCAATATATTGTGTTAAGTATGGTTTTCAAAATATACTAAGCTTTGTGCGTAAAGTTGGTTAGTATCAAAAAAAAAATGTTCACACACGGGTACACCTAGTGGTGAAAATGTTTCTCTACAAGTACATATACATATTAGGGATTGAAAGAGAGTGTTACATACTGACTTAAACAAAGCATGTCCAAAAGATTGTTTTCTTCTGCCGAGGATTGATGTATTGATAGATGCTACGGCCGGAAAGAAGAGGTTCAGTTTTTTAGATGCATTCTCTACCACCAAATTTCATTAGCGCTTAAAGACACTGATAAAACGGCATTCATAATGGATTTCGGGACGTTCTGTTATATACCTATGGCAATTGGGTTAAAAAACGACTGGGCAACATATCAACGCATGGTCAACAAAGTATTTGGATATTTAGTGGGTAAGAAGATTGAGGCATATGTTGATGATATGGTTGTCTATAGCGACCGAGAAACAGAACACATGGAAGATCTAAAGGAAATATTTCAATTGGTGAGGCGAAGTAAACTAAAGTTCAACCCCGAAAAGTGTACTTTCGAAATCTCCCCATAAAGCTGGTTTCTAGACAAGTGAAGCCATTCCGATGTCTCCATTTGACCAATGTTTGGAATGATATTTCCTGTCAAATGATTTCTGGATAAGTTCAAGAAAACTAAACCTCTCATATCAGAAAATTGTTGAGCAATAGTTACAACTAACTTATTGCTAGAAAGATCAATACCCTTTACAAGTCCTAGTTTTCCATGTTCTGATTCTTGTCCTTTCCATTGAATTAAGATATTGTCAAAGTATCTATGGGGCATAAATTTACCCGGAGCGTATTGGTCATCAGGAACTATATATTCGGTGCTTTCAGCTGAAATATTCCTTTGAACCATAGAAGTGAAATTGTTCAAACATTGCAGAATTTTCCCTGACAGGTTATTTCTAGAAAGGTCCAAGATCTGAATATTGGTAAGTTGGCAAATTGTTGGAGGTATGTTCCCTTGACATTTATTAAATCGAAGGCTAACAATGGTCAAATTTCTTAGGTGCGTTCCTATCCATGCTGGAATATTTCCCATTAGCTTGTTTTCTCCCAAATCAATTATTCTCAACTAGATGCACACTACTAAAACTTGTCTTTTCACCAACGAAAATTCAGCAACGGATTATCCGTTGGTAAAAGTGATGACCTTTCACCTACAATAATCAGCGACGGCTTTTCCGTTGGCAAATGTAATAGTTTTTCACCAACGAATTTTCACCTTTCACCAACGGAATATCCGTTAGTGAAGAGTGAATTATATTACCTACAGAAATTCCGTTGGTGAAATTTAATTAATTTTGAAAACCAAAAAATATTTCGACCTTTCACCAACGGATAAAGAGTGAATCATATTATCTACGAAAAATCTGTTGGTGATATTAATTAATTTTGAAAATCAAAAAATATTTCGACTTTTACCAACGGAATACCCGTTGGTGAAGAGTGTATCATATTACCTACGGAAATTCTGTTGATGATATTAATTAATTTTGAAAACCAAAAATTATTTCGATCTTTCACCAACGAAATATCCGTTGATGGAGAGTGAATCATATTACCTACGGAAATTTCGTTGGTGATATTAATTAATTTTGAAAACAAAAAAATATTTCGACCTTTCACCAACAAAATATCCGTTGGTGAAGAGTGAATCTTATTATCTACGAAAATTACGTTGGTGATATTAATTAATTTTTTAAACCAAAAAATATTTCAACCTTTCACCTACGGAATATCTGTTGGTGAATAGTGAATCATATTACCTACGGAAATTTCATTGGTGATATTAATTAAATTTGAAAACCAAAAAATATTATCGAACTTTCACCTACGGAATATCCATTGGTGAAGGGTGAATCATATTATCTACAGAAATTCTATTGGTGATATTAATTAATTTTGAAAGCCAAAAAATATTTTGACGTTTCACCTATGGAATATCTGTTGGTGAAGAGTGATTCTTATTACCTACGGAAATTCTATAGGTGATATAAATCAAATTTGAAGACCAAAAAACACAATTCATCTATTCAAATAAAAGAAATTTATGTGAAGAGTAATTCATAAGTGGAAAAAATCTTTCAACCTATTACCCACACATAATCCATATGTAATATTACTATTTCAACCATTGAGCAACAGAAAATGTTGGTGAAGAGTAAATCTTGTTACCCGCATATTTTCCATGAGTAATGTAAATCAAATTTTGAAAATGGAAAAAGATACAACTATATGAAATTGAATGTTAATCACTTAAGGATTAGTCATAAATTAAGTTTCATTCAGAGCATGTTCGGTAGGCATTTTCATCTCCAAAATCTATTTTTGAGCATGAGTTTTTTGACTTTTCAAAAGAATTTGAGATGAAATGACCAAATTGCCCTTTTATCTTTCAAATGACATTTAATTGATTGAGGAAAATTTTGTCAAATTTCAATGTAAGTCAAAAAGTGTGTAAGAGGAATTCAGTCATGACCCACCAAATTTAATGCAAAATAGATTTTGGAGATGAAAAAAAGGACAGTCGAACAAGCACTTATTTAAGATTCGAATTTTCTACAATGAAATTATATATTCAAACTATTCAAACTATAATCTCATACAAAGAAAATAATGGTGGAGTAGTTTACCTATTGTACGACATCACTTTAGTTGGGCATTTCTTGTTTAAATGTGAAAGCAAACAATGTTTATCATCATTTCATATAGTTTGTACAGCTATAAAATTTTTTCGAGTAATGTGATAATTTATGTTTAAGTGTTAACACAATGCAAAATTTGATTTTTCACTAATATTTATTTTTGACTTTATAAGAAATTATGGAAAATGTTGCTCATTGAACTAATATATATTATAAAAACAAAAACAATTACAAGAATTCATTTGTCTTCAATGGTTTAGCTGTAACTTGACAACTCTTAGGTCAAAGGTTCAAATCACATTACATCCATTCTAAATTAATAAAATAATAAAAATGCTTGACGAAGCTTAGCGGATTGGGTCGGGCCTTTGGTGGGTCGAGTTTCAAGCCCATAATTGGCAAGTCGGGTCAGGGGTCCAGCAAGTATATAAAATTATTGTTTTTTAATTATTAAAAATTTGCACAATTACCTACGGAATTTCCGTGAGTAAAGACTTGGGACATTATCTACGGAATTTCCGTTGGTAATAGTGTTTGTCATTTCTGTTGCTATTTTGAGGGTCGCTGAAAGTTCCGTTGGTAAAAGTGCATGTCATTACCAACGGAAATTCCGTTGGTAAAGGGTTTGGACATTACCAACGAATATTCCGTTGGTAATAGTGTGTGCCATTACCAACAGATATTCCGTAGGTAAAGGGTTGGGACATTACCAACGGAAATTCCATTGGTAATGACAAACACTATTACCAATGGAAATTCCGTTGACAACTTTCAGGGACCCTCAAAATAGCAACGGAAATTCCATTGCAAATAGTCCGTCGGTAGCGACTATTAAGCACGGATATCGTGGCTTCAGCAACGAAAAATTCATTTCTGAAACCACGGTTTTTTGTAGTGGCAATTCTTCAAAGACAAAGGCAAGTCACCGATAAAACTATTGTTGCGCAAGTGCAAAGTCTTGTTCATCCAGCGGTCGGGAAGCTCTCTTGACAAATGGTTATCTGAGAGATCAAGAATTTTAATGGCGAAGGATAATGCAATTCTACATATGTGAGAAATGGATCCCGAGAACATATTTTTGGAGAGTTGTACTTCCATAGAATTAAAAGCAAACAATGGAATTGGACCTGACAAATTTTTATAGCTTAAGTCTGTAAACTTACGGAAATCAAATTCTGAGAAGAAATCAGGCATTCTGCCACCTATGTTGTTATGAGAGAGATTAGGTAAGGTATCTGATATGCTAGCAAATTGTGAAATAACACAACTAGAGCTTTGTTTAAATTATTTTTCGATATATCTATTGACCTCAAATGACTTAAATTTCCCAAAGATTTTGGAATCCCACCATGGAGCATATTTTCCTTCAAATTGAGCTTGTCAAGAGAAATCAATTTCCGAACGCATCAGGAATAGGACCATCTAATTGATTACGAGAAAGGTCTACTGTGTAAGCATATCTAGTAAAGTTAAACAACCACTGGAATGTGATGATTAAGTGAGATAATTTTTTGAGAGATCGAGGTAATGAAGAGAGGAGAAGGAAGAATTAACAAAGAAATCAATCGCAGATAGAGTATTGTCATGAAGTTGGCAATCACTCAATGTCAAACTATTCAACAAAGGGAGCTTCATTATTTGTGGCAGCCAGTTGGTTTCATTAAGGTTAACACCAGTTAAGTTGAGATATGTTAAGGAAGAAAGACAAGAAAGCCACTCGAGGTTCTTGACTCTCAGGCCATTGTTACGAGTAAGGGTCAAGAGTCTGCAACTTGGTAAGGTTTCCAAGTTGACATGGAACATTGCCAGTGAAGTTTGAGTTCCGAAGATTCAAGTCCGTTAAATTTTTTATGTAACCAATGAACTTCGGTATCTGACTTCCTCCGAAGTCAAAACCACTGAGGTCCAAATAATTCAAATGCTGCAACTCAAGCAATGCAGGACTAACCTTCCCTCTCAACTGAGATTCATACATTCCATTCAGATCAAGCTTGATTACTCGACCGAATTCATTACACTCGATACCAAACCAATTGCAGCATTCCCTTTTATCTTTTTCACTTCCCCTGGATGAGATAGAACAACGTCACCATGATCATCTACAAGGCCATGCTTAAACTTGAGAAGAGCTTGTCTTTCCCTCTCTATGCACATAACCTCTCCAGAAGCAGATACTGAAGTTGGTTTCATGCACAAAGAAAATATAAACAGCAGAAAATTCAGTAGTTTGATAAATCTTTTAAGCTCCATTACTTTTTCTGATATCATGTTTCAAGAAATATTGAAATTTCTGACTTCTCTGTGGTCATATATATGCAATGTTGATTATATATTTCCAAACATGGCACATGTAGACACCATCCCATAATTTCTCCTAGCGTGCAGAATGGGGAAGACAGAGATATTCCAAGTCCACTACAACAACGACTTCAATATTTATTGAATAATATGACATGACACGATGCAATGGAGATAAAGAACATTTAATATCGGTTCAAAAAATAGAGCATTTACTTCCACATCCTTACAAACTGAGCATTGGGTTTCTAATTTTTCACCGCTGTAGCTTTTAAATCCTCAATGGATGAAAACTTCCTGTTCAGCCGTTAAAAAGTCAATTAATGTATTAAAATAAAGGGATAATTGAATATTTGGTCCCCAACCATTCAAAATCATTGGAGATATGCCCCTAATATTAAAAAATAGCACAAGACATCTCTAACATTTGAAAATTTTGGCATGGTAAGTCTTTTATGACGAAATTGTCCTTCCATTTAAATAAACAAAAAAACAAAAAACAAGAAAAAAGAAAAAAATGATTGAAAAATAATCAAATGTACTCCCAAAAATAAAAATTGACAAAGTTACCCTCTTCTTTCACCCAACCCCAACATTTTCTTGAACAGCTTGAAGAATTGAACAAGCATGGTAGGATTTATTGTTTTGGTCAAATTAAAGCTTTATCACCAAGAAATCACAAGGTCAGTGCCTAGGACCTTCCAAAATTCTATATATTTCGATCTTCATCAAGGGGAAGAGACAAATAGATGAGATCCATATCGCGGGAATAAGCAAAGATAGTAAAAAGGGCTTTATTTTTAATACAATTATGGGAATGACTTGTATTTTGTTCCCTCAAGTAAGCCATTTCAAGAGGTATTGCTCCTCCAACAGGATTATTTGTACATCATAAATGATTGAGCTCAGATTTTCATCATTAAACTCTATTACAGGCGCTGATGTTCTAAAAAATGAAACTCTCGTCTTGTGAATGTTTAGAAGTTTGAAAGATCCTACAGAACTCGTCCGATTCCATTGCTTAAAAAAGCTTTCGATCCTATAAGTATATTTTGTATTACAGAGTATGGGCTTCAGAAGAAAGAGAATTTAGGAAGAATTGGGGCATAAGTATTTTAGGAGATTTAAAGAGATTCTCAATTGTAATATTCACATTGAATATTGAAATTTTATGATCCCTCCTCTAGCAATTGCCAAACCACGTAAAATTTTCCCATCACTTCTTCAAGGGGTTCAAGAAAATGTTGGTGGTTGGGTGGAACAAGAGGACCACTTTGTTAATTTTTATTTTATTGTGGTACATTTGGTTATTTTTCAATCAACTTTTTATTTTTCTTGTTTTTTGTTTTTTTGTAAGGGAATGGCAATTTCATCATAAAGGACCTACCATGCCTATTTTTTCAAACGTTGGAAATATCTGGTGCTATTTTTAATGGTTAGAAGTATATTTTCAACTTTTTTGAAAGGTTGGGGACTAAATATGCAATTATCCCTAAAATAAAAGGAAAAGGGAAAAGAGGATGGGGGTTGGATGGAAATTGGTGATTTTGCTAATAGGATGAAGATTGGACCATGGGGAATTATAGCTGAACCCTTACACATGTGGCCGATGGGGAGCTGGGGACGGTAGCAACAACAAGTTTCGATGTCTTCTTTTCTCACTCTCTTTTTGTTTTATTTTTGTTAAAATAAAAGCAAAAGAGAAAAGAGGATGGAGGAGGGGTGGAAAATTGTTATTTTTTTAATACTTTTTTTGGGGACGTAAATGCAACAAAAGTAAACTTAGATGCTTTGTTTGAAAGCTAGTAGAAATGTTTAAAAATCACCATCAACATCTCAGTCCAATTGCAATCAACACTCTAATATCAATTACTTTTCTAATATGAAAAATGCTATTAAATGTCAGGAAACTTGTCCTACGTACATTGGAGAAATGGAAAATACTGAGATTGATTGAATTAATATATAGATACCATATATTTCATGTGCCTACAAGGACAACACAAAAATACAGAATGTGTATAATTTGTCGAATTATAGGGGTCTTTGGGACGTGGACTCTAGAGTCAAAGTCTTTTTGGTTCTTGTGGAAAGACTAATAACATGTTTGGATTTTTTTTTTCAGCTTATAAGTTGATCAAATATTATTTTTATCTACACATTTTGTTGGATCCACAACTTTTATCTATTTCTTTATTCACACATTATGTAGGATTCATTGTTTAAAATCTATAAAAAAAAAATCAATTAAGCATTAGTTCAACATGATGTGAAATTCGAGGATGATCTCAATATCAATAATTCATTTAAGTCAATATTAAGGAAGGGGCAATGATAAGTGCGTTTTGTGCACTAATTTAGGCGTTAAAATTAAGCATCTGTTTCATTAGTTTGTTGATTTTCTACTTACTCTAGTTTACTTTCCTTTGTTTTCAATTTTGGGCCCTTTAATAAGCAATTTGAGAAGAAATGACAAAAAGAGCAACGATTTGGCGAATGTGTAGAAAGTATGGAGACTAAATTTCACTAAATTGAAACTTGAAGGACCATATTGAAGGCTAATAGAAGAGTTGAGGACTAAAGTGACCAAAATATGAAGTTGGAGGGCTAAACACGGAGGTCAGAAATGTTTGACCTGGGCGATCGCCAGCTTAAGAATTCACAAACAGAAGCCAATGATATTGCTTGGCGGATCGTCCATTGCAAATGCACCAGTGAGACGTTTTGAAGAATTTGAGTTTCACTCCAACTAAAAAGCTCTTTTGGGCTAAGAGTTTTACAGGTTTTTTGGATCTTTTTCACTTTGAGAAAGCTAAAAATATGAGATATTAACGCTAAATAGGACTGGAAAATTTGGGATTTAAAGAGGAGAAACAATGGTTAATCATTGAAATTCATTCGATCAAGATCGAAACGAGGAACAAGGATCTCAAGTCGAAATTCTTTCTTATCCAGGTGATGGAATTTATCCATTCATCTTGTATTCGTTCTCTTAGTATGCTAGGATAGATTTATTTTGTGCTAAGATTACGATGATACTTGTACCATAATTCTCTAATTCTTTGAACCTAATATTTGATATTCAAGCACGTTTTTATTTTTGAACAATTGGTACGAGTTGATTTTTCTATACAATTATATGCGCAATGGTTCTATGAGTTTTGTGACTTGTTTTTCTTTTGAGAAATTGAAAATAAGTTAGACATAATATCAATTGTCGTGGAGTACGATAGATGATAGACATATACTGCTATGCTTTACGTGATCTTTAAGTTTTCACAATTATTTAATGCATTCGTGTATGTTCACTTCTGTCATAGAGATAGTCAGGTCACATATAGGGATATGTTTAATTCTATTCGAGAGAGATTGTTAAACAATTTAGAAATGTTTATCTTTAAAATTAAATCGTGTTATCAAATTCAAGGGTTCGGGTTAAAAGAAATTGGTATAAGTGGATTCGGAATCCTAGTACACTTTTTATTATTACTTTCTCATCACATTTGTGTCCATCTCAATTTTGCTTTATTTCTAGTTAATTTAGGTCTTGCATTGATTAGTTAGTTAAGTAGTTTGATAATTGAACTTAGAAAATCCTTTGAATTATATAATTTCGGTTAAGTTTAAGCTATATCGAATTTAGGATAACGTAATCTCTGTAGGTATGCTACTTGGACTTAAAAATGTACTTTAATACTTGTTAACGATACATGCACTTGTGGTCTTATATACTCGAAAAGAAATTATGTAGCACGCAGTGGAGAAAAATGCAAAACCCCAAGGTATCGATATTAATTCAAGAAAGGCAAGTGCATATATTTATCTTAAGAAAAGTCATTATGTTGAATATTAGGCATGAATAAACAAAATTTTGTTTCAGAATCTTAAATTTTCAGCTTCATTTCCATTATGATAAAACTTAAAAGCATGAATTAAGTGGGAAAGAAATAGAAGATTAGTTTTAGTTTGATGATAAGCATTTTTCTCCTCTTCCCTGCGCAGTTGCGATAGTGGTGGAGACCTGCAAAATGTGACAGAGCTTCTATCCCCTGTGCCCACTCCGGTGTAATAATAGATGACTGAATTATATATGCAGAATAGCAATGTAGAAAAAAATATGGGAGTCCTCTCTTACCTGGAGGATTAACCTCTATTTATTTGGGTGATCATGAGTCACTGTATTTAATAGTCTTTAATGACGGGTGCCATTTTATCTTCTTTGTTAATCAGAGTTAATGAGGGACGTTATAGCTTTCATCGTCAGTAGTAATTGTCACTTAGTGGATGGTGGGTTTGAGTGAGTTAATATCTATTGGACCACCGCTATCTAGATCTAAGAGGTGAGCTATGAGACCATCGGGGTTGGGGAATCATTGAGGCGAGCGTGATAGGACGTACTACTATTAGCAGACAACATATAACAACTGTCGTCATTTTTATCATCATAGTTATTTTTTAAGCATGGCCTTATAGATGATCACGAGTTTATTTTGAATTGAATGTTACATTATATTGTTTGATTGAGCATGCGATGAAGTTCCTTCAATTGCTTTATGACAATATAAGTTTAGTATTTGCATGGAGAAATATATAGATAAACACAACTTATATTTCGATCGATAATTAATTAGTCTTAGACCAATGAAAAAAAATTGGCACTTTGTTTTGATAAGGTCATAGGGTCAACTACACCATGTTGAATGGTTTGTCTTGACTATAGAGACCGGTACTAGTAGTGACTCTATTATGGTTGGAAGTGTATTGGTTAGGATTGTTGTGTATAGTTTAATTCTATGGCTAGATCATGTGAAAAATTAAACTACAAGTGAGTACCTTATGACTTATCTAAATCTTGTACAACATAGTGAATACTATTCGTGAGCTCGAGGATCTTTGATATTCTAATGAGTGAGATCAATTAATACGGTCAAAATACCTTAGTACGAAGCTTATAATAAACGAAGTAGTGGACATATATTCATGTCGAGGAAACAATTGCCTTATTTGATAGGTTAGAAAGTCTGCTTAAATATTTTTCTGCGGAATAGTTTTAATCTAAGGTCAGTACTTAGCGATTGTTGGATGACGTCTATGATTTGCTTATAGGAAAAACCGTTGCTAGAAAATGTGAGCTTAAATGATAAAGTAATTAAGATGGAAAAATAGTTATTTTAGCCCAAGTCTAATTATAGTATGTTAGGTGGGATAAAACATTAACATGATAAGTCTCATGATATAATTGCAAAGAACATTTGTCATTGCAATTGGTATAATTTTAGTCTTGGGCCTTCAGTGGTGTAAGCCATGAATAATTATTGGATTGTGTTGACCACTAAAATAGAAGCCAACAAATTGTCGACCACCTCATTGCTTGAATGACTAAAACAATCCTCTATGAATTGCCGTCTGAGAATTGAGATTTCTATAAGTAAGAAATTGGTTAATGTTTGATTGATCATCCATTTCTTTGATTTAATTTGGACTATTTATAGATGTTACAAGTCTTTGGGCTTTTTGGCCATTTTTCTTTTTTTTTTCCTGCCACGTCTCGCCCTCTTATAGGAAGAATCATAAATCTAAAAGATTCTATGACACATGGCATAAGGTCATTGACTCAGCCATCCTTTTGTCTAGATTTGGTTGTTATCCTCACATAGGCTTTGTTTGTAACTGATTTGGCCATGTGGAGAATCATTATGTGGTCCCAGGGATATTATGTTTGCTTGTTTGCTTGGGATCAATAGGTGGTCGAAGGGCTTAGGCTCGCATCCTTCGCTAAACATGTATCTTTAGGATATATCTGGATTGAACTTGAATAGTTAGATGACTGGTTCATAAATTCTTTACCTTCGTCTACCTATGGATGAAGGTTTAGTTTTTAGGCGAACTATATAGGCTTCGTTCAACTAAAATGTATAAGCTAGCTTTTACTTCGCCTGTTTAAGCGAGGCATAATAGATTGTAAATTGTATATGTCCAATTATTGGATCTTGATTATATAGGTTTGATTATGTACTTTGGTAGCTCCAAAAATAGACGAAGTAGTTAATTTCTGTCCAAATAAATTCATTTTAGCTAATAAAATTTTGGCATCTTAAATCCTAGCGTGATAACAATTGGAAGACACACATCAGCAACATCATATATATGGCGTATTGCACTCATAACACACATTTTGTAATAGAGATATTTATAATGATTTTGTTTTATAATGAAGACATATATGATTTTGTTTTATAATAAAGACATATATATGAATTTGTAATAAAGACATTTATAATCAAAACAGTCTAATTCTTTCAATTTCTGTATAATCAAAACAGTCCAATTCTGTATAATCAAAACAGTCCAATTCTGTATGGACCTTCTAATAGACAGCTTGCTATCAGAGAGAAGTTAGCTACAACCGTAGCTCTACAAGGCCCGAGTTGGCACATTTGGGATGTATGATTGATTACGAATGGGGATAAATTAGTGGTTGGAATTCAGGGTTTTCTAATATTTGTGTTATTCATAGTGCGTGATCATTCTCTTAAGGAACAATGTAATCACTCTGAATTTCCTAGTGTATTCAAAGCTTTACTTTCAAGTACAACGTGGATGAACTACATAAAAACTATGTACTCGATTATTTATTGTTTTATTTATTAAGTATTTGTAACAGTAAAGGGATTGAAACAAAATATTTGATAAAACAATAACTATTGTTGCAATTATGATAAATGAAAATGGAAAAGCAAAATTCTTAAGATTCATAAATTCTTAAGAAAATATTCTACCGATTTGTTAGAAGAACATTATGCAAGGTTTAAATAGAATTTTCTCCCATTAATTGGAAAAACGTCTATTAACAACAAAAGAGTTCTAGAGTTGCGCTAAGATAATATTACGTGTGATATTTGAACTACCTTAAATGTTTTTGTAACTAATTCATATCACTTATACTACACAAAGTGAGGTCTATAGGACATATGTCGCCGCTACAAGATGAGTAGTCGCTGTTTATTATTTATAGCGACGATAGTGTCGTCGCTGTAATTCCTCTCAATAGATTAGTGCATCTAGATAATTAGCGACGACATAATATTGTCTCTACATGCAATTTAATCTATACCGACGACATTGTTGCATTTACATTGTCGTGCTCAATTTCTCAAAATTAGGGCCATTGTGATGATTAAATCATTCGCTAACGTCGTTGTTATAAAATTAAATTTATCGACGACTTTGTCTTCGCTATTATATTTGAATTCTTATCATTAATAGCGACGACATTATCGCTGCAATAAGATTTAGATATACATTAACGACAATGTCGTCACTAAAAATTGTCACTCATTTTTTTTAGTGAAGCTATTCTCGCTGCTATAAATATCTTATATTTTTTTAAGAATATAAACAATTCAGGAGTACATAAATCCTACAGATCCCCCAAACCCCCACCGTCGTTCTTGTTCTCGTCTTTGTCAACCTCCTCTTCATCCTCTAGCACAACCCCCGGTAATCTCTGCTGCAGATTTGTCGTAAGACACACAATTGTCCTCTCTATTCGGGGGAGCGGGGCCTCATACATAGCAAATCGAGGATCATCGTTTTGGACATCCTAAAAACACTAGTTGGTTGTTCTTCGTGGGGTGTTCGATGTAGTGGTCGAATCCAGGGAGAAAGATCTGCCCTTCGGAACCGGTCGAACTCCACATACGTGTCCTAGTCGTTCTCTGAGAACTTCTATCGCAATAGCGTGGTCGTCAACTGAGGCACCAATGGAGGTGACCTGGGAAAATATTGCAACACCTTATGCGGAACATTCTTCCCGTTTACTCTCCCAAAAGTGTGAAACCAACGACTTCCTGGCATATCGGACAAGTTTGTCTATCAGCATTATGCTCACCCCAAAATGGTACATTCTTGCAGGCATGAATAGATTTGTAACCCAAACCAAGTTTCATCATCATCTTCTTAGCTTCGTAGTGAGAATCCACGAGGTTCATGTTAGAAAAGCTAGCTTCAGTAACTTCAAAAGATCATCGACAAACTTATTTGCCCATTTGTTCACAACCTTAATATGCATAAACTTCACTAAAAATTTTAAGGACAAAAACGATGAAACTGCTGGGTATAGTCTGAATGCAAAGCCTCATACATTTCGTCATAGTAACCATCGGTGTCTGTACCAGCATGCTCATAACTGACTATGTTATCTATGACATCCATCATCTCATCCTCCATACCCACTATCTCATTATGTTTATACACATTCACAGTCTAAACTTCGGTCTCACAGTGGTAAATCCACGTTTCATAACTATCTGCAAAACCATTACAAAATATGTGCGCCTCAACAGTTTCCAATAGATACGTGAGACCATTTAAACATCTTGTGCGCAGACATCTAATCTTTCCCCTATCGTTTATGAATGGCCTCGCCTTGTTTATAAATGCTTTCACCGTTCCAAAAATGTTGCGATTTTTTACAATTTCTACTTTTTTTCCAACTTCTATCAATATCCATATCTGAAAAAAAAAACTATTTTTTTTGTCACAGTGAAGTATAAAATTTGTAGAAATACAATGATGCAGAATGAAAAAGAAGAACTAAAATAGGAGATTGAATTTGCAGAAATATAGTGATAAAGAATGAAGAAGAAGAACTAAATAGAAGATTCTATAGCGACGACAATGTCACCTCAATAGAATTAGTAAGTCGTCTCTATAGATAACAAATATGCGCCAAAATTTCTACCAATTTGGCAACTCTACAGCGACGACTTATGTCGTCTCAATAGTCTTGGAGACATATTAGAAGATGAATCATGAGGATGCGCTCTATCGTTTGCCTTTGTACTACGTCTCTATTGCGGTGACACTTGTCGTCTCTATATGTAGACAAAAATGGCGCGAATAGTTCCCACCATTTACGAAATATATAGCGACGACAAAATATTTCGTCGCTATAGTTGACATACGATAGCGACGACTTTGGAAATATTGAGACAAAATATGTCGCTACTAAATAGTTATACAATATAGCGACGCTTTTTCAATGTTGTCGCTACTTTCTACAACTAGTAGTGGCGACATTTTATCGTCGCTATAAGTACCTTTCTTGTAGTGTTAACAAATTTAAGTCGCACACTAAAAGCACGTATGGATTGCACTTATAAACAATTATTCTTAATGGACAACAACTAAATTATTATTTTTTTCTCGAGTCGAAAAAAAGTATGCAATAAATAGAGAGAATGACATTTTGAAATAGAAGATTATTTTACCGAAGCACATATCAAATACATAAATGTATTCGTGCATAAATTCCTTACTTCACATGCCCTACAAGTTTATATTCGATTAACTTGATTGCGATTCTAGATAAAATTGTTGTTAGATCCATTTTGTGAGTTGAAATATTATTATGCACAATGAATATATATATATATATATATATATATATATATATATATATATATATATATATATATATCAATTGACCCAACCCGCATGAGAACTGATTTAGCTTTGTCAACTTGAATAGTAGGCAACTAAAAAAATGCTTAGCATAACATCGTCAAATTCCAAGAATCTTACTTGGACCCACTACAATTATGCCTTCCTTCTGAAAAACAAAAATATTTTACATATGAAATGTGTATGTAAATTGCAAACGTACATATGGTATGTTATAATATTTATTTAGGTGATTTATAATTAAAGCAATGACTGCATAACATTATTATTTTTTATTTAAACTTAGACTAGTCCATGCACACACTATAAAAAATTTCATTTTTAACGACGAAAAATTTGGTCTAGTAAAGTCTTTTGACGGCCATTTTTTGATGAAACAACCTAAAAATGATTTTCTACGACAAAAAATTACATTGTTAAAAACGAAATTTTTTATAGTGATATTAGACGTTACATCCCAACTAAGTTGGCACCCACCTAAACCACCCTTAAAGCAGCCATGTTTATTAAAAAAAAGAATAAAGAATTACAACGTCACAGCTAGTCAAAAGACTGAAATATATAGGTTAACATAAAAAATAGTTACAACGACAAGAACATTCAAAAGAAAGGAAGCCCAAACAAATATTTTGGGCCGTGTTTCACCACGTGGCCACCTGAATGAATATTTCATGTGAAACTAAGTCGTTCACAACTCCATTGCCTTCTCGAAAATTATGTGAGACACGGAAATTCATAGAGGAGACATAATACAAACATGTAGCCTACTTTGACCAAAGGTTCCATGGAACTGTCATTGATCTGGAGTGCAATAAATGCACAACATAGTGGAGTCACTCTTGTTAGAAATAATGTTTAAAATATATTGTGATTTTTTTCTGAAAAACATCTTGTGGATTTTTTCTGGAGATATTAATAAAAAATAATTTTTGTTGGCCGCGGTCAACCGCGGTTCAACCCACTTTGTCCCTGTTTGCATTGGTCGTGTCCAGCCGCGGAATGCATGCTGCGGTTGGACCACAGCAAACAAATAACAGCGGGGACCGTGGAATGCATGCCGCGGTTGGACTGCATCAAACAGATAACAGCGGTTTGAGGCACCAAAAGGTGCCTGTTCGACCCAAGTGTTGTGTCCCTCGGTTTTTGGTGTCTTTACACTATAAAACCAAGTTGAATTTGATGAGAAATAACACAAGAAACACAAGAGATCATCCTCAAACAACAACAAAGTGTTTAACATCAAATTCATTAAGAAAAAATCTCAGATTTCTTACCATTCTTAGTTCCTTTTTTTGGATTTCATTAGTGCTAGTGCAATCCGGTTTGAAGCTTGAAATCCACTAAAACTATTTGAGTGAAGACCCTTTGCATCTCATTATTTAAAGAGAGGGTTCAAATATCGTTTTTAGGACAGCGTTCTACGCAATTCAAGTCCCGTGTTTTTATTATTTTATTTTTGATTCATTGTTCTCTTCAAAGTAAATTTTTCAACAATCTAAAAATGATACTCATGGCATCTGAGAATGAAACCACCATGGCTACAATCAAATTGATTAATCAAGATTTGGTGAGGCTCAACCGGTTTGATGGAATAAACTTCACTCGTTGTCAAGACAAGTTGAAGTTTCTTCTCACTGCTTTAAAAATCTTCTATGTTCTTGATCCAAATTTGGTGGCACTTCTGGATCCTGCCGACACAGATTCAGATGCAATAAAGGCAAAATGGAAGTAGCGACAAGAAGATGAGTTGATATGTAGAGGCCACATTTTAAATACTCTTTCTGATCGTTTATATGATCTCTATATAAACACAACTTCGACAAGAGAAATTTGGGAAGTACTTGAAATAAATACATAGCCGAGGAGGAAGGTACTAAGAAATTTTTAATTTCTAAATATTTTGACTTCATGTTTCTTGATAACATACCAATTTTGCAACAAGTTCATGAGTTGCAAGTAATTGTCAACAAGATGAGAGCAGTGAAAATAGAACTTCCCGAATCCTTCCAAGTTGGTGCTATTATTGCTAAATTGCCAATGACTTGGAGAGGATATAGGAAGAAGATTCTCCATAATTCTGAAGACTTTTCATTGGAGCAAGTTCAAAAACATCTTCGAATTGAGGAGGAGTCAAGGGCACGAGATGGGAATGAAAATTCTCACTTCAAAATCCAATGCCGTGGAGAACACCAACACATCCAACAAGACATTCGAGAGGAAATCTTACGGCAAGGATAATAACAAGTTCAAAAAAAAACCTAAGGAGAATTGCTTTGTGTGTGAAAAACCCGGTCATTTTGCAAAAGATTGCCGACATCGATAACAAAGCAAAACCGATGGCAAAGTGAATTCCATTGACACCGAAGATATTGTTGCTACTGTAAGCAAAATCAATGCTGTCAAAGGAAAAGTTCCAGGATGGTGGTATGACACATGTGCTACCGTCCATGTTCGCTATGATAGGTCTCTTTTCAAAACCTATCAAGAGATCGGCGATGGACAACAAATCCAAATGGGGAATGAAGGTCGTTCAAGTGTTGTTGGCAAAGGAAATATTGATTTATATTTCACATCCGGAAAGAAGATAACATTGTCAAGTGTATTACATGTTCCGGATATGAATCGGAATCTTGTTGGTGGGGATCTCTTGGGAAAACTGGGTGTCAAATCTGTATTTGAGTCGGGAAAACTTGTATTATCCCATAATGGGATTTTTGTTGGAAAAGATAATTCTACTGAAGGAATGGTCAAACTTTGTACTATTGACAATAATATCAATAAAACTATAAATTCCGCTTACTTGCTTGTTTCTTCTATATTATGGCATGATATATTAGGTCAAATAGGTTATTCTACTTTAAATAGAATGATAAAAAGTGGCATGATTTTTTGTGAATTAGACAAGCATGATAAATGTGAATTATGTGTTAAATAAAAAATGATTAAGAAACATTTTAATAGTGTTGATAGATTTTCTAGTCTACATGGATTAATTCATTCAGATATTTGTGAATTAAATGGCATGTTAACTAGAGGAGTTAATAAATATTTTATAACATTGATAGATGATTTTTCTAGGTTCTGTTATGTTTACTTAATGAAACATAAAGATGAGGCCTTTAACATGTTTAAAGTATTCAAAACCGAAGTAGAAAATCAAATAGGGAAAAAGATAAAAAAAATTCTTAGAAGTGATAGAGGTGGAGAATACTTTTCAAATGAATTTAATATCTTTTGTGAAGAACGTGGCATAATACACCAATGTAGTGCTCCTAGAACTCCCAAACAAAATGGCTTGGCAGAAAGAAAGAATAGGACTTTGGTTGAAATGATTAATGCTATGTTATTACATGCTAAATTGTCTTATAATTTGTGGGGTGAAGCTTTGCTTGTTGCTTGTCATATTTCCAACAGAATTCCTACTAAGAAATTGAAGGTTTCTCCTTATGAATTGTGGAAAGGGAGAAAACTAAATATTGGATATTTTAAAGTGTGGGGGTGTCTTGCTTACTACACGAACACCGATCCTAAAAGGACCAAGTTGGGTCCTAGAAGCATCAAGTGTCCCTTTGTGGGATATGTTTCAAATAGCAAAGCATATAGATTACTTAACCTATAATCCAATATTATTGTAGAATCTCGAGACGTGGAGTTCTTTGAAAATTCATTGAGTATGGATGAAGTTTCTTAAACTCCAACGAAACCTCAAAAGGAGATTCTGGCTTCTAGAGAACCATTAGAAACATCTTTTAAAGATGTTATTGAGTCTAGTGAACCTCAAATAAGTAAAAGAGTCCGTAAAAGAAAAGGTATTAGGACCAAATGAGATAGATTATCAACGAATCACTCTATGCTTAGTAGAAGCAAACGAGAAAGATGTAGTAAGAACAATTCCATTTTTTCTTCAAGTCGAAAGTGATCCTAAAATCTATAAAGAAGCTATAGCTTCTAGAGATAGTATTTTTTGGAAAGATGCTATAAATGATGAGATGGATTCTATAATTTCAAACAATAGTTGGGAAATTATCGATTTACCAAAAGGTTCAAAACCTATCGGTTATAAATAGGTATTTCGAATGAAATATAATATTGACGGTTTAATCCAAACCTTTGAAGCAAGATTAGTTGCAAAAGGTTATCGACAAAAGGAAGGAATAGACTATTTTGATACGTATGCACCTGTAGCTATAATTACAACTATTAGGATATTATTTGCTTTAGCTTCCATTCATGATTTATGTGTTCATCAAATGGATGTAAAAACTATATTTTTAAATGGAGACTTAGATGAAGAAGTTTACATAGAACACTCGGAAGGTTTTATACTACCCGGTAATGAACATAAAGTATGTAAATTAATTAAATCTTTATATGGTTTAAAACAAGCACTTAAGAAATGGCATGAGAAATTTGATAATGCTATCATATCATTTGGTTTTGTGAACAACACGGTAGATAAATGTTTGTATACAAAAACTTGTGATATATATGTTGTTTTTGTTTGTTTTTATGTAGACGACATGTTGATTATAAGTAATCACATGATTGGTGTTATAGAAACAAAGAGGTTTATATTTTCCACATTCAAAATGAAAAATCTTGGTCAAGTAGATACCATTTTAGGTATCAAAGTGATTAAAGATAGTGAGGGTTATACATTAACACAATCACATTATATTGAAAATGTGATAAACAAGTTCAAACATTTGAACATGAAAGAGGCAAATACCCTGTTTGATCCTAGTATCAAACTTGTGAAGAATGATGGAAAGGCTATTGCACAACTTGAATATGCAAGTTGAATTGGTAGTCTAATATACGCGGTACAATGTACAAGACCAGACATTGTATTTGCAATAAGTAAATTAAGTAGGTTTACAAGTAACCCAAATGTCGAACATTGGAAAGCTATTGGTAAGGTTCTTGGTTATTTAAAGAGAACCAATAATCTTGGACTCCAATATTCTAAGTTCCCGGCTATTTTAGAAGGATATACCGACGCTAGTTGGATATCAAATGCGGGTGAAAGTAAGTCCACTTCATGTTGGGTGTTTACTCTTGAAGGAGGTGCTGTTTATTGGAGATCTAAGAAACAAACTTATTAACACACTCAACTATGGAATCCGACTTTGTTGCATTAGCAGAAACAGGAAAAGAAGCTGAGTGGCTCCGGGATCTTCTTTATGAAGTTCCATTGGATACGAAGAATCAATCTTCTATCTCAATACTATGTGATAGTCAAGCCACATTAGCTAGAGCATATAGTGAAGTTTATAATGGAAAGCCTAGACATATGAGTCTTAGACATGATTACGTAAAGAAATTAATTAAAAGTAGAATAATTTCTCTTACATTTGTAAGATCAAGAGAGAATTTAGTTGATCCATTTACAAAGCCACTTACTAAAGACATCGAGTAGGATGGGGTTGACACTCCAAAATTAAATTCACCAATAACGGCAACCCTTCTTGTAATTACGAAATGAGTAATTCACAAGTTCAAAGGGTAACAACAAGTTATTCGATAAACGAATGATTAGCAGCACTTAAATAAATTAAACCCTGATGTAAGTGCTTGTGTTACAGTCGGAGGGTTGAGTTAAAAACTCTTAATGAAATTCGTACGTAGTACAAGTGTCTTCATTGTAACAAAGACACTGTAATTATTTTACCTATATGAACTTTAAAATGGTGCTGCTTCAAGGAAAGTTTGGAATTACTTTCTGAAAAGTTCATGAAAACGGTTAGTGCATGGCCTTTAACGCACTAAGAAAACTTGTGCGGAACAAATTGAATGAGAGTATTCATGTGTGTGACATTGCCGGTATTATCAGAAGAAATAACGGGTTCAAAGCTAAGGCTACCCGTGATTTTGATACTACTTTGCAAGGTTTACACTAAGATAAAGTTCAAATCGAAAGATACTTTATTTTAGACGTGAATACCATTCTAAACAAAATCTGAGTTTAATATATTTTAAACAAGTGGGGGATTGTTAGAAATATTGTTTAAAATATATTGTGATTTTTTCTGAAAAACTTGTGGGTTTTTGCTGGAGATATTTAAAAAAATATTGGCCGCGGTCAACCCCTTGGCTTGTCCCGGTTTGTATTGGCCGCGGTTGGACCGCGACAAACAGATAACTACAGTTTGAGGCACCAAAAGGTGCCTCTTCGACCCAAGTGTTGTGTCCCTCAGTTTTTGGTGTCTTTACACTATAAAACCAAGTTGAATTAGATGAGAAATAACACAAGAAACACAAGAGATCATCCCCAAACAACATCAAAGTGTTTAACATCAAATTCATTAAGAAAAAATCTCAGATTTCTTACCATTCTTAGTTCTTTTTTTCCAGATTTCATTAGTGCTAGTGCAATCCAGTTTGAGGCTTGAAATTCGCTAAAACTATTTGAGAGAAGACCCTTGGCATCTCATTCTTTAAAGAAAGGGTTCAAATATCGTTTTTAGGACAGCGTTCTAAGCGATTCAAGTCCTGTGTTTTTATTATTTTAGTTGTGTTTCATTCTTCTTCAAGGTAATTTTTCAACGACTCTCTGGCAAAATGTCACGCCAATCTCATTTCTAAGCAAAACTTATTACATAAGCTGCAGCGAGAAGTTCAACCTAAAATTCCCACCAGACTCTTATCGAAATTGAAAAGTAGCCTTTGATAAAGCCCCGATTCCTGACAGAATAGCATATTTTTTGTAAAGACTACTAACTTTTCCATTTATTCTGCACTATCAGCTTACTAGTATCTCTTGGAAGTTGGACTTCAAAGTGGATTTCTTTTGATCCCAACAATTTGAACCTCTGACCTCACCCATAAGAGAAACTTATATTAAATGCTAGAGCCAATTAGGGAATTTGCAAGTTCCACCATAGGCACTACCCCCACAGCCCTCACCACATTATGCCCTTCTCGCCCTAGCATACTTCCCACCTCGATGCCCAGGTTGCCTACCTATCGAAAGGAGCGACATTGTTGTCTTTTAATTGCATGGAAATAAAAATTTAACTCTTAGCGTCACTACAAAATTCTTAGTATGATTAAAAATATTTTAGTCGCGTTATATGTTGCACGTGTTTGCCTTATATTTTTTTTGACGAATATGAAATTTTATTTATCACCGAGACTCGTTAAATTTTCTTAGACCGAAAAATGTTTCTTAAGTTAATTTTGGGTTAATTTTAGAAAATCATTTAAATAAAAACCAACAAGATTTTAACATCTTCTCAACCAAATTTCGGTCAATTTATTAATCTTAATTGCGGTCCAAATTCAGCTCATTTATCCACATTAGTTTTGACCCAATTTTCAACCTACTCTTCACTTAAAATCAACCTCATTATCATGCCACTTTCACTACAAGAAAAGGTAGCAATAGCAACGGCACCAATAGCGACGACAAAAATGGCACCCCTACTTGTTATGTATAGTAGGGACGATAATGAAATATCGTTGTTATAAGTTCCAACTTTGTAGCGACAACATTAGTCATCTTTATATTTAAATTTTCGTCCCTATTACTATCGACTTACAGCGACGACAAATTATGTCGTCGCTATATATATTCCAAATTGCAGGAATAATTTGCCCCATTTATGTGTACATATAGAGACGACAGACGTTGTCGCAATAGAGCTACAACTGTTGTTTTTAGTCAAATGATTCTCCTCGCAAATTGTATTGAAGTTTATTGAGACAACTTATGTTGTCGCTGTAGAGTTGTCAAAATTGGCGAGAAAATTGGCACCCGTTTCTTATCTATAGCGACGACTTACTTAATTTATAGAGACGACTTTGTCATTACTATAGAATCTCTTTTTACAGCTACCCATCTCCGCATTTCTGCATTGTATTTTTTAAATTTCTTTTTCTATCTAAATCTCCATCTTTTTTTCCATCTCCATCTCGTTTCCATTTCATTTCCATCTCCATCTTCTTTTTCGCTTATTTCATCATTATATTTCTGAAAATTCTATACTTCACTTAACAAAAATAGTATTTTTCAAGTATGGATATTGATAAAAGTTGGACAAAATTTAGAAATCGCATAAAATCCTTAAATTTTCGGAATGATTTGAAAATATTTATAAACATGGCTGGACCATACGTAAATGACAGGGGAAGGATTAAATGTCATTACACAAGATGTTTAAACGGTCTCACACATCTATTGGAAACTGTAGAGGCTCACATATTTCGTCATGGTTTTACAGAGAGTTATGTAATCTAGATATACCATGGTGAGACCGAGGTTCAGACTGTGAATGTGTATACACAGAATGAGAGAGCAGGTGTGGAGGATGAGCTGATGGATGTCATGGATGACGTAATCGGCATGCTGGTACATGCACTGATGGTTACTGTGATGAATTGTTTGAGGCTCTGCATTTAGATCTATACCCGGGAGTTTCATCATTTTCGTCCTTAAACTTTTTAGTGAAGTTGATGCATATTAAGGTTGTGAACAAATAGAATAACAAGTCTGTCGATGATCTTTTGAAGTTGCTGAAGTTAGATTTCCCAAATATGAACCTGGTTGACTCCCACTACGAAGATAAGAAGATGATGACGAAGCTTAGTTTGGGTTAAAAATCTATTCACGCATGCAAGAATGACTATGTACTATTTTGGGGTGAGCTTGCTGATAGACAAACTTATTCGATTTACCAGGAAAGTTGTTGGGTACACACTTCTGGGAGAGTGGAACGGGAAGAATGTTCCGCATAAGGTGTTGCACTATTTATCTTTCGCCTCTAGACTAAAACGTATGTTCGCGACGAAGGATACTGCAAAACTCATGCGGTGGCACAGTATAGGAAGGTATAGAGATGAAGATGAAATTCAGCATCCCATTGACAGGAAGGCATGGCAGGATTTTGACAAGAAAAATCCACTATTCGCAAGTGAGATCCGGAATGTTCGATTAAGTTTGGACACAGACGGATTTAATCCATTTGGAGATATGAGTTTGGGTACAGCATGTAGCCATTAGTTGTAACCATTTACAACCTACCACATTGGTTATACATGAAACTCGAATACTCTCCTGATACCTGGCCCCTAAAGTACCAGGTAAAGACATTGATGTATTCTCACGACCATTAGTGAACAAGTTAAAGGAGTTGTGGGCCAATGGGATTGACACGCGTGACGCTGGAACCAATAATAGGTATGTATTCAGAATGCGTGAAACATTGTTGTGTACAGTTAATGATTTTCTAGCGAGTAGTAATTTGTCAGGTTGGAGCACTCAGGGGTACATGTCATGTCTTACGAGCAACGAAGAGACTCTTTCAGTCTGTGTGATAGGTAAGAAAGTTTACATGGGTCACCAAAAGTACCTTCCGTCCAGGTATTATTTTAAGAGCAATTTAGACTTTGACGAGAGGACAGAGAGGCTACCACCTCTACGTCGGTTAACATCTGCAGACATTTTAGCACAGTTAAGCTATGTGATACATAGTATTCTGAGAAAGCACCCTAACTACGGGGGTGCTAGAAAGATGAAAAGTTATGACGATTTGAATTTGAGAAAAATGAGCATTTTCTACGATTTTCCGTATTGGTCTTCCACTGAGTTAAAACATAACATCGATGTCATGCACGTAGAGAAGAATGTTTATGACAGCTTGCTCGGCACAATTCTCGATGATCCATTCAAATAAAAAGACACGGTCAACGCTAGGCGTGATCTAATGCAATTAGGGATCAAAAGAGAGTTGCACTTGTATCATATCGAGAACATGTGTATGAAGCCTGCTGCATGTTACACCATGTTCATTGCAAACTGTTAGAGGTTTTGCAACTTCATCCGAACAGTTAAGTTTCCAGATGGCGTCGCTTCTAATCTTTAGAAGAATATTGCTCATAATGACAGCCGCATTATTGGGTTGAAGTTATACGATTGCCACATTATCATGTAAAGGTTATTGCTAGTCGAATGTCGCACGTTCTTATATAAAACTATTTTCACTACAATTATTGAACTGTGCATGCTCTTCAAGTAGCTTTGTGCAAGAACACTAAAAGTTAGCGACATATTGGCTACCCACGATCACCTGATACTCATCCTCTGCAAGTTGGAACGAATCTTTCTGCCAGCCTTCTTCGACATCATGATTCTCCTCGTAATGCATCTGCCAAAAGAAGCAATCCTTGGTGGTTCGGTGCACATGAGATGGATGTATCCGTTCGAGCGATACCTGAAGACACTTAAGGACTACATCAGAAATTGAGTTTGGCCCGAGGGTTCAATAGCTTAAGGGTATGTGGTTGACGAGGCCTTGACTTTTTGTTCGAGGTATTTCAAGGACATATAAACAAGGTTCAATAGGATGGACAGAAACGAAAATGTAAATGTTCCACAAAGGCAAATTTCTATTTTTCAGTCGCAGTGTCACCCAATTGGAAATAAGACACCAACAACTCTTCCTGTAAATATTTGAAGCCAAGCAATGTTTTAGGTCCTCAACAACTATACTGAAATTTAGACATTCTTGCAGCATGACCTCATTCTTAAACATTATTCAATTATCTTGAATAAGCTTTGTTATTTTAAACGGACTAATTAGTTGATCTTATATGCCATGTGAAGAGAACATAGGCAGGAGTTATTGCGCAATGGTTGCCCAAACATTGACCAGATGCATAGAAGAGATTTTTACGATTGGTTTTATAGGAACGTAAACAAACAACAATCAAATACATTTCAAATATGTCCACATTTTTCTTTTCTGTAACATTGACTAAAACCAACTTCCACTTCATCTAGGTATATGCACTGTGCCAAAGCCAAAGCCACGCTTCTCAAGTTTCGCATGAGTTGTTTTCGTTGGCTAGTGGATGTTACACGCAGGTTATGTCTTACACGGCTTGTGTTATAAGAAGAGTTCACTTTCTAACATATGATCGTGATATTCGAAGGAAAATGCAGAACAGTGGTGTGTTTGTCCCAGGGATTGGTGGTGAGGTTTGCTACGGGCAGTTGCAAGAGATACTAGAGCTACAGTTCAGACGTGAACTTTCAGTTTTTATGTTCTGATACAAATGGTTTAGGTGTGATGGGAGACGGAGGGTAACTGAGAATAACAATACTAGTATTGACATCAGTGTAGAGGCGTTCATGGATGATCAGATCATACTTGCTAGCCAAGCACAACAAGTGTTCTACATTGAAGATTGAAGATCCTTCTTGTGGTTCGAACTGGTGAGTTGTACAAGAAGTCCATCACATGAGCACGTGGGATATTATGGATCTAACATCATTGAGATAGACCTGCTCCACAATAACAACTCTTCTCTTTTTTCTCTGATCGTTGATCTTAGCAACTTAGAGCACATATCCTTGCACTGGGATGATGGTGAAGCTGATGAGATAGGTGCATCGTTTATTAGGGGAGCATCGTCTGATACTGCAGGAGATACTTCGTTCATTAACGACGAGGATGTGGAAGACGATACACATGAAGAATATAAGAATGACGAAACATGCAGTGAAAGCAATGAGGACGACAGTGACGATGATGAGGATAAATCGTATCATAATAGTGAATCAGATTGAATGTTGTTGTTCGTCACTAAAATTTATGAATTAGATGTATAAAAATTTCGTTGTTGTTTTTGTTAGTGAATCAGATTGAATGTTGCTCGTCACTACAATGATTACTTTAGGTCAAAACGCGAGTTCGGATTGAATTCCAACATTTGTTCACGAAAAATAGGCGAATAAGGACTGCAATTGCACAAAAACATGGAAATGGAGACCTATAGGTAACCACATAAAACTTGAAGGACTTACATTGAAAATAAAAATGGGTCAAATTAAAATAAAGAAGAAATATAAGGACCAAAATGAATAATTTTTAAAGTTGAGGGACATAACTATAAATTACCAATGTTTAATGTTACAACGACAACATATATAGCGACGACAAGTTGTCGCTGTATGTGGTAAAATTTTTGGCTGCACGTTTTAAGCTCCTGCACCAAAAAATTAAAAAAAATGTTGTCGCAATACGTATAGCAACAACATATGTCGTCGCTATAGATTAGCCATTTTAAAACATGCAAAAACCCTTTTCTTCCCCATCTCATTTGGCTCTTGGTTGAAATCCATCGTCCAGTCTACCGCTGTCCAACTGTCGTCGTCCAGATAAAACAATTAGGTTTAATTACCCTTTACCGCCGTCCAGTTCTTTGGCCATCGAAATCCTCTTCTTCCTTTGTTTTTTTTTACGTTTATTTGAATCTTGACTTTTGACAGTTGTAAGAAATACAGTTTATTGAAAAGATTTTACGTTTTTCATGGGTTGCGATTTAAGGTTTTGAATTTGTTTTCTAGGATAAAATCTGGAACATTGAAATGTCAAATAGAATGCATTAGTGTATCATATACTATTTGTTGTGATACAATAAGATTTCTATTGGTGAACATATATGAAGGATTGCGACATTGTTGATTGCATATAATTATCCATAATTGTTGTTGAATTGGTAATGAAACAAAAAAGGGGTTAAATGCTTAATATTACACTGCAGTGAAAATGATCCATGATATTATTCTATAGTATGCGTTAGCGGGTCGAATGTTGCTTGAATACGCTTGAAGATTTTCTACTTAGCAGCATCCTTGGTTTTTCACACACACAAATTTAATTTAGTCGAAAGATTTTTTAGTTTAGATGAAATTTTGATGTGATGTAGTAGTCTTGTTCTTATATGCATGATTAGGGACTGATGTGCAAAAAAAACAAAGGTTAGGGACCATTTCAGCACTAAAAATAAAGATTAGGTACCATTTGCATAAAAACACATAATTGACGGACTGATGTGCAAAAAAAACAAAGGTTATGGACCATTTTCTAATTAAAACAAAGATTATGGACCAAATGCACAAAAAAACATAGGTTAGGACTGATGTTCCAAAAAACAAAGTTGAGGGACCATTTGCAAAAATACACAAAATTTAGGGACAGATATCCAAACCAAAATTAGGGACCATTTGCACAAAAATATATAATTTAAGGACTGATGTGTACAAAAACAAACATTAGGGACTATTTCAGCACTAAAACAAAAGATTAGGGACCATTTGCACAAAAACACATAATTTAGGGATTGATGTGCCAAAAAACAAAGGTTAATAACCATTTACAAATTAAAAATAAAGATTAGGGAATAATTGCACAAAATACATACGTTAGGGACTGAGGTGCCAAAAAACAAAGTTTATTAACCATTTCAGCACTAAAAACAACAATTAAGGACCATTTGCACAAAAACACATAATTTAGGGACTGATGTGTCAAAAAATAAAGGTTAGGGATCATTTCTGAATTAAGAACAAAGATTAGGGATCAATTGCACAAAAACACATACGTTAGGGACTGATGTGCCAAAAAACAAAGTTGAGGGACCATTTACAGAAAAATACAGAATTTAGGGGCTAATGTGCAAAACAAAGATTAGGGACCATTTTCGAACTAAAAACAAACGTTGTGGACCATTTCCGCACTAATTGATGTTTTGTTTTGTTAGTTGCTAGTATGGCTAACATCATGCCGCGTGGAGATGATGATGCAGGCGATCCTCCACGTCAGCCACCCCGCTGGCTCGATTCGTCTTGCGAGTCCAATAAGAATTTTTGTGTCAATTTTTTTTATTTTGCAATATTTTACAATGACTTCAGTATCGTTTAATTTCATATTAAATATATCGTATTTGTTTTTCTTCAGCGCCGCCATCTAAGCAACTGGGCATCTCTCGAGGCACTAACCTTGAGAAGGTTTGGCAGGCGAACGAGAAGAGGAGACTTCCCATCGTGTTCGACAATGTTGAACATACAATGCAGCCAATCGGGAATAACGTGAAGTATTTTATGCGCTTGGTTGAGAACTAAGTCAGGTTCACCGTGCCCCCTTGCTACCCTTCCTGGACAGAGGTTCCAAAGGAGCAGGGGGCACGGCATCATCGAGGTAATATCTACAATAGTTTTTACATTAGCGCGTTCTCTAAATACATTGTTCTATGTAATATACACTAACGAATATTTTTCCAATATTGTAGAGCTACTTTGATCTTCAGGACGATCGGTCGCCCGATGAGTATCGGGCGGTCTGTGCCGCTGTAGATCGTCTGGCGACCGATTGTTATCGCGATTACAAACTTAAGGCGCATAATCACTTAAAAGAGCACGGGCCGAGCTGTCTATACGGCGAGCTGTCTGCCGAGGAATGGCAGAAATGCATTGACTTCTTCACAAGTTCTACTTTCGTCGTACATACTATCAATTATTTTTTTAATTTTTATGTTAATATTTTTATAACTATAAAGTGTTACGTAATCAAATATTTTTTATGTCTTCAGGAACGGTCGACAAAGAATAAGGCCTATCGGGATAAGGCTAAATACCCGAGCATGCAAGGGTCGAAGAGCTTCTCTGCCACGCATTATGATCAGGTACAGGTTAATTTTTCAATATCATTTTACAAATCTTCAATGCATTACATATACATATTTTTTAACTAAATTTCACGCTTAAATTGTTGTAAAGGGACCCCGAGACCCAGCAGTGGCTGGGCATTATCGAGTCGTTCCGGACTTTCCACACATTCCGGGATAGCAATTGGGTGAACCTGGAGGCGGCTGGTGACTACGTGATGACAAATATCTATTTTTTAATGTTGTTAATTTTATCTGACATTATATTATTATTTATTATTTGTTTTTTCTCACTAAAGAAGATAAACTTGTTGAGGTGAGGGAGATTCAACTGACGCAGTGGGTTGGACGGGTTTCGAAAGGCACCTCTCCATCCATAGATTCGACCGCTGCATCGAACGCCCCATGAAGAATGATGATCATCGGTTTAAAATGTTTGAGGCCCAACTGTGCCGAATGGAGAGGACAATTGCACGACTTACGACGAATCTGCAGCAACGAATACCAGAGGTTGTGCCAGAGGATGATGAGGACGAGAACGAGAACGACGGTGGGGGTTTGGGAGATTTGTAGATTTTATGCACCATAGAATTTTTTTTATTTTTTTAAAAAAAATTTAGAATATTTATAGCAGCGACATAGTTGTCGCTAAAATAAAAAAATGACTTGTATTTTGGCGTCGCTGTATATCCTATATATATATATATATATTGCACCAACAACGTCGTCGTAACTAATTAGGATACGTAAGGTAATGGCGACGATATCTCCGTCGCTAATGTTCACGCTAATAGCGACGATTTTTGTGACGACTATGTTTTCACAATTTCTCTAATTCCGAAAAATTGAGCACGACGATGTAACGACAACATTGTCGTCGGTATAGTTTCAAATGTATATAGTGACGACATATTGTCATCGTTAATTACCTAGATGCACTAATCTATTGAAACGACCTACAGTGACCACATTGTCGTTCCTATACATAACAAACGATGACAAATGATCTTTTAGCGGCGACTTTAGTCGTCGCGATAAACCTCCTTTCTTGTAATGTTTACTGCAAGAAAAACGTCCCAAACATCTCCTTATTCCTTGCCAGATAAACACCCAAACAGTCCCTTAATCCTATCAGAAAAATACCCCCAAACAGCCCTCTAAACCCTACAAAATACTGCCACATTTCCTCTCCAATTTTGAGCCCACTTCCTTACCATTTTCAGCACCATTTACCCATCTTTCAACCCACTTAAATTTCAGCCAAATTGTCCCCTTATTCTCTATAGAAAACCGCCCCCCAACCTGCACTTTAACCTTATTCAAACTGTCCCTTTAAGTGTGATAATCCCTCCTTTTTTTTTCAACCGCAAAGACACACTGCAACTGCCAAGAAACTGCCCATTTTTGTTGCCCATGATTAGCCATTTTTAAACCTACCCACATCCCCTTAAAGCTAAAAATCGCCCCCATCTTACCATGTTTTTTCCTCACTCTTCAACCATCCAAGAACCCACCTAAAAAGCCCTGAATTCTCACCTAAATTCAGCTAGCATCCCCTCCCATTTCATTCCAGTTTTGGCCCTCCAAATTCCCCCCCAACTCCATTTATTTCAAATCCCAGTAGGTCATTTTCCAGCAGCAATTCTCCTTCATTCTTCTCCATTTCTCTCTCACTTCGGGTCACACAAAACCTCTTCCAACTTATCCTTTATAGTCCCCAAAATAAAATCCAGCAGTCTCCCTTCTACACTCGAATTTTACACCAAAATTTTCTTCTCTTTCCCTTATACTGTTTGCCCCAGCAAAGGCATAAATTTTGCTCCAACAAATCTCCTTCTCCACTCACTCATTTCGGCCCCAGCACTAAGCTTTCTAACGGTCTCATTTTGCTCCACCATTTGCCCATTTTCTCCATCATATTCCTTAAGCACGTTTCAGATTTTCCCTCTCCTTCTTCCCTTCTATTTCAATAACTCAACCACACTACAATACACGGATTTTTGTAAAACAAAAAGGCAAGCGCAGAGTTATTATTTTGAGGAAAAGTACAGTCATTTTTCACCCACAAATCAAATCAACGGAAATTCTAATTGCAAGGTAGTTTCTTATACTACTTAAACCATATTTCATTGATTTTTACTTTGAAAAAATGATAAGTACATTATATGCCATGTTGAATGTTAAAGGTGGAACATTATCATAATGATTGAAGGTAATCACTTAAGTATGTTAGTGACTGAATGTGTACTTATGATTTTATGTAGTTCCGTCTATCAAAATAAGTTGTTCCATCCTATGATTAAACTTATGGCATGTCATCTATTAATTTCGTATGCTTTTCTCTTATGATAGTATAATTTCTACTAAGTGTTTCTTTTGAAATGCTCACCCAAACTCTTCAGATTGATATGATTGGATTTGGTGCGACGGCATAGAGTAGTGACCATAATGGAAAAGATCTAGTATTACATTCTTTATGTTTTGGCGTCGCTATAATCGAGCCATTATTTACGTAAATTAAAGTACCATATGATTATTGAACATGTCCTGAGATTGTAAGATGGAAGGAAAAACCCATATTTTTGTTTGAGTCACCACTTTGGAATTTAATGTTGAGATTTATAGTCTTGTGTATTAAGATTTCAGCTTTCTGCCCCTGTCTTTAAAATACCATAAGTTTGTGTACTTTGAATTTTTTAGTCAAATTAGTAGAGTTTGATAGATTTTATAAGTTTTCTATTAGTAGAATTTGAATCACCCCAAAATCACGTATGGATTTATTATGACCGTTTTACTGGGCAAAGTCAGTTGTACCCGATACAATTTTTCAAGTAACTTAGGCTATGTTTTTCTCATATCGAAAACATATCAAACGACATGGATAAGGTCTTAATGTTTGATAGGTTGTAGCCTAAGGTGCCAAGTACTTACAGTTCGAAAATCATAATTTTTAGAACATTTAGATGGTCAAATAATTATTGGCGACACCTTAACGTTTAAAATTGTGGAGTTTTAGAAGTCTTTACGAGTTTTCTTACGTGCTAGCTATTTTCCGCTGCAATTAAATGTTAAAAACCATTCATGGGCGTGGAAAATTGAGATTTAGAGTTGTCAAGGATAGTTCTAGATTTTTAATTGACCCTCCGAGTTAAGAAAATTTCGAGCGTTACAGACATAGTTTTCAACCACTCTCCAAACTTCCTTAGCTGCCCTCCCACTACAAGAAAAATAGCCTTTTGCAACGGGCGAAAAACGTTGTCGTAGGTCTTTCGCAATGGACATTCGTATGTTTTGTCTTTTGATGTTGCTGAAAAGTAGATGTATGTGGCAACAAGTAATGTCTTTGCTAAAGATAAAAAGTGTGTTGTCATTTATATTTTAGCAACGTACATATGGGATTTAACCACGCGCATTTGCTTGTTGTGGTAAGAGTTGACGTGTGGTCTTTTAACAACGTGCAATTGAACGTTGTCTTTGATTTTTAACAACAATAAATGCACGTTGTCGTTTATTGACGTGTTGTCTTTTAACTGCATGTTGTCGAATATTTTTAACTACATTCCAATGTACGTTATCGTTTTATTTTAACAACGTTCAAGTGCCGTTGTCCTTTATTTTCAACAACATTCAATCGCGCATTGTTTTTTCTTTTTAACAACAGTTAATGCCCGTTGC
Organism: Forsythia viridissima; assembly: GCA_030279155.1. Classification (NCBI taxonomy): domain Eukaryota; kingdom Viridiplantae; phylum Streptophyta; class Magnoliopsida; order Lamiales; family Oleaceae; genus Forsythia; species Forsythia viridissima. The sequence goes on along the minus strand of CM059036.1, from coordinate 27,917,606 downwards.
CTTATATGGAGTGTGTTCTTTTCACAACGCTCAAATGTACATTGTCTTTTCTTTTTTAAATTTTACTTTCTCAATAATTTAAATTCAAATTGCATTATATGATATATGACAAAACTCATTCCATACAACCTAATTAGCCCTTAAATAAAATTTATGCAATATCAATAAAATATGGCCAAGGACAAACAAATTATATCCTAATAACATATAAGAGTGAGTTTGTTGACACTGTTCATCCAACGCCCAAAACGACGTTGTTTTGGTCAAAAAAAAAAAATCCTCAGAAAGGCGTATGCTGTCTGCATACCCACAACCTATCTTTCACTTTTCCCGTCTTCATACCCATACCGACAATTTTCCAACCCTAAACTGCATCCTTCGCACACATGCGTCCACGCACAAATCCAGTGGAGATGAGGAATCACAGATCTACCATCAACCTCAGTCCGTCTGGCATCTGTAAGCCTACTGTCGTCCCTTCATTTTCCTTTCGTTTTTCTTAATTTTCTGGTGCCTCATTTTTTACACAACATCATTTGTTGGACTTCTATATGTTCTTTCTACCCGGCCGATCTCTCGACCCAGATCCAACCGGAATCGAGGGGTTGTATCTTTGGGTTGTTGTTGTTTTGTTTTTTTTTTCCCCCTTGCAAACACATATACCATTCGGAGATATACATAGATACATGCTCATAGACACTTTTCACCTTAAATATGTAGACTTTCACCTAAAATATGTATGATTCTTTGAAAAATTCAGCATTTAGAACCGAAAAAATTTTAGAGAGAGAAAGAGAGATGGAAGGAGAAGGGAGGGCTGGGTGGATGATGAGATTTTCAATTTGAAGCTATTGGATTGAAATTCTTGTCATTATAAGAAAGGGCTGTAATCTGTTGTTTAGTTTTAGAGAGAGAAACTAAATGAAAGTGTATATATACACACATATACATATAGAGTGGGAGTGGGAGTGGGAGTGGGAGTGGGGTGGGCAAAGATATGAATTTCCCAACTGGCTATGAAATTACCAGTTTTGTGGTTTTTGTATGCATTTTATTCATTGGAAATTGTTTCTTTTACGACATTGCTGTACGTGTGTCTCTATTTTTGACCGTCCGATGAGTTTTTTTTTTTTTTTTGATAAAAAAATATATATATTAAGTTACATAATATCGAAAAGGTTTGCATGCATAAATTATGTAAAAATAGTGAGCCTTTGCATCATGTGTTTGCTCGTAATTAACCAACTAAATGGGCACGCCATATGAATTCTAGATACACCTGCACCAGTAGCGCTAATTAAATAACTTAATCCAGATTCTTGATCGTGGCTGTCCAATGTAGCACTAAAACTATAGAGCTCGATCAGTTTCTAGGAAATGTATGGCATTGGACACTTCTTAATGCTGCAACATAATGACCTCTTAAGGATATTAATGATAGAATTTGCAATTTCCCAGAACCTATATTACGCGAAACACACAATGCAGCTCTCTTGTCAATGCCTATTGTTCTTCCTTTCTGACTTAATAGCCTCGTAAGATGTCATAACTTCCTTGAATTTTTCTTCAGCAAAATCTTTGTTATCCTGATTCTGATCTAGGTGAAATACCTTTGCCCTTGTCCTAAAGGCTGAAGCGAAGACAGTGGTGGTAGCTCTGATTAATCCAAAAATTAGAATTCTCCATAGCCTCTTGTCATCTTCTTTTTCTTGATAATCTCTGTTTTGTTTATTGGCCTTCTCCTTACTCATTTGTTCGGTTTTGCTCTTGGGATAATTCAATTCACTACTTGCAATTAATTGATGATAATCCCATCAATTGAATTGAGAAACTTGAGACCATGCTTTTCATTTTACAAATTTCTTGAATGTATTTTGGCCAAAAGGCTGTTTGGGAATTTTTTTTCCTATTTTGACTGATTTTTGTCTGATGAGTTGAATCTTGGTCTTTTCTAAGGTTTAAGGTTAAATTGATGGTATGATTTGAGTGATTTTTTACATGGGAACACGATAATCACGTGGGCGTGTCATTGCATGAATTCACACACAACACTGTATTTAGAAGAATCTTGTAATGTCATAAAGGTGGCTAAAGTGTTGCAACCACAGTTCTAAAAAGTCCACCTAAGTTTTTGAGTATATTTGGTTTTAATTTGTTTTCCTTGCTTTTTCGTTTATTTTAGTTCCGAATTTCTTATATTTTTCTTCTTTATATTTTTGCAGTGTCGTGGCCATTACAGTTTTGTTTCCGTGTAGAACATATTGGGGTAGGTCGGCTCTAGAAATTCAAGTAAAGTACCAACTTCTGCTTTTCTTCTCCTCGATATGATAATGTTTTAGTCTTCTATGTGCATTTTGTTTTGTCATTCATTGACATTGAACATGGGCATTCAAGTTGGCTTGCCTTAGATTCTACTGTTGTCTCTGAAGTGGGTTTTTAGATTTTCAGACTTCTAAAATTATCAGTATAGAATCAATATTCTCTAAAGTGAGTTGTGTATTAGTCTTCATGAATTTACTGGTTGAGAAATTAGCTAGATGGGTTCCGCTAGCAGAATTATTAAAATCATGAGGGGCTTAATTGAAGCTTTACAAACCACATAAGTTGGAATCCACAATGAGTTTTAGATTTTAAAATTATTTGGGAAGTAGCCTTTTATTTGAGACAGAAATATATGCTTCATGGAAGAATCCGACAATTCAGCACCTGTGTTCTCTTTTTAAAACATTGATTTGGAAAGATGTGGTGTAAATCATCAATCCTTCGAAATTAAATGTATTAACTTTAGAGTACGAGCTTATCTACTATCCTTTATTTCAAAAAAGAAGAAATCTGGAAACAATGGTTTGTTGACCATTGGCAGATTGCTATTGTTTCACAATCAATTTGGTGCTCAGTTATTTATATTACATGCATATGTAGCTATCTTTTGAGGAAGCAAGATCTGGATATCTATGATGCACCGATACGGATACGCGTGTCCAATACGACACGTATCGGATACGTGGACACACGATTTTAAAAAAGTACCGACACTGACATGCTGCTGATACGTCGATTAAATTTTTTTAATTTAATTGTTTTAACTTTATAGTCTAAAGAAAATAAAAATTTATATACTTATTGCATAAAAAACAATACTAAAACATGATTGACCCATTTTAATATTAACAAACAAATAATTAGCCCATTTAAAATCTTGACCGACTCATAAAAATTGACCTATTTTTTCTAAACCATAAACAAATATCTGACAAAGTGTCTGATACGTGTCCAACACCGACACGCCGGTGGCGGTGGAGTGCCTGTGCTTCTTAGCTAGATATGAGTAGTTCTCGCAATGTTGTAATCGTTTTTTGAAAGATTGATTTTCTAAACATTCGGTATTACATAGACATCACAATCCTACAACCTACGAACAGAGAAAAAAATAAGATAAAAATGAATCAAATAGAAAATAAGGTGTGGATCTAATAATTATGTTTTCGTTAATTTAAAATACTATTCCGCTCTGTTTTATCCAAGGGAATAAGAGAAACTGTGTGTTGTTTAGTGTTTATTGGCCATTGTATTGCAGATAACTATTTTTTTTGTACTTCACTTTACAGAGTTCGATTAGTAAGAATGAACCGGTTGAGCCTATGGTTAAATTTTCCTACCAATGAAGATATCTTGTTTCTATAATTAATATAGAAATAAACTTAAGCTATATGATGTCAATTTAATTAACCTTCGTCATGATTGTATATTGAACTTTCTATCTCAAGTATGTATATATGTTTCCATTGGAAGAAGAGGAGAACCGTGTGTTGTTTAGTGTTTATTGGTCATCGTATTGCAGGTAACTATTTTTTTTGTACTTCACTTTACACAGTTTGATTAGTAAGAATGAACTGGTTGAGCCTATGGTTAAATTTTCGTAACAATGAAGATATCATTTCCATAATCAATATAGAAATAAACTTAAGCTATATGATGTCAATTTAATTAACCTTCGTCATGATTGTATATTGAACTTTATATTTCAAGTATGTATATATGTTTCCATTGGAAAATATTTTTATCAATTTATTTGAAGAGCTTCACATGTCGGTCATGATGCTTGCATGCTTACTATGTTTAGGTGGCCAATAATCTGCTTTATGATCCTTCCAACAAATAAGAAGCTTTAACCTTCTGTTCTCAAATTCTCATAAGCAAATTAATCTTTCTATTTTCTATTTTTCACTCAACCTGTTCACCTGTGCCAATTGATGATATGTCAAAAGGAAGCGGTCAAGTATTCATTTTATGCTAATATTTGTTTCATGTATTTTTTATCTGATCAACAGGTGCAACGGGGTTTTGAAGAACTACATTATGAAGCTTTTCGTCTAATACGGGTTTCATTAAATGTAAGTTAGTTTAATCTGTACAAAATTCAGATTGTGGGAGATGCAATAAACATATCATTTGCGTTAGCATAGATGTTTTTTTTCCCCAGGTCCATTCCCTCTGCACAACAGCATGTTCACAAATATTTGCAAGGTTATAGTTTAAACGTGTACAATCATTTCATTCTTCTATTTCTTGTGTTTGCATTGCATTGATATTTTGGCTATTCAAATGCATTCAATTCTAAGCTACATAAAAGTATTTCATCCATAAATTCCCTTTGTTCTTATTCTGGTTTGAAAACACCACAATGTATTTGCAGAAAATTTTTCTTCTACAAAGAAACTCAATTATAGATATAATGCAAGCTTTCTTTTCATTAAACATACTCCTCCTCCTTTGTCAGTTTGAGCTTAAGCTTCAACAATCCTGAATGCCTTAGTACAGTTTGCTTATTTTATGTCTACGATATCGTCAATCCATAATCTTTTCATTGCGTACATTTAAACAAGTGTTTGCTAACACTCTCATCAATAGAAAAATGGTTTTAGGGAATAACTGTAGGCATCACAAATGGCCAAAAAAATTTGGTAAGTTATTAGTCTGCAAAAGATAGAACTGTGGATATAATCTTCACTCAGTTCACCTATGAAATAGCCCAAATCTGCTCGATACCGGTCGTTCTCTATTTTGTATTGTTGCTTTGATGTTATTTGTGAATTATATGTTTTTAAAATTCTTCTTGTTTGGCAAAAAGGAATAAAGTTCTTGTCTAACGAGCGATGCTTTATTTAAATTTGCAGAACATCACTAATGTCACTTTGGAGTTATAATATGAGAACTATTGAGATCTGGAAGCGTTGACCCTCACACGGTAAGAGGCTTTCATTTTCCAACTTTGTCAGTTTGTTCCAATACAAGTAAGAAAAACAGGATGCATAAATTTGGTTGTCTTTGAACTCTCGTTCAAATGATGAGGTCATCATGTGATATAATTATTGTCATTTTCAAGCGTAGTTTTGTTGAAAATCTTTCCATAAAATGCAAATGCATACTCTTAACTGTTTTGAGCTCATAAAGGGTCATACTTCCTTTTCGTGTCCGACCTCAACTTTCAATTTCATGTCTCGTGTATGTTCGCCAATTCAATTCATATGTTGATTAATGTAAAATGAACTAATTCAATAGACAATGCTTTTCCTCCTTTCAGATTAAGTGGCCGTCACTGAGGTTGAATTAAGTTTGTTCGTTCAAATTGCATACTTCATTTATGAATCTATGCACACAAATTCACGAATGCATTTTCACAAACACTTGTAGTTCACTATCTTACATTACAAAATTTACTGATTTTTTTAAGCCTGGTGGGTATGCGACAAAAAAATTGAGATCTATTGTTTTTTGACAGCTTTATGACCATTTGATCAGGTGGAATCTTTCACGCCCAGGTGATCGTCCGGTGGGGCAAATACTTGATGATTATTTTTCCAAATACAACAATCACATGCCAAATCATCACCGAGGTAGCAAATTTCATCCCTCAATTGAGGTGCAATCATTGCTTCATTCAATGATTACATTTTCTCCAACATTCTATATATATCTTCAATTCTCCATTCTAAGTAAATCTGCACCATTTATTTCTATCCTTCTTTCCTTCTTTCTAATATTTAATATCACACAGCATTTAATTAAGGGCTGTTGATGTCAACTGCAACAAGTTGTTTTCTACTAATGACATCCAATTCCACAGCCAATCACACTTTTTCAACACCCATTTTTTGTTCACTATGGAAGTCTGCTGGAATTGAAAACAAGGTAAAATCATGCTCCATTTTTTATTTCTTACACATAAAGGTTATCCTAATAACAAGCAATTGCCTAGCTCATCCCTACTCTCTATTATTTTAATTAAAATAATACAACCACAGCAATGTGCTCAGGGAGTAGTTACATTTAAATAGCTACAACCTATTTACATTAGACTTTTGCACATCTTATCTGCACTATTTAAATAATTTCTTCCCACACAGACATATATCACACGTGCACTGCTTCTGTTATATCACACGTGCACTGCTTGTGTTATATCACACGTACTTCTTCCCACACAGACATCTTATCTGTTCTATCACAGCTGCCACTTATGCTTCTATATAATAAGATCCACCCATTCTCATTAACCTTCAACTTGCTTCTACACTTTCCAAAAGAGCATGCCAAATTCTCATCATTCTTTAGAAAAATTCTTCAAAGGGTAAACACTCCTGACATCTACAATTCAAAGCCTTGTAATAAAAAACAACTTCATATAGTCCTATATTACTTTGTACCCATTTTACAAATCCTTTAGTTCACTATAAAACCATTTCCTTTTCATTTATCTATTACACTTGGTTCCACATGCAAATGGAACTATTTTTCCTACTTGGAAATATTGAACATTAACTTAATTACTAATGTGGTTTTTTAGACATACGACAAACTTGACCTTCATATACTTACAATCTGCTTCTTCAGATACCAAAACATGGGTGAAGATTACAAACTCATACCTGCCATAACTCCTTGCACTACCAACTGGATAGCAAAAGTAGTTGTGGCATTATCCGGTTCAGCTGCACCAGCTATCAAGTGTGAAGAAAAGGGTCCAGCAACAGCATGAGTTGACATGATGACATGCTCTTTTTTGGGCTCATCTTTTTGTTGTTTTTTGTTGTCCTTGGCTGCAAATATTGTCCATCTTGTGTTTAGTTACATTAGTTTTCAAAAATGCTCAAAGTATTTTGTCCACACCACAAGCACTCTCATTACTTCCAGATGACAGAAGTTCCACTTGCACAATTCTCACAATATACTCTCCTCTTTTGTAATAGGACAACCACACTATGAAATCTAAGAACAATTTCTGTGTGTACATGAATCATGTTCGTCTACTTCTGTCATTTGAATCCCATTTTTTCCTAATTTATGCTGCTTCTCAGTTGTCAATGAGGACATGTATTGGACTAATTCTATGTTATTTTGATTTCAGCTGGTGTATGCACAAATTTTTTAGTTATGTATACTGCATTCAGTTAACATAATAACAACTAACAATTTAACGGCATCTACAAAACGTGCAACGCACGTGGCAAAACTAGTATATTATAAAGTAGTAGAATTTATCGTACACAATTTGGCCTAAAAGTTTCTTTAAACATGATATAAGTTTGAATCAAAATCTAACAAAACACACATCTTCCTCGAAGTTTCTTGCAATGACAAACTGTTAATCTACCAAAATATAGCAAAACAAACATGATACGTAATGCCCCGAATCAATAAAAATAATGTCCAACATTTGTCCGAAGATTCTTGTTCACGAATTCTGATACATCACCATTGTCCAAATAGAGGATTACTACAAAATAGAAACAAAAGACAAACTAAAATCAATAAATATATTATGCACCAATGAGGGTTAATAGAGAGAATAAGTGTGAGAATATAACTAATTCTTTATATTAAGGAATTCGATTACAACCATATAAAAACAAAAATATGATCGAAAAGTTGGGTAAAAACAATTTGTACAATTTTATTAATTCTCGAAGATGCTGTGTGCACTGCTCTAAGGGCAATAGTACTCCACTTTCTTCAATCTCCACATTCCTTCAAGAATTATCAATTCATGCCAAATACATCACTGGAATACTAAAACACTGTTTTATGCCCATATGGAACATATGCTCATATGGAAAACACTAAACAAACGTTTGAGAACATACTATATGCCAAATTATTGCCCATATGTTCTAAGGTCAAATGTTTGGGAACAGCACAAACTATAATGCTCATATGGAAAATTTATATCAACGAATAATCACTAAGAATGTGTTTGGTACCTCTAACATGACGGCCATAGAACAACTCTTTAATTTATATCAACGAATAATCACTAAGAAGGTGTTTGGTATAGAGTATATTATCTAGTATTCAAAATGCTTAACATACTTTTTCGAACTTAATAGTCTCCAATAACGTCTAATCCACTTTACCAAACATTCTATAAGTGTATTAACGGCACATAAACTTATCATAGTATTCCAATAGATATTTATTGAATCCCAAACTCAGAACCACATAAGAAGCTCACCATTTTCTTAGAATGAAACAACATACCTGAATGCTTGGGTTGACTCAGTTTTTATGCTAATCCTTTATACAACTGGTGAGATAAAGAACATTTTCCTGTTAACTCAGTACATTAGTGAAGCAAATTGATTGATATTAGAAAATGAGAATAGACATCCAGATTCCTCGTATCTGATTAGTTCAAAAGAGGATTTCATATCAACAAAGGAGTCATTTTCACTACCAAAATTCAAGAAAAAGTTCAATGTGCAATTGGCGATCATTTCAAAAGGGAAAAAGAAAACAGAAAAAAGATATAGAATTCAACAGAACCAAGATAAAACCCATTATTTCGAATAATTTTCATTTTCAATATTCTGTTCGGTTCATTGTATTTACTCGAATCAAAACAAGTACGAAACCTTTTACCTTCCATCATTGATCATTCCCTCCTAATGTTGAAAATCAAGTCATTAAAATATCTTCACTAGCAGTTGTTCATCCCTAAATATTTTGTGTTCCACTCAACATAAATAAATAAATAAACGCGCAAACATGCACGTAGAGACATGAAATTGACAGCAGAAGGCGTCATAAAATTTTGTACCTAGTAAAACTTTAAAAAATCAGTACCCAATAATGGCAGAATTTAATAAGAAAACAAGGGCAATAAAACAATCCATGTCCCAACGAATAATCTTCCAAGAAGCATACCACTGGAGTACTTGTTGTGGCACTGCATTTGTGCAGTCAGTCAGATAAGGCGAGAGTAACGAACAGGGATGACAAAAAAAGGTAATAAATCATACATGTCAAATTGTCAATATTTTCATGGCTTGTGGTTGACGTGGCTGTGTCTCTCGTGGAATTCACAACACTTTCCACCTCACAAGATGCACTAAATTTTCAAATTTGGGATGCTCAATTATTTATTAGAATGTGGATTTCTAAGACCGTCAGCCAGTAAAGCAAAAGAAAATAACAAATGAGAAATACGAAGAACTCAAGACAATCGCAACCATTCAACCACCAGTGACTCCAAATGAATCTCATAATAAAGGCACCAAAAAGCATAAAAGAAATATATATATATATATATATATATGGTCGACAACTTCTATCTTCTTCCTCAAGATTGTCATTTTGCAGAATATCTGGCTTTAGACTTTCCAGATTCCTTGTTGAAGCTTTCTTACCACGTTAGTCGACTTTTTGCTTGTGTTCTCTATCTTTGAGCCCCCTCTCATCTCAAGGGCCCATGTTTTGCCTCTTTGTTTTCTTACAATGTTGTCATCCAAACTTCCCGGTTGACATGATTTGCCAAGGTCACTAACTAATTTATATAAATATTTATATTGCATAGGACCAGTATGATACAAATCCACTGAGACTTCGAGTCCAAATTAGACATAATTGCATATTCTGTTTGTCATACACATGTACCTCTTTATTATCTGCTATGGGGTACACTGTTATGATTGCATGATTTTGAAAAAGATGAAAGACTTTCATAAGAACTGAAGATAAGTCCCAGGTTCAAACGAAATGGAAATCTCAAATTAAAATTCGTCATGTCTCAATTTGAGCAATTTACCCCGTGAAATTGAACGTTAATAAAGCCCTTCTATCCAAAAAGATATTTTAACTTTTTACTAACCACGAGTTCCAAATTCCAGTGATGGAGACTGATACACCAGAACGAAAACATGAATGATTAAAAATAAAGGGCTAAAACGTGAGTTAAGCATGACTTCATAATTTTCTCCCCTACAGTCCCTAACAGAAGCTGATGTAACCGATGTACATATTGTTCTTAAAAGAACAAAACCAACGGAGAAGTGAACATGAAACATAGCGCACACAGAAGTAGGCAGGCACACTCCCTCGAGTAGTAATTTACAAGTTACAACCAAAACTCAAGTCTTTATTGTGGAATTATAATTGGACACATAAATCACTATAATGCACTTGTGGTCGAAATTACACAAACAGGCGAAAATAAAGAATTTTGACCTTCACGTCATCAGTAAAAGCAGCGGCAGCTAGCAATAAATCGCCCATCTGGACATATGGTGGCCATTGGGTTTTGAGCTGATTTGTATCTACATTACCCAATATCTTTCCAGTACGTTTTTCCATGCCAAAGTATAATGTCAGTACCTGAAGAGTAACAGAAAATTCAAGAGAAAAGAAAAGTTATTGTGTTTGAAATACATTCTTTTCTTTTCCTTTGAACAAAAGAAGGATGTGAAGAACTGAGTTAGTTCTTCCGTCCTTCAATTGACACATTTTGATACCTTCAACCACAATATAAGTGAATACGAATTAATCAAGTAATAAAGGAAAATACCAAAACCACACTAAACATCGCCACATAGCAACCAATACTGACTTAACATAATGATTTTTTCCAGTACCTTTTAATTGGTTATTGTGTGCACAGTAAAAGGACATTCAAAGGATGGGAATCTACCATGCACCCAAAAACTTAACTAGGTTTGTTAGAAATAATTTCCATGCAGCTAATTAACTAAAACATATGTTAATACATTGCGGACATCAATAGAACTGAAAGATGTTGATTCCAGCCATATATCTACAATCAACAAATCCAAAGGTTTTAGATAGAGAAAACGTAGTAAAAGATAAAGTAGACAACAGAAAAACAGGTAAAATTAATGAATCGTTGGATTGGTGAATCTACAAAAACAAAGGCACTTACAGTCATTACGTCCGTATGATATGATTGGTGCTGATTACTTACTTAATTTTGTTCATCTGGCAAAATAAAAATTCACAGGATCAAAAAGAAGAAAGAAAATTAAGAAAATACTAAACCATAATAGGTTACTATATATATATTGACCATGACGTAAACACTCTACTCAATCAATTGCCTTCCTATGAAACCACAAATTCATAATTGAGCATAACCAAAACTTCTTAATTTCTCTTTGAAAAAATGAAAGTAACCAACAAGATTGGAATTCTATAAGAAATCCTCAAATTAATTGATACAAGTAACAAGAGGAAAAACTCATAAAATACCTTCAGAACTTGAAGCAATAATTGTGCTTCCATCAGCGCTTCCATAAGTTGCCTTAGTTCCCACCAAAGTGAGAACGGCCCCTCTTAGCGTGAACTTTATGACGTTCCCATTTAATATCGGGGAGAGGAAGCTTGGTCTGCTGCATTTGTTCATCAGTTGTATTGGGTTGGGTTTTAGATTAAATGGGCTAAAATAAAAACAAATGTTTAAAAGGGCTAAAATAAAAGTATAGACATGGCATCTATTATTATTAACACAACGGACTATACTTATTGCTAAAAGTAAATGTTTTACCAACGCGCGATGAACGTTGCTAAAGAGGCTATTGTTTACAACAGACAATGAACGTTGCGAATGACGCTAAACGTATATATTTTAACAACATGCGCGAACGTTGTCAAATACACTATTTTTTTACAATGGTCACTGTCCTTTGTTAAAGAACGAAATATAAAAAAAAAAATTGCAACAGACTATGAACATTGCAAAAAGATAGTGAACGTTGCTAAAAATGCTATTATTTGCAACAGACAATGAACGTTGCGAAATGTGCTAAAAGTATATATCTTAGCAACATGCGCGAACGTTGTCAAATACACTATATTTTTTACAACGGTTACTGTTTGTTGTTAAAGGATGGAATATAAAAAAAAATTGCAACAGACTATGAACGTTGAAAAAAGATACATTGGCAACATTCATTTAAATGCTGTTGCCAAATCTCAATTGAGTTAAGCAATGACAACATACATTTAGTGTCTGTTGCGGTAAATCCTTTTAACAACATACAATTAATGAATGTTGTTGTTTAGACGTTGTTAAAGGCTATTTTTCATGTAGTGTCCCCTAGCTCTTCTCCAGCCCCTTCCTCCATACAATCAATCACATGATGTTTGATCACCCCACAATGGTAGCAAAACTCTTGTAATCTTTTTTTAGAGAGCTATTTTTAGTGCTTGTTTGGTTTCACTAAAAAATTAGACAAAATTCTTAGTCAAATTAAACAATTATTTTCAACCACAAATTTTATGAGACCTACAAGTTTAATGAATTTTTTAACCATATATTTCATCAACTTTTATCAAAATCTACTAAAAAATTGATTTTTAGCACCATAAAGGCACCTAATTTTAAAATATTTTTCACATTTACGTAACTGACTTGTTCTTTGATAAAATTATCTTGTATTTCAATAAGTCGTTCTCTCTACTTATTACATATTCATTTAGAATCCATAGTAGTTTAGTTCTTGGCCATTAAGAATAGATTTTGATAAGTGCAATCCACGTGCCTATTACGTGCGACCTAAAAACTTTAAAGTGATTTGAAATATTTACAATGCTACTTAAGGTGGTTCAAATACAATACATAATACTATTTTATTGCAATTCTTGAGCTCTCTTTTTTTTAATAGAAAATTCCCAATAAATGAGAGAAAATGTGTCCAAACCCTTGCACCATGATGTTCTCACAACTCGAGAGAATATTTCCTATAAAAATTTATGAAGCATAAATTTTTATTTTCCATCTTCATTTATTGTAACTGCTGGAGTAGTTATTATTTCAATTTATCAAATATTTTATTCGGATTTATGTAGTGTCAATTTATACAAATACTTAATCAATAAAAAAGAAAATAATTGATTACCAAATTTTTACGTAGTTGAATCAAAAGATCTACATCCACGTTATACATCAAAGTAAATTGATGAGCGCAATTTTTGTATACACGTTACCTGCTTATTTTATTTTGTTAGCAATTTTTTATTGATAAAAGTACTAATTAATGACGTATTTGGATTAGGACAAATTGTGAAAGACTATAAAAATTTGGGGACCAAGATGGAAGTTTTTGAAAGTATGAGACCATGCTTAAAGTTTTGGAGCAAAATGGACTAAATCTGGAAGTAAAAATTGAAGTGGGACTAAATTGCAAAACTATTGAAACTTCAAGGACCAAGGGAACAAAATGAGAATTGAACACATTTTAGGAAAAAAAAAATTTGTTTGCTGTGGTCAATAGCGGTTTGCAAAATGTGGCAATTCTAATTTCTTTCTTTGCCGTAGTTGGGCCGCGTCAAGCGAACTGCGGTCTGTCTGGACTTTTTTTGTTCTATTTTCAGCTTTGAGTCGAGGCCTTTTATATCTTTTCATGTACACAAGTTTTAAGATTGATAAAACACTATATAAAGACAGAATTAGGTCGAATTGAGAGAGGACGGCGGCAAGAAACAAGAGAGAAAAATCATGTGGTGAAGAAGATTTCTTCTCTTTTAATCCATGACGGATTCTATCAAATCTTTTGTTTTTAATTGGGTAATTTCTACTTTTGGCCTCCAACCTTTCCAATTTGTAACAAATTTACCCTAACCCTTTTTTTAACACCAAGCATCCCAACCTTTCAATTTTTTACAAATCGCGTCCCTATTGACATATTTTGATGGTTTTACCCTCCACTTTAAATAAACTAAAATAGAAAAAACTTAAAAACAACAAAAAAATAAAAGAAAATTGCAAATAAAGTCCCATAACTTTTAAAAAATACAAAATAACTCCATCTTCTCCAAAACTCCACCCCACCCCACCCCACCCCACCCCACCCCACCCCACCCCACCAAAAGTGTAGAGACAATATGGAATAGTGAGTGATGAATTTTTACAGCAGCAGCAGTGGTACGAGCATTGATATCAAAAGTATTCTACAAATATTATGCCAACCAAATTTGTATGCCGATGAGCTAGAACTTAACCATTTGAGCAACGAAATTAGAAATCAAGTACCTCAATAAAAGAGAAGAAATCAGGAAAAAATCGCCAAAACATACCTGATATTTTTGAACCCTGCTTCTTTAAATTGGAATTTTTATCATCAACAACGTTCAAATGGGGTTCGCTTTTTTCTTCAGAAATGTCATTTTTCAAACACTTGGTCATCAGCTGGGCCTTTCTTATAGGCCAACCAAAAGGAGCTGAAATATTATGAGAGCTCGATCTGCTATCAATGCTCAAACCACTGCTGCTGTTTCTTGACTCAGTCATAGAGTCACTACTCGTTGACTCAGACCCTCTCTCTTCTTGCTCTTCACAGCTATAGCTTCCATTTAAACAACAAAATCACAAACCCGAAAGAAATTATTCCTATTTACGAAAAAATGGACTTAGCTGATTTTTTTCAATTTGTAAAATGGGTTTATCATAGGCCATCAAAAATTCATGTTCAAAGATCTATTTTTTACAAGTTCTTGAATGGTAAAATAAAAAATAAGACAAACAAATACACAAAAAAAATAAATTAAGGGTTTGATGTTGCTACAACATAAATGGTTTCCTGGCACGCTGATTTTATTCTCTGTAACTCTCTTGTTTCTCTCTGTGCGCGTATGGGGGTGGGGTGGGGTTTTGGAGGAGATGAAGTTATTTTGTATTTTTTAAAAGTTATGGGACTTTATTTACAATTTTCTTTTATTTTTTGTTGTTTTTAAGTTTTTTCTATTTTAGTTTATTTAAAGCAAAGGGTAAAACCGTCAAAATATGTCAATAGAGATGTAATTTGCAAAAAATTGAAAGGTTGGGAATGTCTGGTGCTAAAAAAAAAGTTATGAGTAGATTTGTTACAAATTGGAAAGGTTGGGGACCAAAAGTGCAAATTACCCATTTAATTTAATTATATTCTTTTTATTTTCTTGAGCCAAGGTAAACGATGAAACCTTGTTTGATGAAACCTTATTTTCTGCTTTACCAAAAGTGATTATCTTGTTATCCTTTTAATTCAGTTTTCTGGCTTTAACTTTCATAGTTCGTTCTTGTTGGATTAATTAAATAAAATCTCTTTCATCTTAAATATCATGTATTCTTGATAGTTAGAAATTAATTTAATTAATTCATGCTTGGTGCTTGAACTTAATTATTCTATTAATTTCATTTGATTTTCCGTTATCATGCTATCTATTAGGATGTGAAACTATTGATTTTTTGTTATATTGTTATTCATCTGTTATCACGTATTCTACATAGAATGCTTAGGATGCGAAACTATTGATTCCTTCTTTTCTTTTTAATTGAGTTTGATAAGGGAAACACTTAAGTAATTTAAGATCGAAGCAAAGGGGAGCCGATATTGGATTTTCTTCTTTTAGATTTAATTGATAAATATTTTAAGACGACAATAGATTGATTTTGAGTTGTCATTTTTTTTAGAATTAATCAATAATTGGATAATTGCTAAGTTAAACAATGGTGGATTCCGAAACTTTGGTACTTTAAACAACTTGAACCTTCAACTTAACTTTTTAGCATAGTTAATTACACTTTAAGTTAAATTCTTTCAACCAAACTCCTTTCGACCCAACTAGCCTAGAATAATAGTTAATTCAGATTAAATTAGACTTTTTCATTGCAATCCCTGTAGGATCGATCTTGTGCACTTGCGAGTTATTTAAAATATGACAACAAGTTTTTGGCACTATTGCTGGCCGGGACTACGTCGAAGAGTTAATCTAACCAAAAAGTGTAGCAAGGGGGCACGTTTAACCTCACCTAGTTCCTAACTAGGCGCATGAAGTACTTCGTGTTGTTCTCAATCGGCTATATTATCTATGCAAAACACTGTCGAACATGATGGGAGGTGGCCTTTTTCCACTTGCCTGTCAAACCTTCTCGAGGTTAATGCCTGGAGAGATACCCTGTCTCTTCGTCGATAGAGCTGCAAAATAAAATATGTTACAATTAATGAGAAATTCAACGATAACTTAGTGATAGTAAAAAATCTTAAAATAAAGAATGGTTAAACAAAAGTTCTTACTAGACTCGCACGAACTTTGCAGCCTGTGGGGTGGCAAATGAGGAGGATTGCTTGCACCATCACCTCCGTGAGACATGATTTTAGCCACAGTAGCAAAAGGAAAGCGGAGAAAAAAATATTAGTCAACAACAATCTTAGAACGCATCATGTCATGTAGGAGTTGTTTCGTTATACTTGAACGTCCACATAAATAATAAGAAAAACCAAGATGTAGGTAACTTCTAAAAAGAAAAACCAGAATAAAAAGTCGAGCCATTGTCATACTAAATCAACAATAGAAAAATAGCAAATTCAGTTAGTATTATCATAACACATAACTATATCATATGATTGAACTAACACAGAAGAAGAGGGAATCATAACTATAACTTAAGCAGCTGAATGGATGATGTGTAAATTACTTAACGAAATGAAATAAGTTTGTTGGGATTTTTGGTCCCAAACAAACTTTCATTAAATTTAGTCATGTTCTACAAAACATTTACAGTGCAAAAATTTAATATCCACATTACATTTTCAACTCAACATTTCTAAACATAAGATTTTATCATAAATGAAATGAATATAGAAATTCATAAATATACGTACTTAAACATAAAAAATTTCAATCATTCTTTACCTTAGCTGGCATAGAGTAGAAACACTAAAGCTTTAAAATACGAACTTCTTAAATTTAAACTTGTCAAAATAAAATAAAGACCAAGTAAATAAAGTTTTAACATTTTTACGAGTCTACTTAAAAGTAAAACTGTGCTCTGATACGAAGTTGTAACACCCCAGATTTTTTTAATCCTGGGATCACTTAAAAATTTGAAATATAACTTGAAAACTCTAAGCTAAATTTCCCGCAATCTTGAAGGTTTTACCATTCAAGCTAAAATTTATCTGTGGCAGAAAAATAGCACGTGCGCAAAGAAAAATTAAAAGGGACTTCTAAAACTTCAAAGTTTTAATGGCAACACTAGATGTCGCCAAATATTATTAGACTAACTAAAGTGCTCGAAAAATTATGATTTTTTTAAGTGCAAGTACTTGACACCTTATGATACAATATGTAGAAAATATAAACCTTATCCAAGTCGTTTGATATGAGAAAAAATGTGGCGAAAGTTGCGTAAAAATTTATATCGAGTACAACTGACGTTGCCCTGGAAAACGGTCATAGTAAATTCATACAATGTGGTTTTAAGGTGATTTGAAATCCTACTAACATATAACTTATAAATATATCAAATACCAATGATTTAACTAAAAAATTCACAATACACAAAGTTATGACATTTCGAAGTCTGGGGCAGAAAGCTAGAAATTTCAATACATCAACTTAAGTTTTAGTTTTGATTTGTAAAGGGAGAAATAAACATAAATTTGGGTTCACTCCAATTTTACAACATTAAACTTATTCAAACATTTTACCTTAATTTAATTAATAAAAGGCACTATTATATCGACGCCAAAATATAGAAGACATAAAACTAAATCTTTTACTTTACTATCGCTACTCTACACCGTCGCACTGCCGACAAGCATATCAATCTGAAGAGTAAATAATTTTGAGGCGTGAGCATTTAAAAAGAAACACTCGGTACAAATTATACTAACATATGAGAAAATGCGACATATCATACTTAAAATGTACTTAAGGACCAACATAATTTGGTAAGTGGCATCACTTAATTTCTTAAGTGATTACCTTACATCTCTAAGTGGTGGAAAAATGGGAGGTTAGTTGATCATGGAGAGGGACAATTTATGGCAACAAAAGGACATTTTTTCTTGGAGGCAAGGTGCGGTTTTTCTTGGCTGCAAGGTGGGCTGAAATAAATGTAGAAATATTTCTCAATTTTTAGATTAAATGGTTGGTTTAAAAATTAACCAAGAAATTAACTCAAGATAAATTTATTATCTAAAATTTTAACGAGAGTCAGTGATAAAATAATATTATCGTCTAATAAAATTTAAAGCACATGTGTGCAATATATAACGTGACTAACATATTTTGAATTGTACTAGGATGTTCGTAGCGACACCGACAATAAGAAAAATTATTTTCATGAAATTAGATGACGAAATTTTTTCGATTAATACATGAGTCGTCCCAACAGAATGTGACGGAAGGAACATAACAATGCGAAAAATGAAAAACTCGATGTATTATATAAATGGAAATTTAATGTGATGGAAGGAACATAACAATGCAAAAAATGAAAAACTCGATGTAGTATATAAATGGAAATTTAGTTCGATTAACAAAAATTGTTTAATAAAGTTAGTGTAGGGCTAGAAGTACAAATCTCCAAACCTTATTTCAGAGATGGGTACCTGGAGAAACATGGGCTCTGATGGTTGGAAGAAGAGATACGTTAGGTGTAGAATTAAAAGTGAGATTAGGTAGAGATTTTTCACCGAAGAACGAAGCTTTCCCTTGTTGCTTCAACACTCTGTTTAGGAATATAGGTCTCAGATGGTGTGGGAAATAAACCAGTTTTACGATCTTGAGCTCTGATTGTTCGGAAATAATATTAAAATTTTGCATGATTTATTTATTTTGTGTATTGACTAGAGTGTAATAATTTTGTTTGAAATAACTTAAACACATAGGTGCGTCGGAATTACCTTCGTAGCGTGCTTTACAAGATAATTCGTAGCTTTTATTTCTTATCAAACTTTCTTGGTCTTCTCCAGCGTTCTTCAAGAACTCAAGAATCGTAGAGATTCTATTCTTGTGTGTGGTCACAAGTATAATCGAAATTAATCATTAATTAGTCATTAACCAAAATTCATATATATACATGATTTCTCTCTTGCAAATTATCACATTTCCATAATTAGGTGACACACGCCGGCACACGCTTGATGTACGCCGAGTACGTATTTGGCACAGGCCATTGTCACGTGTCTAGTACATGTGGCACTATGTCCAATTAAACTCGTCTACAATTAACTCTTATATCCTTGTCGGGCCTAATCAAACTAAGCTCCAATAAAATAGTATTGACCCGGTCAACTCTTGTCCATCCAAGATAATTTATTAATCCCGTTCTATTCCACTAAAAAATAAAATTGCACTAAATTATTAAAGCTGTATAATCAATAATTATATCCTCTGACTCGTCGTTATTATGTACTACCCCCGTCTATCATTTAGAATATTCAGAACAAGGTTAAACTGACCAAATTACCCTTTTCCAAATATATGTTAATCCCCAAATCCTAGTTTCCTTATGATAGTTCCATGCCATCACATCACAATATAAATTCAACAATCGATGTCAAATTACTGAGCTCAAATTTAGCTGTACATCCACAAGAAAATCATTTGAGGCCATAATTGTGCCTATTAAATAGGCGACGGATTCTATATTGCAAAATATATATTCCTCATTATTTCACTTTAATTCCCAAGGCAACAATTTACTGTCCATTAATTTGAATTTGATCTCACTCATTGATACCTCAAAGTACTTCAAGTTAGTAATTGAAGTCCATTACTAGCTCATGATTAAGGTACTACGTATGATAGTCAACTCAAATGAAATTTATGTTGTCAATATCATAAATTAAATTTCACATGGTCTAATCCAATACATTCCAATTGCACTTTCAATTTTATTTCAAAAGTCAAAGATAGACTTTAATAAAATTGAGACGTCTTATCAAAATAAAGTCTCTATCATCTATATTTATCGATCGTAGACTATAAAATATTAGATTGAATTATAAATCGAATATTTCCGTACTTAATAACTTAAGGACTCAATTTATAACATCAAAATGATCTACGAACAAATGCTAGCTAAATATA
Source organism: Forsythia viridissima (assembly GCA_030279155.1). NCBI lineage: Eukaryota > Viridiplantae > Streptophyta > Magnoliopsida > Lamiales > Oleaceae > Forsythia > Forsythia viridissima. The sequence goes on along the minus strand of CM059036.1, from coordinate 27,897,461 downwards.
ATATAATCAAATAATATTTTATTTCAAAATATCATGAATACAAATAAATTTATTCGACGGGCAAATACTAACTAACACTAATGGTGGGAACTAAAATATTAATCTTGAGCATAAATACTTTGCAATTATTATTTTTTTCCTTCACGGGCTTCTAATAAAGTGGGATCCTAACTAGCGGCAGGTCTTCTATGTTTACTAGCAATGGGCTCCTTATAATCTAGTCAAAAGAAGATTGACGAAATGGAATTTTAGAAAGGATTGAATGATGGTTCCACACTATTTGAATAATGGGGCTCTCGATAAAGACGTGTTGAATATTTTCCTGTTTGTTGCAACATAGACACTTTGATGCACTACAAGAATTTTATATTCAGCCTACGTAATTTTAGAAGACAATTTTAAATTTGTAGTGGAGTTTACTTTTCCCCACAAAAATGATGTGTTGTAGGGTTATGATTTGATCCAAAATTTTAAAGAATGAGAGGACTTGTGCCCACGAACATGTTCATTTTTCTTGACAAAAAATTCGTCGGGTAAGATGTATCTTTGGTCGAACAAAAAAATTAATATGTTTGTAGGCTAATAATTAGTGGGAAAATTTCTCACTTTTTGTTGTTTTTAGTCCCTACAAATAGAGTATTTGAAGGTAAAAAATAAAATAAAAATTCATTTTTCCTTTTATGCAAAATGCAAAATTCTCTCCAAAAATATTAATTTCGGCCTAAAAATCCCCCCACCCTTACTTCTAACAAATTAACAGCCTCCCGCCTCTGTAGAAGTGTGAAGCCAGTGCCCAAACCTCGTTGTGTGACTCTCTGTGAAATGTGAAGCTTCATCGCCGTATTGCCCAGCCCAAAAATTTCTCCCATACCCCCATCTCTAGCTCTCTATAGAAGCCATTGCCCAAGCCCTTCTTGAAGAACACTGTAGAAGCGTTACGAGCACACAAGAGGAGAAAATTAGGGTTGAAATATACCTTCGTTTCATCTTGCCGTCTCTGAGCCATTTTCCTCCAATTTTTTAGAATCTTGAGCACTCACAGATACCTTGTTAATTAGTGGTGCTGACTAGCGATTGGTAGGGTACAATTTCACAAGATACTCCACTAGTAACAGTGGGAGAAATATCTTGGTTAGAACTGGAGTGCCCCTGTTTTCTAGTGCTTCGTCGGAGGCTTCTCACCGTCGAGAGCTCTTTGGCTTCTCCTGTTTCAGTGTGATATAGTGACAGTGGCGTCACTGGATGAGCCACTTCTGTTCTTCTTTGCATTAAGCATTTTAGTTCTTGCCATATTTGTACCTATAAAAAACTTATACCAAGATTTGCAAGATCTAGTGAAAGAGGGGAATTTGAACTTTGAAAATGGAAGCAATGGTAAATGTAAGAAGAAAAACCTTGAGTGTGCAGTTAAATAGGAAGAAGTTGAAAATTTGCACAAGGAGGTAACCGTTAATTTCAGACGTCTAGAAGGCAGTTACGGAAAAAAAAATGTTGGACAGTTGAGGACATAAAAACTTTCCTTAACCAGATTTTTCAAAATTTGAAAATCAACAGTTTATGTTTAATTTTCCCTTTTATTTATTTATTTATATCATTTATGGACAAAGTTCACAATTCATAAATAATATAATTAGACCAAACATATCAAAACAAATAAGATTCTTCCAATTTGATGTATGCACATTTTTAGATTCAATTAATTTGTCAGATTATGGTGTGAGTGTGTGATGGGACACTCTAGACCAGTAAATCATAACCCGTACTATAAACCAAATTGAAACTTGTCTAGTGACCAAGTACTATCTGACCATGATTTACTAGAAAGTTTAATAGTAGAACATATGTTTGGTTAATCCAAGTTCATCACAATATTCATAGACCAATCATAAAATTATTTCATATGCTATTTGCAAGAACCTCCCCATTTTTTTAAAAAAAGTAATAAAATTAAATGCAAAACAAATACAAGCACACATGATTAATTAACACAAAATAATCAAACAAAAACAATGCTACTTCTACTAAGTAGACATAAGGCTTTTTAATGTGTAACGCCCCGAATTTTCTCAACCCGGATGGTCACTGACATAAATCTCTAAAGTATATATGACGACTCCAAATAATATTTCCCATGCCCTTGAAGGGTTTTTAAAAATGAAATTGTTGCGGAAAAATAACAAGCATGCAAGGGAAAAGGAATTTTCTTCAAAATTTCATAGTTTTGTCTATACCGTGATAGGTGTCGCCACAATTTATTAGACCATTCAAACGAACTCCAAAAATTACGAAATTGAAACTGTAGATACTTGGGACTGCATATTACAATATGTAAAAATTTCAAACTTTAGCTACGTCATTTGGTAGGTGAAAAAGATAGCTGAAGATGCTTGAAAAACTGTCCCGTTCAAACGTCCATAATGAATTCATCCGATGGAATTTTTAAGTGATTTTCAATTTTTGTTATTAGAACACATATAGGGATTTACATAGTAATTGAATTCACTCAAAAACTTCAACTGTAGCAAAAGTTATGATTTTTCAAAATAGGGACAATAAGCTGGAAATTTCAGAAACATGAAACTATGCATTTTAACTTGAACTTTTAACGGAAAAGGAACCGACATCTCATTTTTCATAAATGTTACATAATTAAATATTAAATCAAATACTTAAAAATATTGTATTTACATCATAATTTACTCGATCACCTCGACGTCAAAACTTAAACTAAAAAGGGAATTCCATGACAAGCTCGCTAGCCTACGCCACCGCATCAATGCCAACCAATTCAATCTGAAAATTTATTTATTGTGGGGTGAGTATTTCATAAGAAACACTCAGTAGCCATACATACTAACATATGGGAAAAATTATACGTAAACATAAATGCTCATGCCATCATTTTTAAAGGTACATAGAAACACATAAATTGGTAGCTGGCACCACATAACGTCATACATGATTACCTTCAATCACTACATATTAAAGTGATTACCTTCAATCACTATCATAACGTTCCTTGATCATAAATTTTCATGGAATTTATATCACATCATAATTTTCCAAACGTCATTTAAAAATCATAGTAAAAGTAGTAAGTAAAACTACCTCGAAAACGAGTTTTTGGTTGAAGTTTTGATGGACCAAAATTCGTTTTTGTAGCTTCCAAAATCAAGACCCGAACACTATATATATAGATGTATATATATAAGGAACTTTAGTGAATTAAAAAGCAAGGTTTAGGCCCTTTTTCTGCTGGCCAAAATCTGGAACGAAAGTAATGAAAAATGCTCACTGCTGGACTGAAAATCTGAAGGTAAAGGATGGATAAATTCTAGAGTATTTTTGGTGATTGAGATTAAGGTTTCAAGGTTCCTAGCTGCACGAAATTGAAGGGTAAATAAAGGATCTTTTGCTGGAGAAAAAGGGAAGGAAAAATGAGGGAAAAAGGCTGGTCAAAACTTACTGCAATCTGGAGTTGGGGGACGTTTTTTTTTTCTTCCTGGGAGGTGTTAACTGAAATCTGGGCTGATATTAGGAGGGAAAATGAATGTATTCTTAATGGAAATAAACAGAAAATACATCTGCTTAATTATATATGGAGGCCGAAATTTTAAAGAGGAAGAAAGGGAAGTTTGTGCTTCAGTTGAATGCTGATTTTGGAGGGGGAAATATACACACTGCAGGGGCGTTTTTTGGGGGGAAAATGGGGGGAAAACCGTGACTTAAGGGGCTGAAATCTGGAGAGAAAAGGGTGATAAAACTAGAGTTTGGGAAGGCCAAAAAAATGAAAGAAGAAAGGCTTAAGAGAGGGGGCCGAAATACAGGTTTGCTGGGCAGTTTTGGGACATTTTCCAGCAGTTTTCATAGAGCACTTTAGCTGTAAATTAGGTGGGTTAAAAGGTGGTGAACATGGGTAGAAGGGGGGGCGGTTTTTGTATGATTCATGGGGCTAATTTAGCTGATAAAAAAGTAGTTTAAAATGTGGTGAATAAGTGCTGAAAATGGGATGAACATGGCTGAAAAGTGGGAGAGAACATGGGCAGTTTCAGCTTGGGTTTTAGGGGCTGTTTGGGAGTTAAAAAATTGTAGAATTTAAGGTGTTGTTTGGGTGGGCCTTTTGGTTAAATTTTGGAGTTGAAAATAGGTCGGGTTTTGACTGAGAATCGAAAATAAATGGCCGAGATTTTTAGATAGAACCGGGGAACGTAATTTAAAATTTTAGACTAGCTATAAATTATTTCATTCAACTTGAAATTAACAACTTACCAAAAGAAAATAGAATAAAGTTCGTTTTCAAATAATTTCAATAGACGTCGACTAAAATTTTGAAGCGAACATGCACAAAATTTTAACATAACTAAAATTTTTAGAATAAATCATGGGGTACGAAGCGACGCCGAAAGTAAGAAATTTTTTATTTACTTGAAATTGAAATGCGAAAAATTTGGGTTGTTACATAATGTATCAAGAAAATTCCCACTGCTTAGTTTGAATATGTTCCAAAGTTATTAATTTTCATGTAAAATATCAATGTGTTTGGTCCTAGAGTGCTCAACATAATTTGTAGAAATGTTAATAGCACTTGTTTTATCACAAAACATAGTAACAGAATCGTGGTCATTACCAGTCACTGAGCACTTTCTCCATCCAGAGTTGCTGAGTGCAGCAACTACTAGGAACAATATACTCAGCTTCTACAGTAGATAATGAGGTAGAGTTTTGTTTCTTACTTAACCATACACTGAGATTGTTACCGATATAGAAACATCGTCCAATTGTGCTTTTTCTATCGTCGATGTTTCCTACCCTGTCAGCATCAACGAATCTTGTAAGATGAGAGTTAGTATCATTAGTATACTATAAATAAAAATTAGAAGTACATTTTAACATATCGAACAATTCGCTTTACAGCCGTAAGATGAGATTCTTTTGGTTTTAACTCCCACACTCTATGCTATGTCAGGATGGCTTGTAGTTAGATATACTGCCTACTATTCTCCGGTACAAATTGGAGTTGACTTCCTTGCCGGGTCATCTTTGAAGATCTTCAAAGACGTGGCCATTAGAGTCCTAATTGTCTTGTCTTTTCCAGGCCAAACTTATTTACTAGATTTTTTGCATACTTGTCATTCGAGATAAAAATCCCTGAGGTAACTTGTTTGACTAGCAAATCTAAAAAGAAATTTATAGTTTACCAACTATACTCATCTCAAATTCATTTTGCATAAGTACAACCAACTCCTTGGTGATTTTATCTTTGATGTAGAACCAAACACAATATCATCAAAATACATTTGTGCATTTGAGATGTTTGATGAACAAGGTTTTGTCAGCTCCCTATCTCTTATATCCTATTTCCAACAAGAACATTGCCAGATGTTCATACCAAGCACGTGGAGCTTGATTTAGTCTGTATAAGGCATTTTTAAGTCTGAACACATGGTCAAGAAAATAAGAATCAACAAATCCCTTAGCTGCTCAACATAGGTTTTTTGATTCAGAAACCCATTCAAAAAAGCACTTTTGACGTCTATTTGGTAGAGTTTGAACCTCATTTGACATGCTAAAAAAATAGTAGGAGTCTAATGGATTCAAGTCTAGCTACAGGTGTAAATGTATCATCAAAATCCACTCCTTTTACTTGAGTGTATCCTTGTGAAACCAAACGTGACTTGTTCCTATCTATGTAGCCATGTTCAATAGATTTAGTTGAGAATCCACCTTTTCCTGATCACATTCGTATCCTTGGGCCGTGGTACAAGTTCTCACACTTTATTTCTTTCAAATTGAGCTAACTCTTCCCGCATTGCAAGAACTTAGGTTTAATCTTCAATTGCTTCATTTGTATTTTTGGGTTGAATATGTCAAGGGGTTGCGTTTTAGTTTCCTGTTCCTCACTTGTATTGGGAAGGTCAAAACCTCTAGGAGCTGGGGCAAAAAAAAGAGAACCAGATTCTGGCAATTTCATTCTGTCTGTCACTGTCTAAACTAGACATATGATCGTCTTAAGTGTTTTGACTTCCACCAACCCATTCTTTCATCAATGTCATCAATTTTTATGTTAATAGACTCAATGATAGTTTGAGTCTGGATGTTGTGAATGCTATGAGCTCGATTGTTTTCTGAATAGCCAATAAATACTTTTTTTGTTACTTTTTGAATCGAATTTACACAAATGTTCCCAATCTTTCAACATGTAGAACTTGTTATCAAAAGTATGGAAATACTTGAGATTCATTTTTTTTCCTTTCCAGATCTCATAGAGAGTTTGTGTGGTACATGTTCTTAATGAAACTCTATTCAAAATATAACATGTAGTACTAATAGCTTGAGTCTACAATTTAATACAAAGTTTCTTGCTATTTAACATTACTCTAGCAATCTCTTGTAAAGACCTATTTTTTTGTTTCTACAATTCCATTTTGTTCAAGGTTTTAGGAGTAGAGAATTCATCAAATATGACATGTTCTTCACATATTGTACAAAAACTGACATTTTCAAACTCCTTTCCAATATCTCTCCTAATCTCCATTAGTTTTATCCCCTCAAAGTATCTCTTAGTTGTTAATTTTTGTAGAAAAATTCATGTCTTTCAAATACATCAGACTTTTCTCTCAGGAAATTCACCCAAGTATATCTACAAAGTCATCCCTGCATACATTTTGAGATGTAGCATCAAACTGACCTTGTTTGTGTGTAGTTTTAGTTTGCTTACCCTTTTGGCAAGAAGCACACACTCGTTCATGCTTATCAGTGAGCCTAGGTACTCCTCGTACTGTATTCAATTTTGTCAATCTCAACAAATCACCATAGTTCAAATGTCCCAACCGATTGTGCCACAACTCGATACAACCAGTCTCTGAAACATGACAAATAATTTTGGTGTCAAGTAGAAAATATTTATTACTAGACCTAGTATCATGTAAGATACAATTACCATCATATTTCAAGACATTGCATGAATATTTTGAGAACATAACTAAAAGGTTATCATAACATAATTGGCCTACACCGATCAAATTAGCTTTCAAATCTACAACAAACAATACTTTTTTTCAATGAGACAATCCATCAACTAAGATAGTACCAACACCTTCAATTTTATCTCGTGTCTTGTCACCAAAAGTGATCAATTCACCTGTATGACTCTTGTAATTAGTCACAAAAGAGCGATTTCAAGTCATGTGTCTAGAACATCCACTATCAAAATACCATGAGTTGGGAGCAAGTGTTCTAAAGGTAATATCAACCATATAACAATTTAAATCAATTTTTCTGACCCAAACTTGCCTCACTTTAGTGTTATTACGGTGTTTTATTTGTCTACCAATCAAGTTTTTATTAGAAAAATAATGAAAGAAGTTATGTACAAACTTACCACATATGCTACATTTAACAAAGTATTGAGATTTACCTCTCTGTATCGAGGCTTGATAACTTGGTTGTTTGACTGATCAAAGAATCTGATATGGAGTCTTGACGTTGGTCAGAACATGCATAGGCAAGTCATACTCAACTCTGACTACAGCGTGTGGAGTTCTATCTGGGAACACAACATTTTGACTACCAATGCAAGTTTCTTAGACAAATTTAATCTGGTACGAGGCCTTTTCTCTACCTTTTCCATCATTTCCCAAATCTTCTTTGACGTTTAAAGTTCTTTCTTAGCTTAGCATTTCACTTAGACGAGAGGCTCCAATTTAATCTGGTATGGTGTTTTATTTGTCTACCAATCAAGTTCTTCTTGAAATTATAATTTTAGACCTAATCTAAAACTTTATCAACAATTTACAAAACGTAAAACTTAGTTAACAAGAACAATAAAAGTTTCCTGTTTTAGATCTTCTTTAAGTAGTCAAGGAATGTAGTCAAGTTCTTTGGTCTTCATCCTGGTCCATTCCACGAGTGTACCCAGATTGACTCCACAAATTGGATAAGCACCTAGTCCTTCTTGTCGTCGAAATTCCGTTCTCTCTCTTACTGCCGAAATGCCGTTTTCCATACTCAGTAAATTACACCAATCTTTTTTTTTCCCAGATGCAGTCATCCCACAATTCCCTAATCCATTCAAACTCCCCCAAACAAATGAAAAGGGAAAAAATGAAGTCCAGTGACTCAAAAACAAGATAGTACAACACAAATGGAGAAAAAACCAACAGATGACACTACAAGAAAGGATATCTATATTAGTCATCACTAAAGATCATTTGTCGTCTTTTTATATGTATAGCGACGAAAATGTCGTCGCTGTAGGTTTACTCAATTGATTGGTGCTTCTAGGTAATTAGCGACGACATAAATACATTTGAATCTATACCGACGACATTGTCGCCGTTACATTGTTGTGCTCAATTTCTCGGAATTATTCTGAGAAATTGTGACGACAAAGTCGTCACAAAAATCGTCGCTATTAGTGTAAATAGTAGCGACGGAATTATCATCGCTATTACCTTTAGGTATCCTAATTATTAGCGATGACATAGTCGCATCAATATATAGAAGATATATAGAGACGACAATGTCGTCGCTAATATACAAGATTTTTTTTACTGTAGTGACGACTATGTCACTACTATAAATATTCTAACTTTTTTTTAATAAAAAAAATTAAAAAAATAAAAACAATTCTATTGTACATAAAATCTACAGATCTCCCGAACACCTGTCGTCGTTCTCGTTCTCATCCTCATCATCCTCTGGCACAACTTCTAGTAATTGTCTGTTACAGATTCATCGTAAGACGTGCAATTGTCATCTTCATTCGGCGCAGCATGGCAAACTGAGGATCCTCATCCAGGGGGTCTCCAGAGAACTGATTAGATGTTCTTCGTGGGGCGTTCGATGCAACGATCGAATCTAGAGAGAGAGGTGCCCTTCGGAACCAGTCCAACCCCACGAACGTGTCCTCGTCGTTCTCCGAGAACTTCCTTTCCAGTAGCACGCTCATCAACCGATGCGCCACTAGAGGCGACCTGAGTCTATTGAGTCTCTCTCACCTCAACAAGTTTATCTTGTTTAATGAGAAAAAACAAATAATAAATAATAATCTAATGTCAAATAAAATTAACAACATTAAAAAATAGAAATTTGTCCTCATGCAGTCACCAGCGACCCCAATTGCCATCCCGAAATGTGTGGAAAGTCCGGAACGACTCAATAATGCCCGACCACTATTGGCTCTCGGGGTCCTGCTACAACAATTGCATGTGTGAAATTTAGTTAAAAACATGCAAATGTAATGCATTGAAGATTTGTAAAATGATATTGAAAAATTTACTTGTACTTAATCGTAACACGTGACAGAAAAGCTCTTCGACCCCTACACGCTCGGGTATTTAGCCTTATCTCTATTGGCCTTATTCTTTGTCGACCGTTCCTGAAGACATAAAAAATAGAAAATTACGTAACACTTTATAATTATAAAAATATTAACAAAAAAAATAACGTAAAAAGTAAATATGTACCATGAAAGCAGGACTTGTGAAGAAGTCAATGCACTTCTGCCACTCCTCGGCCGACAGCTCGCCATATGGATGGCTCAGCCCTTGCTCTTTCAAGTAATTATGCGCCTTAAGTTTGTAATCGCGATTGCGATCGGCCACTAGGCGATCTACCGCAGCACAGACCACCCCGTATTCGTCGAGCGACAAATCGCCCTGAGAATCAAAGTAGCTCTGCAACATTGGAAAAATATTCGTTAATATATATTACATGGAACAATATATTTAGAGAATGAGCTACTGTAAAAACTATTGTAAGACATTACCTCGATGATGCTACGTAACTGTGCCCGCTGCGACTCTGGAACCCCTGTCCATGAAGGGTAGTAAGATGGCACGGTGAACCTGACTTGGTTCCCAACCAAATACATGAAATACTTCGCGTTATTCTTGATTGGCTACATTGTACATTTTACATTGTCGAACGCGATGGAAGTGGCCTCTTCCCGTTCGCCGGCCAAACCTTCTCAAGGTTAATGCCTCGAGAGATACCCCATCGCTTAGACGGTGGAGCTGAAAAAGAACAAATACGATATGTTTAATACGAAATTCAACGATAATGAAGTCACAGTAAAAAAGCGCAAAATAAAAAATATTGAAACAAAATTATTACCAAACTCACAGGACGAATCGAGCCGGTGGGGTGGCTGAGATGGAGGATCACCTGCACCATCACTTCCGTGCGACATAACGTCAACCATACTAGCGACGAACAAAAGAGAACATCAATTAGTGCGTAAATGGTGCCTAAACTTTGTTTTTTTTGTACATCAATCCCTAAATTATGTGTTTTTGTGCAAATGATCCATAATCTTTCTTTTTGGTACGAAAGTGGTCCCCAATTTTTTTTTTTTGCATAGCAGTCCCTAAATGATGTGTTTTATGCAAATGATCCCTAATCTTTCTTTTTAGTGCTGAAATGATCCCTAATATTTTTTTTTCACATCAGTCCCTAATTGTGTTTTTGAGCAAAACGTCCCTAATCTTTGTTTTTAGTGCTTTAATGGTCCCTATACTTTCTTTTGCACAAACGTCCCTAATCTTTGTTTTTAGTGCTTTAATGGTCCCTATACTTTCTTTTGCACATCAGTCCCTAAATTATGTGTTGTTGTGCAAATGTTCCCTAATCTTTGTTTTTAGTGCGTAAATGGTCCTTAAACTTTTTTGTTTTCACAACACTCCCTAAATTATGTGTTGTTTTGCAAATAGTTCCTAATCATTGTTTAGTGCTGTAATGGTCTCTAATTTTTTTTGCACATTAGTCCTTAAATTTTTGTTCTTGTTCAAATGGTCCCTAATCTTTATTTTTATTGCTGAAATGGTCCCTAAACTTTTTTTGCACATCAGTCCCTAAATATTGTATTTTTCTATAAATAGTCCATAATCTTTATTTTTAGTGCTGAAATGGTCCCTATACTTTGTTTAGTTTCACATCAGTCCCTAAAGTATGTATTTTTGTGCAAATGGTCCCCAAACTTTGATTTTAGTGCTGAAATGGTACCTAAACTTTTTTACGCACATCGGTCCCTAAATTATTTGTTTGTTGCAAATAATTTCTAATCTTTATTTTTAGTGCTGAAATGGTCCCTAAACTTTGTTTAGTTTCACATCAGTTCCTAAAGTATGTATTTTAGTGCAAATGGTCCCCAATATGTGTTTTAAGTTCGTAAATGGTCCCTAATGTTTGTGTTGCACATCAGTCCCTAATGTTTGTATTTTTGAGCAATTGGCCCCTAATCATGACTATAAGAACAAGAATACTACATCACATCAACAACAAGATCTAATCATTGAAACCAACCGAACATATCAAAAAACAGAACAACAATTGAAAAACATAATTGCAAAAATTGAAAAAACAGAACATAGATTCAAAAAACAAAACAAAAATAGCCGAAAAAATAGAACAAATTGTTGGGCTCCAAGTTCAGGGGCTATTTCACATTAATCTTTAACAGCATGGACCAAATCAAAAAATTATGAAAATCGAGGAACTAAATTTAGGAACCACTATGCATCTCACATATAATTCAGGGGTAGATTCAGAATACCCAAATGTAAGAGCTAATTTGAACAATTCAGAAAGTTCAGATACCATTTTTCACCAAACAGAAACAAAATCAACTCATACTAACATAAACCAAAAATTGAAAAACAGCATCTATGTCCCAAAATCAAACACAAACTATCAAGACTCAAGATTCAAATAAACTTAAATAAAGAAAAAAAAATAGGGAAGGCGGCAGACTGTCCAAGATTAAAAAGAACTTCAAAAAACATACTTGATTGTGGCAATTGGACGGCAAGAGTTGGACGGGCTGCGGAATGGAGAGAATGACCAGCCAAGAGGAAAAAAATAGGGAAGAAAAGGGTTTATGCGTGTTATAAAAAGTAGACAATGTTGTTGCTATACGTGTAGCGACGACATTTTAATTTTAATTTTTTGGTGCACACGCTGAAAACGTTGCCGCCAAAATTTTTAATATTTAGCAAAGACTTGTTGTCGCTATATGTGTCATCGCTGTAAGAATAAACATTGGTTGTTTGCAGTTAGGTCCCCCATCTATAAAAAATATCAATTTTGGTCCTTATATTTCTTCTTTTATTTCAATTTCAACCACTTATTTTTGTAATGTTAGTCCTTCAAATTTTACGAGGTTACAAGTAGGTCCCCAATTCGAATTGTAATCCTTGTTCGCCTATTTTTGGTGACGAACAGCAACATTCAATCTGATTCCATAACAACACCAACGAAATTTTAATAAATTTATTGAATAAATTTTAGTGACGAACAATAACATTCAATCTGAATCACTATCATGCTATGATTGATTCTCATCATCGTCACTGTCGTCCTCATTGCTTTCAGTGCATGTTTCTTCATCCTCGTATTCTTCATATGTGTCATCTTCCACATCCTTGTCGTTAATGAATGAAGTATCTCCTGCAGTGTTAGACGACGCTCCCCTGATAAACAGTGCTCCTATCTCATCAGCTTCACCAACATCTCGATGCAAGGATATGTGCTCTAAGTTGCCAAGATCAACGATCAAAGAAAAATGAGAAGAGTTGGTATTGTGGAGCAGGTTATCTCTGTGATGTTAGATCCCATCATATCCCACGTGAACACTTGTTGTGCTTGGCTAGCAAGTATGAACTAATCATCATTGAACGCCTCTGTACTGATGTCAATATTGGTAACGTTATTCTAAGTTACCCTCCGTCTCCCATCATACCTAAACCATTTGTATCAAAACATAAAAACTAAAAGTTCCGGTCTGAACTGTAGCTCCGTTATCTTTTGCAGCTACTCGTAGTAAATCTTATCCCCAGTCCCTAGGACAGACACACCACTGTTCTATGTTTTTCTTCGAATATCATGATTATATGTAAGGAAGAGAACTCCTTTTACAACACAGCTATGTATGACATAACCTATTGGTAACATCCACTGGCCAACGAAAACAACTCATGCAAAACTTGATGGGCATGGCTTTGGTACAGTGCATATACCTGGATGAAGTAGAAGTTGGTTTTAGTCAATATTACAGAAAAGAAAAATGTGGACATATTTGAAATGTATTTGGTCGTTGTTCATTTATCTTCCTGTAAAACTAACCGTGAAAGTATCTTCTATGCACCTGGTCGATGTTTGGGCAGCCATTATGCAATAGCTCCTGCCTATGTTCCCTTTACAAGGCATATAAGATCAACTAATTAGTTCGTTCAAAGTGACAAAGCTTATTCAAGATAATTGAATAATATTTAAGAACGAAGTCTTACTGCAAGAATGTCTCAATTTCAGTACAGTTGTTGAGGATGTAAAACATCGTTTGACTTCGAACATTTGTAGGAAGCGTCGTTGGTGTCTTTTTTCCAATTGGGTGACATTGTAACTGAAAAATAGAAAGTTGTCTTCATGTCTGTCCCGGTTGGTTGAATCTTGTTTCTATGTCCTCGAAATACCTCGAACAAAAAGTCAATGTCTCGTCAACAACATACCGTTAAGCTATTGAACCCTTGGGCCGAGCTCGATTTTTGAGGTAGTCCTTCAGTTTCTTCATGTATCGCTCAAACGGATACATCCATCTCTTGTGCACGGACCTCTAAGGATTGTCTCTTCTCGCAAATGCATTACGAGGTGAATCATGATGTCGAACAAGGTTGGCGAAAAGATTCGTTCCAACTTGCAGAGGATGAGTATCAAGTGATCGTGAGCAGCCATCATGTTGCTAACTTTTAGTGTTCTTGCACAAAGCTCCTTGATGTCACTACAACAAAATTTCTATTTCGCGACAATATATTTTACGACATACATAAATTTGTTGCAATAAGTAATTTAGCGCGACACGTATTTATAGTCTGTCGCAAAAATTGTGGTGGAAAAATAAGTATAAAAAAAATATAAGGCGACATAAAAAGTTGTCGTGAAATGTCAAAATGTGCGACAAGTTATAAAGATTGTCGCCAAAAACATGACGGGAAGTATGGCGCCAAAATATTCTTTGGTGGGAAACTTATGGCGACAAATTTTTATTTCTTGCAATAAATTTTTTTGTGATGCAATAGATCTACTTTTAGCGACAATGAATATTTGTTGCTAAAAATTCTAGGATGGAGGAAAAATTTGCGACACCTATATTTGTTATTGCTCTAGCTTATAGAGATGTTGGAAAATAAATCGTTACATTCACATTCATCGCATATTAGTCTTTATAATGAACAACATTTTTCGAAAATCTATTCTACTATTGTTCATAAATAAATGTTTTAAATTATTTAACAAATAAGTAAATTATTAATAAGTATGCACAAACATGCAATTATATTTGTTTTCAATAGGAATTTACTTTCTATACTATTATATTGTGTATAATGTATGAATTGTAAAAATTTCAGAATAATAAAATTCGATAAGCAAAGATGGGTGAAGAGCCGTCAAATTGTTTATGATAGTTCATAAAATAATCAGCAAGCCCAACTACATCAATATCCAATGCATTAATCGACATAAGTAGGAAAACTTATTGTCAGGTATAGTGATATCTCAAAATCGTACCATAAATAAGTGGTAGTGAAGAATTGAAAAAGTTAGGAAAATATAGTTTAAATTAGTTTTAAGAGTGATCGACCATAATAAATCTTCATTAGGCAACTCAAGTATACCCACACTTGAACGAGTATTCCATCTAGACCATTTATCTTAAATGCGTTAAAGTATAAAGAAAAAGTAAAGAATCATGATACATCACGGCCTTTGTTAAGAATCCACAATGAACTTCATAAATGAAACATAATTTAATGCAAACTTGTCTTTTTTTAATAGGTACCGGTAAGTTTTAAGTGCATTCATTTTACTATTTTTTACTAGCTTGCTTGTTAAATCTAAAAGTGGCAAAATTTTCTTTCTATGTGAAAGAGAATTAAGAAAGAAGCAGAGAAGAAGACCAAAGATCCAAAGTTTTCGTGCAGTTCATACTTCGACAAAACAAATGGATAAATATGAGTGGATGTTTGAGAGAGAACTCAACACAGGACAAGAGAACAAAGAAAAATATTTAGAATAAAAAAAAAAGGAAGGAAAAAATGGTGAAAAATCTTGTAAGGAAAAGAAGATAATGAAGATCTGGTCCATGATTTTTGCAAAAACTAAAATGTGATTTCAACCAATAAAAGAGAAAAATGAAAAATATAATAAAATTTCAAATATATAGTTCACATTAATAATAAAAAGAGAAGAAATAAATGATAAATATCTAACTAGATTCTATCAATCCATAAAACGGAAAAAACATGTCTCAATACACAAATAAATAAGTAAATTTGCAACACCTATACATGGTCAGCAGGCGGTGGCATGTTGAAGCTTGTTGCTAGTTCAGAAATTTGTAATTTAATGTTTATTTTTTGTAAAGATTTACGTGGAGACACGAGGGGGAAGAAACTATTAAATAGTCGCGGCAGATTAGCATGAGTAAATACTTTAACAAATTTAATAAGCACTACATAATATTTATTAATATCCGCAATACACATTACTGTTGCTAAAATGACTGCATATAGGGAAACTTCATTTGATATAGTCATTGCATTTGCCAAACAAACAAGATAATGCATCTACCTGGGAATCAACATTAACTTCATCATTTGAGCCAAATACATCATCACCTTCCTCCATGGCTCCCATGGCTTTTAAAGCCTTCTTCTCAAAGTTATCCTCAGGGGTTGGCCTTGAAGCCAGTTCTTGTAAACGTCGTTCTTCTAGTACAGCCATACACTTCCTCTCTTGTACACAAAGAACATGTATGTTTAACTCGCAAGTTTTAAGACGGGCCAGCGTACGTGATTTTTAGATAAAACGGTACTTGGTTAGCTCATCCAATTATGCTCCTTTTAAATCTTCAAAACAATAAGAATAGAAAACAGAAGTGCAAAGGAAAATAAAATCAATGAGAGTTCAAGTACATTCCATGATTGATTACCAAGAAATGAGTTCCTCCAAATGTTTTTGTTAATGTGGTGTAAGTGTGAGAGTGTGCGTGAATGAGAGAGGGAGACAGAGGGGTGTGAGTTTGACCCTCAAAACAAGTGAAGCATTTTCAATTGTTTCCCTCCTGAACTTGTATTCAGATTCAAAATTCAAACAGAGCATAAATGACCACTAAAAGGGCTTTGACGTCAAAATACCAATAAGGTACTATCCTCTTCAGTGTCAAATGCTTCTTTTTCTTCGTCACCATGTAGCAGTTGCGGTGAATATGACCCTTCTGCTGCTTCTTCCTCTTGAACCTCTTCATTCAATATGGGTTCTGGAGACGGAGATTCAGCATCTATACATGTAATGCCTACCGGTTGACTCCTTAACTGTCAGATATCTAAAAAGCCAAATGCAAAACTTGGCATAATCTATACCGTTTGCGTCCTCATCAGAATCCTCCTTATCAAGTCCTGAACTTTGTTCCATCATGATATCTTCACCCTCAAATGGTTTCTCAAGGCGTTCCAAATGCTTATGCAGCATCTTTGTATGGATTTCCTTCAAACGAGCCTGCAATTGCATATGTGAACTGTTAGAGCCAACTCAATTTGCAAACACCAGAGACACGTAAGATCATATCAAAATTACCTTTCCTTTGTATATGTGGAGATGTTTAAGAATAGCTTCCCAATACTCAACCACCTTGGCAGTCCCAGATTGCATTTGTGACTGAATCTTGGACTGCAGAGGTTATAGTTCAGCATAGGTTTCCAGAGATAGTTGCTCTCCATGCACTCTGACTCATTCTAATGCGTCCCTTTTTCTAGCTTCAGCAAGCTCCCAGTTACAAATGACTAGGAGGGCCTGATCAATTCAATATTAGAAGAGATTTTTTAAAAGGTAATCCTATATACAAGAGTTGTAAGAATAGCCCTTAAAAATGTCCAGGAGTTATTGAATTCATGTCACCTGGATAATAATTTATAAAAGCCTTTTCATTATGTTCCATAGTTGCAAGTACATCCATGAGACAGAAAATTATTAATTAGTAACAAGGGAAAGACAGCCCAAAAATATGAAAACATTCCTGCCATCACAGCACTTCAGAAGAATAACAGGGAGATGATATTAATGACTCCATTGCACAAATATTCTGCCTGATAAAGAACCTTTAGATTGGAACACAATGAAGATAGCAGCTGGTGCACAAATATTCTGCCTGACAGTCAAATCTGATGTCTACAGTTTTGGATTTGTGTTCTTAGAACTTATCACTAGATGTAAAGCCATTGACAACACCCAACCACATGAAAAATCAAAGTTTTATTCGAAACAGAATGACTTAAAGAAAATGTAGGTAACCCCATAGGTACCTCGGATATTTGCCTCTTGATTGCTGCCTCTAAGCAATCGATTATGCGTTGTCTCTCTGCTTCAGAACTAATTGTGCAACCATCCACATGCCTGATGTAATATTCCTAGCAAAATAAAGTATACAACAAAATGACAATGAGATTTCATCCGATGATTGCCAATTTCACCTGCCTTCCGCGACCGATTCTCTAAAAACTGAACACAAATCAATGGTCCATACTATGTGCGATTAGTTGCCAAATACAATTCAACCAGAATTGTAATTCTGAGGAACAGTTTTTGCTGGCAGAAAATGCTAATTTACTTAAAAAGCCATTCCAATTCTCAAATAAGTATATTGCATCTTCTCAAAGTAGTCAAGCTACAAAACTTTTCATTAAAGAAATACCTGATGAGCCTTTGGTCCTTCGGCAATGATGATGGCATGAATTATTATCAACCAGTAAAATTCACACTATCAACCAGTAAATTCCACACAAAAATTAACCCACAAGAAATTGAGAATCTCCTTCAACTAACAAAGAACAGATATGCAAAACTTAAGGCCACACTCCTTATACTATAAAGGAGTCAAAGTCATAAAAAAATCAGATAAACTGTTCCATTTCTTCTAACAACAAAGAACATCATAAATGAAGGATGCAATTTGCTTAAATTCTGAAGATACCTAAAAGTTGCTTCACTTTCTACAAATGAAATTTTGGTAATTAGATGTTGGGTTACCGAGGATCAGACTAATGATTTTGGATGGAAGGAACTAACGACTAAGTGCAAATATGTACAAGTGAACAAGATAGTGTCACATGATGCTGTGAAACTTAAAGTAAGTTTAAGTGATGCAAAGATATGAAGATGCAGTGAAATTTTTTCACCATTCAATCATTAAAATTAAAAATTAACAAAGAAGTTTCATAATGCATACAACTTAAGTTTTGTTGCAAACAAAAATATACAACAATGATAATGATAAACATGATCCTCAACTTAGCATCCCCTGAAGCTGCATCTGATATACAATCTGAAAACAGTGCATTTGGTAGATCGTATTGATTAGGGAGGATATGATTAGGAGAAGTCTCTTTCCTTCAAAGCATTGATGCTCCAGAAGTATAATAGCAGACAACATGATTATCTAAAATAGCAATGTATTCATCTCTGCCCAACTTAAAAGCAACAAAAAAAAAAGTTTCACATAGAGTATTATTGAGAAGAAATTCCCCAAACACATCCCTCCAACTGCTCCCAAATCCCTTAATTAAACAACAATTAACCAAATAGAGTATGATCATCATCGTCTAATCATGGGTAGTTGAAATATAATAACAAATAGAGTATGCACACATATGATTTTAACAAAATGAATTCAGCCCTCCCCTCTCATAATCTCGGTCAAAAGATGGGAGAAAATTAAAGTAATCATTCAATACATGTATCCTTACCTCACTTCCAAACTTGAACAGAATGCCAAGCAATTGAAGAATATGAGAAAACTAGGCGGCCGATTTTGCTAATTCACGTTTAAAGGAAAATAATGATAGTTTGATTTATAAAGCTAGGTCACAGTAAACATTGTAGGATTCTGTGAAATTGGATTTGGATGGATAATTATAGTAGATTTCCTTACGAGATGGGGATGAATTGAGAGAGAAATTTTGGCGCCTTCTCTTTGGCGGGGAGAGATGAAATCAGAAATATATATATTTCTATACACATGGTTATATATATAAATCATACATTTTTGAAATGGTTTGTGTGTGTGTATATTCTTGAACTTTTATTTTTATTATTATTATTATTTTCTTAAAGTTCATGACGATTATTTGGACCATGGCAAATAATTTTATATAGTGATAGAAATTTAAAAACCATTGCAACAAATGTTGATTTTATGACAATCCCACAATTAATATTACATAATGATAGATTGATTTATGAGTTTTTGTTTTTTTTTCAATTTAGAACCCGAATTGATTTTCTTGTGGAATTTTTGGATATCAACCGACCACCAAAAAAAATAGACACACAAAATCACACAAACAACAGTTTTCCTTTTTTTTTTTTTTTTTTTTTTTTTAAGTTTTGATTTGTTGAAACTTAAAATTTTGAATTTTAAGATTAACAACGAAAATAAATTAAAAAATTACGGTTAGATTGAGCATACCTGTGTCATCATTTTGTATATCAAACTATCTTTGATAAACCAAAAAAAAATAAAAATTCATAAGGAATCATCATGAAATCAAGTAATGATCTTTTATAACATTTATTTCGGGTTAGGTCGTTGGAAAATCTATCGTCATAAATTTTAATTTTATCGTTACAACATAAAAAGAAAAATAACTTTGTCACAAATTTGATGCTCAAATATTTTTATTTAATTGAGTTATTCGTTCATTAATTACAAATATTGGAGCTCAAATTGTATTCTTCATATTTTAATTTATCGTTCTAAAATAAAAAACACATAATGCGTAAATTATTTTTGTTAGTATTTTTATGTTAAAAAAATATAGGAAGATTGGTTCAATGTCATAAAATTATATACACAATTTTGCTATTTATTTAAATTAATTTTTATTCAAGTTTTTCACATCACATAGCAATTAAATATACCTAAAGCGCAATAAATTTATATTTTTCTTTTATGAAAAATTTAATTGACACGACTATAGTGATATATTTAATATGCTAAAGTAAATATTATTTAATACATGTATTAGACATATTTGCATATTTTATAATTGTTAGAAATTCAATTGTAATTTTATTTAATTAAAACTAAGAGTATTTTTGTCTTTTTTATCAAATAATGATCAATTGCGCATTAAAATACATAGGTTAGGCACTATTTGTGCCAAAAAATAAAAGTTAGAGACCATTTATGCACTAAGAGCAAATGTTAGTGACCATTTATTTTTTGTTTTATTTTGTTTAGTGTAAATGAATGTTCGGTTATCTAGATTGTGGGGGTGAAAAAAGGGGATCCTATCAACTTGTTCCGACCTAGGATAATAAGCTCATGAGCTTGGTCTTACTTCAACGTCGAGAAACAAAAGAAGACTTTCATCTCCGAGTTTAACTCAGATGTATCTCTCTTCTTTTTTGTTTTGGGTGTGTGTCAAACCAAAATACTAAACAAGCATTAGCTCTCCTTCATGAAATGAAAATTGGATTCATGTAACAAGATAAATATTTTCCATTCCTTAGACAGAAAGATATGTGGCCATGAAAGAGAAAGAGGCCCTAACCCTATTATATTAGGGTCTCCTAACAATATCGAATTTTGATCTGAAAGAAATTTTTGTTAAGGAAAAACTCTTATTCCAAATGAATTTCTGACAATTCATTTCTATTTTTAGAAAAACCTCATTTCTTGGTGTCAAAATAGGAAATGGGAGTTCACGTTCTCATCATCTTTAGTAAAATCAAATCCATCACGAAGACATTCATAAACTACTTACCATAGTTTTTAGTAGATAACCCCAATTGGTTGGTGGGGTGGGGTGGGGTGGGGTGGGGTGGGGCATAAATGATCCATCATGCATATTTATTCAAACATTAGAGATGTACGGTACTATTTTTAAAGTTTAAGATATATCCCTTACATTTTTAAAAAGTTGAGGATCAAATATACTATTTTCTCTAAATAATATTACATAGTGGTAGAAATTGAAAATTTGTTATAACAAATGTTAATTTTATGACGAATCCCGTAAATTATAATTTCAATAACCAGGGATTGCTAATTTATTGGTTGAAGAAAATGCATTTGACCCACCAATTGTAGTCAAGCAACGAATTTGATTGAAATCAGTATACTTTATTATCCGTCGCTGGAATAAATCCCGACACAAACAAGCACTAAGTGCATTTGACGCATAATTAAATGAAGGCATTTTGAAAGAAAATTATGGGTTTTTTTTTTTTTCAATTTGGAAACCGAATCGATTTTCTCTTGGGTTTTGAATACAATAGGCTTTTGGCTTGTGTATATTAATATTTAAACTCAGGAAGCAAAACTTTATCCCTTGTATTGAATGTTTAGCAATGGTTGTTTTATCTCTTGACTAAGGGCCTTTTGCTTTTGATTTTGTGCCTTCAAGCCCTTGTCTTCTCTGATTTTCTTTCATTGAAAACTAATGGAGGATATAGTCTTAGAGAATCGTTGATGATCATGTTCATATGTAACAAAACAGTAATATATTTAAACAAAAGAAGTTATAATTCTATTTGACAAGAATAGAATTGAATGACAAAGGAAGGTTGATGGAAAAGTATGCCAAGAAGAAAAGAATGAAGATTTGCAATCTGGTTTTTATTGATTTAGAAAAAATTTATTCCAAGTTAAGATCATTTTGGTTTAGAGGAAAAAAAGATGTTTCACATGAACGATATAGTTAGTGGTCCTAAGATATAGTTAGTGGTCCTAAGAAAGGTATATAGTCATCTATATAATAAGTAGACACAGACTTACATGCATACATATACATATATCTATATATATGTCTGAGCAAGACTACATTATTGGCAGTGGTGCGTTAAGGGTCAAACTTATCATACATGTGGTGATAGTGGTGGTATTAGCAAGACTACAAGGACATATTGATGGATAGCAACAGCTTTGGGTATTGGCAAAAGTTATTTAAACTTGTGGGACCACTAGACTATGTTTCAATTTTTAGGAATTTAGGGGTTTGAGTGACATTAACCTGAAGTGGGAAAGTACAAGTTATCTGAAGGGGTTACAGAATGAATTGCAATTAGGAGGAAGAAAAATGGGCAGCATACTTCACAGCAGGATGGTGATAGTCATGAGGTTTCATGATTTGTGAAACATGAGACCACACCAGATTGAATATGCTATAACTAAGGATAGTTAATTTGACGTAGCAGTAGCATTTTAATTTAGAAGCAAGCAGTACGGATCTGGAGAAAGTTTTTGCAGTAGACAACACTACGGAAGTGGTATAAAGCCCTTTGACATGGTTTCCTGATGGTCAATAGATATAAAACTGATGGTGGAGAAAGTAGATGTGGATGACAATGAAGACAATAATCAGAAAATAACATGAAAAATTAGAAATAGAAGAAGGGAAAAAACTGAAGGCTATGAATAGAGGGATTCTAAACTGTAAGCGTGATACTGAAAATTCCAATGCCTTTGTGTGCGGGAATGAAATCATACAGTGGTTGAGTGAAAATTCAACAACCACTGCTGCAACTTCAAATAAAAATCCCACAAACTGAATGACTACATGAAGGTAATACCGCAGGGGACCTTATGCTTAAGGTATCTTGCAAAAATTGCTCCAAAAGTGAAAAACCAACCCCATCCTAGTACAGCCAATATTACTTGAGTCTTCATGTTTTGGATAATACTAGAAGGCGAATCGACATTGCTATCTGCGTTACCTGTGACGAAAAGTTTACAAAAAAAAAAAAAAAAATCAGATTATATTAACAGACAAAATTTCTTGAATTTTTAAGTGTAAGGCTGTAAAAATGTATTAACTCCTATCTTGATTGTACAAGAATGCAGAAGCTTATAACTGATGAAAACATTGCAATTGAAGGTCCAGAGGCTAAAAATTGATGAGCACGAATAACATGTGAATTTTTTCATCCCAAATGTGACACTAGCGACTTGCATAGAAACTTGTGCTATGCTTATAAACTTTTGTGATATATTCTAATGTATTTTACTTATCCATTAGTACTATGAAATAATGATTTAATGAAATGTTGATTTGATTATTTAGAATTTATAGTATTTTATTTGATTGATACGAACATGTGCAAATTATTTGGTTATGTTAATAAGAGATATTTCATCACAACTTTGTTGTTAACAGTTTTGTTCTACTATTTCTTCTCTCATTCTTTATTAGTTTTATTTCTGGTGAAAGGGAGACCAGCCCCTAATGTAACCTGCCATTTTCTCCAATACATGGATGAATTGGCAAAAAGGTTTCCACTCTATATTCAAATTTGCTGCAGACTTGAAGTTTTATGAGGAAATAATAGAAACTTGAAGAGAGAGAGAGAGAGAGAGAGAGAGAGAGAGAGAGTTTTGAAGCTAGTGTTTACAGTAGCTCATTCACATGAATACCTATTGCCACACACAAAGAGTCTCCCTTATTTATAGTTCGTGTATGCCACGTGCATTGCTATTTACAGAAATCAAAAAAGAGAGAGAACTTAAGCCAAAACAAGTGAAAGTGCCCCGGCACAGGCAAATGCCCAGTGTGCCAAATTAAAAGGGCCGTGCCAGTTGACACTTCTACCCATTCGTGAAGTGTAAGTGAATCTTCTAAAACTCAAAGAGAGAAACATGATGCTTCCATCCTTGACTGGTCTTTCGAATATTGTCAGGAGCATTTAATCTTTTAGCCTGATGTTAAAAGGTAGTAAAATCAAAAGAACGTTTTTTGCAGGTATTGATGAAGCTATTGGCTCAGGAGATTACCCAACTGCTTGCAGAGGGACAAAACACAATCCTTAATCAGTTATATCAGCATGTTGCAAAATCGGATGATGTTACGAGGAAACCAACATTCGTTTCATGGCTGCAGTCTCTTCATTTCATGGCTGTAGTCTCTGTCTTACCTATGTGCTCGAGGTACTCGTAAAACATCATCTGCATTTGTGGGAGAAGCATTATCACGGCTATAACACATCAAGATACAATTTTATTAATTTACCCTTCATTATGATGCATTTTGTTAGAAGTTTATTGAACCATTTGTTCATCATAATTTTTTGTGAAATAAGTCGACAATGAAATAATGCTTAGGAAGTATACTGGTTACCAAGCATTTGTGAATACAGTGGAAATACAAATGGATAGCAGTTGGATGCGACTTTGTGATAGTAAAGATGATAGTGACATTGGTAAGTAAATATGTTTTATGCATATTTTGTTTGTTTATAGTTTTTTGTTACTGAATGTCTTTCTATTTTATTTTTTAATGATTATTTAAATATTTTCCCTTTTCTATGTAGATTTTAGCACAGATGATACATCTATTGAGAGTTGATAAGAGATTGAAGAAGCTTTAGTATTACAATTTTAGGAAAATAATATAAATTTCTTTATAATTTTGGAATCATTTATATTTGATTAATTGTAAAGCACTCTTTTTATTAAGTCATGAGTTATTTTTAATGATGAAACTTACATTTTCAAATAAATGTGTACCTAGTAACAATTTTACTGCGATGCAAGAAATTGAAAATTTATTATTGTTGATAGTATTATCACAAATATTCATATTGTTATAAAATAATATTTACATTCTGTGAAATAGAATACACGATATATATAAATAATTACAAAATAAATTGCACAACAATTATAGAGCGTTGTACAAATATTGACGTGACAAATTTTCTATGTTGTAAAGTAAATCCAACTACAAATACAAATTGTCACATAAAAAAATAATCATTGTCACAAAATAATATTTGCAACAATTTTATTTATTGTAAAATAGAATACACGACATATATTAGTACAGATAAACTAAATTGCGCAACAACTATACATCGATACGCGACAAATTCTCTGTGTTGCAGAATATATTCAACTTCAAACACAATATGTCATATAAACGAATATCCATTGTCACCAAATAATATTTGTAACAATTTTATATGTTGTAAATTATAATACGCGACCTATACAAATAGTCTCTACATAAATTAGGCAACAAATATACATCGTTGTACAAATGATGATGCGACAAACTCTCTATGTTGCTGAATAAATTTAACTACACACAAAACTTGTTACATAATAAATTATATTACAAACATTGAATATCTTATAATATATTTTGCAACGACTATATTCTCATTGTAAAATAAATTACGCGACAAACATGACTTATTAAGAAATGTATATTACTACAAGCATGTTTTGTTGCAAAATAGAATAGGTAACAAGCGTTATACTTTTAAAATAGTTTTCGCAACAAACATTTCTCCTCGCAAATTGTGTTTTGGAATAAACGTTGCGACAAATTGACTTGTTGCCCTTTTAATTTTTTGCGACATTTATGTATTGCAACGATGTTATGGCGACAAACATGTTGTTGCTATTTCATACTTTCTGCGACAAAAAAAAATGTTGCAAGTTTACTTATGCGAGGAGTGACTGATAGTTGTCGCAAAATACATTCCGTGGCGCTCATAGCGCGACAATGCCTGCAACAAACAACTTGTTGTTGCAAAATTTATTTGGCGACAAAATCTCTATTTAAGCGAAAACATTTTTTTTGTCGCAAAATGGGTATTTTTTTGTAGTGTGTTCATGCACAATTCAATAATTGTAGTTGAAATAGTTTTATTTAAGAACGCGCGACATCTGACTGGCAATAACCGTTGTATGATAATGTGGCAATTGTGTGACTTCAACCCAATAATGCAGCTGTCATTAGGAGCAATATTCTTCTAAAGATTAGAAGCAAAGCCATCTTGAAACTTTACCGATCGGATGAAGTTGCAAAACCTCTAACGGTTTGCAATGGACATGGTGTAACATGCGCCATGCTTTATACACCTGTTCCCGATATGATACAAGTGCAACACTCTTTTGATCCCTAATTGCATCAGATCACACCTGGCATTGACTGTGTCCTTTGATTTCATCTTCATCCCTAGACCTTCCTATATTGTGCCATCGTATGAGTTTTACAGTAATCTTCATCGTGAACATACGTTTTAGTCTGGGGACCAAGGAAAAATAGCGCAAAATCTTATACGGAACATTCTTCCTGTTCACTCTCCCAGAAGTGTGCACCCAATGGATTTCCTAGTAAATCGGACAAGTTTGTCTATCAGCATGCTCACCCCAAAACAGTGCACATTCGTTTTTGCAAGCGTGAATTGATTTGTAACCCAAACCAAGCTTCATCATCATCTTCTTAGCTTCATAGTGGGAGTCCACCAGGTTTATGTTTGGGAAAGCTAACTTCAGCAACTTCAGAAGATCATCGACATACTTGTTTGTCTATTTGTTCACAACCTTAATATGCATCAACTTTACTACAAAATTTAAGGACGAAAATGATGAAACTCCCGGGTATAGTTCCGAATGCAGAGCGTCAAACAATTTGTCATAGTAACCATCGTTGCATGTACCAACATGCTCATCACCGACTATGTCGTCCATGAGATCCATCATCTCATCATCCAGACGTGCTCTATCATTCTATGTATACACATTCACAGTCTGAACTTCGGTCTCACCATGGTATATCCAGGTTACATAACTCTCTGCATAACCATGACAAAATATGTGAGCTTCGACAGTTTCCAATGGATGTGTGAGACCGTTCAAACATCTTGTGCACGACATTTATTCCTTCCCCTGTCGTTTACGTATTCCCTATCCTTGTTTATAAATGCTTTCAAACCATTCCAAAAATCTAACGATTTTGTGCAATTTCTAATTTTTGTCCATCTTTTATCAATATCCATTCCTGAAAAATACTATTTTTTCACATATGAAGTGGAAACAAGATGGATGTCGAGAAATGAAATGGAAACAAGATGGATGTGGAGAAAAAAGATGGATATGGAAAAATTTGACAAATACAGTACGGAGATGGAGAGATGAAAAGGGAGATTCTATAGCAGCGACATAGTCGTCTCTATAGATTAAAAATGTCGTCGCTATAGATAAGAAACGGGCACCAATTTTGAGAACTCTATAGCGGCGAAAATTGTCGTCTCAATAGGCTTTATTACAAATTACGAGGAGAATCATGTTTCACGTGACTAACAACATCTATAGCTATATTGCGACGACTTATGTCGTCTCTATATGCACACAAAAATGGCGCAAATAATTCCTGCCATTTGGAATATATTTAGCGACAAAAAATTATGTCGTCGCGATATAATAAACGTAATAGCGACGACCTATTGAATATAAAGACGACTTTTGTCGTCGCTATAGATTTGGAACTTATAGCGATGACATTTCTTTGTCGTTCCTACTATATAGTACAAGTAGAGGTGACATTTTGTCGTCGCTAATGGTGTCGTCGCTATAGCTATTTTTTCTTGTAGTGTGAATATGAAAAACGTTAGCTGCCCATTTTGCAGATAATACATCTAATGGAGATTTGAAAGAAAAACCTAGAAATTACTGGAAATACTTAACAAAATATAATAGTTTTACCAATATAAAACAAAAAGAAAAATATCTTTCTGAAAATATGCACAAAATGTATATAAATTCATACATTCTTGTCTACTTAGAATATTATTCTAAATCAAACCCGGTACAAAGCATACCCATACTGTAAAATTGATTTGCATCACGAACCCATTAAATATTATAGAAGAAAAAACCAAATTCAAGATAAATTTCAATCTTCTTATACTACCTAGCCATGATTCACAAGCTATAGAGTAAAACTATAAATGTAAATACAGAACGTTGAAATTAATGGAAACACCAAACAAAGGATAATAATTTCAGCAATATAAAACAACAAGGAAAAAAGAACTTTCTGAATATCTATAGAAAAACATATCTAAATACATGCATTCTTGTCTGCTCGGATTATTCTGAATCATACGGAAAAAAAAAATACTCAGATTGTAAAATCAAATTGAGTGAACTGACGTGGAAATTGAGTTGCAGATAAACTGAAATGGGAGAAAATTATTAGTAGAATGCCCAGTTGGATTTGTGCTATTCGAACATATTCGAATCCTCCCCCTCACTTCCTCATATGCCCAGCTGGATTTCAACTTCAACTGATATTTGGGGGGTGAGAAATGGTAAACGAGAGAGAGAGAGAGAGAGAGAGAGAGAGAGAGAGAGAGAGAGAGAGAGAGAGAGGAGGTCAGTTGTGGTTGCAGCGTCTAGGTTTGGAATTGCGGGTATGAAATGGGGAAGAAGAAGAACTTTGATTAAAAAAGAGTACTATTCTGTAGTGACGACAAAGGTCGTTGCTACAATAACAAGCAACAGCATTTTTTAATAACTTTGTAAAGACAAATCCATTGCTACTAATATGTGGGGACGACATTTTAATAAACGCGCTTAAAAAAGTGCCCTTTCCATCAAAATTTTCAAATCTATAGCAACGAGACGTCGTCGCTATATGAAAGACGTCATCGCTATACCACGCAAGTACAAAATTATTATTTTTATTTGTAATAACAAATATAATATTTATTACCATTTATTAATAAAGTAATTTTAATTATATTAATATTAACTACAATCATAATTAATGAACATTAATATAAGATTATTAATTACTACAAAATTATTTGAATTGTCAAAAAAAAGTTTGGTTATAGACAACAACATTGAGTCTGAGTCACTATCATCATGATATGTTTGATTCTCGTCGTCACCACCGTCGTCCTCGTTACTTTCACTGTTTGTTTCTTTATGATAGAACCTTCTGATTTTCCGGACAAGAGATGTGCCACAAGATTTTCTCAATAGTTCGCAACTACTCTTCGGCTGCCAGAGGTCCCTTCCACCATCGAAGTTAGGAGGTTGGTACCGAACAAATTGTTCTATCATTGGCATAGTAGGGGCCATCAGATGTACTGGTGGAGCTTGCTGCGCTTGAGACACTTGCGGTGTCCACAATGCCGTTCAAAGCTGAGATGCTGGTGGTGCTGATTGTGCTGCAAGAGCTCGCCTCATCTCTTCAAATGTGAGTTACAAATCTTGAATAGCTCTTTCTTGTGTAGTTGGTGCTATTTTCTTTAATACAAACGAAAATAAATTTGTAATCTATCGAAAATATACATGTAACACAAAGATATTAAAATATCCAAAAGTGCTAACAATAAAGGAAAAACTAGATAATATCTTTTATTATTAAATAGTCCTTCGAGAGGAAATAACAATTGCTACCACTATGATATCTCTCAGAATCTCCATGGCAACCAACTATCCTAGGCCAATCAGTGAATCATCGTGATGCGTGCCAATTTGACCACTCGGGATCCGAAGCAAACTGTATAAAGTCATTCATTGCCAACTCGGCTCGCTCTAGGTAGTACTCACTAGGTGGAACCATGTCCGAAATATCAAATATGAAGAGTCCAATTAGGTGGATTTCTACCAACTTTTAATTAAATTTCGAGGATTAAAATAAACTTCAATGAAATTTAGTCACGTTCTACGAAACATTTACTGTACAAAAATATAATATCCACATTACATTTTCAACTCAACATTTCTAAACATAACATTATATCATAAATGAAATGAATATATAAAAATTCATAAATATATGTTTCATATACTGTACTTAAACATAAAAAATTTCAATCATTCTTTACTTAGCTGGCGTAGCACAGTGACGATGAGTAGCGATGCTAAAGCTTTAAACTACGAACTTCTTAAATTTTAACTTGTCAAATAAAATAAAGACCAAGTAAATAAAGTTTAAAAATTTTTACGAGTCAACTTAAAAGTAAAACCGCACTTTGATATGAAGAAGCTATAACGCCCCAAATTTATTTAACCCTGGGGGTTACTTAAAATTTTGAAATATAACTTGACAACTCTAAGCTAAATTTCCCACAACCTTGACTGGTTTTGCAGAAAAATAGCACGTTCACAGATAAAATTTAAAAGGTACTTCTTAAACTTCAAAGTTTTACCGGCAACACTAGACGTCACCAAATATTATTTGACCAACTAAAGTGCTCGAAAAATTATGATTTTTTAGCTGCTAGTACTTGACACCTTATAATACAATATATAGAAAATATAGACCTTATCCAAGTCATTTGATATGAGAAAAAATGCGGCAAAAGTTGCCTAAAAAACTATCTCGAGTACAACCGACGCAGCCCAGGAAAACGGTCATAGTAAATTCATATGATGTGGTTTTAAGGTGATTTGAAATCCTACTAACAGATAACTTATAAGTACATCAAACACCAATGATTTGACTAAAAAATTCACAATACATATAAAGTTATAACATTTCGAAGTCAGGGGTAGAAAGCTAGAAATTTCAATACATCAATATAAGTTTCTGTTTTGATTTCTAAAGGGCGAAATAAACATAAATTCCATTTCACTCCAATTTCACAACATGAAAAATTATTCAAACATTTTACCTTAATTTACATAATAAAAGGCTCTATTATATCGACACCAAAATATGAAAGACATAAAACTAAATCTTTTCCTTTCCTATCGCTACTCTACACCGTCGCACCGCCACCAAGCATATCAATCTGAAGAGTAAATAATTTTGAGGCGTGAGCATTTCTAAAAGACACTCAGTAGAAATTATACTAACATATGAGAAAAGTATATGAAATCATAAATGCGACATATCATACTTTAAAACGTACTTAAGGAACAACATAATTTGGTAACTGGTACCACTTAATTTCGTAAGTGATTACCTTCCATCACTAAGTGGTGGGAAAATGGGAGGTTAGTTGATCATGGAGAGGGGCAGTTTACGGAAACACAAGGACGGTTTTTCTTGGCGACAAGGAGCGGTTTTTCTTGGTAGCAAGGTGGGCCGATTTTGCCAGTAAATTGGCTAGTTCATTGGTTGAATTTTGGTGCCTAAATGAACTGGGTTTTGGGCTGATTACGGGTGGGGACTTTGGGCTAAAATTGTCACCAATTTTGGTTTCAAAAGGGATGGATTATGGGCTAAAAATTGGTGCCTTTTTATACTGTTTTGCGGCTAATAATTGGGCTACAAATTAGGATGGGAATGGGCCAAAATAAATGTAGAAATATTTCTACTTTTTAGATTAAATGGTTGGTTGAAAAATTAACCAAGAAAAAAAAAATCAAGATAAATTTATTCCATCAATAATTTTAACAAGAGTCGATGATAAAATAATATTCCACAATCGTCAAATAACATTTAAAGCAGACGCATGCAACATATAACATGACTAACATATTTTGAATCGTACTAGGATGTTCGTAGCGACACCGAGAATAAAAAAAATTATTTTCATGAAATTAGATGATGAAAATTTTTCCGATTGATACATGAGTCGTCCCAACCGAATGTGACGGAAGGAACATAACAATGTGAAAAATGAAAAACTCGATGAAGTATATAAATGGAATTTAGTTCGATTAACAAAAATTGTATAATAAAGTAAGTGTAGGGGTAGAAGTACAAATCTCCAAACCTTAGATTCACTTCCACTTTGTAAAACTTGTCGTCTGGTACATAATCTACAATGTCAAACACAAACCAAGAAACGGTTATATAAATCGGAAGTTGAATATGCACACAATTCTCAAACAAAAAATTAAGACCCGTCAGGAAAATAAAATAAAGCTAAAATTTTGAACTTACAAATATGCACAAAATTGTCGAACCAAAAATTGAGACCCATCAAGAAAAACTAAGGGCCTGTTCTCTTTGCTGTTTTCAATCTGTTTTCTATTTTGAGTTTTTGAAAACGGCCAAAAGGTGTTCTCTTTACCATTTTCGAAAATGAATTTTTGAAAACAAAAAAAAAAAATTTGCAAAGAAAACACAAAACGGCATTTCTACCGTTTTGGCCGTTTTCTTTGCAAATGTTGGCTGTAGCCAAAACGGCCAAAACGGCCAAAACGCGCATTTTGGCCGTTTTGGTCTACGGTTCAATTCCTTCCCTCCGCCTTTTTTTTAAAAATTTTTTTATGCTGGGCGATCGCCCAGTACAATAATTTCAGTTTTTTTTTTTTTGAATTTCGATCACATTTTTATTACGATTTGCATCTTTTGACTTGTTTTGACACATATTTGTGTATTAGATGTTATAATATATAAGTATAGATAATTTTCATGTTGGAAAATCAATTATTAACATCAAAATTGTTAGAAAATATATATACGAAAATCAAAAATCAATTATTCAACGCACACCTATTCACATATACAGAAATCAAAATTCTCTTTCGGGGGCCAATTTGTAAAACAATAATAAATAAAATATAAAAAATATATAACAATTGTATTAGCATTAAATTATTTTGAGAAAGTATTCAATTGTATTAGCATTATATAGTCTATCTTGTTAGAATTTTTATACTATATTAGCATTAAACTATTAAAAATATTGAATAATGAAATTTTTTGAATAACATATCATACAAAATCATTTTTCAAAATTTTCAAAGTAAACGCGTTTTTGAGTTTTCTGTTTTCAGAAACAATTTTCAAAAACACCAAAAAGAACGTATTTTCAAAACATCAAAACAAACACTCAAAACACAAAACACAAAATGAATTCAAAACTCAAAACACAAAACTCAAACACAAAGAGAACACCACCTAAATTTTTTGAAAATTTAAGCAGCTTATTTTAGAGAAGGGTACCTGGAGAAACATGGGCTCTGATGTTTGGATGAGGAGAAACATTAGCTGTAGAATTAAAAGTGAGATTAGGTGGAGATTTTTCACCAAATAACGAAGCTTTAATTTCCCTTGTTGCTTCCACACTCTATTTAGGAATATTGCCCTCAGATGGTCTGGGAGATAAACTAGTTTTACGATCTCCAGCTCTAATTGTTGGGAAATAATATTAAAATTTTGCAGGATTTAATTATTTTGTTTATTTGACTAGAGTATAATAATTTTGTTTGAAATAACTTAAACATATAGGTGCTTCGGGATTACCTTCGTAGCGTGCTTACAAGATAATCCATAGCTTTCATTTCTTATCAACCTTCTTGATTCCACCTTCAAACCTTCTTGGTCTTCTCCGATGTTTTTCAAGAACTCAAGAATCGTAGAGATTCTATTCTTGTGTGTGGTCACAAGTATAATGGAAATTAATCATTAATTAGTCAATTACCGAAATTCCTACATATATATATATATATATATATGTATATATATTCACACACACACACATATATACACACACATGATTTCCTCTTGCAAATTATCACATTTCCATAATTAGGTGACTCGCTTGATGTATGCCTAGTACGTATATGGCCCAAGATCATAGAGAGTTTTCTCTGCTACGGGAAGTATTTAAATGTACGTGTGTCACTACGTCTTTACTGTTTTCCGCCACAAAATCATCTCCTCCAAAATTTCAATCCATCTCCCTGATTCGATCAACTCTCTCAACCGACCATCTCTAAAATCTGCTCACCTCCTCAATCGATCTCCCTCAATCGATCATCTTCAAAATCTGTTCACCTCCTCAATCGATCATCTCCCTCCACTGATCATCTCCGAAGTCTATTCACCGCCTATCCGCCTCAATCTATCATCATAATAGGGCCTACGGTCGGATCTCATTGCAAAAAAGCGGTAAACTAGTATATATATATATATGAAGATATATATAGGGCTGGGATTCAAAAATTGGGTCGGATCGGATTGGATTGTGGTTACTTAACAAAAACCAACCCAACCCGTTAATTAAAAAATGTGGAAAAATTAAAATAAAAAGCAAATATATTTGCCCCTAATAAATTTCAGACGACATTCCTTCCTTCCCCTCCGCCTCCCAATCCTGCCTCCCCTCCGCCTCTCTCTCGCCTCGCTATCTTCTCCGCCAAAATCACCCACCACTGAAGTCTACTCTCGCCAGTCACCACCCATCCAGGTAACTTTACGGAAGTGATCAATCGAAGCTTGTGCTTCGAATGCAAATTGAAAATTAATTATTCTCTCCCAAAAATCTTTTGTTGTATATCACTAAAAATTGATTTAGGTTTCGAATTCTTTGGGATTCGCCAGTAATTAGTTTAAGTTTTCTTATAGCCAAGTTTGAATTTTAATCAATGGGTTTGGTTTATTGGGACTTGCTAGTTATATATTTATGCTTTTCTATAGCCAAGATTGAATTCTAAATTAGTTGATTTTTCTTATTGGGATTTATTAATGAATTATTTATCCTCAGCTCAATTTGCACTGGCTGTGGAAATGGTCAAATTGTTGTTTATACCTTTGGTTGTTGTTTAATGGTATTAGAAATTAACGTTTATTCACTTGGGTTTTAAATACAATAGGCTTTTGGCTAGTGTGTATTAATAGTTAAATTTAGGAAGCAAAAACATATGATAGGTCTGCGGGTGTAAATTGTGATTAGTAGTTTTCTTTTTGTCATTTTAATTGTCTGGAGATCTATTTGGAGTGATACAAGTTAGATTCGACTTGATATGTAGTTTTTGGGTAATATAATGAAATAGTAGTATTGGAAATGTTGTTTTTCCAACCATATATAGTGGAAAAGAGATACATGTGCAAAAGAAACTAAAATATCAACTAAGTAGTGTTTGATGAATGCCTAAGTGACAATTTTTTAGTATAAAACACACTCAAAGTGCTAATAAAGGTTTTTAGTTTTTTAGTATTTCTTTATTGTGTGAGTTACAAGTAGCAGAAGTCCAGGCTCATGGGAGATTTTTACTTGTTCCGTTATCCAGTTTTCGAGTTGATTCCATTATCATTCTATCAGGTCTATTTTGTAGTAGCTAGAAGGGGGTTTCTCCCCAAATTAAAGTGAAGATGGGCTGGGTAGCACATTTTGTTATTAAAATTCAATGCTTTGAGGTTATGTTATATTTTTTCATGGAGATGAGGCAATTTTAAAGAGCTGGAACTAATTAACGAAAATTAAACGATGAGATTGTTTAGGGAATGTTTTGTTCAGAATTTGACGTAGATAGAAGCTGATAGATCGGTGAGAAAGAGTAGCAACTTGGAGTTAGCAGAATTTTGGCTTCCAGTTGAGTATCCTGTTGTTGAGAATTAAACTTGATGTTTATGGGATGTCTCCAGGTAGAATGCTAGTTGCTTGGATTGATTAAAGATGTTGGAAGAAAGTTGCTTTACAAGATCAATTATAGTGCCTTTATTTTAATTTACTGAAAGTATGTTTACCAGCTGGAAAACTAACTATGCAGTCATCAAGATCTTGTAAAGCATGCATTAATTATTTTGCTTTTTTCTGTTTTATGATTTTAATAATTAATAACAACTAAAACAATTTTACGATTTTTATGATTTTTTTTTTCTTCAAAAAAAAAAAAAAACAACTAAAACAATTTGGCTACTACTTATATGAAAGGATCAGAGGCTTGGATATAGCAAAGTGGAGTGTATGACCAAATGTTATATCTGCATTAAATTCATGGCTATATCATATAAAGTTAGGATAGCCACTAATGTTTTGTACATAATTTTTATGGTAAATTAAAACATTTTTCTTTGTACATAATAAATCAATCAACTAATTTAAATGCATTTAAAATCAATACGAGCCCTAAACATGAGTTACATATGTCCAGTGGCAGGTATATTTAAATGTAATTCTACTATTCTTTTATAATTCTGCTCTAAAGCTTCTGTGTTTCTTGGTTTCTTTTATTGCTTCAACGAAGGAGTGTCATGGGAATAAATTAAGTGAAAACGAAAGAAGAAATTTTTTTAATTGTAAAATCTGCTTGCTTGTGTTTCTACAATATGAAAATATGTTTGCTTATGAAGTTTTCTGTAATGATTGTTTATCTTTGAATTGAGATGTTGTGGATTGAACTTATTTCTTCATCATTAATGCAAGGCAAAAAATGACTGGGGATAGTACTTCTACACCGAGCACTCTACTTAAGATAAGATTGAAATTGGTCTCACTCAATGTTTCCCATGAAATGAATTTACCGGTATTCTTATTCTTTGTGAAAGGTTATATTAAATTTGTTGCAAACTGTCTTAGTGGAATTTTATCTCACTCTATCAAATATCAACTTTCAGGTTATTGACGTTCAGATCGTGGATACAAGGAACGATGAAGGGTAATGACTTGTGTGGAAAACAAGAAAAAAAGAACGTTAATGAGTAATTTAAATTGAAAGTGAAGAACTATGTTTATTTTTTGAATTTTTAGGACTTCGAAAATTGAGGAGATGGGATATTGATTTAATATGGTTTTGTTGAAGAATATGCTTGGTGATTATGCTAGGAACAATGTTTTATATTTTGATGAAAAATAAGTTTTGCTCAAAAGAAGATTTTAATTATGTGCATATTTCTGTAACAAGGATCATATATCATATAAAATTTTAATCGTGATCAGGGTAACCTCCATGCAAATTGTGCGCGTCATTGTACACGTTGTCACAAACGAATATCATTTGCCACAAAATAATATTTGTAACAATTTTATATGTTTTAAAATAAAATACACGACATTTATAAATAGTCACATAATAAATTACACAACAACTATATATCGTTGCGCAAATGATTATACGACAAACTTGTGTTGCAGAATAAATTTAACTACAAATATAACTTGTTGAATAATAAATTATACTACAAATATTGAATATCTTAAAATATATTATGCAACATATCAAAATCAGTGTAAAACAAATTACGTGACAAACATGACTTGTCATAAAATGTATATTATTACAGGCTTGTTTGGTTACAAAATAGAATATGTAACAAACGTTATATCTTTAAAATAGTATTCGCAACAAAGATTTTTTCTCGTAAAAACTTTTTTGAAATAATCGTTGCAACAATTGATTTGTCGCTCTTTTAATTTTTTGTAACATATATGCATTGCAACGAAATTATGGCAACAAATATGTTGTAGCTATTTCACACTTTCCATGTCAAACAAAAAATGTTGCACGTTTGCTTATGCGACAAGTGACTGATAGTTGTCGCAAAATACATTTTATGGCGCTTATAGCGCGACAATGCCCGCAACAAACAGTTTGTTGTCACTAAATTAATTTTGCAACAAAATCTCTATTTAAGAGACAACATTTTTTTGTCGTAAAAATGGGTATTTTTTTTGTAGTGAACTCTTATAATTTATTCCGGTTCGTATTTTGAAGCCACCAAAGGCACCTAGTCAGACCCAATTAAACTAAGCTCCAATAAAATATTATTGACCCGGTCAACTCTTGTCCATCCAAGATCATTTATTAATCCCGTTCTATTCCACTAAAAAATAAAATTGAACTCTCAGTTCAACTGAAATTATTAAAGCCGTGTAATCAATAATTATATACTTTGACTCGTCATCATCATATACTACCCTGTCAATCATTTAGAATATTTAAAATTACAAAAACGCCTTTTCCAAATATATGTTAATTACCAAATCCTATTTTCCTTTTGATAGTTACGTGCGATCTCATCACAATATAAATTCTAACAATCGATGTCAAATTACTGAGCTCAGATTTAACTTTCCACAAGAAAATCATTTGAGGCCATAATTGCGCCTATTAAATAGGTGACGGATTCCATATTGCAAAATATATATTCCTCGTTATTTCACTTTAATTCCTAAGACAACAATGTGTTGACCATTAATTTGATCTCACTCATTCATACCTCAAAGTACTTCAAGTTAGTAATCGAAGTCTATTACTCGCTCAAGATTAAGGTACAACGTATGACAGTCAACTGAAATGAAATATATCAAAATAAAGTGTCCATCTATATTTATCGATTGTAGACTATAAAATTTTAGATCGAATTATAAATCGAATATTTTTGTACCTAACATCTTAAGAACTCGATTTATAATATCAAAACGATTTGCGAACGAATGCTAGCTCAAGATAATATAATCAAATAATATTTTATTTCAAAATGTCGCGAATACAAATAAATTTAGTCGACGGGCAAATACTAACTAACATTAATGGTGGGAACTAAAATATTAATCTCGAGCATAAAAACTTTGCAAATATTTTTTTCCTTCACGGGGTTCTAATAAAGTGGGATCCTAACTAGTAACGGGCCTTCTATGTTTACTAACATTGGGCTTGTTAGAATCTAGTCAAAAGAAGATTGACGAAATGGAATTTTAAAAAGTATTGAATGGTGGTTCCACACTCTTTGAACAATGGGCTCTTGATAAAGACGTGTTGAATATTTTCATGTTTGTTGCAACATAGACACTTTGATGCACAACAACAATTTTATATTCCGCCTACAAAATTTTAGGAGACAAATTTAAATTTGTAGGTGGAGTTTACTTTCCCCCACAAACGATGTGTTGTGGGGTTATGATTTGCTCCAAAATTTTCAATAATGAGAGGACTTGTGCCTACAAACATGTGCATTTTTCTTGATAAAAAATTCGTCAGCTAAGATGTATCTTTGACAAAAAAAAAAAATTAATTAATACGTTTGTAGGCTAATACTTAGCGGGAAAAATTCGCACTTTTTGTTGTTTTTTAGTCCCTACAAATGGAGTATTTGAAGGTAAAAAATAAAATAAAAATTCAATTTTCCTTTTATGTAAAATGCAAAATTCCCTCCTAAAATATTAATTTCTGCCTAAAAATCCCGCCCCCACCCTCGCTTCTAAAAAATTAACAACCTCCTGCCTTCGTAGAAGTGTCAAGCCAGTGCCCAAACCTCCCTCTCTAACTCACTGTGAAGTGTGATGCT
This sequence comes from Forsythia viridissima, assembly GCA_030279155.1. Taxonomy (NCBI): domain Eukaryota; kingdom Viridiplantae; phylum Streptophyta; class Magnoliopsida; order Lamiales; family Oleaceae; genus Forsythia; species Forsythia viridissima. The sequence goes on along the minus strand of CM059036.1, from coordinate 27,858,699 downwards.
TCATTGCGATATTGCCCAGTCCAAAAATTTCTCCTATACCTCACTCTCTGACTCTGTGTAGAAGCAATTGCCCAAGCCCTTCTTGAAAAACACTGTAGAAGCCTTACAAGCACACAAGAGGAGAAAGTTATGTTTGAAATATATCCCTTCTTTTGATCTTGCTGTCTCTGAGCCATTCACGAATTCAAATATCCCTTCAAAATCTTGAGCACTTACAAATACCTTTTTAATATCAGCTTCTACAATAGATAAAGAGGTGGAGTTTTGTTTTTTACTTAACCATGCAATGAGATTGTTACCGATATAGAAACATCTTCCATTTGTGCTTTTTCTACCATCCATGTTTCCTTCCGAGTCAGCATCAGTGAATCTTGTAAGATGAAAGTCAATATGATTAGTATACCATAAACCAAAATTAGAAGTACATTTAACATAGCGAACAATTCGCTTGATAGCCGCAAGATAAGATTCTTTTGGTTTGGCTTGATAACACACACAAACTCCCATACTCTATGATATGTCAGGATGACTTGTAGTCAAATACAGCATAGTGCCTACTATTCTTCGGTACAAACTGGAGTTGACTTCCTTGCTTGATCATCTCTGAAGATCTTCAAAGATGTGGCCATGAGAGTCCTAACTATCTTGTCTTTTCTAGGCTAAACTTCTTTACTAGATTTTTTGCATACTTGTCTTGTGAGATACAAATCCCCGATTCAACTTGTTTGACCAGCAAACTTAAAAAGAAATTTAGTTCACCACATTACAAGAAAAATGAGAATTAACAACTAATTTTTTAACGACCAAAACAATATGGTCGTTACAAATATTTATCAACGACCGGAATAAATGTTTAGTCGTAAATAGTGTGTTACAAATAATTTTATGTTGAGCTAGTTGGATATAAGCTTTAACAACTATGTCATTGGTTGTAAATTTTTGATGTTCGATGACCAATTTCAATATGGTCGTTGTATGTGTGGCGCCAAAACCTTGAAACCCGCCAAAACAATCAACGACTAAAATAATATATTCGACGACCAAATAATTAGTTATAGTTAAACTATTTTAATGACCATCTTATTTTAGTTGTTAAAAGTAATAAAAACTTGCAACCAATATTTGTGGTCGTTAAAAAGAATATTTGCCAATCATATTAGATGGTCGTTAAAAAATACTTTTCACGACCAATGAAGTTGGTTATTAAAAACTATTTTCAACAACTAAATGATATGTTTGGTCGTTGAAAATAGATAGTATACAATCGAATTTTGAGTTTGTCAGAAATATAATTTAACGACTAATGAATTAGTTGTTAAACCTATATTTCCTCCGACCAAATTAAGATTAGACGTTGTGAGAGGATGCCAAATCAATAAATCCCACCAAAATATATGTTGATATTCAACGACAATGTAATCGGTTGTTAAAAACACAAATAATATAGTAAATATTCAACGATCATAGTTTATGGTCGTTAATATAGTAAAACAACAACTAATTGTATCTCATTGTTGGAAGTAGTATAAAATTTGACATTCAACGACTACTACTACTTAGTCGTCTAAGGTGACATTCAATGACTAGATAATTAGTCGTTGAAGGTTGAAAACAACCTGATTACCAACTCTAATTTAGTGCCAAAATAGTTTTCGACATTCAATGACTATACTATTGGTCATTGAGAATTGTTACCACCAGATTTAAAGCCCCACATGGGCCCAAGGTAGGCCTCGTTAAGGCCTCATAGGCCCAACGAGGGCCTTTTAGATTAGTAAATACCTCAGATATCCAGCAAGGGCCTCGCGGATACGCTTAAGGCTCAGCAACATGTTAACACACTCAAGTTAAGTAAAGCGAAGCCCATGAAGGGCCTTGACACTCCTAGCCAATCTGGAGCGCTTCACTCGTCTTCACATTCTCTTAATCTGATGTTTTGGGATAACCAGAGAAGTAATTAAAGAAAGATTGTGTTTGATTGCCCAAAGAATTCTTACAAAGAAACCAAATTCCGATCTCCTAAAGATTAAGCAACGTGATCAACTCAAATAAGGGCCAAAAATCTTGGAGATTGCCTTGACAACCAATTGCCCTTATCTCATAGGGAATTAGGATCCAATCAAATATTATGGTTGTCGGTAAGCTTTGCTTGTAGTATGATGTAAATGTGTGAAAGTTATGAAGCTATGAATATTATTGTTGACACTCTATTTCTCGTTATTTTAATATTTGGGTTGTTAATAGAAATTTTTTACAACCACTTCTTTTATTTTTAAAAGGAAAGGCAACTAAATTTTAGTTGTTTCAATGATATTTTATCGAAAAAATTAAGTAATACAACGACAAATCAAATAGTTGTTGAAATAAAAGTCGGTTGTCAATATTAAATATTAACAACTATTTATTTCGTTGATGAAATGAAAGACAACTAAAATTTGGTTGTTTTTATTGTATTTTTACGACTAAAATAATTAATATAATGATAAATCAAGTAGTTGTTGAAATAAAAATCGGTTGTCAATATTAAATATTAACGACTATTTATTTGGTTGTTGAAGTAAAAGGCAACTAAAATTTGGTTGCTTTCATTGTATTTTAACGACAAAAATAGTAGATTCAACAACTAAACAAGTGGTTGTTGAAAAAAGAATCGATTGTCAACATAAACCTTTTACGACCACTTATTTAGTTGCTGAAATAATACATTTAACGACCAAATATTTTTTAGACGTTGAATACATTCGCCAACACCTCTTTGCCAACCAACGAACGACCAACTGATATTGGTCGTTGAATGTAATTAACAACAAAAAATGTATATTTTACGACCATTTATATGGTTGTTGAATGTGATATTTCTTGTAGTGCCAACCATACTCATCTCAAATTCATTTTGCATAAATATAACAAACTTCTGGATTTTATCTTTGATATAGAACCAAACACAATATCATCATCATAAATCTTTGCAATTGTTAATCTATATTTGAGATGTTTGATGAACAATGTTTTGTCAGCTCCCTCTCTATTGTATCTTTTTTCCAACAAGTACATTGCCAGATGTTCATACCAAGCACGTGGAGCTTGATTTAGTCCGTGTAAGGCCTTTTTGAGTCTGAACACATGGTCAAGAAAATAAGAATCAACAATCTCTTAGTTGCTCAAAATAGGCATTTTGATTCAGTAACCCATTCAAAAAAGCACTTTTGACATCCATTTTGTAGAGCGTGAACCTCATTTGATATGCTACAGATAGTAGGAGTCTAATGGATTCAAGTCTAACTACGGGTGAAAATGTATCATAAAAATCCACTCCTTTCACTTGAGTGTATTTTTGTGCAACCAAACGTGCCTTGTTCCAGAATATGTAGCCATGTTCGTCAGATTTCATTTTGAAGATCCACTTTGTCGTTTCCACACTTTATTTCTTTTAAATTGAGCTAACCTCGTGCATTGCAAGAACCCAAGTTTAATCTTCAACTGTTGGATTTTTATTTTTAGGTTGAATCTATCAAGTTTAGCAAACGTTTCCAAGTTCAATATCGAGCCTCCTCCTAGTCACCATGCCTTTATTGAAATCAGAAACTACATTGTCCAAGGGATATTCCCTCTATATTGGGAAGAGGTTGCATTTTTGTTTCCTTTTCTTCACTTGTATTGGGAAGGTCAAAACCTTTAGGAGCTAAGGCAGAGACACGAGAACCAGATTTTGGTAGTTTCATTATGTCTGCCACTATCTGAACCAGACACATGGTCGTCTTGAGTGTTCTGACTTCCAACAACCCTTTCTTTCAAGGTCTGAATTTGAGGCTCCTATGAATACGAGGAAAATCACCAATGTTATCAATTTTTACGTTGATAAACTCAATGATAGTTTGAGTCTACATGTTGTAAATGCTATGAGCTCGACTATTTTCTGAATAGCCTACAAATACTTTTCCATTACTTTTTGAATCGAATTTACCCAAATGTTCCCGATCATTCAACACGTAGCACTTGTTACCAAAGTATGGAAATACTTGAGATGTAGAAAAACGGGCATATTCAAACTTTTTTCTATTATCTCTCCTAATCTCCATTATTTTTATCCCCTTGAAATATTTCTTAGTTGTTAATTTTTGGAGCAAAAATTTAAGTCTTTCAAATAAATCAGACTTTTCTTTCAAGAAATTCACCCAAGTATATCTAGAAAGCCATGCCCGCATATATATATTTTTCCACCAATACCCTCTGAATAGGTCCCATCTAATCCATGTGTAATAATTCTAATATATGAGTTATAGTAAGAAACTGACCTTGTTTGTGTGTCGTTTTAGGTTGCTTACCCTTTTGGCATGAACCACACACTCCTTCACGCTTTTCAGTGACCCTAGGTAATCCTCGTACTGTATTCAATTTTTTGTCTCAACAAATCACCATAGTTCAAATGTCCCAATCGATTCTACCACAACTCTATAGAATCAGTCTTTGAAACATGACAAGTAATTTTGGTGTCAAGTAGAAAACATTTATCACTAGACCTAGTACCATATAAGATACAATTACCATTATATTTCATGACTTTGCAAGAACTTTTTGAGAACATAACTAAGAGGTTGCATCGGCCTACACTAATCAGATTAGCTTTCAAATCTACAGCAAACAAAACTTCTTTTAAATGAGGCAATCCATCAACTAGGATAGTACCAACACCTTCAATTTTATCTTGCGTCCTGTCACCAAAATTAATCAATCCACCTGCATGACTCTTGTAATTTGTCAGAAAAGAGCGATTTCGGGTCATGTGTGTAGAACATCAACTATCAAAATACCATGAGTTAGGAACAAGTGTTCTAAAGGTAACATCAACCATATATATAACAATTTAAATCACTTTTTTCTGACCCAAACCTGCCTCACTTTAGTATTACTACGCTATTTTATTTGTCTACCAATCAAGTTCTTATTAGATAAATAATGAAAGAAGTTATGTCCAAACTTACTACAGATGCTACATTTAACAAAGTATTGAGATTGACCTCTCCGTATTGGGGCTTGGTAACTTTGTTGTTTAACTGATGAAAGAATCTAATATGGAGTCTTGATGTTGCTCAGAACTTGCATAGGCGAGTCATAGTAAACTCTGACTAGAGCGTGTAGAGTTCTATATGGGAACACATCATTTTGACTACCAATGCAAGTTTCTTAGACAAATTTAATCTGGTACAAGTCATTTTCTTTTCCTTTTCCATCATTTCCCAAATCTTCCTTGACGTTTAAAGTTCTTCCTTATCTTAGCATTTTACTTAGACGAGAGGCTCCAATTGTCAGTAGCTTGATCCTTTGCTTTGACCCTTCAGCATCAACTGCTACCTTATCATCTTTTAAAAACTCCACCATCACATGAATAGTGAGATTCTCTTGTTCGTCTTCCAATTTTTTGTTCACGCTAATGTAGTTAGAACACATAGTGCTTGGTCCTTCTGAAGGGATATCCAAGGAGTCAGAACTTGTAGTGAAGTTTTGCAAGAAATCAATACCAGATCTAATTTGAATTCGAATCTCTTACATCATCTTCACTCTAAATAATATTCATGGCTTTCTTGGTAGGAAATTTTTTCAGTATATTGGCACATTCAGAAGCTATGTGTCCAAATCTTTCACACTCGTGGCATTGAATTTGATTTTCAGACTTGTTCATACATTTAATAGAATTCTACCTTGTGTTGTTTGTGTGTGTGTGTGTGTGTGTGTGTGTGTGTGTGTGTATATTTTTAAGAATCTCTTGAATTATTTGGCGAGCATGGCCATGTTTTCATTAGTTTCACTCTCCTTACCATGCATCAACCTCTTTTTCATCTTTCTCAATTTCAAAGGTAATACCAGATCCCTTTTCTTTCTTCCTCATTTGTAGATGTAATCCATAAGTCATCAATGATCTTACTAATTCTTCAACTTTAATTTCTCAATATCCTTGCTTTTTTCAATTGCAGTTACTTTGGAGTGGAATGACCAGGATCCGATAATCTTCTTTACAATTTTGTTCTTTGAGTTTTTCCCCCAATGCATAGGCTAAATTGGTGATGTCACTGAGCTTGGCATTGAAGTCCTTGAACTTCTAGAGTAAGCATCTGAAACTTGGACGACTTCACAATAGATGTTCTTTCATGAGCCATTTGTAGAATGTCCCAAGATTTTTTTAGCATCCTGACATGTACAGATCAAACGAAACTAATTAGAATCCACAAAAGAGAATATGACATCTAAAGCTTTGAAATTTCAATTAGTATAATTAAAATCAGTTGTTACCCACTCTTCTGCCTTTTTCTCTTTTTCCACACCATTTTCAACAGTAGGAATTTATAACTGTAGACAATAGAGTGCCAATCTTTTTCATCATAGGATTGGATATAGACTTGAATACTAATTTGTTAATAGGCATAATTCATTCCATCTAAAACTGGAGGTCTAAATGGTGCTTCGTCCATATCTAAGTTTCCGGATCGCACTTATAAAAGTTTACTTGCTTTGAAACCAATTGGAAGTTCTTAAACATAGATTAATTGAATTTAATTTATTTTAAACTTGAAAAACCATGTGGACATGTCTACAGTAAGAACATGCGTGCAACGATGATAACATTTTTGACACACACAACCAAGTTCCAACAATGTTCGTTAATGAATGTGGAAATTAATTAATTAAACGTAACATGAACACCAAATGTAACGGGGTAAACTTCAAAGGGAAACTTCCATGGGCCCTCATGCATTGAGAAAAACTATCCACTAATATTTTTAATGAAAGATTACAATAGGTTTTCTAATTTTGTAAAATTAACAAAATAACAATCAAAAGAACTTATATCAACTCCCATTTGATACTTTTTCTTTTTTGACTTGTTGATGAAGTAAAATCAAACTAACAGGTCTTGACTTTATCACATGTTCCCTATTGTACTTGGCCACAACCACCATTTGGATTAAGAAACCTCGTCCCAGTACAAAAAAATATCTTGTTTTCGACCACAAAAAATGTTGTCGCTTAAATAGAGATTTTGTTACAAAAAAATTTAGCGACTACAAGCTGTTTGCTACATGAATTATCGCGCTTTAAGTGCCATAAAATGTATTTTGTTACAATATCACTTGTCGCATAACAAAACTAACAACATTATTTGTTTAACGCAGAAGGTATGAAATACCAACAACATATTTGTCGCCATAATATCGCAATGCACATATGTCACAAAAAATTAAAAGAGCGACAAATCAATTTTTCGCAAAAATTATTTCAAAAATGTTTTTACGAGGAAAAATGTTTGTTGCGAATACTATTTTAAAGGTATGACGTTTGTTACATACTCTATTTTTCAACCAACCAAGCTTGTAGTAATATACATTTTATAACAAGTCATGGTTGTCGCATAATTTGTTTTACAATGATTTTGATTCGTTACATAATATATTTTAAGATATTCAATATTTGTAGTATAATTTATTGTGCAATGTTTGTAGTTCAATTAATTCTGCAACACAGAGTTTCTCGCATAATTATTTGTGCAACGATGTATAGTTATTGCATAATATATTTTAAGATATTCAATATTTGTAGTATAATTTATTGTGCAATGTTTGTAGTTCAATTAATTCTGCAACACAGAGTTTCTCGCATAATTATTTGTGCAACGATGTATAGTTATTGCATAATATATTTTGTGACTATTTATATATGCCGCATATACTATTTTATAACATATAAAATTGTCACAAATATTATTTTGTAGCAGTGTTCGTAGTTGAATTTCTTCTGCAACACAGAGAATTCGTCGCATCATCATTTGTGCAATAATGTATAGTTGTTGGGTAATTTATTTTGTAATTATTTATATGTCGCGTATTCAATTTTACATCATAAAAAAATATTACAAATATTCATTAAAAAATAAAATAAAGACATTACGTAATTGGCTTATTAAAAAAAGAAGATAAGAAAGGAGATAATCCTTATTGTTTTATTAAAATCACTAATGTCATCTTAATTAGGATTAATGTTGCAACTAAAAATAATTGGCTTATTAAAAAAAGAAGATAATAAGCAGATGAAAATCATTTTTGTCATGAAGAATAAGTGTCCGTTAGGTGTGAATGAATGTGCCTAATAAAATGTAAAAAATGGATTAGACCAAGAAATATCTTATCTTGCTTGCACAATAAACAAAAAATCATCTATGAAACACGTTAAATTGCTGACAGATTATTATGTAGATGTCGTATAATATTGCAAAGGATATACATACATAGTACCATATTATTTTATAAGCATAATAAATTTGAGGAAATTAAGATGTCTAAACTAAAATATATTATAAGCACGGCAATTCATCGTAGTTGAATCAGAACATGAACAAATTGCTTAATTCAGACCCTTTATAGAAGGATAAACAAATCCACATACAGATTTTAATTTTTAATACAAAAAAGAAAAATGCAAAATGTATAGAGATAATACGTACCCACGTTACATTTTCAGTTGTACTAATAAGGGACATGATATTAAAAAGACAAGAATATTCAAAGTGATTATATTTGCAACATAATAGCAATGGATAGCCATGATTAAAGCACCATATGAAAGAAGCATAACCTTGACAAAACAAAAGCAAAGGCTTGCCTAGTTTCTTTAACATGAGCAATGTTCATAGTGCTTCCAATGCCTTCCTTCATTTGTTGGGGATTGGGGGAGGAGGTAAACCCGATATCAATTTCGAGGCATGCAAAATCTGTTGTGAAATTGACATCGAGAAAAATAAAAAAGCAGAAATGTAGAAAAGAGATAAAGCGAGGTTTGTCGTAGAAAATCTCCTTAAGACAGATTTATTCCCCTGCAAAGGTACTAACAAGATCAAAGGACACATGTCTTCCAAGATACAACACTTTTTTCAAAGTCGGTAGTGCACTTATAACAATTTTCTCGGTTGAACCAAAAAATGACTGCGCTCTTCTTGAAAAGAAGAAACAACGATCTTTTGAAAAAACTTCAGAAATTATATAAGCATAACTTTGGAGAGAATGAGAGAATTTAAAATCAATTAATTCAGAATTGGTTTAATGTGTTAAAAAATTGAATTTAGGTGGTCCGTATTTAAAGGTTTTGAAATGTCTCTTGGAATGGGTGTGTGCCTCTTGATGAATACGTGCACAATTTGGTTTAATTAATCTGAGCCCTTAGATCACACAATTTCATATTTTTTATGATATGATGGTTCAAATTAAATCTTGAACAAATATGTCTATTCATCGTACCTATTCAACAATTATAAATGAATGTGTCCATTTATCATGCCCATTCACCAAATACGTACTTTTTATTGGAGACTTTTTTAATTCAACCAAAATTAATTGTAATGGCCCATATTATTAAATATATTTAATGATTCAACCCGATAAAATTCAATTAATTCCAACCAAATCATTATGTTAAGAGATAAGAATTACTTATAGATAGATAAACAACACCTTAAGTAGATGCAAGTACCGCAAGTATAAAGAGCATAAAAAGTTTAAAACTCAATTAATCAACCAACTAATGGGATACAAATACAAGCAGCCACATTGGCAGCTGCTCAAAAACCTGGCGGTTGTTACTTGCAACCTGTAAGATCACAAATCATGAGCGTGCTAAAACATCACAAATAAATACACTCAAAGGAAAACTTGCATAGATATTCAATTTCAGTTAATATCAGTTTATTACAATTACAGGACCATACGTAGTAACATCACAAGGACCTGGAATTCATTCAACACATGAAGAAGGAAATTTTTTCAGGAAAAAAAGAGTTGCATTTTCTACCACCACAAAAGATTCTGGAGTAAGCCTACCATAAGAGGAGCTTTAACGGATTGGCAATTTAGTTACCACAGATGGATCTCTTTTGCTCCTTTTTTTACCACTCGAATACTGTATTTTTAAGTTACCATTGGACATATTGACTTCCAACTCTGGTAAGTTTTAGTTGGAAGTTGGCTCCCTTAATCATAAATGCAGATCATACTGTGTTATTCCTGATTCTTGTTCTTACTTGAGGTAAATATTAGCAGCCACCCACATGAAATTATTCACTAGCCCTTATCTTCTAGAAAATATTAGTCATTGGTGTAGATTTTGTAGTCTGGGTTAAATAACCAATCATCATGTGAAATTTTACTTTATGTTTTAATTGAATCATGATTTAAGACCCATGACGCAAGCTCAGGTCAGGGAAAAATGTCATAATTTGGATGGCATTCCTCTATTTACTAATTTATTCTTATTCAATACTATCTAATACTATATAATGCAACTTACCAGACGAGCTGTAAGTGGATTGTGTATGTAACCAGACTCAATGCCAAGTGCTTATAGATTGAGTCTTAAGGTGCCATATGATTCTTTTCCTTTAACTGAATTTGGATCACAATGGAACCCATAAGTAATTATAGTGTCCATAGAATTAGAAAAAGAAAATGATGGCTAAGTCAATGAATTTACAATTATTTTGTTCAACTTTGGCAAGCTTTTTTATTTTTTATTTTTTTGTTTGCATTTCTTCTTTCTTAATGTTTTATCAAGCTTTTCATTAGAAACACACCTTGTCTGTATATGTCTTTTCTCTCTGTATATGTCTTCTAGAGTTCAAGTGAGGTCAAATTCAAATATTTCATATTTTCAGCGTCATTTTCTCTCTCTAAACTAGTCTACATTTATATATTATAGTTTACTACAACGGTAATATTCCACAGGGGCTGACTGATATATATTTTTTGCTTGATTTCATTATATGTTCGCTCAATGCCAAGTGCTTATAGATTGAGTCTTAAGGTGCCATATGATTCTTTTCCTTTAATTGAATTTGGATTACAATGGAATAAGTAATTATTGTGTCCATAGAATTAGAAAAAGAAAATGATGGCCAAGTCAAAGAATTTACAATTTTTTGTTCAATTTTAGCAAGCTCTTTTTATTTTATTTTATTTGTTCATTTCTCCTTCTTTCTTAAAGTTTTATCAAGCTTTTCATTAGAAATACACCTTGTCTGTATGTTTTCTCTCCCTGTATATGTCTTCTGGAATTGATGTGAGGTCAAATTCAAATATTTTGTATTTTCAGTGTCATTTTCTCTTTCTAAAGTAGTCTAGTTGTATATATTATGGTTTACTACAATGATAATATTCCACAAGGGCTGACTGATATATATTCTTTGCTTGATTGCTTTTTATGTTCTCCCTTCCTTACAATTAGTGATGCTGTGTGCAAATCTCATACTCTTTGCTTCACTGGCAATACCCAGCTCTGACATCGTCACAGCGACTATATAAACACCATTAAACCCATTCTTCCACTTGAGCATTCACAATCCAATAAAGATGAAGGTCGCGGCAAGTAGTGGAATATGTGCACTACGTATATTACAAAAATGCCAACGCAACAAATTTTTATTGAATATCATACTAAAATGTAATTTCAGTTCAGTTGCAAATAAATAGATCTCAGTTCTAGATCCAAAAACCAGATAGTCTAGAGATCTAAAAATGTAATCATGCAATTCTAAATGCATAAAGTAAAACAGAGACAACATCAATAATGATGTGATTAATCAACTTACAGTGTTTCCAAGAGCAACAACATTGAGAAAAGTAGAGTGGCATTTAGAAGAAGCAGGCAAGGTCAATATCTTAAACACTTAAAAATTTTGAATATCTACTATCTTTGTCTAAATTTTTACCATTATCAATTAATTATATAACAATAAATCCTAATAGCAATTTAAGCTAATTTTCATTTTTACTTTTATCTTACCTGAGAGCAAAGGTGTCCGGACAGCGAGAGAAATGAGATAGGGCAGAGCTGTTGGGATGAGACGGCCAGCGAGAGAGATTAGACAGAGATCAAAGGTGCTCGGACATCGGACGAGATGTTTCTTCCAATCTCCAGCAAATTCGAGCAAATTCGAACGAGATCTTTGGTGGACACAGAGATGAGAGAGAGAGAGAGAGAGAGAGAGAGAGAAGAGATGTTAGGAATTCGGACGAAATGGTCAATGGGTTTTCTTCCAATCTCCAACAAATTCAAATGAGATGGTCAGTGAAGAGAGATGGGAAAGAGAGAAGAGGTGGCCAGTAGCGATTGCCGCTCCGATTTGGGATGAAGACGGGCGAGTCTAGGGTTTCTTTCGATTTTGGTATGGAAATCTACTTGGATTGTGCTGGAGATATTGCTGCTTCTTCCTTTTTTTTTCGTTTTTTATTTCAAGGGATTTTATTCTAATTTTTCAAGTAAAAATATGTTAATAATAAAATTTGAAAAATATTAGGTGATTTGAAAAATTATAAGGGATAATTTTAATAATTTTTTTTTTTTGGGATTGAGGATATTTTTAAATTGGAGGATAACTTCAAATTTAAAAATTATAGTTGATTTATTAAAATAATAAATTAAATTTAACTGAAAAGTTTGGTTCACGCATTATTTGCGATAACAATAATGATTTGAAAGTAAGATGATGGTAATTAAATTCGATTCAAGATCATAGTTAAATTAATTGAGACATCAAAATTATAGGTCAATCTCCACATGTATTAAGATGAATGTAGGGTTTTTCTTACTCGATAAAGTGAAATCAATATTTTGTGTGCGCATTTGTGTAAATATATTTACGTACATATAACTATTCTATATAATAATTATGAATTATAAGATTAAGTTTTGATATAGATATTATATCCGATACTATTACTCGATCGATTAAGATGCCAATACTAGGGGTATGCATGGTTCGGTTCCCAATATGCTGATGAAAATGCTATCAACAATGCGGTGGATGTATATCAATGGTAGAACAAACTTGTGACAAATGTTGTTCATCACAATTACTAATTGGCGACGAATGCGGATACCATTATTTGTTTTTCACCATCCCTACAAGTTACATCAATTACAAATATAGGTGTCACAAAATTTTTTCCAGCATCCTAGAATTTTTAGCAACAAATATTTATTGTCGCAAAAAAGTAGACTCTATTGCATCACATAAACTTTGTTGCAAGAAATAAAAGTTTGTCGCCATAAGTTTCCCACCAAAAAATATTTTGGCACCATGTTGATTAATATACTAGGTTTGTTAGAAATAAGTTCCATGGAGCTAATTAACTAAAACATATGTTAATGCATTGCGGACATCAATAGAACTGAAAGATGTTGATTCCAGCCACATATCTACAATCAACAAATCCAAAGGTTTTAGATAAAGAAAACATAGTAAATGATAAAGTAGACAACAGAAAAACAGGTAAAATTAATGAATTGTTGGATTGGTGAATCTACGAAAACAAAGGCACTTATAGTCATTACGTCCATATGATATGATTGGTGCTGATTACTTAATTTTGTTCATCTGGCAAAAAAAATTAACAGGATAAAAAAGAAGTAAGAAAATTAAGAAAATACTAAACCATAAGAGTTACTATAGATATATTGACCAAGACGTAAACACTCTACTCAATCAATGGCCTTCCTATGAAACCACAAATTCATAATTGAGCATAACCAAAACTTCTTAATTTCTCTTTGAAAAAATGAAAGTAACCAACAAGATTGGAATTCTTTAAGAAATCCTCAAATTAATTGATACAAGTAACAAGAGGAAAAACTCATAAAATACCTTCCGGACTTGAAGCAATAATTGTGCTTCCATCAGCATTCCCATAAGTTGCCTTAGTTCCCACCAAAGTGAGAACGGCCCTCTTATCGTGAACTTTATGACGTTCCCATTTAATATCGGGGAGAGGAAGCTTGGTTTGCTGCATTTGTTCATCAGTTGTATTGGGTTGGGTTTTAGATTAAATGGGCTAAAATAAAAATAAATGTTTAAAAGGGCTAAAATAAAAGTATAGAAATGGCATCTATTATTATTAACAACGGACTATATTTATTGCTAAAAGTAAATGTTTTAACAACGCTCGATGAACGTTGCTAAAGAGGCTATTGTTTACAATAGACAATGAACGCAACGAATGACGCTAGAAGTATATATTTTAACAACATGCGTGAACGTTGTCAAATACACTATTTTTTGACAACGGTCACTATCCGTTGTTAAAGAATGAAATATATAAAAAAAAATTTGCAACAGACTATGAACATTGCAAAAAGATAGTGAACATTGCTAAAAATGCTATTATTTGCAACAGACAATAAACGTTGCGAAATGTGCTAAAAGTATATATTTTAGCAACATGAGTGAACGTTGTCAAATACACCATTTTTTTACAACGGTTACTGTCCATTGTTAAAGGATGAAATATAAAAAAAAAATTGCAACAGACTATGAACGTTACAAAAAGATATATTGGCAACATTCATTTAAATGATATTGCCAAATGTCAATTGAGTTAAGCAATGGCAACATACATTTACTGTATGATGCGGTAAACCCTTTTTAGCAACATACAATTAATGAATGTTGTTGTTTAGATGTTGTTAAAGGCTATTTTTCATGTAGTATCCCTTAGCTCTTCTCTAGCCCCTTCCTCCATACAATCAATCACATGATGTTTGATCACCCCACAATGGTAGCAAAACTCTTGTAATCGTTTTTTAGAGAGCTATTTTTAGTGCTCGTTTGGTTTCACTAAAAAATTAGACAAAATTCTTAGTCAAATTCAACAATTAATTTCAACAACAAATTTTATGAGACCTACAAGTTTAATGAACTTTTTAACCACATATTTCATCAACTTTTATCAAAATCTACTAAAAATTTGATTTTTAGCTCCATAAAGGCACCTAATTTTAAAATATTTTTCACATTTATGTAACTGATTTGTTCTTTGATAAAATTATCTTGTATTTCAATAAGTCGTTCTCTCTACTTATTACATATTCATTTAGAATCGATAGTAGTTTAGTTCTTGGCCATTAAGAATAGATTTTGATAAGTGCAATCCACGTGCTTATTACGTGCGACCTAAAAACTTTAAAGTGATTTGAAATATTTACAATGCTACTTAAGGTGGTTCAAATACAATACATAATACTATTTTATTGCAATTCTTGAGCTCTCTTTTCTTTAATAGAAAATTTCCAATAAATGAGAGAAAATGTGTCCAAACCCTTGCACCATGATGTTCTCACAACTCGAGAGAATATTTCCTATAAAAATTTATGAAGCATAAATTTTTGTTTTCCATCTTCATGTATTGTAACTGCTGGAGTAGTTATTATTTCAATTTATCAAATATTTTATTCAGATTTCTGTAGTGTCAATTTATACAAATACTTAATCAATAAAAAAGAAAATAATTGATTACCAAATTTTTACATAGTTGAATCAATAGATCTACATCCACGTTATAGTTCGAAGTAAATTTCTGAGCGCAATTTTAGTATACACGTTACCTGCTTATTTTATTTTGTTAGCAATTGTTTATTGATAAAAGTACTAATTAATGTCTTATTAGGATTAGGACAAATTGTGAAAGACTATAAATATTTGGGGACCAAGATGGAAGTTGTTGAAAGTATGGGACCATGATTAAAGTTTTGGAGCAAAATGGACTAAATCTGGAAGTAAAAATTGAAGTGGGACTAAATTGCAAAACTATTGAAACTTCGAGGACCAAGGGAACAAAATGAGAATTGAACACATTTTAGGCAAAACTTTTCTGTTTGCTGTGGTCAATAGCGGTTTGCAAACTGTGGCAATTCTAATTTCTTTGTTTGCCGTGGTTGGGCCGCGTCAAGCAAACTGTGGTCTGTCTGGACTTTTTTTGTTCCATTTTCAGCTTTGAGTCGAGGTCTTTTATGTTTTTTCACGTACACGAGTTTTAAGATTGATAAACACTATATAAAGATAGAATTAGGTCGAATTGAGAGAGGACGGCGGCTAGAAACAAGAGAAAAAAATCACGCGGTGAAGAAGATTTCTTGAAAGATTTCTTCTCTTTCAATCCATGCCGAATTCTATCAAATCTTTTGTTTTTAATTGGGTAATTTGTACTTGTGGTCCCCAACCTTTCCAATTTGTAATAAATTTACCCCTAACCTTTTTTTTTAGCACCAAGCATCCCCAACCTTTCAATTTTTTGCAAATCACGTCCCTATTGACATATTTTGACGATTTTGCCCTCCACTTTAAATAAACCAAAATAGAAAAAACTTAAAAACAGTAAAAAATAAAAGAAAATTGCAAATAAAGTTCCATAACTTTTAAAAAACACAAAATAACTCCATCTTCTCCAAAATCCCACCCCACCCCACCCCACCCCACCCCACCCCACCAAAAGTGTAGAGACAATATGGAATAGTGAGTGGTGTATTTTTACAGTAGCAGTGGTATGAGCATTGATATCAAAAGTATTCTACTAATATTATGCCAGCCAAATTTGTATGCCGATGAGCTAGAACTTAACCATTTGGGCAATGAAATTAGAAATCAAGTACCTCAATAAAAGAGAAGAAATCAGGAAAAAATCGCCAAAACATACCTGACATTTTTGAACCCTGCTTCTTTAAATTGGAATTTTTATCACCAACAACATTCAAATGGGGTTCGCTTTTTTCTTCAGAAACGTCATTTTTCAAACACTTGGTCGTCAGCTGGGCCTTTCTTATAGGCCAACCAAAAGGAGCTGAAAAATTATGAGAGCTCGATCTGCTATCAATGCTCCTACCACTACTACTGTTTCTTGACTCAGTCATAGAGTCACTACTCGTTGACTCAGACCCCTCTCTCTTCTTGCTCTTCACAGCTATAGCTTCCATTTAAACAACAAAATCACAAACCCAAAAGAAACTATTCCTATTTACGAAAAAATGGACTTAGCTGATTTTTTTATGTTTGTAAAATGGGTTTATCATAGGCCATCAAAAATTCAAGTTCAAAGATCTATTTTTTACAAGTTCTTGAATAGTAAAATAAAAAATAAGACAAACAAAAACACAAAAAAAAAAAAAAATCAAGGGTTTGAGGTTGCTGCAACATAAATGATTTTTATAGGCACGCTGATTTTATTCTCTGTAACTCTCTTGTTTCTCTCTGTGTGCATATGGTGATGGGGGATGTGGGATGGGGGGTTGGGGTTGGGGTGGGGCACTGGAATTTTGGAGACAGTATGGAATAGTGAGAGATGAATTTTTACATGATTTGGCTATGGAGTGGGGTGGGGTGGGGTGGGGTGGGGTGGGGTGGGGTGGAGTTTTGGAGAAGATGAGGTTATTTTGTATTTTTTAAAAGTTATGGGACTTTATTTACAATTTTATTTTATTTTTTGTTGTTTTTAAGTTTTTTCTATTTTAGTTTATTTAAAACGGAGGGCAAAACCATCAAAATATGTCAATAGGGACGTAATTTGCAAAAAACTGAAAGGTTGGAGATGTCTGGTGCTAAAAAAAGGTTAGGGGTAGATTTGTTATAAATTGGAAAGGTTGGGGACCAAAAGTGAAAATTACCTATTTAATTTAATTATATTTTTCTTATTTTCTTGAGCCAAGGTAAACGATGAAATCTTCTTTGAACGAAGTGATTATCTTGTTATCCTTTTAATTCCGTTTTCTGGCTTTAACTTTCATAGTTCGTTCTTGTTGGATTAATTAAATAAAATCTCTTTCATCTTAAATATCACGTATTCTTAATAGTTAGAAATTAATTTAATTAATTAATGCTTGGTGCTTGAACTTGCTCTATTAATTTCTTTTGATTTTCCGTTATCTTGTTATCGATTAGGATGCGAAGCTATTGATGAGGATGCGAAACTATTGATTTTCCATTATTTTGTTATTCATCCATTATCACGTATTCTACATAGAATGCTTAGGATGCGACACTATTGATTCTTTCTTTTCTTTTTAATTGAGTTTGATACGGGAAACGCTTAAGTAATTTAAGATCGAAGCAAAGGAGAGCCGATATTGGATTTTCTTCCTTTAGATTTAATTGATAAATATTTTAAGACGACAATAGATTGATTTCGAGTTGTCTTTTTTTTTAATTAATCAATAATTGGATAATTGCTAAGTTAAACAATGGTGGATTCCGAAACTTTGGTACTTTAAACAACTTGAACCTTCAACTTAACTTTTTAGCATAGTTAATTACACTTTAAGTTAAATTTTTTCAACCAAACTCCTTTCAACCCAACTAGCCTAGAATAATAGTTAATTCAGATTAAATTAGAATTTCTTCATTTCAATCCCTGTGGGATTGATCTCGTGCACTTGCGAGTTATTTAAAATATGACAACAAGTTTTTGGCACTGTTGTCGGCCGGGACTGCGTCGGAGAGTTAATCCAACAAAAAAGTGTAGCAAGGGGGCACGTTTAACCTCACTTGGTTCTTAACTAGGCGCGTGAAGTACTTCGTGTTGTTCTCAATTGGCTGTATTATCTATGCAACACTGTCGAACGTGATGGGAGGTGGCCTTTTTTCATTTGCCTGTCAAACCTTCTTGAGGTTAATGCCTGGAGAGATACCCTGTCTCTTCACCGACAGAGTTGCAAAATAAAATATGTTACAATTAATGAGAAATTCAACGATAACTAAGTGATAGTAAAAAATCTTTAAATAAAGAATGGTTAAACAAAAGTTCTTACCGGACTCGCATGCACGAACTTTGCAGCCTGTGCGGTGGCGGATGAGGAAGATTGCTTGCACCATCACCTCCGTGAGACATGATTTTAGCCATAGTAGCAACTGACAAAATAAAACATTAGTCAAGGTAAGCATAGAAGGAAAGCGGAGAAAAAAACATTAGTCAACAACAATCTTAGAACGCATCATGTCATGCAAGAGTTGTTTCGTTATGTAGGTAACTTCAAAAAAGAAAAACTAGAATAAAAAGTCAAGCCATTGTCATACTAAATCAACAATAGAAAATAGCAGATTCAGTTAGTATTATCATAACACATAACTATATCATATGATTGAACTAACACATAAAAAGAGGGAATCATAACTATAACTTATGCAGCTGAATGGATGATGCGTAAATTACTTAACGAAATGAAATAAGTTTGTTGGGATTTTTGGTCCCAAACAAACTTTCATTAAATTTAGTCATGTTCTACAAGTACATTTATACTTAAATCATTCTTAAGTTTTACCGGCAACACTAGATGTCGCCAAATATTATTAGACAAACTAAAGTGCTCGAAAAATTATGATTTTTTAAAGTGCAAGTACTTGACACCTTATGATACAATATATAGAAAATATAAACCTTATCCAAGTCGTTTGATATGAGGAAAAATGTGGCAAAAGTTGCGTAAAAATTTATATCGAGTACAACTGACGTTGCCCGGGAAAACGGTCATTGTAAATTCATACAACGTGGTTTTAAGGTGATTTGAAATCCTAGTAAAATTCAAATCACCTTAAAAACAAATGACTTGAGGCGTGAGCATTTCAAAAAGAAACACTCAGTACAAATTATACTAACATATGAGAAAATTATACGGAATCATAAATGCGACATATCTTACTTTAAAATGTACTTAAGGAACAACATAATTTGGTAAGTGGAATCACTTAATTTCTCAAGTGATTACCTTACATCACTAAGTGGTGGAAAAATGGGAGGTCAGTTGATCATGGAGAGGGACAATTTACGGCAACAAAAGGACAGTTTTTCTTGGAGGCAAGGTGCGGTTTTTCTTGGCTGCAAGGTGGGCCGAAATAAATGTAGAAATATTTCTCAATTTTTAGATTAAATGGTTGGTTGAAAAATTAACCAAGAAATTAACTCAAGATAAATTTATTCGATCTAAAATTTTGACGAGAGTCAGTGATAAAATAATATTCTATAATCATCAAATAATATTTAAAGTAGACGTGTGCAGTATATAACGTGACTAACATATTTTGAATTGTACTAGGATGTTCGTAACGTCACCGAGAATAAGAAAAATTATTTTCATGAAATTAGATGACGAAATTTTTTTCGATTGATACACACTAAAACAAATAGCATCTATAGCGGTGACACCAATTGCGACGACACAATGTCGTCTCTATTGATTCTATACAGTAGAGACAACAAATAAATGTCGTCGCTATACTTATAGTGACGACATATGTCGTCGCAATAGATTATACGTCGTCGCTATTACATAGAATTTATAACGACGTCTTTCAATGTCGCTAATTAGTTTCAAAAACGGCGAGAACAAATTGCGGCATTTTGGTGCATAAATAGCGACGACATTTGTCGTCGCAATTGATTTGCGGATGATGTTGTCAGTCACGTGAATCATGATTTTTCTCGTAAAATGCGATGAGATATATAGCGACGACATGTGTCGTCACTGTACATCTATATCAATTTAGGCAGGAAAAATGGCATCGAATTGTTGTCTGTAGTGACGACACATGTCGTTGCAATATACGTATTGATCATTTTAGTGCGCACGTAAGTTATTAATTTCCTCGTAAAATGGGAACGATCCTGTAGCGACGACGTTTACATATAGCGCCGACAAATGTCACTGCTATAGAGTCTTCTTTTTCTTCTCCCCATCTCCGCATTTCTGTATTGCAGGCTAAACGAAAAAATTTATCTTCTCCCTCTCCACATCTCTCCCGTCACTTGTAATTCTATTGTTTTCCTTTCATAATCATCTTCTTTACATTTCATTCCTTCATCTCCATTTATTATCCTTACTGTAATTGTAAAAATATAGTATTTTTCAAGTATGGATATTGATAAAAGTTGGACAACAATTAGAAATCGCACAAAATCTGCAGATTTTTGAAATGGTTTGTAAGCATTTATAAACATGGCGACGCCATACATTAATGACTGGGGAAGGATTAAATGTCCGTGCAAAAAATGTTTAAACGGTCTCACACATCTATTGAAAATTGTCGAGGCTCACATATTTCGTAATGGTTTTGCGGAGAGTTATGTCACCTGGATATATCATGGCGAGACCGATGTTCATACTGTGAATGTGTATAGACAAAATGAGCGAGCTGGTGTGGATGATGAGATGATAGATGTCGTGGACGACGTAGCTGGTGATGAGCTTGCAGGTACAATACCGATGGTTACTATGACGAATTGTTTCAGGCTCTCCATTCAGAACTGTACCCGAGAGTTTCATCATTTTCATCCTTATGAAATATTTCCATATTCTCCATTATATTGTCTCATTTTCCAAATTGAACTACTAGGGTGCGACAATTAAAAAAATCAAGAAAATGGATATATGTTCTCAGGCTTATAAGTCAAAGTTAGGTTCTACCTTTGTGTAGAATGTTTACTACGATTCTGATGGTAGATTACTTTTTAGGAATTAATCCTCCATTAGGTGAAAAAGAGCTTCTAAATAACTCCTCTGTTTATCGTGGAGATGGTGAAATTCAATCTCATTTGTTGGATAACGCAATGAAGAAATCACATCTCTCTCTTTGTTTGAATAAATCGGAGCAAGAACTCGGACAAATTTCAAATGAAGAGTTGGAATCTCTTAAAAGTAAATACACAGATGAGGAGGTCATTGGTATTATAACAATGGAAGATGTCTTGGAGGAACTTCTACAGGTAGAGTTTTATGAGTTTTAGTCAAAGAAATAAATCTGGATGGATTTGATCTTCCTTTCTATGTCGGATACTCAAATACAAGCAGAATCATTTTTCCTTTAAATTTAATTAGAGCTCAAAGTATTTCCATATTAATAAAAGCATATAAATATACAATACTGTCCATGGCATTTATGAAACTCCCACAGAAAAATGAATATGCTCATGGAGAACCAATTTGGACGTATGATTTAGGTTTTGCAGAGCCTAATAATTTATTTATTTTTCTTCTCTCCAGGAAGAAATACTGGATGAAACCGATCACCATGTTGAAATCCACAACAAGTGAGTGGCAGCTTTATCTAAGTAATGCATTCCACTGTACTATTGGCGTGTTTGTTAATGTGGATTAGACATTAGCAGACAGTATTAAAGCTTGGACTTGACCAATCACGTGTGTATAATCTTAGTTCAATTGTACTTCTCTTTCTCTGATTCCTGGAAAAAATCAATCATTTGTACTCAATTTTAGCCTTTTTTTTCCTTATAGATT
The DNA here is from genome assembly GCA_030279155.1 of Forsythia viridissima. Classification (NCBI taxonomy): domain Eukaryota; kingdom Viridiplantae; phylum Streptophyta; class Magnoliopsida; order Lamiales; family Oleaceae; genus Forsythia; species Forsythia viridissima. The sequence continues at coordinate 27,836,610 of CM059036.1, read as the reverse complement.
ACCATAAACTGTCTTAACACAACAGATTTTGGAGAGTTACACGATTTAGTCACTAATTAGCTTAGGCCTATATGGCATTTCAATTTTCTGCAATATTGTCTACTGATCTGAATATTAATAGTTTTATTAATTTATTTGATTAAGATGTTCATGTTTTGTTTCATCATTTGATCAATTAAACTAAGTTCCCCATTACCCATAGCTAGCAACATCTTTTTTTGGTGAGTCCAAAGGTGACTCGTTTATGGCCTAAATTTTTAGTACTGAAGTAATAGATATGGATAGATTCGTGCATGTATATATAGATAATAGATGGAAATATCTATAGCATGAGTTCAAAATGGTAATTAATTAGTAATTTGATAAGTTGAAGGAAGATTCCCAAGAAATTTGAGTAAAAACGTTAGATATATACCTATATATACACATATATAGATGTTAAAGAGAAAGCACAGAGCATAGTGCACAAAGCAAAGAAAGAAAGAGAAAGCACAGAGCATAGTGCACAAACCACAGGTGCACATGTAACGTAATAATCAAAAGCAAGGACAAAAAAAAAATATTATGGACATTAGGGACGGTTTTGAACCGTCCCTAATAAGAATTGCTTGGGACGGTTAAAATGGCTAAAGTATAATGAATGGCTAAAGTATAGTCTGCCTCAATTAATAAATCTGAGAGTACAATCATCCGAGCAAGAATAATACCGTCAAGAATAGCCCTGAGCTCGGCCTCCTAAATAGGACGCTCACCATATGAAGAGAAGAATGCATGAACATACTGACCTGATGAATCTCTAATAATCCCCCCTCCAATTGTAAATCCATCTTTGACGCATCCATCAGTGTTGACCTTGTAAGATCCCACTAGTGGAGTACGCCAATAAACCAAAATAGGGGGAGGAAGGGATGAAGTAGTAAGAGATATACCAAAAAGAGGAGCAATATCCATATCTCCTTGCCAATGAATAACCTGAAATAAACGGCTTGTATGTAGTAGTGAGATAGTATGGTATACTTTCTAGATGATTCGTCTCGATTCCATAGAGATGTCCTGGTACTTCGCATCATTCTTCGCAGTCCAAATAAACCAGAAAATCAAAAGAGGAATCATCATGCGAATATGACCATTTCTGACAAACTGACCCGAGAAACGCCAAGGCTGAAAGCAATACTGAAAACCCTCAATTGGCCGAAGGATTATATGAAAAATATCAGAAAAATGGCGACAAATCTGGTCAGCAATATTACTGTCAATAAACAAATGCTAAATAGTCTCAATAGTTGAGCAACACTAACAATGAGAAGCCATAACTCCCAATCTGCCTTTGAATCACAACATCAACTTTGATAAAACCCTGACATAGTCTCCAACAGAAGAAAGAGACAGTCGTCGGGATAATAGAACTCCACATCATGCTGTATACAACCTGAATAGTATGCCTCGTGCGAACTAGCTGCCATGTAGACTTGGTAGAAAATCTACCATCCGAAGTATCCTTCCACATAATCTAATCGTGTACCTCAGTAGTGATAGGTATCTTCCCTATCTGCTCAGCAATAATAAATGGTACAAGTTGAAGAAGTCTATCAATGGTCCATCCAATGTCATCAAATAATTCTCTAACCTGGATAGAATAATGTGTCAAGTGTGGATAATGATCAGCTAATGTAGACTCGATAATGATCAGCTAATGTAGACTCGCCCATCCAATAGTCATGCCAAAAGAATATCTATCTACGCCCTAACTTCCAAGCAATGTGCGTCTCCGCCTATGGACCTATATGCTTCAGCCTCTTCACACAACTAAAGCATAGTAAGGAATAGTAGTCAGCAACGGATGAATATCATTACAATACTTACTCAGTAAAAACTGAGCCCACAATGACCGTTGAGATCTAAATAACCACTAGAGCTTTAGGGAGAATGTATCAACAAGATCCTACAGTCTCCTAAAGCTCAGTCCATCTTCCTTAATAGGAATACAAAGGTCCTTCCATATCTTCCAATGCAATCTGGGTGCATCGTCTCTGGAGTCCCAATGGAACCTAGCAAATATGCCCTCTAACTTCTTCAAGATAGCCTTGGGAGGCTTCATAATCTGAAGGAGATAGAGAGGAATAGAGGATAGCACAGATCGAATCAAAGTAATCCGTCTTCCAAATGATAGGAGGCTTGAGGCCCGGCTAGAAATCCTACTTCGTACTTTCTAGACTAAGTCATTATACAAGAAGATCTTCTTGGCTCCTTTAAATAAAGAAACACCAAGATAAGTGAAGGGCTGCTGCTTATGACGAAATCCTGTTAGATTCTCCCGTCTGTGTATCTAAATAGTAGAAAATCTCCTAGGTAAGATAATCCCGCTCTTATCTCTGTTCACCAACTACCCAGAAGTCCCCTCATAGTGCTCAATACACTATAATACTCGTCTAATAGACTGCTTATGGCCATTGGCAAAAATAATCATATCATCTGTAAAAGACAAATGAGAGATAATAGTATCATCTCCATGTCTGTATACTATTGAAGGAATATGTTGATATTGCTGAGTGAGTAGTCGTGAAAAAATCTGCAGCAACAATAATAAACAGTGATGGAGATATGAGATCACCCTATCTAAGCCCCCGATATGATGAGAAAAAATCCACATGGTCTGCATTAAGCATCGAACCCAAAACCCTCCATAATGGATATCAAGAAGCTCCAATCCATACAGCCATAGGCCTTAGCCATATCAAGCTTGAGGATAATATTACCCCCTCGCACTTTTGTATCAAGTGTATATGGTAACTCCTGTGCAAGTAGGACATTATTCCCAATGAGTCGTCCCGAGATGAATACGCTCTGAGGAGTTGAGATGATGTGAGGCAGTAAAGTACTTAGTTGTGAGTTCATCAGCTTTGTAATCAACTTATTAAACATTGTACATAAGCTGATAGGACGAAATTCGGACCCATTACAGGCATTTTCCCGCTTTGGAAGCAAGACAACAGAGCTAGCTGCAAAACTCCTAGGCAGGTACCATCCAGCAAAGAAGTCCAAGACTGCCTGAAACACATTTCTAATACTATGTCCCAACAGACCTGAAAAAAATGAGAAGAAAACCCATCTGGCTCGGTGACACTTTCTAGATCAATACTAAAAATCGCCTATCGCACCTCAGTCAAAGTAGGAGTCTGGTTAAGCTGCAAATTGTCCTTAATAGACACCAATCTAGGTATAATGCCAGGTTGAATAGGGTCGATAGGCTGAGGAGGATCCGACAGAAGTTCCTGGAAGAAAGATATTGCTGAAAGCCGAATAGTCTCAGAAGACTCAAACACCTCGCCTGAAGCTGAAGTAATAGACCGGATCCTAGCTCGAATACATCGTCCCTGAACCATAGAATGGAAGTATCGGGTGTTATGATCACCCTCACAAGTCCAACGTGCCCCTGCCTTTTGTTTCCAAAAGGTCTCCTCAAAAGATAAAGTATGGTTCAGAACTGCCTGAGCCTGATGCAAAGTATCACGATGGGAAGGAGAAGGATCTCTTTCATGGTCTAATTCTGCCTCGTCCACCCTACACTCTGCATCCCTAATCCTCTAAAAAATATCACCAAAAACATTTCTATTCCACGGACGAAGGCCCTGTTTGAGCCTAAAAAACTTTTCCCAGAGAGCGGCCATTCCCGTAAGGTAGGTAGAAAATGACCAATTTTGAGATACAAAGTCCAGAAAAATCGTGATGCCTAGACCAAACATTGATGAATTGAAAAGGACGAGGCCCCAAATCATCATCAGAAGACCACTGAATCAGAAGAGATGAGTGATCAGAAGTGCTTCGATTTAGATGACGAACCAAAAATCCAGAACAAATTGAAGCAACCATTGAATTAATTAAAACTCTATCCAGACGCTTTCGAACCCTCTCATTTGTCCACATGTACTAAATTCCACAATACCCTGCATCCGTTAAACCACAATCCATCATCATATCTACAAAGTCTGAAGTGTCCCTATTACAAGTATTCCTACCAGTACCCTCACCATTGTGAGCGATCACATTAAAGTCTTCCCCAACTAGCCACGGCTCATCCACAAAAAGGGATATCTGGTAAAGACCTGCCCATAATTCTCTATGTTCAACCGGCGAACAAGAGGCATATATCAGAGTAATAAACATGAGCTAATCTAGGATCCTCAACTTTAATGTGAAAGAGTTGGGGATGATCAACAATCGAAGTAACAGTAGTCCCCAAATTCCGAAAACACCATATTTTATCCAACTCATTTTGTAACCCATATCAAAAGAGAGAAATCGTCTGATAAAGTCAAAGTTCTTCCTCAAAACAAACAGCTCCAACACCACCAAAAAATACACATGACAGAGTCGAACCAATTTCTTCAGTCGTCCACGAGTGGTAATACTGTGCACACCTCTCATATTCTATATGATAACACTTATCAAAAAGATTGGCTACGTGACAAAGCACTTGTCTGACTACGAGTCACCCGTTTGATCGGGGAAGAAACTTTCATCTAAACCAACCAAGTTATCAAAAGAATTCATGCAAAAAAGCTCTAGCAGATGAACCTCTAGCTAAATAAAGCTAGTAGTATCGGAAGGAATTGAAGCCTCTACATTCTCATTACTACTGAGGCGTGTACTAACATGTGGATCAATATAAAAAAATGGCTGAACTGGCTCTGGAAAAATAGGAAATCATGAGGGACGGATATCATATGATCTAAAATTGGATTGAAAAAAATAACATCACGATAGGGCTTTGAAGGCTTATGGGTTGTCCCTAAATGAACAACTAGAAGTGGTATAGCAACAGCTGAAGAAGAACCAACAACTGGGGCCCATTGCCTAAGAGCCTCAACAACAATCTCATTCCCTTTAACCTTACCCTTCTCGGTCCTATCTACAATAGGCACCTGAACATCAACTAGCTTAGAAGCCAGAGCAACAACATGCTTAGGAGCCAAAGCAACAGCAGGCTTAGGAGCCTGAGCAACAAAAGGCTTGGTAGCCTGGGCAACAATAGGATCTACTGGTGGAGCACCCACCTTGCACTAATCAATAATATGGCCCATATGACGACATTTAGCTCAAAAATGCACCTTCAGTGTGCGTTTTTTTTACAAAATATTAGTTCATATGGTTGTAGTGTCCTTAACTTCACACCAAAGAGCTTGATTAAATATGAGATCATTCTTTTAGCACCAATTGGTTTTTATTATTCAATGTCTTTAAAGAAATCGTTTGCTTTGAAAGTAATCAAGAAAGCACCATGTCTTGTTCTTTCTCCATGAATTCAGTCGTGGCTAAGCTTGTTGAACAAGAATAAAAATTGTGATTTCAATCCATAAACTTAATTATTTTTAACCTTACTTATAGGTAAACTAATAGTCAACAAAAAATTATTTCTTACCAAAAGATTTGCAATAAAAGAGGTAAGAAAATTAGTAGAAAAGATACCGAACGATCTTCTATAATTGTAGAAAAAAAAAACTATAAGGAAAGTTAATATTAATTAATGTCCATATAGATTTTCGTCCTAAACAAATCCAAAACAATATGAGATGGAAATATGAAAGTTAATATTACTTGTATATGTTAGTTATGAAATCATATCATAATATGTAAGGAAATAGAATAAGAATCGTAGCTCACATGTTCTAGAAAAATTCTGCTTACCATCTCAATCAATTGGAACTGGCAATAGCGTTTCTAGTCAGAATGTACACGTTTACTTCTATTTTCGACATTAAAAATCAGCAAGATAACTTAAGTAAGCCAAATTAAAATATATGTAAATATTTTCCAACAGTTTGTATTGAATAAGCAAGGCAAAGTAAGTTCAGTTGAAGCACACCAATGACAATTCGAAGACCATGTTTGGGAGGTTTTCTAACATCGAGTTTGACCACACACATGTGTCCATCATTAAGGTCTACGCCCGCCACACCAACGTAACACCCCTTTAAGGCCATTTTTATTCACTATACAACACTTGAACGTTGTTCCCATAATGCATAGGTCTAGCTTCATTACACCCTAAGCAATAGAGTCACAAACCACCTTTAGATTTGGTTCATTTGATTCAATTAAAGAGAGTTCTGTGGAAAGTTTTAATAATTCTGAAGGGTTCATGATTAGCCGTGTTGATACAGTAAGATATATCGTGAATGTTGTAGGATGTGGTCTAAAAAAATCATCGGCAGCCATGACCTCAGCCACCAAACTTTGGATTGGTGGAAAAGACTCCCTAATCGAGAAGACACCCCTTTTCAAGTGCAGAATGTAAAATGAAAGAACCATGCGATCACAAGGTTCTGAACCATGCGATCGCATGGGCAAAACGCGCAGCAGTTTGGTAGTTTCCCGATGGGATTAGAATTCTACAACTCCAAGATAAAACAACAACTTAAACACACGTCTTGGTGGGTTTTGAGAGGGGTATATAAGGTAGATAATAGCCAGAAATTGAGGGAGACGAATTTTGGGAAGAAGATACAAGAAGAGAATCGAAGATCAAGGCACGGGATTGAAGATTCTTGAGCTATGATCACGGGTTTGATTTACTTTTTCTTTTTCTTTTGCCGGAACATGATTAATACAATTCTTGTATTATTTTACATAATCATGTCTGGCTAATTTACTTATTTTTAGGATGAAAGATGAAACCACATGTTTTTAATTAATTAGAAGTTTTTCTGTTTTAGTAGTTAATTGCTTTTTGGTTGATTATTCTTTATTCATTATTTATAATATTTTAATGCCTGATCATCATTAGAATATTTTGTGATCTATATTAAAATCGAGAGATTCAATATGAGTTAGCATGTGGTATTGAATAACATAGGGTCCAATAATAGATAGAAATTATTATTATGCTCTATGAAATCCGGTTAGGTGTTCTTGTGAATTAAATGTATATTTTTATGTTCGAAACCTGATTAGAGATAATTAGATTTCATATCGATATAGAATTGATTGACCATCGAGAGAGGCTTTTGATTATTATAGGATCACTGGTTTTCAATCTAGGGTAATTAACAGCTAAAACGATTGATGAATAATTGATTAAAGAACGTGTAGGTGGATTCACAAATCCTAGTGTTAGTTAAAAACTCGAATTCGTTCTCATCATTTAATGTTGATTATTGATAGTTTAGATTTAATTGAAATAGCCAGAATAGTATAGAATTGAAACCAAAAACAAATCTGTGTTCTTACATTGTTAAAACTCGTATTATAAATTAATTGATTAAATTAATATATAGTCCTGGTGGGTTCGACACTCCATTCATTACTATATTACTTGTTAACGAACCGTACACTTGCGGGATTCAAATCTACCAACAAGTTTTTTGCACTGTTGGCAGGGACTAGTTTTATTAATTACTACGTTAATTTATAATTTAGTTTTTAACAATTCTTTTAAGTATTATTTATTTTATTTTTAGTTTTATATTTATTCTCAGTTTTTGTTACTACTGCCTTCCTGCTATTTTTAAAGTTTCAGGTGTCAAGTGTGTATGTGCCGTACAAAGGATCTTGATCTATTCGATTTAGACCCAAAAATTGAATGGAGCTTTCATCGACGACAACATGAAAACGAGAAAATAAAAGACAGCAAAAAGACACAATAGCAGACCACAAAGTACATGATCAATTACCTGCAGATGTGATAAATTATCAAGCACCAATAGCTCGACCAATTGAAGTTAGTGAACGAGATATTCTTATGGGTGAGTATATGATGCCACCGATTGTTGAGAATTGGTCCATCATAGTCTTTTCGCCTTATGGACACGATAACTTCCAGTTGAGGCAAGATGTGATGAATTTGTTCTCGAACAGTCTGCCGTTCTATGGAATGACAGATGAAAATCCTCATTACCATATTTCTCACTTTGATGAATACTGTAGAAATTTCAACTACCACAGTGTTAATGCAGATGCACTTAAGATGAGACTATTTCCACACACACTGAAGGATAAAACTAGAGAATGGTTAGATTCTCTATCGCTTAGGAGCATCACTACTTGGACATATCTGATTTAGAAATTTACACTGAAATATTTTCCTCCGGCCAGAGAAAACATACTGAAGTATGAAATTTCCAATTTCCAACAATCTGAGTTGGAAAACTTTCATGAGGCATGAGAAAGATTCAAACAACTGCTCCAAAAGTGTCCAAGTCATGGTTTTCCTTTAGCAGCTCAGAATCATTATTTCTATTCTGGACTAGATCCAACCAGTCGTTCTTCAATAGATTCTGTAGCAGGTGGCTCTATCCAAAATAGATACATGAAGTGGACACCAGTTTGCTTTTACTGGCAAAAATCAATGCATTAGCAAAAATCGATGCATTAGCAAAACAGATAGAAGCGTTAAAATATTCTCACTCAGCCAATATGGTTCAGATGTCTCCACCAGTCTGTGTAACATGCAGGGCAAACCATCAGTCATTAGAATACCCTTTAACCAAAGCTGATATGTTATAACCTGAACAAGCTGCATATGCTCAGAATTTTCAGCGACAGCAGAATAGTCCATACTCACAGAACTACAATCCTGGATGAGAGAAATCATCTAAATTTCTCATATGCCAATACACAAAACATTCAAAATCTGGCAAATCAAGGAAGACCTCAGGAAAGAGAATGAGGATTAGCAAAAATAGTCGCTAAATTGTCAAAACGGATGGAGATTGGATTCAAGGAAGTACAGAAAAGACATGATGGCGCAATAAAGAATATAGAGAATCAGATTGGATAATTAGCTAATCTATTGACCGAGCGACAACCAGACACATGACCAAGTAATACCGATGTCAATCTAAAAGAGCAAGTAAATGCAATTACCACGAGAAGCAGAGTTGAATTGCCAGAAATTCATGTAAAAAGGCCAGGTGTAGAAAAAAAAATTGTGTCCAGCAAAGAGAGAGAAAACAAATTAGATGCAGAAGTTGCACAAGCCAAATGGAACTCTCCACCATATTATATTCCACCACCGGCTTACGTCCCTCCAATTCCATTTCCTTAAAGGCTGCGAAAATATAAGTTAGACCAACAATTCAAAAAATTCTTGGATGTTTTCAAAAAGCTTCACATCAATATTCCGTTCGCCGATGCCTTAGCTCAAATGCCAAGCTATGCTAAATTCATAAAGGAAAGTCTTTCAAACAAAAGGAAGTTGGAGGAGCACGAAACAGTTACGCTTACCCGAAGAATGCAGTGCTATCTTGCAAAACAAGCTACCTCCGAAATTAAAAGATCCAGGGAATTTTAGTATTCCTTGCACTATTGGTAGTTTAATCTTTGACAAAGCTTTATGTGATTTGGGTGCTAGGGTGCTAGTGTAAATCTAATGCCTTATTCTATTTTTAAGCAGCTCGGTCTGGGAGAAGCAAAACCAACAACAGTATCGTTGCAGCTTGTAGATAGGATAATCAAATGCCCAAGAGGAATCATTGAAGACATATTAGTAAAAGTGGACAAATTCATATTCCCTGCAGATTTTATTATTTTGGATATGTGCGAAGACAGGGATGTACCACTTATTATGGGTCGACCTTTCTTGGCTACTGGTCGGGCAATAATTGACGTTCAAAAAGGAGAACTTATGCTGAAAGTGAATGATGAACACATTACATTCAATGTGTTCAAAGCAATGAAATTTCTAAGCTCTCCAGATTCCTGTTTCGAGATTAATGCCATTGACCAGGAGAAAACCAACACTCCCACATTGAAAAACCAGTCAGACCAAAAGAAACACATATCAATCAATAAACCAAAGAGTAAAGAAAAATTGTCCGATGAAGAAGGTGAAATTTTCTTAGTTGAGTTCAAGCTGGGCGGCAAAACAAAATCATATCAATATGATAAGGAAAAAATCAAGCTCTGGAAGGTAAACAAAAATTGGTACGAAGTCGATCAAAGCAAGAGAAGCAAGTCTTCCAATGATCTATTCAAAGTGTCTTGAGCGATCACCACGACAAGTCAAGCTAATGACTTTAAAGAAGCGCTCAATGGGTGGCAACCCATTTTTCTACCCTTTTATTTAAATTTTCGTATTTTTTTAGTTCTAGAATTTCAATTGACATTTTACACGTTTAAGTTTTTAGGATTTTAAGTAGGCTTTCAATTCTTAAGCAATAAGGCTATGATCATCGTCATTCTGATTTTAAAAAAAAAATCGATTTTAACAAATTTTGTACCATGCGATCGCATGGTATAACCCATTGCGATCGCATGGCCTGGGCAGAATACCTTCTACCCAGATTTTCATGTACTTGCGATCGCAAGGACAAAAAAAAAATTTCGTTTAAAAAAAAAATAAAATTATTATTAATAATTTCTTTTATTTTTTATTTTTTTAGGGTTACAACTTGCAGGTTAACTGAATGACATTCAAGAAAAGATATCCTATACAGAATTCTCCACCAGTTGATCATATCACACCTTTTCTTTCAGCACCATCTAATCTACCTCTGGAAAGTCTCTGATCTTCATATAAAATTCTTTTGATTTTTAAACTTTACATTGGGGACAATGTTTCTTTCAAGTTTGGGCGTGGTGTATAAAAAAATGAAATTGGCTTGATTCAATATTGATATTTGATATTTGATTTTTAACTTGTTTTTGTTTGTCAAAAAAAAAATATTTTTTTTATGTTTGTTTGCATGTTTATGTGATATGAATAGTCTTGCCAGCTAATGATTGAATTTTTTATTTAAGTTTAGCTTTAATCATGACTTGTGAACAGATTATACTTTTGTTTAAATGTGAGGCTACTTAACCATGTTTGATATCGTGTTGTGTCGGGCAGTTAAGATGATTTTTAGTTATGTTGGTGCGCTTAAGTTGAAAACTATAGGATAGTCTTTTTGAACCTTAGAATCATTTATGTCTCAACCAAGTAACCAATAAAGTGAGTAAGTGTGGTACTTAAGCTGTGATGGTGGCTATCTAAGTTGTGATTGATTCCATGTATGTTGAAAAATTGTGTGGAGCATTTTAGACCAGTTAGAGGAATCTAAGTAATGACCAAATGTTAGGAATCTAATCCTCTAACATGATCTTATTGCACGCAAGGAACAAGGCTATTATTATTATATAATTCTTTTCGTAGCCTTTTTGACTCGAGTGATAAAGCCCATTGGCCTAAAGCTCGTTACATGAGTCATGTAGAAAGCTTAATGGATTGAGTTTAGCACACTATCAATATCTTATAACTCTTTTCGTAGCCTTTTTGACTTGAGTGAAAAAGTCCGTAGGGGTTTTTCAAAACCCAATGCCCTAAGGTTCAAAAGACCTGGGAGTCATCAACCTAAAGCTTGTTACATGAGTGATCTAGAAAGCTTAAAGGATTGGATTTTGCACATAAGATTTATAATATATATATACATATATATACACACTAAAGCCAATGAAAAATTCTTTGTAAAGTAAATATGGGGATTAGATAATTAATGGGTTTGACTTACTTAGTAGAAACTTTCTGGTCGAGAGTGCTCAGAAATTGGAGAATCTTCAGAAACCTAAGTTGTCACGATTATTAGCTTTTTTAACCAGCTTCGAAAAAAAAAAAAAAAAAAAGGAAAACATTGGGTAAACTGTAACATTTGAACCAAAAATCTCGGGAATTGAAAGAGAACATCATTTTGGGGAGAAGTGTACCTTACGAGAGGAAAAAGAAAAGTTGACCAAGTGGATCAGATTAACTGCTCTCACACACTTCTCAAGTATGGTTTAAGTAGAATCACGTTAGCAATAGTAACACCTGAGCACTCATCATGTATTGTTGCACAGACTAAAGCAAGAACGGCAAGCTATTTATGTTATGAATTATGTTACTGCTTATTTCATTCTATGCATGACTGTTTTGATTTAGTATATTCGAGGACGAATAAAAGTTTAAGTTTGGGAGTGTTTGATAAGTACAATTTTGTATTTATTGGAGCTCACAAAAAGTGACTATTATAAGTACTCTTGCATGTTTTTAGTTTAATGCATCGTTGTTTTCTTATTATTTTAGGAAATAATCAAATTCAAGTGTCGATCTGACGAAATGAGAGCCAACAGAAAAAATAGGACTTCATTACTAAGATAAGGATACTCAAGGGACATGGCATGCAAATATCAAAGAAATAAAAGCAAGAAATCACATGAACTAACCATGCGATAGCATGGTTAGTAAACACTGCAATCGTAAGCCTACCTTTTCAAGTGCAGAATGTAAAATGATAGAACCATACGATCGCAAGGTTCTGAACCATGCAATCGCATGGGCAAAATGCGCAGCAGTTTGGCAGTTTCTTGATGGGATTAGAATTCATTAGAATTCTATAACTCCAAGATAAAACAACAACTTAAACACATGTCTTGGAGGGTTTTGAGAGGGATATATAAGGCATATAATAGCCAGAAATTGAGGGAGATGAATTTTGGGAAGAAGATACAAGAAGAGAATCGAAGATCAAGGCACGGGATTGAAGATTCTTGAGCTTGGATCACGAGTTTTATTTACTTTTTCTTTTTCTTTCGCCTGAACATGATTAATACAATTCTTGTATTATTTTACATAATCATGTCCGGCTAATTTACTTATTTCTAGGATGAACGATGAAACCTCATGTTTTTAATTAATTAGAAGTTTTTTCGTTTTAGTAGTTAATTGCTTTTGGGTTGATTATTCTTTATTCATTATTTTTAATATTTTAATGCCTGGTCATCATTAGAATATTTTGTGATCTATATTGAAATCGAGAGATTCAATATAGAGTTAGCACGTGGTATTGAATAACATATGGTCCAATAATAGATAAAACTTACTATTATGCTTTATAAAATCCAGTTAGGTGTTCTTGTGAATTAAATGCATATTTTTATGTTCGAAACATGATTAGAGATAATTAGGTTCGCATATCGATATAGAATTGATTGACCATCGAGAGAGACTTTTGATTATTATCGAATCACTGATTTTCAATCTAGGGTAATTAATAGCTAAAGCGATTAACGACTAATTGATTAAAGAACGTGTAGGTGGATTCGCAAATTCTAGTGTTAGTAATAACTCGAATTCGTTCTTATCATTTAAAGTTGATTATTAATAGTTTAGATTTAATTGAAATAGCCAGAATAGTATAGAATTGAAACCAAAAACAAATATGTGTTCTTACAATGTTAAAACTCGAATTATAAATTAATTTATTGAATTGATATATAGTCCTCGTGGGTTTGACACTCCATTCATTACAATATTAAACGAACCGTACACTTGCGGGATTGAAATCTCACAACAAGTAGCTCTAATTTCAAATTATCAAATATTTTATTCGGATAGTGTCAATTTATACAAATACTTAATCAATACAAAAGAAAAAAATTGAATCAAAAGATCTGCATCCACGTTATACTTAGAAGTAAATCGTTGCTTGCACTAAGAGATTCAGAGAGATTACACTGTTGCTTACACTAGTGCATTCAACATACCTCTAAACATTTAACAATACACCATACCAGAAAGCTCTCACTGTGAATGACACAAATATAAAATAAAATAAAAAACTAATTGTGCGCTAATTTAAAGAGAGAAAATTAGAGTTTTTCTATTCTACATAGAGATAGTTTGTTGTCACAGGGAGTTGAAATGTATTTTGACATTTTTTCACAAAATATGAAGCCTCTTTCTCCCAGAATATAATCATATCTTTCCATACATCAAAACATCAAATCTTGAATTCCCAGTGTGTTTACATATTAATGTATCGTTCTCTTTTGGGAAATGATCTACGATAAATGCTTTCCAATCCTATTTGAGAACAAATTTATCTCAATTTGTAATCAATCCTACATCCCAAATGTTCCCACTTGGGCCTTTTAGAGCTACAATTCGAGCAACTTCTCTCTCACATTGTTGGCAAACAATTTGGGTATAACAAGTTGTTGATTAAAAGGACCATACAGAATTTGTCAGAGACGGACTTTCAGAGCTACAATTCGAGCAACTTCTCTCTCACATTGTTGGCAAACAATTTGGGTATAACAAGTTGTTGATTAAAAGGACCATACAGAATTTGTCAGTGGTAAAAAATTATTTATGAATGTCTTTATTAAAGAACGTGCATTAAGCGTGAAATACACCATATATATGATGTTGTTGATTCCTGCAGTTGGAAAAATAGGAGAGAATTGAGCTGAATGCTTTGAAGCAGAAGAGTAGTCTTACTGAATTAAACTGATACAAAAATATTCAATACAAGTGCTAATGCCGGCTACCTATATATATACAGTAGAGAAAATAATTAAGGCACAAAATGAATGAGGAAATAACAGATTCTGCACATGAATGGAACTAAGTTTGTTACAACAGATTTCAGTATACTAGAAGCTTCATGTCAACAGATTTGTATCAAGACTTCATCCGGCACATCTTCATGATCATCAGTCATGTGATTATGATCCTTACATTCTGCTTTCCTAACACCCCCACTCAAGCTGGAATTGACTTCAATGACTCCAAGCTTGCTTCTTAAATACTGATGTCTTGAGTTCATCAAAGGTTTAGTCAGTATGTCTGCTGTTTGATCTGCTGTTGGGACATAATCTATTACCAGTTGTTTTGCCAAAACTTTGTCTCTGACAAAGTGAATATCTAACTCAATGTGTTTGGTCCGTGCATGATAGACAGGATTGGAGGCTAGAGCACTAGCTCCTAGGTTGTCACACCATATCCTTGGTATTTCAGTTTGTGTTACTTGAGTTCATCAAGTAATGATTGAATCCAAGTAATCTCTGCAGTAGAGTAATCTCTGCAGTAGTGTGAGCTAGAGCTCTATATTCTGCTTCAGTGCTGGACCTAGCTACTACCTGCTGCTTCTTTGATGACCAAGATATTAGATTATCACCCAAGTAGACACAATAACCCACAGTAGACTTTCTGTCATCTGGACAAGATGCCCAATCAGCATCTCCATAAGCAACAATGTTCATATCTTGTGCTTCATGGATGATCAGTCCCATATCAAGAGTACCTTTTATGTATCTGAAGAGTCTTTTCAACAAATTCCAGTGAGCATCTGTAGGATTTTGAAGATATTGACTAATCCTGTTCACAGCAAAGGCAATATCTGGTCTTGTATGAGTTAGATACTGCAGTGCACTTACTGCACTTCTGAATTGTGTAGGATTCCTGAGAGATATACCATCTGACTTACTCACCAGCCTTCCAGCTGCCATAGGAGTGATGCTGGACTTCAAATTTTCAAAATTGAACTTCTTCAAGACATCTGTAGCATACTTCTTCTGAGACATATGTAGGCCAATTTCATCTCTATAAAATTCAATACCCAGAAATTTCTTTAGTTTGCCCATATCCTTTAAAGCAAAGGATGCATTTAACTTGTCAATCAATTTCTGTACTGTAATGTCGCAATTCCCTGTAAGTATAATATCATCCACATAGACCAAGAGATAGATTGTGTGATTCTGTGCTATTTGATAGAAGACTGAGTGATCTGCTTTAGATTGTTTGAACTCCCACTGCAGTAAGGTTTCCTTCAAAGTGTCATGCCAAGCTCTAGGAGCTTGTTTTAGACCATATATAGCTTTGTTCAATTTGCAGACAAAGGATGGTTTTGAACTGTCTATAAACCCCTGAGGTTGCTTCATATATACAGTTTCTTCAAGTCTGCCATTGAGAAAAGCATTGTTGATGTCTACTTGCCTTATATCCCAGCCTTTGGAGACTGCTGATGTGAGGATAATCTTCAGAGTTGGTGTTTTTGCTACTGGACTGAAAGTCTCATAATAATCAACTCCAGAAGTTTGAGCAAACCCCTTTGCAACAAGCCTGGCCTTATATCTCTGTATCTCTCCATTTTCACCAAATTTCAGCTTAAATACCCACTTGCAGCCAATTATTTTCATTGTAGGATCAGAAGGAACTAAAGTCCAAGTGTCATTTCTTTCCGGTGCATCATATTCCTCCTTCATTGCCTTACACCAATTTTCATTTCTGAGTGCCTCATCAAGGTTCACAGGTTCTCCATAGTCTGAATTTTGTGAATCAGCAGTAGCTATGTATGTTCTTGGTTTCATTATGCCAGCTTTTGATCTGGTTATCATAGGGTGTTGACTCTTATCTGCAGTTTCCTCAATTGCAGGCATATCCACCCAGATTTTAATGCCAGCTTGGGAATCTGGAGATTCAGACTGTAAGGCTGGCTGCTGTGAGACTTCATCATCAGCTTCTACCACTCTTTCATTTCCACCTGAGAGCTCATGTGCAGAGTCATCAATCGGATTTACTATATCAGCTGAATTTGGAAGTGACTTGTAGGGATTTAATTCAAAAGGAAGGTGATGAAAAGTTATAGGAGTGGATTTGGTTTGATTTGACTTATTTAGAAAACCTTCTTTGAAAGGAAAAGAGTTTTCATCAAAAACCACATGTCTGGAGATATATATTCTACCATTGGAATTTAAGCATTTGTACCCTTTGTGAGACATACTAGGTCCAAGGTAAACACATTTTTGGGTGTGAAAGTCAAACTTGTGGTTTTGATAGGGCCTTATGCAGGGATAGCAGGTGCAGCCAAAAACTTTGAGCTGTTTGTAGTCTACACTGGTTTTGAACAAAACTTCATAAGGTGATTTGTGTTGAAGTAAGGGAGTAGGTAATCTGTTTATAAGGTAAGTGGCAGTGAGGAAAGCTTCCCACCAATAATATAGAGGCATGTTTGCTTGAGCTAAAAGAGTCAAGCCTGTTTCTGTTAAATGTCTATGCTTTCTCTCTGCTCTTCCATTTTGGGCTGAAGTGTGAGGACAAGAGTGTCTAAGTTCTATCCCTGATTCTGAGGCTAATTTTTCCAGACTTTTATACTCTCCTCCCATGTCAGTTTGTAGGGCTTTAATTTTTCTCTCAAATTGATTTTCAACTAGCCTTTTGAATTGCACAAAGTATTGTAGAACTTCATGTTTATATTTCAGTGGATAGATCCAGGTATATCTAGTATAGTCATCAACAAACAGCACATAATACTTAAAACCAGAAGTAGAATTAACATGAGAAGGTCCCCAGACATCTGAGTGTATTAGATCAAGTGGTTTTTGAGCATGAGAGGATGACATTTTAAACGGTAAAGCATGAGATTTCCCAAACTGACATGATTCACAAAATGATACTGCTTTATTATTGGAAAATCTGGAATTACTACAAAACTTTAAAACTTGCTGTAATACAGAATTAGAGGGATGTCCTAGCCTTCTATGCCATGTTTCAGTTTGAGCTTTCATGGAGTTATGCTTGATTGAATTGGGAGATTGATTCAGACAGAGAATGAGAGAATCATGAGTGGTATGATGCTTGTTGATAGGATTAGAGTCTGATGGTGCAGGACAGAAAGAGTTCAGTTGATATAGTCCATCTTCAAGCTTCCCCTGCATTAGAGCCCTCCTTGTTGGTAGATCCTTCACAACACAACCATGAGGAAAGAATTCAACAGATACATTGTTGTCAGTGGTTAATTTTGAAACACTAATCAAATTTTTCTTGATCTTAGGTACATGAAGCAGATGTTTTAACACTAGTGCCTTATCAGATTTAGTGTGAAGTACCTTAGATCCAACATGAGAAATGTGTAATGAAGAACCATTACCTACTACCATTTTCTGCTTACCAGTATACTCTCTGGCTTCATCCACATTGTTCTTATCAGAGGTTACATGGTGGCTGGCTCCAGTATCAGCATACCAAGCCTGATCTTCTACTGAATTGGGACATGTAGTGTATGCGGATGGACTGAAATTATTGATCTGATCAGTAGGTCGTTTTCCCATATATTTCTCATCAAACCTGTTATAACACCAGGCAGCAGTGTGGTTATTCAAACCACAAATTTGACAGGATTGCCTTGCTTCATTTGTCCTTCCAAATCTACCTCTCCCCCTTGTTCTTCCTCTGAAACTTGTATTCCTTCCAGCTCTACCTCCTCTTCCATTATATTGGTTTACATTCTGTGAGTTCCTTTGAGTAAGATTAATGGATCCAAAGTTATTCCTGACTTGATTGAGATACTCAAGTCTACTCTCAAAAGTCATAAGTGTTGAAGATAACTCATGCCAGGTAACTTGATCCCTGCAATTCAGTTGAACTACAATAGGTGTATATTCTTCATCAAGCCCAGCCAACACTTGTGTAATCAGATCAGTATGATCAATTTTCTTACCAGCAATCTCCAAATTATCAGCAAGTTGCTTGATAGTGTTGAGGTATTGATCCATGGTCATGGATCCTTTCCTGATTCTCTGTAATTCTGAGGTAAGGAAAGTCACCCTTGATCTATTTAGAATTCCATAGTTCTCCTTAATGGCCTTCCACAGCTCACTTGAGCTATTACATCCCATTACACGCATGACAATCTCTGGAGTCATGGAGGAGTAAAGCCATCCCATTAGGAGCTGATCCACTGAGATCCATCTGGTGTAGTCTGGATTGTGGATTGTTTCAAGTGTTGTTCCAGCTTCAGTTGCTGATTCTGAATTAATAAACCGTGGTGGATAGACTTTTGTGCCCAGCAGATACTCTTCCAGTCCATGTCCTCTTACTATTGGCATTATGATATTCTTCCACAGAAGAAAATTGTCTCTGTCAAGCTTTACAGATGCTGCTTGAGTGAGATTCATGCTGAATGGAGAGAGATTACTCAACAGAGCTGGATCTTGAACATTTGAGTTTGATTCATGTGATTGACTGCTGTGACTCGTGTTCGCCATAGTGTTGCTCTGATACCAAGTCGGAAAAATAGGAGAGAATTGAGCTGAATGCTTTGAAGCAGAAGAGTAGTCTTACTGAATTAAACTGATACAAAAATATTCAATACAAGTGCTAATGCCGGCTACCTATATATATACAGTAGAGAAAATAATTGAGGCACAAAATGAATGAGGAAATAACAGATTCTGCACATGAATGGAACTAAGTTTGTTACAACAGATTTCAGTATACTAGAAGCTTCATGTCAACAGCTTTGTATCAAGACTTCATCCGGTACATCTTCATGATCATCAGTCATGTGATTATGATCCTTAGATTCTGCTTTCCTAACACCTGCTATCATCACAGTTTTTTTCTTAAAATGTCAAAATCATTGCTTCTAAAGTTCTAATAGACCTTTTATTTTTCTAAACTAAATGTGATTTGTAGAAAATGAAAAAAATATATTGTTGAAGAATATATACCAAAACAACAAAGTTAAATTAAATTGCTTGCAAATTTGTTCACAAAAAAAGGTGCACCACCATACTACATACGAGCATGTTTAGCTAAGCTTAAAAGGTTGAAAATTAGTCAAACACTTGTATTGAAATTAGGATAAGAGTTACTTTAAAATATTACTTATTATCCGTGCAATACACAACCATATATAGAATATTGTTGAAGTGCTTCAAGTCATGATATTATTATCACATTTGGACCTATGAATAGGTTCTTTTAAGACTCCTAAATTAATTGCCACTATTGTTCATATATTTCTCCAAGACGTTATGCGAGATTGAATTGAGGACTACATGATTGCTGTGAATTAGTATCTCATTGTCTTGGCCAGAATATTAATATCCGGGGGGCCAGCAGAACAACCATGCATCGCATGGTATACAGACCAGCAATCGTATGGTGTCATGCACTCTCTCTGTGGTTCGCCTACAGGCCATCTCGCAATCACTAGCCTTGCATCGCATGGTTACCAGCTCACCACGCGCGGATTTTTTCCTTCTTCATATTTTTTCCTTATGTTGTAATATTTAGTTTCTTATTCTTAGCACATCGGATATTCTTCATTGATTGTATTAGGCGAGATTTAAGGTAATTAGTCTAAGAGTCTCTTGGATAAATATAGGTGATCAATTTTGAAGAACAATACGTAGAAAATATAATTTCTCCATATCTCTCTGTGTTTTATATTCAATTGCATCTTCTTGTTTTTCAACACAAAAAGAATGATGGCCAAATAAGCCATTTGTTTTATGCCTCTGTTGAAGCAAAAGGAAAATAACTAATGTAGTGGGGCAATTAGGTGCAAATTTAGTCAGTTACTTGTATTGAAATTAGAATAAGAGTTACTTTCAAAAAACAACTTATTATGCCTGCAATACACAACCATATATAGGATGTTATCGATGTGGTTGAAGTCATCATCTTATCACACTTGGATCGTTGTCTATGTTTGCTTAAGACTCCAAAATGAATTGCTATATATACTCATTCCATTCTACTTCCAATTTTTACCCGAATCTATTCGAGGACCTTTTGCTGACACTGTTCTAAGAGCATAATAAGCTATGATGTTTCAATTGGGTACAAAAATATTAACTTAGGAAATAAGCAAGTGTAACAAATGCATTTTGATCCAAGAAACTAACCTGTTTGATAGATAGGTTGTGACAATTCAGATAAAATATTTGGTGCTGGTAGGTTTAATTTGAAAGAATTCTTAAAGCTACCACAAAGAACATTAGCACACTTGATAAAAGGATTCAAGCCAATGTATTGAACCAATAAAAACCAAGTATAGGCAAAATAAATAATAAAGCATGACAGTTATATTAATAAATGTCAATATCAATTATTGTATCTCATGGTAAACACACTAATAATATACTCTTTGTTACTTGTCAATACTACAAGTCGTCATCAATGTTTCAATTACATTTTGGGTCAACAATTGTGCCTTCTATCCCTTCTCTCACCCAAACAATGTCATTGTCTAGTGTAAAACATGCATTTTGATCTAATATTTGTTCTCTATATGGCTCAGCTTCGTACATGTCGAACTTATCTCATCTTGACATTTGTAAAACCACGTGTCATTCTGGTTGTATAAGATCAGCAACATAGTAGACTTGCATTTCTTGTGATGCCAAAATAAATGGCTCACTGCTTTTTGAATTATCTCGATACATACAATGATTAAAGTTCACCAATGTGAAATCATAATCATCATATGTTACTCTTCTTTGATTGTCAATCCAATCACACTTAAATAACACAAATTTTATTGTACTAGAATAGCGCAATTCTATTATACGAGTTAGCACTCAGTAGTATATAACATCACTAGCAACATGATTTTTATCATTTTCACTAGAGTAACTCATGGTTTTAGCTTTCACTACTACCTTACCCCACTGTTTTAAGTAACTCTTAGTGCGAAATTGAAAATCATTAACGATATATAGATTAAATCCCCATGCATGAAAATCAGGACCTGCAGCTAATGTGTTGATTTCTTCAACTAATTGTTCATTATGAAGCCTCTGCTTTTCCTCAACGTGCATTATAATACATTAAAGGGAAAAAGATAAATAGTTAAAAAGTATATATTATATTTGACTTTCATAGTTCTTAAACCATATGTGAAATGCTTCGTTATTAATGCGTTGAATATCATGATCACTAAGATGGCGTTTCTATGAAATCTCTGCACGATGAATGATGTGCATATAGAAAGTATGTGTCAATAATATCACCCCTTATGCAACAGAAGATGAAGCAAATAAATTACTCACAAAACAAAAGGCTTAAGTGTACCGTTGTTCATTCGTATGTAATGGTGAGCTTGTACCCATGAACATTATCAAGTTTTAAATCAAACCCTTTGCCAAAAGCATGTCCAAAATTATTAATAATTCCAAGCCTATTAGGTCGATTACACTTAGTCTCAACACCATCTAGATATCTTGGACAAAAATTTATGCACTCTTCCATCAAGTATCCTTTCGCAATGGAGCCTTCTGGGTAAGCTTGATTACGCACATATTGTTTCAATGTACACAAATACCTCATTATATATACAAAATTTCGAAAATATGAGTAACTATAAAAATGATAGTTTTGTATAATATTTATTAATATCGAAAAAATAAAGAAACAATAAAAAATACCTCTCAATTGAATACATCGATCAAAATTGCACAACTCCTCCGAGTAATGCTTCCTCGGCCAAATGTATAGGTAAATGCTCCATTATATTAAAAAAGGATGGAGGAAATATCTTTTCAAGATGGCAAAGAGTGATAGATATACTATCCTGAATATTGTGTAAATCACTTTCACAATTAACTTTTTCAGTACATTTGCCTAAAGAAGTTACTTTACTCAATCAAAGCTTCAAGTACATTCTTAGGCAACAATTTACTAACTCCTAAAGGAAGAAGTTGTTGCATCAATATATGATTGTCATGACTTTTCAGACCCCATATAATGTGCTTATTCAAATTGACACACCTTAGGATGTTAGATGAGTATCCGTATGGAAGTTTGATTTCCTTCAACACTTCACAAAACACAAATTTCTCATCCTTGATCATAGTAAATGATGCTGGTTGTAAGTATAACTCACCATTAGGCTTTGAAATAGGGTGCAAAGACTTTCGTATTCCCATTTCCTTGAAGCCATGTCGTGCATTTAAGTTATCTTTTGACTTTCCACTTACGCTTAATAAAGTAAAAATGATATTGTCACAAATATTTTTCTTGCTATGCATTACATCTAGATTATGTCGAATCAAATTATATTCCCAATATGGCGGCTAAAAAAAATACAATTTTTTCTCCAATTACCACAAGATTCTCTGTAATCTCTATTTTCTCTTTTCTTTAGGTCTTCCTTCTTATAATCAGTCAACACATCAGTTAATTTACACAACACTTGAGTGCCAGATAATTTCTTGGATGCACATTCAAACTCTTGTTTTCTATTAAAAGATGCTTTATCCTTACAAAATTTATGTCTTGGATGTAACAATCGGCAATGACCCATAGAGCATGTTTTATGTCCATTACTCAACCATAGATATTTAGTTTTATCTTCACAACAAGGACATCCAGGGAATCTTCTTATACTATATCATGACAAGTTATCATATCCCGAAAGATCACTAATAGTCCATAACAATGATGCATGTAACATGAACATTTGATTAGTGGATGCATCGAACGTTAATACACCATCGTTCCATAATTAATCCAACAACTCATCAATAAGTGGTTGCATGTACACATCAATTTTGTTACCCGGTCCATTTGGTTCATCAATTAGCACAGACAAAATGAAAAAGGGTTGCTTCATGCACAATTGTGGAGGCATATTATACACAATGAGAATAACTTGCCAAGTGCTATGAGATACAAACAATTCTAAAAGGATTGAATCCATCGGTAGCTAATCCATGCCAGACATTACAAATATCACTTGCAAATTCTGTGTTGCGCTCATCAAAATCTTTCCATGCTTGAGAATCTGCTGGATGCCTCAATAAACCATCATTAGATCCTTCTTTCTGCATGCCATCTCATAAGTAAAGAAGTCTTAGATGACATAAACAACTTTGTAATCTTCGTTTTAAAGGAAAGTACCTCATTCGCTTTGCACCAATCGTTTTACCACATGGCTTGTATCTTGGGGTATGACAAATCTTGCAATTTTCTAATATTTTTTCTTTACCCCGATACAACATGCAATTAGTTGGACACACATCCCATGTTTCATAGTTGAAATCCAACAGATCAAATATTTTATGAGCTTCATGTTATGAGTTTGGAATGTTTTGAAATTGTGGAAATACCTCCTTCAATAACTCGAGCAACATCGTGAACGACTTGTTCATCCAACCAGATAACACCTAAAAGTGCAAGAGGCGAACAATAAAAGACAATTTCATAAAATGTTGACACCCTGGGAATAATTCACTTTCAGCATCTTCTAAAAGTTTTAAAAATTCTTTTGTCCTCTCATTAGGGCCTTCTATATGTTGAGTATTCCCAGCACCACTATTTTTTTGAGGAATACCAAATGCTTTGTATACCATATCAACCATATTGTCCCCATTGTCAAATTGCTTATTATCTTCAGCAATATTAGTGTTTTCTTGTCTAGGAATAAAATCTTCACCATGGTAGACCCAATTTGTGTACCCTAGTTTGGACCCAGAATTATTAGGTGGGACAAAGCCTCGTATCACGTCACAAAATATCTTTTGGTACAATCCTTCCAGGGACAATTAATTCTCGAGTCCTCAGCTTGGTCACTATATGCAAAATTCAAAAACTCTTCCACTTTATTTCTATGTTCTTTTGAAATCCTATCTTTCAAAGTGATTCAACTTCTATCCATATCTAAAGAAAAGAGAAAATAAAAATGCTAAAAACTATTTGAAAACAATAAATGAAGTCTATTTCTAGGTTGCTTTTGAAAATGAATTATAAATCATGCAACGAAAGTGTAAACACATCTAATACAAAGAAATTAAAGAAATACAATCATGTTAGAATAAATAACAAAGGTACAAGAAAGACAATAATCAACGACTGAAAAATCTGTCCAACAAGAATACCAATAATGGATTTTTTTCCTTGTAAAATTAGCTCATACCCTTGTTGTTTTTTCTCTAAACTCCCCCCATTAACCTTATATAATGATAGGAGATGGACAAACCGTAGTATCGCTCACATTACATTGTGCTTTTTGTTTGTGTGTGTGGACAAATCCACCACACTAAATGTGGCACGTTTTATTAATAATTGTACAATTAATCAGCTGTAAAATGAGTTCGAATGCATTAAGAATCATAGTTCCCTGCTCAATTAAGTAAATCACAATTCATTTCTTGAACTTAGATAGTACGTTGATCAAATGTTCATCACTGCTTCAGCATACATGTTGATCAATGGTCATCTCAAGTGGTGCTTCAATTCCTAAACATGATATATTAAAAGCTTCTTGCCATTGTTTACTAAGTAAACTCGAATAACTATTTGGTACCGCTTTATTGGTCTAAATCCTAAATGTTGAAATACTTTTCTTAGGCAAATGTTTTAAAAATATATTAAAAATGACAAGAAAATTAATAATACTAACTTCAAGCATTCTTTTTTATAAGCCAAAGAAGACACAGAAAAGAAAATAATATTTAGTCAAAGTCTTTGCAAACTAAGTTTCATTTCAACCTATGCTTCACGAGATACGGTATAAGGCTTCAAATTTTACATTCTTTGGAGTTCCTTTACAGCATAATGGCTATGAAAAATTGTATAAGATTGAACATTAAGCATTAAAAGTAACAAATTTTATCTAACATATATATATATATATATATATATATATATATATATATATATATATATATATATATATATATATATTTGGACAGTCAAGTCCAAAATACCAAGTATGCCTATCGGTTGAAAAATAACCAAATAATTCAATCTAATTAATATAGCTACATTCGGTGTAAAATATCTGGCTAGATATTACTTGTAATTTGTGTCCAATCCAATATAGTCCAACATACCAAACACCTTAAATATCAACACAGTAATTGGAAAATATTTTCTACAAGCTGCAAAGCAATCAATTATAATATAATGATGGCACAATAGATATTCTATATAACTATTACACAAACCTAAAATGCTTACTCTCTAAGAATGTAGTCCTTTTTTAGTTTGCTTATGTCTTTCCTTTGTTTCGATTTTAAGGTATTGAAGCTGATGAAAAGATTGGCAGTCTAGAGACAATATACATATAGAATGGAAGAATCTTAGCTGCCTCTTGTTTCTGAAATAGATGGTGAAAAGTCAAAATTTTCCTCAAAAAATTAAACTTGTTTGTTACTCCTTGGCAATATTATTAAGGATATATTATCGACATATATATCTTTACATGTAGCAAATGTGCTCAATAAGTCAGCTCTTTTTGGGATGAAAAAAGAAAAGCTCCCAAAAAAAAAAAAATGTATTACCAAAAAATAGCATGTACTCCTGCATCTAGTCCTTTTTTTTTTTCTTCTACTTTTTTTCCCCTCTCTCAACTTTGCTACACTACCTATAACCTCAACTTTCCAATAGTGACAAATCCTCATATTGGACATTCACAACCTTCATGTGATTCTCACATACCCGTACGACGTCTTCCTAGTGACTCATAATCTACGAGTCCCATCAAGCGCTCGCCTAAGTATAGTGGTCCTCACATAAGATTCTATGATGTCCTCAAGTCAAAGGATCAAATCCACTACTGCGTATTAGAGATTTACTACTGACGATTGGATAAGTATCCATGAAGAATCTCTAGGCGGATCATCCAATATCATGTTCTCATAACAATGCATTCATGTGTTCATTAAGATGTCCCTCTACCTCTTAGCTCGTGAGATCAACTACTTTCTTCAAAATAAATGCAACACATGCTAGTCTATCTGCAATAATGATATATTTATCTCATTATTACTATGACTAAGGATATTTCAAAAATAAGTTATTTATAACTTGTATCTCACAATCACAACACCTTATGATTAACAAGTTACTATGAACTTTTATTCGGACTCTATTATTTTAAATAATAAAATTTAAAAATAACAGATCTGCAATTAAAATATAGACAAGTATTTAATTAATCAATTTGTTCATATACTTCAATGTCTAACAAATAGTATACCACAAAATGTCCCATACAAACTATATCTAATAACTTAGGAATTTTAATACCATCAGATTTAGTATGACCATCATGCTTGTGCTGGGACAACAACTTTGTCAAAGGATATGCTACATTATCGTATGTTAGGACTCGTTCTATCTTTATGTCATTTCTTAAGATTATCTCCCTGATGAGATGAAATTGACTCAATATATATCTGGATCATTGATGAGACCTGAGTTCATTCGCTTGTGCGATGACTCCATTGTTATCACAATACAAGGTATTGGATCAACAATGCTAGGAACTACCCCAAGTTTGGTAATGAACTTCTTGATCCAAACCGCTTCCTTTGTTGCTTATGAAGTAGCTATATATTCGGTTTCTGTAGTTGAATCAGCGGTCATTTCTTGTTTGGAACTTTTCCAACTGACCGCACCATCATTTAGAGTAAATACATATCCGGATTTGGGATTTGCTATCATCTTTATCAGATAGAAAACTATCATCGGCATAACCTTGAACTCTAAGTTCAATTCTTCCACATACCAAGAACATGTCTTTAGTCTTTCTTAAGTACTTAAGGATGTTCTTGACTACAATCCAATGTTTCTCGTCAGGGTTCACTTGGAACCTACTTGTGACACTTAAAGTATAAGAAACATTTGGTCGAGTACATAGCATGGCATACATGATAGATCTTATTGCTAATGCATAAGTATTTCTATCTATGCTATCTCTTTCAATTTGTGTCTTTGTATATATCTCTTTTGAGAGATAGATCTCATGCCTGATGGGACAAAGTCCTTTCTTGGACTCTTATATACTAAATCTTCTCTAGATTTTATCTATGTACGTAGATAGAGATAGGCCAAGCATTCTATTAGATCTATCTCTATAGATCTTTATACCGAGAATGTATGATGCCTCTCCCATATCCTTCATAAAGAAATTTTTGGATAACTCCAATTTTACTGATTTTAGCATCGGGACATCGTTTTCTAATAATAGTATGTCGTCCACATACAAAATTAGAAACACAACTTTACTCCCACTAACCTTTTTATACACACATGGTTCATCTTCATTTTTTATAAAATCAAACATTTTGATTGTCTCATCAAAACGAAGATTCCAGTTCCAAGAGGCTTGCTTTAATCCATATATGGATTTCTATAGTTTGCACTCCTTGTTTGGCTCGGTAGATTCAAAACCTCCAGGTTGTGTCATGTATACATCCTCACTAAGATTACCGCTAAGGAATGTTGTTTTGACATCAATTTGCCATATCTCATATCCATAGTATGCTGCTATCACAAGCAGAATTCGAATTGATTTTGACATGGCTACTGGTGAGAAAGTTTCGTCAAAATCAATTTTTTGTCTTTGCTTGTAATCCTTCACTACCAATCTTGCCTTGTAAGTATGAACATTACCATCCACGTCGACCTTTTTTCTTGGAAACCCATTTACAGCCTATTGGTTTTACCCCTTTAGGCGGGTCAATAAAGGTCCAAACCTTGTTTTCATACCTGGAGTTCATTTCGGATTCCATGGCTTCTTACCATGTCTTCAAGTCAACTATTGACTTTGATTCTGCGTAAGTAATGGGTTCATCTTCCTCGATTAATAATACATTACTAGTAATTAGGAAATCGTATCTTAGAGAAAAACTAATGACCCTGCTCGACTTACGTAGAGCTAGCGTGTCCTTGAGAACTAGTTGTTCCAACTTTCCCAATCTGTGCTTCATCAGATACAAGCTCAACCATTGGAATATCTAATTGGTCAATTTTATTTGTAGTTTCTTGAACTTCTTCATGGTCTACTTTGCTCCCACTGTCTTCTCTAAGAATACAACAAGTTTCAATACGATGACTTTCATCTCGATGGGATTGTAGATATAGTATCCTGCAATTTCCTCTGGATACTCCACAAATAAACATTTATCAGATTTAGCTCCTAACTTATTCGATTCAACGCGCTTCACATAAGCGTTGTATCCCTAAAACTTCATGTATGAAAGATCTGGTCTTTTTCCCTTTCCATATCTCGTATGGAGTTTTATTGACCGATTTAGATAGAACACAGTTTATTTTGTGACATGCAGTGTTAAGTACATACCCCTAAAACGATTTTGGGAAAACTGTAAAGCTCATCATTGATCGCACCATATCAAATAAGGTGCGATTTTTCCTTTCACATACACCATTTTGTTGTGGTGTATACGGTGGATTTCACTGCGAGAGAATCTCATTCTCTCTTGGATAGTCTAAAAATTCACCCCTTAAATATTCGTCACCTTGATCAGATCTAAGTGTCAAAATATTTTTCTCAGTTTGCATTTCTACTTCTTGCTTGAATTCCTTGAACTTTTCAAGGGCTTCACTCTTATATTCCATCAAGCATATGAAACCATATCTTGAATGGTCATCTCTAAGTAAGAAAAGCTACCTTTAGTAAATATAGGCATTTGTCCATATACATTAATATGTACAAGACCCAAAATGTCTGTAACTCTGACTCCCTTTCCAGGAAAGGGTCTAGGTCATTTTGCCCAATGAGTAGACATTTGTCCATATACATCAATATGTACAAGACCCAAAATATCTGCAACTCTGATTCCCTTTCCAGAAAATGGGTCTAGGTCAGTTTGCCCGACGAACATGATCCACACTTATCAAATGGTTCATAATCATTTGAATCAAAGTATTCATCTTTATGTAACTTGGTGATGTGTTTTTTATCTATATGACCGAGTATGCATTACCAAAGATATGAGTTCTTAGTTTTATCTCTTTTATGTATTGCAGTTCCTCTTCTAATGCCATTTGTTTCTACATTGAAAATATGGATCATCAGACTTGGATTTGTCTTTGTCTGCTTTAACTGTTTTCCAGTATATTTGGCCTTCTTGGATTCTTTCTAAAAGGTCTTTTTAGATTTCTTCTTAGTGCTCTTAGAGGTATCAATGGCCAAAGTTTACCCATTCCTTTGGGCTTAACATTTTTCAGCATATTTAGCAGCTTGAGTGGGGTACATTGAATCTTATTCATGTGGAAGTTCATAATGAACTGCAAAAAGTTATTAGGTGGGGACTGCATAACTAAGTCAACACTTAGCTCGTGATCTATGGTAAAACTCAATTGGTTTAATTTTTCAATAAAACCAACCATCTTCAATACATGAGCACTGATTGAAGATCTTTTTACCATCATAACTCTTACTAACCTTTTCAATGTCTCATATTGTTGAGTCTGTGACTATTTATCATTCAACTACTTCAAATGATATACATTGATATATACATCCATAACCTCGTGCATCTTCTCTAACTCATGTGACACATTGCAAGCATCACATGCTGCAGCGTTACTGTCATGACTATGTTTATTGTTTATTGTAAGCTTGCATGTTCTCCGGTGTAGCCTCCTCAGTAGGAGCTTCCGACATTGGCTGCTCAATGACATACACAATTTTTCTTTTTCATGTTTGAGAACAAGTCTCATATTGTGGTGCCAGTCTTGAAAATTTGGTCCGGTATATTTGTTGACATCCAATATGCCTCTCAAACTCATATGGTCACTCATTATTCAACAATTAAATAACAAGATAGAACAATTAATTAAATACAGAAAATTAATTTAACATGGACTTATATTAAATTAATTATACTCCCACTGTTTAAATTGAATTAATGACCCTCAAATATTAATCAATAAAACCAGTTAGATTCTCAGTAGGCTAGGATCCCTTTTGTTTTATTATAATCTTGAGTGATTCAACAAGCCCTAATAAAACATTCAGGTAGATAATCTATCAATCACATCTCTATGTGACTCCTAGATCATCAACTAGACAACTTATTGTCGCACACATCTTATGTGTTTTACTTGATTGTGCCACTAAAATTTTATTTCCTTGAGATAATCAACAAAAAATAAAATTTTAGTTAAAAACGACCCATTGTTCAAAAATATTGAATGTTTCATAGTGATAAACATATCTATGAGCGAGCAGCCTTGGGCAATTCCACAAACTGACATCTATAATGGACTCTGATTTTTCACTATAACAATAGAAGGCATGTTGTATTAATAATTTAATACGAATTTAATATTTTGATAAAAAGGAGTTTGTCTCGTCACATTTATGTACATTAACTAACATCCAACATGCAATCAATCATACATAATAATAACTGTGGATGATTATAGACTTTATCTATCTAATCTTCCTGAGCCAAAAGGAAGATTAGTCGGTCAATTCCTAAGGGATGTAGCATTTGTTCATCGAATGCTAAAGGCAATACTCTCCATCTCCTACTGCAACATGTATCCTATACTAGTTACTTTGTTTTAGCTCAACTGCAACATGTATCCTATACTAGTTGGCACGCAGACCCTGATAAATGGACACGCAGGCCAATAATTGCTTGAAAATCAAATTGAATAAACAAGGGTAAATTCAAGGCCGGTCACTGTTTTGGCACTTATGAGCTCTAAACTCATATGTTCAAAATTTAATTCAATTAAAGTCATATTTTAGAGCTAAAAGACCAACATACCCTTAATTGTAAAAAATGCTAATTGTGATACTGTTTTGTTGTGATACTGTTAAACCTATGATTTTGTACTATTAATGAAACATTTTAAGAATAATATTATTCTCTTGTTTATTCTCTACTGATTAATCGTCTACCTACCATTAAACACCTTATAAATTTATACTTATCTATCCAATGGGAATCTATGTCCTAATTGAATCTCAAACATATTCTTAGCCTCGACAGATCTCTGTAACAAGTTGAAATTTCAACAATATCTAATTCATGGTTTACCTTGAGATTCATGAATCAGCTTAAAACCTTGGAGTTTTCGATATGACCATGTTGGAGTTTTCGATATGACCATGTTTTGTGCATAAAATACATTCAAACACCAGTTTTGTGGTGACTATTCAGAAGGTTTTGATGTTATAAGTAGTCAAGTACAAGTTTGTGATTCTTGTAGTGAACCTTGTTTAGGATATGATCAATCAAGAATTGGAAATGTTAATGAAAAATGATCAAGTTCAAAGGATGTTCAACAAGAGAAAGATGAATGGTGGCTTCAATAAAGATACATTTATCCGTGATACTGTTTTAGAGGATTTGTGATACTGTTTTGATAAAAAAAAATTAAAGATAGCCATTTTAAGCTAAAGAGATGACTTCAAATGGGTAAAATCTATCATACGTAGTAGCAAAACTACTGGTCTTGACCGTCTCATCGAGACCATTCCGAAAACATATTATAAAAAAAATTATGAGCACGTGTGCGAATTCTATGTTAAGAAATGATACTGTTTTGCATAATACAATATCAAACAACACACATGACTATGATATCATGCTTTTATCTTTGATACTGTTTAATTAGTCATGTGTTTTGTTTGATACTGTATTATGAAAAACAGTATCATAGATTAAAATATGGATTAAAACAGTGTCAAAATTACTAATGCACATTACCTAAATAAAACAGTATCATGGATTAAAATAGTATCATAGACAAAACTAAGACATTCAAACGGTATCACATGTTCAAACTTTGCCATAATTAAACAGTATCAAAGATAAAAGCTTAGTATCATAAATAAAACCCATTCTACATAGATTCAAAAAGTATCATGTAATAAAACAACATCATAGATTAAAACAATATCATGGAATAAAATAGCATCATAGATTAAAACAGTATCAAAATATACTAATGCACATTACCTAAATAAAACAATATCATGGATTAAAACTAGGACATTCAAACAGTATCATAGGATTAAAAGAGTATCATGGATTAAAACAGTATCAAAATATACTAATGCACATTACCTAAATAAAATAGTATCATGGATTAAAACTAAGACATTCAAACAGTATCATAGGATTAAAACAGTATCATGGATTAAAACAGTATCATAGATAAAACTAAGACATTCAAACAGTATCACGGGTTCAAATCTTGCCATTATTAAACAGTATCAAAGATAAAAGCACAGTATCATAAATAAAACTCATTCTACATAGATTCAAACAGTATCATGGATTAAAACAGTATCAAATATACTAATGTACATGACCTAATTATAACAGTATCATGCATTAAAAGTAAGACATTCAAACAGTATCATAGGATTAAAATAGTATCATGGATTAAAACAATATCAAAATATACTAATGCACATTACCTAAACAAAACAGTATCATGGATTAAAACTAAGACGTTCAAACAATATCATAGGATTAAAACAATATCATAGATTAAATCAATATCAAAATATACTAATGCACATTACCTAAACAAAACAGTATCATGGATTAAAACAATATCATAGACAAAACTAAGACATTCAAACAGTATCACACATCGAACTTTTTCATTCTTACAGAAATTCAAGCTACTATTTACAATAACAAATCATGGCAACTCTACAGAAATTCATCAAACAAATATTCTTTAATATTTTCTATAATACATTATTATGATACAAATGTGTTTATGATAATGTTTCTCATTCTTGATTACAAAACTACCCATTACAAACCAAACCTTCAACAAAGAGGTGAAAATGCATGCTTGCTGCAGATAGCATAAACCAAGGAAGCTTTCCTATGTGGAAGCATGAACCACAGAGGAAAAATAAGAGGTTTACTCAACCTCCAGCACCTTCCCCCAAGAAAAAACAAAGAAAAATAAGGAAAACCAACAGATGCACGAATAGAAAACTAGGATCAGACCAATAATGAATTTTTCCATCCAGGACAGTTCATATTTCAAGTGAGCAACAGTCTCCAACAGAAATTTTGAAAGAAAAAACCATCCTTAAGGTTATTGAAAGGAACATAAACAGTGGATCCAGATCTCAACGAACACGATATAACAGTTGTTGAAATCTTGAAGATTATCTATAGAATCTGCCGCGTATTCTAACAGGAATGCAACTCTTCCTTCAGTATACTTTTGCAGAAAACAAGAGCTATAAAGGATTTGTGCTTATGAATTATCAGATTTTTCGAGAAGACGCTCAATGGAGAAAAAAAGCATCGTTGCTTCAAGAGATTGTGAAGAAAAAGATAACAATGAAAAAGATCACATCATAAAAGCAGAAAAAATATGGCAGGTGGCTATGGGTTCCATGAAATCCGACAGGTGACTATGGGTTCAATGAAAAAGATCTCCAACGATTTCTGGAGCACTCCATCACCAAGAAAGAAAGTTTTGGTGCCGAGCCAAATTCTGATATGATGGATTCAGATCTGAATAAGATTTTGGAATGTTCTCTTGACTCGGTACTGGCGGCGGCGGCGGCAGTGGTGGTGGTGGTGGTGGTGGTGGTGGTGGGAATATATAGATCATAGGGATAATTTTGGAATTAATATGAAAATTTGATGAAGAGTATGCCTTATTCACAATTTTGAAATTTGTTTTGACCTAATTTGAAAAAACTCCTTTGCAAGTGACATTTAGACAATTTTCCCAATAAATAATAGGCTCGCAGGCCCAACCAACAATAAACATGAATAATTAACCATACAACCAATCACATGGGTCGAGTCTATAATAATCCACTAAACATCCATTTTAATATCTAATATTAAAAATATATTAATTTCTAAATTTACAGCTTTGACAGCATAAGTCTAAACCTTTTAGACATTTTGGAACGGCCTAGACGGAATTAAACAATTAATCTAATAATCAATTAATTTTTTCAACAATAAAATTAATTAATTTTATTCATAAAGGAGATCTTCAAATTTTATTTTATCTCCCAATTTGAAGTCATACTCTAATTGAAGATAAAATTTGTATATGGTCAAAATTGTAATTTATAAAGTAAAGTCAAATTTTAATCCGGTCAAAAATTCAAAATATGGTTTAAAAAGAATTGTAGCCAATTTTGAATATTTGAACAGTATTAAAAATTAAATAAATAAAATTTTTCTAAAAAATTTTAAATTACATTTAAGACCATTTTCTTAGAAAATAAGATTTGAGGACTAATTGTGCAATTTATGAAATTGCATAGTCAGTCCTTGATTAAAAAAATTAGTGGGCTTTCTGTGCAATTTCCGAAATTGCACAAAAGACCCCTCCCTTGTATTTCAAACAGCGGGTCTTCTCATGCAATTTCAAAAATTGCATGAGAGACCCTTTTTCTTTCTTTTAAAATTGGGGGCCTCTTGAGCAATTTTCAAAATTGCACAAGAGCCCCGATCTCCTACAATCAACCAAAACGACGCAAGGTGCGGTCGTTTGTCATGGCGCTGCCAACAAATCTACTAGCGATGTTCGCGCCAGTGTTTAATTAACACCGATGGCCACCGCCATTTGTCGTTTCGAAAAGGGACCGTTGTAGCAGCGGCCCATGGTTGTGCCGCCGCGAAATCAGCTGCAGTGACAGTCCGCTACCTTCGTAAGGTAGCGGACCCGCACCTTCAGCGGTCGATTTCTTACTGCCGCCACCAATCTCCCTCTCGACTGTTGGCCAATTTGACCCGTTCTAAATAAATCAAAAACAATTTCAGATTTCTTTTTCAAAAAATTCACAATTTTTATTTTAAACTGTCAAAACTCAAATCAAATTATACACCAATAACAATTATTGTTCTATTCATCAAAACAGTCTAACAAATTCTAACATGTAACAAGGTAGGCTCTGATACCACTGTTAGGAATTGACGAATACATGCACAACGGAAATTAAATGTACAATTCCTATAAGCCTAATCAACATTGTACTTAGACACAAT
This sequence comes from Forsythia viridissima, assembly GCA_030279155.1. Taxonomy (NCBI): domain Eukaryota; kingdom Viridiplantae; phylum Streptophyta; class Magnoliopsida; order Lamiales; family Oleaceae; genus Forsythia; species Forsythia viridissima. The sequence continues at coordinate 27,801,330 of CM059036.1, read as the reverse complement.
TTGTGATAGAAGTTTATCTTGATGAACACCGTGAAATCTGATTATGTGATTAGCTGGAGGAACGATCTTCAATACCATAGCTGTCCAATTGTCCAACCTCCAATGCTAATCCAGACAGCAAGAACATATCTGAACTTCCACAATCAAGAACAGATGAAAGCGGAACTTTTGAGAGTAACTGTATTGGGTTGTCTTTTTGTTTGTGCTAGTAACTTATGAATACCAACTTCAGATTTAATCTATTGTGACCTTTATATTTATAGGCGGGGCTAACCCTAGCTCTAATTCTAGTCCAACTAGAACCCATCAACAAACGGGCCCAATTAATTAATCTAATTAATTAATTTGGTCCAATAAGTAATTAAGTCCGACCCAACTAATTGGACCTTGGACATTAATTCTTACATAAGCAAATAGAGTTTTTTGAGAAAGGGGTTTTGCCAAAGGAAGATTGCTCTGAGAAGAAAATATGATTTTCAACAGACAACATGAAATTAAAGGAAGAACAGCAGGATTGATAGTTTTTTTTTTTTTTTTTTTCACGTTAATTGTCAGCCGAAAAATTGCAATTATTGTCACGACTTCACAAATGTGTGGTTAATAGTAGTTAGTTTTTACCACGAGCCATCGATTGTGGTAAATATTGTTACTTATTAAGACACTCATATGTTTACCGTCGTAAGACAAAAAAAAACAAAAAATTAAGACGGAAAGACAAAGTCTCCTGTTAGTAGGTTTCACTACCAACAACATGTGATTTGCTTGTCGTAAATATGGTATTATTTACAACAGCCGCTATATATGTAGTAATAAATTTGTTGTAAATAGACTATTTTCTTTGAGTGTTTTCTTTTCACCCACCGAAGGCTAATCTTTAATTATAACTGGCACATCTTCTCATACCATTGTCCCAAATATGATTGCAAAATTATCAAAGTTGTATACAACTACTTGGCCCAATTCATTGAAATTCTAGCTCTATTTTCTGAAAATTATTTTCCAAAACCATTTATAATACAGTTTGCCCTCTTTGTTTATTTTTAGCATCCAAATTTGTTGACGGGTTGTTTCTGTTCATTTGCAGGTGGTGTAGATGTATGATTTTCTGGTTCATTGGAAATTCTTAGTCCTCCGTTTTTATCTCAAATTCTGGCAGCAATTATAACTCTTCGTTGCTTAGTTTCTCTATTGAAAGCTTGCTTATAAGACTTTATAAGTGCAACATGAAAACAATGCAACATGAAAACAAAAGAAAAAATTAATTATTTTGAAAATGAAACAAATATCTTAAAAAGTAAAAAGGAAACACCGCACCTCAACTGTGTCCAACTTATATTATATATTTATTAATGTTTCAAATCTGTTGACAAAAAAATTAAAAAGAAATTACAATGGTAAAAAAATCAGATATATGAGAGGCTTGGATAGAATACCATGTCACGGTATAGCGTCTCTAATACGAAAAGCTTGGAGAAAATATATATATAAAAAAATACAGTCTTTAAATAACTTGCATTATTTATTAAAAAAGAATGAGATATTGTGTCAACTCACCAAGCACGAGTTGTCAAATGTATGTTGTTCACATCTGACTTGAAATCTCGTATGTGTAGGGATAGAATGAAATAAACTATATAAACTTATTCATCACGTAAAAAGTAATTTAGCTACAAATCGTATTTAAAGGAATAACTATATAGTGCCCTTAATATTCATCATTCAAATTTGTATTTAAAGGAATAACTATATAGTGCCCTTAATATTCATCATTCAACAAACTAATCTAAGGAGCACATAAAATGCCTTGAACGTCTATCCTTGCCTAATTCTCATCCTCATCATGGTTGTGTTCAAGCAATGATACATCAAATGGACAAGATGGCCCATAAGTAGTATCTTCCTCTATATTTAACTCGTAAAATCCTCTTGGTGGCGCTTGCAAAGCAACATACCCATTAGATGTTTCATTCTCCCTACATTAATAAAACACTTGTTTCGCCTTTGATGCCAAAACGAATGGATCATTTTCAAATTGGTTGTCCCTTGTGAAGGTTACCAAAGTGAATCCATTTTCATTTTTCATTCCATTCACTGTATTAGCCCACTCACACTTTTATATTGGAACATGAAAGGTATTGTAATGAAGAACTAACAAATCTCGCAAAACTCTATTTTACAAAACCTTCCCAACGACGTTTGAATTATCTTTCGCACTAGATCTACATATGGTCGTTTGTTCAACTAAAATGCAACTGTTTTGTCAAGACTTTCTAAATTTTTAGTATGAAACCGAAGACCACTTATGACAAAACTAGAATATGACAAGGAAAGATATCTAGGACCATGTGCAAGCCACTTCAAAGTATTTGAAACATTGTTAGGAATAAAATACTGAAGTTTGTTTTTTAACATTGAACTTTTTGACACATTAATATGTATTTCAACCTTATCATCCAACTAGGCATTAAAAGAATCAATGTGTTTCTTATGCAACAATGTCTCATTTCTTTCAACTTGTTTGTCAAAACTTTTGAGTTCAACCATATACATCCTAATGGAAAAATAATATGGTCGATCATATTAAAATTTAACAAAGCAACTTTTTAACAATGTAATTTGTGTATAGTCAACTTGTGTACAATGTAGCAACATTTAGCAATGAGCAATTTTCAACATCTCATTAGTACAAAGAGCATCTTTTTAGAAATTGTATGCCCTACAACTAATAAATCACCCTCAAATTCTTCAATGCATGCAAACCTATAGACTATTCACCAGATGTTAGTTTTATGTATTTGCTACAATGCATTGCACGTTCTTCAACAATAGATTGTTCAGCCATGCATGATTCATAACATACCCTTTTAACACATTCATATTCGACAATGAAAACAAAATCTAAAGCATATTAAACTAAATTGATAATGAATTTATAAAGTTTTTTAAAAACTTAATAAATGGGTACATCCAACGATGTTGCACTAGTCGACACAAACAAACTTCTCTTCCAAGGTATATTGCCAAATGAACCATTATATCAAAAAATGAGGAAAATACATTTCCAACATACATAAAGTTTTCAAAAACATCATCCTCTAATTGTTCGACTATATTTCTATCTCTAACTCCTTGCACTACATGAAAGGAGAGCTATAGCGACGACAAAAGTCGCTCCTATAAGACTATAAGTCGACCCTTTTGTTATAGAGTGCCAACAAAGTCATCTCTAGAAGTCGTCTCAATAGCTTAGTGCCTCTTAGTCTGTAGCGATGACAAAAATGTCAAATCTACACAGCTTTGGATCTATATCGATGACATAGTCTCCGCTACATTTTTTACTTTTATGGGAGATGTTACATGGGGGTTTTATGACTTCTATGGGACTTGTTCCATCCTAGAAGATGAACTTAAAGCTGTGGCCACTAGTCTTCAACTATTTTGGTAGAATGATATTAGAAAAGTGTGTGTAGAAGTTGATTCCAGAGCTGCAATGTTATTATACATACAACAGGATAAAGACCCTTGGGATGTTCAATACATTTTGGAATTCATCCACCAAAGTGTCAACAAAATGGAGGTTCAATTTTTCCATATATGGAGAGAAGGAAATAAAGTAGCCGACTAGTTTGCCAATAAGGGATACAGTGAAAAATATTTCAAAATGTTACAAGGAATTGATTTACAAGGTGTTGTTAGAGGCCTCATTCATATGGACAAGTTGGGTGTGGCATCAACTAGGCGTGTGGAGAGGAAGACATGACTAACAACGAAGAAAGTGATATTGGTATACAGAACATCAGAACACAACTTCAACTCTAGTATCTGGTTGCACTACTTCAGCTGGCACTACTTCTACCTCAGGGCTTGTTAACTACATGGAAATGGGATTTACCAGGGACTTCATAACTCGAACAATGAAGGAGGATGGGACTCGTAAGTTGGAAGAAGCTATACTGGAGGCTACTTAATCATACTTGATAACCAATTCTTGGCTTAAGTTGCCTTAATTCACGTATATAACCTTTCTTAAGCTTCTTAGATTAATCTTGGCTTGTGGAGTAAGTCTATTAATAAGCTTCTTAAGCTCTTTCTCGTTATCCTGTTCACTGTGTAAAGAGTAGCAACATTGGTTTGTTATAGAATTTGAGGTTTTTTTTACTTGTAAAAATAGTAGTACTCTTTTATGCATTCATATAGATACGTCTTTTTGTAAGAATTGGAAGTAAGGCTCATACGTCCCCCTCTATGTATTTTTTTTTTTATTGTAATAAAATGTGCATCTCAAGCCTGGATTTTCTAGCTGAGATATTTTGGAAATATATATATATATATATATATATATATATATATATATATATATATATATATATATATATATCATGCACTACTAATAGCTTTAGTCCACAGTTTAATATAATGTTTCTTACTATTTATCATTACTCTAGCTATCTCTTGTAAAGACCAATTTTTTCTTTCTACAACCCCATTTTGTTTAGGCTTTTAGGAGTAGAGAATTCATCAAATATGTCCATTTCTTCACATAATGTACAAAAACTGGCATTTTCAAACACCTTCCCATTATTTCTCATAATCTCCATTATTTTTATCCCCTCAAAGTATTTCTTAGTTGTTAATTTTAGGAGCAAAATTTTAAGTCTTTCAAATACATCAGACTTTTCTCTAAAAAAATTCACCCAAATATATCTAGAAAGTCATCCCCCGCATACATATATATTTGTTTTTCCACCAATACTCTCAATCTGAATAGGTCATCGATGCGTAATAATTCTAATAAATGAGATATAACCACAAACTGACATTTTTTGTGTATAATTTTACTTTACTTCCCCTTCTGGCGTGAACCACACACTCCCAACCGATATTGCCACAACTCTACAGAATCAGTCTTTGAAACATGACAAGTAATGTTGGTGTCAAGTAGAAAAATTTTATCACTAGACCTAGTACCATGTAAGATACAATTATTATCATATTTCAAGACTTTGCATGAATTTTTGAAGCATAACTACGAGGTTATCATCACATAATTGGCCTACGCTGGCCTACACTAATCAGATTAGCTTTCAAATCTACAACAAACAAAACTTCTTTTAAATGAGGCAATCCATCAACTAGGATAGTATCAACACCTTCAATTTTATCTTGCATCCTATCAGCAAAAGTAATCAATCCACCTGCATAACTCTTGTAATTAGTTAGAAAATAGCGATTTCAAGTCATATGTCTAGAACATCCACTATCAAAATACCACGAGTTATGAAAAAGTGTTCTAAAGGTAACATCAATCATATAACAATTTAAATCATTTTTTCTGACCCAAACTTGCCTCACTTTAGTGTTACTATGGTGTTTTATTTGTCTACCAATCAAGTTCTTATTCGATAAATTATGAAACAAGTTATGTCCAAATTTACCATAGATGTTACATTTAACAAAGTATTGAGATTTACCTCTCCGTATTGGGGTTCGATAACTTGGTTGTTTGACTGATGAAAGAATCTAATATGGAGTCTTGACGTTGGTCCAAACCTACATAGGCGAGTCTCAACTCTGACTATAGCGTGTGAAGTTCTATCTAGAACACATCATTTTGACTACCAATGCAAGTTTCTTAGACAAATTGAATCTGGTACGAGGCATTTTCTTTTCCTTTTCCATCATTTCCCAAATCTTCTTTGACATTAAAGTTCTTCCTTAGCTTAGCATTTCACTTAGACGAGAGGCTCCAATTGTCAGTACCTTGACCCTTTGCTGTGATTGATTTAATTCATCAAGTAATTTCATAATGATTTTCCTTTTCCTTTATGAGTTTTGTTATATTATCCTTTTCAACATCAACTGCCACCTTATCATCTTTTAAAAACTCCACCATCACATGAAGAGTGAGATTCTCTTGTTCGTCTTCCAATTATTTGTTCATGCTAATGTAGTTAGAACACATACGGCTTGGTCCTTCTAGGATATCCAATGAGTCAGAACTTGTAGTCAAGTTTTGCAAGAAATCAATACCAGACTTCAAATTCACAATCATAGAGGTTATCTGATTATCAACAGTTCTATTATCCTCATTTAAATCCGAATCTCTTTCATCATCTTCACTCCAAGTAATATTCATGGCCTTCTTAGTATGAGATTTCTTCAGTGTAATGGCACATTCAAAAGCTATGTGTCCAAATCTCTCACACTCGTGGCATTGAATTTGATTTTCATATCATAGATTTAATAAGATTTTGCCTTGTGTTGTTTGTAAATCTCTTCCTTTGTTGTGGTGGAGCTTTCAAGTTCTTTCCTTTCTGACTGCCTTTTAAGAATCTCTTGAATTATTTGGCGAGCATGACCATGTTTTCATTAGTTTCACTCTGCTTACCATCAACCTCTTGTTCACCTTTTTCAATTTCGAAGGTAATAGCATATCCCTTTTCTTTCTTTCTCATTTGTAGATGTAATTCGTAAGTTATCAATGATCCTACTAATTCTTCAACCTTAACTTCTCAATCTCCTTGCTTTTTTCAATTGCAGTTACTTTGGAATGGAAATGACTAGGATCTGATAATCTTCTTTACAATTTTGTTCTGAATTTTTTTCCCCCTAGGCATAGGCTAAATTGGTGATGTCACTGAGTTTGGCATAGAAGTCCTTGAACTTATAGAGTAAGCATCTAAAACTTGGATGACTTCAAAATAGAGGTTCGCTCATGAACAATTCGTAGAATGTCCTAATCGTTTTTTAGCATCCTGACATCTAGAGATCAAACGAGACCAATTAGAATCATCAAAAGATAATATGCTATTTAAAGCTTTGGAATTACAATTAGTATAATTAAAATCAATTGTTGCCCACTCTTCTGCATTTTTGTCTCTTTCCACACCATTTTCAACACTAGTAAGAATTTATAACTATAGATAATAGAGTGCCAATCTTTTTCATCAAGGGATTGGATATAGACTTGAATCTTAATTTTTTAATAGGCATAATTCATTCCATCTAAAACCAGAGGTCTAAACGGTGCTCCGTCCATATCTAAGTTTCTGGATCACACTTATAAAAGTTTACGTGCTTTGAAACCAATCGAAAGTTCATAAACATAGATTAATTGAATTTAATTTATTTTAAACTTGAAAAAGTAGTGGACATGTCTGCAGTCAAAACAGTCAGTACAGGCGTGCAACGATGATAAAAGTTTTGACACGCACAACCAAGTTCCAACAATGTTCGTTAACGAATGTGGAAATTAATGAATTAAACGAAACATGAACACCTAATGTAACGTGGTAAACTTCAAAGGGAATCTTCCACGGGCCCTCATGCCACGAGAAAAACAATCAACTGATATTTTTAATGAAAGATTGCAATAGTTTTTCTAATTTTTCAAAATTAAAAAAATAACAATCACAAGAACTTAGATCAACTCCCATTTAATACTTCGTCTTTTGACTTGTTGATGAAGTAAAATCAAACTCCCTAGTCTTAACTTCATCACCCGTTCCTATTGTACTTGGCCACAACCACCATTTGAATTAAGAACCCCCGTCCTCAAATTCACACCATACAGCTTGATTAAAATATGGGGTCGTTCTTTTAGCACCAATTGGTTTTTATTCTTCAACGTGTTTAAAGAAATCGTTTGCTGTGAAGATAATCAAGAAAGCACATGTCTTGTTCTTTCTCTATGAATTCGGCCGTGGCTAAGCTTGTTGAATAAGACTAAAAATTGTGATTACAAAGCATAAACTTAATTATTTTCAACCTTACTTATAGGTAAAGTAATAGTCAAAAAAATTTATTTCTTACCGAAAGATTACAATGAAAGAGGTAAGAAAATGAGTAGAAAAGATACCAAATGATCTTCTGTAATTGTAGAAAAAAATATAAAAGGAAAGTTAATATTAATTGAACATCCATATAAAATTTCGTCCTCAACAAATCCAAAACAATATGAGATGGAAACATGAAATCATATCATAAAATATAAGGAAACAAAATAAGAATTGCAACTCACATGTTCTCAAAAAAATATGATTACCATCTTAGCCAGTTTGAACTAGCGACAACAATGTACACCCTCTTACCTCTATTTTCGATATTGAAAATCAACAAGATAAATTAAGTAAGCCAAATTAAAATACATGTAAAAATATGTAGCACTCATATTTTTCCAACAGCTCGTATTGAATAAGCAAGGCAAAGTAAGTTCAGTTGTAGCACACCAATGACAATTCGGAGACCATGTTTGAGAGGTTTGCTAACACGAGTTTGACCCTCACACACGTTTCCATCATTAAGGTCTACGCCCTCCACTTTTCCAAACTCTCTTCCCACTAATACGCTAGGTTTTGGATTCTCGGGTCATGGGGACATTGTACCAAGAATGAGATTCATTGCATAAATTTCCCAAAGCCTTTATGGTTCAATCAAAACGTTTAATTGCTTGTTGATAGTTTGAGGACCCGTGTGTAGACTCTCAGCCTATCCAATCCATTGCCAACGTGAAAGGTGAAAACATTCAATTCATCTCTTTGCTCAACGTTCACCAGTTTCTCCATGCGCCACACCAACTGCAACACCCCTTTAAGGCCATCATTATTCACTAAACATCCGAATGTTGTTCCCTTAACGCATAGGTCTAGCTTCATTACACCCTGAGCAAAAGAGTCACAGACCACCTTGAGATTTGGTTCGTCTGATTCAATTAAATGGAGGTCTGCGCAAAGTTTTCATAATTCTGAAGGGTTCATGATCAGTTGTGTTGATACAGTAATATATATAGTGAATGTTGTAGGATGTGGTCTAAAAAACCGCGGGCAGCCATGACCCCAGCCACCGAACCTAGCTGTGGTTGAAAATACTCCTTGATCGAGAATGACACACTCCTAAAAAATCGCCTTGGATTTTTTAGAGAGCTATTTTAGGGCTTGTTTGGTTTTACTAAAAATTAGATAAAATTGTTAGTCAAAGTCAACAATTAATTTTAATCACAAATTTATATGAGATTCACAAGTTTTATCAAGTTTTCAACCACATATTTTATCAACTTTTATCAAAATCTACTAAAAATATGATTTTTAGCACAACCAAACAAGCACCTAATTTTAAAATATTTTTCACATTTATGTAAGTGATCTGTTATTTGATAAAATTATCTTGTATTTCGATATGTCGTTCTCTCTACTTATTACATATTCATTTGGAATCCATAATAATTTAGTTCTTGGCCATTAAGAATAGATTTTGATAAGTGCAATCCACGTGCTTATTATGTTTGACCTAAAAACTTCTAAGTGATTTGAAATATTTACAAAGCTGCTTAAGGTGGTTCAAATACAACACATAATACTATTTTATTGCGATTCTTGAGCTCTCTTTCCTTTAATAGAAAATTTCCAATAAATGAGAGAAAATGTTGTCCAAACCCTGCACCATGTTGTTCTCACAACTCACATAATATTTCCTTTAAAAATTTATGAAGCATAAATTTATTTTTTCCATCTTCATTCATTGTAACTGCTGGAGGAGTTATTATTTCAATTTATCAAATATTTCATTCGGATTTCTGTACTGTCAATTTATACAAAAAATTAATCAATAAAAAAGAAAATAATTGAATACCAAATTTTTACGTAGTTGAATCGAAATATCTACATCCAAGTTTTACTTAGAAGTAAATAGTTGCTTGCACTAGGAGATTCAAAGAGATTACACAGTTGCTTACAATAGTGCATTCCACATACCTCTAAACACTCAACAATACACCATAACAGAAAGCTCTCACTGTGATTGACACAAATATAAAATAAAATAAAAAACAAATTGTGCGCTAATTTAAAAAGAGAAAAATAGAGTTTTTCTATTCTACATAGAGATAGTTTGTTGTCACAGGGAGTTGAAATGTATTTTGACATTTTTTCACATAATATGAAGCCTCTTTCTCGCAGAAGATAATCTTTCCATACATCAAAACATCAAATCATGAATTCCCAGTGTGTTTACATATTAATGTATCGTTCTCTTTTGGGAAATGAACTTCAATAAATGCTTTCCAATCCTATTTGAGAACAAATTTATCCCAATTTGTAATCAATCCTACATCCCAAATGTTCCCACTTGGCCCTTTCAGAGCTACAGTTCCAGCTAACTTCTCTCACTTTGTTGGCAAACGATTTGGGTATAACAAGTTGTTGATCAAAAGGACCATACAGAATTTGTCAGAGATGGACTTTTTTGGTTATACGTTGGTAAAAAAATTATTTATGAATGTCTTTATTAAAGAACGTGCATTAAGCGTGCAATACACCATATATATGATGTTGATTCCTACTATCATCACAGTTATACATTGGTAATTTTTTTTCTCAACAATATAAATCAAATAATTACATAGACCAACATGGAGCAATTCAAATAATTCAAATGTTTTGTCAGTAAGAAAAAATTAAATAAAATAAAAGAGAAAGACATGCAAGTTTGTAATTGTAATATATCATGAGCCATACGTGGATAACCTTTTCGACCCATTATATGGACAAGTCTCTTATTAATTCTCATTGTACTGAACCTCGAACTTTTTTCCTATTAAAAAACAAAATTTTATAAACCAACAAGAATCAAAGAAAATTTGTGAGCTTAATATGAACATATTACTTATTTGAAAGTCAATTGGAAATGTCGCTTCGACAAATTTTTCCCATGCTTCATTAGAATTTATAATTTTTGGTCTAAGAAGGGTAATAGTGCGTGTGCAATTCACTAATTTTGCAATTTTGATTTTTGTTTATTTTCTCAACCTTGGTTTGAATGTCCTCCAATAATTTCACATACTTCGAAATGTTATTTTTGTGTGCCAATCACTCACCATGAACATTTGCTGTATTTTTACGTAAATACAAAATAAGGACTTAGTAGAAATATAATTAAAAAATATTAGTAGTTAAGAACTAAGAGCAAAAGTTCGCTTCTTAATTTTCTTTTCACCCACCGAAGGCCAATCATTATTATAAGTGGCACATGTTCTTCTACCGTGGTCCCAACTATGATTGCATATTTATTAGAGTTGTATACAACTACTTGGCCCAATTTATTGAAATTCAAGCTCTATTTTCTGAAACCATTTTCAATACAGTTGGGTAGGGATGGCAATGGGGCAGGTCCGACCCGCCCAACGAAATTTTTTACCCGCCCCGCCCCGCCCCGCCCTGAGACCCGCAAATTCGCGGGGCGGGGCACGGGGTGGGGTGGGTCAATCTTTTGACCCGCCATCCGCCCCGCGAATTTTTTTTTTCTTTTTTTTTTGTTTTATAAAACTGAAAAAAATTAGTAAAAAATAAATAATTTTTTTTTTAAAAATATTTGTAGCAAACAAAACAAAAAAAAATTCATGAATGGGATTGTAGTGTCATGGTTGAGATTTATAGTTTATAATTTCAACCCGGGTTCGATTCTCCTTCAGTCTATTTCTATCAAAATTTTAATTATTATGATTTTACAACAAAAAAAAAATATTTTCTTGGTGGGGGCGCGGGGCAGAAAAATCCGCCCACGGACCCGCCCCTATTACCCGAGTAAGCGGGGCGGGTTCGGGGTCGGCAGGTTTTTTTGCCATCCTTATAATTGGGCATCTTCGAGTTGTTCTCGATCGACTGTCTTATCTATGCAACACTGTTGAACGTGATGTGAAGTGGCCTTTTCCCATTTGCCTGCCAAACCTTCTCGGGGTTAATGTCTCGAGAGATACCATATCTCTTCGCCGATAGCGCTGCAAAATAAAATATGTTACAGTTAATGAGAAATTCTACAATAATAAAGTGACAGTAAAGAATATTAAAATGAAGAATGGTTAATCAAAAGTACTTACTAGACTCGCATGAACTCTGCATCCTGTGGGGTGGCAGATGATCAGTAGGATTGCCTGCACCATCACTACCGTGAGACATGATGTTAGCCATAGTAGCAAAGAACAAAATAAAACATTAGTCAATAACAATCTTAGAACACATCATGTCATGCAAGAGTTGTATCATTATACTTGAACATCCACATAAAAAATAAGAAAAACCAAGATGTAGGTAACTTTTAAAAAAGAAAAAACAGAATAAAAAGTCGACCCATTATCATACTAAATCAACAATCGAAAAATAGCAGATTCAGTTAGTATTATCATAACACATAACTATATCATATGGTTGAACTATCACGGAGAAAGAGGGAATCCTAACTATAATTTAAGATGCTAAATGGATGATGCATAAATTATTTAACGAAATGAAATAAGTCAATCAAATATATTCACATGTTGAAAATTGAAAATCTCTCTCTTTTCAAATAAACCATTACTTTCAAATAAATTGGTATATACAAAAAACATTTCAACCCGTAACACACATCAAATGTCCATCAGAAATCTATGAACTCAAATAACAGATGTTGAATGCTTTCCCTTGAATTCACAGACAACTAATTTGCTCTACAAAATTCAAGGTTAAAAAAGGTCTTTTAGTAAAAATGCCAGAAATTACAACTGTCCACTTTCCAATTTTATACAAAATGAGTAAATGACTTCATTTAAATCTTTTTCCATACTCAGTAAATTACACCAATCTTTTTATCCAGATGTAGTCATCCCACAATTCCCTAATCCAATCAAATTCCCCCAAACAAATGAAAGGGAAAAAAAATGAAGAGTGACTCAAAAACAAGATAGTACAACCCAAAAGGAGAAAAAATCAACAGATGAATGAGAAAAATGTTACTAACAAAATCGATATAGCTTCCCATTTTGCAGATAATACTGCTAATACAGATTTGAAACAAAAACCTAGAAATTACTAGAAATACTTAACAAAAGATAATAATTTTACCAATATAAAACAAAACAAAAAATATCTTTCTGAAAATCTGCACAAAACCTATATAAATTCATACATTCTTGTCTACTCAGAACATTATTCTAAATCAAACCATACAAAGCATACCCATATTGTAAAATTGATCTGCATCACGAACCCATTAAATATTATAGAAGAAAATGTAAGAATTAATGTCCAATGTCCAATTAGTTGGGTCAGACCTAATTACTTATTGGACCAAATTAGTTAATTAGATTAATTAATTGGGCCCGTTTGTTGATGGCTTCTAGTTGGACTAGAATTAGGGCTAGGGTTAGCCCCACCTATAAATACATGGGAAAATTGTCTATAAGTCACTTGTGAGTGACTTGTTCCATATTAGGTCAAAACATTTTTCAAATTTTTGATTAAGTCATACTATTCAACAATATTTCAAATTAATCCCAAAATTACCCTCCACAAACCTTGGCGTCTTCTTCCACATCTGAAAACCTCCATCAGTTTTGGGTCGACCTATGCATCTGTCCCGTTGGCAAATCAGCAGCCGCCAACCCTTGGGCGCCAATTGAGACATTAAATTGCTCACCCAAGGTGGGCAAGTTGACCGGTGACCGTCCGGTGATCGCGTGTTTGGTGGAGGAGGTCGCGGCGGCGCTAGGGGCTAAACCTAGGTCCGCCGCGATTTGGGAGCTATTTTTTGGCATGGGGCCTGAATTTGATGGCGTGAGGTCAGGTATGAGTGCAACGAGGGTGACCAAAGGTGGTACGCCCATGGTGAAGTCTGGGTCCAGTGGTTTTGGTGTCGGGTCTACCATAAGAAACCTAGTTCTGATTTTTTGTTTTATGGTGTTTTTTGCTTTCTGGTTTCTTGTTTTATGGTGTTTTTTACGTGAATCAATTAGTTGGAAATACTCTATTCTTGTTGAATTCCAATTTCTAATTGCAAGAAGGGAAATGGAAGTTCAAAATTACATACATTCAAGGTATAATTATGGTCTCGCTGGTGGTGGTGGTGGATATTGAGGCATTGGGTTGTACATATTCACTTGCTTCACATACACAAGTGGTTAGTATTTGGATTTTGAAAAGAATCGAATTTTATATGAAAAAGATTATGAAGAATGAAGATATGGAACAAATATAGGTGATAATGCTCAACCATCTGATGGACATGATTTCTTGCTATTGGATGTGGGCATGCTCTGAAAAAAGTTGGCCATTAGATTATTTGTTGTGATGTTTAGTCATGTTGTGTTGTTTGATACTGTATTATAGAAACAGTATCATAACACAAACGGGCATAGAATTCTCATACGTGTGTTGAGAATTTCTATTATAATATATTTTCGGAATTGTTTCGACGAGCCTATTAAGACCGGTCACTTCGCCACTGTGTATTATGGATTTTAGCCATTTGAAGTTGTCTCTTTAGCTTAAAATGGCAATCTTTAATTTTTCTTGTCTAAACAGTATCATACATACTAAAACAGTATCATAGATAAATGTATATAAAGTATCTTAATAAAACAGTATCACATACAAACATTATAATCCAATAAAATAATATTATCATATATTAAATAACAGTATCATAGATTGAAACATTATCGTAATAAAACAGTATCAAAGATAAAAGTATGGTATAAGTATTATAGAAAAAAATTAAATGTAGAGATATTTTACTGGTTGAAGTAATGATATTATTCTTAAAATGCTTAGTAGTACAAGACCATTGATACTATTTGTATTCAATAATATTTTCATAGATTGAAACGGTATCATAGGTTGAAACATTATCATCATAAAACAGTTTCAAAGATATAAACATAGATAAAACAGTATCATATATAAAACTAAGTATAAGATGTTTTTAATGGTTGAAGTAATGATAGTGTTTTTAAAATTCTCCATTAGTAGTACAAGATCATTGATATTGTTTGTATTCGATAATAGTATTATGGGTTGAAATATTATCATAATAAAACAATATCAAAAATAAAAGTATGGAATAAATATACCGAATGCACATTATCTAAATGAAACAGCATCATAGATAAAACAATATCATAGGTTGAAAACACTATCATAATAAAACAATATCAAAGATAAAAACATAGCATAAGTATACCAAAACAGTATCATAGATAAAACAATATCATATATAAACAGTATCATACAAAATAGTATTACAGAAAATAGTATCATAATTAAACAATATCATTGAATTAGCATTTGTTTTGAAAATTTTAGGGGTATGTTGGTCTTTTCGTGCTAAAATGTGACTTTAATTGAATTAAGTCTTGACCATATGACTTTAGAGCCCATAAGTACAACAACAGTGACCGGCCATAATTTTACCCTAAATACAAAAGCACAACAGATTAAGTTTAGAAGTTGGTCTTCACTACTTGCTAACACAAGCAAAAGACAACCCAATACAATTACTCCCAAAAGTTTCACTTTCATCTGTTCTTGATCGTGGAAGTCCAGATCTGTTCTTGCTGTGTGGATTATCATTGGAGGCTAAACAATTGGACAACTGTGGTCTTGAAGATCGTATCTCCATCTAATCAGATAATCAGCTTCCACGCTATTCATCAAGGTTATCTTCTATCACGAATTCTATCTAAGTACAAAGTTGATCTAGCTTATGGGAATTGCATATTTAATTTTCGCTGTGCATGTATACGTCAATTCCCTACAGAAAAAACAAATTCAAGATAAATTCCAGTCTTCTTATAGTACCTAGCCATGATTCACAAGCGATAAAACTATAAATGTATATACAGTGAACGTTGAAATTAATGGAAATACCAAACAAATGATAATAATTTCAACAATATAAAACAACAAGAAAAAAAGAACTTTCTGAATATCAATAGAAAAACGCATCTAAATTCATGAATTCTTGTCTGCTCGGATTTTTTTGAATCATACCCGAAAAAACAGACTCAGATTGTAAAATCTAATTGAGACAACTGACGTGGAAATTGAGTTGCAGATAAACTGAAATGGGAGAAAATTATTACAATATATTTGAATCCTCCACCTCACTTCCTCATATGCCCAACTGGATTTCAACTTCAATTGATATGTGGGGGGAAAGAAATGGATGAACGAGAGAGAGGGGAAAGAAATGGATGAACGAGAGAGAGAGAGAGAGAGAGAGAGAGAGAGCATCTAGGTTTGGGAATTGGGGGAAAGAAGAAGAACAACTCTAATTAAAAAGGACTATTCTATAGCGACGACAAAGGTTACAATACTAAGCTAGCGATGGCATTTTTTAATAACTCTGTAACAACAAATTCGTTGCTATTGATATGTGGGGACGGCATTTTAATAAACGTGCTTAAAAAGTGCCCTTTCCATCAAAATTTTCAAATCTATAGCAACAAGATATCGCCACTGTATGAAAGATGTCATCGCTATATGTTGGCGATTTATTTATTAATCCGCAAGTGCATGGATCACACAAGTAATATAATGGATTTTAGAATCTAAGTATCGTACCCACAGAAATTTAGATAGCTCAATACAATTAAATTAATCTTAATTGAATCAAATTAAATGTTTTGGTGTGCACGTTTTAGTCATCCAACTTTGAATTTTGGCTTCTTTAGTCCTCAAATCTTTCAACAACCTCCAATCTAGTCTTTCAAGCTTCAATTGAGTGAAATTGTATCCTCATACTTCCTAAACATCTTCCAATTTGTTGCTCTTTTCATCCATTCTTCTCCACATGCTTATAAATAGGTCCAAAACTCAAATAAAATGAAAAATACACTAAATAAGTAGAAAATCTATAAAATAATGGGTCAAAACATTAATTTTAAAGCCCGAATAAGTACACAAAAAACACTTATCAAACACTCCCAAACTAAACATTTGTTCGTCCTCAAACATAAACAAAACTAAAATACAACTTAAACTAAGCTAAGAGAATCACAAGAAACGGATTTAATGTTAAATTTCTTATCAAATGCCTCAGGTTTGAATATCAATCAACAGTTCTAGAAAGATATAAACAACACCACAAATAAATTTTTACTTATCTGATGCTCAACAATCAGTTAGTATGTGATTAGCCAAATATTGAACTTACACCTATACTAGATCACGACCAACATTGTGTTGTTGATATATTTATAATCACAAATCCTTTGTAGTCATTCTTTCCTTACACCTCTCGTACAATATCACACATCTAATGTTTTTCTTTCCAATCCCAATCCCGATGTGTTCCAACAAATTTGGTTCCTATTGACAACACAATATTTTTTTAGACAAAGTGATAAGAATTAGATACTTGTATTCTTAGAAGTAGAATGGTAAGCGATTTCTCAACTCTCATCTGTAGTCTCTAGGGGTCCTAGCCTAAAAATCCTTACTGAGCATCTCTAACTATTTTTATTCATTTAACTAATGTAAACATTCTTACATCTTGTGTGCAAGACTTTTCTCACATAAGCTTTCTATGTGACCCATATAGCGAGCTTTTGGTTGATGACTCCCAAGTCAGACGACCATAGGGCACTAGATTTTGAGATACCCTAACAGACTTAATTACTCGAGTGACACATGCTATAAGAGAAGTGCAAGATGTAATTTCCTTTCTACTGCTTTTTTTTTTGCATGGTATTCGATTCTCAACAGTGATTAGTGCTCGGTTTAGATTTTTTTACTAGAACCTGTTCAACCAAAGATGAAATCCAGGAAATTCAAACCATCAAAATTCTATGAACACACGTACTAACTTTAAAACCATCAAACTGTTCTCAAGCAGTTTGGTTACTAGTTTAAGAATTTGGGAATGTGATTTTTCAGAATAATCCTAGGTCAACAATATCAACACATAACCGCATACACTCAAGACATGTTCCTATATAAGTGGCTACGTGCTCTATTAATCCAATCTAACATTAAGTATTCAAGTAAAAACACAAGTTAAGGTTTGTCCAATATTCTAACTAAAAATGTACTCAACTTCAAACAAATATTATCATCATTGGCAGCAAGCCTTTCGACAATAACTAGACAATATTTTTGGGTTGTTAAAAAATTTTAAATATTTTTAACATTATGGCTATTATACAAACCCGAATAGTAAGCAAATAAAAAAATAGTAAAATAAGTAACATGATACTTATCATATCCCCAAACTAGAATATTACATTGTCCCCAATGTAATAGTAAATATAAGCAAATATAAGCAAATAAAGGAGAAAAAGGCCAGGGATTCCCCAGAGGTGAGGTAGCTGTGAAGAGAATGGATCTAACTGGTTAGATGGTCTAGCTGAAGTGGACTCGTGGTGTGGTGTGGTGTGGCTGGGGTTGAAGATCTAGAGACGATGTCATAGATATCATCCATGCAGCTCACAAAGTAGAGTATCATGTGGATGATATGATGAGGACTTGCGAGTATAATGAATATTGTATGGAAAAAATTTGTGCCTAACTTACGAATGCAAATCCTAAAACTATGTGTAATACAATGTTTAATCTAACTTAATTGAAAAGGATATAGGAATGAGTTGCCTCCTATTAAGAGCTTATTTATGGTCATTAGCTTGACCTTTTTGTCTGGTTGCCCAAGTAGAAGAAGAAGGGATTTCGAGATCATCGAAGTTGTCACTCTTTAATAATCTCTTGATTTTCCTCTCCATGTTCTGTGGCTTGTTCTTTCTCTTCCATTTCACAACTGCAGTTGTGCATCGGGGATGTCTTCTTCAACTTCAACCTCATCTTCATCCATGTTAGCTTCTTCCATTTGAACAATCTATTTACCATTGTATTTCACCAGTACTGTCATCTTCTTCTCCCAAAACCTTTTAAAGAAGTTTTTCTTGAATTTCTTCTAGGTTTCAACTTGATATCATGTTCAATAAGGGGGAGATGGTGGTGCCTCATCTTTACCGAACATATGAAATACCTCTATTTTATCCTAAACTCTCAATGTCAATATACCTCGTGAAATATCAATGAGAGAATCCGAAGTAGCTAAGAATGGGTAGTACAAGATAATAGGGATCTCTGCATCCTCAGGCATATCAAGAACAACGAAGTCAATAGGAAATAAGAACTTTCCCACTTTCATCACCACTTCTTCTACCATCCCAAACAACTTTTTAATAGATCGGTCGACCAACTGAAGAGTGAACTTTTCAGGTTTAACTTTACCAACTTCTAATCGCCTAAAAATAGAAATAGCATTAAATTGATACTTGCACCAAGATCACACAATGCCTTGTCAATCACAAGACTACCGATGGTAATTGAAATTGTGAAGCTGCCTAGATCATTTTGTTTGTCTAGTAGTTGCTTTTCCACTATAGCACTTACTTCCTCTGTAAGTTTTACTATATCTCCTTTAGCCAATTGGCGTAGTTGGGCACTTCAGTTAGGGCTTGACAAATGGTATGTTAATATGTAGCTTCCTTAAATGATCAAAAAATTGTGCACACTGCTGATCCTACTTCTTCTTCTGTGAATTTAACCTATGTAGAAAAATGATGGGAGGTACATATTTTTTGATTAACTCCTGAACATTTGTTTTTCCACGATTTGCCACCTGCTCGTGAATAGTCCGTACCTCTGGAGTTACTTTTTCATCATACTCTTCAAAAAGTTATTTTTTCTTGATTGGCCATTTTACATGTATTTCAGGCAGCTGCAACCCACTTCTATTGCATGTACATGTTCCCTGGGTTAACCACAGTGTTGCTTGGCAAGGTATCCCTGACATAGTGACTGCCATCTGATCCCATATACGTCTCTAAATTCTTTGCTGAAGCGTTCTAATTTTGGAGAGTGGTCTCTGTCTTCTCATGAACTGACTGCTAAGTTTTCCCCACGAACTTACCACACATATTTTCTTGTGAGACTCTCTTTTCTGGCTGTGGAAACTAAGAACCCTGTGGTCTCTTGTTATTTTGATTATCTCTCCAAGAGAATTTTGGATGATTACACCAACCTGGATTAAATGTGTTAGAGAACGAACTATTTTGCTGGCATTGACCACTTTGAACATACTCGACTTGTTCGGGTTGCTTTGATAGAATAGGATATTCTCATGTGCTGTGATTAGCCCTACACTTATCACAAGTTGATTTCTTCGTCTGTATCGCATTGACTGCATGCAACATGCTCTCCACTTTGTGTGCCAATGAGTCTATTTAGCAGATAATGCTAAAAGTGTCTACATCATGTACCACTACAGTTCTCTTATGTATAGCTCGGTCTGATGCCCATATGGCAGTAGCGGTAGCCTTTCTCTCAAACAACTCCAAGGCTTCAACAATGGTTTTCGTGGATAATAAACCATTGGATGAATATTCTACCAAACTTTTAAAAGTGGGAAGCAGTCCTGCATAAAAATACTAAACTTGTAGCCCCTTGCTAATGCCATGACGAGGACACATCCTTAGCATATTTTTGAATATGTTCCATGCATCACCAAAAGATTCGGATTTCGACTGCTGAAATATAGATATTTCATGCTTCAACTTTGCAATCTCGATTGGTGGAAAGATATTTGTGCTGAACTATTTGACTTAGTCGTTTTAAGTGGTCATGCTGGCAATCAGTTACGAGTCAAAGAGTGCTTTGGATGTTGGCTTCTTTAGTCCTCAAACGTTTCAACAACCTCCAATGTGGTCTTTCAAGCTTCAATTGAGTGCAATTGTATCCTTCTACTTCATAAACATCTTCCAATTTGTTGCTCTTTTCATCCATTCTTCTTCACTTGCTTATAAACGGGTCCAAATTGAAATAGAAATAAAAATAACTAAATTAAGTCGAAAATTTATAAAATAACGGGACAAAATATTAATTTTAAAGCCCGAATAAGTGCACAATTATTTTTGATTTTTTATAAAAAATATAATATTTATTACCATTTATTAATAAAGTAATTTTAACTATATTAATATTAACAACAAACATAATTAATCAACACTAATATAAGCTTATTAATTACTATAAAATTATTTGAATTGTCAAAAAAAAAAAAAAAGAAGTTTGGTTACAAACAGTAGCATTCAATCTGAGTCACTATCATGATATGTTTGATTCTCATTGTTATCACTGTCATCTTTGTTCCCTGTTTGTTTCTTCATGATAGATCCTTCTGATTTTCCGGACAAAAGATGTGCCACTAGATTTTCTCAATAGTTCGCAAATACTCTTCGGCTGCCAGAGGATCCCTTCCGCATCGAATTTAAGAGGGTGGTACCGACAAAATTGTTCTATCACTGGCACATCAGGGGACATCGGATGTACCGGCGGAGCCTGCTGCGCTTGAGCCAGTTGCAGTGTCCACAATGCCGTTCAAATATGAGATGCTAGTGGTGCTGACTAGACTACAAGAGTTCGCCTCATCTCTTCAAATGCGAGTTACAAATCTTGAATAGCTCTTTCTTGTGTAGTCGGTGCTATTTTCTTTAATAAAACAAATATCTCGAAAATACATGCAACACAACGATATTAAAATATCCAAAAATGGTAACAATAAAGGAAAAACTAGATAATATCTTTTATTATAAAATAATCCTTCGAGAGGAGATAACAATTGCTACCACTATTATATCTCTTAGAATCTCCGTGGCAACCAACTATCCTAGGCCAATCAGTGATTCGTCCTGATGCATGCTGCTCTATGGGTACCAACATGATTGCCAATTTGACCACTCATGATCCGAAGAAAACTGTATATACTCATTCCTTGCCGCCGCCATGGCTTGCTCTAGGTAGTACTCACTAGGTGGAACCATGTCTGAAATATTAATTATGAAGAGTTCAATTAGGTGGATTTCTACCATCTTTTAATTAAATTCCGAGGATTGAAATAAACTTTCATGAAATTTAGTCACGTTCTACAAAAACATTTACTGTGCAAAAATATAATATACACATTACATTTTCAACTCAACATTTCTAAACATAACATTTTATCATAAACGAAAAGAATATAGAAATTCATAAATATACGTTTCATACAATGAAAACATAAAAAATTTAAAGCATTCTTTACCTTAGCTGGAGTAGCACAACGATGGCGAGTAGCAATACTAAATCATTAAAATACGAACTTTTTAAATTTTAACTTGGCAAAATAAAATAAAGAACAAGTAAATAAATTTTTAAATTTTTTACTAGTCTACTCAAAAGTAAAACTGCGCTCTGATACGAAACTGTAACACCCCGGATTATTTTAACCTTGGAGATCACTTAAAAATTTGAAATATAACTTGACAACTGTATGCTAAATTTCCCACAACCTTGAATGATTTTACCATTCAAGCTAAAATTTATCTGTGGCAGAAAAATAGTACGTGCACAAAGAAAATTTAAAAGGGACTTCTAAAACTTCAAAGTTTTACCGGCAACACTAGATGTCGCCAAATATTATCTGACCAACTGAAGTGCTCGAAAAATTATGAATTTTTAACTGCAAGTGACACCTTATAATTCAATATATAGAAAATATAGTCCTTATCCAAGTCGTTTGATATGAGAAAAAATGTGGCGAAAGTTGCCAAAAAAATATGTCGAGTACAATCGCGCTGTCCGGGAAAACGGTCATACTAAATTCTAACAATGTGGTTTTAAGGCATTTTGAAATCCTACTAATAGATAACTTATAAATATATCAAACACCAATGATTTGACTCAAAAATTCACAATACACGAAAAGTTGACATTGGAAGTCAGGGGCATAAAGCTACAAATTTCATTACATCAACTTAAGTTTCAGTTTTGATTTCTAAAGGGAGAAATAAACATAAATTTGGTTTCACTCCAATTTTACAACATTAAAACTTATTCAAACATTTTACCTTAATTTACATAATAAAAGGCTCCATTATATCGACACCAAAATATATAAGACATAAAACTAAACCTTTTCCTTTACTATCGCTACTCTACACCATCGCACCGCTGCCAAGCATATCATTCTGAAGAGTAAATAATTTTGAGGTGTGAGCATTTCAAAAGAAACACTAAGTAGAAATTATACTAACATATGAGAAAATTAGACGAAATCATAAATGCGACATATCATAATTTAAAACGTACTTAAGGAACAACATAATTTGGTAACTGGCACCACTTAATTTCGTAAGTGATTACCTTCCATCACTAAGTGGTGGGAAAATGGGAGGTCAGTTAATCATGGAGAGGGGCGGTTTACGGTAACACAAGGACGGTTTTTCTTGGCGGCAAGGTGCGGTTTTTTCTTGGTGGCAGGGTGTGCCGATTTTGGCAATATATTGGCTAGTTCATTGGTTGAATTTTGGGGCCTAAATGAACTGGGTTTTGGGCTGATTACAGGTGGCGATTTTGGGCTAAAATAGTTACCAATTTTGGTTTCAAAAGGGACGGATTATGGGCTAAAAAAATTGGTTACTTTTTACACTATTTTACGACTAATCATTGGGCTAGAAATTAGGACGGGAATGGGCCGAAATAAATGTAGAAATATTTCTCAGCATTTAGATTAAATGGTTGTCAAAAAATTAACCAACAAATTAACTCAAAATATATTTATTCGATCTATAATTTTAACGAGAGTCGGTGATAAAATAATATTCCATAATCGTCAAATAAAATTCAAAGCAGACGCATGCAACATATAACATGACTAAAATATTTTGAATCATATTAGGATGTTCGTAGCGACACCGAGAATAAATAAATTTATTTTCATGAAATTAGTTGACGAAAAATTTTCCGATTGCTACATGAATCGTCCCAACAGAACGAGACGGAAGGAACATAACAATGTGAAAAATGAAAAACTCGATGAAATATATAAATGGAAATTTAGTTCGATTAACAAAAACTGTTTAATAAAGTAAGTGTAGGGCTAGAAGTAAAAATCTCCAAACCTTCGAGTCACTTCCACTTTGTAAAACTTGTCGTCTGGTACATAATCTACAATGTCAAACACAAACTAAGAAAGGGTTATATAAATTGGAAGTGGAATATGCACACAATTCTTGAACAAAAATTATGGCCCATCAACAAAACAAAATAAAGCTAAAATTTTGAACTTACAAATATGCACAAAATTGTCGAACAAAAAATTGAGACCCATCAAGAAAATCAAGGAAACCTAAATTTTTTTAAAAAAATTGCAGCTTATTTTAGAGATGGGTACGTGGAGAAACATCGGCTCTGATGTTTGGAAGAGGAGAAACATTAGCTGTAGAATTAAAAGTGAGATAGGTGGAGATTTTTCACCGAAGAACGAAGCTTTCCCTTGTTGCTTCAACACTCTATTTAGGAATAGAGGTCTCAGATGGTGTGGGAGATAAACAAGTTTTACGATCTCGAGCTCTAATTGTTGGGAAATAATATTAAAATTTTGCAGGATTTAATTATTTTGTGTAGTGACTAGAGTATAATCATTTTGTTTGAAATAACTTAAACACATAGGTGCTTCGGGATTACCTTCGTAGCGTGCTTTACAAGATAATCCATAGCTTTTAATTTCTTAGCACCCTTCTTGATTCCACTTTCAAACCTTCTTTGTCATCTCTGGTGTTCTTCAAGAACTCAAGAATTGAAGAGATTATATTCTTGTGTGTGGTCGCAACTATAATGAAAATTAATCATTAATTAGGTGACACACGCTTGATGTACGCCCAGTATGCATATGGCACAATTAGGTGACACACGATTGATGTACGCCCAGTATGCATATGGCACAAGCCATTGCCACGTGTCAAGTACATGTGGCACCATGTCCAATTAAACTTGTTCACAGTTCATGATAAATTATAACTCTTATAATTTATCCCAGTTCTTATTTTGAAGCCACCAAAGGCACCTGGTCGACCCAATTAAACTAAGCTCCAATAAAATATTATTGACCCGGTCAACTCATGTCCATCCAAGATAATTTATTAATCTCATTCTATTCCACTAAAAAATAAAATTGCACTCTCAGTTCAACTAAAATTATTAAAGCTGCATAATCAATAATTATATCCTCTGATTCGTCATTATTATGTACTACGCCCATCGATCATTTAGAATATTCATAACAAGGTTAAAATGACTAAAACGCCCTTTTCCAAATGTATGTTAATCCCCAAATCCCATTTACCTTCTTATAGTCCCATGCGATCACATCACAATATAAATTCAACAATCGATGTCAAATTACTGAGCTGAGATTTAACTGTTCACAATAAAATCATTTGAGGCATAACTGTGCTTATTAAATAGGTGAGGGATTCCGTTTTGCAAAATATATATTCCTCGTTATTTCACTTTAATTCCCAAGGCAACAATGTATTTACCATTAATTTGATCTCACTCGTTGATACCTCAAATTACTTCATGTTAGTAATCGAAGTCCATTATTCACTCAAGATTAACAAACTATGTATGACAGTCAACTGGAATGAAATTTATGTTGTCAATATCACAAATTAAATTTCACATGGTCCAATCCAATACATTCCAATTGCTCTTTCAAGTTTATTTCAAATGTCAAAGATAGACTTTCATAAAATTGAGACGTCTTATCAATATAAAGTGTCTGTCTAGATTTATCAATCGCAGACCATAAAATTTTAGACTGAATTATAAATCAAATATTTCTGTACTTAATAACTTAAGCACTCGATTTATAATATCAAAACAATCTACCAACAAATGCTTGCTCAGGATAATATAATCAAATAATATTTTATTTCAAAATTTCACGAATACAAATAAATTGAGTCGACGGGCAAATACTAACTAACACTAAAGGTGGTAACTAAAATATTAATCTCGAGCATAAAAACTTTTCAATTATCATGTTTTTTCCTACATGGGATTCTAATAAAGTGGGATCCTAACTAGTAACAGGCCTTCTATGTTTACAAACAATGGGCTCGTTAGAATCTAGTCAAAAGAAGATTGACGAAATGGAATTTTAGAAAGCATGGAATGTTGGTTCCACAGTCTTTGAATAATGGGCTCTCGATAAAGACGTGTTGAATATTTTCCTGTTTGTTGCAACATAGACAATTTGATTACAACATGCTATTCACTTAAACATACGCATGAACAACATAAATTTGGTAACCGGCACCACATGAAATCATGAGTGATTTACTTCAATCACAACACACATAAGTGATTATCTTCAATCACTATCATCATCTTCCATTTTTAAATCATAAATCATAGCATAAATTTACGTGTTATTTCACCAAATGACAAATCATATAAACTTACTTTAGGAAGTACAAGAAAACTACCTTGTAAAATCAAAGCCTTGTTGACTTGAAATGTGGATGTAAAATGATTGTTTCTTTTCCTCAATTTAAACCCGTGCCTTTTCCTCTTCAATTAAAAAAATTCAGGTGTTTTAGTGTGGTTCAGGTGACAAAAAAAAAAAAGAGAGAGTGAAGAAGGAGAAAAAAATAATGGAGCAAACAATGGCTGTGTGTGCACTGTTTGGCCGAAAATAGGGGAATAAGGGCTGTTTGCTGTGCTTGCTTTTATAACTAGTAACTTGAGGGGAAAATCCAGGAATTCAGAGGCTGAAATGTGATGAAAAAGGAGGAAAATTAAGGAGAAATATTTATGGGAAAAATGCTTGACGGAAGTGTAAATTATTACCAAAACTAAGTGGAGTTGAGAAGTGTTTTGGGGGCCAAAAACCTAGAATTAAGGGAGGGTATTGCTGCCGAATTTTGGTGGTAAAAAATTAGGGAAAAATCAGAGATTTAGGGGCTGACGTTGGAGACCTTTGGGGCTGGAAAACTGTGAGTTTCTTGTGGCTGAAAACAATGAGGGAAAAGTGAGCTTATGGCCTATTTTTCCATTAGTAGCACAGGGGCAGTTGGGCAGTTTGTTGTTTGAAGGTTAAAAGGAGAGTATTTTAGCTGATAATGTGTGGGTTGGAAGGTGGTATAAAGTGCTTAAAATGGGAAGAGAGTGAGCTGTAGAGTGGAGGGGAAATGGGCGGTTATTTTCTTAGTCATTACGGCTGTTTGGAGTTAAATATTTGCAAGGATTAAGGGATTGTTTGGTGTGTTTATTTGGTAAGAAACAAGAGACTGTTTGTGGGTCTTTTCTTACTGAAGAAGGGCACGACAAAGGAGGTAATTCTAAGTGAAAAAGGGCTGAGAAATAGGTCGCAACTAAGTTAAACAAAAAGACCGAATATCTGCCATGAAGAGTTCAAATTTCTATGGGTTTTTAATTTAAAAGATTGGTCTACAATTAACCCAAAATTAATTGAAGAAAATTTATTCCGGTTAAGAAAAATTTAATTAGTCTCGGTGATAAATAATATTTCATGTTCGTCACATAAAAATTAGGCAAGCACGTACAAATGAAAATTAACACTACAAAATTATTTTAAAACGTACTATGATGTTCGTAGCAATGCCGAAAGTCAAAATTTATTTTCTTGAAATTTAAAAGATTGAAAAAATTTCTTGTCGCTACAAGTTCCACTGGAGGCGGCTTGGGTTTGCTGAGTCTTCATCACTTTAACAAGTTTATACTCTTAAGGGTAAAAAAAACAAATAATTAACAATACTAAATGTTGAGAAACATTACAATGTAGCTTTTACTTATGTAGACACCAACCACCCCCAGATTCACCCAATTGCCGAATCGGAAGGTCCAGAAGGACTCAATAACTCCTAGCTACTAGTGGGTCTCACAATCTCTCTGCAACAATTTCAATGCGGCATTTAGTTCAACATTCATATGTTATGCATTAAAGATGATGTAATCAAGAGTTAAAAATTTACTCGTACTTTGATCGTACTACGTGGCAAATAAGCTCTTCAAGCCCTGTACGCTCCGATAGTTGGCCATAACCCGATTTTCTCTATTCTTCGCCGATCGTACCTGAAGACACAGAAAGTCATTGTTATGTAACTGTTTATACAAATAGTAACATAGAATCATTAAAAAATGATACTACGTACTACAAAATTAGGACTTGTGAAGAAGTCCATGCACATCTGCTAGTCCTTGGAGGATAGCTCGCCATACGTACGGCTGGGTCCATGCTCCTTCAACTGATTATGAACCTTGAGTTTGTAATTCCGGTAGAGATCGGCCGCCAAGTGATTTAAAGTGGCACAGACCCCCATCACTCATCGGGTGACCGATCGCCCTTAAGGTCAAAGTAACTCTCCAACATTAGAATAGATATTATTTAATGGATATGATATGGAATAAGTTTAAGTATTTATAATGAAAAAAAAAATTATATTTACTTACTTCGACGGTCATACTTAATTGTGCCTGCTGTTCTTCCGGGACCTCTACCCAAAAAGTGTAGCAATGGGGCACAGTTAACCTTACTTGGTTCCCATCTAGGCACGTGAAGTACTTCACGTTGTACTATATTTGCTGTATCATCTATGCAACACTGTCGAACGTGATGGGAAGTGGTCTTTTCCATTTTCCTGCCAAACCTTCTTTGGGTTAATGCGATACCCTGTCTCTTCGTCGACAGCACTGCAAAATAAAATATGTTACGGCTAATGAAAAATTCAATGATAATTTAGTGACAATGAAATTGCTTAAAATAAATAATGGTTAAACAAATGTTCTTATAGGACTTGCATGAACTCTGCAGTCTGTGGGGGTGGCGGATGAGGAGGATTGCTTGCACCATCACCTCCATGTAACATGATGTTAGCCATAGTAGCAAGTGACAAAATAAAACATTAGTCAACAACAATCTTAGAACACATCATGTCATGCAATAGTTGTTTCATTATACTTGAACGTCCACATAAACAATAAGAAAAACCAAGACTTAGGTAACTTTAAAAAAGAAAAATCAGAATAAAAGGTCGAGCCATTGTCATACTAAATCAACAATAGAAAAATAGCAGATTGATCAATTAGTATTATCATAACACATAACTTTATCATAGGATTGAACTAACACACAAATAGAGGGAATCCTAACTATAATATAAGCAGCTGAATGGATGATGCATAAATTACTTAACGAAATGAAATAAGTTAATAAAAAAAAATTAAGATGTTGAAATTTGAAACTCTCTCGCTTTTCAAATAAATTGGTAAGCACAAAAAACATTTCAACCTGTAACACACATAAATTGTCCATCAGAAATCTATGAACTGAAATAACAGACGTTGAATGCTTTCCCTTGAATTCACAGGTAACTAATTTGCTCTCAAAAATTCAAGGTTAAAAAAGGTCTTTTAGTAAACATGAAAAAGGTCTCTCAGTAAACATGACAGAAATTACAACTCATGTCCACTTTCAAAATTTATACAAAATGAGTAAATGCCTTCATTTAAATATTTTTCCATACTCAGTAAATTACACCAATCTTTTTTTTTTTCCCAGATGTAGTCATCCCACAATTCCCTAATCCAATCAAATTCCCTCAAACAAATGAAAAGGAAAAAAAAATGAAGTCTAGTGACTCAAAAACAAGATAGTACAACCCAAATGGAGAAAAAATCAACAAATGTGTTGGAAAAAATATGGTGTCATATTTTTTCAACTTTTTATATTGGCTCTCTTAATTAATATTACAGATTTGTTAATGACAAAAGAGGTTAGCGTCGCATTTGGGTGAGATGGTAAGCAGATTTAAGCAGATTTTATTCCAGATCTGTGGGTTGCGGATTTTATTCTATTTCCTTGCATAAAATTATGTGATCATGTGAATATCAGGAACAACCCTCTTCTAGGTTAAAATACCTTCTCTTCTTCTCTTGGATTTGTTTAGGAAGGATATATTTAAAGATAATTTTGAGTTTTCTAAATACCTTCCTTCTACAAATCTAGAATATATTTTTGTATCTTTCCTACTAATATTCTTTCTATTCTTATTGCAGATTTTTAGGTAAGAAATAATTCCTAAAATTAATTACTACTTTACCTTGTACAAATCAATAAGGAATTAACCTTTGAAAAATATTCTTGGTGTTCTTGTTCTTCAAGCGTTGGTGTGGCCGAATCCATTGAAGGTGAATAAGACATGGTACTTAATTGATTAACTTTCAAAGTCAACATTTTGTTCAAACACATTGACGAATCTAAAACAAATTGGTGCTAAAGGAACAATTCAATATCTTGATTAATCCATTTGGTGTGAAATTAAAAACGGGGGTTACCAATCCAAGTGGTGGTTGTGGTCAGGGAAGTGGCGAAAAAGTCAAGACCGGTGGGTTTGATTCTACTTCATCAACAAGTCAAAAGGAAAAGTATCAAATAGAGTTGATCTATATTCTTCTGATTGATTGTTATTTTGTTAATTTTACGAAATTACAAAAACTTGATACTATTATATTTTTAATCAAGTTTATTAGTGAATTTTTTTTACCCAGGGCATGGGAACCCGTTGATGTTTCCCTTATGGGTATACCACGTAACATCTTTTGTTCGTATTTAATTCCGCTCTAAACAAATTAGGTAAACGAACACTACGTTTATCTGCATGTACGCATCAAAACTACTTTACAATACAACTCGCCAGTTTTGACTGTGTTGTGTCCACTGCTCTCTTAATTAAGATTAAAATAGTTTTTAATTTAATTAATCTAGGTTTTAGAACTTTCAAGATAAATATGAAAAATGTTACTAAGAAAATCGATACAGCTGCCCATTTTGGAGATAATACAGCTGATGCAGATTTGAAACAAAAACCTAGAAATTACTGGAAATACTTAATGAAAGATAATAGTTTTACCAATATAAAACAAAACGTATCTTAGAATATCTTTCTGAAAATCTGCACAAAACGTATTTAAATTCATACATTCTTGTCTACTCAGAATATTATTCTAAATCAAACCCAGTACAAAGCATACCCATATAGTAAAATTGATTTGCATCACGAACCCATTAAATATTATAGAAGAAAAACACGACACTTTAATAAATGCGCCTAAAAGGGCACCTTTTCCTTCAAATTTTCAAATCTACGGCAACGAGATGTCGTCGCTGTATGAAAGACGTCATCGCAATACAACGCAAGTACACAGTTATTTTTATTTTTAATAACAAATATAATATTGATTAGTATATATTAATAAAGTAATTATAATTATATTAATAATAACTATAAACATAATTAATCAACATTAACATAAGTTTATTAATTACCACAAAATTATTTGAATTGTCAAAACAAAGTTTGGTTACAGACAACAACATTCAATCTGAGTCACTATCATGATATGTTTGATTCTTGTCGTCATAGCCGGCGTCCTCGTTACTTTCACAGACTGTTTCTTCATGATACAACCTTCTGATTTTCCAGACAACAGATGTGCCGCTAGATTTTCTTAATAGTTTGCTACTACTCTTTGGATGCTAGAGAATCCCTTCCACCATTGAATTTAGGAGGGTGGTACCGACAAATTGTTCTAACACTGGCATAGCAGGGCCATTGGATGTACCGGCAGAGCCTGTTGCGCTTGAGCCACTTGCGGTGTCCGTGATGCCGTTCGAATCTGAAATGCTGGTGGTGCTGACTGGGCTGCTAGAGCTCTCCTCATCTCTTCAAATGCAAGTTACAAATCTCGAATAGCTGTTACTTGTGTAGTTGGTGCCATTTTCTTTAATACAAACGGAAATAAATTTGTAACCCATAAAAAATATACATGCAACAAAACGATATTAAATTATCCAAAAGTGCTAACAATAAAGGAAAAACTAGATAATATCTTTTATTATTAAATAATTCTTCAAGAAGAGTTAACAATTGTTACCACTATGCTATCTCTCAAAATCTCTGTGGCAACCGATTGTCCTAGGCCAATTAGTGAATCGCCTTGATGCGTGCTGCCCTATGGGTACCAACATGATTGTCAATTTGACCACTCGGGATCCTATATAATCATTCCTTGCCACATCGGCTCGTTCTAGGTAGTAGTCACTAGGTGGAACCATGTGTGACATATCAATTATGAAGAGTCCAATTAGGTGGATTTCTATCATCTTTTAATTAAATTCCGGGAATTAAAATAAACTTTCATGAAATTAAGTCACGTTCTACAAAACATTTAAGGGTCAAATATTTAATATCTACATTACATTTTCAACTCAACATTTTTAAACATAACATTTTATCATAAATGAAACGAATATAGAAATTCATAAATACACGTTTCATATACTGTACTTAAAACATAAAAAATTTCAAGCATTCTTTACCTTAGCTGGCATAGCACGGCGATGGCGAGTAGCGACACTAAAGTATTAAACCCGAATTTTCTCAACCCGGAGGGTCACTAAAATAATCTCTAAAATATATATGACGAATCTAAATAATATTTCCTATGCCCTTGAAGGGTTTTAAAAATGAAATTGATGCGGAAAAATAACAAGCGTGCAAGGAAAAAGGAATTTTCTTCAAAACTTCATAGTTTTGTCTATACCGTGATTAGTGTTGCAACCATTTATTAGACCATTCAAACGAACTCCAAAAATTTCAAAATTTGAACTGTAGACAATTGGGACTATGGACTACAACATGTTAAAATTTAAAACTTTAGCTACGTCATTTGGTAGGTGAAAAAGATAGCCAAAGATGATTGAAAAACTGTCCCGGGTGCCTTGAGGCAGCCCGTTCAAACGTCCATAATAAATTCATCCGATGCAATTTTTGAATGATTCCAATTTCTGGTATTAGAAAACATATAGGGCTTTCCATATCCACTGATTTCACCCAAAAACTCCAACCGTCGAAAAAGTTGTGATTTTTCAAAAAGAGGACAGTAAACTAAAAATTCTGAAAAATGAAACTAGGCAAGTTCATAAAACTTTGACGACAATTAAAACAATAACTCGTTTCTGCACATTTTACATAATTAATTACTAAATAAAATACTTAAAATATAATAATTACATCATAATTGACTTGATCATTTCGACGTCAAAACATAAACTAAATAAGACTTTCCATGACAAGCTCGTTAGCCTACCGCCATCGCATCAACGCCGATCAGTTCAATCTGAAAATTTATTCATTTGGGGGTGAGTATTTCATAAGAAACACTCAGTAGCAATACTTATGACATGTGAAATTTTTTACTTAAACATGAATTCGACATGCCATGATTTTTGAAACGTACATCATATCATAAACATTGGTAGCCGGCACCATATAACATCATCATCATCATATGTGATTTCTTTCAATCACAAACATGTTAAAGTAATTACTTTCAATCACTATCATAAGTTCCTTCATAAATAAGTTTGCATGACATTCAAATAACATCATAATTTTTTCGAAACTTCATTTCAAAATCGCAGTAAAAACATTAAGTAAAACTACCTCGAAAACGAGTTTTTAGTTGAAGCTTTGATGAAGAAAAATTGGTTCTGCAGCTTTCCAAAAATAACAAACCCGTACACTATATAAATATATATATATATAGGGAACTTTAGAGATATAAATCTAGGAGAGAAAGTATGTGATCTTCACTGTAAAATAATTTGAAAAGGAGCACTACTGCTGGCCAAAAACTGAGGAACACAGGGACTGCTGGACTAGTTTTCTTTTGACTGAAATGAGAGGAACTTTGGGGCTTATAATGAGAGGAAAGATATATATTTTCAGGATCAAAACCAAGGCAACAAGATATATTGCTGGGGCCGGATTTTTCTGGACAGAAAAGAGAAAGAACACTTGCTGAAAATGGAGTACAAACTGGAAATGCTGGGGCCGAAAAAGATGAGGGAAAAGGGAGTTTTTGCTTAACTTAGGGGCTGGTTTTCTGGGATGTTGTATGGACGAAATTGGGGTGAGAAAAGTGGAGTGTTAAAGGAAATAAAATAAGGAACTTATGGCTGAAATTGGGGGGGACCGAAACTGGAGTGCAAGGAGGGAAAATCTGGACTTCTTGCTGCTGAATTATGGAGATAAACTGGGGTTGAAGGGGGGCCGACTTCTGGGTTACTTTGGGGGGGAAAATGGCAGTTATTTTGGTGGTTGAAAGGTGAGGAGAAATGGAAAGATTGTGGGGTAGTTGGCTGATCATGGAGGACTGTTTTCAGGTGGAAGTGGGCAGTTAATTCTTGGCTGAAATCTGGGTCGGTTTTGGGCAGCTTAGTGGAGGGGTTATTGGCTGAGATTTGGGACTGAAAAAAGGGGATGATGGGGACTTCTTTCTGCATGAGAATTGCAGGGAGAAGAAGAGAATAAAAAATGGATGGATGGTTGAAGAAACTTAGGACCGAATGGAGATGAAACTCGAGTATAAAGCTGGGATTTTGGGGCTGAAAATGAAGAAATCTGAGAGTGTATGCTGGCCGAAATTTTTGACAAGAAAATGATAGTTTTTCTTCTAAATTTGTTGCATTGAATTTGTGATACTAACATGGGAGGATGTTGCTTGAAAGTGGCTGGAAAGAAGAAAGAATGCTGGGACTTGAGGCTGATTTTTTTTTTGAAGAGAAAATGGGGGTTTTTTCTTAACTTAGGAACTGATTTATTTGGGCTATACTGTGGATGAATTTGAGGTGGGTTTGGAAGGAGTAATCAGATGTATTGAGGGCTGGAAAAAAGAGGGAGAGTGGGAGAAAGAAAGTGGCAAAGACCATGACTTATCATGGCTGCTGGGGACGGTTTCTGTAGCTGGTGGGGGCAGTTTATTTTTCCTTTCGTTTTTGGCTGAATGTGGAGAATTGAGGAACGGTTTTTATGGGGTAATTTGGAGGGAGAAGTCAGTTGGATTGAGGGCTCAAGAGTGGGAGAAAAGTGGGGAAGGAAATGGCAAGAAACATGGCTGGAAAGTGGGCTGCTGGTACGTTATTTTTTTTTTCTAGATCATGGGGATGATTTCTTTGTTAAGGGAGGGGCTGTTTGGTTGATGCAAAATGGTAGAATTTAAGGTGTTGTTTGGGTGGGCCTTTTGGTTAAATTTTGGATTGAAAATAGGTCGGGTTTTGACTAAGAATCGAAAATAAATGGCCGAGATTTTTAAATAGAACCGGGGAACGAAATTTCAAATTTTAGGCTAGCTATAAATTATTTATTCAACTTGAAATTAACAACTTACCAAAAGAAAATAGAATAAGGTTCATTTTCAAATAATTTCAATAGACGTCGACTAAAATTTTGAAGCGAACATGCACGAAATTTAA
Organism: Forsythia viridissima; assembly: GCA_030279155.1. Taxonomy (NCBI): domain Eukaryota; kingdom Viridiplantae; phylum Streptophyta; class Magnoliopsida; order Lamiales; family Oleaceae; genus Forsythia; species Forsythia viridissima. Next base: position 27,766,362 of record CM059036.1, on the reverse strand, counting down.
ACATAACCAAAATTTTTAAAATAAATCATGGGGTACGAAGCGACGCCGAAAGTAAGGAATTTTTATTTACTTGAAATTGAAATGCAAAAAATTTGGGTTTTTACATTTGACTTGTCAAAATAAAATAAAAAAGATCAAGTAAATAAAGTTTTAAAATTTTAACGAGTCTACTTTAAAGTAAAATCGCGCTCTGATATAAAGCTGTAACACCCCATATTTTTTTTAACCCTAGGGGTCACTTAAAAATTTGAAATATAACTTGACAACACTAAGCTAAATTTCCGCAACCTTGAATGGTTTTACTGTTCGAGCTAAAATTTATGTATTGCAGAAAAATAGCACATGCACAAAGAAAATTTAAAAGGGACTTCTAAAACTTCAAAGTTTTACTGGCAAAACTAGATGTCGCAAAATATTATTTGACCAACTAAAGTGCTTGAAAAATTATGATTTTTTAACTGCAAGTACTTGACACCATATAATTCAATATATAGAAAATATAGTCCTTATCCAAGTCGTTTGTTATGAGAAAAAATGTGGCGAAAGTTGCCTAAAAAATTATCTACAAGAATTTTATGTTTCGCATACAAAATAAATTTGAAGGGAAAGGTTATTTTTTGTGGGGAAAAACTTTTCCCGACAAAATTTTTTTGTAGGGGAGTTTGTGACGCAAACATCGTGGGAAAAGGTATAAGACGACAAATGGTGAAAATTTGTGGGCTAAAGTCTCTCCCTACAAATCTTTTAGAGACGAATACAATTTGTCGACTAAGTTCTTTCTCAACAAAAATATTCGTCTGCTAGAGTTACTTTGGCCCACGACACAGTTTGTGTAGGCACAAGGCAAAAAATATGTCGTGGGATAAATCGTACTTTGGTTTTCTACAAATAAATTTTGGTGTCGAAAAAATTGTGTGCCAAGTTCTACTTTTTTCTACAAATGATATTTTGTGGGGGAAAGCGTATTTGTGGACTAAGTAAATTATTTTTTCCAACAATGATAGAATTTGTAGGAAGAAATTAATTATTTTTATATAAATTTTTATATTATATTAATTCTTTTTACCTTCTTCAAAATAATATAAAGATGCAAAAAAGACAACAAATAAAATTAAGACCTTATTAGTGTCAATCAATATAACATTAAACTCAAAATATTGTACCAAAATACAAATAAAAACCATTTACTAAGCTAAACTTAAAAAGAGTATAAGCTCTATCAATTATAATGCTCATTAAAAAAACATAACTCATTGTCCATGTAAATTAGATATGCTGCATATCCTCACCAAGATTGTTGTATGTGCAGAAGTAAACCAAAAACAAAATGCACTTACTAACCGAGGATATGATCAACTAATTAACGTGAATCCATATTGTATGGCACCGAACAATTTGTACAAGAAAACACAATATTTGTTCAAGAATACATGTTACTTAACAAAGCCAGTAAACCCCTATTTGATCACAAAGAATAATAACACAAGCCCACAAAAATGCCTTCCCTCTTTTGCTCCTTAGGTGGCTGCTTTTCAGATTTCTTACGGACCTTCTTGTACATCTCCTCTAACCCATCTTCATTAATTCCCCTCTTAATGTACTCACTAAAGTGAGTCTGGTATTTCTCAAGCTCATCTTCCATCAATGTCTACACATTCGGAGGAACAAATTAGATTTGCTGCATATAAGTGAAGATGGAGAAAGAGATATACATGGTAAATTGACAGACTGTTGTAGGTTAACAAGTACAAAACAAGCTTGGGTTAAATGTACAAATTTTGTAGATACAAAACACAAGGGATAATTAACAATAAAGACTCACCCTCATGTATGCAGCAAATCCAGCAAATCTCTTATCGCTATGTGGGATGTCAAGTCCACCATCCAATGCTCCCTCTAATCAAAGATACAAAACAACTCACTAATCCATCCAAAACAAGCATATATATTTAAATTAATTATAATATGGCAATGAAACAATACTGTAGTTACTCATAAATAAGGAGTTAGGTCTTAGAATTGTTAAGTAGCCAGTAATTGCCTTAGTGCGTGTAAATGTTAGGCTTAGGACGAAAGTAATTCATTCAAATCAGAGAGCTATTTTTAACTTTTACAACTCCAAATGTCAATACATAAAGAGCTGGAATGCTACCCTGAGGGTACCAAAAACACGGTTGCCAGTTGTAGTTCTTCTAAGGCCAACATCCAAGAGTGTGCAGAAAGGAGGCCTCCAACTTTCAGCAAGTTCAACTGAGAAATCCTCTCCAGTAACCTGCAAGGAATAGATAATATTGTTTCTATTCTAAACTTACAGAGAAGTAACTAACTAACTCGCAAGCCTTCAAAAATATTGTTGGATTTGGCTTCTCTGCTTTTACCTATTTTAAATACAAGTAGACATTTTTAAATAGCTATAAAAAGATACAGAGCAATGAGGAATCTTAAATATCTAACCTACTTACTGATATGCATGGAAGCAAATAGCAGCAATGAGGATCTAGTGTAAATCTGTTTGACATTTAACCCAACAATATCAATAATCAATTTCTACATTCTTTTTCTCATCAAAGAATTCATCACTCAGTCATTGATGCAAAGGCTAGTCCACCAACAATTGGTAAAAGGGAAGAAACAATCCATATTGTAGGAACTGCTCAAAGAGGAGGGAAAATTAGATAGTTGATAGGGCACGACATGATTGACCAACGGAGAAATTGAATTGTTTTTATTCAGAAGATGTTGACAGCCATATCCTTGGTTATAAATATAAAAACAACAGTTCCTCTAATGTCAACAAGTAATTCATACTTGTTTATCCATTTCAATATTGTAATATGGTATATGAAGGTTTTCAGACATGAAACTTCTTGTTCTAGAGTAAAATGCACATCATTATGGATTTACACAATCGAAATCATCAGTATGCACTCATCTACATAAACCTCACAATTCAGTAATCTAAAAAGTTCACTTATTAAAAAAATGAGTTATTTTAAAATGATAACAAACAATAAATAATAAAATCCAGAGTGTAGAGGCCATTTATTCTGAACAGAAAAAAAAAATACTTATGCAGCATGCAAGACGATCTAGAATAGGCTCCCGCAATGGTCAGACAAACATTAAATTTCTCACGTCAGCAGTAAATTGCTTTCTCAGTATGGTATACACTATTCGGCGTTGTATGCCATCATGGACACTCATTAAAAAGTAACTGAAGACTAGCATTAGCCTAATGATAATCTTATCCAATTGTCCAGGTAAATTGCAGTTTGATACGAAAAGTACCACTCCAGAAATAATACCACAAGAAAGAGTTTGATACTTATCTAGAAAAGTCATTGAACCTCATATAAAAGCAGACACCCAAAATTTACTCTGCTATTTCTTTAACTGTGTTACTTACATTCCAAACATATGCTTTTACAACCGACAATCTAGAAACAAGTGAATGCAAGATATTTATTCAAGTAATTACAGTCAAACCAGCAACACAAAGGATTCAACCGTGAGAAGATCAGACTTCTTGTTTTATCAGTTGGCAGGTATGATTTCAAAACATTCCTTGTGGATAATTGTTGTTGTTTCACGCAGAAATGAAGTATCGCTAACAATTAAAGGGATTCAGAAGATGTGTAAGGAACAACAACCTTTTGAGACAAAATCCTAATAATGGGTGCTTTATTTATGAAGATTACAATTCTAAAAAGAAAAACGAAATGCCTCCAAAGGTCACAAGCACACTAAAATGCGAAGTAAATAAAACGTATAAGAACATTAAGAAGAAATGAAATTACATAGTTCTCTGTTTTTTAGAGTGATTGATCGGGGCCCTTGTCTTTACATTCTTTTTTCCTTTTTATACTCCCTTAACGGTTTCCTTCAATTTTGTTTCGAAACTGCTCGTCGCCCAATAACTACCCACTTTCTCCATAATGGATGACTTATCAAAAACTGCTGTATTAACCGCTGCCATTACTTCCATAACTCAACCGCTTGGAACTTCTTGGATCGTGAGATGTGATAAGATTATCTATTAACTGTTTAAAAACCGTTGCTTTAAATGATGATGGGATGTTCCACTCGCCCAGATCTTGGGCGTCTTCTAGGCTTGAGCGATGTTGGACCTTCGCTCAATAAATCTGTTTTGGGCCTATATATGGGTTCATTTGGACTCATTCTTTGGACTTATTAACTGGGTCTTATTTCTGTATGTCAACAATTACCCCCCCAATATGGCCAAATTAATATCGATTATTAATCTTGTGCCATATTCAACTTCTATACCTTTCTCGCGACGTTTCACCTTCTACATCCCAAGAAACACAATACCACGCAACTCTATATAAACCAAAAAGCACGCCACTACATCGCACCATTACATCCACGTTCTGTCCCCATCACGTCACCACATTTTCCTTCTTCTATAAAAAAACACGGTTCATCTTCTTATTTCATATTCAGACGCTTATACCCCCCCCACAATCTTTGAAAACTTGTAGTATGTGATAAATGGCGACTTCAAAGAAACATTCAGACAATCCCATTAGCTTTGAAGATTTCCAAGAACTTCTGACCAAACCCTACGTAGACCCATCTTGCCTTTTACCAGCCAAGCCTGAACTGAATGAGTTTTATCTGGTCCATCGTTTAATAATGCGGACTCTATTGGGCGAGCAGCTGTGGCCCAGCTTTTTCCTTGTACTCAAGAACCTCCTTTCTTGAACCCTTTTCCCATTAAAGCCAATTCGCAACAAAAGTATTCGTACTTGGCCCAAAGTTGATACAACTTTCTGCCTTTGGCATGCACGTATGATGAAACACAGTACTACTAAAGCAATTTTTGATCGTACTAGAATTTCTGACCTTTTAGAAATTGCTACACGTCCCCCAATTTACGATCCTGTGCTTTTTCCAACCACTTTAAGTTTCTTGTCCTCCGAATACAATACCTTCATTTTTGCACTTGTCCTAATGTCCATCGCTCTAAGGGATGTTGGTGCTTTAGTCAACCTTCCACCTTTGGGCGACACCATCTCTCCTGCCATTTTGATCTCTTCTGCTACCCTAAAATTTGACAAGAAATTCACTGACTCCTATTCAGGAATGCAAGAGCTTTACAACAATTCTAATGCTGAGCCTACCCATGCAGAGTGTGTAGCTTTTCTTCAGGTGTGGCTTTGTAAGTATGTCCTTTGTGTGCCAAGTCTCAAACCTTCCATGGCCTATTTGCCCATTGCACATGAACTGGCACATGGTAGGTCTTTAAACCTTTGTTCATTATTTTTGGCTGCCTTTTATAGAGGTATGGCTTATCTTCAATTCCAACTGAGGACTAATGCATCTCCTACTCGTAGTGGGCCTCTTTGGCTCGCTCAATTGTGGTTCAGAGCGTACTTTCCACAGTTTGGTGCCCCTTCAGTTACTCCTCAGTCAGTTAGTTGCTACGGGCTGATTATCAACCAATTGAGCCCTATTGATATGTCCGATAGGGACGTTTTTACCTTCTTTTACAATTTGAATTCAATCCCCTCCTTTTTTCCTTTCTCAGTCCATCAAAATCCAATTTATGTGCAACCTCCTCTCACTTTGAATGAGGTAAGTGATGTTTTGCCCATTTGGGTTCAATACTTAGTTGGGCGAGAATTGTTCCATGACATTTTGACTGGGACAAATGCCAAGGCTGGGGTTGAAATTTATGCTTCCCAATTCTTTGCTCGTCAACTTGGTTTTGGCCAAACTTGGCCTATCCCTACTTGTTATTCAAAGAGTCCCAAAGAATGCTTCCATACCATCACCAAGGTAGAAGCACACACAATTGATGGTCGTAATGCTTCTTTAATGACTGGTTTTTCTTTAGCCCCTTTTAATCCTACTTCTGTTGTTCCCCCTCTTTTTAAGCAATTTTGGCCTTCTGCTAAATGTAGATTATTTGGCACTAATGTCAATCACGCCTTTCACTTACTTGAGGGGTTAGGGACTTCTAAAACTTCCATTTCTTCCATTCCTTCTCCCATTTATGACGTGCCTATATCTACCAGATATCCTGCACCATCTTCTTCTCCTTCAAAATTTCCACTTGTTCATACTTGACGCTCTGTAGTGGCTTCTCTTCAATCCAGTTATCCACCTACTTAGATTGGGATTATCAAAGGTGCATCCAGCCGTAAACGGCCAGCTTCAGACCCATTAGAGCAGTCTGATGATAATGATGATGATGATGATGCCCTTCCCATCGTCAGAAGGAAGGTACTTTGAGTTCACTCATCTGATGAGATTTATATGAAAATTCTTAAATGTTGATATTTGACCTGTGTCTTATCAGAAGAGTTCTATCTCTCCTTCAAAAGTTCTTGCTCCACTCGTTCTTTCAAGCCCTCCTTCATCTGTACCATCTTCATCTATACCATCTAATGAAGAAATTTTTCCTGAAGAGCAGTTTAAAGGCCAAGAATCCTCAATCGCCGAACCAGTACTTGGAGAGCTTTCACCTTTCCAGGGCGTTGACCTTCCACGTGTGGAACCAGAAGGTAATGTATATATTTTATGGTTTTTCCTTTGTTTATGTCATTGGCCTTTTATTCACCATTGTTTATTCTTTGCAGAAACACCAATCGATTTGCCCGTTGTGAAAGAACCGGCTCATCCAGATAAAGGAAAATCTTCACAAGTGGGTGAATCACTCGGTGATATACTTTATTCTTTCTCCTCCAAAGTTACTGATGAAGTAACCTTTATTTTATCCTCCATGTTCACTTCACTTACTGTAATGAAAATGCTAAGTAATTGCTGAAGTAACCTTTATTTTATCCTCCATGTTCACTTCACTTACTGTAATGAAAATGCTAAGTAATTGCATTTTTTCTTTACAGGATGTTGATGTCATTTTATGCTCCATTCAGGATTTGTTCAATTCTTGGGAACAAGTTAAGGCAGGTCATGCTTGTCGCTCTTCTTCAGCCAATCGTCCTTCTGCTGCATCTGCTGCATTTTCCATAGAAAATATGAACATTCTCAAGCATGCATTACTTGAGTATACCTCCTTCATGGACATGGATATAGTCAATGCTATTGCTACCAACCAACGGGACAAATTTGAGCGCCTAAGCAGTAAAATGGCTCAATCACTTGAGCTTCCTTCCCTCAAACTTCCAGCTATTATTAAATTGTCTTTGAAGATCATCCATCATGAAATAAGCTCTTTGCTGGCCATAATTGTGGAATTAAAGGCCACTCAATATATTCGCACTGTGAATGAAAAAGAGTCTTTGCATCATGAAATTGAGAAAGCTAATACTAGCCTAAATGAAATCTCTTATGATGTCATGGTTGAAGACTCCTTGATGATGAGTTTGGCTACTGAGATGAAGGAGCTCCAGGCAAAAATGGCAAAAATGGACGACTGCAAGGCTAAGTTGGCTGCTAAGAAACGTAACGCCTCTAAGGAAGTTGAACAAACCAAATCCTTGCTTGAACGTTATTCAAATCTAGAAGTTGATCAGGAAATCATGGCTGAATTATCCACTGCCTCTATTGACTAGCACGACGAATGGGAAAAGCTTAGAGAACAAATGCGCTCCATTTGGGAAAAATTATAATTAAGATTTTAACGTCTTAATCTTTTGTAGGACGATCTCATCCTTCATCTTGTTTTGTTTCATTTATTAAATTTTGTGATGGCAGTCAATTTCCATAAATGTAATGGTAGCCAATTTTATTAACGAAATGAGTATTTCGTTCACTTGCATAATAGCTATGTACATTAAATTTCTAATTGTTCAAAATCCCAAACTGAAGGAACGTACTTCTTTAAGTATTTACCATTAATAAACCTCATATGCCTTGTACTATCCAAATCTTCTAAGTGGTATGCTCCATTAGGCAATACATTTTTCACTCTGTATGGTCCTTCCCAATTAGGCAACCATTTCCCATACTTTAGATCCTTGCTATCAAAATGGAGTATTGTCTTCCAAACTAAATCGTCCACACTAAAAAACTTGGATATAACCTTTTTATTATAGTATTTAGACATTTTTCTTTTTTGAACTTGCAATCTATCTAGGACGTCCAACTTTAGTTCGTCCAATTCTAATAAATTTTGGGCAAGCAATTCTGTATGTTCATCATCACACAAACTATTTTGTAAGCATACTCTAATTGATTGCATGTTAATCTCCATAGGCAACATTGCCTCTTGTCCTAAGTAAGTTGGAAAGGAGTTACTTTGGTGCTTAAACGAGGAGATGTTCTATAAGCCCACAACGCTTTATTTAAACACTCATACCAATTCCTGGCATTTTCACTTATCATTTTCCTTATGATATTTTTCAAAATCTTATTAGAAGATTCTGCCTACCCATTAGATTGGGCGTAATAAGGTGTAGAGTTTACCAACTTAACTCCAAATTCACTCAAGAATTCCTTCACTTGATCTCCATTTAAAGAAGTTCTGTGATCCATCATTAAAGTTTGTGGTATCCCAAATCTATAAATAATGTTATCACGACTGAATTCTATGATATTCTTCCGAGAGATCTCCTTTAAGGGTATTGCCTCCACCCATTTGGTGAAAAAGTCTGTCGCAACTATTACAAACTTTTGTTGCTTGGACGATGGGGATAAATTTTCCCTATCAGATCTATCGCCCAACCTTTAAATGGCCAAGGCTTAATAATGGGTGTCGTTCTCTTGCTAGCATCCTTCGGATTTGGCCATGTTTTTGGCATGCTAAACAACTTTTAGCATATTGAATGCACAATTCACCCATCTTAGGCCAAAAATACCCGCTCCTAATAATTAACCATCTCATTCTTTGGCCAGCTTGATGAGCCCGACATATTCCTTCATGTACTTCGGCCATGATTACTTTAGCCTCTCGCAAATTTACGCATTTTAGTAGCACACCGTCTGGGCACTTCTTGTATAACTCCTCATCTATTAGTGCGTAATTCAATGAGCGTAACTTCATTTTCGTATCATTCTTCTTATCAGGTTCTTTCAAAAATCATTTTATTTTTTCTCTCCAATCTACTACATCTCCATTTTGTATGCAATGAACATCAATTCTTCTTGCCCTCTGTCGTACTATGGGCAATATCACTCCATATTCACAAGTAGAATCCAGATTTAGCATCTTTGAATAGCCCGAAGTTATATGGGCCAACTCGTTTGCTAAGTCGTTATACATTCTGTTAACGTATTGAAGTTCCACTTGATCAAATTCTTCCAATAATTCTTGGGCGATTTCATATTGGCTTATAACAGAATTAATTTGGTATTTAAAATCACCAATCAATTGATGAATCACTAATTGGGAATCGTCCTTGACGATTACATTCTTCGTTCCCAACTCTAACAATAATTCTAAACCTACAATCAACGCTTCATACTCAACCTGATTGTTGGTACATATTTCATCCAGAGTAAAAGAAAATTTATAATAAACCCCTAATGGATTTATTAACACTATCCCTACTCCTGCACCCCCAGCAGTTTTTGATCCGTCGAAGTATAAAACCCAATGTTTTATTTCAAATGAGTCAACTTCTAACTCAATTTCTTTAGGTACATCAATGCATGGATGATCAACCAAAAAATTAGCCAATGCTTGATTTTTAACAGCCTTTTGAGTTATATATTGTATCTCAAACTATGACAGTACTAAAGTCCAAAGACCAATCCTTTGATGTAAAATAGGACGAGAGAACATGTACTTAACTAAATTTACTTTAGAAACCAAATAAACAGTTACAGGCCGCAAATAAGCCCTTAGTTTCGTACATGTAAAATATAAAGCAAGACATAATTTTTCAATAGCAGAATAATTACATTCACATTTTATTAACTGTCTGCTGAGATAATATATCGCCCTCTCTTCACCAAATTGGTCTTCTTGAGTGACCATTCCAGCTATTGACACTTGTTCAGAAGATATGTATACCTTCATTGGCCGTCATTGGATAGGTAAGACTAGCACTGGTGGGCTTGATAAATATGTTTTCAGGCTATCAAAAGCCTTTTGATGCTATTCATTCCAGACAAATTCGTCCTGATTTTTCAGCTTTAGAAGAGGCGAAAAAGCTTTTGTTCGCCCTGCACAATTAGAGATAAAACGTCTTAAAAAGTTCACTTGACCTAGAAACATTTGCAATTCCTTCTTGTTACTATGTGGTTTAGCCTCTAGAATGGCTCTTGCTTTATTTTTATCAAGTTCAATTCCTCTTTTGTGTACCAAAAACCAAGAAAATTTCGTGCATTAACGCCAAATGCACATTTCAAAGGATTCAATTTTAACTTATATTGTCTCATTCGCTCAAATGAGCATTTTAACTGTTGAAAATGGTCTTCTTCTTTAAGTGACTTGACCACTATATCATGAACATAAACTTCAAAAAATTCACCTATCATATCATGAAAAATCAAGTTCATTGCCCTTTGATAAGTAGCTCTCGCATTTTTCATACCGAAAGGCATAACTACCTATTCAAAACATTCTAAAGCACCAAGGCATCTAAAGGTAGTTTTATGTATATCTTCTTCAGCTATATAGATTTGATTATATCCTGAATATCCATCCATAAAAGAATACATTACATGTCCGGAAGTTGAATCAACTATGGAATCCACTGTTGACATTGGATGTTCATCTTTAGGCGTTGCTAAATTCAAATTTCTAAAATCTATGCACACCCTAATGCTACCATTTTTTTAATACGGGCACGATATTTGATAACCACCCAACATATCTGGCTGTCCTAATAAAACCTGCCTTTAACAATCGTTCTATTTCTTTCTTTACTTCAGGCAATACACTAGGGGCAAAACGCATAGGAGGTTGTTTGTGAGGTTTAAAATTCGATTTAGTGGGTAATCTATGTTCTACCAAACTTTTATCTAAACCAGGCATGTGCTCATATTCCCAAGAAAAACAATCTTTGTATTCTTTTAACAAAGCAATTAATTTGTCACTTACCTCTTTGCTAAGCATTTGGCTGACAAATGTTGGGCGATCTTCTCCATTATCACCAATGTTCACCTTTACCAAAGGATATTGTGCTTGAGCATGCCCAGGTTTTGCGATCCTCATCACTTCATCGCCCAGATTCTTTGTAATCATCACATCTTCCAAAAAATCCACCTTGTTAATCTCTCAGCCAATATTCTTCTCTAACTCGAACACTAATAATTTGTTCTTTAATGTCATTAATGCTACTTCCTCTTTTATTTTTTCCTTACATTCTTTATTGAAAGCCATCAATTTGGATTTGAAGGCCTGAACATCGGCCATATTCCTTAGGGTTCCTTAATTGTCTTTTTGCCAATTACTGGCTCTTCAAGGGCCACTATGTTTGGCCTCATTTGATTGAACATTTTAGTAAGTGCATCTACTGAAAATGGTTCTTCGCTCTGTGCGACGATATGAGTTTCCTCTCCATCTTGGACTACTCTAACAGGTCCATAATTTCCTTCATACAAGAATCTCTCTACTAAGTTTGCTTATGCGACAAAGGGCCTATGATCTGCTTGCACCGCCTCTGCTTCACCTTTATCATTCTAGAAAACCAGGCATTGATGGAGCGATGAAGGTATACAATGACTTCCATGAATCTAATTTCTTCCTAATAACACATTGTAACTAGTAGGACCATCTATCATAAAGAAGACTGTAGTCCTAGTAGTAGTTCCCACCGTTATGTCTAATGGCATCACTCCTTTGGCTGAATTTGCTCCTCCATTGAAACTCGTGAGAATGACTTATGTTGGGATCATATTGCCCTCCGTCTTTGCAAATTTTCTCATCATCCTAGATGGGATAGTATTTATAGCTGCTCCATTATCAATGAGTACTTTAGCTACCAGAATGCCATTGACTAAAGCCTTCATATATAATGGCCTCAGGTGTTTAGTTAGTTTCATAGTCGGCCTCTTAAAGATGACCTTTTCAGCCGCATCTATCTCTACTTCTTTCTTGTCTTCTATGGAATTAATTTCTTGCGATAGATTAACGTGCAATATTTCGCACTGATTTTCTACATTTTTAACTTCTTTATTACTTTCCTCTTGTTCTTCCTCTTCGGTCACCCAACCCGTCGGGGGTGGCAATATCCTTGGAGGCGATCCATACTTCTCAGAGCATGGTACTCTTACTTTTCTCTTAGGTGTTCCATATAATACATAATATTCAAATGAACGTCCAGATGGTTCACCCAACAAATCCACCTCACAGACACCTTCTTGATACAACTGTTTCAATAGATTATTATATGAGACTCTCCTTCTTCTTATTTCTGCTTCCAAGTCAATTTCTTCTTCAACATCAGTCATACCATCATCCTCTTCTTCTTCACATACATCTTGAGATGTTTGACCAATTCCTTCTCCACATTCCAACATGCATGCTTCTTCTTCATTATCTTCTCTTTCTTCCCCTTCATTTTCTTTACTCTTGAACTCGTTAGCTAGTAAATAATGATTAGCCATAACTAAAGGTAAAGTACCAAATTGAATAGTAATGGATTGCCCTGGATCGTCCTCATTTTCATCCTTCTTACGACGTTCAAATTTTGACTTCCGAGAAGAATTTTCTGGTAATTCTCCCATTGATTCACCCATACTGTCTTCTTTCTTATCCTTGAGAATATTTTTATTAGCTACCTTAAGTAAATTAGGCATTTTAGGACGTGCTATCTCCTACTGTTGCCTCATCATTCGCCCATAATTTTGTTGATATCTCCTTTGTTGCATCCTGGTCATTTCATTAAAGGGCATCACCCTTCCTACATTATACTGGAATGAATTCCATACATTTGATTGACGAGGTTGTGGCGTGAACGTTCTAGCATCGTACATTGGTCTGAACTGCCTCTCAAAAGGTGGTTTCCCATAGAATGGTACGTTTCGTCCTCCAATAGGCGGGAAATTTGGAACAATACTAGGACGATGATGATGTCCCCATGTTCCTATTTTTTCCACATTCTCATTCACTTCTCTTTTACATCTAGCACACAAGATTCCTTCATCTCTTCTAACTTCCTTTCCTTTGAGACGTTCAAAGACACTGGGATGTGGCTCAGGGTCTTCATTTCCATCATCTACTACCAATTTGAACTTTGGCAACCCACTTTTAAAACCAGTTGTTATTATATTAATCCCAAGTGGCCGTGGGAAAGGGTTTTCATCCACTGCCATCTTCTTCTTAGCCTCAAAAGTGATTTGCCCTGATTCGATGGCATCCTGTAATACATTGCGGAAACCAAATAATTTCCTGACCTTTTTTATCCTTAATTTGTTCAAGGTTTGGCAATTTATGCTTGTCGCTCAATTTTATTTGATTGTTCTTATACAATTTATCAAATATGATATCAGCTTTGGTCACATCAAATGAGAATATCCAAGCCTTTTTGTTCTCATCTCTCATAGGCTCGTTTTTTTATCGATGTTCCTGATTTGGCCATTAAAGGACAAGCATATGCATCTCCTTTAACCAATTCGGACAAAAATACTTCGGTCTGAAAAACAGTATGAACTTCAAATTTTGGGTCTCTATAATAAGTCCCTTTGCTAGAATTTTTCATTTGTTCTTCTTCTTTTATTAAACGTTCATACCTAATCACATTAGCAGTCAACTAAAAAAGGTCAGGAAATTCCTGTCTTGAAATTTCTTTTTTAAATCAAAGTATAAACAACTTTGAACGATTTTAACAAATTCCTTTCAGGTAAAGGTACAAAACATTTTCTCCTGGCTGTTTTAAACTTTTGAAGAAAAACTTATGTCCATTCATTCGGTATTTGACGTAAATTCGCCAAATCGGCCAAAGTAACTTCAGATTCAGTTTTATAAAACTGAGCATGGAACAAATGTTCCAATTGTTGCCATGTCTGAACAGAATTTTCTGGCAAATTAATGAACCATGAGAAAGCTACCCCTGTTAATGAACTAGGAAACAATCTCATTTTGTGATAATCAGTTACTCCACCACAATCACATTGTAATGTGAATTGCCCTATATGTTCCAGGGGAGACTTATCCTAGACCAGTGAATAATGAAAACTCTGGTACTTTATATCATCTAGGCCATGGGTATGCCTGATCTACCCAATCAGGATATGGCTTCCAATAGGTCAGCCTAATAAAAGGACGCATCACAAAGCCATATGATCTTGCACTATCTCTGTGATTTAGTTTCTCAACAACACATTGGGATCATATGGTACACATATAGGTTGGTTTATTGGTGGTATCACTTGAGGCCTATTATTTGGCCCTGGATTTGTGGCAAAATTACCGTTATTTAAGCCATTATTGCGATTAACTTGAACATTTCCTCCATCGTTAACACGTGTGGTATTTTGTCTAGTATTTTGGACATTGTCTCTTGCATTCGGGCTACCCCCTAGGTTTGATGCTCCATTACCATTACCCAAGTTTTCCATTCTATCATTCGCTGAATTTGAAGTGGATGGTACAAAAGGTGGTTATATTCCCTGATTTGGACTTAAGACTGGAGAATTATGCCCCACAACCGTTCTGGCTTGAAAGTGAATTCCTACACTTGGCAAATATGGCCGACTAACTTATTCATAAGTTCATTTAAAGTACTTAGTTGTTTGGCCATGTTATCATAGTGTATATTTTCATTTTGAGTAAACTTTTCCATATTATGAACATTTTGCAGATTTACCTGTTCAACAACGTCTTGCGTGAGTTCACCAAGTAGTGCACGCATGGTTCGAGGACTTAATTCTATCATTGGTTCATAACAACTTTGAATATGTCCATCTATTCCTGGAGTACTTTGCTACTCCTCATATCGGTTGATCACATACTAGACTAATCATTGGCTTGCTAGCTCCTTATCAGAATTTTTATGAGGCATATTGTTTCACTTCTTATATCTTCGAACACCAAAGTTGTCCCACTGGACGTGCCAAATTGTTTCGAGCAGAAATGAACTATCGCTAACAATTAAAGGGATATAGACGATGTGTAAGGAACAACAACCTTTTGATACAAAATCCCAACAATAGATGCTTTATTTATGAAAATTACAATTCTAAAAAGAAAAATGAAATGCCTCAAAGGGGCACAAGCACACTGAAATGCAAAGTAAATAAAACTTATAAGAACATTAAGAAGAAATGAAATTACATAGTTCTCTATTTTTTAGAGTGATTGATCGGGGCCCTTGTCTTTACAATCTCTTTTTCTTTTTATACTCCCTTAACGGTTTCCTTCAATTTTGTTCCGAAACTGCTCGTCGCCGAGTACCTACCCACTTTCTCCATAATGGATGACTTATCAAAAACTGTTGTATTAACCACTACCATTACTTCCATAACTCAACTGTTTGCAACTTCTTGGATCGTGAGATGTGATAAGATTATCTATTAACTGTTTAATAACCGTTGCTTTAAATGATGATGGGATGTTCCACTCGCCCAGATCTTGGGCGTCTTCTAGGCTTGAGCGATGTTGGACCTTCGCTCAATAAATTTGTTTTGGGCCTATAGATGGTTCATTTGGACTCATTCTTTGGACTTCTTAACTTGGCCTTATTTCTGTATGTCAACAGTTGTTCTCCAATTTACACTATCAATTATTACCATTCTCTAAATTGCTTAAAAAGAACACAATAGAGAATAAATCTTGTAACCAGCAAAATTTTAATCTTAGCATCTTTCACCTTCACTTTCATATCATTGTCCCACCTTTAAAAATCTAGTAAAGTCTAGTTCTCAATTTGAGAGATGAGAGATTGGAACCAACTAAGAGACATGGTCAGCTAGGAAGAGAACGGATATTGTTAGACCTAACTTAACAAAGGAAAAATAGAAAATCTGGTAATTAAAAATCCAAAAAGCAGAGCTTTAATTTACAACCCATTTTCAAAATTCCTCAATTTCTAAGAACCTTAGTTCTTTCAAAAATTTCTTAAAATTAAAGCATAAATCTACACTAAAAACATCCAAAATACAGTGTAAATGGACTATATTCAAATCTATAATTTGAAAACTTTATTCAAAAATCATATTAGAAAAGACATCAAGAACATACCTTAGTTTAAAATTTGAGACAAAACTTGGTAAGACAGCCAAAAGATGAGATTGAATCTGGATTCTAACATCTGTGGCTTTGTTTTCGACCTGGGAAGATGTCGTTAAAGTTCAGTAGCGATGAACTGGCACCATTCTTCAGATTCCTCGGCGTAGGTCTCAAATGGGTTTGAAGGAAATTGTGAATTATCTCTCTATAATCAATCCCAATTGCACTGCAGCCAAGCCCAATGCCACCATCGTCGCCCCAGCCAAGCCTCGAATCCTTACTCCAACAGAAAAATGTAGATTTTTTTTAGAAAATCAATTCAAAATAACAAATAAATATATAAAAGAGAGAAAAGAGTCAGCTTTTAGGGAGAAATTGTAGATTTTTGGAAGAAAAAAAAATAAACCCACAGCTGCAGCATCAAGCAATAGTATTTGAATCCCCATTTCTATCAACTGTCAAACAACAATTTATGCTTCAAAAAAAGAGATGTGCAAAGAAAGAGAATGATTGAGGGAGAGAGATGGGAGGGGTAAAGATGGGGTTGGGGATTTGGACGGAAATGGGGCGTGTTTTTGTGTGTGTGTGTGTGGGGGGGGGGGGAGGGGGATGAGGGGGGAAAATGTGGAAAAATAAAAATTTGTTTAGAGAGAAGTGAAATTATAAGCGGGAAGTGAAATCCTAATTTTATTGGCTAAATGTGAAAAAAAAATTAAGGAAAAAAACACGAACTGGTGTAAAAGAGACGGCGACTGCCAGACTGATTGATAGTGAGTGGCGTGATGGGTTGGTCGGCGATGGTGGCTACGGAGGGTGAATTGTGAGAAATGAGAGGAACAGGCGCACAAGAATGAGGCATGAAGAGGGAAGATGAGGGAAAAATTGGAAGAGGGAAGAAGGAAAAATTTCTGAAGGTTTTGATGTTTTGTTACTTTTTTAATTTAATTATATTTTATTTTATTTCTATTTATTATAGTTTTTCCTTCAAAATAGATGTAGTGGACTAAAAATACAAAAAAAAACGTGGGAAATTTTTCCTCTAAATATTACTCATTTACCCTACAAATTAGTCTTTTTTGTCGGTAAAAGATATGCTTTGCCCGACTAATTTTTTGGTCGGGACAAATGTAAATGTTTGTTGGCACAAGTTATCACACTTTTGAAATTTTAGAACAAATCATGGCCCTACAAAAAAATGGGTTTGTGGGGAAAAATTAATTCCGTAGACAAATCTCAATTTGTTTGCGGACATTTTGTAGGGAAAGTATGTATTTGAGCTCATCGGAATTAGAAGTTTGTGTATTTTAGTGTATGATTTGCAATATTTAAATTGGGAATTGGATTATATTATGTTGGTATTCCTATTGAGTTTTTCCAAACTCACCCTTCTCCCTTTATAGATTGATTGTAGAGTTGGATGGAGATTTTATGATGAAGGGAATGAGCCATGGGAAAAGACTTTGTCAAGAAGATAGACAAATGGCAGTTTTTAAATGATGTTTTAAGTTCTGAAAATTTATGTTATGAGATGAGTTTGTCAAGAGTGTCAATTTTTATTCGTCAGAATTAAACTTGCTTGGGACTCTATGTAATGAAGTTTCTAATTTTTGTAGTATTAGAGATTGATTAAATAGTTAAGGATGACCGGAAAGGGTTGTATCCAGAATTTCTAGCAAGTAGGTCCAGTTTCAAACGAACGTCCAGAATTGTATACTTCATGTTCAGGATGATATTTGATGGGTTGATGACCTATCAATTTTGGTCCTTTGAGACTTGGAATCACCTCTTTTGGATGTGTGTAGAACTAGATATGCATGTTTTGGTAATGATGCACACTTCTGCTCACGAATCTGTCTTATATGTTTTGGAGGTTAATTTGGAGACCTTAAGAAATTTATTAAATTCTAAATTTTGGATATGTGTTAATATATTATATTATGTTTTGTCTCTGAAACTATTATAATTTTTCAAGGTCGTTTGATTAGGAAAAGCTGCACAGTTTCTATTTTCCACGTAGTTTGCATCCTCTTTTGGAGACCATAACTTTTTCATAAAATTCTAAAATTTTAGTATGTGTTATAAGGATAATTTATGAGTAATTTAGTAAAATTTCATAAGTTTTCGTGATCGTTTGGTTTTTCGTTTTACGCATGAGAAATCGGAGGACAGTAAACGTGTTATTGATTTGAGTTAACAATATGTTTTTGAAAATCCAATAAATATTCTAAACGTCAACTTTAAAGTCATTATAGTTGATAAGTCAATTTGGTAAACTTTTAGAATGACGTCTAAATTTCGCATTAGTAGTCTACTTTTTGGGATTTAAAAGATAAGAATAAGAGAGACGTACTAGAACCTCGTAGAAGAGGTTTTGGGACGTCACAAATGCAAAGTAAGATATCTTGGATATATTGATGCCACAAAATTTTATATATAGGCGAGCAAGGGGCTGCTTTTTGGACAGTGTCCCAGGCCCATTTTGAATTGAAATCTCCATTGGCTGTGCTTTTGTTTCTCAAAATATCATACGCAGTTCGGTTATGTGGAAGCCCACTTGTGTGTTCCACCAAATGTGCAGGTGTGCAGGTACTGTAGAGGAGAGCTTTCATGAATTTGAACAATATAATCTTCGAAATAATCAGGCACCTGATGACTTAACCACATCAATAACATCCTATATATGGTTGTGCATTGCATACATAATAAGTTTTCTTTTGGAAATAACTGTTATAGTAATTTCGATACAAGTACCTGAGTAATTTTCAACTTTCGTTCATAAAAAAATTATTTAAAAACTTACATACGAGTTAACCTTTTAAGCTTAGCTAAACATGCTCATAGTATGGTTGTTCACCTTTTTCTTTGTTGACAAATTTGCAACCACTTTAATGTAAACAGAAGTAGGATTCAAAGAAGTACATATTGAGATGAGAGAACGGCATGTTGAAGTAGAAGATAATTTTTCGAAGCACAAATCAAATACATAAATGTGTGGGTGAGTAAATCACATACTTGACACAACTTACTAGTTTGAGTTGAGTAACTTGATTGCAATTTTAGAAAAAATGGTTGTTAGTTGTTACCAATTTATTTTGTACCGCAAGTGTACGGGATCGCACAAGTAATGTAATGAATTTTAGAGTCCAAGTATCATACCCACAGAGATTTAGATTGCTCGACACAATTAAATTAACCTTAACCGAATCGAATTAACTTTTGAACTTTTGTTGCCTAAGAACTAATTAGATTATTAACTAAAAATAATTGACTAATTATAAGTTAAACAAATAAAAGACTAAATTCATGCCGAATTACTTTGAATATGAGAAAGAAAAGTACTAGGATCTCGAATTCAACTATAGTATTTAATTCCTTTATCTAGATTATTGAATTTGACAACATACTTCAATTATAATGATCAATACCCATAAATTGTTCAATAGTTATTCTCGAATAAAATCAAACATATTCATATGTATGACTCGACTATATTTCTGTGACGAATGCGAATACACAAGAATAAATTAAGTTGCAATGGTTAATTAAATATCACATAAAGCATAACGGTATC
Organism: Forsythia viridissima; assembly: GCA_030279155.1. Lineage (NCBI taxonomy): Eukaryota > Viridiplantae > Streptophyta > Magnoliopsida > Lamiales > Oleaceae > Forsythia > Forsythia viridissima. The sequence continues at coordinate 27,746,746 of CM059036.1, read as the reverse complement.
GCCTATAGAACTTTACGACAATTAAAATTATGTCTAGCCTGTTTCCAATCTCTCTATAGTAAAACAAACCACAATAATCATACAATCACTACGTATATAATTGTAGAAGAAAATAAATCCAAATTAATTATTCAAAACTATATTAATGTAAATCATCAAAAATAAAGTTTCCCAATAGAAGAATTAAAGTACAAGTTTCATCGTAATCCTAGCACAAAACAAATTTAGTCTAACATACTAAGAAGAAGAAAACAAAAAGAAAATATATAATTCATCACCCGTTGAAGAAGAAATTCCAATATGTAAGCCTTGTTCTTCGTTCAATCTTGCCCATATAATTCCTCAACCTTCGCTGCTTGTTTCTCTTCTTGAAATCTCTTAATAATCGACTTTGCAAATTATGAGTTAAGAACTCATATATTAAGTTCCCTAATAGTACACAAAAAGATCTCAAAAAATCCACAAAATCGTGGTGCAAAAGATTTTCTTATTGGAATTGAAATCAAAAAGACAAAAACAATCCGGCTGTGGCATAAAATGCACTGGGTGATCACCTAGTACAAACCCGAGCGATCGCCCAGGCCAGCCAAAAACATTCAACTGGACTTTATTGATGATGGGAGCTCGCCCATCTTATCTTTTTCAATCTGCGCAAGTTAGTCCTTCAACTTTAGATTTTAGCTTCTCTAGTCCTCAAAACTTTCCATAACCTCCAATGTGTTCCTTCAAGCTTTAATTGAGTACAATTTGATCATCGTACTTCCGAAAAATCTTCTAATTTATTGATCTTTTCATTAATTTTTTTTCACTTGCCTATAATCAGATCCAAAACTAAAATAGAAAGAAAAATACATTAAATTAAGTAGAAAATCTATAAAATAACGGAACACAAGCTTAGTGTTAAAGTCCAAAATAAGTGCACAAAATTCACTTATCAAACACCCTCAAACTAAACATTTGTTCGTCCTCGAACGTAAACAAAACTAAAATACAAATTTAAACTAAGCTAAGCGAATCACCAAATACGGAGTCAATGTTAAATTTCTTACCAAATGCCTTAGTTTCTTTTAGAATGATATTAAACAACACCACAAATAAAAATTTTACTTATCCGATGCTCGACATTTAATGAGTGTGTGATTAGCCAAATATTGAACTTACACCTACATTAGACCACGATCAATATTGTGTTGTTGATATTTTTATAATCTTGAACCCTTTGTAGTCATCTATTCCTTACACCTCTCGTAAAATATCACAATTCTAATGCTTTTCTCTCCAATCCCAATGTGTTCTAGCGAATTTGGTTCCAATTGATCAATATAATGCTTTTTTCAATTGAAGTGGTAAACATTAGAAGCTCGTATTCCTATAATTAAGATGGTGAACGATTTCTAAATTCTCATCTTTAGTCTCTGAGGTCCTAGCCTAGCAATCCTTACCGAGCACTTCTAACTCTTTTTATTTATTTAACTAATGTATACATTCTTACATCTTGTATACAAGACTTCTCTTCTGTAAGCTTTCTATGTGACTCATGTAACGAGCTTTCGGCCGATGACTCCCAAGTTAGACGACCATAGGGCACCAGATTTTAAGATACCCTAACATACTTAATTGCTCGACTCACACAGGCTATAAGAGAAGTACAAGATGAAATTTTTCTTTTTTTTTCATCGTATTTGATTATCATTAGTGATTAGTGTCCGATTTATATTTTTCTTGACTAGAACCTATTCAGCCAAAGATGAGATCCAGAAAACCCAGACCATCAAAATTCTACGAACACGCGTGCTAACTTTAATACTTCCAAACTGTTCTCAAATAGTTTGGTCACTAGTTTAAGGATTTGGGAACTAGATTTTCCACAACAATCCTAAGTCAACAATATCAACTCATACACTCAAGTCATGTTCTCATATAAGTGACAAGTCAATAGTGGCTACGTGCTCCATTAATCTAATATAACATGGATAAGTATTCAAATAAAAACTAAGTTAAGGTATTGTCTAATATTCTAACTAAAAATGTACTTAAATTCAAACAAATACTACCATCATTAGTGGCAAGACATTCAACAATAACTAGACAGTTTTTTTTATATTTTAATAATATGGCATGTATACAGTACTGGACAGTAAGCAAAAGATAATCAAATAAGTATCTTGATACTTATCCCATCCCCAAACTAAAATATTATATTATCTTCAATGTAATAGAAAAATTAAATAAAAATAATAGGAGAAAAAGATCAGGTACTTTCTGGGGGTAAAAGTAGAGAAGACAGTATGGGCTGATCGGATAGTGCAGTTGAAGCAGAAGGTCGTAAAGAGTCAATGGTCTCGAAGGAAGACTGTCCCGTCAATTATCTTGAGTGGGCTTCCAAAGTGTAGCATCCTTCTATTCACTTCGTCATATGCATATGTGATAGTGCGCTGGTCCGACCAAATTCTGACATCATCGTGCTGCAGTCCACGTACTTGCATACTCACGTGTTGCAGTTCTTGATACATGTCGTTCTGTGTGTGATGCGCCTCTATCAATGTACCCTGGATGCTATTCACTAATCTACTAATCTTCCTTAGGGCTACCTGGATCTGAGTGAACTGTATGCTAAGGTTTGTCTCATTGGCTAGAGCTGGCTGTGGTTCTAGATGTGCCTGATCATGATCTCCCTTACCTGGCTGTATCATTGGAGTAGGCTGTGCTCTGTTCTCTCTTGCTCACATCCTGGCCTCTGAATTTTCAATTCTTTTAGAGTTTAGCGGGGCATCAGGAGTGTCAGCTTCCTCAAATGGAAATAAGGGCACTTCAGCCTCTAGACAAATCCAATTGATCAGGCATGTCAACACAATAATGCGTTGGGAATCTATCAAAGTTTCCAACTCCCTAATAAACTCGAAGATGTGTGTCCCCAAGTCCATTTTCTGACTCCGTGCCAAATGCCACAGACTGCATGTCCTATTCATTAGGCAGAGGATCTATCCTGTGCAGGTCAGCTCATAGTATCGATCATTATTATAGCAAGGCTGAACTGGATCCACCTGTCTCTCACCCACATCTTGTACCTATTAGAAGATTACGCAGTATCAATTTCTTGGTTGAAGTTGGCAAATAATTCCCTAACCAAACTCATGTATGCCGGATGTGGAGCTCGAGCCACCTTACTCTTTCCATAATGTTGTATCACGTGCTCTAGCAGATGCTCCTGAAAGTCTGCCTACTTTACTCATCTCTCTTGGTAGTAGTTCTTGTCTTTCCACTTTTTGTCATACCTCTCCTGTGTTTTTGTAGTTTGGAACCGTGGTATGCCTCCATCACTGGTTGGTTCTTCGGCTCGTCTACGATGAGTAAAAGCCTCACCCATCTTTTCCTTACCTTTCCCTTCCCTTGAGCTATGGTCTTTCATTTTGGTGCCATTGGTACCTATAAATATATGAAACATAGAAACTATTAATATGATAGATAATAAAAATTAAGTAGAATACAATGGAGGATATCCCCAAACTACCCTTCTACGTATCATATATAAGTAAAACCCAAGTCGTGTACCGAATGTGCTAATTAGACCATGTTCGGAAATAAGAGGCGTAGGGTGCCGATTGTATGCACAATATAGTAAGAAAATAATGCCCACACTCACAAAAATAGCATAAAAGGGAAGGTTTGCTTATTGAAAACCTAGACGGACCACGACTTTCGCCACCAAAAACTGTTTTTGAACTAGTAAAGTTTTGCCGAGTGATATATGGGCATGTGTAAGCTCATGGTTTGGTTTCTATTATGAAAACATTTGAGGTCAAAAGGAGGTTGTTTGGGTTAGATGAGAGGGGACGAAGTTGGTGACGTGAAGTGGTTGGTGCCTAGCCATGGCATGCCATGGCTTCCTAATTTGGGGCTAAGTGTCTTGGCCAAATTTCTAATGCAACACCGATGAATGTATGCGCAATTAACAAGCCTAAATGTGTATAAAAAATTCCCAACTCAAGGCTAGCTCAAATTGTGCAAGAATCTCCACTTAGTCATTTCATCGAACACAGTGAAGACATCCTCTTTTTATTTGATTTTAAATGAATTGGGTACTTGAATCTAGCCAAAAAAAAAAAAATCTACATTATGTATTTTATTTTTGAACGAAAATAAAATGATAAATCAAAATTTGAAGAATATAGTTGGATCACTAATATTTGTAGTTAATAAACATATAACTCAATTAAATAAAAGTATTTGAACATCAAGTTTGTGACAAAGTATTTTTTTATACAACAATAAAATAAAAGTTCAAATTTTAAATAATATAATTACTTAATAATAAAAATAATAATTTTATTTGACATATTTATTACTAAAGTGTTAATTCCAAAAAAAAAACTCATTAGTTTTCTTTAATTTTTTATAAAAAATAAAAATATTGAACCTATTTGCACATTTTGTAATGATTAGAAATCTACATACAATTTCTTCTAATTAAAACTAAGGGCGTATTTGTCTTTTTTCATCCCATAAGGACCAATTTCGCACAAAAATACATAGGTTAGGGACTTGTATGCCAAAAAATAAACATTACGGACCAAATCCACACTAAGGGCAAAGGTTAGGGACCATTTGCACCAAAATCCCTTAATCTTTATACAATGATATATGTAGTGAAGATGAATGTGGATTTATGTGTGAATGGAAGAGGGAAAGAGAACACCCGTTTTGTTAAAAAAAAAAAAAAATTGCTTTGCTTTTGTTCGAATGAACTCGCGGCTGGGGTTAATTAACCCCAGCACGCGCCTCGGCGATCGCCTAGCTATATTCAGGGCGATCGCCCAGTTATGCACTGCGTGTTCTGCCCAGGTATAAGCGACTCAGGCGATCAAACTGGGCAACTTTACAGAGATTTTTTTTTTAATTAATCCATCGGGTGCGTGCAAAGTTTTTTTGTTTTTTGTTTTTTAGATTATTTCAATATGCCTAAGAACATATTTTGGTTAGAGAGCCTACGATGAACTCAATATCAATAAGCAAATAAAAACTACTTCAAAACCAAACGTAATAAAAATATGCCTAAAATCTAATGCCATCCCTCTACATGAAATTGTAAACAACTATAATGAAAAAGTAGAAAGGGATGGAAAAATGTGTTGCCTCCCATTAAGCACTTGATTTATAGTCTAGAGCTCGACTTTTTGGAATAATATCATTCTGGTGTTGCAAGATGAATGGTGGACTTTTCTTTCAAGAATCCACCACTCCAATATGACTTCAATTGCTGCCCATTGACTTTAAACGTGTATTTGCTCTCATGGTTGATCTCAACTACCCCATATGGAGATTTAAGCTTGCCCACTAGTTTGAGGATGATAATGAGTAGCTGCTATACGATGCCTAACGCCATATTTAGCCAATAATGACTTAATAGACGATTACGAAAGTGTTTACTCCCATCACTAATGATGGATCGGGAGGTGCCATAATTAGTGAAAATGCACTTTTTCAAGAATTCCATCACAATCCGCGCATCATTGGTAGGCAACGCAACAGCTTCAACCTATTTTGAGACGTAGTCAACATCGACCAAAATGTATTGATTGGAGAACGATGAGAAAAATGGCCCCATAAAATCAATACCCCACACATCAAAAAGCTCTATCTTGAGTTAACTATTTAGTGACATCTCATTTATGTTCCATGTGCACTGGCATCAATCACACTCCTTCACAAAAATATACACATCTTTGAATAGTGAAGTCTAATGGAACCTGGATTGTAGAATCATAGTAGCTGTTTCTTGTTCAGGAACACATCACCTAATTATTTGATCTGAACCCTGTCTATAGAGAATGAGATCCTCCCAAAAATAATACTTCAAGTCAGAGAAGAATTTTTCTTTTGACGACATTAATAATTTGGTGGGATGATGGACTTGGGTAAGAAATTCACTACATTTGCATACCATGGTGCTTTCTCCAAGGTAAAAATATGTTCATATGGGAAAACTTCATTAATATCCACGGTCTCGATCAATTTCTCTTATCTCCAAATTAAATTCTTGTAGAAGTAAAACCCATCTAACCAGCCTCGATTATGCATCTTTCATTGCCAACAAATATTTCAAGATAGCATGATCAGTGTAGACTATTACCTTTGATCCAACAAGATATGAACAAAATTTATCAAAGTCATAGACTGCATCTAGGAGTTCTTTCTCAATAGTGGCGTACTTGAGCTGTGTATCAGTCAATGTCTCCCAACACTACTTTCACTGCATAGTCACTTGCATCACACATCAATTCAAGCGATAGACTAAAATCTGGTGCAATTATCATAGGTGCTGAAATTAGCTTCTCTTTTAGAGTGTTGAATGCCAACAAACACTCTTTAGAGAAGACATATGGTACATCCTTGACCAGCAAAGTGCACAACGGTTTTGTGATCTTAGAGAAGTCTTTGATAAAGTGACAGTAGAACCCGGCATGCCCAAGAAAACTGCGAATACCCTTGACAAAGATTGTTGGTGGTAATTTCTCAATATCCTGAATCTTTGCCTTATCTACTTCAATGTCCTTAGCCGAAATTCGATTTCCAACATGATACCATCTTTAACCTTGAAATGAAATTTTTCCAAGTTAAGTACTAGATTTGTTTCTTCACACTGCTGCAAAACCAGGTGGAAGTGCACCAAGCACTCATCAAAAGATGTGCCAAACGCTTAGAAGTCATCCATGAATACTTTAATAAATCTATCCATCACATTAGAGAAGATGGCCTTCATGCAACGGTTGAAAAGTGGCAGGAGTATTACATCGACCAAAAGGTGTACTATGGTATGCAAATGTACCATAGGGCACGTGAAGGTAGTTTTCTCTTGATCTCCATGCACTATCGGGATTTGATTATATTTGGAATAACCATCTAGAAAGCAATAATGAGAGTGTCCAACTAGTCTCTCCAATATCTGATCAATAAATGGAAGGAGAAAGTGATCATTCCTAGTAGCTGTGTTGAGTTTGCGGCAGTCAATGAAAGCTCACCATCCCGTGATTGTTCTGGTTAGAATCAATTCATTCTTTTCAGTTTGAACTACTGTGATACCACCTTTCTTTGGTACTACTTGAACTGAGCTCACCCATGCACTATCTGAGGTTATATAGATAATCCCAGCATCCATTAGTTTCAATACCTCTGCTCTTACCACTTCTTTCATATTAGGATTCAACCTTCTGACTGTCAACACTTGATCTAAATTTCTTCTCCATGAGGACTAATACCCTTTATGCACACAAAGTGTAGGACTAATGCCATTTATGTCAGCAATAGACTACACAATAGTTGTCTTGAGTTTTCTGAGCACTCGGAGCAATTTTTCCTTTTCAAGCTCACTAATAGAATTTGTTATAACTAGGAAACCTTCGTTGGGTTGTCCTATAATTTTATTATAAATAGGGAACCTTCATTGGATTGCCTTAGAGTTTTATCATAATTATGGCACCTTCATTGGTTCATAATATATATGAGTGATCCCTTATATTCAGAAATCATCATTCATTATAGTGAAAATACTACAACGGCTAAAGACATGATGTAATCTCACATTTAGGCGAAGTTTTATAAATCCTTGTGTTCTTTATTTTTTGCCCTTTATTTATTGCTTTAATCCTAACAAATGGCATCAAAGAGAATTTTTTTATTGAGAGCGATGGCTGACAATGATCGAGGATGAACACTCGGAATCACCAAGTTTGATGTTGTGGATTTTTCATTCTAAACGACGTAGATAGAGAATTATCTTTACAGTAAAAAGATGCACTAGCCGTTGGATAAGACACTAGAAACTACAAATGATGATGACTGGAACCTTCTTGACAGATAGGTGTTGGGAGTAATTCAACTAACACTGTCGAATAACGTGGCTCATAACGTTGCAAAGTAGAAAACCACTGCATAATTGATGAAGATATTATCTTACATGTATGAGAAGCCCTCAACGTGCAATAAAGTTCATGTGATGAATAAGCTATTCAATATGAAGATTGTAAAAGGTGCTTCGGTGGTAGAGCATCATAATAAATTCAACACAATCGTCAATCAATTGGTCTATGTGGAGATTATGCTTGAGGATGAGGTTCGTGCCCTAATCCTCTTTGCCTCAATAGTTGGGAGTCTCTAAGGGCGATTGTTAGCAATTCCATGGGGATACAATTCTTGATGAAAGAGTCTGTAGGAAAGATGATGGAGAAATCTCGCCATCCAATTCTGTCCAAAATGTCAAAAATAGGGACAGAAGTTATGAGAAGAATTCCAAACAAGGGTAACGGTAGAGGAAAGTCGAGGAACGGAAGAAGCAAGTCCAGAAACGAATGGGGTGTTGAATGCTTAAATTGTGGTAAGTCTGGTCACATAAAGATGAATTTCAGAGCACCTAAGAAGAATGAGGAAAAGAAAAATAATGTTGCGTATGAAGAGGTAAAAGATGATTTACTCTTGTTTGTTGATAGTTCTATCAATTCTTAGGTGATGGATTCTGGGGCTTCATTTCACAAAACTGCACAAAGTGAGAATATGGAGAACTATGTTGCTGGATATCACGGAAAGGTATATTTCGTTGATGGAAAACCTTTGGACATCATTGGTATTGGTGATGTCAGATTGAGGATGCCAAACGGGTCTTTGTAAAAAATTAACAAGGTGAGGCACACACCAAAATTGATGTGAAATTTGTTGGACAGATTGATGATGAAGGGCACAATGTGAATTTTGGTAGTGGCCGTTGGAAAGTAACGAAAGGAGTCATAGTGAGTATTTTATAAGAAACACTCCATACGAAATTTACTAACACGCGGGAAAAATTATACGGAAACATAAATGTACATGCCATCACTTTAAACATACATAGGAACAACAGTTTGGTAACCGACACCCATGAATTTAAATGTGATTTCATTCAATCACTAATATACATATGTGATTACCTTCAATAACAATTATAAAGTTCCTTCATAGATAATTAATATGGCATTCATTTCATGTAATAATTTTTCCAAAATAACTTTGTAAATCATAACTTGAGTAGTAAATAAAACTACCTTGATACTACATTTTTTGTTGAGTTGAAAGTGAAAACAAATGGCTGCTGAATACTCACTACTGCAGCCGGATTTCTTGACAAAAAAGAGAGGGAAATAGGTGAAAAAAATTGTAACTTTGTTGCTGTAAGAAAAAAGAGGGAAATAGGGATACAGAATAAAAAGTTTGAGTGATTTGTATGAGCTATTGAAAATATATATACAAAACTTCATATTTAAACTCTTGAAGCTATTCGAATACGTATGGCGGCGACTAATTTTGTAGATTTCATGAGAGGATAATGTTTCCTTGAGTAGCTAGAGATAACAAATCAACCCCGTGACAATGAATAGTAACAGTTATATGAAGTAACAATCAATATCTGCAAAATTTGTTCACCAAATGTAGCACTCACAAAGGATAATAGCTTTAAGTCACTGAACATACTCAGAGTGACAACTTTAATAATTAAGTAACAACTTTCAAGATTGGGAGCCGCGCCCTAACATTGACTTGGGAGGATCCGACTCATGGAATTAAAATTTGTGAAAAGATTGAGATCAAAGAGTCATTTTATAAATTACACTTACCAGTATGACTAATCTATGTCAAATACCAAACAGCAAGAATACACAACCCGCAATAATATCATAAGTTACTTATCTTCACTACCCCTCCACAACATTCACTCAAAAATAGGACAAATAATTTATGTAAAATATGCACATCGAAGAGTGTTTATTATAAAAAGGATAATATGCCAAAACAAACTCATATACGAAGGAAATTCATCAACAATGGAATTTTAACAATGAAGATTAATCTTTTCAAAAAAATAAATTTTTTTAATTCATCAATGAATATTGAGTAACAGGAAATCACGAAAAAAAAACTGAGAATAATACATACCACGCAATGTAGGCTCTGAAAATCGAAGTGTATTTTCACAATGTTATGAAAATCACCCGGAGAAATCACAAGACATTTACTGTTAAAGGAATTGAGATTTTTCTTTTGCTTCGATGAGAGAGAAGGTAAAGTGGAAGACGTAATAATTGAAAAATATACCATATTTATTCCACTAAATATGAAAGATATGTTTTGGTTTCTAAAATTTAGTAACTTTCATTTAAATAGATTTTAATAATTTATTAAAATAGAAATAATATATTTTAAAGATATAGTAAATACGAATGATAATCAATATTAATGAATAAAAAAATTAAGACTAGTATATTTAAAAATTAAGGTAATGTAAAAAATGTAAGAGATCGTAATTTTCAGTAGATTTGGTGTTATTAACTTGAATAGTTGGCAACTAAAATAAAATGCTGAGCACAGCTTAGTTATATTCCTAGAATCCTACATGGACCCACTGCAAATATGCCATTCTTCTAAAGTACCAAAATGTTTTACATACTAAACGTGCATGGCAACTGCAAATGTATTAAACGTGCATGGCAACTGCAATATGCCATCATAATTATCAAAATACTAGGTTGGAAGTAGCTCCTAATTGCCCCCGCCGCATAACTTATTTCACTTTTGCTTCTGCGGAGGCATAAAACAATGGCTCATTAGGCCATAATTCTTTCTGGCCAAGATAATGACATTCTAATTCACATCATCATCAATCCTGTTGTTCTCAATCTAGCAAGAAACTTTTGGTGGAATATAAGAACTACATTAACTTTGAAGACTTAACACTACAAGAAATGAGGTATATAACTGCGACTTATATTTATAGGAACGACATTGTCGTCGATGTATGTCATCTCAATAGATTAGTCCCTCTAGGTTAATAGAGACGACATTATGTCGTCACTATAGCCTTTTGAACCTATACCGACGACATTGTCGTCGTTACATTGCCGTCCTCTATTTCTCGAAATTAGAGAAATTGTGACTTGTCATCGCTGTTTCCTTAAATAGTAGCAATGTTGTGATCGTCGCTAAGAACTTTTAGATACCATAATTATTAGCAATGACATATATATTATATAAACAGCGACGACATAATGTACACCAATATATTCTATTTTTGCGACGACTTTTTCGCCACGATAAACATTTTAAATTTTTTTATGAAAAATAAATTTTAATTTTTTTATATTTTAAATAATATAAACAATTCTATTATATCGAATTAAAATCTACAGATCTCCCAAACTCCCACCGTTGTTCTCATTCTCGTCGTGTGAATTGTACTTTCCATTCGGCACAGCTGAGCCTCACGGTGAACCGATGATTGTCATTCTGGGGGTCTCTCGAAAACTGATTGGATATTCCTCGTGGGGCGTTCGATACAGTGGTCAAATCTAAGAAGATAGAGGTGCCGTTCGAAACCCGTCCAACCCCATGGACGTGTCCTTGACATTTTCCAATAACCTCATTTGCAATAGCACGCTCGTCAACTGACACGCCACTGGAGGCGACTTGTGTCTGTTGAGTCGCCCTCACCTCAACAAGTTTATTCTATTTAATGAGAAAAAATAAATAATTAATAATTAATAAGATAATGTCATATACAATTTTCTTGTAATTAAAAATTATAAGTTCGTACTCACGTAGTCACCCGCCGCCACCGTATTCACCCAATTGCCATCCTGGTGGGTGTGAAAAGTCTGGAATGACTCAATAACTCCCGGCCACTGTTGGGTATCAGGGTCCCGTAACAACAATGAAAACATGAAATTTAGTTAAAAAACATGCATATGTAATGCATTGAAGATTTGTATTATGATATTGAAACATTTACGTGTACTTCATCGTAACGCGTAGCAGAGAAGCTCTTCGACCCCTGCACGCTCATGTATTTAGTCTTATTCCGATTGGCCTTATTCTCTGTCGACCGTTCCTGAAGACATAAGACATAGTTGATTAGTAGAAAACTTTATAGTTATAAAAATATTAAGAAGTAAATGATAATACGTACCACGAAAGTAGGACTTATGAAGAAGTCAATGCACTTCTGCCAGTCCTCGGTAGATAGCTCGCCGTATGGATGGCTCGGTTCGTTCTTTTTCAAGTGCTTATGTGCCTTAAGTTTGTAATCCCGATAACGATCGCCGCTATGCGATCTACAGTGGCACAAATCGCCCTAAATATCAAAGTGGCTAGCTTTGCAACGGAGGAAAATTTTTTGTTAATGTATATTATATGGAACAATTATTTAGAGAATGATCTAATGTAAAACTATTGTTAGTCAATACATCGATGATGCTACATAACCGTGCCCGCTGCTCCTCTGGAATCTCTATCCATAAAGGGTAGCAAGGGTCACGGTGAACCTAACTTGGTTCTCAATCAAGCCCGTGAAATACTTCGAGTTATTCTCAATCGACTGCATTGTATGTTCGACATTGTAGAACGCGACGGGAAGTTACCTCCTCCCGTTGGCCTGCCAAACCTTCTCAAGGTTAATGACTCAAGAGATACCCCGTCGCTTAGACGGGGGCGCTGAAAAAGAACAAATACGAAATACTTGATACGAAATTCAACGATAATTGTAAAATACAAAAAAATTTAAACAAATATTATTACCAAACTAGCAGGCCAAATCGAGCTGACGAGGTGGCTGATATGGATGATCGCCTGCATCATCACCTCTGTGCGACATCACGTCAGCCATATTAGCACATGATAACAGGGAACATCATGAGTCCCTACACTTAGTTTATTATACATGAGTCCCTGAATTATTCAAGTTTTTGTGCAATTGATCCCTAACTTTTATTTTAATGATGAATTGGTCCATAAACATAGTTTATTACACACGAGTCCCTAAATTTTGAGCTTTTGTGAAATTGATCCCTAACTTTTAGTTTACTGATGAATTGGTCCCTAAAATTAGTTTATTACACATGAGTCCCTAAATTATGAGTTTTTGTGAAATTGATCGGTAACTTTTAGTTTACTGATGAATTGGTCCCTCAACTTAGTTTATTACACACGAGTCTTTAAATTTTGAGTTTTTGTAAAATTGATCCCTAACTTTTATTTTACTGATGAATTGATCCCTAAATTTAGTTTATTACAAATTAGTCCCTAATTTATGAGTTTTTTTGTGTGAAATTGATCCCTAACTTTTATTTTACTAATGAATTGGTCCCTAAAGTTAGTTCATTACAAATGAGGACCTAAATTATGAGTTACCACCAAAATTGATCCTTGACTTTCATTTTACCACCGTAATTGATCCCTAACTTTCATTTTACCACCAAGATTGATCCCTAACTTCCCTAAATTACCGATTGCATCAAACAACTCTAGATTGTCTGTCTTAATCTCAATCCCTACCACTTCCAATCTCAAGTACCTTCCTCAACAAAATCTCAAAGTGTAGAGAATAGAACTTCAAATAAGAAAAGTAAAGGAAAAAAAATATGTACTTCAAGAAACCAACAAATATTTGTACTTCAAGAAATCAACAAATTGTAGCAAATCTATTGGACTGATAATGATAAATCAACATGATAAATCTAGTACAAAATGAACATAAAAATCCAGTTCAAAATGAAAAAAATCGGCAGAAATCAAGCAACACAAGAATAATTGGAACAGAAAAATGTTTGTGCCTCGATAATTAAAAAGAGAAAAAATGTTTTTGAAGGAAAATGTTGTTGCACAAAAAAATCATCAAATCCCTAACTGTTTTGTAGAAAAAATCATAAAATTGACAGAAATCAAGCCACCCAGATGTTTTTGCAGAAAAAATCATCAAATCCTTAACTTTTTTATATTGAACTGATAATGGAAAATAGAAAAATGTTTTTACTGTATTGGTCTGATAATGAAAAACTTTCGGGTTCTGAGCTAACTTTAATCAAGAGAGACTTGGTGAGACTTCTATCGTGGAGTGCACACCTCAGTTCTCCGTGGGTGAATTTTGTCAGACGATGGCTGAAGGAAAAAACATAGAGAAAAGGCAAAATGGAGAAGAATAAGGTCTGTCGCGTGAATTAAAAGGGTTGACTATATAGCGACGACACATGTCGTTGCTATTGATCATTAGCGGTGACATGGTTTAACTTTTTTAGTGCACGCGCTCAAAAAGTGGCACCCAATTTTTCACAGATATAGCGACGACAATTGTTGTCGCTATTAACATTGTTTATTTGATGTTAGGTCCCCAATCTTTAAATATTATTCATTTTGGTCCTCATATTTTCTCTTTTATTTCAATTTCATTAACAACCACAACACTGTGACATGTAATAAATGAAGTCCTTCAATTTCGATTTCATATATTGCAATTTTAGTCCTTCAAGTTTTAGGAGGTTACATGTGGATCCTCAATTCCTTTTTATTGTACAAATGAAGTCCTTGTTCACCTATTTTTCGTTACGAACACCAGCATTCAACAGCAACACCGAAATTTTTATAAGTTTATTTCATAAATTTTAGTGACGAAGGACAACATTTATTCTGATTCATTAACAACCACAACGATGTGACATGTAATAAAATTATTGAATAAATAATGGTGATGAACAACAACATTCAATTTGATTCACTATCATGATACGATTTATCCTCATAGCGTCACTGTCGTCCTCATTGCTTTCACTCAGTGTTTCGTCATCCTCGTATTCTTCATGTGTGTCATTTTCCACATCCTCATCGTTAATGAACAAAGTATCTCCTGCAATATTAGACGAGGCTCTCGTGATAACGGATGCTCGTGTCTTATTAGCTTCACCATCGTTCCGGTGCAAGGATATGTGCTTTAAGTTGCCAAGATCAATGATCAAAGATAAATCAAAAGAGTTGTTATTGTAGAGTAGGTCTATCTCTGTGATGTTAGATCCCGTCATATCCCACTTCCTCCTGTGATGGACTACTTGTACTACTTGCCAGTTCGGACCACCAGAAGGATCTTCAATGTAGAACACTTGTTGTGTTTGGCTAGCAAGTATGAACTGATCATCTTTGAACGCCTCTGCACTAATGTCTATACTGGTAATGTTATCTCAGTTAGCATCTGTCTCCCATCACACCTAAACCATACATAAAAACTGAAAGTTCTGGTTTGAACTGTAGCCCCAGTATCTCTTGCAACTGCCTGTAGTAAACTTCATCCCTAGTCCTTAGGACGGACACACCTCTGTTCTGAGTTTTTCTTCGAATATCACAATCATATGTAAGGAAGCGAACTCCTTTCACAACACAGGTCGCGTAAGACATAACCTGCTGGTAACATCCACTGGCCAACAAAAACAACTTATGAGAAACTTGATGGGCGTGACTTTAGCACATTGCATACACCTGGATGAAGATGAAGTTGGTTTTAGTCAATGTTACTGTAATGAAGAATGTGGACATACTTGAAATGTATTCGGTCGTTGTTCATTTACCTTCTTGTAAAACCAACCGTAAAAGTCTCTTCTATACACCTGGTCGATGTTTGGGCGGCCATTGTTCAATAGCTCCTGCCTATGTTTCCTTTACAAGGCATATAAGATGAACTAATTAGTTCATTTAAAATGACAAAGTTTATTCAAGATAATTTAATAATATTTAAGAACGAAGTCTTACTATAGAAATGTCTCAATTTCAGAACAATTGTTCAAGACGTAAAACATCGCTTGACTTCGAACATGAGTAGGAAGCGTCGTTTGTATGTTCTTTCCAATTGGGTGACACTGCGACTAAAAAATAGAAAGTTGTCTTTGTAGAACACTTACATCTTCGTTCTGTCCGGTCAGTTGAACCTTGTTTCTATGTCCTCGAAGTACTTTGAACAAAAAATTAATGCCTCGTCAACAACATACCATTCAGCTATTGAACCCTCGGGCCGAGCTCGATTTCTGACGTAGTCCTTCAATTTCTTCAAGTATCGCTTGAATAGATACATCCATCTCATGTGTACCGAACCTCCAAGGATTGCCTTTTCTGGCAGATGCATTATGAGATGAATCATGATGTCAAAGAAGGCTGGTGGAAAGATTCGTTCCAACTTGAAGATGATGAGTATCAGGTGATCGTGGAAAGCCATCATGCCGCTAACCTTTAGTGTTCTTGCACAAAGCTGGTTGAAGAACGTGCATAGTTTAATGATTGTAGTGGAAATAGTTTTATTCAAGAACGAGCGACATCCTACTGGCAATAACCGTTGTATGATAATGTGGCAATCGTGTGACTTTAACCCAATAATGCGGTTGTCATTAGGAGAAATATTCTTCCAAAGGTTAGAAGCGAAGTTAACTGGAAACTCAATCGATCGGATGAAGTTGCAAAACCTCTGACGATTTGCAATGGACATGGTGTAACATGCGACAGGCTTCATACACCTGTTCCCATTCTGTTACAAGTGCAACTCTCTTTTGATCCCTAATTGCGTCAAATCGTACCTGGCAATAATTGTGTCCTTTGATTTGAATAGATCGTCTAGAATTGTGTCGAGCAAGCTGTCACAAACATTCTTCTCTACGTGCATGACATCGATTTAATGTTTAGCTCAGTAGCAAACCAATACAACAACTCATAGAAAATGCTCATTTTTTTTCAATTCAGCTAGTCATCACTTCTCCTCTTTCTAGCACCACCGCAGTTAGGGTGCTTTCCCAGAATACTATGTCTTACACAGCTTAACCGTGCTAAAATGTTTGCAGCTGTTAACCGACGTGGAGGTGGTCGCCTATCTGTCTTCTCGTCAAAGTATAAATTTCTCCTAAAATAATGTCTGGATGGCAGGGATCGTCTACGGCCAAACCTAACCAGACATTCTGGATCTCACTTGCAAACATTAGATAATTTTTGTCAAAATCCCGCCATGCCTTCCCGTCAGTCTTCATCCCTAGACCTTCATGTACTGTGCCACCGCATGAGTTTTGTAGTATCATTCGTCGCGAACATACGTTTTAGCCTGGGGGCCAAGGAAAAATAGCGCAACACCTTATGTACAAGATTATTCCCCTTCACTCTTCCAGAAGTGTGCACCCAATGAATTTTCTCGAAAATCAAACAAGTTTGTCTATCATCATGCTTACCCCAAAATAGTGCCCATTCATTCTTGTTAGGCGTGAATAGATTTGATCATCTTCTTAGCGTCGTAGTGGGAGTCCACCAAGTTTATGTTTGGGAAAACTAACTTTAGCAACTTCAAAAGATCATCGACAGACTTGTTTGTCTATTTGTTCACAACCTTAATATGCATCAACTTCACTAAAAAAATTTAGGGACGAAAATGATGAAATTCCTAAGTACAGTTCTGAATGCAGAGCCTCAAACAATTCGTCATAGTAACTATCGGTGCTTGTACTAGCATGTTCATCACCCGACTACGTTGTCCATGACATCCATCATCTCATCCTCCACACTTGCTTGCTCATTTTGTCTATACACATTCGCAGTTTGAACCTCGATATCGCCATAGTATATCCAGGTTACATAACTCTCTGCAAAACCATGAAGAAATATATGAGCCTCGATAATTCCAGTGGATGTGTGAGACTATTTAAACATCTTGTGCACGGACATTTAATCATTCTCTTGTCATTTAATTATGGCCTAGCCATGCTTATAAATTCTTTCAAACCGTTCTGAAAATCTGACGAATCGGTGCAATTTCTAATTTTTGTCCAACTTTTATCAATATCCATACTTGAAAAATACTATATTTAATTTTCACAAATGCAGTAAGGACAATAGATGGATATGGAGAAATGAAATAGAAATAAGATGGTTATGGAGAAAAAATATGGAGTTGGAGAACAATTATGGAGAAGAAAATGGAAATATTGCAGAAATACAGTACAGAAATGCAGAGATGGTGAGCTGAAAAAGAAAGATTCTATAGCGGCAACAATTGTCGTCTCTATAGATTAAAAATGTTGTCGCTATAGATAAGAAATGGGTGTCAATTTTCCCGCCAATATTGAGAACTCTGTAGCGATGACATTTGTCGTTGCAATAGACTTCATTTCAAATTACGAGGAGAATCATGATTCACGTAAGTTACAACATCATCTATAGATCTGTTGCAAAGACAAATGTTGTCGCTATTGTTACAAAAATTTGGTGCTATTTATTCCTGACATCTGGAAAGTGTTTTCCAATGACTTCTTATGTCTTTGCTATATATTTGCTGACGTTAGAAAATGACGCTGCACTTCCCAAGCCAACTTAATATTAAGAATTTTGGTTGGACGTGGTCAAACTGAACTAGATACGAGAATTGTAACAAAAGACATATTTTTAAGCTCTTTTCGAGTATGCTGTTTATTATTAGCCATTCGATGTCCTCTTTTGGGATATTAAGTCTCATATTTATAGGAGATGATACGATAATTACTTGCATTAAATACCAAGCTTAACATTTAATGCTTACAAGACATTCTTTTTTTTGGGTATTAAATGTGATGTGACATCTGCAATGAATATGACTGACGGGCGACAGGTCTGACGTCTAACATGTGGGAAGACGTGCTATTGATGACGTGAACTTAATAATAGGCGACTGTGGCATGACCTCCGGCCTGAAGTAGGTTGGGTAGGAGCTAATGGGGTAAGGCCTAACGTGGTAGGACCTCCCTGACGAGTGAACTCCTCTGCATATAATGTAATATGTGTGCATGGTCTCTGGAGTCCAAAGGAACCTAGCAAATATGCTCTCTAACTTCTTCAAGACAGCCCTGTGAGGCTTCGTAATCGGAATGAGGTAGAGAGGAATCGAGGATAGGACTGATTGTACCAAAGTAATTCGTCCTCCAAATGATAGGAGTCTCGAGTCCCAACCAAAAATCCTACTACAAACTTTCTGGACTAAGTCATCATACAAGAAGATCTTACTGGCTCCTTTGAATAAAGGAACACCAAGATAAGTGAAGGACTGCTGCTGATGACGAAACCCTGTCAGATGCTCCAGCCTGTGTATCTGACTTGCAGAAAATCTCCTATGTAAGATAATCCTGCTCTTATGTTTGTTCACCAACTGTCTAGAAGCCCTCTCATAGTGCTCAATACACTGTGATACTCGTCTGATAGACTACTTCTAGCCATTGACAAAAATAATCATATCATCTGCAAAGGACAAATGAGATATAAGAGCATCATCTCCATGTTTGTATGCAATTGAAGGAATATGATGATACTGCTGAGTGAGTAGTCGTAAAAACAATCTGCAGCAATAATAAACAGCGATGGAGATATGGGATCACTCCATCTGAGCCTCCGAGATGTTGAGAAAAAACCACATGGCTTGCCATTAAGTAGGACCGAGAATCGACACTCTAAAATACACTTTCGTATCCGATCAATCCAAAGAGCATCGAACCCAAAACCCTCCATAATAGATATCATGAAGCCCCAATCCATGCGGTCATAGGCCTTAGCCATATCAAGCTTGAGGATAACACTACCCCCTCGCACTTTCGTATCAAGTGTATGTAGTAACTCCTGTACAAAGAGGACATTATCCCCAATGAGCCATCCCAAGATGAATCTGCTCTGAGGAGCTGAGATAATCTCAGGTAGTAAAGTACTCAGTAGCAAATTAATCAGCTTTGTAATCAGCTTATTAAAAACTATACATAAGCTGATAGGACGAAACTCTGATCACCTACAGGCATTGTCCCGCTTTCGAAGCAAGACAATAAAAGTAGCTGCAAAATCCCTAGGTAGGTGCCCTCAAGCAAAGAAGTCCAGGACTGCCTAAAACACATCATTTGATACTATGTCCCAATAGACCTGAAAAAAGTGAGATGAAAGCCTATCTGGCCCGGTAAAACTGTCTGGATCAATACTAAAAATAGCATCTTGCACTTTAGTCAAAGTAGGAGTTTGGTTAAGCTACAAATTGTCCTCATCGGACACCAATCTTGGTGTAATACCAGGTCGAATAGGGTCGACAGGCTGAGAAGGAGCTGATAAAAGCTCGTGGAATAAACATACTACTGAAGGCAGAATAGTCTTAGGAGACTCAAACACCTCACCCGAAGCTGAAGTAATAGACCAGATCCTGTCTCGAATACGTCGTCCCTGAACTATAGAATAGAAGTATCGGATGTTATGATCACCCTCACAAGTCCAATGTGCCTCTGCCTTTTGTTTCCAAAAGGCCTCATCAATAGACAAAGTATGGTTCAGAACTTTCTGAGCTTGATGCAATGTATCACGATGAGAAAGAGAAGGATTTCTATCATGGTCTAACTCTGCTTCGTCTACCATACACGATGCAAAGTGTCATGATGAGAAAGAGAATGATCTCTGTCATGGTCTAACTCTGCCTCGTCTACCATATACTCTGTATCCTTAACCCTCTTAAAGATATCACCAAATACATGTCAATTCCACCAACGAAGGCCCTCCTTGAGCCCAAAAATCTTCTCCTATAAAGCAGCCATTCCCGTAAGATGGGTAGGAAATGACCACTTCTAAGATATAAAGCCTAGAAAATTGTGATGTCTAGACCAAACATTGATGAATTGAAAGTACGAGGCCCCAAATCATCGTTAGAAGACCACTGAATCAGAAGAGGTGAGTGATCAGAAGTGCTTCAATTTGGATGACGAACAGAAAATTGAGAACAAAAGGAGGCAACCAATGAGTTTATCAAAACTCTTTCCAGATGCTTCCAAACCCTTCCACTTGTCCACGTGTATTGACTACTAGAATACTCTACATCTGTCAAATTATAATCCATCATCATATCTGCAAAGTCTGAAGTGCCCCTATCACGAGTATTGGTACCAGTACGCTCACCATTGTGAGCGATCACAATAAAGTTTTCTCCAACAAGCCACAGAAAGGGATATCTGGTGAAGACCCACCCATAAATCTTTACGCTCAACTGGCAAGCAAGAAGCATAGACCGAAGTAATAAACAATAGTATGGCTAATCTAGGATCCTCAACTTTAATGTGAAAATATTGAGGATGATCAACAATCAAAGTAACAGTAGTCCCCAATTTCCAAAAACACCAAATCTTATCCAACTCATTCTGTAAGCCCACATCAAAAGTGAGAAATCGTCGGATAAAGTCAAAGTTCTTCCTCAAAACAAACGGCTCCAATACCACCAAAAAATACACCTGATGAAGCTGGACCAATTTTTTAAGTCATCTACAAGTGGCATTACTCTCCACACCTATCACATTCCAGATGATAACACTCATGAAAGAGACTGGCTATGTAATGAAGCACCTGTCTGACTACGAGTCACCCGTTTGACTAGGCATGGGATATTAGTAACTTTAAGATTTTTCTTCATCTGCACTACAATAAAACCATCGGTCTCCTGCCACTCATCCAAACCAATCAAGTCATCAAAAGAATTCCTACGAAAGTGCCCCTGTTGATGAACCTCAATAGAAAATGAGTCATTATTTGAAGGAATCGAAGTCTCAACATTCTCATGGCAACAAAGGCGTTGACTAAGATGTGGATCGGTATCAAATGGATCAATAGCCTGATCAGGTGATGAAATTTGAGCAGGTATTGAGGAAATCACTGGCTCAAGTAGTACTGACAGACTGGATGACTCTCGAAGAACTAACATCATATGATCTAACAGGAGATCATAAATAGCTGGATGTGCTAGCTTTGAAGCCACAACAATAGGAATAATATGAGGAAGTTGATGGATAGGTTCTACATGCACAATAGGAGGTGGTATGACAATTGAGGACTAAGCAAGAAGAGCCAACAACTAGCACCCCCTTCCTAGGAGCGTCATAAACAACCTCCTTCCCATTACCCTTTCTGACCCTATCAACAATAGTAGCCTGAACATCAACAGGCTTAGGATCCAGAGCTGAAGACGAAGCAATAGCAGGCTTAGGGGCTAGAGCAACAACAGACTTAGGAGCTACAGCAACAAAAGGCTTAGTAGCCTGGGTAACAATAGAATCTACTAGTGGGGCACCCACTCTGCACTGATCAATAATATGGCCCATATGACAGCACCTGGTACAAAAATGTGGCAATCTCTCATACACAATAGGCTACCAAAAACTATGGGATTCACCTTGATCAATCCAAATCCTATCTGGGAGCTTATGCTCCAGATTCACCTCAACACAAACCTGGCTTCACCAAGACTCAACAAATTAGTAGTAACCTCATCAATCTTCAACGGTACTCCCAACAATTTTAGATAAAGCAAATAAAAATTCCTTTACACCCAAATGAATAGGAAATAAAGGAAAAGATATCCATACAGGGACAATGGGGGTCTCAGCATCGGGATGAAAATCACAAGTCCACTAAAGCACAAGCATAGGGCAACCCTCAATAAACCAAAGTGGTTTAAAAAACAAACAACTATAATCATCCTCGTGTGTCAAGTGAATCAATATGTTCTTGTAATCAATAAGCCTAAGTTTAAAATCATCAAAAAAGCCAAATTTTTGAAAAGTATTGCGTACCTCCACCATTTTAGGCTTGCGATGAGAAAATTTGCCAACAAGTGTGAATTTGAATGGCTTGGAAAGAAAAGCCTCCTCGTTTGAAGTAAGAACCAAAGCCAACTCACCACGATGCAAGAACGGCTCCTTAGCCACAAACTGGTGACAAGTAGAATCTGGCGAAGTCTGAAGGACGGAGGTAAAAGATTTCCTCACACTCCGTTCAACCAGAGAAATATTCTGTCTATCAGTGACGACAGTAGCATAAGTCTTTCTACCCAAATTCAACGTAATCTGAGGTTCCAGAGGAAAAACATGTGGGCACAGAGCAATCAGAGTTGAAAAATTAGGCAAACAGATGGAGACGAAAAAGCAGTCGGAGGCGCGCGCATGGTAGCCTGCTGGCGCTGTTCTGGAGCGTGCGCAGGCTGTATACCACGTACTGGCAGGGTTGCACATGGTGTGCTAGTACCAATTGGGTCAAGCACAACCCCTAGTGCGACCACATATGAAGAACTGGCATTGTACGCGGTGAGAGAAGAAGGAGGCGCCTGAAGGGGCTGGCAGCCTTTCACGCGAGAGATCCGATTGCAAAGGAGGATGCGCTAACCTGGGTTGGTCATCTGATGCTAGAAGAAGGTCACCTAAGGTGGGACGCATACAAGAAATATACTGGGTTGGACCCGAGTAGCTGGCTGTGGGCATGGGGTGACCCACGTGTTTGACCCGGTGGAGAAATCACAGGCACCAATCCTTGGGCGCCTATTGATGGACCATAATGATTGCCCAACGTAGGCGAGTTGCCGAGGAGGTGACCAGTGGACGAGGGGCTCAGGAGAGGGACGGCGGCGGCGCTAGGGGCTAAACCTACGGCAACCGCTGTTTGAAGGTTTTCTGCTGGCGTGGGGCCGTTTTCAGGTGTCGTGAGGCCGGGGTTTTGGTCAGAGATGGGAGCCGATGGTTGCCCTCCAAAGTTTAGGTGGCGGATTGGAAGCTATTGAATGTTTTGAGGACTAAAGAAGACACAATCCAAAATTGGAGGAATAAAAAGTGCAGAATTGAAACAAATAGAGCTCGGCGAACGCCCAACATCAGAAGAAATTAGCCTGGCTTAGACGATTGCCTGTTAATCGCCTGGCGATCGCCAAGTGAAGAATTCCCTCGCGAATTTTTACTTACCTTTTGAGTTTGACTCCAATTAGGAAGCCTTTTAGCACGTGATTTTAATAATTTTTTGGGATCCTTTTGGGTACTATTATAGAATTATATCTATGAGTTCTTAGCTCTTAATTAAAGAGCCGAATTTTAAGGAAAAAACAAGGGAAGAAACAAGAAACGAAGATCGAGATTTATTTTTTCAAGAATTCAATGAAAATTAAGAATCAAAATAGAGGGATTAACAACTATAAGTGGATTCGGGATTTTAGTACTTTTCTTTTTCAAAGTTAAAGTAATTATTTTTAGATTTTAATTAGTTCTTAAGTAACAAAATTTCAAAAGTTAAATTGATTTGGTTAATGTTAATTTAATTGTATTGAACTATCTAAATCCATGTAGGCACGATACTTGGATTCTAAATCTATTATATTACTTGTTCGATCCGTACACATGCGGTACAAAATAAATTGCTAAAAAGAGGCATGTTGAATACAATATTATAAGGAACGCTCTAATCACTCAAAATCTCCTAGTGCATGCAAAGCTTTACTTCGAAGTGTAGATCTTTTGATTAAACTACACAAAAACCTAGTTTTCTTTCTGATTTATTAAGTATTTGTATAAATTAACATTATAAAATTTGGAACAAAATATTTGATAAATTTGAAATAATCACTATTCGTACAAAAGCAAATTCGTAAGTTTCATAAATTCTTAAAGGACATATTCTCTTGGTATGTGACAAGAACATTACACAATGTTTGAATTACATTTAGGGTGTGTTTGATTGGCTTGTTTTCCATGGAAAATGTCACATCCGGGAAATTCAATTCCTACTTTGGCTGTTTGATACAAATGTGGAAATGAAAAATGAATTATATGGTACAATTACTTTAAGCTTGTTTTTGGCCAGTTCCATGTAAAATATTTTCTTATAGGGGATGGTGGTTTTTATTTTCTAACTTACATAGAATTTCTTTTATTTTTTTTATTGTAAAAAATGCCTATTAAAGACAAAAGAGCTCGAGAGTTGCGATATGATAATATCATGTATGGTATTTGAGCCACCTTAAGGGGTTTGCAAGTATTTCAAATCTCTTAAAAATTTCAAGTCCAACGCAAGAAGCACGTGGAGTGCACTTATAAAAAATAGTTCTCAATTTCCAAGAACTAAATTATTATTTTTCTTGCATTGCATTAAACAAGTATTTATCTTAACGGCCAACAAATAAATTAATATTTGTTGATTTGTTGTGCATAAAACTTTGATTCAATGAATTATGAAGATAATTTTTTCGAAGATAACGAAGATAATTTTTTCGAAGTGCATATCAAATACATAAATGTGTGCATGCATAAATCACTTACTTTACATACCATACAAGAAACAAAAGAAGGGTAAACATTTCTTGATAAACTGGCTAGCAGCTTGAAAACTCACAATAAAAAAATACTCAAGAATACAAAATCATCACCACAACTAATAAAATCCGCACCTTTGTTATTCATAAGCTGGCCAGCAGCTTCAAAAAGCTACAGTGATCTGCCAATTGTATATGCAATAAATACTAGAAAAAACCCAGGTAATATTAAGATTCATTTTTCTGTATTCGTTGCTTTGTATTCATTTTCATTCATAATTTCTTGAACATTTTGTTGTCCTATTGATTTTATACATCAAGTCGTTTTGTTTCAATTTTTTGTGCTTCTTCCAAAACATGTCTTCTTTTGTCTCGTACGTTCAGCAATCACTACCTTATCCTTCATTCAGTTTTATAGGAAATACTGAAAGAATGTTACAGTAAGAAAAATGAA
This sequence comes from Forsythia viridissima, assembly GCA_030279155.1. Classification (NCBI taxonomy): domain Eukaryota; kingdom Viridiplantae; phylum Streptophyta; class Magnoliopsida; order Lamiales; family Oleaceae; genus Forsythia; species Forsythia viridissima. The sequence goes on along the minus strand of CM059036.1, from coordinate 27,721,376 downwards.
AATAGAACTCGATGCTTGGTGTATTCCCCCCCGGTCGAAGTTATTGACCTGGGCAAGACAAGTGGCATTTATCAAGAGGCTGAGATGACACAATATGATCGACCACGAGTGCATCCTGAACCAAATTATCCCCGACTGAGTGACTTAATTTTTTACATCACAAATGCAAACTTTGTCTATAAATTTAGGACTCTCTTCACAAAATAGAGAGAGACTAAAAACACATGATAATAGATTAGAATTCTCTATGTAATCCTCATTGATAAATCAATAATAATACATACATTTATCAATTGGTGCCTATGTGGGAGTATGGTTCCTCCAATAAAGACAGATCAGGGGTTGGCATCATATTGAGATGGTCCACCGGAGAAGAGTTGGAATATTCATTAAGGTTTGAATTTTGGGCCACCAATAACGACGCGGAGTATGAAGCAGTCACAGCCGGTCTTCAATTAGGTTTGAAAATAGGTGCCTATGTGGGAGTATGGTTCCTCCAATAAAGACAGATCAGGGGTTGGCATCATATTGAGAGGGTCCACCGGAGAAGAGTTGAAATATTCATTAAGGTTTGAATTTTGGGCCACCAATAACGACGTGGAGTATGAAACAGTCACAGCCGGTCTTCAATTAGGTTTGAAAATGGGAGCACAGTCAATTCAAGTGAACAGTGACTCCCAATTGGTGGTCGGGCAAGTCCAGTTGAAATTCGAAGCCAGGGATGACCGAATGGCCGCATATTTGATGATCATCAGGGATCTCCAACAACAATTCCAGGGGTTCGAAATCAAGAAAGGTGCTCGCAAAGATAATACACGAGCTGATGCTTTATCTCGACTGGACTCCACTAATCCCAAAAATCGACCAAAGTCAATAGCGTACACACAACGTTAAAACCATGTTTCATAGCGATATTCGATGTAGGTAAGGTTGATCATATTACCACCTGGATGGACTCGTTGAAGCAATATTTGACAGAGGGCCTTCAGCCAATAGACCCTGTCGAAACCCGAAGATTAAGGATAGAAGTTGTCGGTTTCACAGTAATCGATAATACCTCTTTAAAAAGGAAATTACAAAGCCATATCTTAAATGTATTGACGCCAACCGGGGATTTTTCATTATTGGGACCTTTCCCCATGGCTAGTCGTCAAAGGAAATTTCTGGTAGTAGCGATCGACTACTTTTATTTTCATGGGTAGAAGCAAAACGGCTCGCAACCATAACCACTAAGAAAATACAAAATTTCATCTAGAAAAATATCATTTATCATTTTGGTATATGACGGGTAATCGTGTCACACAATGGAAATTTTTTGACAATAGAGAATTTGAAGAATTATGTGCAAGTTACAAGATTGACTCGAGGAAGACGTTGATCACGCATACCTGGGCAAGTAGGTAGGTAGAGGTTACAAATCGATCCATCTTACGGGATATACACACCAGATTTGAAGAGTGTAAAGGAGCCTGGGCATAAGAAATTCCAAATGTACTTTGGGCCTATCACACCACCCCTAGAGAGTCGACTGGAGAGACTTCTTACAGATTATGTTTTGGGCTTCAATTGGTGGTCTCCACTAAAGTCATCGAGCCTACACCATGAATAATGATACAACGGGCCGACTATGATATGCACAGATTAGAGCTCGACCTACTAGATGCAGTAAGGAAGAATGTACTCGTATAGATTGTAGTGTACAAAAGAAGGATGGCCAGATATTTCGACAGAAAAGTAAGGCGGAGGAAATTCCAATAAGGCATCTAGAGAAATTAGACCATAAGTGGGAAGGGCATTATGAAGTCATCAGGAAAGTAAAAGTCTAGATGATTATCTCGACCAAGGACGAGATATTCTAAGTGTGTATCCTGAGCAAGGTCAAGTGGCTCAAGGGCATTAAAAAAGAAAATTATTTAATATATATTTCAAGTGTTCGTCTTGACCAAGATCAAGTGGCTCAAGCATTGGCAAAAAAGAAAATTTGTAGATTCATGCGTATGGAAGAAAAAGATGATGAAGGACACATATATTTTGGTTCCCGTGTGAGGAAAAACAACCTGTCCACCTCAGCAAGACAAAATAATATATATCCAAACAGAGAAGTTTCTGGGCGAGGATAAACCACCTATCCACCAACACTAACCAAAACAAAATAATATGTTTCAAAAGTTGCAAAGTGTCTACATTGTTCAAAATCCTATTCATCATCATCATCATCATCAACCATGGGTAAGAAGGGCACGCTAGTTAGGTCCAGATTTGGATATCTCTCTGCTAGCTATTTGTGGCTCTTATGGTAGGCCTTCTCCCGACCTCGAACACCAACCATATCTGACACAGAACGAAACGTGAATAACAATAAAAAAAACTTCTTGTTCGTAACACACGAACGGGTGTTGATCGAATTTCGCTTGAACGGACGTGAGAAAGATTACAATCCACCAATTAACGGGAAAAATGGAAATATTATTAATCTCTGATTTAAAAAAAAGGTGCCGCCTCCCAAAACCTAGACAAGTATTTAAAGTCTTCAAAAACAAAAAAAAAACCCTAATTCTCTAGACAAATTTGATTAAAACTGAAAGACTAATTAAATGATGAAAATACCCTTAAACTAAATTAAAAAAGAAAATTGCAAAAACGGACCCCTAAACGATGGAATTTGGCCCTGAAAGTTTGACAATATTGGCCAAAGGACATGATTGTCACCCTACAAAATTGTGCAGAATCGAAAGACACTTCCAAAATGTACTCGCTCATCTAAATCTGACACCCAATGATGCTCTATAATAGGTAAAGGTATGTACAACCCAATGCTCTTACCGTGTCCCTTCTGTGTTTGACAAACTGGACACTTCTTTACAAATCTGCCAGCATCCCGTTTCAATTGTGGCCAATAGTAACGCTCCACGAGACTGATAATCATCTTGTCCCGGCCCAAGTGACCATTCAATCCCCCAGCATGCAACTCTCTTATTAACTTTTCACGCAAGGATGTGCACGGGATACACAATCAATTTCCTTTAAACAAAAATCCATCATGTACCAGAAAATCGCCCATCGTTTTCTTCTCTACATGTTTTGCCTATGTCAACCCAAAGTCTACATCTGCCTCATAAAGCTCCTAGAGGAACTCAAATCCAACCACCTAATTACTTACACTAACCAGCAAAGCAGCTCTCCTGCTTAAAGCATCCACAACCCGATTAGTAGCCCCAGATTTGTGCTTTATTACATAATTAAACTGCCCAAAATATGCGGCCCAGCGAACTTGCATCTTAGTCTTCAAATCTCTTTGGGTTTTAAAGTGTAACAATGACTGGTGGTCCAATTAGATCACAAATTCTCGCGGCAGTAGTTAATGTTCCCAATTTTTCAATGCTCGAAATACTGCATACAACTCCTGCTCATATGTCTACCACTTCTGCCTAGCTTCATTAAACTTCTCACTAAAATATACTACCGGTCTGCCTCCTTGAGAAAGTACGCTTCCAATCCCAGTCCCACAAGCATCACACTCAATCTCGAAGATTTTCTCAAAATCTGGTAATGCCAAAATGAGAGCAGAAGTTAATTTCTTCTTGACCTCATAGAAGCTTTTAGCAGCAGCTCCTGTCCACTCAAACTTTCTTTCCTTTTTCTTTCTCAAGCAGTCCATTATAGGAGCAACATCACTACTGAAATTTCAAATAAAACATCTATAGAAAGTAGCTAGCCCATGGAAGCTTCGTACCTCTTTAAGGGAATTCGGTGTCAACCTATCTCTGATCGCTTGAATTTTTTTCTCATCAACAAGTATCCCTTCAGAACTTACTACATAACCCAAAAATAGAACTCTATTCGTCATAAAGCTGCACTTTTTCAGGTTGACGAATAATTTATTATCTTGCAACACTTCCAACACCCTCCTCAAGTGCTCTTTGTGATCATCTCTATCATGACTATAAATCAGAACGTTGTCAAAATAAAAGACAACAAATTTGCCCAAAAAAGGTTTCAAAACCTAGTTCATCAATCGCATGAAAGTAGTCGGTGCATTGGAAAGGTCGAGCGGCATAACCAACCACTCATACAATTCCTCATTTGTTTTGAAAGCTGTTTTCCACTCATCCCCGGGTCTAATTCGAATATGATGATACCCTCTCTTCAAATCAATTTTCAAAAACACATTGGATCCAGCCAACTGATTCAGTATATCATCCAACCTAGGTATACAAAATCTATACTGCACAGTAATCTTGTTGATAGCTCGACTATCAACACACATCCACCACGACCCATCTTTTTTTGGTACAAGTAATGCTGGTACTGCACATGGACTGATACTCTCCTTGACATGACCCTTTTGTAGCAATTCCTCAACACTGTCTTGTAAAATCTGACTCTCTTTCGGATTCATCCTATAATGGGAGTAGATTTGGTAGACGAGCCCCATGAATAAAATCAATCTGATGGTGAATGTCTCGCATGGGGATAATTCATCTTGTTTTGCAGTCACACTTCGAAACTCATTTAATAATTTCTTAATAGACTCGGGAATTTCCTCGCTTACTTCATCTACTTTAGCTACCAAAGCATAAATTCTCGCAAATTTCTTTACATCAGCGGAAAACTCACTAGCCGAATTTGCAATAGCCATGAAAGCTTTCTTTTCCACTTTAGAAGCTTTCTGTGTACTCCTTGCTGGCGCAACCATAATCTTCTTATCTCTCCATTAGAACATGTAGGTGTTTTCCTTACCCCCTATGTGTAGCATCCATATCAAACTGCCATGATCGGCCTAATAGTATATGACATGCATCCATCTCAACATTGTCACAAATAACTTCCGATTTGTAAAAGCTACCCATGGACAAAGGTACCCTACAAAATCGAGTTACCTGTATGGACGGACCCTTCTTAATCCAACCAATCTGATAAGGAGCTGGATGTGGTTCGGTTGGCATCTTTAGATGATCCACCAACTTTGTTGCGATCAGATTCTCACAACTGCAACTATTTATGATCATACTGCAAGCAGCACCATTGACTCGACACTTGGCCTGAAAGATCTTTCTGCGCTGGGTCAACTCTTCCTGCTTGGGCGAACATAAGATATTTTGCACAATACACACGAAATTCTCTTGTTCTTCTCCACACACCTCATCACTGTATTCCACTTCCTCCTCCTCCTCCTCCTCCTCCTCCTCAATGTCGACATGTCCCTCATCCTGCTCATCATCTTCAATAGCTGTATCTACAACATATGCTGGTCTTCGTTTTGGACACTCGATCGATCTATATCCGGGCTTCCCGTACCTAAAACACTTCTCAACATTTGGTTTTGCGTAAGGATTGTTTGTTGCTCTATTATCATTCCACTTCTCTCCATTTACAATTCGTATTAGTCCTGCTGTATTGTTGACTGTTGGTGGGTTAGTCGCGCCCGGGGTGGACGCGACCCCTTTGGTGCTCTTTTAAACAGCATCATCAGGATATCTTCGAAAATGTGGAGGTCGTCTTGACTGCTGTATAAGTAGTGATTCAGCTCGACATGCCATCTCTCTGGCATCTATCAGTTAATAAATGGGCTAAACTCCCAACTTGTCCTGAACTTTATAGTTTAATCTCCTTATAAATCGTGCAATCTGATGATCATTAGTCTCCACGATATTGGAACGAGATTGTAGCCTTAAGAACTCCTCAGTATAAGCTGCTACCGAGTGACTTCCCTGCCGACAATCTAGAAACTATCGGTACAACGCATGCATTTAATCTATTGAAAGAAATCGATTTTTCAATAAATCTTTCATCCTTATCCAGTCTCTTATGGGTGGTTGTCGCTACCTGTAACATTCATCAAGTATACTCTGCCACTATGCTCCTACACCTCCTTTGAGTTTGTATGCTACGATTACAACCTTGCGTTCATCACTAACCTCCATAATTTCAAAAAACCTTTCTGCCTCACTCAACCAGTCAAGAAATGACTCCACATCTAGACTCCCATTGAAAATGAGAATCCATGCTTTGATTTTGTAATTGCTATAGCCATCGTGCCGCTGCTGATAGCGAATTGGAGCCTGATTTATAGCAGTAGCAACCTAAACAGGAGCCGTTGCCTAGGGTTATTTCTACCAATATTCAAGGCAGCGAGTACGTCCCTGAGTTGATAGCTTATGTTTTGTAGATTGGTCTCGATTGCCTCAAACCTCTCTTCAATAGCCCTACTATGATCGTCGGCCATGTCTCTGACACCACCTGATGCAGAACAGAACGTGAATAACAATAAAAAAACATCTTATTCATAACACACAAACGGGTGTTGATCGAATTTCGCTCGAACAGACGTAAGAAAGATTAGAATCTACCAATTAATGGGATAAACGAAAATATTATTAATCTCAAATAAAAGAAAGGTGCCGCCACCCAAAACCTAGACAAGTATTTAAAGTCTTAAAAAAAAAAACCCTAATTCGCTGGAAAAATCTGATTAAAACTGAAAGACTCATTAAATAACGAAAATACCCTTAAACTGAATTAAAACAGTAAATTGCTAAAACGGACCCCTAAATGATGGAATTTGGCCCTGAAAGTTTGACATGTTGGCCAAAGTCCATGATTGTCACCCTACAAAATTGTGCAGAATTGAAAGACGCTTTCAAAATGTACTCGCTCATCTAAATCTGACAGTCGAGCTGAAAGTTATGCATCCTTTTCCTTCTCAAGTTGTTTTACAATATTCTCTTCTAATAGTTCCGCATCAATATCCATGGTCGTCATGCATTCCTCGCTCTTCTTATAATCCTCTACCGTATTTTATCCCTTCTTGACCAGCTCTAAAGTGCTTGATCAAGAGTCTCTTCCAACTTATGGCACTTCTCATCCTTCTGCTTCAAGACCTCCTCATGATACTCAAAACATCTCTCTAGTTCTGCCAGTCAAACCTCACTTTCTGCAGCTAATGCATCCTTATGGCCTCCATTCTGCGACATTGGGCTTCATGTGAGTGGGAGATTTGCTTAAGCTTTTTCGATTGATTGCAGATTTTTCAAAAGGTAGAATGGCGAAGGAAAATAACTTGTTACAAAAATTTGTAAATTAATAGGAGAAGATGAATCTTGAAATTACAAGAAGGTAATTTGAAATTAACGGAGTCATACCCGTCGCTTCTCTAACATGACGGATCGATCGGGACTTTCAGAAATTTTATTCTTACTGGCATCAATGACTTCCCAATCTAAGCAGCTAGCTATAAGGCGGCAATTTTCAGTCACTTTCTCAATGGGAAAATGGAGGTTGCATAAAGGAGCCTGGCCAAGCATGGAAGGAGTGAAATGTACTCGAAGAACTAATGGAGAATAGGGTTGGATAATCGATGGCTAAGGATATGACTCTCGCAAATGCGGTGGACGGTTAACAGGTCGGAGAGATTCACTTTCAGGTACATCAAAGGTAGGAGGTTCCCTCTTTCTCTTTCGTTGTGTCCATTCGTTCGTCTGGGCCAGCTATTTTAGAAAACCCTCACTAAATGATCAGTAGACATATCAAAAAGAAAAAGGTACAAAGTTAGTAATTACAGATAGCGATATGCACATAAGCCTAAAGAAAATCGAATAGACCTACCATAAGTTCGGCCGATGCCCGTGGAGACAATGACTCTATTTTAATCAAGACGTCATTCATGGCCCAACCGAATCTTGGGAATTGAGACCAAATCCTTTATTGCCCACAAGATCCTTGTTCAGAGAAAGATAACGAAATAGAAAAATATAAAAGATAGAGAAAGATTTCTGGACTGTCAAAATTTTCACTGTATGAAAAATTGTTACAATCATATAGATTTCACTCACCCAAATCTCCAAGTATCTCAAGAAAAATAATAACCTAAACTTTACCCCACCCACCAATTTCTACTCTTTTTACAACCCACAAAGAGAACAAGAAAAACAACTAGGATGCTAGGCTTACAATTTTTCTCTCAAAAACCCTTGAGTCACAACTACAAAAGAGAATAAACCACGTCAATTTATAGTTAACGTATGACCTAATTTTCTTACGAGTTTAAACTGCCAAGGAGTCTAAGATTTGGAAACTTGTTCAATTTTAGTTGACCTAGATGTCTTCCAAGTTTCAACTACCAAAGTGTCCATGATTAGGAAACTTGTAATTTTAGTCGACCTAGAAGTCTTCCCTTTCAAAAATTGGTGCATCTTTTGATTTTGGCAAGTTTTGAGAAAATATCTCAACACCGAATGGCTCTATTGATCGCAGAATTAGCGAAGAGTCAATTTTTTACTCAGAAAGGATGGGTGTTTCATTGAAGTCGTAGAGCGGAGAAATGCCCCACTTGGTTAGAAAAGAAAACATGTCGTCTATCGGTTACATAAAGAAATATTTGTTTTTCTACCCACTATTTGATGTAGGATAGTTGGGTATTCTAAAATGTTCATGGGCAGGAAGGCTACGATCGTAGTGGGAGAAGATCACATAACAATCATACCTATCGAGTAATTTCATTTTGAAAAGGATACAGAAGATGTCAACGGATGGCTCAAGACCGTGGTTTAGACAAACAAGAAAGAAGTCATTTAACATTCTAAGGGTGTTTTGGGTGCTAACTGACCGAGGGCCAAATTAAAAGTTCAAAAAACTTTCAACCATGAAATGATGAAAGGGAAATTGAAGGCTAGCCTTAAGACTGTCTTGATAAATGGCAACCTTGCCCTGTTGGCTAGCAGGCAAGTACTCGATTGGCTTAAGAACCCTGTATACAACTCCCTGACTAAGGACAAAATGATCTATCGTACCCCTAAGGAAAACTTCGTTGTAGGTACTAGGATGTCTCGTAATGGTTTTCAGAGTGACAACGACCAAGGGTTCGTGATCTACTAACATATTAGACGCTCGACTAGTTGTTCCAATCCTATTACGATGCCTAACCATTATTATTCCAAACTACACCGGCCAGACTATTCGGCGAGTAGAAGATAAATTATAGAAAAGAGAAGTCAAATTTATGGACAAAGACCTACCAATATTGTTGGAACCGGGGGTCTGTGGGATGTTCAAAGGAATAAAGTTGTTCACTCTGGAGCACCGTTGTCCGAATACCTGATAGACTCGGTAGAACCCAACAAATCAAAAGAAAATTCTATATGGGATTAGACTACTGAAGTTTGCTCCTCCGAACTTCCTAGAACATTTTAAAATATTTTAGTCGCATTATTTTTTGCATCTGCTTTGCCTTGTGACAAACATGAAATATATTTCACCACCGAAACTAATTAATTTTCTTAACCTGAATAATTTTTGTAGAATTAATTTTGGTTAATTGTAGACCAATCGTTTAAATTAAAAACCAACTTCTCGGCCCACTTTTTGATCATTTTAATTATCTTAGTGTCAAGCCTTTTTCAGTCCATTTAATCTCGTGTATTTAGCCCAAAACCCAATCCACCTAACTTAAAGAAAAACAACACCAAACGTCCCTTATGCCCTACCAGATAACCACCCAAACAACCCTTAATCTCTGCCAGAAATTAGCTCCCAAGCAGTCCCTAAAACCTAAGAAATAACCACCCATGTTCTCCTCCACCTCTCAGCCATTTTCATCCCATTTTCAGCACAATTTCACCACCTTTTAAACCACTTATTTTCAGCCAAATTACCCCCAATTAACCTACAGAAAAACCATCCCAGCTGCCCCATTTTTCACCTGAAGAAACCGTCCCAATCTGCCCATTTTTACCTGATGAAAACCATTCCCAATTTCCAGTTTTCAGCCCCATTTTCCCTCACACTTCAGCCACCAACCTAACTGCTATTTCGGCCCCCATAGGTCCTGGAATTCCCTTCTTTTAATCCCAACAAAATACTTCAGAAAATCCCATTAACTCCAGATTTTATTTATTTTTCGGCCAGCTTTCTTCCTTTTTTCCTTCCCATTTTCGGTCAGCCAAAAAATCAAATTCTCCTCACTTGAACCCATCCACGAGTCCTTTATTTTTCCTCTTTCCAGTCCCCATAAATATAGTCAAGCAGCCCCCTTCTTTTATGTAATTTTCGGCCCCATCAACTGCCATCCATACTCGAATTTTACATCAGATTCTTCATCTATTTCCTTGTACATTTCGGTCCCAAGCACTAGGCATTCAATACCTTATTTTTTTCTAAATCATTTTTCCCTTTTTTTCTTTCTAAAGACTCAGCTTCAACAATGTAAAATCAGCAGCCCTTTATGCATCAATTTTGCTCCCATTGCAGCCATTATTTTTAGCCAGCAAGATCAGATTTTCCTTTTTCTTTTTCCCTTCTATTTTAGTCACTCAAACCACATTACAACACACGGATTGTAAATCAAAAAGGCAAGGACACAAAGTTACTATTTTTAGGAAAGGTGCATCTATTGCTCACATTTCAACTCAACCAAAAGTCTACGAACTTACAATGTAGTTTCTTATACTACTTAAATTATGTTTCACGAATTTATACGTTGAGAAAATGATATGTAAATTATATGCCAGGTTCAATGATAAAGATGGAATATTATGATAGTGATTGAAGGTAATCACTTAAGTATGATAGTGATTGAAGGTAATCACTTAAGTATGTTAGGTAATCACTAATGATTTCATGTGGTGCCGGTTACCAAAAAAAAGTTATTTCTATGTATGTTTAAATGAATGGCATGTCGCATATTAATTTCGTATGATTTTCTCTTATGTTAGTATAATTTGCTACTTAGTGTTTCTTTTCAAATACTGACCACAAAATGATTAAATCCCCATATTGATATGGTTGGCGTTGGTGCGACAACGTAGAATAGCGACCATGAAGAAAATGGTGTAGTTCTATATTACATATGTTTTGGTGTCTATATAATTGAGCCATTTATGTGTAAAGTTAAATAAAATGTAGAATCTATTTTTATTTAATATTGTAAAGTGGTTGAAAACCGAATTTATAATTTAGTTGCCATTTTGGAAATTTGCATATGAAGTGTTAAGTTGTGTTTTCTGAAAATTCTAGCTTTTTGTCCTTGACTTTGAAATACCATAACTTTTTGTGTACTTTGAATTTTTTTGTCAAATTAGTGGACTTTGATAGATTTATAAGTTATCTAATAGTATAAATTGAAATTACACAAAAATCATGCCATACGAATTTAATATGACCTTTTTACAGGGTAGTGTTAGTTATACCCGCGACAGTTTTTCAGGTAACTTTAGCTACGTTTTTCTTATATCAAATGATATGGCTAATGTCTGAATTTTTTATATGATATATCCTAAGGTTCCAAGTACTTACATTTCGAATTTCATGATTTTTACAACATGTTTAGATGGTCAAATAATTTGTGGCGACAACTAATGTAGTTTTGTAAAATCTTAAGGCTTTGGGAGAATACATCATTTTTCCTTGTGCGCGTCACTTTTCTGCAATTGATAAATTTTTAAACCTTTCAAGGGTGCGGAAAAATTTATATGGATTCGTCAAATGTTATTTTAATATTTTTATGTGACCCTCTGGGTTAAGAAATTTTAGGGCGTCATACTCTTCCACCACTCAAGCAACTGAAATTTTCCCCAATTTTCATAAAACAAAATCGACCAGTAGCCCCTCCCTTTCATAGCAGTTTCTGGCCCTCTCACTTCATCCCCAACTCCAGTTAATTCAAATTCCAAATACCATTTCCAACAAGTCTTTCTTCCAGCAATAATCCTCCATTTTCCCAATTTCTCTCCACATTTCAGCCCCGTAAATCCTTGTTATTTCCCTCCACTGCGAGCACCAAAAATACTCAAGCAATCCATCTTCTTCCTTCAGCAAATTTGGCCCTCCAGAAGTATGTAGTAGCATTTTTATAATACATTTCTCTCTTAATTCTAGGCCTCAAAGTTCCAGCAACAAGGTTCCTCTTTCCCCCTTTGATTTCCACTCTCTTCTATCCAAAATCCCAGCCTCGACAGTGCATAATCAACCGCCCTTTTTGCTTCAACATGACTCTTGTTTCATCCTTCATTTTCAGCCCCTACTGTAAACAAAGTGACATCAATTTCCAGAAACTTAGTTTTTTTCCTCCCTTCATTTGGCCAGTAATCCCTTCCTCCTTCCCAGCTTTTATACCCTGCACTTTAACACTAGATTTTGGAAACCAAAAAGGCAAAGACAAGGAATTCATTTTAGGAAAGGTGTAGTCATTTTGTTTTACGCAAATCAACTCAACGGGAATTCTAATTGCAATGTAGTTTCTTATACTACTTAAATCATGTTTCATGAATTTGATTTGGAGTAAATGATATGGATATTGCATGCCATGCTTAATGATTAAAGATGGAACATGTTGATAGTGATTGAAGGTATTCACTTATGATTTCATGTAGTGCCGGTTACCAAAGATATATATGTTGTTCCTATGAATGTTTAAATGAGTGGCATGTCGTATATTAATTTCTTATAATTTTCTCTTTCATTGGTATAATTGATAGAGTGTTTCTTTTTAAATGCTCACCCCAAAATTATTGAATTTTCGGATTCATATGATTTGCGTTGGTGCGACGGCATAGAGTAGAGATCATGAAGGAATTAGCCTAATTTTATATAATTTATATTTTGGCGTCAATATAATCGAGCCATTTATGATGTAAATTTAACTACAATGTTGATTATGTTTATAGTATTTTGAAGTGAAAGAAAAGCGAATTTATAATTAAGTTTCCATTTTGTAAATTCGAAGAAGAAGTTGTTGAATTGCACTTTATGAAAAATTCAACTTTGTGTCCCTCACTTTGAATACCGTAACTTTTTGTGTTCTTTGAATCTTTGAATCAAATCAGTGGTGTTTAATATATTTATAAGTTATATATTAGGAGGATTTGGAATCACTCAAATAAGTTGTCCTTGGGACAGATTTTCAAGCAACTTTGGATACATTTTTCTTAGATCGAATGACATGGCTAAGATCTGAATTTTGGATATGTTGTAGCCTAAAGTGCCAAGTACTTACAATTCAAATATCATAATTTTTAGAGTATGTTTAGATGGACAAATAATTTGTGGCGACATCTAATGTAGCTCGGTAAAATCTTAAGGCCTTGGAAGTTTACTTCAATTTTACTCGCGCACTTGTTACTTTTCCACAATAGATTAATTTTAAGACCACTCAAGGGCATGGAAAAATTTATTTGGAGTCATGATATATTATTTCAAGATTTTTAAGTGACTCTCCAGGGTAGGAAATTGTGGGGAGTTGGAGTTTTCGTGCTTGTTCCTTTTATATTTCTTCCTCTAAATCTCTATTTATGACATCGGTTTTTACATCCATTTGATGTATTTAAAGATTTCACAAAGATGCAATCGCAAGTGTCATCCTCATGGAGATTATTCTCGTTACTGGAGAATATGTATCAAATAAATTAAGGCATTCTCGTTGTAGTAACCATTATTTACAAGTCTAGCCTTATACTTATTGATTGTTCCATCTACTTTCAATCTTCTCTTGAAAATTTATTTGTATCCTAGTAGTTTGCATCCCGATGTAAGATCCACCAGCTCTCATGTATGGTTTTGCATAATGGAATTAATTTCACTTTTAATTGCCTCTTTCTATTGAGGTCCTTCTAAAGCTTTAAGGTTCACTTTGTAGCATATAAGTTAGAAAATCGAGACCAAAATATTTTTATGTCCTAACTCTTTTGCTGTGTCTTGGTTCAACCTCATCTTCCTCTTCTTGTTCTTGGTACCTCGTTTTATGAGTCCGATTAGAGGAGCTTCATTCATCTTTTGATATGTACGAAATACATATTCAAATAATAAAGCATTTCTCAATTTTGTTATTGTGTTTTATGTGCATAGCCAATAAAAATAAAATGTAATCAACAGTTTTCGAACCTATTTTCACCTTATTTGGTGTAGGTAAGACAACTTTGGCAAGACACCCCTACACTCATAAGTAATTGAATGAAGGCTTACTTCATTTCCATAACTTAAGACTCTTTTCCTCTATTTTTTGGGGTACCTTATGTGAAAGATAATTGGATGACAATACATATTCCCCCCACATGTTTTGAGGTAAACCATAACTTAACAACATTGCATTCATCATTTCTTTTAAGGTACGATTTTTCCATTCAGCAATACTATTTTGCTGGGGTGAATGTGGTGTTGTGGTTTCTGTGTGTGCATAGAATTCAGTAAATAATGATTCGTACTAACCACATTGGTCATTCTTAACACCTTAATCTTCTTTTTGAGTTGATTCTCAACTTTATTTTTATAGATAACAAATTTCTCTATAACCTCTTCCTTACTTTTAAGCCGATACAAATAATAGTATTTTGTGCTTAGATCAACAAAAGTGATGAAGTACTTTCTGGCACCCCTTGTTTGTATAGATTCTAAATCATATATGTTAGAGTGAATTTAATCAAGTGGGTTTGCCAATTTTGCCTCAAGTTCGATTTAAAATCTATACGTTAGATTTTAAATCACACGTTCGCACTTATGTTTAGAATTAATATGGAATGCAAGTATGGAATTCAAGTTAATTAATCTATATAAATGATCATATTTAACATGTCCTAGTCTACCATGCCACAAATTGGAAGACTCAAGCAAGTAAGCATAATAATCAGTCATTTCTTTCATTTTCATCTTAACATTTATTACTTTGAACTTAAAAAGCCCTTCAAGCACATAATAAACCTTTTTCCTACAAACATTCCACTCATAGACAGAATGACTTTATCTAACTCAAACACTATACAAAAATCGTGTTAGTTCGACAGTGACCTAGAAACCATGTTCTTGCAGATTTTTGGCACATACAACACATTGTTAAAAGCCATCTTTTTTACAGACGTCGTCTTTGGAACTACCTTGCCTTGGATCTTGATTTCAGACGTAGATGAAATTTCCATAAACATTTTCTCCCCATTCTTAGTTGCTTCAAAAGAACTAAACAACAATTCACCATTCCATTGGGTGTGATCCCATACATTAAGGTTCTTTTTAGACACATCATGTGCAATGTCGTCAACCACATTTGTTTCTTTCTTATTGTTTCTTCTTGGTAATCTATACCCAAAGATTTATCAACTACTTTGTCACTACTTAAGTACATTGTGGAATTTCTTCTTGGAAACTCCTCATTTCAGTCACTCTTTAGTCCATTTCCTAAGCGGCCCAAACCAGCTCTTATTGGTCTTTGAACTTTGGCCATGCTCCACAATATTTGCTTTGTTCATTGGCAGATTAAACCTTTTTTCCAAAACTTTTGTTGCTTTCTTCAATTTGAAGTCTGACAATCAGTTCTTCAATATTCATTTCCTTTCACTAGTGATTCAGGTGATTTTTGAAATCATTCCAGTAGCTTCTCAATAATTGCTGCCACTTGGAAAGTTTCATTATAGACCATCACGGCATGAATCTCATGCAAGATTAGTTGGAGTTCTTGTACTTGACTAATCACCGTTCCTAAGTCCACCGTTTTATAATCTAGGAAGCGGCCAACAATGAATTTCTTAGCTCTTGGATCATAGGTTCTATATTTTCGGTCTAGAAACTACCACAATTCCTTCGACATTTTCATTGTACTATATATGTTGTATAGTGAATCTGCCAAATTGTCCTTGACTTAATTCTGGCATAGGAAATTAGAATGCTTTAAAACTTCAAATGTTCTTCTAGTGCTTCAGTCAAGAATCTTGCAAGATTCAAGCTGGTAAGATAAAAACAACATTTTCTGTAGCCACCTTTTGAAATTCAATCCATTCAATTTTTTTAGTTTTCTCCATGATTAACTGAAACAGGCGGACTAGTTGTTTCAGCTACTATTTAGATCAAAGAAAGACTTGGCATTTGAGCCACAGTCTAGTTTACAAAGTGCTTTGGCACATAGCCAGTAGCCACATATTTAGTTGTAGGATCAGTTGCCATTTCTGAATCACCAAATAATGTATTCATATGTTATATAAAAAAAAAACTTCATGCAGAATACAACCGATCGATTTTCTGAATTTGTTTTAAGATTGTTAGGCAAAATACAGAAATAATATAAGCAAACCGAGACTTGTGTAAATAGTGTCCTTAAAACAGATTCACTCCCTCACTGCAGGTGCTTGATGATTACTCACCATCAGTCTCTCAAGTTGCAACGTTGCAACTAGTAACAAAGCTTCTATTCTGGCGAACTGAAGCACTAGAAGAACAAGGAAAACGATTGCAAAGAACATAAGAATTTTTTGGACTGAAAAGGAAGAAAGCATAATGAAATTTGTGTACACAGGTCGTGCTCGCACATAAGTTCAATGGCCCGATGTGTTAATCAGTTCATAATTTGCACCCCTCTATGAGCGCATGCAAGAGAGAGCCTCTATGCCAAAATAGATTACACCTTTCAAAAGTGTGGCCATATATATATTAGTGAAAAAAAATTTCATTTTCGAATGTGAGATAAGCCACTTGCTTTTCCCTCCAACCATTTTTTCAGCTCTACTTTGAGCATCAATTTCTCATTCACACAAGAATCATTTTGGGCAAGTAAATATAAAAATTCGATGTTCGTACGGAAGAGAACAAGAACCTACACCTATCTTCCAAAATGAAGAAACGGGTCCCACACAAAATTATAATGACATATTTTCCTTCGTAGAAAATATACCACTATTAGAGTGATGCTAGCTATTTTTAAACCAATTAGGCTGGGTGTTAGAATAAAAATGTAAAAATGGTGTTTTTACATGGGGACGTAGAGGATACTATCTCTATGTTTCAACTGAAGGGTTTATAGAAGCAGGGAATGATGGTAGAGTTTGTCCAATTAAGAAATCCGTGTACAGGTTAAAATAATCACCTAGGAACGTTATAAGAAGGTTGAGTCTTATGTTTTAATTATAAGATTGAAAAGAAGTAGCTTTAGATCATTGTTTTTACTTTAGGAATAAGAAGATAAATCTAAATTTGTTTTCTTGTATTGGCACATTCAATCTAGAATCAGTCTTGATCTGGGTTGTTTGAGAACTATTAGATTGTAATCTGATTTAATCTGCATCAATCTGAGGAATAAATTGCAGATTTGGTCTGAGCTAAAGTTGGGTACAGGAACTGCATGCATCGGACCAGATTATATGAAATTTGTGACTCAATCAGCTATTGTTGAGATTTGCATATTGTACTTAGTTTAATCAGTAATCTGGGCTGACTTGGGGTTGTTGCTGGATTTTTTTACTAAATACCTGCATCATTTAAACCTGCTGTTTTTTTATTTCTTGGTGAAACTGTTGATAAACTGCTGTAATCGGTGATCTCTGTGATTTCTGAGGTTACAGCTGAAGTTTTGATGAGTATTGCATGTTAATAACTTTCCTATTTCATGTTTTCTTTATGCAGGTACACGGGGCTGTGAAGCTTCAGGTGAGGTGATGGTTTTCCTTTGCGCTATTTCCTTTCCGAGTGAAGGTGGAGTTCGTGAGTAAATTGACAAAAAAAATTCGTTTAATTATCTGATAATAAAAATTATAATTTCTTTGCGTCTCTACAAACTTCTTGTTACGAACGAAAATATTTTAGTCACATTAAATGTTGCTTGCATTTACTTTAATTTTCGTTTGACGAATATGGAATATTATTTTATCAACGAGCCTCGTTAATTTTCGTGGATTTAATAATTTTTTCTTGGTTTAAGTTCTTTATTATTTTCTACCCAAACGTTTAAATTAAAAACTAAGCAAGCGTTAAACATCAGTTACTGTCCATTCCAGTCCTAATTTCTAGCCCAAATATTAGCCGTAACACCACATAGTAGGCACCCAATTTCAGTCAATTTATTCGCCCCTTAACGCCCAAAATCGGTTCCCCCAAAAGTTTCACCCATAATCAGCCTAAAACCCAGTTGATTTCAGCCCCAAAATTTAACCAATAACCCACCCACCTTGCTGCCAATAAACCGCCCATCTTGCTGACCCAAAACCGACTTCAATCTGCCAGAAAATCCACCCCAACTTCAGTCAATAACTGCCCAGCCAAACTGCCCTTCCCCTTTTCTTAAAACCACCCCCCATGAGTTCCCCATTATCCATAGATCAATCCCCACTTTCTTACCATTTTGCCGTCTGTTTTTCCAGTCAAGTGGCAACTGTTTTCCCCCCAAAAATCGGCCCCTGCAGTTCATCATTTCCCCCACTTTTCAGCCATCAAAGCCAACTGTTTTCCCCAAATTGTCCCAAAATTCGGCCCTCACCATATATATATCTCCCCCCAATAATCAGTACCTGACTTAAGCACAAACTCTCCCATTGTCCATCTTATCTTTCAGCCAAATTTAACAGAAGTTTACCCCCAATTTCAGTCCCAGAAATTGGCCCCTTTAGTCCCGACTCCCCTCCATTTTTAGCCACAAAATTTCCCAGGTAATCACTTTAATTATCTCTCATTTTCTCTGCCAAGTTAGAAGTCATATCTTTCTCCATTGGTTACACAAATATTCGGCCAGCGGCAGGAGTGTTGTCTTGCTTCTTCTCCACATTTCTTTTCACTAAAAAGACATGCACTTATCCTTCCTGTTTTGGCCAGCAAGAGCCTCTGTTCAGTCCTTCTAATACGTATTAAACTGTGCTGAAATTCAATCTCCATAGTTTCTCTGTAGAAAATCAGCCATATTTCCCTCTAATACTCTCCTGTAAATCTTCCTACAACACTTGAATCTTGTAAACAAAAAAGCAAGCGTGCGGGTTTGATTTTTGAAAAAGGTGCAGTATTCTCCATCAACTTCAACCGAAACTCTATTTCAATGTAGTCTTTATACTACATAAATTATGATTTCATGAAGTATAGTTTGAGAAAATATTACGCAACTCATATGCCATGTTAAATATGTTTACGTCGTCATTGCGTTGTTGGATGTCTATAATTTGTCTAGCATGGTTAAGGCACATTTTATGATGGAACATTATGTCGGTAATTGAAGGTAATCATCTAGAATGTTAGTGATTGAAACTAACCACTTAATAAATTATGTGGTGCCGGCTATAAATTTTATATTGTTCCTTAAGAATGTTATAGCGTTTGGCATGTCATTTATGAGTACTGTGTATGTATAATTACTACGGAGTGTTTCCTTTGAAATGCTAACAACCCAAAATTATTTACTCTTCATATTGATATGTTTGGCAGCGGTGCGACGGCATAAAGTAGCGACAAAAAAAGAGAAAGATTTATGTTTTCTCTTGTGTTTAGGAGTCGATATAATCAAGCCTCTTTATATGTAAAAGTAAAATGTTTGACCTTGTTTAGATGATGTAAATTTGAGTAACAACCGAATTTATGTTTATTTCGCCTTTTGGAAATCAAATATGAAATTCTAGACTTATGCGTTGCAAATTCAATTGGTCTTCCCCTGAATTTAAAATATCATAACTTCCCATGTAATGCAAATTCTTGAGTCAGATCAGTGCTTTTTGATATATTTATAAGTTGTATGTTAGTATAATTTGGAACTACTTTAAAATCACGTTGTATGAATTTATTATGAATATTTTGTCGGGCAGCGTCAGTTGTACCTAATGCAGTTTTTTAGGCTGCTTTAGCCACGTTTTTCACATATCAAATGACTTGGCTAGGGTCTGGATTTCTGGTATGTTGTTCCTTAAAGTGTCAAGTATCTATAGTTCAAAAATCATAATATTTTGAGTACATTAGATTGGTCAAATAAATTTGGCGTCACCTTGTGTTAATGGTTAAAATATAATTTGAAGTCTTTTGAAACTTTTCCTTACGTGCTTGTTAGTCTACTATTGTAGATAAATTTATACACCATTCAAAGGCGCGAGAATTAAATTCAGAGTTGTTAAGTATTATTTAAGGATTTTAAGTTACCCTCCATGTTAAGAAAATATGGGGCGTTATAGTGAGTGTGACTCGAAAAGAGGATGATGAATCGCATTTGGAAAGGGAACTTTTGGCTTATACAATCTTTTACAACAAGTTACCCGTGGGGTCATTGGATTGCATACAATCACAGCCTTTCATTCAGGAGTATAAATGGATGCAATATCTCATATCTTAGGGCTAATTCGATTCTTCAATCTTAAGCGCAGCTTGTCACCTCTCTATCTTCCCTTTTCGATCTGTAAAAGTCAGTGAATCTGAGTGATTTAGATTGAGTGAAAATCGTGTAAGAGTGGTGTAATGGCATTTAGCTTTGTACGTTTGGGCTAAATTGTCGTTTCCGATTGAGTGTTCTTCTTGGTGAGGGGTTTGATCATAAACTTACATTTCTTGGTGAGACTTCTTCAGAACAGTTCTCTTCTTTCTCCAGATCGCACCATCTAATCTGCCACCAAATCAAGACGTCTCCTCTTCCAATAATTCAAACGTTAGTGGTTTTCTTGTTGCGTATTCACTTTCTCATTTTCTGATTTCTTGCCCCCTGTTATTTAAGAATTTATTACCCACACATGTCGGAGCGTGTGGGTGTCCGATGCGTGTCGTACTCCGACACATGGCTCCGGCGATGTGTCTGTTCTTCCTAGCTTATATCATTGATTTTTTCTTAAATTGCTGATAAATTAAATGAAATGTTGCTGATAAAATTAACATTTTGTTATTAATTTATTGGCCTTTATTTGTTGAGCTTGTGATTTTCTTACCTTGTGTGATTGCACATTGATTTTGATAAATGTTAAAATATGGTGTTTAGATATTGAGCAATGATTTTGGTTGAATTATTCATGGTATAAGACATCGGGAAGTGTGTCTGAATTGTGATCTGGATCTGGTGTTGGATTGTTGGTCTTGTTAATTGTGTTAGATTTGTTTTCTAATTTCAAGTTGTTTGTCAAATTGAGATTTCAAGGAAGTATTAATATTGCTGTAATGATTTCAAGTTGTTGCCTACCCCTGCATATTTCTCCTTTAATTCTACTTGGTCTATCTAATTCAGAACACCAAATATTCCATTATTGGTTGGTTTCTAATGATAACGAAATTTTATGTTAGTTGGATCAATTCATAAAATGCCCCACATCCAAAAATTACACAACATGGGTAAAAATCTACCAGTCAGATTGAGTTGGTGGGTAACAAATAGCTTTCCTCAAACCCAAAAGTGTAAATCACAATTCATTCATTTGCCACCTTCTAAGCACCTCACAAAGAATGCAAAAAGTTGTTTTACATCACAGATTTTGATTTTCAAAATAATACAATGCTATCTCCATCTTATTTCTCGTTCTTAACCTATCTTTCCGTACTTCACCCCAAAATTTAACCATTTTGTGAGCGTATTTCCTTTGACATTTGCAACTGATAGGAAGCTTGTTCAAAGTAGGGATAGGCATAATCTTCTAGAACCAGTCGAACCGGACCATAACCAATCAGAGCTGTCCATTTCAGATTAATTCCAATTAAAAATAAATGGGCTTTGGTTCTTCCCACTGAGGACTGGACCGATTCATGTCTCGGATTCCTATTGTTTTAGTTCGCTACATGCTGTACCTGACGTCTAGAAATCCAGTTACATGTAACCCTAAACCAAATTCACTTCAGTCTTTTTCTTTTCTCCTTCCATTGCAGCAGCAGCCAGCCTCTTCTTCTTCGACCCTCCATTTCTCGTTGTCTCCAATTCCAAAATCCCTACCCTATTGGATGTGCAAGCAGAATAGTTGAGAATCCCTCTCCACTCCATTTTCATTTTCCCTTCAAATCCGGCCGAGTTTTGTGATTTATTTCTTCTTCGATGTTTTTCTATTAAGCTTACTCACTTGGATCTTGAATATTATTCATTTATTGAGTTGCCAGTTGCATGTTTTGTGTTCCATACACAGATAAAGAGAACAGGATGGCAAAGATTGTGGACTTCTTCAAGTGCTACTTTCCTGAAACCAGCACACAAAGATTGGTACACATATTTACCTTAGTGTTTCCTTTTTTTGTTAAATTAAAATTTTATTTTAGGGATTCTAGATTTTGTTCTTAATTAAGAGTCTATATTGTGGTTTTATCTCGTTTTTGTACTCAAGGATTTAATATGCTCAGCATTTCCTTGCATATGTACGTAGTTGTGGTCGAGAATGATGAAAATTTATGTGAGTACGTATATTTTTGCCTCCGTATTGTGTGATCGAAATAATCAAAGTGGTTAGAAAGTAAAGAACTTTAGGTCACCATTCACCAAGATTTGTTGTGTCTAGAATTAGGTAAAAATAGTTTGTAGACCTTGAAGACAACATCAAAATCTCTAGTAGCAAAGCAACCTTGTGATTTGATTAGTAGAATGCCAAATAAAATTTTCTAAAATCAACATAAAATCATACGGAATTGCTCCTGTATCGAGAAATTAATTTATTTTTCTATTTCAATCGTTTACAATATGCAAAGCTAGACTGCTCTATTCAATAGGACATATGCTTGTAAAGATCTAAACAATAGGTTCATGACACTCCAAATGTCAGTTAAATTTTTTTGCATTAAACTAGAAATTGCTATGATTAATTCCATTTAACTTGTTGTTTGTAGCAACTTCCAACTGCCTTTAGTTTACAATTACAAGGAGCTCTACCAGAGAGTGCATTCCTTAGAGATCGCTACGCAAATATGTGGCCCGTGAAAATGACCAAAATCGAAAATAACTGGTTTTTCGAAGATGGCTGGGAAAAATTTGTTCAAGATAACTCTATGGAAAAACGGGACGTCTTTGTGTTCAAATACGATGGGGACAACCTTTTTGATGTAAAACTGTTGGGTTTGTCAGGTTGTGAAAAGAAGGGTGTTGGAGAATTTAGAATGAGTGTCAAGGAGGAGACTGCGTACAAAAGAGTTGACCATGAGGAGATTGAGGATGACAAAGAAGTGGAGGACATTTACGACTTTGATGACAGTGATGACAATGCTGACGATTGCTTGCAATATGAGGAAGTAGAAGATGAGAATGTTGAAGCAGAAGAGGAAAATGTTGAGGATGGCGAAGAGGATGATATCTACAGCAAAGACAATGACTATTACTTCAACACAGAGGAACAGAAAAACGAGACTGAAGCGGATAACGAAGCAGAAGAGTTGCAAGTGTCTGATGGTAAGTCTGCATTTATTGTCTCCCCCTTTCCCAATTAATTTGATGATTATGCAATTTATTATTTTGTCTAATTTTATACCAATGGTATTGATTGATTAAGATGGAGCTAGCGAAGAGGACGATGTGGACAGCAAGGAAGACGATGCGGATGAATATATCGAGGAGGAGGAACAAGAAAACAAAATTGAAGAAGATGGTGAAGAAGAAGCGAAGCAAGTGGATAATGGTAACTTCTACATTTATTTCTCCCCAATATTTTACCAAAATATTTTGATTATATAATCTATTATTTAGTCGAATTTAATACTATTGGTTTTGATTGATTAAGATGGAGATAGAAATGCCCAACGGCGCCAGCCTATTGTGGATCCTTATGGAAATGACATTTTTGCATCAGGTTTGGTTCAAAAGCCAAAAAATCCTTATTGTCACGAGAACCAGAAAAGCACGGAAGGATGAATTGTTAAGGGACTTGAGCTAAATTGGTTTTGGACAAGCATTTATGTAGTTGAGTTAATTGTTCATAATCATATTTTTTCTCGAAAGCAAGTTATTAATGTACCCTAGCTCCTTCTGTTGACTTAATGTTCTTTTCCATGCAGTTCATACCCCGGGAAGTAGTCGATGATTTCCAGGTGCCCCACCCTGATAAAATGCTTCTCATTGATCCAGAAGGGAGAAAATGGGAGACCAAGCTTTGCATATGGAAGGATGGGCGCCCATGGTACAGAGGAGGTTGGAAAAATCTGTGCAGAGTGAACTTTGTTTGCGAAGACGACAGATGCATATGCGAATTTGTCAAAGGAAAAGAACGTGAAGGTCTTTGCTTGCATGTCAATGTCATCAAAGCAAAAAAGGACTGAATGTCCGGGAGTCAAAGATTGTTGATACTCTTGAGGGATATCAAGCTTATTGAGGGACATATAGTGTAGACTTTTTCACTTTTGTATGATGTTCTGATGTGATGTTTATTGTAATTTCTGCTAAATTTTTAAACCATTCTATGTTTGTGACTGTCAATAAACATGTTTATAATTGAGTGGGAGATTGAATTTGTGATTTTTCAAATTGTTTGTTTTGCCCTTTAGACAACATCCAATCCCGAGGGTACTTGAACGGTGTTTTTCTGTTTCTTTGGAGTCTGGATGAGTTTTGGATGTAGATGTGTTGTTAGCATCACCATATTGTCCATTTTTGTAGAATTTTTGTACCTTGAGATTCAAAAGTTTGAATCTTGTATATGATACTCTCAGTAGAAGAGTTACATATTTAGTGTATTTATGTAATGGTTTTGCAATTTCTAATAGATCTTGAAAGGACAAAAATTGTACATATATGGTGAGCAAAACACTGCAAAAAAAATACCGATTTCGCGACAAAAAATGCTGTTGTGTGAGTACAGAATGTTTCAAAAATAATTTAGATACAACAAGATGTTTGAGTCACATAATGTATTATGTGACAACTTTCATTCATCGCATAAACAAACTCGCGACATTATTTGTTTGACGTAGAAAGTATTATGAAAGAGCAAGAAATTATTTGTTGCCATAATGTCGTTGCAACGCATATATGTTGTGCAAAATTAAAAGGGCAACAAATCAATTGTCTTAACGATTATTTCAAACATGTATTTAGGAGGAAAAATATTTGTAGGGAATACTATTTTAAATTTACAACATTTTTTATCTATTCTATTTTGCAACAAAACATGCTTGTACTAATATACATTTTATAACAAGTCATGTTTGTTGCATAATTTGTTATACAAAGAATTTGATTCATTGCATATTTTAAGATATTCAATATTTGTAGTACAATTTATTACGTAACAAGTTGTGTTTGTAGTGAAATTTATACTTTCAACAATGATAATTTTTTAATTTCTTGCATCGTTGTAGAAATGTTACTAGAATACACATTTATTTGAAAAAGTAACTTATATACATCAGTAGACACAACTCGTGACTTAATAAAAAGAGTGCTTAAATGTATAATTAATCAAATATAAATGATTCTAATATATAAAAGAAATCATAATATTGTCTTAAAATTGTAATACTAATGCTTGTGAAGAGAGTGTCACAATAATCTTTTGTCTCTTATCAATTCTTTGTACATGGGATTCTACATAGAAAGGAACAATATGTAAATAATCATTAATAAACAAAATAGAAAGACATTGCCTAATAAAAAAAATATAAACAAACAAAAAATATATAAAACATATTGTACTATCTTCTTTATTATTACGAAGGTGCATCCAACTCCTATCCATCGTGTAGATCATTGTATTCACTTAAAGAAAATAAGCTAATGGAATGGATATTTCTTAAGTTAGATTCTTTAGAACACATTTAGTTTAGTGCCATTAGTTAATTACAATGTTCCATTCATCAATGTATAAAACTCATGAAACAAACTATAATCGCCAACCTAAACACAACAAAAATTTAACGGATGAGCATAAAAGTGGCAAGGAATATGGACTCAACGATATAAAAATGATATAATGGTATTAGAGATTAATATATGCATATTGTGTATTTGCCAAAGTTTTCTCAATACAATTAATTTAGGATAGATTGCACATATGATTTTTCCTCTGCTTGGAGTCAAAATTTCACAAGGTCCATTGGATTAGCCACAAAACTACACTTAATCTATAGGTGAAGAATTATTTTTAGATATTCAAAGTTATAGTTTCATTGAAAGAATAAGAAGTCGAAACAATTGGCTTCCAACAAAATTGGTCAACTGCAAAATTTATGCCATCTTTAAAAAGATCATTTATAGTTTAATAAGAAGCCACTTGTTGCACCTGGCATGAATTTGACTTCAAGCTGTCTCACAAGTCTTGCAACACCATGCCAAATTTAATCCTACAACATAAGAAACCAGTAAGCCCACCATGAAGGTTGGGATAGTTTGAACACTATGCTACACAAATCTACTACTAATTTAGGAGACTAAAGCTATTCCATATAGGAAGCCATATGGACTGTAACGATCGGAAATTTTTGTTGACATTAAAAATTTCACGAAAATAAATTAATTTCAATTTTTGGCGTCGTTGCGATCTTCCTAGTGCCTTTCAAACACTGCAGTCGCGTTATATTTTTTCACGTATTAGCCATAACTTTTGTGTCAAACAAAAAAAAATTGTCAATCACCAAATCAATTTTTTTATGTTAATTAAACATCCAAACAACCCCTAATCTCATGCCAAATTAAACCCCCAAACAGCCCCTAATTCTGATGCCCAAATCAGCCCCAAACAGCCCCTAAAATCTAAATTTTTAACCTCCCATGATTTCCCTCATTTCATCCCATTTCCTATCCATTTTCCCCACATCTTCCACCCTCTAATTTCAGCCATTTTACCCCTAGAAAAATGTCCCAAGTTCCCTCTTTTAACTACCAAAAAATGTGCCTAAGAGCCCCCCAAAACTCTCCATGATCAGTGATGAAATTAGCCACTTAGTCCATTTCTCCCCCTCATTGTTCAGCCACCAATTTACAAATATTCAACCCCGCTTCCAACCTTCTCTTCCACTCTATAAACCAGACATTATATCCCCCTTTTTGCTAAAGAAAAACAGTCCCAAGACCCCCCCCCCCCTCCCTTACCTGCCAAAAACCATCCCAAAAGAGCTCCCCCAAGCAGACAGAAAATCCGCCCCACTGCTGCCCCAAAAACCCTACAGAAAACATGTCATACTTCAGTCAAAGTAAAAGAACTCTTGGTCAATTTTATCAAGCCAACTTATATATATATATATATATATATATATATATATATAATAAAGTGGATATGGACTGAAGGCAGGCGGTGCTCAGGTGGTGAACATATTTGGAAAGCAAATTCATTTTATTTCTTATTTTAACATTTCATTTCCTTTTTCACTTACCACTTCAGCAAAAGAAGAGCGGCTGTCCCTTTCTTTTTTTTTTGCTTCCTTACTCACACTTTAAGTCATATTAAAAATTTTGAAATCAGAGAGAAAAATTGGAAGGTAGAAAAAGTGATGAAACTTTAAGCTTGGAAGAATTAATTTCTTGCTTTGGCTAGGATACGAGGTAAGAATAAAGACTTTGAGTTTAAGAATTGGTTTAATTTTGTGTTTACAGTGAGTTAAGAATTAACAATTCAATTTCTAACTTCAATTATTGGATTCTGTTGTTATCTCAAGGAGCGATTCAAAAATTGGGACAGTCTATCAGCCTGATTTAATCTCCAATTGATAACTTTGTGAGTAAAAAAATATATTTTAGAAAATTTAGATTTCAATTATAAGATATTATATCACTAAATGTTAAATTACGTGATTTCTTACAATTGTTTATTGAATTATGTTATTTTGTGAATTCTAAAGATTGTGAAATTGCCTATTATGAAATTAAATATGAATTGAGATGACGTTTAAATCCTTAAAAAGTACTCGATGAATTCATTGATTATTCTAGTATACTAAGGGGGCTTGGCTGTGTATTAGTACACTGAGGGGTCTTGGCCGTGTATTCATACACTGAGGGGTCTTGACTGTGTATCATATATACTTAGGGGTCTTGGCCGTATACTAGAAAGCTTAGCCCTTTGAGGCGGTCTGTGCATGCATGCTGAGATTATATAATATGGGTACATTTTGGTGAGATTTTTCATTAGACAGTGATATGATGAAGTGATGGTATGTAATTTAGCTGATGGATATTCTATGAATATGAGCTGATATTACTTGTTGAAGTTAATGTGAATTGTTAAGTGACGTTGGATCGTTTTCTACAATATCTATAAATGAAAAGAGTATAATTATTTTCGAAAATCCCCACTCACTGAGCCTATCAACTCATTTATTTTTCAGCGATAATTTTTCTTATCAAGTAGTGGTTGAGTTTCCGGGCAACTTTTGGATATAAAGCTTTTGAGTTTGAAGTCGGAGCCACATGATAGAGTTAGTTAGTATGACTCACTTCATAGGGCATGTAGTCATTATTTTGAGGATACATGTTTATTTTTGGATATCATTTTGCATCACTTGTAAATAGTTAGGTGGGCTCACTATGTAATCTGTATCCATATGTACAGTTTATGTTAATTAAATAGTAAAAGTTTTATGATTCGGCTATTCTCTACCGCGTTGTTTTGTTGGGAGTATTGGAAGGGCAAATGGTCCCGTTTAATTGTGAATATCGTTGTTGGGATATGTGGTATTTTATTTCAGGTTAGTTAGTCCGAATTACAGAAGAGATAATGTCAAAATTTTCTTAAAAATAAGTAATAATGAGTTGTGATTGTTGTAGCCTTGATGGTGGGTCCAACCCTTAGTTGGTATCCACCATCGGCGCACGTCACATCTCAGATAGATAAATATTGCTTGGGACGGGTCGTGTCAAATTGGTATCAGAGCATGGTTCAGAGTTTATAAGATTGCTTGCATGACACGTGCATTCTGATATTTAGCATATCATCCATACTATGTAGGTGAGTCATGCGTCGTGGTGTCAGAACTCGCAGGCTCCAAGATATTTTGCCCCAAACTCATATTGCTCGTGATAGAGATAATCTTAGAGAGGGTGAAATAATAGAGGAATCAGTTCATCAACCACCTAAACATCCAACACACGAAACTATGGTTGAAAAGGACCCAATTGATGTTGAAAGGATTACTACTGCAGTTGTTTCAGCTATACACAATACATATAAAAATTTCAGTATTGAGAGAGCAACAAAGTTAGGGGCTAAATTTTTTATGGGTACAGCTGATCCTGTAGTTGCTGAAGCATGGATGATTAAAGTAGAGAGAGTTTTTGATGTGATGGTTTGCCCAAATGACAGAAAATTATGTCTCGCCGCTTTTTTGTTAGAAGATGGAGCATACGATTGGTGGCAGGTAGTGCAGAAAAAATATCTAGACCCTTCTAATATAACTTGGGTAGATTTCAAGCATAATTTTTATCATGCTTATTACCCTCGTTCTTATAAAGATACTAAACAGGATGAATTATTGAGACTAGTACAGGGGTCTTCAGCTGTTGCAGAATATCAGAAGAAATTTATTGAACTTTCGAAATATGCTCAAGTCCTGGTTGGTAATGAAATTGACAAATGCAGATGTTTTGAAGATGGTTTAAGAGAAGAGATTAGATCATCAGTGACTGCAGCGGGTTGGAGTGAATTTGGCAAATTAGTATAATCAGCTTTGAGAGTGGAGAAAAGTATGTCAGATAGACAAATTGATAAAGTACAGATAAAATTCAGAGCTAGTGGTAGTCAGACATGAACAGAAATTTCTAACTACAGACCACCTCAGATGGATAACAGAGGATTTCGACCTGGTGTTTCTATTTCAAGCCAGTTCAAGCCCAGATCACGAGGAAGTCAAGGCTCTAGATTCAGCCAAAGTACGATACAGCAGTCAAGGAGTAATCGTCTTCCTACTCCGAGTTTTTCCCAGAAATCATTTACTCCGAGATATAGAGAAAGTTCCAGCAGCACAAAATTTCCTCATTACAAGTTTTGTGGAAAATTTCACTTGGGCGAGTGTTTAAAGTTCAAAGGGTTTGGTGTCTGTTATCATTGTGGCCAAGCGGGACACATACGAAGAAATTGCCCAGTTTTAGTACAGGAGAGTAGCACATCACATCACCAAGGAAATTTCCTCAGCAAAGTATTGGTAATACAAGACAGGATCAGATCCAATGAGATACTTTAACTAATAAAGTAGTGGAGTTCAGTCCAATATAGCAAAGTAGACAGTGGGAGTAAAGTAGATCTTGAAGAGGTTCAAGAAACCACAAATAAAATTGACCAATTAGATGTTCCAATGGCTGAACTTGCATATGATGAAGCACAGATTGAGAAAGTGGGAACCACCAGTTCCCAAAGACACACCAGCTCCACGTAAGTCGAGAAGAGTCATTCATTTTCCTCTGAGATACGATCTCTTGATTACTAGTAATGTATTACTAATCGAGGAAGATGAACCTACTACTTACGTAGAATCGAAATCAAGTGTTGACTCAAAGAGATGGCAGGAAGCCATGGAATCCGAGATGAACTCCATGTACGAAAACAAGGTTTGGACCTTGGTTGACCTGCCTGAAGGGGTAAAACCTATAGGCTGTAAATTAGTTTACAAGAAAAAGTTCGACATGGTTGGTAATGTCCATATTTATAAGGCAAGATTGGTTGCGAAGGGTTACAAGTAAAGACAAGAGATTGACTCTGACGAAACCTTCTCACTAGTAGCTCTGTTTAAGTTAATTCGGATTCCGCTTGCGATAGTAGCATACCATAACTATGATATCTGGCAATGGATGTCAAGATTGCATTTCTTAATGGGAATCTTAGCGAGGATGTGTACATGACACAACCTGGAGGTTTTGAATCCACAGAACCAAACAAGGTATGCAAACTACAGAAATCTATTTATGGATTAAAGCAAGCCTTTCGGAGCTGGAATCTTCATTTTGATAAGACAATCAAAATGTTTAATTTTATCAAGAATGAAGATGAATTATGTGTGTATTAAAAGGTTAGTGGGAGCAAAGTTGTGTTTCTAATTTTGTATATGGATGACATACTATTATTAGGAAACGATGTCTCCGATGCCAAAAATCAGTAAAATTGTGGTTATCTAAAATTTTTCCATGAAGGATATAAGAGAGGCAGTGTACATTCTCGGTATAAAGATCCATAGAGATATATCTAAGAGAATGCTTGGCCTATCTCAATCTATTTACATACATAAAATCTTGAGAAGTTTTAGCATGGAATAATCCAAGAGATGACTCTGTCCCATCGGACATGGGATCTATCTCTCAAAAGAGATGTGTCCAAAGACACAAATTGAAAGAGATTGCATGGATAGAATTATTTATGCACCAACAATGAAATTTATCATGTATGTCGTACTATGTACTCGGTTGGATGTTTCATATGCTTTGAGTGTCACAAGCATGTTCCAATCGAACCCTGGCGAGAAACATTGGATTGCTGTCAAGAACGTCTTTAAGTACTTAAGAAGGACTAAAGACATGTTCTTGGTATATGGAAAATATGAACTTAGAGTTCAAGGTTATGCCGATGCCAGCTTTTTGTCTCATAAAGACGATAGCAAATCCCAAATCCGGATATATATTTACTCTAAATGGTTGTGCAGTCAGTTGGAAAGGTTCCAAACAAGAAACGACCGCTGATTCAACTATACAAGCCGAATATATAGCTGCTTCAGAAGCAGCAAAGGAAGTGGTCTGGATCAAGAAGTTCATTACTGAACTTGGAATAGTTCCTAGCATTGTTGATCTAATGACTTGTATTGTGATAACAAAGGAGCCATCGCACAAGCAAAGGAACACGTGTGTCTCATCAATGATCCAGATATATATATTGAGGCAATATCGTCTCATTAGAGATAATATTAAGAAATGACATAAAGATAGAACGGGTCCTAATATACGATAATGTAGCAAGTCCTTTGACAAAGTTGTTGTCCCAGTACAAGCATGATGGTCATGCTAAATATGATGGTATTATGATACCTGAGTGACTGGATCTAGTTTGTATTAGATATTTTGTGATAAACTCTTTATTAGACATTGAGGTATATGAACAAATTGATTAATTAAATATTTGTCTATATTTTAAATGACAGATCTGTTATTCTAAAATTTTATTATTTAAAATAATAGAGTCCGAAGAAAATTTCATAATAACTTATTAATCACAAGGTGTTATGATTGTGAGATACAAGTTATAAATAACTTATTCTTGAAATATCCCTAGTCATAGTAATAATGAGATACGGGTATTATAATTGCGGAGAGACTAGCATGTGTTGCATTTCTTTTAAAGAAAGTAGCTGATCTCATGAGTTAAGATGTAGATGGACATCTGAATAAACACATGAATGCATTGTTATGAGAACATGACATTGGATGATCTGCCTAGAGATTTCACATGGATAACTATCCAAGCGTCAGTGGTAAATCTCTAATGCGTGGTTGTGGATTTGGTCCTTTGACTTAAGAACATCTTAGAATCTTATGTGAGGACTACTATACTTTGGCGAGCATTTGATGGGACTCGAAGATTTGAGTGACCAGGAAGACGTCGTTCGGGTATAGTGAGAATCATATGAAGGTTGTGAATGTCCAATATGAGGATTCGTCACTCCTGGAAATTAGGAGATTATAAACTGCATTATGCCTACTTAATTTGATATAAATTTACTCGGCCGGGGTGGAGTTATGAGTTGAAAATGTTTCAATCATAACTAGATTAGATCAACAAAGAGTTGAGGTAAATAATATAATTAGTTGAAATGAGATTGACGTTGATCCATATCTCTTAACCAATTGGGTTATATTAATGAAGAGATTATATTTCTACAGTAACCATGCATATATTGGTTATGTCATACCACATGACATTTTCTTTCACATGGATTGCCTTGACACATTGCTAGATGTCAATCTTGGACGGCGGCGTGAATTGATCAATCTAGGTGAATCGATGAGAATATCACTAAGTTTACCATCGTGAATGGGACCTAATGGGTCATACACATAAAGTGAGATTTAAGCATCTGGAGTTGGAACTTGTCCAAGTGAGAGATTGTAAGAATTAATGTCCAAGGTCCAATTAGTTGGGTCAGACTTAATTATTTATTGGACCAAATTAATTAATTAGATTAATTAATTGGGCCCATTTGTTGATGAGTTCTAGTTTGACTAGAACTAGGGTTAGGGTTAGCCCTACCTATAAATACAAAGGCCACGACAAATTAAATCAGAAGTTGGTTTTCATTACTTGCTAGCACAAGAAAAAGACAGCCAAATACAATTACTCCCAAAAGGTTCCGCTTTCATCTGTTCTTGATCGTAGAAGTCTAGATATGTTCTTGCCGTGTAGATTACCATTGGAGGCTAGACAATTGGACAGCTGTGATATTGAAGATTGCACCTCCAGCTAATCAGAAATCAAATTTCACGATATTCATCAAAGGTAAACTTCTATCACGAATTCTCTCTAAGTACAAGGTTGATCGAGCTTAAAGGAATTGAACATTTAATTTCTGCTGTGCATGTATACCTCAATTCATTACAGTTTCTATGGACTCAAATTTATGGAAAATAGAGCCGGGTTTATGAACTTTTACTGGCCGAAAATTGAAGAAAGAAGATGGTAGCTTTTTCCTGAATTTTTTGGTGCTGAATTTGGGAAAAAAACATGAAAGAATGTTGTTGGAAAAATGTGGAGGAAAAGAGAGAAGAATTCCTCGGACTTTGAGGGCCGATTTATGAGGAGGAAAGTGGGGAAATATAAATTGATTAATGGCTGAAATTAAATTATAAGAACTAGAAACTGCCACCTTTATTTTTTTTTTTTGGAACGAAAACTGGAAGTCTTAAGGAGAAAGTATGTTGTGTTTTTGCTGAAAAATGTGAGGAGAAGATTGGACAAAACTCCTATTGCTGGAGCCGAAATTTGAGTAAGAAAAGGAGAAAATATGACTTCTAATTTGGCTGAAAAATGAGAGGAACATGGGGTGATTTTTTGAAAACATTTGTGGCTGAAAATGAAGGGGGAGTTGGGGCTACAGGAGACCGAATTATGGGACAGGAAATGGGAGAAAATAAGTTTTTTTTTAAGGCCTAAAATGTGAGGGAAAATGGGGGAAGAAATGGGCTTCATGGGAGGTCGTTTAGGTGGCGGAGACGTGGGTAATTGGTTGGACATGGGAGAACGGTTTCTGGGACAGCAAGGGGGATGTTTTTTTTTTGTGGGGGGGGGGGGGAGGGGAGGGAGGTTAAACACACACAATAAGGGACTAAATCTAGGATAAATAAGAGGGGAAACTTCAGTTAGATTTGACTGAAAAATAAGATGGGAAATGGGGGAGTTTATGGTTAAGATATGTACTGAATTCTGGGGGGAAATTGAGGAAAAAACAGTCGAAACTGGCTAAGAAAAAAAATGTAACTTGTTGCTGAATTATGGGGAAATTTTTTTTGGGGGGTGAAGGGGGAAGATCAGTTATTTAGGTGGCTGAAAATTGAGGGATAAATGGGATTGATGGGGCCGAATTCTGGGACACTTTTGGGGACAGTTTCTTGGCAGTTTTCAGGTAGTGGGTGGAGAATGGCTAAAAATAAGAGAGGGTGGGGGGTGAAGTAGGGGAGAAAATGGGTGTTTTGGAAGTTCTTGGGGGCGGTTTTCTTGAGTGGATATTACACCCACTACTTACCAATATTAAAATAATTCTAAATCTAACAACTTAGCTTATTTATTCCAAAAATACTACGTAATTAATATTATATTAATTAATAAAATAATGAATTAAAATCAAAAGACTATTTCCACGTGAATTCACTTACATTTGCATTTGAGTCTTTGATTATTTGCACAATAAGTCATTCATCTTTATAAAATTTTCACTTTAGTCCCTATACTTCATCTTTCATTTCAATTTCGTCCTTTTTTATTTGCAACCCAAGTCCTTCAACTTTTAAATTTGTACAAGTTGGTCCCCATATTTATACTTTTATATCAATTTAGTCCTTTGTATTACTATTTGATACAGATGTTACAAATGATATTTTGTATCACTGAATATGTTACATATTATATTATGTTATTTTACACATCACATGTTATATGAATTGGTATTCTGTATCACTGATGTTACGTATGTTACAAATAATGTAACAGTTGTAACAATTTCTGTTTAGTATCGCAAGCTGTTACAAATGTTACAAATCATATTGTGTATCACTGTTTGATACAAATGTTACAAATAATATTTTGTATCACTAAATATGTTACAGATTATATTATGTTATTTTACACAATATATATTACATGAATTAATATTTTGTATCACTGATATTTTATATTTTAATTTGTAACACAGATTGTTACAAAATATCATTTGTAACATTTGTATCAAATATTGATACACAATATTATTTGTAACATATGTATCAAATAGTGATACTATAAAGGACTAAATTGATATAAAAGTATAAATATGGAGATCAAGTTGTAAAAATTTAAAAGTTGAAGGACTTAGGTTGCAAATAAAAGAGGATGAAATTGAAATGAAAGAAGAAGTATAGGGACTAAAGTGAAAATTTATAAAGATGAAGGACTTATTGTACAAATAATTAAGGACTCAAATGCAAATGTAAGTGAATTCACGTGGAAATATATATTTTGTGGTATATATTTAATTTTAATTTATTATTTTATTAATTAATATAATTTTAAGAATGTAGTATTTTTAGAATAAATTTGTTAAGTTAATAAAATTAGAATTATTTTTAAAAAGTAGTTTATTTATGAAAATATCCCTTTTCTTGACTGCACAGAGGCTGATTTGTAGTAGTGGAGTGGGCTGTTTGGGGCGGTTTTTAGCAGCTAAGTGGCAGGTTATTTGGCAGCTAGGTGGGTTGGATTTTGGGCTAATTATAGGTGGAACTTTTTGTAACAATTCTGTCAACTTGGAAACTTTCTTGGTCAACAATATCAAGCCAACACATATATATAAGAAGATAAAGGCTGAAGGCAGGCGGTGGTCGGGCGGTGGATAATGCATGCATATCAATCCTTCATTATCTTTTAAAATTCCATTTTCCTTTTTTCCACTTATCTTCTTCACAGCAATATCTTTTTCCCTCGCATGCATCCTTTTGTCTTTCTTTCTTGCTCAAATTATATAGCAAATTTTGAAATTCAAGGAGAAAAATTGGAAAGTGGGAGAAGTAATATGAAATATTAAGTTTGAAGAATTTAATTTCCGGCTTTGGCTACGATACGAGGTAAGAAGAGAAACTTCGATTTTAAGAATTGGTTTAATTGTGTGTTTATAGTGGGTTAAGAATTAGTAGTTCAAATCCTTGATCTAATCATTGGATTTTTCAAGAAGGAGAATTATAAGTGAGTTTTGATTTGGATAATCCTATTATTATCTCAGGAAGTGACTCAAATATCGGGACAGTTTATTAGCCGAGTTAATCTTCAGTAGATAACTCTGTGAGTGGAAAAATATATTTTAAAAAATTTAGATTTCAATTATAAGATATTATATCGTTAAATGTTAAATTACGTGATTTCTTATAATTTTTTTTATTTTATTGAATTATATTATCTTGTGAATTCTAAAGATTGTGAAATTGTTTATTATGAAATTAAATGTGAATTGAGATGACGTTTAAATCCACAAAAAGTACTCGATGAATTCATTGATTATTCTAGTATACTGAGGGGTCTTGGCCATGTATTCGTACACTGAGGAGTCTTGACCGTGTATCATATATACTGAGGGGTCTTGGCCGTATACTAGAAAGCTTAGTCATTTGAGGCAGTTTGTTCATGCGTGCTGAGACTATATAAAATGGGTACATTTTGATGAGATTTTTCATTATACTGTAATATGAGGATATGATGAAGTGATGATATATATTTTAATTGATGAATATTCTACGATTATGAGTTGATATTACTTGTTGAAGTTATTGTGAATTGTTAAGTGACGTGGGCTCATTTTCGATACTATCTATAAAAGAAAAGAGTATAATTATTTTCAGAAATTTCCACTCACTGAGCCTATCAACTCATTTATTTTCCAACAATGATTTTTCGTATTAGGTAGCGGTTGAGTTTCTGGACTGCTTTTGGATATAAAGCTTTCAAGTTCAAAGTCGGAGCCACACGACAGAGTTATTTAGTATGACTCATTTCATAGAGCATGTAGTCATTGTTTTGGGACGCATGTTCATTTTTGGATATCATTTTGCATCACATGTAAATAGTTAGGTGGGCTCATTATGTATTTTGTATCCGTATGTACAGTCTATGTTAATTCAATAGTAAAAGTATTATATTTTGGCTCGTCTCTACCGCGTTGTTTTATTGTGAGTATTGAAAGGGCAAATGGTCCCATTTAATTGTCAATACAGTTTGTTGGGATATGTGATATTTTATTTCAAGTTGGTTAGTCCAAATTACAGGGGAGATAATGCCGAAATTTTCATAAAAATAAGTAATCATGAGTAGTAATTCTAGTAGCCTTGGTGGTGGGTCCAACCTTTAGTTGGTATCCACCATCGGCGCACGTCATGTCTCGGGTAGATAAATATTGCTCAGGACGGGTCGTGTCACTTTTGGGCTACCTGGTGGACCCTTATTGTGTTTAAAAGAGGCAGATAAATGAACAGAAGTTGGACCGAAAATAAGTCTGGTGTTGGGCTCGAGGATGCTAGTTTTTTAGTAGGTTTAAAAAGTTGGTTTTCGGACTAGAAAATGGAATTATTTTCGACTTGAATTAACAGAAAAAAATGTAGCGTTAAAAATCATACGGTCTGATTCTATGATGTCATGAAATTTAAAATTTACCATAGTCAAAATTTATAATGAAACTCGTTGACGAAACTATTTTTCATAGTCATTAATCTAAAAATTAAAGCAATCACGTGCAACATTTAGCGTGATGAACTTTTTTATAATATAATAGGAAGTTCGTAGCAACGCCAAGAATAGACATTTTTTTTAGGAATTTAAAATGACGAAAAATTTTCCAATCCCTGCAACTCTTCCCACTTAAAATAATTTCATCATCGAAATTTAACTTGGTTACGGGGTGTGGGTACTTAGCTAAGACATCTTCTTCTCTTTTCCAAGTGACCCCATCCTCTTGGTATCTACCCCCACTGAACTTTGACTAAAGGAACTTTTTGATTTCTCAGAACATGGACTTTTCTATCTAGAACCACCGAATGTGCTTCTTCGTAAGTCAATTTTTTTTGCACGTCCAACGACATTTTTCAAATGCGTAGGGTTATGCTCATACTTCCTTAACATTGAAACATGGAATACGTCGTGCAAAACCGAGAGCTCAGGTGAAAATGCGCCTGCCGATACACCACATTGGTCTTAACTTTCATTTCTTTTCAATTCATGAAATTCCTTTCATTGGAGCTACCGTAAGAAAAACTTTTTCGCCGACTTCTCCCTCTAAGGAGCATTTAATCTATACAGACGACTCAGTCACCGCTACATCGTCGTGCTCAATTTCTTCTAAATAGGGCCATAATTGATACGACAAGTCATCGCTATAAGTGACGCAATCTATAGCGACAACAGTGTAGCCTCTATTAGTTTCATCTTTGTTGATTAACAGAGATGACAAAGTAGCCGCAAAAGACGCAACATAGTCGTCGGCATAGTCGTTACTAAAAATAAGTTATAGACAACATTTTCTGACTCTATAAAGTATTTACTTTTTTCTAAAAAAATGAATAATTTACTACTACATAAACCGTACGGCCGGTCTCCTAAACCCCTAAGGTCTTTCTAGTCATCCTCCTCCTCTGGCACGAACCCAAGTACTCTCTGCTCTAGGTTAACCATAAGACGTGCAATGGTTCTCTCAATTCAGTGGAGCTGGACCTCGTACATCTCAAACTAAGGATCATCGAACTAGCCAAAATTAAAAGACTGGCTGTTTGTTCATGGGGCATTCGATACAGTAGTGGAATCCAAAGAGGGAGATCTGCCATTCGAAACCCATCCAACTACACAGACGTGTCCTCGCCGTTTCCTGATAACCTCTCTCGCAATAGCACGCTCGTCCTCCAAAGCGCCACTATAGACAGCCGGGGTTTGCTGAGTCTCTTTTACCTCCACAGGTTTATCTTGTGAAGGGAAAAAAACAATTAACAATACTGAATGTTGAGAAAACAATTACAACGTTATAATCCAAGTTTCACTTGCATAGTCACTAGCTGCCTCTGGATTTACCCAATTGTCGGACCTAAAGGTGTGGAGGTCCTCTACTACATTTTCAATGCAAATTTTAGTTAAACATGCATATGTTATGCATAGAAGATGATATCATCGAGAGATAAAAATTACATGTACCTGGTTGTACTGCGAAGCAAAGAAGCTCTTCAAGCCATGGACACTCTAGTATTTGGCCTTAACACGATTTGTCCTATTCTTCCCCGACCCTGCCTGATGATACAGAAAGTTAGCGTTACGTAACTGTAAAGTTTATCTTAAAAAATGATACCATGTAGCACAAAATTAGGACTTGCGAAGACGTCCACGCACTCTGCCAGTCCTCAGCAAACAGCTCTCCGTACGGACAGCTCAAACCGTCTTCCTGAAGTGCTTATGCACCTTTAGTTTGTAAACTCGGTAGCGATCAGCCTCTAGGCGATCGACAGCGGTACAGACCACCCGATACTTGTCGGGCGACCAATTGCCCTGAAGGTCAAAGTAGCTCTGCAACATCGGAACAATATTAGTTAGTGCTTATGATATGGAACAATAGGTTAACGGTATTTATAATGAAAAAAATTGTATTTACTTACTTCGACAATCCTACGTAACCGTGTACGCTGCTCTTCTAGGTCCTTCACTCAATAAGTGTAGCATGAGGGTGCAGTGAGCCTCATTTGGTTCCCGCCCAGGCGCGTGATGTACTTCACCTTGCTCCTGATCAACTGCATCGTCGATTCGACATTATCAAACGTGATGGGAAGTGGCCTCTTCCCGTTCACCTGTCATACCTTCTTGAGGTTAATGCCTCACATATACCCCATCTCTTTGCCGGCGGTGCTACAAAATAAAATATGTTACTGTTAATGAGAAATTCAACGATAATTAAGTGATAGTAGAAAATCGTAAAATAAAGAACATTGAAACAAAAGTTCTTACCAGACATGCATAAACTCTGCAGCTTGTGGGGTGGCGAATGACGAAGATCGCCTGTACTATCACTTTCGTGAGACATAACGTCAGCCACAGTAGTAATTGACAAAATAAAATATTAGCTCAATTTACAATTTTAACTAAACAAAAATATTGTTTATGAAAGAAAAATTTAAGATATATATTAGAAAATAATTATTTTTTAATCAATTGAATAAATAATATATATAAGAAAGCTGCACATGCATCTTTTAATTGGTTGAATTTATCTGCAAATATTTGGAGTCCAAAACTGTAGCAAATTGTGGTTCAATCTGTTTCTCTTCTCTCCTTTTTTTCATATGGAATTCATGATTTTCATGAATAAGAAATTTTTTTAAAAAAAATACCAATACCTTGTTATTCAAAAATCAAATTTCAAGGATAAAATGGTAGCCTTAACCCTCAATGTTCTAATCATTAGAATAACACTTGCAATCAAAAAGATTAAACATGTCAAATTCAGGTTTTAAAGACCAACACATTTGCGCCAAAATCCATAGGAACTAGTCAACAAATTGAAAGAAGTAATGAATAATTACATTTTTACAACAAATCTACAAGACACAAAAGAAGGGTAAACATTTCTTGATAAACTGGCTAGCAGCTTGAAAACTCACAATAAAAAAATACTCAAAAATACAAAATCATCACCACAACTAATAAAATCCGCACCTTTGTTATTCGTAAGCTGGCCAGCAGCTTCAAAAAGCTACAGTGATCTGCCAATTGTATATGCAATAAATACTAGAAAAAACCCAAGTAATATTAAGATTCATTTTTCTGTATTCGTTGCTTTGTATTCATTTTCATTCATAATTTCTTGAACATTTTGTTGTCCTATTGATTTTATACATCAAGTTGTTTTGTTTCAATTTTTTGTGCTTCTTCCAAAACATGTCTTCTTTTGTCTCTTACGTTTAGCAATCACTACCTTATCCTTCATTCAGTTTTATAGGAAATACTGAAAGAATGTTACAGTAAGAAAAATGAAAATAGAACTCGATGCTTGGTGTATTCTCCCCCGGTCGAAGTTATTGACCTGGGCAAGACAAGTGGCATTTATCAAGAGGCTGAGATGACACAATATGATCGACCACGAGTGCATCCTGAACCAAATTATCCCCGACTGAGTGACTTAATTTTTTACATCACAAATGCAAACTTCGTCTATAAATTTAGGACTCTCTTCACAAAATAGAGAGAGACAAAAAACACATGATAATAGATTAGAATTCTCTATGTAATCCTCATTGATAAATCAATAATAATACATACATTTATCAATTGGTGCCTATGTGGGAGATGGTTCCTCCAATAAAGACAGATCAGGGGTTGGCATCATATTGAGAGGGTCCACCGGAGAAGAGTTGGAATATTCATTAAGGTTTGAATTTTGGGCCACCAATAACAACGCGGAGTATGAAGCAGTGATAGAAGGTCTCCAATTAGGTTTGAAAATGGGAGCACAGTCAATTCAAGTGAACAACGACTCCCAATTGGTGGTTGGGCAAGTCCAGTCCAAATTCGATGCCAGTGATGACCGAATGGCCGCATAATTGATGATCATCAGGGATCTCCAACAACAATTCCAGGGGTTCGAAATCAAGAAAGGTGCTCGCAAAGATAATACACGAGCTGATGCTTTATCTCGACTGGCCTCCACTAATCCAAAAATCGACCAAAGTCAGTAGCAGTACACACACCGTTAAAACCAAGTTTCATAGCA
Organism: Forsythia viridissima; assembly: GCA_030279155.1. Lineage (NCBI taxonomy): Eukaryota > Viridiplantae > Streptophyta > Magnoliopsida > Lamiales > Oleaceae > Forsythia > Forsythia viridissima. The sequence goes on along the minus strand of CM059036.1, from coordinate 27,679,841 downwards.
ATATTCGATGTATGTGAGGTTGATCATATTACCACTTGGATGGACCCGTTGAAGCAATATTTGACAGAGGGCCTTCAGCCAAAAGACCCTGTCGAAACCCGAAGATTAAGGATAAAAGTTGTCGGTTTCACAGTAATCGATAATACCTCTTTAAAAAGGAAATTACATAGCCATATCTCAAGTGTATTGACGCCAACCGGTGATTTTTCGTTCTTATGGAGATAAACTCACGAATTCTATCTAAGTATAAGGGTGATCCGGCTTATAGGAATTGCAGTTTTAATTTCTGGTGTGCATATAAACGTCAATTCCTTACCGTAGTATCAAAACCTACCTTGTTACTTGTTAGAATTCATTGGACTGCTTTGATGAATATAACAATAATTGTTATTGGTATATTAATTTAATTTGAGTTTTGACAGTTAAAATAAAATTGTGAATTTTTAAAATTAAAATATGAAATTGTTTTGGGTTTATTTGGAACGGATCAAGGTCGGAAAGACATCGGATATGTTGGTGACCGGCGGCGGCACTCTTGAAGACGCCACAGTCGGAGGAGAAGGCACCAACCCACCACGTGCCGCTGCCAGAGGTAGCAGCGGCGCGGCCACTGCAAACAGCAGCTGTATGCACTGCTGTTCACCGGCTAAGGGCGGTGGGTGCCGGTGTTGGACACCGTGGGACCACCGTCCAAACATATGCCAGCGGCGCCGACTGAAGGTTGAAACCCTATAAGGGTTTCAGGCGTGTTTTTCTTAAGATTTCTGGCGTGTTTTTTCTTATTGCCGAAGAGGGCTTCCCATCAAATTTTGGAAATTGTATGGGAAGCCCCCAATTTCAAAATGAGTTGAAGGGACTTCTTATATAATTTCTGAAATTGCATAAAGACCACTGTTTTAAAATTAAAAAAGGGACCTTCTATGCAATTTTAGAAATTACATAAGAAGGCCGCTAATTTTTTAAAAAAAAAATGTTGAACCCCAACCTTGAGAGCCCCCACCTATCTTGCCCTAGACCCTTGGTGGAGGAGGTAAATCGCAGGATGTGCCTCCAGGAGCCAGGGTGGAGAGCTTATGGATAAGCCTAGGTTGTTAACCATATGGTAACTCCCGCTTGCGACAGGGCACAAATCCAATATTTCAAGATTCGAACCCTGCACCCCGCCGCGCTGAGCCTTATCCACCCTCCCCTTTGCCACTGGAGATATGCTATGGGGGCAAAATTATTAAATATCCGCTAATTTTAAGATCAAGGGAATGTTCGTGCAATTTCAGAAATTGCATAATAAGTCATCAAATTTTAAAAGAAAAAAAAAGTAGGGTTCAAATGTAATTTTAATTTTTTTTTTGGAAAAATTAAAATTATTGAATTTTTAATGCTGGTCAAATATTATTGAATAAAAATAAATTTTAAACCATATTTTGAATTTTTGACTTATTACTTTATAAAATTGTCATTTTGACCCTATACAAATTTTATTATCAATTTTGGGTATAACTTTAAATTGTTAGATAAAATAAATTTTTTTTAAAAAAATCTCCTTTATAAATAAAATTAATTGATTAATTTGATTAATTACTTAATTTTATTGTTGAAAAATTAATTAATTAATAAGATTAATTATTTAATTTCATCTAGTTTGTTGCAAAACGTCTAAAATGTTTAGACTTACACTGTCAAAGCATCAAATTTAGAAATTAATATATTTTTAATATTAGATATTAAAATGAATGTTTGGTGGATGATTATGGACTCGACTCATGTGATTGATTGTATGGTAAATTATTCATGTTAATTGTTGGTTGGACCTGCGAGTCTATTATTTAATTAAACGGGCATGCGAGCCTATTATTTATTTAATTGAGTTTTCAACTATTTATTTATTATGGACAGTGTTCTAAAAAGCGCGCCGGCGTGAAGCTTGACCACCACGCCTCGCCTAGGCCCTAGGCGCGTGCTTTTTTGGTCAACTATTTTTCTAACTAAAAAGCTTGCGCCTAGGCATGCCTAGGCTCGCATATGCACGCCTAGTCACGCCTAGGCGCGCTTAATTACGCCTAGGCGCATCTAATCTCGCTTAGGCGCGCACTTTTTAGTTAAAAATTTTATTTTTCTTTTTTTTAAATTTTTTTTTTTAAAATGATATTAAAAATAAGAAAACGCTTTTTCACACTTCGCTCTGACCTCACCCTCGCCTAGGCCCAAAAGATTTGAAGCTTGGCCTCCACGCCTAGCCACGCTTTACGCTTTTTAGAACCTTGATTATGGACCTACGTATCCATTTATCTGGGCTTGTGTGCTAGCTAGTATAGAATACATGTTGTAGTTGGCCGTAAGGAAGCAACTAGTATAGGATACAAGTTGCAACAAGAGATGGAGATGATTGTATTTAGCATTCAATGAGCGAATGCAACGTCTCTTAGGAATTGACTGACTAATCTTCCTTTTGGCTCAGGAAGATTAGATAGATAAAGTACATAATCATCTACAGTTATTATTATGTATGATTGATTGAATGTTAGATGTTAGTTAATATACATAAATGTGATGAGACGAACCCCTCTTTAGCAAAATATTAAATTCATATTATATAGTTAATACAACGTGTCTTCCATTGTTATAGTGAAAAACGAGAGTCCATTATCGGTGTCAGTTTATTGAGTCACACAAGGCTGCTCGTTCATGGATATGTTTATCACTATGAAATATTTGATATTTTTGAACAATGGGTCGAATTTAACTAAAATTTTATTTTTTATTGAGTCACTCAAGAAAATAAAATTTTAGGGGCACAATCAAGTAAACACATAAGATGTGTGCGATAATAAGTTATCTACTTGATGATCTAGAAGTCACATATGGATGTGATTGATAGAAGTATCTACCTGTATATTTTATTAAGATTTATTGAGTCACTCAAGATTCTAATAATATAAAAAGGATCCTAGCCCATTGAGAATCTAATCGATTTTATTAATCAATATTTGAGGGTCATTAATTCAATTTAAAAAGTGGGAGTGTAATTAATTTAGTATAAGTCCATGTTAAATTAATTTTCTGCATTTAATTAAATTGTTCTATCTTGTTATTTAATAGTTGAATCATAAGTAACTACATAAGTTTGAGAGGCATACTGGATGCCAACTAGCATATCAGATCAAATTTTTTGGACTGGCACCATAATATGAGAATTGTTCTCAAACATAAAAAGAAAAATTAGATATGTCATTGAGCAGTTAATGCCAGAAGCTCGTACTGAGGAGGCTACGCCGGAGAACGTGTAGGCTTACAATAAACATAGTGGTGGCAGTAACGCTGCAACATGTGATGCTTACAGTATGTCACGTGAGTTAGAAAAGATGCATGAGAGTACGGATGTATATACCGATATATATCATTTCAAGTAGTTGAATGATAAATAGTCACGGATTAAACAGTATAGGACATCTAAAAAGGTTATACAAAGGTATGATGGTAAAAAGATCTTCAGTCAGTGCTCATGTAATGGAGATAATTGCTTATATTGAAAAAATAAACCAATCGATTTTACCATGGACCACGAGCTGAGTTTTGACATAGTTATGCAGTCCCTACCTAATAGCATTTCACAGTTCATTATGAACTTCAACATGAATAAGATTTAATGTACCCTACTCGAACTGCTAAACATGCTGAAAACTGTCGAGCCCATGGGAATGGGCAGACTTTGGCTATTGAAACTTCTAAGTGCACTAAGAAGAAATCTAAAAAGACCTTTCAGAAAGGAACCAAGGCCAAATATACTGAAAAACAGTTAAAGTAGACAAAGAAAAATCCAAGTCTGATGATCCATGTTTTCAATGTGGAAACAAATGACATTAGAAAAGGAAATGCAATGCACAAAAGAGATGAAACTAAGAACTCGTATATTTGGTAATCCATACTCGGTCATATAAATGAAAATGCCTCACCAAGTTACATAAAGATGAATACATGGATTCAAATGATTATGAGTCATTTGATAAGTGTGAATCATGTTCGTTTGGCAAAATGACCTAGACCCCCTTTTCTGGAAAGGGAGTTAGAGTTGCAGATATTTTGGGTCATGTACATACTAATGTATACGGATAAATGTATACAGATGCTAGAGGTAGCTTTTCTTACTTAGAGATGACCATTCAAGATATGGTTTCATATGCTTGATGGAATTCAAGAGTGAAGCCCTTGAAAAGTTCAAGGAATTCAAACAAGAAGTAGAAATGCAAACTGAGAAAAATATTTTGACACTTAGATATAATCGAGATGACGAATATTTAAATGGTGAGTTTTTAGACTATCTGCGAGAGAATGAGATTCTATCGCAGAGGACTCCACCGTATACACCACAACAAAATGGTGTATCTGCAAGGAGAAACCGTACCTTACTTGATATGGTGTGATCAATGGTGAGCCGCGCAGTTCTTCCAAAATCGTTTTTGAGATATGCACTTAACACTATATGTTACACACTAAACCGTGTCCTATCTAAATCGGTCAATAAAACTCCATACGAGTTATGAAAAGGGAAAAAGACCTGATCTTTCATGTATGAAAGTTTGAGGCTGTGACGCTTATGTGAAGCGCGTTGAATCGGATAAGCTAGGAGCTAAATCTGGTAAATATTTATTTGTGGATTATCTAGAGGAAACTATAGGATACTATTTCTACAATCCCATCGAGATGAAGGTCATTGTAATAATCCTGCAAAGTTCGGTCAAACCAAGAATTTCTTGGTCAATTTTGTCATGCCAACTTATAAAAAAAATGGATAAGGGATGAAAAGTCAGGTGTGGCACTGAAAACCAAAAACCAAATAAAAAGTTTTAGTTTTCTTCCTCATGCTTCATTTAATCCATTTCCTCTCATTTTCTTTCATTTCCTGCTTCCTTTACTCACGTACCAAAAACGAGAAAAATTGCAACCAAATAATTCTATTTTCTTCACCAAAAATTTAGTTCATTCACTAAACTTTTGAAATTAGAGTACTTTTGAAAGAACTGGTTCTCTTTTTTTGGGCTACGTTACAAGGTAAGAAGAGAAACTTCGATTTTAAGAATTGGTTTAATTGTATGTTTATAGTGGGTTAAGAATTAGCAGTTTAGTTCCTAGCTTTAATTATTGGATTTTTCAAGAAGGAGAATTATAAGTGAGTTTTGATTTGGATAATCCTATTGTTATCTCAGGAAGTGATTCAGATATCGGAACAGTCTATCAGCCGAGTTAGTCTCCAATAGATAACTTTGTGAGTGGAAAAATATATTTTAGAAAATTTAGATTTCAATTATAAGATATTATATCACTGAATGTTAAATTATGTAATTTCTTATAATTGTTTATTAAATTATGTTATTTGGTGAATTCTAAAGATTGTGAAATTGTCTATTATGAAATTAAATGTGAATTGAGATGATGTTTAAATCCATAAAAAGTACCCGATGAATTCATTGATTATTCTAGTATACTGAGGGGTCTTGGCCGTGTATGAGTAGTACACTAAGGGGTCTTGGCCGTGTATGAGTACACTGAGGGGTCTTGACTGTGTATCATATACACTGAGGGGTCTTGGCCATATACTAGAAAGCTTAGCCCTTTGAGGCAGTCTGTGCACGCATGCTGAGATTATATAAAATGGGTACATTTTGATGAGATTTTTCATTATACTGTAATATGAGGATATGATGAAGTGATGATATATATTTTAGCTTATGAATATTCTACGATTATGAGCTGATATTACCTGTTGAAATTAATGTGATGTAAATATCGATTTAGATGTTGGGCTCATTTACGTTATGAGAAGTTATAATGTGAATTGTTAAGTGACGTGAGCTCGTTTTTGATAGTATCTATAAATGAAAAGAGTATAATTATTTTCAAAAATCTTCACTCACTGAGCCTATCAACTCATTTATTTTCCAACAATGATTTTTCTTATCAGGTAGCAGTTGAGTTTCTGGGCAGTTTTTGAAGATAAAACTTTTGAGTTCGAAGTTGGAGCCACACGACAAAGTTAGTTAGTATGACTCATTTCATAGAGCATGTAGTCATTGTTTTGGGACGCATGTTCATTTTCGGATATCATTTTGCATCACATATAAATAGTTAGGTGGGCTCACAATAAATTTTGTATCCGTATGTACAGTTTATGTTAATTAAATAATAAAAGTTTTATGACTCGGATAGTCTCTACTGTGTTGTTTTGTTGTGGATATTGAAAGGTAAAATGATCCCATTTAGTTGTGAATATAGTTTGTTAGGATATGTGATATTTTATTTCAGGTTGGTTAATCCAAATTACAGGAGAGATAATGCCCAAATTTTTTTAAAATTAAGAAATAATGTGTTGTAATTATAATAGCCTTAATGGTGGGTCAAACCCTTTGTATCCTCCATCGGCGCACATCACGTCTCGGGTAGATAAATATTGCTCAGTACGGGTCGTGTCAGTCATCCTATCAAAACATGTTGTATTCTTAGAGAAGACAGTGGGAGCAACGTAGATCTTGAAGAGGTTCGAGATACCACATATAAAATTGACCAATTAGATTAACCAATGGCTGAGCTTGCATATGATGATGAACAGATCGGGAAAAGAGAACCGCTAGTTCCCAAGGACACGCAAACTCTACGTAAGTCGAGTAGGGTCATTCGTTCTCCTTAGAGATACGATTTTCTGATTACTAGTAATGTATTACTAATCAAAGAAGATAAACCTACTACTTATGCAGAATTGAAGTCAAGTATTGACTCAAAGAGATGGCAGGAAGCCATGGAATCTGAGATGAACTCCATGTACGAAAACAAGGTTTGGACCTTGGTTGACCCGCCTGAAGGAATATAACCTATAGGCTGTAAATTGGTTTACAAGAAAAAGGTCGACATAGATGGTAATATTCATACTTTCAACGAAAGATTTGTTGCGAAGGGTTACAAGTAGAGACAAAGAATTGACTTTTACGAAACTTTCTCACCGGTAGCCATGTCTAAATCAATTCGGATTTTTCTTGCGATAGCTGCATACCATGACTGTGAGATATGGCAAATGGATGTCGAAACCGCATTCCTTAATAGAAATCTTAGTGAGGATGTGTACATGACACAACCCGAATGTTTTGAATGTACAGAGCCAAACAATGTATGCAAACCACTGAAATCCATATATAGATTAAAGTAAGCTTCTCGGTGCTGGAATCTTCGTTTTGACGAGACAATCAAAATATTTGATTTTACCAAGACTGAAGATGAACCATGTGTGTATAAAAAGTTAGTGGAAGTAAAGTCGTGTTTCTAATTTTGTATGTGGTTGACATACTATTATTAGAAAATAATGTCCCCGGTGCCAAAAATTAGTAAAATTGTGGGTATCCAAAATTGTCTCCATAAAGAATATAGAGAGGCAGTGTATATTCTCTGTAGAAAGATCTACAAAGATAGATCTAATAGAATTCTTGGCTTATCTCAATCTACGTATATAGATAAAATCTTGAGAAGATTTAGCATAGAAGATTCCAATAGAGGACTCTGTCCCATCTGGCATGAGATCTATCTCTCAAAAGAGATATATCTAAAGACACAAATTGAAAGAGATCGAATGGATAAAATTCCTCGTACATCAGCAATAAGATCTATCATGTATGCAATGCTATGTACTTGACCGAATGTTTCATATGCTTTGAGTGTCACAAACAGGTTCCAAGCGAACCCTGGCAAGAAACATTGGATTGTACTCAAGAACATCCTTAAGTACTTAAGAAGGACTAAAGACATGTTCTTGGTGTATGGAGGAAATGAACTTACAGTTCAAGGTTATGCCGATGCTAGCTTTCAGTCTGATAAAGACGATAGCAAATCTCAATCCGGATATGTAATTACTCTAAATAGTGGTGCGGTCAGTGAAAAAAGTTCCAAACAAGAAACAAGTGATGATTCAACTATAAAAGCCGAATATATAGCTGCTTTAGAAGTAGTAAAGGAAGCGGTGTGGATCAAGAAGTTCATTACTGAACTTGGACTAGTTCCTAGCATTGTTGATCCAATAATTTGTATTGTGATAACAATGGAGCCATCGCACAAGCGAAAGAACCCAGGTCCCATCAATGATCCATATATATATTGAGACAGTATCATTTCATCAAGGAGATAATCTTAAGAACTGACAAAAAGATAGAACAGGTACTAACATACGATAGTGTAGCAGATCCTTTGACAAAATTGTTGTCCCAGCACAAGCATGATGATCATGCTAAATTTGATGGTATTAAGATACCAGAGTGATTGGATCTAATTTGTACGTGACATTTTGTGATATACTCTTTGTTAGGTATTGAACTGTATAAACAAATTGATTAATTGAATATTTGTCTACATTTTAAATTGAAGATCTGTTATTCTTAAATTTTATTATTTAAAATAATAGAGTCCAAAGAAAAGTTCATAATAACTTGTTAATCACAAGGTGTTGTGATTGTGAGATACAAGTTATAAATAATTTATTTTTGAAATATCTCCAGTCATAGTAATAATGAGATACGGATATCATTATTGCAGATAGACTAGCATGTGTTGCATTTCTTTTAAAGAAAGTAGCTGATCTCTCGAGCTAAGATGTAGAGGGACACCTGAATTGTAACAACCCAAAATTTTTTGCATTTCAATTTCAAGTAAATAAAAGTTTCTTACTTTCGGCGTCGCTTCGTACCCCATGATTTATTTTAAAAATTTTGGTTATGTTTAAATGTTGTGCATGTCCGCTTCAAAATTTTAGTCGACGTCTTTTGAAATTATTTGAAAACGAACCTTATTCTATTTTATTTGGTAAGTTTTAATTTCAAGTTGAATGAAATAATTTATAGCCTAAATTTTAAAACTTATTCTCCGGTTCTATCTAAAAAAAAAAAAAATCCCGGCCATTTACTTTCGCTTTCTTCGCCAAAGTTGATTCACTTTTCGACACAAAAAAATACTTAGCCAAACAACCCTTTAAATTATGCCATTTCCAGAAAACAAACAGCCCCTTTAGAAGCAATAAAACTACCTGCCTCCCATTACAGAAAAAAAAAACTGTCGAGCAGCCTTTCTTTTTGCAACCATGTTCATTCCATTCTTCACCCACTCTCCCATCACCAATTAACTACATTTCTCCACCTCATTAACCTACCCTAAGGTCAAGGTTTTCCCCCCAAATCAGAAAAGAAAAACGTCCCTGCAGTGTGGATATTTCCCCCAATTTTTAGCCAAAACCAGCAGCCTCCATGATCATCTAACTGCTCCACAACTTCCCACTTTATTCCCTCCCACTTACCCTCATTGGTTAACCAATTTTTTCCCCCAATAATGTCCCAAAATGTGGCCATTTTATCCAGCAAAAATCATAAGAAAACGTCCAGTTTTGCTGCCATTTTTACAGAGAGTTTTCAGCCCACATATATCCCAATTTCGGCCCTCCTTTGCACTCAAGTTTCGGTCCCCAGATTTAGCCATAAGTTCTAACTTTTATTTCCTTTAACACTTCCACTTTCTCACCCCAATTTCGTCCATAAATCAGCCCAAAAACTAGTCCCTAAGTTAAGCAAAAACTCCTTTTCTCCTTCATCATTTTCGGTCCAGCAGTGAGCATTTCCAGCAATCTTCACCACTTCGTTCTAGTTTTTGGCCAACAGAAAAAGGGACTTAACCTTGCTCTTAATACACTAAAGTTCCTTATATATATACATCTATATATATAGTGTACGGGTCTTGATTTTGGAAGTTTCAGAAATGAATTTTCGTCCATCAAAAACTTCAACCGAAAACTCATTCTCAAGGTAGTTTTACTTAATGTTTTTACTGCGATTTTGAAATGAAGTTTCGGAAAAATTATGATGTTGTTTGAATGTCATGCAAACTTATTTATGAAGGAACTTATGATAGTGATTGAAAGTAATCACTTTAACATGTTTGTGATTGAAAGAAATCACGTATGATGATGATGATGATGTTATGTGGTGCCGGCTACCAATGTTTATGATATGATGTACATTTCAAAAATCATGGCATTTCGAATTCATGTTTAAGTAAAATTTTCCACATGTCATAAGTATTTCTACTGAGTGTTTTTTATGAAATACTCACCCCCAAACGAATAAATTTTCAGATTGAACTGATCAGCGTTGATATGATGGCGGTAGGCTAACGAGCTTGTCATGGAAAGTCTTATTTAGTTTATGTTTTGACGTCGAAATGATCGATTCAATTATGATGTAATTATTATATTTAAGTATTTTATTTAGTAATTAATTATGTAAAATGTACGGAAACCAGTTATTGTTTTAATTGTCGTTCAAAGTTTTATGAACTTGCCTAGTTTCATTTTTCAGAATTTTTAGTTTACTATCCTCTTTTTGAAAAATCATAACTTTTACCATGGTTAGAGTTTTTGAGTGAAATCAGTGGCTATGGAAATCCCTATATGTTTTCTAATACCAGAAATTGGAATCACTCAAAAATTGCATCGGATGAATTTATTATGGATGTTTGAACGGGCTGCCTTAAGGCACCCGGGACAGTTTTTCAATCATCTTCGGCTATCTTTTTCACCTACCAAATGACGTAGATAAATTTGAAATTTTAACATGTTGTAGTCCGTAGTCCCAAGTATCTACAGTTCAAATTTTGAAATTTTTGGAGTTCGTTTGAATGGTCTAATAAATAATGGCGACACCCATCACGGTATAGACAAAACTTTGAAGTTTTGAAGAAAATTCCTTTTCTCTTGCACGCTTGTTATTTTTCCGCATCAATTTCATTTTTAGAACCCTTCAAGGGCATAGGAAATATTATTTAGATTTTTCATATATATTTTAGAGATTATTTTAGTGACCCTCCGAGTTGAGAAATTTCGGGACGTTACATGAATGAACACATGAATGCATTATTATGAGAACATGACATTGAATGATCCGCCTAGAGATTCCACATGGATAACTATCCAAGCATCAGTGGTAAATCTCTAATGCGCGGTAGTGGATTTGGTCCTTTGACTTGAGGACATGATAGAATCCTATGTGATGACCGCTATACTTTGGCGAGCGTTTGATGGGACTCGAAGATTATGAGTCACCAGGAAGACGTTGTACAGTATAGTGAGAATCATATAAAGGTTGTGAATGTCCAATATGAAGATTCGTCATTCTTGGAAAGTAGGAGATTATAACTTGAATTTTGCCCACTTAAGTTGATATAAATTTCCTTGGTCGAGGTGGAGTTATGAGTTGAAAATGTTTCAATCATAACTAAATTAGATCAACTAAGAGTTGAGGTGAATAATATAATTGGTTTAAATGAGATTGACGCTGATCCATATCTCTTAACCAATTGGGTTGTATTGATGAATGAATTAATTTCCACGCTAACCTCACATATATTAGTTATGTCATATCACATGACATTTTCCTTCACATGGATTGTCTTGACACATTGCTAGATGTTAATTTTGGACGGTGACATGAATTGATCGATCTAGGTGAATCGATGAGAATATCACTGCGTTTGCCATCGTGAATGGAAACCTAATGAGTCACACACATAAGGTGATTTTTGAGCATATGGAGTTGGACCTTGTCCAAGTGAAAGATTGTAAGAATTAATGTCCAAGGTCCAATTAGTTGAGTAGGACATCATTACTTATTGGGCCAAATTAGTTAATTAGATTACTTAATCGGGCCTGTTTGTTGATGGCTTGTAGTTGGACTAGAACTAGGGCTATGGTTACCGCTGCCTATAAATACAAAGGGCACAACAAATTTTAAAAAATAAAATGGTCTTCATTGCTTGCTAGCACAAGCAAAAGACAACTCAATACAATTACTTCCAAAAGTTTCGCTTTCATTTGTTATTGATCGTGGAAGTCCAGATCTTTTCTTGCTGTGTGGATTACCATTGGAGGCTGGACAATTGGATAACTGTGGTATTGAAGATCGTACCTCCAGCTAATCAGATAATCAAATTTCATGGTATTCATCAAGGTAAACTTCTATCACGAATTCTATCTAAGTACAAGGATGATCCGGCTTATAAGAATTGCAGTTTTAATTTCTGATGTGCATGTAAACGTCAATTCCTTACAAGTACTCGGTTGGCTCAATCATGTATACAAATCTCTGACTAAGGAAAAAATGATCTATCGTACCCCTAAGGAAAACTTCGTTATAGGTACTGGGATGTCTCGTAATGGTTTTCAGAGTGACAACGACCAAGGGTTTGTGATCTACTAAAATATTAGATGCTCGACTAGTTGTCCCAATCCTATTACGATGCCTAACCATTATTACTCCAAACTACACCGGCCAGAGTATTCGGCGAATAGAAGATAAATTATGGAAAAGAGAAGTCAAATTTATAGACAAATACCTACCAATATTGTTGGATCTAGGGGTGTGAGGGATGTTCAAAGGAATAAAGTTGTTCACTCTAGAGCACCGTTGTCTGGATATCCGATATACCCGATAGAACCCAACGAATCAAAATTTCAGACTACTGAAGTTTGCTCTTCCGAACATCGTAGCACATTTTAAAATATTTTATTCGCATTAATTTTTGCATGTGCTTTGCTTTATATTTTATGTGACGAACATGAAATATATATTTATCATCGAAAATAATTAATTTTCTTAACTTGAATACTTTTTGTCGAATTAATTTTGGTTAATTGTAGACCAATCGTTTAAATTAAAAACCATCTTCTCGACCCACTTTTTGATCATTTTAATTATCTTAGTGTCAAGCCTTTTTCAATCCATTTAATATCCTGTATTTAGCCCAAAACCCGATCCACCTAACTTATAGAAAAACAACACCAAACGTCCCTTATGCCCTGCCAGATAACCACCCAAACTGCCTTTAATCTCTGCCAGAAATTAGCTCCCAAGCAGTCCCTAAAACCTGAGAAATAACCACACATGTTCTCGTCCACCTCTCAACCATTTTCATCCCATTTTCAGCACAAGTTCACCACTTTTTAAACCACTTAGTTTCACCTAAATTACCCCCAATTAACCTACAGAAAAACCATCCCAGTTGCCCCATTTTTCACTTGAAGAATCCGTCACAATCTTCCCATTTTTACCTGATGAAAACCGTTCTCCAACTCCCAGTTTTCAGCCCTATTTTCCCTCACACTTCAGCCACCAACCTAACTGCTATTTCGGCCCCCATAGGTCCTGGAGTTCCCTACTTTTAATCCCAACAAAAAACTTTAGAAAATCCTATTAACTCCATATTTTATTTATTTTTCGGCCAGCTTTCTTCTTTTTTTCCTTCCCATTTTCAGGCTAGCTAAAAAATCAAATTCTCCTCACTTGAAGCCACCCACGAGTCCTTTATTTTTCCTCTTTTTAGTCCCCATAAATGTTGTCAAGCAGTCACCTTCTTTTCTGTAATTTTTGGCCCCATCAACTCCTATCGATACTCGAATTTTACATCAGATTCTTCATCTATTTCCTTGTACATTTCGGTCCCAACACTAGGCATTCAATACCTTATTTTTGCTTCATCACTTTTCACTTTTTTCTTTCCCAAGACTTGGCTTCAACAGTGTAAAATCAACAGCCATTTATGCGTCAATTTTGCTCCCATTGCAGCCAATATTTTTCAGCCAGCAAAAGCAGAATTTCCTTTTTCTTTTTCCCTTTTATTTTAGTCACTCAAACCACATTACAACACACGGATTGTAAATAAAAAAGGTAAGGACACGAAGTTACTATTTTTAGGAAAGGTGCATCTATTGCTCACATTTCAACTCAACCAAAAGACTACGAACTTACAATGTAGTTTCTTATAGTACTTAAATTATGTTTCACGAATTTTTATGTTGAGAAAATGATATGTAAATTATATGCCAGGTTCAATGATAAAGATGGAATATTATGATAGTGATTGAAGGTAATCACTTAAGTATGATAGTGATTGAAGGTAATCACTTAAGTATGTTAGGTAATCACTAATGATTTCATGTGGTGCCGGTTACCAAAAAAAAGTTATTTCTATGTATGTTTAAATGAATGGCATGTCGCATATTAATTTCGTATGATTTTCACTTATGTTAGTATAATTTGCTACTTAGTGTTTCTTTTGAAATACTTACAACAAAACGATTAAATCCCCGGATTTATATGGTTGGCGTTGGTGCGACAATGTAGAATAGCGACCATGAAGAAAATGGTGTAGTTCTACATTACATATGTTTTGGTGTCGATATAACCGAGCCATTTATGATGTAAAGTTAAATACCATGTTGAATCTATTTTTATTTAATATTGTAAAGTGGTGGAAAATCGAATTTGTAATTTAGTTGCTGTTTTGGAAATTTGCAGATGAAGTGTTAAGTTGTGTTTTCTGAAAATTCTAGCTTTCTGCAATTGACTTTGAAATATTATAACTTTTTGTGTACTTTGAATATTTTGTCAAATTAGTGAACTTTGATAGATTTATAAGTTATCTAATAGTATAAATTGAAATCACACAAAAATCACGTCATATGAATTTAATATGACCTTTTTACCGGGCAGTGTCAGTTGTACCTGCGACAGTTTTTCAAGCAAATTTGGCTGCATTTTTCTCATATCAAACGACATGGCTAATGTCTGAATTTTTTATATGATGTATCCTGAGGTTCCAAGTACTCACATTAATTTCGAATTTCATGATTTTTAGAACATGTTTAGAAGGTCAAATAATTTGTGGCGACAACTAATGTAGTTTTGTAAAATCTTAAGGCTTTGGGAGTTTACATCATTTTTCTTTGTGCGCTTGTCACTTTTCCGCAATAGATAAATTTTTAAACCTTTCAAGGGCGAGGGAAAATTTATTTGGATTCATCAAATGTTATTTTAATATTTTTAAGTGACTCCTTGGGTTAAAAAATTCCAAGGTGTCATCTTCTTCCACCACTCAAGCAACTGAATTTTTCCCCAATTTCCATAAAACAAAATCGACCAATAACCCCTCCCTTTCATGGCAGTTTTTGGCCCTCTCATTTCATCCCCAACACCATTTAATTCAAATTCCAAATACCATTTCCAGCAAGTCTTTTTTCCAGCAATAATCCTCCTTCTTTTTCCCAATTTTTCTCCACATTTCAGCCCCGTAAATCACTTATGATTTCTTGTAGTGCCGGTTACCAAAGATATATATGTTGTTCCTATGTATGTTTAAATGAATGGCGTGTCGCATATTAATTTCTTATAATTTTCTCTTATGTTCGTATAATTGATAGTGAGTGTTTCTTTTTAAATGCTCACCCCAAAATTATTAAATTTTTAGATTCATATGATTGGCGTTGGTGCGATGGCATAGAGTAGAGATCATGAAGGAATTAGACTAATTTTATATTAATTATGTTTTGGCATCAATATAATCGATCCATTTATGATGTAAAGTTAACTACAATGTTGATTATGTTTTCAGTATTTTGAAGTGAAAGAAAAGCGAATTTATAATTAAGTTGCCATTTTGGAAATTCGAAGATAAAGTTGTTGAATTGTGCTTTATGAAAATTTCAGCTTTGTGTCCCTCACTTTGAATACCATAACTTTTTGTGTTCTTGAATTTTTGAATCATATCAGTGGTGTATAATATATTTATAAGTTATTTATAAGTCATCTATTAGGAGGATTTGGAATCACTCAAATCAGTTGTCCCCGTGATAGTTTTTCAAGCAACTTTGGATACATTTTTCTCATATCGAATGACATGGCTAAGATCTGAATTTTGGATATGTTGTAGCCTAAAGTGCCAAGTACTTACAATTCAACTATCATAATTTTTAGATCATGTTTAGATGGACAAATAATTTGTGGTGACATCTAATGTAGTTCGGTAAAATCTTAAGGCCTTGGAAGTTTATTTCAATTTTCCTTGCGCGCTTGTTACTTTTCCACAATAGATTAATTTTAAGACCACTCAAGGGCACGGGAAAATTTATTTGGAGTCATCAAATATTATTTCAAGATTTTAAGTGACCCTCCTGGGTAGGAAATTGTGGGGAGTTAGAGTTTTCGTGCTAGTTCCATTTATATTTCTTCCTCTAAATCTTTATTTAGGAAAGCGGTTTTTTACATCCATTTGATGTATTTAAAGATTTCACAAAGTTCCAATCACAAGTGTCATCCTAAGGGAGATTATTCTCATTACTGGAGAATATTAATCAAAGAAATCAAGGCGTTCTCATTGTGTGTAACCATTATTCATAAGTCTAGCATTATACTTGTTGATTGTTCCATCTACTTTCAATTTTCTCTTGAAAATCCATTTGTATTCCAGTGGTTTGCATCCCGGTGTAAGATCCACCAGCACTCATGTATGGTTCTGTAGAATGTAATCAATTTCACTTTTAATTACCTCTTTCCATTGAGGTCCTTCCAAAGAGTTCACAACTTCTTTAAAGCTTTGATGTTTACTTTGTAGCATATGAGTTAGGAAACTCACTTTTAAAGCTTTGAGGTTCACTTTGTAGCATATAAGTTAGAAAATCCAGACCAAAAGATTTTTATGTCCTAACTATTTTGCTGCACCTTAGTTCAACCTCATCTTCCTCTTCTTGTTCTTGGTCCCTCGTTTTATGTGTTCGATTAGAGGAGCTTCATTCATCTTTCGATTAATACGAAATACATATTCAAAGAATAAAGTATTTCTTGATTTTATTATCGTATTTTTGTGTATGTCTAGGATTTTAGACTCATGCACAAGAAACTGATAAGCACTACTATTATGTGCATAGCCAATAAAAATGCAATCAATAGTTTTCGAACCTATTTTCACCTTATTTGGTGTAGGTAAGACGACTTTGGCAAGATACCCCCACACTCATAAGTATTTGAATGAAGGCTTACTTCATTTTCATAACTTAGAGAGGTTCATTTCCTCTTACTTTTGGGGTACCTTATGTGGAAGATAATTGGATGACAACACATATTCTCCCCACATATTTTGAGATAAACCACAACTTAACAACATTGCATTCATCATTTCTTTTAAGGTGTGATTTTTCCATTCAGCAACAATATTTTGCTGGGGGTGAATATGGTGTTGTGGTTTCATGTGTAATTCTGTGCTAAATAGAATCCAGCAAATGGTGATTCGTACTCACCACATCGGTCATTCTTAACACCATAATCTTATTTTTGAGTTGATTCTCAACTTTAATTTTATAGATCAAATTTCTCTATAACTTCGTCCTTACTTTTGAGCCCATACAAATAGCAGTATTTTGTGCTTTGATCGACAAAAGTAATGAAGTACTTGCTGGCACCCCTTGTTTGTATGGATTCTAAATCATATATGTTAGTGTGAATTAAATCAAGTGGGTTTGTCAATTTTTCCTCAAGTTCAATTTTAAATCGTATACGTTAGATTTTAAATCACACATTCGTACTTATGTTTAGAATTAATATGGAATGCAGGTATAGAATTCAAGCTAATTAATCTATGTAAATGATCATAATTAACATGTCCTAGTCTACCATGCCACAAATTGGAATACTCAAGCAAGTAAGCATAATAATCAATCATTTATTTCATTTTCAGCTTAACAATCATTACTTTGAACTTAAAAAGCCCTTCAAATACATAAACCTTTTTCTTACAAACATTCAACTCTTAGACAAAATGACTTTATCTAACTCAAACACCATAAGAAAACCATGTTAGTTCAACAATGACCCAAAAACCATGTTCTTGCAGATTTTTGGCACATACTGTTATTGTTAAAAGCCATCTCTTTCACAAACGTCGTCTTTGGAACTACCTTGCCTTGGCCCTTCATTTCAGATTTAGCTGAAATCTCCATAAACATCTTCTCCCCATTCCCAGTTGCTTCAAAAGAATTGAACAACAATTCACCATTCCATTGGATTTGATCCCACCAGATCCACTTCAGAAATTACTACATTAAGGTTCTTTTTAGACACATCATGTGCATTGTCGTCAACCACATTTGCTTCTTTCTTATTGTTTCTTCTTAGTAATCTATACCCGAAGATTTATGAACTGCTTTGTCACAACTGTAGTAGTAGTCTGGAATTTCTCCTTGGAAACTCCTCATTTCAGTCACTGTTTAGTCCATTTCCCAAGCGGCCCAAACCTATTCTTATTGGTCTTAGAACTTTGGCCATGCACCACAATATTTGCTTTGGCCATTGGCAGATTGAACCCCCTTTTTTTTAAACTTGTGTTGTTTTCTTCAATTTGAAGTCTGACAATCAGTTCTTCAATGTTCATTTCCTTTCACTTGTGCTTCAAGTGATTCTTGAAATCATTCCAGGCTGGGGGTAGCTTCTCAATAATTGCTGCCACTTGGAAAGTTTCACTGAAGACCTTTACGGCATGAATCTCATACAAGATTACTTGGAGTTCTTGTACTTGACTCATCACCATTTCTCAGTCCACCATTTTATAATCTAGGAAGTGGCCAACAATGAATTTCTTAGCTCTTGATCATCGATTCTATATTTTTGGTCTAGAGACTTCCACAATTCCTTCGACGTATGCATTGTACTATATATGTTGTATAGTGAATTTGCCAAATTGTCCATGACATAATTCCGGCATAGGAAATCAGAACGCTTCAAAACTTCAAATGTGTTGATAACTTGTATATCTCCCACACCCAATTTGAGTTTCAAAGCATCCTCAGTCAAGAATTTTGCAAGATTCAAGGTGGTAAGATAAAAACAGCATTTTCTGTAGCCACCTTTTGAAATTCAATCTATTGAATTTCTCCAATTTTCTCCATGATTAACCAAATCAGTCACAGGATGACCAGTTGTTTGGGTCAAAGAAAGACTTGGCATTTGAGCCACAGTCTATTTTACAAAGTTCTTTGGCATAGTAGCCAGTAGCCACATCTTTAGTTGTACGATAAGTTGCCATTTCTGAATCACCAAATAATGTATTCATTTGTTAAAAGAAAAAAAAAACTTCATGCAGAATACAACCTATCGATTTTCTGAATATATTTTAAGATTGTTAGGCAAAATACATAAATAATATAAGCAAACCGAGGCTTGTGTAAATAGTGTCCTTAAAATAGATTCACTCTCTCACTGTAGGTGCTTGATGATTACTGAGCATCTGTTTAAAGCAGTATCCTTATAACAGCTTCACTCTCTCACTGGAGGTGCTTGATTATTACTGAGCATTTGTCTCTCAAGTTGCAACGGTGCAACTAGTAACAAAGCTTCTATCGTAGCCAACTGAAGCACTGGAAGAACAAGGAAAATGACTACAAAGAACATAAGAATGTTTTGGACTGAAAAGGAAGAAAGCATAATGAAATTCGTGTACTGGTCGTGCTCACAAATGAGTTCAATGGCATGAGGTGTTAATCGGTTCGTAATTTGCACCCCTCTGTGAGCGCGTGCAAGAGAGAGCCTGTATGCCAAAATAGATTACACCTTTCAAAAGTGTGGCCATATATATACTAGTCAAAAAAATTTCTATTTTCGAATATGAGATAAGCCACTTGCTTTTTACTCCAACCATTTTTTCAGCTCCACTTTGAGCATCAATTTTTCATTCACCCAAGCATCATTTTGGACAAGTAAATATATAAATTCGATGTTCGTGCGGAGGAGAACAGGAACTTACTCCTATCTTCCAAAACGGAGAAACGGGTCCCACACAAAATTATAATGAAATATTTTCCTTCGTAGAAAATATACCACTATTAGAGTGATGCTAGCTATTTTTAAACCAAATAGGCTGGGTGTTAGAATAACTAAATGTAAAAATGGTGTTTTTGCATGGGGAATTAGAGGATACTATCTCTATGTGGCAACCGAAGGGTTTATAGAAGCCGGGAGTGATGGTAGAGTTTGTCCAATTAAGAAATCCTTGTACAGGTTAAAATAATCACCAAGGAACAGTATAAGAAGGTCGATTCTTATGTTTTAACTATAAGATTGAAAAGAAGTAGCTTTAGATCATTGTTTGTACTTTAGGAATAAGAAGATAAATCTAAATTTGTTTTCTTGTATTGGCACATTCAATCTAGAATCAGTCTTGTTCTGAGTTGTTTGAGAATATTGGATTGTAATCTGATTTAATCTGCATCAATATGAGGAATAAATTGCAGATTTGGTCTGAGCTAAAGTTGGGTACAGAAACTGCATGTATCAGACCAGATTATATGAAATTTGTGACTTGATCAGCTATAGTTGAGATTTGCATATTGTACTTAGTTTAATCAGTAATCTGGGCTGACTTGGGGTTGTTGCTGGATTTTTTTTTTTACTAAGTACCTGCATCATTTATACCTGCTGTTTTTTGATTTCTTGGTGAAACTGTTGATAAACTGCTGTAATCAGTGATCTCTGTGATTTCTGAGGTTACTGCTGAAGTTTTGATGAGTATTGCATGTTAATAACTTTCCCATTTCATGTTTTCTTTATGCAGGTACACGGGACTGTGAAGCTTCAGGTGAGGTGATGGTTTCCTTTGCGCTATTCCTTTCCCGAGTGAAGGTGGAGTTTGTGAGTGTGGTGACTGAAGATAGTTGATTTTCTCCTCCTCCGAGCACAGCGGCAGACAGTGGTGGAGATCTGCAAAAGGTGGCGGGGCTTTTTTCCCCCGTGGCCACTCCGGTGTGATAATCAGTATGTGATTAGAATACTTGTGCTAAATAGCAGTATAGAATGTATTAGAGTTGTGTGTTGTCCTTTTACCTGGGGGGTTGGTCTCCTATTTATAGGAATGACCTGCTGATGTAACCTTCAACGGTTATTAATTGTGGGTGCCTTTTCATCTTCCCTCTTTATGAGGAATTAATTAGGGACGTTTCACCTCTCTCAACCGCTGGTGTTTCATATTCCCAACGGACGATGGTAGCTTCCGTTTTATAGATCACCTGTCTAATTGGTTAGATGGCAGACAGGTTATAGTTGTCTGCTTGCTGGAGGCGGGCATATGAGAATAGCCAGGCGGGCGGACCGATAAGGCGGGCGGACCGACAAGGCGGGCAGGTGCTTCAGGCAGGCGTCCCAAGGGGAGCAGCAGTTATTTAGCAAAGTGTGTTTATATTTATCATCATAAGCCCCTCTACTTCCCATAGACTACTTTTCATAAACTGTTGTCAATGGGAAGTAGAAATATTCTACTGCACCTGCTATTTTCTAACTTTTTCAGATAGAAGCTAATCGCTTTAATTTTTAAACATAGGCTCATCGCTTTGTTTTTTGGACAGGGGCTCATCGCCCTAATTTTTAAACATAGGCTCATCGCCTTGATTTTTAAACATAGGCTCATCGCCAACATGTTTGGATAGGGGCTCGTCGCCTTGATTTTTGGACAGAGGCTCATCGCCCTAATTTTTAAACATAGGCTTATCGCTTTGATTTTTAAACATAGGCTCATCGCCTTGTTTTCTGGACAGGGGCTCATCGCCCTAATTTTTAAACATAGGCTCATCGCCTTGATTTTTAAACATAGGCTCATCGCCAACATGTTTGGATAGGGGCTCGTCGCCTTGATTTTTGGACAGAGGCTCATCGCCCTAATTTTTAAACATAGGCTTATCGCCTTGATTTTTAAACATAGGCTCATCGCCTTGTTTCTCTGGCATAGGCAGCTGAACTTGGCCTTATTTCTGGCCTTATAAGCCCCTCTACTCCCCATAGACTACGTTTCATAAACCGTTTGTCAATGGGGAGTAGAAATACGTGCTCACCTCAAAAAAAAAAAAAAAAATTTTTTTTTTTTCTGTTTTTAGTTTGGGGCGAGGTCACCCCGCCTGGGCGAGGTCGCCCGCCCGCCTGGGCAGGTGTAACCTCTAAAAAAAAAATTTTTTTTTTTTATTTATTTTTTTTTTAAAAAAAGATGAGAGGAGGTCACTTCTCCTGGGCGAGGTCGCCCGCCCGCCTGGGCGAGGTCACCCCGCCCGCCTGTGACCTCTCAAATTTTTATTTTTTATTTTTTTTAAAAGATGAGAGGAGGTCACTTCTCCTGGGCGAGGTCGCCCGCCCGCCTGGGCGAGGTCACCCCGCCCGCCTGTGACCTCTCAAAATTTTTTTTTTTTTTTTTAAAAAATGAGAGGAGGTCACTTCTCCTTAGCGAGGTCGCCCGCCCGCCTGGGCGAGGTCGCCCGCCCGCCTGTGACCTCCCAATTTTTTTTTTTTTTTTTTTTTTTTTTTTTTTAAAAAAAAAATGAGAGGAGGTCACTTCTCCTGGGCGAGGTCGCCCGCCCGCCTGGGCGAGGTCACCCCGCCCGCCTGTGACCTCTCAAAATTTTTTTTTTTTTTTTTTTTTTTTTAAAAGATGAGAGGAGGTCACTTCTCCTGGGCGAGGTCGCCCGCCCGCCTGGGCGAGGTCACCCCGCCCGCCTGTGACCTGTCAAAAAAAATTTTTTTTTTTTTTTTTTTTTTGAAAAGATGAGAGGAGGTCACTTCTCCTGGGCGAGGTCGCCCGCCCACCTGTGACCTCTAAAAAAAATTTTTTTTTTTTAAAGATGAGGCGAGGTCACATTGTCTCATCTTGGGTGTGCTTGCCTCTATTATCTTGAGGTTTGAACTCACCTGGAATATTTCTTTTGTTAGACTCAGGCTCACTTCGATTTTTCATACCTTTTGTAATGAGATATGCTTCTTCAGCATCCACATACTTTTCTCCTCTCCTGAGTAACTCATGCATAGTACTTGGCGGGTTTTTGGAGAGTGACATCTTAAAATGACGATTTCGAGTTCCACTCATCATGGTAGTGACTACAGTAGACATCTGTAGTTCTTTGATTCCTAGCGCGGCTCCATTGAACCGGGCAATGAAATCTTTCAGCTGTTCATCCTTGCCCTGTGCCAATTGCATCAGACTGATAGCAGTTTTCTTAACACGTTTGCTGCTGGCAAAGTGTGTAGTAAAATTTTTAGAAAACTCGTCAAATGTACGGATTGATTTTGGAGGAAGGGTGGCCACCCAGTCCCTGGCCTCCCGCCTAAGCGTCGGTGGGAAAGCCCTACACATAATTGCATCGGGGGTGGCTTGTAACCTCATCAAGTCAACAAAAGACCTGAGGTGATCGACAGGATCAGAGGACCCGTCGTATTTCTCCATCTTTGGCTGTTTGAAGTCTCGTGGCAAGGGGACTGCCATTATTTCTAGGGAAAAGGGGTCTTCTTCCAACACCATAGATTGTTGCCTATTACTTTTGTTGGACAAAGCCTCAGCTATTTTGCGATCCATCAATTCTTCTAATCTCTGTTCCCAACTTAATACTGGTGTCTCAACCAGCGTAGGTGTGGGCATCCATGATGGTTGCCCCCAGTATAGATTTGGGCCAGATGTCAGTGAATAGAAGTGGGGTGCAGAAGGTGGAGCTAAAGAAACTGGAGCTCGCAGCGGAGCTGCCGTTGGCGGTGTTTCTATTGCTGGAAATTTAGGAATATGGGGAGGAGCCCCTGGCGGTAATGGCCCTATCGGTGGAGGGCTAAGACCCTGGGGCAGAGCCCCTGGTAGTGAAGATCCTACCGGCAGAGGGTTAGGACCCTGTGGTAGATGAGAAACCGCAGCGTTCCGATCTTGGAGCAGAGCCGTTAAGACCGTCACTTGAGCTTGTAGTGCCGCGAGTTGAGCGGCAGAGGCAAACTCTTGTTGTGGGTGATTAGTGGCGGCGTTGGACTCGGTGCCTACATCCCCGACGGGGGCTGGTGGAGCAGTTATATTCCTAGCTCTTCTGGTTCGAGCCATAGCTTCTTGTGCGTTTCCCACAGACGGCGCCAATTGAAGATAGTTGATTTTCTCCTCCTCCGAGCACGGCGGCAGACAGTGGTGGAGATCTGCAAAAGGTGGCGGGGCTTTTTTCCCCCGTGGCCACTCCGGTGTGATAATCAGTATGTGATTAGAATACTTGTGCTAAATAGCAGTATAGAATGTATTAGAGTTGTGTGTTGTCCTTTTACCTGGGGGGTTGGTCTCCTATTTATAGGAATGACCTGCTGATGTAACCTTCAACGGTTATTAATTGTGGGTGCCTTTTCATCTTCCCTCTTTATGAGGAATTAATTAGGGACGTTTCACCTCTCTCAACCGCTGGTGTTTCATATTCCCAACGGACGATGGTAGCTTCCGTTTTATAGATCACCTGTCTAATTGGTTAGATGGCAGACAGGTTATGGTTGTCTGCTTGCTGGAGGCGGGCATATGAGAATAGCCAGGCGGGCGGACCGATAAGGCGGGCGGACCGACAAGGCGGGCAGGTGCTTCAGGCAGGCGTCCCAAGGGGAGCAGCAGTTATTTAGCAAAGTGTGTTTATATTTATCATCAGTGACAAAAAAATTTCGTTTTTAAATTATCTGAAAATAAAAAATATAAATTCTTGGTGTCCCTATGAACTTCCTAATACGAATGAAAATATGTTGGGTTAATTACACTAATGGTCTCCATTCTTTTAAGTTTGTAACGATTTCATCCACATTCTTCTATTTATTTTCACAGATGGTCTCCAAATCACTATTTTTCACTATTCTAACAATTTTTTGACAATTTTGCCCCTTGACTTAAATAAAATAAAATGATAGATAAAAATACAATGAAAGCATTGCAATTGGGTCTTTAACCTTTTCAAAAATACAAATAAATCGTAAACTATTTTATTTTATATAGATAGGTGTTGTTCCCCAACAAAAAAGGAATCATCTTTTCCCCTCCAACAAAAGCATTGAAAAAAAGAACATCTTTTCCATTTTTTGGGGGAATAACACCTATATAAAATAAAATAGTTTACGATTTATTTGTAATTTTGAAAAGGTTGAGGACCCAATTGCAATGTTTTTATTGTATTTTTTTCTATCATTTTAATTTATTTAAGTCAATGGGTAAAATTATCAATAAATTGTCAGAATAGTGAAAAATAGTGATTTGGAGGACCATGTGTAAGAATAAATAAAAGAATTGGGATAAAATCGTTACAAGTCTAAAAGAATGGGGACCATTAGTGTAATTAATCCAAATATTTTAGTCACGTTATATGTTGCATGCATTTACTTTAATTTTTGTTTGACGAATATGAAATATTATTTTATCAATGAGCCTCTTTAATTTTCGTGGATTGAATAATTTTTTCTTGGTTTAAGTTCTTTGTTATTTTCTACCCAGCCGTTTAAATTAAAAACTAAGAAAACGTTAAACATCAGTTACGGCTCATTCCAGTCCTAATTTCTAGCCCAAATATTAGCCGTCACACCACATAGTGGGCACCCAATTTCAGACAATTTATGCGCTCCTTAACGCCCAAAATCGGTTCCCCCAAAAGTTTCGCCCGTAATCAGCCTAAAACCGGGTTGATTTCAGCCCCAAAATTTAACCAATAACCCGCCCACCTTGCTGACCCAAAACCGACTTCAATCTGCCAGAAAATCCACCCCAACTTCCGTCAATAACTGCCCAGCCAAACTGCCCTTTCCCTTTTCTGAAAAACCACCCCCCATGAGTTCCCCATTATCCATAGATCAATCCCCACTTTCTTACCATTTTCCCCTCTATTTTTCCAGTCAAGTGAGAACTGTTTTTCCCCCCAAAAATCGGCCCCTGCAGTCCCACATTTCCCCCTCACTTTTCAGCCATCAAAGCCAACTGTTTTCCCCAAATTGTCCCAAAATTCGGCCCTCATCATATATATTTCTCCCCCCAATAATCAGTACCTAACTTAAGCACACACTCTCCCATTTTCCATCTTATCTTTCAGCCAAATTTAACAGAAGTTTACCTCCAATTTCAGTCCCAGAAATTGGCCCCTTTAGTCCCAACTCCCCTCCATTTTTAGCTACAGAATTTCCCAGGTAATCACTTTAATTATCTCTCATTTTCTTTGCCAAGTTAGAAGTCATATCTTTCTCCAATGGTTACACAAAAATTAGGCCAGCAGCAGGAGTGTTGTCTTGCTTCTTCTCTTCCACCAAAATGACACATACTTATCCTTCCAGTTTTGGCCAGCTAGAGCCTCTGTTCAGTCCTTCTAATACGTATTTGACTGTGCTGAAATTCAATCTCCATAGTTTCTCTGTAGAAAATCGGCCATATTTCACTCTAATACTCTCCCGTAAATCTTCCTACAACACTCGAATCTTGTAAACAAAAAAGCAAGCGTGCGGGTTTGATTTTGGAAAAAGGTGCAGTATTCTCCATCAACTTCAACCGAAACTCTATTTCAAGGTAGTCTTTATACTACATAAATTATGATTTCATGAAGTATAGTTTGAGAAAATATTACACAACTCATATGCCATGTTAAATATGTTTACATCGTCATTGCGTTGTTGGATGTATATAATTTGTCTAGCATGGTTAAAGCACATTTTATGATGGAACATTATGTCGGTGATTGAAGGTAATCATCTAGAATGTTAGTGATTGAAGCTAACCACTTAATAAATTATGTGGTGCCTGCTATAAATTTTATATTGTTCCTTGAGAATGTTATAGTGTTTGGCATGTCATTTATGAGTACTGCATATAAATTTCTGATATGTATGTATAATTACTATGGAGTGTTTCCTTTGAAATGCTAACGCCCCAAAATTATTTAAGATTGATATGTTTGGCGGCGGTGCGATGGCATAAAGTAGCAACAGAAAAAGAGAAAGATTTATGTTATCTTTTGTGTTTAGGCTTCGATATAATCAAGCCTCTTTATATGTAAAAGTACAATGTTTGACCTTGTTTGGATGATGTAAATTTGAGTAAAAACCGAATTTAGGTTTATTTCACCTTTTGGAAATCTAATATGAAATTCTAGACTTATGTGTTGCAAATTCAATTGTTCTTCCCCTGATTTTAAACTATCATAACTTCCTGTGTAATGCAAATTATTGAGTCAAATCAGTGCTTTTTGATATATTTATAAGTTGTATGTTAGTATAATTTGGAACTACTTTAAAATCATATTGTATGAATTTATTGTGAATATTTTCTTGGGCAGCGTCGGTTGTACCCAATGCAGTTTTTTAGGCTACTTTAGCCACGTTTTTCACATATCAAATGACTTGGCTAAGGTATGGATTTCTGATATGTTTTTCCTTAAGTGTCAAGTATCTATAATTCAAAAATCATAATATTTTGAGAACATTAGATTCGTCAAATAAATTTTGGCGTCACCTTGTGTTAATGGTTAAACTATAATTTGAAGTCTTTTGAATCTTTTCCTAGCGTGCTTGTTAGTTTACTATTGCAGATAAATTTATACACCATTCAAAGGCACGGGAAATTAAATTCAGAGTTGTTAAGTATTATTTAAGGATATTTAAGTGACCCTCCCATTTAAGAAAATATGGGGCGTTATAGTGAGAGTCGTGTGACTCGAAAAGAGGATGATGAAATCGCATTTGGAAAGTGAACTTTTGGCTTATACAATCTTTTACAACAAGTTACCCGTGGGGCCATTTGATTGCATACAATCACAGCCTTTCATTCAGGAGTATAAACGGCTGCAATATCTCATATCTTAGGGCTCATTCGATTCTTCAATCTTAAGCGCAGCTTGTCACCTCTCTATCTTCCCTTTTCGATCTGTAAAAGTCAGTGAATCTGAGTGATTTAGATTGAGTGAAAATCGTGTAAGAGTGGTGTAATGGCATTTTGCTTTGTATGTTTAGGCTAAATTGTCGTTTCCGATTGAGTGTTCTTCTTGGTGAGGGGTTTGATCACTTACATTTCTTGGTGAGACTTCTTCAGAACAGTTCTCTTCTTTCTCCAGATCGAATCTTCTAATCTGCTACCAAATCAAGACATCTCCTCTTCCATTAATTCAAACGTTAGTGGTTTTCTTGTTGCGTATTCACTTTCTCATTTTCTGATTTCTTGCCCCCTGTTATTTAAGAATTTATTACCCACACATGTCAGAGCGTGTGGGTGTCCGATGCATGTCGTACTCCGACACATGGCTCCGTCGATGTGTCGGTTCTTCCTAGGTTATATCACTGATTTTTTCTTAAATTGCTGATAAATTAAATGAAATGTTGCTGATAAAATTACCATTTTGTTATTAAGGTTATTAAATTACTATGTTTTGCAAGTAAAAACTACTGATTCTTGCAAATATCATCCCACAGTCTATATTCCTACTTTATTTCATATTTTATAAACTTTGTGCTAGTTTAATTTATTGGCCTTTATTTGTTTAGATTTAGATGAATTCTCAAACAACTGGAAATAAAAGATGATGTCAAGATTAAAAATTTGGTCACATTATTTTACTAATATTTGCTAGTTATATAGCTTAAGAATAAGATAGTTTGTTATTTAAAGATACATGTTATTTTGTTATTTAAAGATCCATGTTATTCTGACAGTTTCTTTTTATCTCTCCATTTATACGCTTCCATTTATTTTACTAATGGACTTTTATTTGACAAATGTGTTCCGTCATTTCTTCATTTGTAAATTTTTATTTGGTTGCTATTGTAAGATTTATTAGCCTCTGGGTAGCAAGTTAAATGTGGCTTTGTTGAGCTTGTGATTTTCTTACCTTGTGTGATTGCGCATTGATTTTGATAAATGTTAAAATATGGTGTTTAGATATTGAGCAACGATTTTGGTTGAATTATTCATGATATAAGACATCGGGAAGCGTGTCTGAATTGAGATCTGGATCTGGTGTTGGATTGTTGGTCATGTTAATTGTGTTAGATTTGTTTGCTATTTTCAAGTTTGTTCGTCAAATTGAGATTTCAAGGAAGTACTAATATTGCTGTAATGATTTCAAGATGTTGCCTACCCCTGCATATTTCTCCTTTAATTCTACTTGGTCTATCTAATTCAGAACACCAAATATTCCATTATTGATTGATTTCTAAGCATAACGAAATTTTATGTTAGTTGGATCCATTCATAAAATGCCCCACATCCAAAAATTACATAACATGGGTAAAAATCTGCCAGTCAGATTGAGTTGGTGGGTAATAAATAGCTTTCCTCAAACCCAAAAGTGTAAATCACAATTCATTCATTTGCCATCTTCTAAGCACCTCACAAAGAATGCAAAATGTTGTTTTACATCTCAGATTTTGATTTTCAAAATAATACAATGCTATCTCACTCCATCTTCTTTCTTGTTCTTAACCTCTCTTTCCATACTTCACCCCAAAATTTAACCATTTTGTGAGCGTATTTCCTTTGACATTTGCAACTGATAGGAAGCTTCCTACCTTGTTCAAAGTAGGGATAGGCATAATCTTCTAGAACCAGTCGAACTGGACCATGACCAATAAGAGCTGTCCATTTCAGATTAATTCCAATTAAAAATAAATGGGTTTTGGTTCTTCCAACTGAGGACTGGACTGATTCATGTCTCGGATTCCTATTGTTTTAGTTCGCTACATGCTGTACTGTGAGGTCTATAAACCTAGTTACGCGTAACCCTAAACCAAATTCACTTCCTTCTTTTTTTTTCCTCCTTCCATTGCAGCAGCAGCCAGCCTCTTCTTCTTCGACCCTCCATTTCTCGTTGTCTCCAATTCCAAAATCCCTACCCTATTGGATGTGCAAGCAGAATAGTTGAGAATCTCTCTCCACTCCATTTTCATTTTCCCTTCAAATCCGGCCGAGTTTCGTGATTTATTTCTTCTTCGATGTTATTCTATTAAGCTTACTCACTTGGATCTTGAATATTATTCATTTATTGAGTTGCCAGTTGCATGTTTTGTGTTCCATACACAGATAAAGAGAACAGGATGGCAAAGATTGTGGACTTCTTCAAGTGCTACTTTCCTGAAACCAGCGCACAAAGATTGGTACACATATATTTACCATAGTGTTTCCTTTTTTTGTTAAATTAAATTTTTATTTTAGGGATTCTAGTTTTCGTTCTTAATTAACAGTGTATTCTGGTTTTATCTCGTTTTTGAACACAAGGATTTAATATGCTCAGCATTTCCTTGCATATGTACGTAGTTGTGGTCGAGTATGATGAAAATTGACACCGGGAAGGAGGGGGGAAAGATTTAGGAGATACCACAAGCACACACTCAAGACGATCACCTTGCCACTCAAAGGAATCCACCCAAGATATAGGAGTATGAATAAGAAGAAATATTTCTTCTAACAAGCCAAAGGCTAAAACATATTAATTTGAGATTCAAGTCTGCCCTTTTAGTGCAGAGAACACAAGTATTATAGGGTAGAACAACCCTCTAACTATAGGTCTATCCAAACTTCAAAGCAACACTAATAACTAAGTTGACAAAATTACTCTTAAGCCTAGGAATTGAGAATGACATTAAAACTTGACTTAGACCATCAATTACAAGAAAGACTCTTTCAAAACTAAAACGACATAAAAAAACATTGAAAATTAATCTGAAGAGTTGGCAAAAGTCACAAATCTAGAAGCATTCCCGCGAGTTCTCACTGTACAGACGGCCTTTATGATAATGTGTATATTTCAATGTAGGAACCTCGGATTGATGCACCGTTTTTTTTTTTTTTTTGGTATGAAATAAAACTCGTAAACCTTCCCAATGGTGTAAGCCATGTGAACTTGAGCATTTTCAAAGATAGCAGTTTATTCTCCAAAGTTTTAAAAAAATACTGCCCTTGCTGAAAATCTTGGTGTAAAAAATTTATGTTAGTACGTATATTTTTTGCCTCCATATCGTGTGATCGAAATAATCAAAGTGGTTAGAAATTAAGGAACTTTAGGTCACCATTCACCATGATTTGTTGTGTCTAGAATTAGGTAGAAATAGTTTGTAGACCTTGGAGACAACATCAAAATCTGCAGTAGCAAAGCAACCTTGTGATTTGATTAGAAAAATGCCAAATAAAATTTTCTAAAATAAACATAAAATGATACAGACTTGCTCCTGTATCGAGTTCGTAAAAGCTTACTCTGACGCTAGAGAAATTAATTTTTTTTTCTTTTTCATTCGTTTACAATATGCAAAGCTAGACTGCTCTATTCAATAGGACATATGCTTGTAAAGATCTAAACAATAGATTCATGACACTCCAAATATGTCAGTTAATTTTTTTGCATTAAACTGGAAATTGCTATGATTAATTCCATTTAACTTGTTGTTTGTAGAAACTTCCAACTGCCTTTAGTTTACAATTACAAGGAGCTCTACCAGAGAATGCATTCCTTAGAGATCGCTACGCAAATCTGTGGCCAGTGAAAATGACCAAAATCGAAAATAACTGGTTTTTCGAAGATGGCTGGGAAAAATTTGTTCAAGATAACTCTATGGAAAAACGGGACGTCTTTGTGTTCAAATACGATGGGGACAACCTTTTTGATGTAAAACTGTTGGGTTTGTCAGGTTGTGAAAAGAAGGGTGTTGGAGAATTTAGAATGAGTGTCAAGGAGGAGACTGCGTACAAAAGAGTTGACCGTGAGGAGATTGAGGATGACAGAGAAGTGGAGGACATTTACGACATTGATGACAGTGATGACAATGCTGACGATTACTTGCAATATGAGGAAGAAGAAGATGAAGATGTTGAAGCAGAAGAGGTAATTGTTGAGGATGGTGAAGAGGATGATATCGACAGCAAAGACAATGACTATTACTTCAACACAGAGGAACAGAAAAACGAGACTGAAGCAGAAGAGTTGCAAGTGTCTGATGGTAAGTCTGCATTTATTGTCTCCCCCTTTCCCAATTAATTTGATGATTATGCAATTTATTATTTTGTCTAATTTTATACCAATGGTATTGATTGATTAAGATGGAGCTAGCGAAGAGGACGATGTGGACAGCAAGGAAGACGATGCAGATGAATATATCGAGGAGGAGGAACAAGAAAACAAAATTGAAGAAGATGGTGAAGAAGAAGTGAAGCAAGTGGCTAATGGTAACTTCTACATTTATTTCTCTCCATTTTACCAAAATATTTTGATTATATAATCTATTATTTAGTCGAATTTAATACTAATGGTATCGATTGATTAAGATGGAGATACAAATGCCCGACGGCGCCAGCCTATTGTGGATCCTTATGGAAATGACATTTTTGCATCAGGTTTGGTTCAAAAGCCAAAAAATCCTTACTTTGTCACGAGAACCAGAAAAGCACGGAAGGATGAATTGGTAAGGCCTGCATCCTTGTACAGCATTGACTTGTGCTAAATTGCTTTTGGACAAGCATTTATCTAGTTGAGTTAATTGTTGACAATCATATTTTTTCTCGAAAGCAAGTTATTAATGTACCCTAGCTTTTTCTGTTGACTTAATGTTCTTTGCCATGTAGTTCATACCCCGGGAAGTAGTCGATGATTTCCAGGTGCCTCTCCCTGATAAAATGCTTCTCATTGATCCAGAAGGGAGAAAATGGGAGACCAAGCTTTGCATATGGAAGGATGGGCGCCCATGGTACAGAGGAGGTTGGAAAAATCTGTGCAGAGTGAACTTTGTTTGCGAAGACGACAGATGCATATGCGAATTTGTCAAAGGAAAAGGACGCGAAGGTATTTGCTTGCATGTCAATGTCATCAAAGCAAAAAGGACTGAATGTCCGGAAGTCAAAGATTGTTGATACTCTTGAGGGATATCAAGCTTATTGAGGGACGTATAGTGTAGACTTTTCACTTTTGTATGATGTTCTGATGTGATGTTTATTAATTTCTGCTAAATTTTTAAACCATTTTATGTTTGTGACTGTCAATAAACATGTTTTTAATTGAGTGGGAGATTGAATTTGTGATTTTTCAAATTGTTTGTTTTGCCCTTTAGACAACATCCAATCCCGAGGGTACTTGAACGGTGTTTCTCTGTTTCTTTGGAGCCTGGATGAGTTTCGGATGTAGATGTGTTGTTAGCATCACCATATTGTCCATTTTTATATAATATTTGTACCTTGAGATTCAGAAGTTTGAATCTTGTATATCATACTCTCATTAGACACTACAAGTAAAGGTAGCTATAGCGGCGACATTAATAGTAACGACAAAATGTCGCCTCTATTTGTATTGTACAATTATGACGACAAAGATATGTCGTCGCTATAAGTTATAAATCTATAGCGACGACAAAAGTTGTCTTTATATTCAATATGTCGACGCTATTATTTTTAATATATAGCGACGACATAAGAAGTTGTCTGGAAATACTTACCAGACGGCGGGAATAAATAGGGCCAATTTTTTGTAACAATAGTCGTCGCAATCTATAGATGATGTTGTAACTCGCGTGAATCATGATTCTCCTTGTAATTTGAAATGAAGACTATTGCGACGACAAATGTCATCGCTATAGTGTTCTCAATATTGTCGGGAAAACTGGCACCCATTTCTTAACTATAGCGACGACATTTGTCGTCGCAATATATGTATAGAAGATGTCATAACTCACGTGAATCATGATTGTCCTCGTAATTTGAAATGAAGTCTATTGAGACGATATTTATCGTCACTATAGAGTTCTCAATATTGACAGGAAAATTGGCGTCAATTTCTTATCTATAGCGATAACATTTTTAATCTATAGAGACGACAATTTTTGCTGCTATAGAATCTTCTTTTTCAGCTCACAATCCCCGTATTTCTGTACTGTATTTCTACAATATTTCCATTTCTTTCTCCATAATTGTTCTCCAACTTCACCATTTTTCTCCATAACCATCTTTTTTCCATTTCATTTATCCATCTACATCTATTGTCCTTACTGCATTTGTGAAAATATAGTACTTTTCAAGTATGGATATTGATAAAAGTTAGACAAAAATTAGAAATCGCACAAAATCGTCTGATTTTCGAAACGGTTTGAAAGCATTTACAAACATGGCTAGGTCATACATAAATGACAGGGGAAAGATTAAATGTTCGTGCACAAGATGTTTAAACGGTCTCATACATCCATTGGAAATTGTCGAGGCTCACATATTTCGTCACGATTTTGCGGAGAGTTATGTAACTTGGATATATTATGGTGAGACCGAGGTTCAGTCTGTGAATGTGTATAGACATAATGAGCGAGCAGGTGTGGAGGATGAGATGATGGATGCCATGAATGACGTAGTATTCTGGGAAAGCACCCTAACTATGGGGGTGCTAGAAAGAGGAGAAGTGATGACGAGCTAAATTGGAGAAAAATGAGCATTTTCTATGAGTTTTCGTATTGGTCTACTATTGAGCTAACATAACATCGATGTCATGCACGTAGAGAAGAATGTTTGTGACAGTTTGCTCGGCACAATTCTAGACGATCCATTCAAATCAAAAGACACAGTCAATGCCAAACGAGATCTTATGCAATTAGGGATCAAAATAGAGTTGCACTTCTATCATAATGGGAACAGGTGTATGAAGCCTGTCACATGTTACACCATGTCCATTGCAAACCATCAGAGGTTTTGTAACTTCATCCGATCGATCGAGTTTCCAGATGGCTTCGCGTCTAACTTTCGAAAGAATATTGCTCCTAATGACAGCTGTATTATTGGGTTAAAGTCACACGATTGCCACATTATCATGCAACGGTTATTGCCAGTCAAATGTCGTGCGTTCTTGGAAAACTTTTTCCACTACAATCATTGAACTGTGCACATTCTTCAAGCAACTTTGTGCAAGAACACTAAAGGTTATCGACATGATGGCTTCCCACAATCACCTAATACTCATCCTCTGCAAGTTGGAACGAATCTTTCCGCCAGCCTTCTTCGACATCATGATTCATCTCGTAATGCATCTACCAGAAAAGGCAATCTTTGGAAGTCTGGTGCACATGAGATGGATGTATCCGTTCGAGTGATACCTGAAGAAATTGAAGAACTACGTTAGAAATCGAGCTCGGCTTGAGCGTGCTATTGTAAATGAGGTTCTCGAAGAACATCGAGGACACGTTCGTGGGGTTGGACGGGTTATGAAGGAGACCTCTCCCTCTTTAGATTCGACCAATAAATCGAACGCCCCAGGAGGAACATCCAATCAGTTCTTTGGAGACCCCCAGAAGACGATCATCAGTTCGCCATGTATGAGGTTCAGCTGCACCGAATGGAGGGGACAATTCAATATCTTACAGCGAATCTAAAGAATAGAATATTACCGGGTGTTGTGCTAGAGGAAGATGAGGACGAGGACGAGGACGAGGACGAAGGTGACGACGAGAATGAGAACAACGATGGGAGTTTAGGATATCTGTAGATTTTAATTCTATATAATAGAATTGTTTATATTATTTACAATATTCAAAAATAATTTTTTTTTTAAATTTAAAATGTTTATAGTGGCGATAAAGTCATCGCTAAAATAAAACATATTGGTGTACATTAGCGACGACATTATGGTATCTAAAAGTTCTCAGTGACGATCACAACGTCGCTACTATTTAAGATAACAGCGACGACCTTTGCGACGACTTTGTCGTCATAATTTCTCTAATTTTGAGAAATAGAGCACAGTAATGTCGTCGGTATAAATTCAAATGGCTATAGCGACGACAATGTCATCCCTATAAATATAAAAGGACGACAAATGAGTCACCGCTATAGACCTCATTTCTTGTAGTGAGTATAGTTACATATTTAGTGTATTTATGTAATGGTTTTGCAATTTCTAATAAATCTTGACAAGACAAAATTTGTACATATATGGTGAGCAAAAACACTATAAAAAATATTGATTTCATGACAAAAAATGTTGTTGCGTGAGAACAAATTTTGTTGCAAAAATAATTTAGAGACAACAAGATGTTTGTTGTGGGCATTGTCGCGCTATTTGACTCACATAATGTATTCTGTGACAACTTTCATTCATCGCATAAACAAACTCGTGACATTATTTGTTTGACGCAGAAAGTATGAAAGAGCAACAAATTATTTGTCGCCATAATATCATCGCAACCCATAGGCATGGCAATGGGCGAAGCCGAGCCGGTTCGACCCATAAAATACGAGCTCAACTCACCCAAAAGGACACGCTCGACTCGTCCCCAAAATCTGTGCTCGGTTCGGCCCAAGAGCTCGTGGGTCGAATGGGCCGAGCCGAGTTGCCCACGAGCTTGGCTCGGTCCTCAATTTTTTTATTTTATTTTATTTTTTAAATTTGAAAAAAAAATACAATATCGAGAATCTTTTATGTTAAAAATTAAAGATTGAAAATACTCTTCCTTTTTTCGGGCTTGGGACCGGCCACTTTGAAAGTAGGCAGAGTTAAAATTGCACACGAACAAGATGTTACGTGTACAATTTTTTATTAAATTAAGAAAAAAAAACATCAAATACTAATGCAAAAGAATACTTACTACGAATCTGATTAATCCATATTCAAATCTTCAAGTTCTTCGGACATTATTCTGTTCACTTTGTCTTGGATTCAAAGTTCGGCGTCATCTCAATCCTTTAAACACAGTAAGTTTTCTAAAATATCGGCTTTGAGTCTTGACCTGATATTAGACAAAACTCTGCCACTTGTACTAAATGCAGCCTCCAATGCTACAGTTGAGATCGGAGGGGTTAGTAGATCACGTGCCATTTTTGAAAGAATTGGATAACTACGTTGATGTTGTCTCCACCATTGTAGTATATCAAAAAATTTATCTCTTCGTCATCTAACATACTAAGCACATCATGCACAAAATACCTAACTAACTCTACAGGTGTATCATTACAACGGGGAAGAGAAGAACTAGAAGAAGAACCAACTAATTGTTGACCTTGACCACTCCTATGTGTACTGATGTAACTCCATAAGTCAATGTCATCAGTTGATGACGAAGTATATGTTGGATTAGGGGGTCGTACAACGTTCGTACCGGACTTTTCAGCGTAGACCTCATACATAGAACATAAAGTTTGTTCTAAATTAGCACATGTTACTGTATTGCCGTAAGTTAATTTTTCTGAAATTGCCATTATTGTTACTTTTGTACCCTCTAAGTTAAGTCTAAGATCCATAATACATGCTAATGGAAATAACATAGGCAATTTTTTCCAATATTTTCTAAATTTAACTTCCATGACATGTATAATACTAGAAAAAAAGGCAAAATTCTTATACCTATTAAAATTGTTAGCAATATAATAGAAATGATTTAAAACAAGCGGAGTAGTTGGATAATACACACCAGAACATGCAGTTGTTGCGTCGTAAAAAACTTTTAAAAATTTCCTAACTTGACCACATATTTTTCAGTCATGTAATTCTAAATTATATTCTGAGCCGTGTGAGTATCAGCCATTGTAATAGACTGTAATGCAATCTTCATAACCTTCACAAGATTGAAACATAACATATGTTGAATTCCATCTATTGGCAACATTAGTTGCAAAACTTTTTTATTGCAGCCCATTTTCTATACATAGAGCAACAAAAGCTTGTTTTCTTGCTGGTGAGATCGAAATATAATTAATAACATATCTAATTTTTTTTAATTAGGGTTGTATAAATTTTAATCCATCTTGTACAATTAGATTAAACACATGACATACACAACGAATATGAAATAAAATACCATCAAAATCTGGACTACAATATTGCATTAATTTTTCAATTACTATATTATTTTGGCATGAAATGTAAAACTACGAGCCTTAGAATCACATTTAAATTCATGTAACACACTTAATAAAACATGATAAATATTATTTCCATTATGAGGATAGTCTATTTGTTTCAATGCTATTACTTTTTTATGCATTATCCAATTATTATCAATATAATGTGCAGTTGCAACCTTGTATCCTTTTTTGTTACAATCTGTCAATAAGTCTGATGTAAAAGATACAACATCATTGTAATTATTAATATCATTAATAATAACTTATTTATTTGTATTATATCTAACAATAGTGTCTTTACGAAGTGTATTTCTAGAAATATTAACATACTTTGGTTGGAGATATTTTTGGATGAATTTTGTCCAATGAGGATTGTCCACCAAGCATAGTGAAAACTCGACATTTGCACTGTACTTTGAACCCAGGGACTCCATCCACTTGTTTACCAGTCAGCACCAACTTAAAATGCTCCCAGCACTTAGCCTTTTGTTGGTGGCTTTTCCTTTAGTGCTAGAGCCGATAGTAGTTTGTGTATCGGCATTTTCTTGAAAGTCTTCCAAATCAATTGGATCAGTGCTACCACCAAACTG
Source organism: Forsythia viridissima (assembly GCA_030279155.1). Taxonomy (NCBI): domain Eukaryota; kingdom Viridiplantae; phylum Streptophyta; class Magnoliopsida; order Lamiales; family Oleaceae; genus Forsythia; species Forsythia viridissima. The sequence goes on along the minus strand of CM059036.1, from coordinate 27,641,787 downwards.
ATCAATAATATCGTTTGGAATTGGAATGTCATTAAGACTACTGAATTCATCATCACTTCGATTGTATGCCATTTGGAATAATAGAATAAAGAGAAGATGAGAAGATGAAGATGTATTGAAAAGTAGAAAGTAGAAATGTAGACAATTAGTGGAAGTAGAAAATTACAACTTAAAATTATAGAGTAATATCTAGATAATGAGATATTAGATACTAACTTTAACACTAATATTGAGAGAATGGAATTTGAGAATTATTAATGGATTGAGTATATAATTGAATGAGAGATAAGAGATTGAAATGTAAAAAAATGAGTTTAGAATAGGGGTATTTATAGGAGAATGATGAAATTAAATAAAAAAAATTCGATCATCCAACGGTCACGATTAAGTGACCGTTACACGAGCCACGAGCCACGAGTCGATCCGACTCGTGGCTCGTTGGGCGAGCCCACGAGCCGGCTCGTTTTATAGCTGAGCCGATTTTTTTTGGGCTCGACCCTAGCTCATGCTCATCCCTCGACGAGCCCGAGCTTGAGCTGGGCTAAGCTTTTATGGGCCGAGTGGCGAGTCCACGAGCCAACGAGCTTTTTTGCCACCCCGAGAAACACATATGTTGTGCAAAATTAAAAGGGCAAAAAATCAGTTGTCTTAACGATTATTTCAAAAAAAAATTTAGGAAGAAAATATTTGTTACGAATACTATTTTAAATGTACAACATTTTTTACCTACTCTATTTTGTAACAAAACATGCTTGTAGTAATATACATTTTATAACAAGTCACGTTTGTCGCATAATTTGTTTTACAATGAATTTGATTCATCGCATATATTAAGATATTCATTATTTATAGTATAATTTATTACGTAGCAAGTTGTGTTTGTAGTAAAATTTATACTGCAACACAGAGAGAATGTCGTAGATTCATCATTTGTGCAAAGATGTATAGTTGTCATGTATTATATTTTTCAACATATAAAATTGCTACAAATATTATTATGACAATATATATTCGTTTATGTAACGGGTTCGTTTGTAGTTGAATTTATTTTACAACATAGAATTTTATGCATCATCATTTGTGCAATGCTTAATTTATTTTTTGATTATTTATATTTATCGTGTATTTTATTTCACAACAAGTAAATTTTATTTTGTGGCAATGTGAATATATGCTGCATAATACTTTCAACAATGACAATTTTTTAATTTCTTGCATCGTAGTAGAATTGTTACTAGAATACACATTTATTTGAAAAGGTAACTTATATCAGTAAACACAACTCACAACTTAATAAAAAGATTGCTTAAATGTATAATTAATCAAATATAAATGATTCTAAAATATGTAAAAGCAATCATAGCATTGTCTTAAAATTGCAATGCTAATGCTTGTGAAGAGAGTGTCACAATAATCTTCAATTTCTTATCGATTCTTAGTACATGGGATTCTATATAGAAAGGAAAAATATGTAAATAATCATTAATAAACAAAATAGAAAGACATTACGTAATAAAAAAATATAAACAAACAAAAAATATATAAAACATATTGTACTACCATCTTTATTATTACGAAATTGCATCCAACTCCTATCCATCGTGTAGATCACTGTATTCACTTAAAGAAAATAAGATAATGGAATGGATATTTCTTAAGTTAGATTCTTTAGAACACATTTAGTTTAGTGCCATTAGCTAATTCCATTCATGAATGTATAAAACTCATGAAACAAACTATAATCGCCAACCTAAACACAACAAACATTTAACAGATGAGCATAAAAGTGGCAAGGAATATGGACTCAACGATATAAAAATGATATAATGGTATTAGGGATTAATATATGCATACTGTGTATTTGCCAAAGTTTTCTCAATACAATTAATTTAGGACAGATTGCACATATGATTTTTCCTCTGCTTGGAGTCAAAATTTCACAAGGTCCATTGGAATAGCCACAAAACTACACTTAATCTATAGGTGAAGAATTATTTTTAGATATTCAAAATTATAGTTTCATTGAAAGAATAAGAAGTCGAAACAATTGGCTTCCAACAAAATTGGTCAACCGCACAATTTATGCCATCTTTAAAAAAGATCATTTACAGTTTAATAAGAAGCCACTTGCTGCACCTCACATGAATTTGACTTCAAGCTGTGTCACAAGTCTTGCAACACCTTGACAAATTTAATCCCACAACATAAGAAACCAATAAGCCACTACAAGAAAAATAGCCTTTTGCAACGGACATTCGTATGTTGTGTCCTTTGATGTTGTTGAAAAGTAGATGTTTGTGGCAACACGTAATGTTTGTTGCTAAAGATAAAAAGTGCGTTGTCATTTATATTTTAGCAACATACATATGGGTTTTAACCACGTGCATTTGCTTGTTGTGGTAAGAGTTGATGTTGTGCGATTATAATCTCGCAAGTGGACGGATCGTTTACAAGTAATATAATGATGTGTAGAGTGTCGAACCCACGAGGACCAGATATTAATTTAACCAATTAATTTATAATTCAAATTCTAACAATAAAACGAAACACAGATTTAATTTTGATATGTGACTCTAAAATAATTTAACTATTTTAATTAAATTGAAAATAACAATAAACAACTTTGAAAGATGAGAATGAAATCGAATTTTACCAACACTAGGATTCACAAATCCACCTACACGTTTTATAATCAATTATCCGTTAATCACTTTTTAGCTTTTAAATACCTTGGATTGAAAATTGACGTTCCTAAATTAATCGAAAGCCTCTCTCGATGGTCAATCAATTCTATATGTTATGCGAACCTAATTATCTCTAATTAAGCTTCGAACATAAACACATGCATTAAAATCTCAAGAACACCTACATGGATTTCATAAAGCATAATAGTAATCTCTATCTATTATTGGACCCTATGTTATTCAATACCACGTGCTTAATCTATATTGAATCTCTCGACTTCAATATAGATCACAATATATTCTAATGGTGATCAAGCATTAAAATAATATAAAAACTAAATAAAGAATAATCAACCCAAGCAATCAATTACTAAAAAGGAAAAACTTCTAATTAATTAAAAATGCGAGGTTTCATCGTTCATCCTAGAAAAAGTGAGTTTAGCCGGACATGATTTCGTTAATCATTATAATAATTGAATTCATCATCATCCGGCGAAAGAAAAACAAAAAGTAAATAAAACTCGTGATCCCGACTCAATGATCTTCTATCCCGTGCCTTGATCTTCAATTCTTCCTTTGTATGTTGTTCTCCCCAAAATTCCTCCCCCGCGAGATGCCTATCTTCTTGCTTTTATAAGCATCTCCCAACTCTTCAAAACGTGGTTGAGGAAGTTTCATCTGTTTTGGAGTTGTAGAGTTCTAATTTAACCAGAAAACTGCCAGATTTTTGCTGCGTATGGCCCATGCGATCGCATGGTGTAATACCGTGCGATCGCATGGTATTCATGAAAAGCATTCTGCATATTTATTTCCTTCCTGCGATCGTACCAAATTCGTGCCATCCGATCGCGTGGTTGATTTTGGTACTGAATTTGAATTTTCCTCCTTGATAATTGCACGTCAGGTCCCTGAAGTATCTTTTCTTATCAGTTTGAGTCCCCTTATCTTCATTTTGCTTTCTTTTCATCCGAGTGATACTTGAATTTGATAATTTCCTAAATTAATAAGAAAATTACATGCAATTAAACTGAAATTAAATAATATGACTCATAATTGTCTCTTTTGTGAGCCCCAATAAGTACATAATTGTACTTATCAAATACTCCCAAACTTGAATTTTTATTCGTCCTCGAATAAACAAGCTAAAAATAATCATGCACTTAATAAAATAAGCAATAATAAAGTTCACAATATAAATAGCTTGCCGTTCTTGCTTCAGGTTTTACGAAAAGAAAAATTTATAATTCATGATGAGTGTTTAGGTTGTACAGTTATAAATGTGATTCTACTTAAAACGTACTTGAGATGTGTGTGAAAGCAGTTAATCTGATCAACTTAAATTCTATGGTGGTGATAGCCCAACCATTTGGTCAACTTTTCCTTTCCTTCTCGTAAGGTACACTTCCCCTAATATAATTGTTTTCTCTCAAATCCCGAGATTTTCGGTTAAAATGTTACAGTTCACTCATAGTTTTTCTTGTTTGAGGCTGGTTGAGAGCTAGCAATCGTGACAACCTAGGTTCGTGAAGATTCTCTAATTTATGAGCACTTTCAACCTTGGTGAATCTTTCCTTGTGCTCCTCGAAAAGATAATGGCTAGAGTCGGTGGTCTCTACACGTGCCCTTTTCGAAGTGCTGCCGGTTGCTTTTTTCTTTCCTTTCTCGGTGGCAGTTGGGGGTCGTTTTGGAGCCATAATATGCAAAATGAACAAAAAACAAGTTAGATCCGGAAAATAATATATATGGTGTAAGACACGACCCCCAAACTATTTTAAGCATTAGGTAAAATTTTTCGAAAAAATGTGTTTGACTAAGCTATTTCGTGCTCCGAGAAATCCACCTAAGAATTTGTAAAAGTGAAACAGATGAAGGTGGTATGAAAGTGTATGATATGGTCTACCACAGAGTCAAATTTCACATGATTTCGAGGTCATTTGGGGCAAACAGATGGGGGACGAAAGTGCTAACGGAGGCAGGCTGCAGTGGCTGCCTGCGGTCTGCCATGGCAGGGCTGCAGGCCTTATGTTCACGGTTGGAATTATCTCGATATAAAAATGTGTCTAAGCTGAGGTGAATGCTCCTAGACGATGACATATGTTCAATAAACTAGCTTAAGGTCCATTTTCCACCATTGTTGGCACAAAAATTGGATGGGACAATTTATCAAACACCTAGTATGCAATGAATTATCTTCAAAGAGTTGAACAAATGGGGAAATCAATCAAAACCAAAAAAATTTCCCAACTTATACATCTAAACCCAATCATATCATGTATCCCTTTCAATTCAAGCCTAATCTAAACAACATTCTCCACATTAATCAAAATGCATGAATTTAAAGCAAGAATTGATGAAAAATCCGAAATTCAACAACAAAAGATAGTGAATTTACCTTTAGTGCGTGAGTTTGATGATTATGAATGCTTGATTGTGTGAGAAACGAAGTCCAAAGATGCTCGTTTGGTGTTTGGAGATCAAGGATTGAAGAGGGATCGATTTTGAAGTCTAATATGTGAGTTTTGAAATGAAGGGCTGTTCCCCGGTTTTAAGAATTCCTGGTGGCCCTTGCGATCGCAAGGGCTTAACGTCCTGCGATTGCAGGAGTACTGGTTTCTGGGTAGAATGTTTTCTGCCCAGTCCATGCGATCGCATAGTGAATTCTGTGATTTTTTTTTAGTTTAAATATAACTTGAAAATAAGTAAAAATGTACTTATGCAAAATGACGATGATCAAAGCCTCGAAACCTAAGAATTAAAAACCTATTTCAAATCCTAAAAACCAAAACGTGCAAAACATGAATTAACTTCCAAAACTGAAATAATACTGAAGATTTAAATGAAAGGGAGAAAAATGGGTTGCCTCCCATTTAGCGCTTGTTTAAAGTCTTTAGCTCGACTTTGCCGTGGTGTTCACTCCGGATTGCTCAAAGCGGTAAAATATTTTTCTTTCGAAAAATCACCCTCCAAGTATTGTTTGAGTCTTTTTCCGTTTACTTTGAACCTGCCCTTTGTGTCATGAGCAACTTCAACCGCTCCATGTGGGTAGACTTTCACTACCGTGAATGGCCTGGACCATCTTGAACGTAATTTCCCAGGAAAGAGCTTGAGTCGAGAGTTGAATAAGAGAACTTTTTGTCCCGCCACAAACTGCCTTTTTTGAATATGTTTGTCATGCCAATTCTTGGTTTTCTCTTTGTATAGTTTGGCATTTTCATAAGCCTCGAACCTGAATTCTTCCATTTCGTTCAACTGAAGCAGTCTTTTCTCACCGGCTTCTTTCAAGTCAAAATTCAACTTCCTCAATGCCCAGTAGGCTCAGTGCTCCAACTCAACCGGTAAATGGTACGCCTTCCCAAAAACTAGGCGATAAGGTGGCATTCCAATTGGTGTTTTGAATGCAGTTCGATATGCCCAAAGGGCATCATCCAGTTTTCTCGACCAATCTTTTCTCGAAGTACTCACCGTAAGCTCTAAGATCCTTTTCAACTCCTGGTTGGAGATTTCCACCTGGCCGCTAGTTTGTGGATGGTATGGAGTAGCCACACGATGCTTCACACCGTATTTTGCCAAAAGAATTTCAAACTATCTGTTGCAAAAATGCTTACCTCCGTCACTTATGATTGCCCGAGGAGTCCCGAAACGCTTGAAAATATTCTTTTTGAGAAAGTTCACCACCACCTTGCCATAATTGGTTGGTAAGGCTACAGCTTCTACCTATTTAGACACGTAGTCCACAGCCACCAAAATGTAGGAATTTGAGAATGACAGTGGAAATGGTCCCATAAAGTCAATCCCCCATACATCGAAAAGTTCAACCTCTAAAATGCTTTGAAGGGTCATTTCTTGCTTACAAGATATAATTCCCGTCCTTTGGCACCTGTCACAATTTTTTACCAGACTGTAGGCATCATTGAATAATGTCTGCCAATAAAATCCAGATTGTAAAACTTTGGCTGCTGTTTTGGTAGCACCGAAATGACCTCCGTATGGTGAAGAATGGCATTGCTCCAAGACAGTCTCCATTTCTTCTTCAGGTAGACATCTCCGAGGATCTTCCCAAAAATAGTATTTAAGTTCTGAAAAGAACTTTTTTCGGTGATGATGATCATAATCAGGTGGCATGATATTACTTGCAAGGTAATTCACATAATCTGCATACCACGGTACAATTCCCATATGCTCTATCCCAAAAATCTGCTCGTCTGAAAATTTCTCATTTATTTCACTTTCTTCATTCCCTTCTGACTGCTCTATTCTTGACAAGTGGTCGGCTACCACATTCTCAATCCCTTTTTTGTCCTGAATTTCCAAGTCAAATTCTTGAAGAAGTAAGATCCACCGAATAAGTCTTGGTTTGCATCTTTTTTAGCAAAAAGATATTTCAATGCTGCATGATCTGTGTGCACCATTACTTTTGATCCAATGAGGTAAGATCAAAATTTTTCGAAGGCAAACCGCTAGTAATTTCTTTTCTGTAGTGGCATAATTTATCTGAGCATCATTGAGAGTTCGGCTGGCATAGTAAATGACACGTATGACTTTTTCTCTACGTTACCCCAAAACTGCCCCGATGGCAAAGTCACTTGCATCACACATAAGTTCAAATGGCAGATCCCAATCAGGTGGTACAATGACAGGTGCTGAGATTAGACTGCCCTTGAGAATGTTGAAAGCTTTAATGCAGTCTATAGAAAATTCAAACTTAACTTCTTTTTCCAGCAAACTGCACAACAGTTTAGTTATTTTTGAGAAATCTTTTATGAACCTTCTGTAGAAACCCGCATGTCCCAGAAAAGATCAAACTCCCTTAACTGTTGTTGGAGGAGGTAGTTTCTCTATAACCTGAATCTTTGCTTTGTCGACCTCAATGCCGTTAGCTGAAATCCTGTGTCCCAACACGATGCCTTCTTGGACCATAAAGTGACATTTTTCCCAATTAAGTACCAAGTTGGTTTTCTCACAACGCTGAAGTACTGGGGTCAAATTTTTGAGGCAATCATCGAATGATGCTCCAAAAACTAAAAAATCATCCATGAAAACTTCAATGAATTTTTCGACCATATCTGAGAAAATAGACATCATACAACGCTGAAATGTGGCTGGGGCGTTGCATAGGCCAAATGGCATACACCTGAATGCAAACGTGCCATAAGGACAAGTAAAGGTAGTCTTTTCTTGATCTTCTGGCGCTATATGAATCTGATTGTAGCCTGAATACCCATCAAGAAAGCAATAATGAGAATGACCTGCCAAACGTTCTAACATCTAATCAATGAATGGTAGAGGAAAATGGTCTTTTCGAGTGGCATCATTCAGTTTACTATAGTCAATACAAACTCGCCAACTGGTAGTCAATCTGACTGGTATGAGCTCGTTATTATCATTCTTCTCAACTGTAATCCCTCTTTTTTTTGGCACCACCTGGACCGGGCTTACCCAAGTACTATCTGAAATAGGATAGATGATACCGGCGTCAAGTAGTTTCAACACTTCAGCTTGGACTACTTCTTGCAAATGAGGATTCAATCTGCGTTGATGTTGCACTGTTGGTTTATACGCCTCTTCCATTAGAATCTTGTGCATACATAAAGACGGGCTAATATCTCTGATGTCTGCTATAGTCCAACCGATGGCTGATTTGTAATTCTTCAAAACTCGGAGTAATTTATCTTTCTGATCCTGATCAATAGAGTTGGCAATAATAACTGGAAGCGTGGATGACTCACCAAGATAAGCATACCTAAGGTGAGAAGGTAATTGCTTTAGCTCCAGAATTGGGGCCTTTTGAACTGAAGGTGGCTGTTGGGGAGGTGTGGTCCCTAGATCCATGTATTTACTTCTTCTTTCCATCTGTTTCGCTCCTTGTAAATATCTGGCACATTCTTCAATAACTGGAGAATCAGAATTTTCATCTTGAGAATGCATAATACACGCTTCCCATGGATTTGAAGGATTTTCCAAAACAAATGTGTTAGCTGCCTCATGATCAATGATATCGATCTGAAAACATGAGTCAGAAGAGCTTGGATACTGAATTACCTTGAACACGTTGAAAGTGACTTTCTCCTCGTTCAATCTCAACATTAGCTGCCCTTTTTGCACATCAATTAGTGCTCTTCCAGTAGCTAAGAATGGTCACCCCAAGATAAGTGGCACATCTGTATCCTATGCCATATCCAGGATAATGAAGTCAGCTGGGAATATGAACTTGTCCACTTTTACCAAAATATCTTCAATAACTCTGCATGGGTGTTTAACTAACCGATTAGCTAACTGTAGTGAGATTGTAGTTGGTTTTGCTTCTCCAAGACCTAGTTGAAAATAGAATAAGGCATCAAATTAATGCTAACACCTAAATCACATAATGCTTTTTCGAAAAACGAACTACCAACAGCACAAGGAATAAAGAAACTACTGGATCTTTTAATTTTGGTGGTAGCTTGTTTTGCAAGATAGCACTACACTCCTTTTCGTGCTCTTTCAACTTCTTTTTATTTGAAAGGATTTTCTTCATGAATTTTGCATAACTTGGCATCTGTGCTAGAGCATCAGCAAACGGTATGTTGATTTGGAGTTTCTTGAACGCATCGAGGAATTTCTCGAATTGCTTGTCTAGCTTGTGTTTACGCAGCCTTTGAGGAAATGGAATTGGAGGGACATAGGCCGGTGGTAGAATATAAGCTGGTGGAGAGTCTCTTTCTGGTGCAACTTCTGCATCTAATTTGTTTTCTCTATCTTTGTTGGACACAGTTTCTTTTTCTACACCTGGTCTAGTCACATGAATTTCTGGCAACTGAGCTCCACTTATCGTGGTAATTGCATTTACTTGCTCTTTTGAATTAACCTCGGTATTGCTTGGCCATGTGCCTGGTTGTCGCTCGGTCAACAATTTAGCCAACTGCCCAATCTGATTTTCTACGTTCTTTATCGCAGCATCTTGTCTTTTCTGCATTTCTTTTAACTCAAATTCCATACGCGTGATAGTTTCTTCCAATCCCCATTTTCTCTCTTGTTGTCTCTCTTGACTTGGTAGATTTTGAATATTTTGGGTGTTGCCATAGGAGAAGTTTAGATGATTTCTCCATCCTGGATTGTAAGTCTGTGAATACGGATTATTCTACTGTCGTTGAAAATTCTGAGCATATGTAACTTGTTCAGGAGATGGCATATCAACTTTTGTCAATGGACACTCTGAAGACTGATGGTTTGCCCCGCATGTTATACAAATTGGTGGAGACATCTTAACCATATTGGCTGAATGAGAATATTTCATTGCTTCCATCTGCTTTGCCAATGCATCGATTTTCGCCAGTACAAGCGAATTTGTGTCTACCTCATGTACCCCTGTTGCTTTCCACTGTAATCCCATTTCTAGCCACATAATAAACTGTTCACTCATAGTTTCAAATAGATCATAAAGGTCACAGGCGGATCTATTTTGGATAGAGCCACCTGCTGCAGAATCTACTAAAGAACAACTAGTTGGAGCTAGTCCAGAGTAGAAATAATGATTCTGAGTTGCTAAGGGGAAACCATGACTTGGACACTTTCGGAGCAGTTGTTTGAACCTTTCCCATGCCTCGTGAAAGTTTTCCAACTCAGATTGTTGAAAATTGGAAATTTCATATTTCAGTCTGTTTACTCTGGCAGGAGGGAAATATTTCAGTGTAAATTTCTGAATCAGATCTGTCCAAGTAGTAATGCTCTCAGGCGGTAGAGAATCTAACAATTCTCTAGCTTTATCCTTTAGTGTGTGTGGAAATAGCCTCATCTTAAGTGTCTCTTCATTAACACCTTGGTATTTGAAATTGCTACAGAATTCATCAAAGCGAGAAATGTGGTAATGTGGATTTTCATCTGTCATCCCATAGAACGGCAGATTGTTCGAGAACAAATTTATCACATCTGGTCTCGCTGGAAGTTATCGTATCCATAAGGCGGATAGACTATGCTGGATCAATTCTCAACAATCAGTGGCATCATATACTCACCCATAAGGATATCTCGCTCATTAACTTCGACTGGTCGAGCTATTGGTGGGTGATTATTTCTGCCATCTACAGGTAACGAATTCTGGATTCGGTTATCCTCCATCGTGTTTTTCTGCTGTTGTTTCTTTTTCCTTTTTTCACGTTGTCGTCGGTGAAAGCTCCGTTCAATTTCTGGATCTAAATCAAATAGATCAAGATCTTTTGTACTGCGCATACACACTTAACACCTGAAAATCTAGAAAAGAGGTAAAATTCAGTAGTATTACGAAGAATTGAAAATATAAATATAAATAAAAATAAATAAAACTAAATAGAATTGTTAAAAGCCAAATTATAAATAAACATAGCAATTAATAAAACTAGTCCCCGGCAACGGCGCCAAAAACTTGTTGTGCGATTATAATCCTGCAAGTGGATGGATCGTTTACAAGTAATATAATGATGTGTAGAGTGTCGAATCCACGAGGACCAGATATTAATTTAACCAATTAATTTATAATTCAAATTCTAACAATAAAACGAAACACAGATTTAATTTTGATATGTGACTCTAAACTAATTTAACTATTTTAATTAAATTGAAAATAGCAATAAGCAACTTTGAAAGATGAGAATGAAATCGAATTTTACCAACACTAGGATTCACAAATCCACCTACACGTTTTATAATCAATTATCCGTTAATCACTTTTTATCTTTTAAATACCTTGGATTGAAAATCAGCGTTCCTAAATTAATCGAAAGCCTCTCTCGATGGTCAATCAATTCTATATGTTATCTGAACCTAATTATCTCTAATTAAGCTTCAAACATAAACACATGCATTAAAATCTCAAGAACACCTACATGGATTTCATAAAAACATAATAATAATCTCTATCTATTATTGGACCCTATGTTATTCAATACCACGAGCTTAATCTATATTGAATCTCTCGACTTCAATATAGATCACAATATATTCTAATGGTGATCAAGCATTAAAATAATATAAAAACTGAATAAAGAATAATCAACCCAAGCAATCAATTACTAAAAAGGAAAAACTTCTAATTAATTAAAAACGCGAGGTTTCATTGTTCATCCTAGAAAAAGTGAGTTTAGTCGGACATGATTTCGTCAATCATTATAATAATTGAATTCATCATCATCCGGCGAAAGAAAAACAAAAAGTAAATAAAACCCGTGATCCAGGCTCAATGATCTTCGATCCCGTGCCTTGATCATCAATTCTTCCTTTGTATGTTGTTCTCTCCAAAATTCCTCTCCCGTGAGATGCCTATCTTCTTGCTTTTATAAGCGTCTCCCAACTCTTCAAAACGTGGTTGAGGAAGTTCCATCTGTTTTGGAGTTGTAGAGTTTTAATTTAACCAGGAAACGGCCAAATTTTTGCTGCGTTTGGCCCATGCGATCGCATGGTGTAATACCGTGCGATCGCATGGTATTCATGAAAAGCATTGTGCATATTTTTTTCCTTCCTGCGATCGCACCAAATTCATGCCATCCGATCGCGTGGTTGATTTTGGTGCTGAATTTGAATTTTCCTCCTTGATAATTGCACGTCAGGTCCCTGAAGTATCTTTTCTTATCAGTTTGAGTCCCCTTATCTTCATTTTGCTCTCTTTTCATCCGAGTGATACTTGAATTTGATAATTTCCTAAATTAATAAGAAAATTACATGCAATTAAACTGAAATCAAATAATATGACTCATAATCGTCCCTTTTGTGAGCCCCAATAAGTACATAATTGTACTTATCAGTTGACACGTGTTCTTTTAACAACGTGCAATTGAACGTTGTCTTTGGTTTTTAACAACAGTAAATGCATGTTGTCGTTTATTGACATGTTGACTTTTCACAACGTTCCACTGCATGTTGTCGAATATTTTTAACAACGTTCCAATGTACGTTGTCGTTTTATTTTAACAACATTCAAGTAGGATTGTCCTTTATTTTTTCAACAACATTCAATTGTGTGTTGTATTTTCTTTTTAACAACAATTAATGCTCGTTGCCTTATATGGAGTGTGTTCTTTTCTATCTTTTCTTGTTAAATTTTACTTTCTCAATTATTTAAATTCAAATTGCATTATATGATATATGACAAAACTCTTTCCATACAACCTAATTAGCCCTTAAATGAAATTTATGCAACCTAATTAGCCCTTAAATATATTATAAAGTAGTAGAATTTGTCATAACTGTTGAATGCTTTACACACAACAAAAAGCTGTTGAATTTACTCCCCATGCACCATAACTAACTGAAAAGGTACGTGTTTAGTTTCCACAAATGTCGAGAATTCCTTGTTCATGAGTTGTTTCCATGGTTCACCATCCATCTGCATATATGCCTCCGTCCATTCTCCTCCTCTAAGCTCAAATAGAATAGATGAAGCCTAGAAAATTGTAGGATTATTTTTTTAGATGACTATTGAAAAGCAGAGAATCAATAACCAATATCTCTAACAAATATGAACAGCAGCTACATGTCTGATGTGTATTATATTTAAGTAGATTATCATTCTAGTTCATTAAATACATCATCTTCATTTTATACATAGAAAACTAAATCTTTAGTAAAATAACATTTTCAACAAAATCATAGACTGCAATACCTAGAATAGATTATTAACTTCGACCACTTATTGGTACCTGAGCTATGTGTTTGGCAGAGATAAGTTCAGCCATAACCATTGAAGCATGCCATCCATGTTTCAAACCAAAAATTTCTAGGAAACCAAAAATAGTTGGTAACTTGTATTTTCCATCTGTACATTACCTCTTTGAATACCGCTTGAAATTATCTCAAATAAGGTTTAACATCTTATCATCAAAATAGTAGCTTTTAATTAAAAAAAATAAAATTACACCAAAGATGTGGTATTTATAATAGATTCACTTTTTCATTATTCACACCAAAATCATCTTTGAACAATGATGAGCTATTTGAGTTAGCAAGAAGTCCTGATGCGAGCCACGGACTAGCTAACCAAGACTTATTACATATTCCGGTGAGGCCAATAACGAGATCAAGAGCCAAGAAGATCAGGGATGCCATACAAGGTCTTGTCCAAACTACGTGGGCCAAAGCCAACACCCCCAACAAGCAAGACACCAACCTTCAAAATGAGTATGACCAAGGAAGAGTCAACCTTAGTACATTTAATTCAAACTAAGGATCATATTAAAGGAATATTGGAGGCTAGTGGAAGATTAGATGGTCAAAATAAGCATGATTCATAGTTTGGAGACCAAAACGAGTGAGAGTGGATCGCACACCATGAAACAAAAACAGAAGCTAAAAATCAATATTCAGGAAAGTCGGATTTTTTCGGGATTTTGTTTCTTTTTCCATTTAGAAATCTAATTTTGTTAAGTTTCTAATTATTTCTGAATTATATTAGGTTTTCATTGATTTTTCCTATATAAACACTTATCCTTGTAGACAAAATACAACTTTGATTATTGAGAGATTAAATTAAAGTGAGATTCACTTTTCTTGCTTGTATTTAATTGAACAAACCAAACTTATCAAACACTTCGCAAATCTCTGTTGCGTTCAAACTTGGTTCTTTGGTTCAAGAAAATTATCGGGTCAATGTCTTGCGTCTTGATTTTAGCTTTTCTGGGGTTCATTATCAATCTTTGTTGTGGGTTCCAAGATTCAGTCTTCACGGGTTCGCATTAGTTGGTATTAGAGCTTTGGCTCTAAAATCAGGTTGTATCTTTTCTGTTTTTGTTTCCATCAATTTCATCTTGAGTCATGTACAAACAAAAAAAATTTAAAAAATCTCTTTCATAATTCATCATATTTCATAAAGTGTATTTTATTTCTTGTTTGGATTCATCATATCTTAGAATCATTAAAAAAAATTCTTTCTTGCACCAAAAACCATTAAGGCACCAAAGATAATTATTTTCTAGTTCTTGCCTTGTGGTTTTTTTTTAGTTTCTTGTTTTGAATAAACAAGTATATATAAAAAAACAAAATTCAAGAAAGTTAAAATCGCATTCCTTTGAGATTCTTGTATTATAGTTGGCAAGAAACACACACTCCATATTATCATATGGTGCTTAAGTCTTCAAATCTTATTCTTTTTGAAATTTTTCTTCTTAAGTCGTTCTCGTTGTCTTTTATGTCCTTATTTCTTGTTTTTGAACATTGCGGAGATTGAATTCTTAATTGAGTTTAGTTAGTTCTTTAGAGAACTTGGCAAGAAAAACAAAGAGAGGTAAAAGGCAAGATTGGTGAGATTATTATTGGGAAAAAGCCAAATAGAGTGAAACACGAGTGTAAACACGTGCAGTTAAATTTTTCTTTCAATACTTATTTCTAATTTTTTTTAATCCCAAAATGTTTAATAATGAAGAACCAACACCTTGGGAAGAGAACAACCAATTCTTTTTGTTAAAAGCCATGCAACAACAATTTCAGCGGATGAACATGGTGTTTGACGAGATGAGGGATAGAAATAAAGAGATGAGGGGTAGGATGGATAGGCATGATACGATGATTACAACCTTACTAGGAGAGCAACAACACGAGATCCCTAATGTTAGAAGACAGGATAGGTGTGATCATAATCCTATGCTGAATTTCAGGATGAGGATGACTATAATTATGCAGCTGAGATGGGTAGGATGGGGTGTAGAGAAGATAGGCGTGAAAGGGCACCAAGAGAAGGAAACTATATAGGCCAAGATAGGGTACATAGAAACCTTGGGAATATAAAAATGAAAATAACTTCCTTCCAAGGTAGGAATAACCTTGTAGCCTATTTATAATGAAAAATGAGGTTGGAATTAGTATTTAATTACCATAGCTATTTGGAAGAGAAGAAGGTAAAATTGGCAATAATTGAATTTAATGATTATGATATAATGTCGTGGGATCAATTGGTGAAAAATAAGAGGAGAAATCACGAGAGGTCAATAAAGACTTGGGATGATTTAAAAGCTCTCATGAGGAGGAGATTCGTACCTAGTCATTATTATAGAGACCTCTATCAAAAATTTCATAGCCTTACTCAAGATTCAACGAGTATAGAAGATTACCATAAGGAGATGGAGGTGGCTATGATTAGGGCTAATGTTGAGGTGGATAAGGAGGCCACATTTGCCAAGTTTTTGAATAGATTAAATAGGGATATAGCCAATGTAGTTGAATTAGACACTACGTGGAGTTGGAGGACATGGTGCACATGGCTATGAAGGTAGATAGGCAATTGAAAAGAAAATGGGCAACAATGTATTCTTCAGGATATAACCCTTATTAGAAACCGAATTGGGATAATATTGATGGGAGTGATAGGGCTGTTTCAAAGGGAAAAACTGAACCACCTAAGGAAAAAGAGGATGTAACTAGCAACAATAAACCCAATTCAGATTTCCAACCTTATAAGAATAGGGATATCAAATGTTTTAAATGTTTGGGTTCCGGGCACATTGCGTCACAATGCCCAAACATAAGGGCAATGATTTTGTGTGATAATAGGGACGTAGAAACTAAGGATGAGTGTGATAGTGATGTGATACCTGAGTTGGATGATGATTGTATAGAGTACCCTATAGAAGGTGGATTCATATTTGCAAGGCATGCTCTTCATGTACAAATTAAGATAGATGATTTGGAGCAACTGAAAAAAAAAGTGAGGTAGAAGTACAAGAAAAGAAACGAGATTGTAATTAGCAAAACTAACCAATCTCTCTCCAGTTTGCCTATTTCTTTAGTGTAGGAATTTGATGACGTGTTTTCTGAAGAGATTTCTAGTTGGTTTCCACATATTAGAGACATTGAACATCAAATTGACTTTGTACATAGAGCTATTATTCCAAACCAACCAACCTATAGAAGCAATACAAATTAGACAAAGGAACTTCACATGCCACAAATTTTAATGAACAATAAACAATATACAGCTAAAGCCAACAAAGCCCGTAGACTTATCTTTGAGGCTGGTAATTGGGTTTGGGTGCATACGAAGAATGAAAGATTTCTTGCCCGTGAATGGTCTAAGCTACATCCTAGGGAGGATGGGCCATTTCAAGTCCTTGAAAGGATAAATTATAATGCTTATAAGTTTGACCTTCAAAGTAAGTATAATGTGTCTGCTACTTTTAATGTTGTTGATCTTTCTCCCTTTGATGCAGGTGATGATTAGAGGTTGAATCATTTTGAGGAAAGAGGAGATGATGCGAGCTACGGACCAGCTAGCCAGGACTCGTTATATATTTTGGTGGGGCCAATAACGAGATCAATAGCCAAAAAGATCATGGACGCTATACTGGAGATGGGCATTTATGCTTGCGCAATCACCAAGGAAATATGTTGGGCAATCGCGCCCCACACAATGAAACAAAAACAAAACCTACAAATTTTATCCTGGGCAATTGACCATGCCAATATTCGGGAAAGTCGATTTTTTTTTTAGATTTTGTTTATTTTTTCATTTAGAACTCTAATTTTGTTAAGTTTCTATTTATTTCCGAATTGGATTAGGTTTTTATTGATTTTTGCTATATAAACACTTATCATTGTAGACAAAAGATAACTTTGATTATTGAGAGATTAAATTAAAGTGAGATTCACTTTTCTTCCTTGTTCTTAATTGAACTAACCAAACTTATTAAAGACTTCGCAAATATTTGTGGAGTTCAAACTTGGTTCTTTGATTTACGAAATCATCGGTCAAGGTCTTGCAGCTTGATTTTAGCTTTCTTGGAGTTCATTATCAATTTTTGTTGTGTGTTCCAAGATTCAATCTTCTCAGATTCACATCAGGTCCTATTCGAGCTGAAACATATCAAGGTTGTATTGTAAACGGAGTAAAGTTTGTAGCTACAAAACGAGGTGATAAGTTGACTACGCAAAATAGTGGAGTCTTTGCACCAGGAAATCATGATACTGATGATGTAGACTTCAATGGCAAGTGGATAAGCGTGGTTGAACTGCTGTATAGGCAACGCTAAGAGGTTGTTCAGTTCAAGTGTTATTGGTTTAATGCAAACCCTCATATGATAGGATCTATTAAACGTGACTTCCACTTAGTATATGTGAATTCTAGTACTCGGTGGTATGATAGTGATCCTTACATTCTTGGAACAATGGCAAAACAAGTGTTTTATGTAAATGATCCCAAAGCGGGTGGTAGTTGGAAAGTAGTTCAAAAGATGGATCACATGAACATAAACAAGAACGGGATTTACAATTACAATGATGACAATAATGATTTGGCGAATCAAGAGACTTTTTCTTCAGATGTACCGAGTATGGTTGAAGCTTGAAACTATGATGTTATTCAAACAATGCTTCATGTAGATGATGTTCCTCCAGTTTCAATTAATCTAGAAATGAATGATAGACCCCCTCTTTGAAGAAATGATGGAGACACAAATAACGAAAGTGATGGACATGATGATAATGATTCGGTTGAGAAAATTAGTGAACATAGTCTTGAGGAGAATGATTTTGAATAGTAAGACCATTACTTCTTTTGTTATACTGTATAATTTTTTTATCTTAAATTTCATATTATGTTATCTAGTGTTATTTTAGTCATTGTTATGGTATAATATAATGTTAATAGTATAATTATTATTTGGTTTTTGTTCAGATGAATCTGATTTGTCATAAGAAACGTCCTAAGAGTTCACATGTATCTCCAGCAGCTAAGATGTACATACCGAGTGACGAGCACAAATGTGCCTCCACTACCTCAGACGTCAGGATCTAATAGCACGTCCACAAATAGGTTTGTAGCTCCTCTTTCGTTGCGACATTCATTGCAAAACACTAGGGTAGTACATTCTTTATTAGACATCTCAATCCCCCAATACTTCTATATCTCCGACTAGTAAAATTGGGACTCAGTCAACCACTGAAACTATTCCCACTTGCTCTCCTCCTTTAATTGAGACTCTTCGTACTCATACCACTACAAAAAATTGTAGCTTCAAAAACGGATTTTTCATGCCTAATAGTCGCTACCAACGGACTATTTGCAACAAAATTTCTGTTACTATTTTGAGGGTCGCTGAAAGTTACCAACGGAATTTCCGTTGGTGATCTTCACAAACGAAATTTCCGTTGGTAAAAGAGTGTGCCATTACCTACGGAATTTTCGTTGGTAATGACACACCCTATTACCAATTCCGTTGATAATGTCTCAACTCTTTACCTACGGAATTTCCGTTGGTAATGATACATGCTTTTACCAACAAAAATTTCGTTGGAAACATTCAGTGACCCTCAAAATAGCAACTGAAATTACAAGCACTATTACCAACGGAAATTCCGTAGGTAATGTCCCAAGCCTTTTACCTACGGAATTTCCGTAGGTAATAGTGCAAATTTTTAATAATTAAAAAAAATTAATTTTATATACTTGGTGGACCTCTGACCCAATTTGTCAATTAAGGGCTTGCACTCGAACGACCAAAGGCCCGACCCAATCCACTAAGCTTTGTTAAGCATTTTTATTAATTTATTAATTTAGAATGGATGTAATGTGATTTGAACATTTGATCTAAAAGTTGTGAAGTTACAACCAAACCATTGGAGACAAATGAATTATTGTAATTATATTTGTTTTTATAATATATATTAGTTCAATGAGCAACATTTTTTTATAATTTCTTATAAAGTAAAAAATAAATATTAGTGAAAAATCAAATTCCACATTGTGTTAACACTTAAACATAAAATATCACATTGCTCGAAATTTTTTTTATAGCTATACAAACTATATGAAAAGATGATAAATATTATTTGCTTTCACATTTAAACACGAAATGCCCAACTAAAGGGATGTCGTACAATAGGTAAACTACTCTACCTATATTTTCTACGTACGGGATTATAGTTTGAATCTTTTTTTTTTTATTTTTGTAATTGCATATATAAATTCGTTGTAGAAAATTCGAATGTTAATGAATAAAACTTAATTTACGACTAATCCTTAAGTGATTAACCTTCAATTCCATATAGTTGAATCTTTTTTCATTTTCAAAATTTGATTTAGATTACTCATTAAAAATATGCGGGTAACAAGATTTACTCTTCACCAACATTTTCTGTAGGTCAATGGTTGAAATAGTAGTATCACATATGAATTACTCTTCACATAAATTTCTTTTATTTGAATAGATGAATTGCGTTTTTTGGTCTTCAAAATTGATTTATATCACCTACAGAATTTTCGTAGGTAATAAAAAACACTCTTCACCAACGGATATTCCGTAGGTGAAAGGTCGAAATATTTTTTAGTTTTCAAAATTAATTAATATCACCAATCGAATTTTCGTAGGTAATATGATTTACTCTTCACCAACGGATATTTCGTATGTAAAAGGTCGATAATATTTTTTAGTTTTCGAAATTAATTAATATCACCAACGGAATTTTCGTAGGTAATATAATTCACTCTTCACCAACGGATATTCTGTTCGTGAAAGGTCAAAATATATTTTGATTTTCAAAATTAATTAATAAACAGAATTTTCGTAGGTAATATGATTCACTCTCCACTAACAGATATTCCGTTGGTGAAAAGTCAAAATATTTGTTTGTTTTCAAAATTAATTAATATCACCAACGGAATTTGTGTAGGTAATATAATTCACTCTCCTCCAACGGATATTCCGTTGGAGAAAGGTTGAAATATTTTTTAGTTTTCAAAATTAATTAATATCACCAACAGAATTTCTGTAGGTAATATAATTCACTCTTCTCAACGAATATGCCGTTGGTGAAAGTTCGAAATATTTTTTGGTTTTTCAAAATTAATTAATATCACCAACGGAATTTCTGTAGGTAATATGATTTACTCTTCTCCAACGGATATTCCGTTGGTGAAAGGTCGAAATATTTTTCGGTTTTCAAAATTAATTAATATTACCAACCGAATTTTTGTAGGTAATATGATTCACTCTTCTCCAACAGATATTTTGTTGGTGAAAGGTCGAAATACTTTTTAGTTTTTAAAATTAATTAATATCACCAACGAAATTTCCGTAGGTAATATGATTCACTCTTCACCAACGGATATTCTATTGGTGAAAGGTCGAAATATTTTTTGGTTTTCAAAATTAATTAATATCACCAACGGAATTTCCATAGGTAATAAGAATCACTCTTCACCAACGAATATTCCGTTGATGAAAGGTGAAAATTTGTTGGTGAAAAACTATTACATTTGCCAACGGAAAAGCCGTTACAGATTACCGTAGGTGAAAGGTCATCACTTTTACCAACGAATAATCCGTTGCTGTTTACCAACGGAAATAATCCGTTGGTAAATTTTCGTTGGTGAAAAGGCAAATTTTAGTAGTGTACACACCCTGAGGCATTGTCGAGGACTCTTCCTGATCCGGGTGTACAATATTGACCCTCCACCGATAATCTTGATCTGCCACCTTCTTGTCATCCAGGTTGTGAACGAGGCTCAGGTAATATTCAATATTAACTCTTATTGTATTACATGTCCATTTATAATCCTATATGTTTAACTCAAGTTATATTATCTATTGAATATCTGATATTAAAGGGTGTTGGTGTCCACTATGCATATGGAAGCCTTACCAAGTGTATTTCTTGCTTAGAATTCATACATAAATAGATGATCTAACTTACAGTTAGATCAAATATTTTTTTTCCACTTTCATGTCACGTTTAAATTCTTTGATGTAATGCATGATAACTGTTAGAAATTTAACCTAATTAATTGTTTCAACTCATAAGCCCACTATCTACTTAACTTTGTCAAAACGTGTCACGTTAACATTGCAACCATGATGAAAAAGCTTTCACATTGTTTTGTTTTAGTAATTGGCTTGGCATTTTTAGTCCCCTTTTTAGGTTTCTTTTTAAGAATCTTCTGTGTCAAGCATTTTCCCGCATACCAAAATTCTATCTCTGTCCTATAAAGTGAGCATCAAGTTCAAATGAAAAAATGGAAGAGAAGCATGTGGAAATCATTTTCTAAATCTAAAAAATGAAGATACAGCATGTTACAAACCAGGAAATACAAATTACCCAATTGCCTTCTTCAGTATAGGTTCATCTTCATCGATCATGTGATAAGTGTTAGTCAGAATGGATTTATTGAAGTATGGATTAGAATCAAAATGAAATGTAAGCTGGAATCCCTTAGGATTATCAACTCTGGACCACTTTATATCTTTGAGAAATTTAAGCCCAGCTTCGTCATGATCTGAAATATGGGCCCATTACAAACACATTAACTAGTTTAAGATAACTAGAGAACCAATATTATAGATTCACAGAAGTAAAAGAGTAGCTTTCGAAAATCAGGAACTCATTTTTTTACCCAATATTAAAGATGTGAACATACATGTTACCACCATAAAACAAAATCCTAGAAAGATATCAAAGCATACCCAACCTTTTTCCTCTCATCTTATTTTGTTGGCTCTCAATCAGTTATATCTCCTTCAACTTCAATAATTCCAATTACAATTTCGTATTTCTGCACATGTTTTCCATTAATATTATTGGTTTTGTAGTTGTAGGTGCGGGAAGCTTACCAAGGACTCTTGATGATATTCCTACTCGATGGGCATGTAAACAAATTAAGACTTCTCGTATCGTGCGTACGACTCGAGAAAAAATTCAAGTTTTATACAAGTCAGTGAGCAGGCGAGCAACAAGTTCTATAGTACATAGTTTGCTAGTTCATGATATCGGAGCCATCGTTCGATTCTATTGCCGAATGCATACGTGTTATTGGCAGACCATTTATTCAAGTGAGAAGAAGGACCTTATGGATGAGATCACGGTAAGCATATGCGTGGGTGTATATGCTGCTGGATTGTTGGCTATTTTTCGTCATTTTGTTTTCTTTTACTCTGTGATTTGTTTTCTAGAAATGGTAATTTGTAGCCAATATGGTTTATTTTTTATTTTGTGATTTGTTTTCAATTAATTATGTCAATTATAGATGAACTTTGAGATAGATTCGAATTACTCAAGATTGATGAACTATGTTAATAGACTATACAATGGGAGATATAGGGAGTTCGAGATGTATTAGCCAACCCCCCTTTGGAGATGCTTGATAGAGGTGTAGATCAATGGGTAGAACTGTGTAATCATTTCAACTCCGATAAGTTTAGGATATTTAATGTGTATTTTCTTACTAGTTCCTTGTTTTTACTCCTAATTTTGTTATGTAATTTTGTTGTTGATTTTAATTTCGCAAGTGAACGGATCGGTTACAAGTAATAAAGTGATGTGAAAAGTGTAGAACCCACGATGACTAACTATCAATTAACCAATTAATTATATAATTAGAGTTTTAACAAAATTTAATCACTAATTCTTTATGATTTGAATTCCTACAATTATCCTATTCTAATTCAAATAAATCTAAATTATCACTTAAACGAAAATAGAATAATTACCAAATTCAAGTTTTACTATCACTAGGATTCACGAATCTACCATCACGTTTCAATAATTAATTATCAATTACTCGTCTTCGCAAAGTATTGCCATAGTCGAAAATCGATGATCCTATCATAATCAAAAGTCTCTCTCGACGGTCAATCAATTCTATACCTCTATATAAACCTAGCCATCTCTAGTTAAATTTTTGAACACAAAGGCATGCATTTAATCACAACAATAAGATTTCATAAAGCATAATAGTAATCTTTATCTATTATTGGACCCTATGTTATTTATTACCACGTGCTCATCTAAATTGAATCTCTCAAAAGCAATCTATACCACAAAAACATTTTAATGGCGATCAAACATCAAAATAGAAATAATGAATAATAAATAATCAACCCGGAATCAATAAATTTACAAAAACAAATAACTTCTAATTAATAAAAAACACGAGGTTTCATCATTTATCCTAGATATAAAAGATTTAGCCGAACATGATTCCTATGAATATAGCGATATTAATAAAAGAATTCATGAACTGGAAGAAAAAGAAGAAGAATAGATGCAACCCTTAATCTTGAATTAATCCAAAATCTTCGATTGCACTGGATGAATGTTGCCCAAGAATTCCTCTTTCTTTTGCGCGCTCTCTCTCTCTCTCTTCAATTACGTAACCCATTCAAAAGACCTAGAAGAAGTCTCTTTATACTCCTTGGAAACTCTTCAAAGTTTTATCTTAAAAGAGTCCTAATCCCACTTAACTTTAGAAAACCGCATTTATAACTTTCCTTCAGTATAAGTCGCACCTAGGTCGCGCCTAGGTCGTACAATGCATTCTGCTACCTAGGTGTGACCTCCAGTAGGTTTTCACTATCGTACCTAGTTCGCACCTAGGTCGCACTACCTAGGTGTGACATATTTTTGAAAACTTACAATTTGGTCCCTGATTTGACTTCTGATGTACGGTTTTGGTCCTTTATTCTTTAAATCTTCTCGATTCAATCCAAAAGCTTCCAAATGCATTCTAATTGGTCCTCACCTTCTAAAGTCTTCCAAAATGGCCTTCCAACTATTCAAAATCGTGCAAATTAGTCCCCAAAGTTTTAGAAATCTGATTTTTGCTCTTGAAATTTTTAAATTCACCACAGTTGCTATATAATAGTTTTAACTTATGTCTGTGCCATCCGATTAAGCGTCGATTAAGCCTCAAACTCTTCTCTTTCGTTCCAAAATCATCCAAATTGGGTTTTGTACCTACGTATACAATAATTTAACTCATTTAAATAGAAATCTGCTCATATAGTGAATATATAATAAGTTTACAAGTATAAATAAACGTATAAAATACTCTTATCAAATATCTATATTCTTTCCGTATCAAAAGGCATCGTCGGAAAACATAGAGAACCGATCAAAGAAGAAGTATAATCATCGTATTGGTTTACGTCCTCTCTCATACATACTGAAGGAGATGGCTGTGGTAATCAATTTATATGTTATAAACATGTATTTAATTAGTTCAATTTGCCGAGAACATGAATATATTGCTTGAAACATTTTTTTTTCATTATTAGGATGGTTCGAAGTTTCCCAAAGTAGACACCTTTGAGTTTGCTTATGCGGGAAAGAACAAGCGTTGGACTGATAGTGCAGTTAAGGCTCAACATGTAAGAAACACTGTACTCCGTAATTTTGGTTTTCTTTGTCATGCGTGTAGTCTCAATATTGATAAAGCCATGAATCTATCTTTGGAACTATGGGTTGTGTCCAACTCATTTGTTGTATGCATCGAATGGATTATTGTTATAATAATTTTCATGTGCGTATAGAGAAATTAGGAGAAAGAGATCTCAGACAGTGAGAGTTAGAGATAGAAAATGCTTAATGATGGCAACGGGTCTCTTGCCTAGGATTTGTTAAAACTCATTTGAATATTTTTTTTTTTGGTTATAAACAGGCAGATTTTAGGTTCTATTAGAAATTTGGTTTCTGTTTTGTGTTCTTTCTTTTTTGTTTTAGTTTTCGGGTTTAATAAGCATGCCTTAAATTATTGTTGCAGAAAGACGGGGGTTATATTTCTTCCCCTTTTTTAGCTTCTGCATTGGCCTATTTGTGGGGATGCTTGCTTTTTTAGGGTAAAAAAGTTGGGTTCAGAATTTTTTGGATTTATATGTTGAATTGAATATACAGGCCATGAAACTTGTTGCTTGGAGACTGGTTATCTTATGTTCGTGCATTGGCCGGTTTTTTGAATGCATGATATTTTTGGAAATATGTGGGTTCTTAAGTTTCTTTTGTCTGGTTTTTTGGATTCAATGTGGCTGATTTGTTTAGAACAGATCAACATTTGGTGATTGATTCTTTTTTTGTTCTGTTCTACTCTGGATGCTTTTTGATTATTCATGGCTTATTTTAGATGTTCTATTTTTAATTTGAATATGATTGGCATAAAGTTTCGTAATTGTATCTTGTTTAAATGTGAGTAGAGGTAGAGTAGTTGTAATGTTATTGATTTAAGGACAGGATTTTAATGTTCTCCATCGACTTGTATCAGACTTTAGCTTTCTAACTGCTCTAATTAAGAAAACAGTTCGCCATACAGATTGTTACGACTAACATCAATGTAGTACAAGTTTTATCCTGTCGATAAATTTTACCCTGCAATAAATCTTCATTAGATCTAATTTAAGAGAGATAATAGCACTGGACTGACGGAGGTGACTTGGGACTGAAATTTCTAGTCAAGCACTGGCCAATTTGGGATGGTAGACTGCCGCTCCAATTCTTAGTTCCCTATCGATTAATAAAACAGAATGCCTCCAAATTACTAGGAAAAACAACCCAATAAAAAATTCACCTTTCATTGTTTAGTTCTAGTTGAATATCGTCCATTTTCCTCTGGATCTGTTCATATTCCTTCTCTGATGAAGATACAACGGATTACAGCATCTTATATTCCTTTTCAGCATCTGCAATTCCCATTTTGCAGTTTCTAGCTTTACTGCAAGGTGCCTGTCTTCTTGGACGGTACTTGATGCTTCCACCTGGTAAAGTTTCATCTGCAAGGCCATAATTATGATTGGAATAGCATAACCAGAGCTAGTATGATTGTTGACTATCAGGAAAAGGAACATACCTGCTCTTCACTTTGAGCAATCCGTAACTTCAATGATTCAAGCAATCCATTAGACTGTTGAAGTTGCTTTGTTAAAGCCTGCTTCTCAGAGAGTAATATGCTCTGTGACTGTTTTGCTTTCATGCTCTCAGAAATCAGCTGTAATTAAAGAAAGACGAACGAAAGAGAAGATCAGAGACTAGGGATTAGCATCACTAGCTCCGTATTTCACTTTAAGCTCTGTGACTGTTTTGCATTAGTTAGCATTACTTGCTTCGGTGCAAGCTCGGGATTGTAATAACCTCTCGAGCTATACAAGTCATTAAATGAAAGTGCCCAGAAATCAGGTTATGCATAAGCGTAAAAATTTAATAAGTTAAGAGTTAGGAACCTTTTGCTAATGTTTGAGACTGTAGTGTACTTTGGATTGGGTGGGATTGTCTGGAATCATTCAATGAATTCTTGTTAGTTAAGAAATTGAGAATGAATATGATTATAGTCGTTCCAATGTCAAAGGCTAATATGCCGTGTGGGTCATTTTATACTGTAAATTTTAGCCCATTGAATTGGTTAGACTTGGAGGCAAGTTTTGGTCAATTCTTTTTTATCGGGGAACCTACATTGCACGACACAAATGGTTCCTCTGAATAAACTAATGTTTTAAAACTCGGATTGGACCATTGACTCTGTTACTAGTGTCCATCACTTAATCAATAACATTACAACTACTCTACTTTTACTCACATTTCAAAATTAAACGAAAGTTTTTATAGCTATCAGGTACCAAATCAATTTCAGATGACGTGCATCTGTTTAATTATTTATCCAAGTTATTTTCGCATTGGTTTATTGTCTGAAAGCAGTTCCCATACACATTTACCGTTCAGTGTTTATGTCATTAGATTTTTATGAACATCTGGATGTTGCAGGAGAATTCCACTAATTTTCCTTCTGTTACTTTTAAATTGTTTTCTGCCCATTAACTCCTATACGTATATTCTTTTCCACTTTTAGAGCAAACTCAATTTTTATTTCTTGATGCATTTTTGTTCCCAATTGCTCGACTTTGTGTTAATACTTGCTGCAACTTGCTAGGAAAAGTGTTTCTTGTCTCTATCTGGCATTTCTTTCCTGTAGTTGGCATTTCCAATGGAATGGTGCCACTGTTTTTGTCGTTGTACATGCAGTTTGGTCTAGAGTCTCTGTTCATTTACATCGCAAGATGTCAGTATGCTCATGTTTGCAGTGCATAATGTTGAAATATATTTTGACTGGGTTAAACATTCAGTTATATATATTTCTCTTTCAAGGGCATTATGCCCTTATTTATCTCTCAGTTCAAAGTTCACTTGTGTCTTGTGAAACTTTGAGAACAGAGTACTTGCTGAAGCAACTCGAGATTTTGTATACCTTACTCTGCCGAGTGAATGCTATGTTTTAACCATTAATGTATCATTTAGACTCTTTCTATTCCATTCTTCTCTAAAGCAATATCATTAATTTTGTATATACTTAAATTCATGAGAAAAGTCAGAAGACCAGCTTGAGCAGGATCAGACGCTGGAATGCAAGAGTAGATTACGGAGATTTAATTGGGTTGTATTAAGGATTGTTATCTCATCTTGAAGTAACACAAGTCTAGATGTGTTAGTAAATATTTAGTAGAATTTTACCCTTAATTTGCTTTATAGGATTCTATTTTAAAAATGAAGGTCAACTTTATGTTATATCTCTTTCAAAGAATATGCTGCTTTATTTATGTAAGGAATATGTTGCTTTAAGTTATATCTCTTGTAAACTTTGTTTTTGTACACTATTTAATATGTTGTTGTGGATTGTTTCAATTTCTTGTAGGATGAGATACTTGCTAAAGCTGATGAATATCTTGCAGAAAGGGCAAATGAGAAACAACTTCATGAGGATACTCCTTCGGAGGAGATCCTTGTTGACGATCCAGATGAACTGAAAATCATGATGTCCGTTCTAGGTGTGAAGCCCAGACGTCAAATTCGTGGGTTGGGAGACGGTCATCTTCGAGACCTTGGTACTTTTTCCAATGTGCGCCATATGGAGAAGGAGCTAGAAGAAGAACTTGCTACTCGAAAGGCAGCTCATGCAGCTCGAACTGAAATAGAGCAAAGAATGAAGAGCAAGTTGAATGTTGTTGGACAAAAATTCAATTCTACATTGATGTCTTGGCATCATTCTATGCAACAACTATGTAGACAAATTCCTGTTAATAGAGGATGATGCTAATGAGAAAGATGATGCTATTGGGAACAAAGAGAATGGCTGTGATGAGGAGAACAACCTTGGTGAGGACGAGTAGCGCATATCTAAAAAATAGGATGAAGAGTTATGTTTTTTTTTTTTATTAGATGCATTATAATAAATAAAGCATGTTTGCATAACTCTTTTTAAGTTTCGATGTAACTATATATACTTAGTGAATAGTTTTTATTTGTATTTTGGTACAATATTTTGAGTTCAATGTTTTATTGATTGACACTTATAAAAGACTTAATTTAATTTATTGTCTATCTACATCTTCATATTATTTTCAATAAGGTAAAAAAATTTATATAATATAAATAAAAAAATTTAATATATAAAAATAATTTAATTTCTCTCTACAAATTCTATCATTCTTGGGCAAAATAATGTACTTAGGCCACAACGCCTTCCCAACAAAAAATTATTTGTAGAGACAAGTATGATTTAGACCACAAACACTTTTCGACACACAATTATTTGTAGAGAAACACACGATTTAGCCTCAACATAATTTTTATCATGTCCCCACAAAACTTGTGTCTTGGGCACTTTGGTAGACAAATAATTTTGTCGGGAATGAATTTAGGTGACGAATTGTATTCGTCTCTAAATGGTTCGTATGGAAAAACTTTAGCCCACAAATTTTCACATTTTGTCGTCTTATACATTTCCCCACGATGTTTGCCCCCCCCAAATGTCCCTACAAAAGTTTTTCTTCTAAAAAGTATTTTTGCCCACAAATAAGAATCTTTCCCTACAAATATATTTTGTAAGGGGAATATAGTGTTACTATATGTTTTGTGATTAAATATGCAATCATATTAAAATGACATAGTTTGAGTCCTCTTTATAATAAAATTGTGAAACGCATTAAGGATTATTATAAGAACTCGTTCAGAAGTTTACAATACTTTATTTATATTATAGTTAAAAACTAAATACAATCACAATGATCGAATTTTAATGTTTTACATTTTTATTATTTATATGTTATACACAATAAAACAGTATAAAAAGAAAAAAACAATTTCATATTTGTGCATACAAATTAATAATTTACTATGTATTTTTAATTAGTTTAAAATATTTATTTATGAACAATATTATAATAGACTTGTGACAACTGTTGTACATCACATAACAGGCGATGTATGTGGATGCCACGATTTTCCCCCCATCATCCCCACAAGATAGAGCAATGAAAAATATAGTTATCGCAAATTATTTCCTCAATCCCTAGAATTTTTAGCAACAAACATTCATTGTCGCAAAACGTAGACTGTGTTGCACCACAAAAACTTTGTTGCAAGAAATAAAAGTTTGTCGCCGTAAGTTTCCCACCAAAAAATATGTTGGCGCCCTGCTTCCCATCATGTTTTTGGTGACAATCTTTATTATTTGTCGCGCTTTTTGATAGATCATGACAACTTTGATTTCGCCTTATGATTTTTGGTACTTGTTTTTTTCGGCACAATCTTTGCAACAAACTTAAAAAACGTGTCGCGCTATATCACTTATTGCGACAACTTTTTGTATGTCGCCAAATATCTTGTCGGAAAATCACAATTTTGTTGTAGTGAAATGAAGCGTTTAAATTTTGTAATTTGATTATCTAAGGAACCATCTCTGGTAGAGCTCGTGCCAATTGTAAACTAAAGGCTGTTGGAAGTTTCTATAAATAATAAGTTAAGATCATTGCAAAACTGTTTATACATGGAATATTCATTTCTAGTTTAATGAACAATTATTTAACTGACATTTTTGGAGCTGTAATGCATTATCTTCATGGTGGAGTAAAATTATTCTCTACTTTAAGAAAGGATGTATTTTTTGAACGCACTTAAAGAACCCCTTAAGTTCTTCTAGTAAAATCTTTGTTTCTGGTCCATAATAACTCAACCATTCAAAAAATCGTGTAAGATGAAATTCCTGGGATTTTCTGAATTTAAAGAACCAAGTGTGCTATCTGGCATTATTTTTGTATAAGAAAGCTTTACTCCATACCTCAACATAATTTTGGTAGTTATACGAAATACCAATCGAGTTATGATCATTTGAATCAATAACATTCTAAGTCTTGGACAACCCAATCTTTATTGCGATAATGTGCAGAAAGCCTTACTGAAAGTGTTGACCACTAAAATTGTAGGCAACAAATCCTCGGGCACCTTCTCCCTGAGATAATCAACTTAATCCTCCTATGGAAAGTCGTCCGAAGATTAAGAGTTAAAAGAGCAAGAATTTGGCTAAGGTTTTCAATTGTTCTATGCTCCTTCTATTTAATTCGGACTATTTATAGATGTTGCAAAGCTTGGGGCCCTTTTGTCTTTTCTTCTTTTTATGTCATGTGTCGCCCCCCCAATTGGGAGGCCCTTAATTCTAGAGGATGCTAGGATACATAGCAAGAGGCAGTCGGCTATCATTTTCCTTGGATTTGGTTGTTATTCCATCATGTGCTTTACTTATAACTGATTTTGTCATGTGGAGATTTATTAGTGGTCCCATGAATATTATTTCCAATTGGAATTGACAGATAACAAACAAAGCAAAGGTTCGAACCCTTCACCTAAAACGGCGAAGGTTAGAATAAACTATGCTAGGATTAGATCCAAATAGTCAAAAAGATAAATTTATGAACTATTTTCTTTCACCTCCTTAAGGTTGAAGGGTATTATTAAGTAAACTATATAAGCTTCGTCTACATGACGTGTCTAAGCTAGACGTACCTTCGTCTGCTCAGAAGAGGCGTAACAACAGTCCCCGAAGTCCGTATCTATTTATTCATATTAGACTAAAGACTTAGAATTGGGGGCTGAAATTTGGGGATTTGTTAGTTTGGGATCATTAGCTTCGCTCAAATTCTTTTTGATTTTCCCTTTGTACCTCTTGTAAAATAAAGTTTGGATAAAAATGTGATAGTTGTTTGTGAGGTTAATCAAGCTTTCGTCCATTATAAAGATCTATTTCACAAAGGAGTGTAAGTTGTGTTTGTCTTTTCAATTGTGAAGTTTGGAAGAGGCAGTACTATTTAAGGGTAACTGGGCTACTGCGATGAATTCTATCTTCGCCAACTAACATATTCCAGTTTCGAATTTGTCACTCTTGAAATATTTTCAATTCATCCTCAGAGTATGACAAAAATATTTCAAGGAGCGAAAAATTTAAAATGGGATGTTAGCGAAAGTACTTTTGGTCATCAGAATATAATTTTCGAATTTTGAAAAGTCGATTTTCTCTTCCAATCTTAGATTTACTCTTAAAACTTCGCAATATGTTCTACCAAATTTTGAATTTGCATCTCAAATTCTGCAAACCTCCCAAGGAGTCAGAAACAAAATGAAACCAGAAATGAAAGATTTCTGGAGCTTATATAGAGGTAGGATTTGATCGTGATCGTTGCTCAAAACCCTCAAGATCCGAATTGTTGGAAAAAACATGCGTGGGAATTATAACTCATTAAATAAGGCTCTTTATGAGCCATTATTTAATGGGCATGTGGTCCGTTATTAGTCACGTGTGACCTTTCAGGTATTCGCGCATTTAAAACACGTGAAAACGAAGGCATAATAACCATATTTATATTGGGCTAAGGACATTAGTTTGGGCAAAACCTGGGCCTATATTGGCGAAGCCTGAGTCTTTTTGATATAACAATAGTGGGACACATGTTTGCTCCATATTAGGAGTTGGGATGTGAGCATTTAATGTGCACCATGATTGCACGTTGCTTGCGTGTGTGTTGGGAAAAGGTGTCAGTCATGATTGCAGCCGTCATTTACCTGTTTGATGGCTGTCTTTCACGTAATCGAGGCACATGCAGCGCGAGTGATAGATCTAATACGTTTATTTAAAACAACTTTCCCACCTCTTTGATACAGATGGTCAGGATGGACTGGCTATTTAAAGGATCAGATTAATTCTTAATTGATCCGACGGTCCAGTTAGTTTGATAAGTAACTATAAATAATGGTAAAGCATACTTGTAAAAGCTTCTTTATTTTTTAACATTTGCTCTCAGTATAGTCTAAATTTCTGCAAGTTTTATCATTTTTCTTACCTGCTCTTCCGAGTGTGTTCCATGCCATTCTTCTTCCATTCTAGGTAATTTTCTTTCATCTTCTTCTACTTCTTCTTTTAAATCGAAGTGGAATCGTCGGCTGAGGTTGATGTTGACATTCAAGAGCTGGATTTTCCTTCCCAGACCTCTAGTTCGTCTGCGAAAAATGATAGCGCTCAATGTGTTGCCCAACTTAGGTGTAGGACCTTCTGGTGAAATTTTGACAAGAGTGGATTTAGATCAAATGAGGTCTAGTGGGGCTATTAGGAAAACTAACCTTCAGCTTATAGACAAGCCTATTTCAGAAAGGATGAATCAAGATGGGGAGGGGGAGGGGGAGGGGGAGGGGGAGGGGGAGGGGGAGGGCAGTGATCAGGGTGTGTTTTAGGCTAGCGAGATTTTTACATCCATTAAGACAGACGAACAACTGGCCGAAATCCGAAACCTTTATAATATACCTGAGGATATAGATTTGATACTCCCTCTGAATCCATAGCTCACCAAACTGCAGATAGGCCTCCTCCTGAGTCTGTAGTGATTCATACTCACTCGATGGAGTCTGGACTTCGCCTGCCTTTTCATCACTTTTATCGTCAACTTCTTAGTGAATATAGGCTTGTCCCCACTCAACTAGATCCATATAGTTGGGCCTTGATGGCAGATTCCTTCGTCTGATGGAAGAAGTCGGGTTTTGAAGACAAGCTATCACCCGAAGTTTTCTATTTTTTCTATCACCTCGTACAGGCGGGGAACAAAAAGAATCCCCAACCTGGATATTATTACTTTACCCCTCGCTCAAAATCAAACACAAAATTAGTTGATACTCCAAATAAAGTGAAAGATTGGAAGGAGTCCTACTTTTTTGTGAGTAGAAACTTTGAGTTTCAACCGACGAACCCAACTCCAAGGATACCCATACCTCGCTTCTATGGCGAGCTTCGTGAGTTTCTCCTTGTTTCCTAATAGATATCCTGCTTTACTTATTTATTTTGTTTCTTTAATTACCTTCCTTTCTTTCGTAAGTAAAGACAAAGGTCCTCACTTTTCTGATACTCAAATAGGAGACCTTTTTCTCCATATTCGAGGTCCCTTGCTTGAGAATCCTCACCTTCCAAGGAAGACGAAAGTACTATTGTAGCGAGGCTGCACTGATTTGTACAACGCAGGTTTAGAGATGGCTCCTTGTAAGTCTTTCTTTTGACCCTTGGGTTTTTGCCTCTATTTTTACTTAGCATCTTTACTAACTTGACAACCTATTACTTCACGAATCTTTTTGCAGCTAAGATTAATTTTACCAAGTCAAAGAAGAATTCCACTCCTGCCTCAACACCTAAGGGGGTGCAGACCAAAATTTCTCTAAAAGTGAAGAGTCCACCACTTGTTAAGGGAGTGGTGATCAAGGAGCTTTTTCCTAACTCGGCAAAGCCTACCCAAGATAAAGTTTTGGGTAAGGACAAGGAAAAGGATGTGGAACCTCCACCGCCCAAGGTAAAGTCTACTTCAAAATTAGCTCTTTCTTCCTCTATGGCTGCTTAGTTGGGGTCTTCTTCAGAGAAGAAGAGGTTGTTGTCAGATAACAGATCTAGCCCAGCTAAGAAATTTAGAATCGGTGTTTCGTCTGGCCCTCCCTTAGCCGAGCTTTTTTGAACCCGACCTGAGGGTTTGCAGCCCTCTACTGTGGTCTGTTCTCTGCCTAATTTTTTGTCTATGGCATGTTCATTATTATTCGGTGCTTTCAATAAAGCATGGAAAGATTTCTCTACAACAATAACGACTCTTTAGAGGTCTTATCTTTCAAAACATCACCTCGCACGTGTCCTTATTCTTATACAAGATCAGAATCGACTGTGAAAAGAACTCTCGTCTACAATAGAGAAGTACGCAACTAAGGTAGAGGAATACAAGAAAAAGTTTAACGACTATTGCTCCATCATTGAGCGTCTTGAAGAAGAAGTGGAGAAGAGGACGAAGGAATTAGAAGATCTGAGGAGAAATCCTGAAGTCGAGAAGTCAAAGGCTAACGTTCATTGTCTGGTGAACGACCTAGCTGCTACTTGCACTCGGGCTCAGGAGAAAGAGGATAAACTTCAGAAGGAGATTGAAAAGAAAAAAGAGGAAATAAACTCTTTCTATGTACAAAAGATGTCTTGGGAAGAGGGTCTGGCTAAGAAGGATGAAGAGTTAGGCATTTTGAACGCGAAGGTAGAGTCTCAAGACTTGGTTCTAGCTAAAATGTCAGCAAAGATTGAGGCTCTTCTGTGGCGACCTCAAAATTCTGTCCAATTTTTTTTTTTTTTTTTTCATTCTGCCTAGTAGGGTAATGGTACCTAGATTTGAGGGTATTGATACCCTTTTACGCAGAAAGCAGTTCTACTTCCTGGTTTGATGAAAAACTGTTTTGAAATTTGTTTTCTTTATTTTCTTTTGAGGAGAGTAATTAGAAACCAATCTTAGACAGTATTTGGAGATCACCCTTCCTCATTTTGCTTCGAATTTTCCTTACTCTTTGATAAGTAAAACATGTGTACTTGATGAAATAAAGACTCATAAAGTAGAATATAACAACTTAAATATAGCGGAAGTTTTAAAACATATAAACCCGATCTTTTAGTTCATTTCACCTTCAATGGCATAAGTTAACACAAAATATGGGCCCAAGTAAGTAAAAGAAGTACTTCACATACATTTTTGTTTCAAAACAGTTCATGACAAATCATTACGTCTCATGAACACGCCAAAAGCTTGAGCCCGTTGACAAGTACTACTAAATACTTAAGAAAGAGATGATGTGATAAATACAAGGTTAATCAAAAACTTCATAATAACGAGTAGTAAGATACTCCATGGTCCAAAAATCATATATGTTCACGCAAAGGTAGGTGGCTTCATGCTTTTGCATTCCAGGTTGATGGGGATATGAGGACCATATATCAATATTTGTGATCAAGTGGTATTCATGCTCATCGAAGGCCACTTCCACCCATTGCCCCCTGACTTCATACATGTCTCGATCCATTTCCTACAAGAGTCATAAAACGACTATGGATGGTGACATTCAATGAGTAAAAATACGGTGCGTGTGTGGTATTGGACATAATATATATTTTATCTTTCTTAGGGCCCTTTCCACAAGCAATATTTGTACACCGAGCGCTCAAACTGAATATTCTTGGTGCATAAGCACAATGGCCAAACTTCTTGGGACACTAATCGTCGTTCCATGGGACTACTTTTGCCCTTGGCCATAGTTGATCAACTCATGAAAGCTACTGTTGCTTTTTGGCCATCTGATTGGATTTTTAAGTCCGCACGTGGGTCAATCTAACCCTTAGCCAATGTTGAATCAACTCATGATTTGGGACTCTTATCGTCCCCATGATGGGCTGTAATTGCCCTATGATTGGTGTACAAATAGGCTAGGGAAAACTGATTGTGTCATCACATAACTTGTCTTTATTTACTTATGAACTTTGTTTTCTCAAGTAGAGCATCAATGAAGTACATAACTTTTCTCATTCTCATTCTTCCTCATTGTTGCATAAATAGCAAAGAGGCTCAAGATGCTCATAATATCTCATGGATCTCATTGATAAAAATTATTTGGAGCACATAAGAGCACATATAACTTATGCCACATGTAGATGTACATTCTTATCATTTTTACACATAAGGTAAATAATATGAGCCATTCACAACTTGTCATATCATATTGGAATATGTCATTTTAGAGCATATAAATTTATGGGATATGTATACTTATCATCTTGCGTAAAAGCATATAACGTAATTTACTCACAACTTGTCGTTATCCTTGATCCACCTGAAGAGGGAAAGGTTCTAAACATCATGATCTTATGTTAAATGTTATTTAAAATCTGAAAATAGAGAGTATTAGGACAGCGCAGAAACTGGCTTTAGGTATTTCTGGTGCAGAGATTATAGAGTATCGATACCCTATTGTAGAACTCTGGTATAGGGTATCAATATCTTTCGGGGCAGAGATCTGACGAAAGTATTTTATTTAAAAACTAAGTTCTCGGCCCAAGGAAACTAACTTTCTACACCATAAAATATGAGTTTCTTGGTCCCTCTAAACTACTGCCCGAAATGGGGCTTTGGTGCTTGGGTTGGAGATTCATCTATTGAACTAGAGAACTTCCCATCCCTAGCTTTCTTATTAACCAAACCACTCACCTCTTCTCTCTGATTTTTCTTGAGAGTTCTTTCCTCCTGATTATTACCAGAAAAACGTGAGGGAGAGATGTGGGGGTGTTATGGAGATTAGAGAGAGGAAATGGGCAAGTGGTGGCTTGAAATGAATGGGTATTTATAGGGGAAAATAAATCTTTTCCTCATGATTAAATATCTCCGATTAAATACATGAATTTTGGAGAGATTTGCTGCAGATTTTCCTAGCTGGGCTTCCTTAAATTCGTTTCCCCAACTACCCACATTTAAGAAGATACTAGGGGGTAGCCTATAAGGTAAAAAATGCAAAAATTCCAATTAGGCTGATTTCTGGACCTGTTTTTGGATCGAGTTTTGAAGGTCGAAACATGCTCATTTTTCGACGTTCCTTATACCATCTCGAAGATCTCACGGGGATCTTCACAACGAACTTTGAATCGTAGAAAATGGATCATCACAGCAATCACAGCATCGTCTCAAAAATGGCTGCTCGTAACCAAATTTCTAGGAATTCCAGATTTCCAACTTCGTGGAAAGTTTTTGACATAAAAATCCGGGGCTGATTCCTGAGTCGAACATAGGTGTATTTGGTACGATTTCGAAGGTCTCGTTGTGTACTTCGTAACGCACTTTGAATAATAGAAAATGGACCAACACAGAGGTTAAAACATCACTCTAAAGATGGCTGCCTGAAAACGTGTTTGCTGGGAGTTCTTTTTCAGCTTTCCAGATTTCTTATATCCTGGCACGTTTTTGGCATAATTTTTCAGGTTGTTTTCATAGTCGAAAGTACGCATATTTGGTACCATTTCGAAGGCCTCGATGAGTACTTCGCAACAATGCAAGAGTCGTAGAATTTCAACAAATACTTTATTCACAAGAGCGCACCAAAGATGGCTACTTGACTTTAACCAAAAAGGTTCAAAACTTGTTTTTCTCACTTTTTGGGTCTTTTCCAAACTTTTCCACTTTTATCCAAACAAGCCTTAATAAAAGCCAATAATTCTTAGATAAGTTTAACTTAGCCCTTATAAAACATTAAATCTGATTTTTCACCCTTATTAAAATTAGGATTTAAAATAAATTCTAAATGTCCTGACTTTCGAAATACTTTTTGGGGCAACTCAACCAATTATTCTTTCTTCATTCTCACTTTCTTATTTAAATTGAAAATATGAAATTTTTGGGTCGTTACAATCTTCCCTCCTTAAATAAATTTCGTCCTCGAAATTTGCCTAAAATAGCTCGGGGAATTTTTCTCTCATTTCATCTTCTCGCTCCCAAGTCTCTTATTCGATAGCTTCACTTCTCCAAAGGATCTTGACTAGCGGAACTTCTTTATTTCTAAGGCGTTTTGTCTCGTGCATGAGAACTTTGACAGGTCGTTCTTCTAAAGTCAAGTCGGATTGAATCTCAGTAGGTACTTCGGAAAGTACATGGGACAGATCTGGGATATACTTCCGAAGCGTAGATACATGAAATACATTGTGCATTTTGCTCAAGGAGATCGGTAGTTCCAATTTGTAGGCAAACGGTCCAATTCTTTCTTTTATTTCGAAGGGTCCAATATACCTTGGTGTCAACTTCCCTTTCTTTCCGAACCTGAACATCCTGGGGATATTTTAATGAAGACTTTATCTCCCACTTCAAATTCCAATGGTCGACGCCTTTTATTTGCATAACTTCGTTGACGATCTTGGGCGGCGCTTATATTCTTTTTAATTTTCTCAACCACAGAGACCATGTCTTGTATCATTTCTGGTCCTATTAGATGTCTTTCTCCCACTTCATCCCAATATAAAGGTGACCGACATTTCCTCCCATACAAAGCTTCATATGGAGGCATCCCAATTGATGATTGGAAACTGTTGTTGTACGCAAATTCAATTAATGGTAGGTAACGGTCCCAATTTCCAACAAATTCTAGGATGCTTGCTCGTAGCATGTCTTCAAGAGTTTGAATGGTCCTTTCAGTTTGTCCATCGGTTTGTGGATGAAAAGCGGTGCTAAAATGTAGCTTCGTACCCAAAGACTTATGTAGCTCCCGCCAAAAGTGAGATAGAAATCGGGGATCTCTGTCTGATACGATGGATGCTGGGACTCCGTGTAGTCTCACTATTTCTTGAATATAAAGACTTGCATATTGGTCCATCTTGTAGGTCGTCTTTACGGGTATGAAGTGTGCCGATTTGGTTAGACGATCAACTATTACCCAAATAGCGTCATAACCTTTTGATGTTTTTGGTAATCCCACTACAAAGTCCATCGAGACTTTTTTCCATTTCCACTCGGGGATTGGTAGTGGTTCTAAATTTCCAGCAGGTCTTTGATGTTCCGCTTTTACTTGTTGACAAATTAGGCATTTTGCCACAAAGTCGGCAATTTCTCTCTTCATATCGGGCCACCAAAACATTGCCTTAATTTCATGGTACATTTTCGTAGATCCTGGGTGTACTGAATAAGGCGTATTATGTGCTTCCTGCATTATCTCCTTTCTGATTTCTTCATTTTGAGGCACATACATCCTATCTTGATACTGAAGGATTCCGTTGATCGACGTACGATAGTTTGTTGGCTTTCCTTTTGCCATTTTTCTTCTCATCTATTCTGCAAATACGTCATTTTCTTGTGCTTTCTTAATTCGATCTTGTAGGGTGGATCGAATTGTTATTGTTGAAAGCCTCTCATCTCCTGGTGTTAAAATTTTCAAATTGAAGTTCTCTACTTCCTTGCTTAATTCTCGAGACTTCCTTGGCACCTTACGACTTAATGCATCCGCTACTACATTAGCCTTTCCAGGATGGTAATTGATTGTGTAGTCATAATCTTTCACTAATTCCAACCACCGTCGCTAATGCATATTCAACTCTTTCTGAGTGAAGAAATATTTCAAACTCTTGTGGTCGGTAAATATTTCACACTTCTCGCTGTACAAATAATGTCTCCATATCTTCAAGGCGAACACTATTGCTGCTAGCTCCAAGTCGTGAGTGGGGTAGTTTTTTTCATACGGTTTTAATTGCCTAGAAGAGTAGGCAATTACCTTACCGTGCTGCATCAAGACGAAACCTAGACCATGTTTAGAAGCGTCGCTATAGATGGTAAAACCTTCGTTTCCATTTGGGATCGTAAGAATAGGGGCTGACGTGAGCTTTTCTTTTAGTTCTTGGAAGCTGTGCTCGCAAGATTCATTCCATCTAAAGGGGACATTCTTTCGAGTTAACTGAGTTAAAGGAGTGGCGATCTTTGAAAAATCTTGTAAAAATCGTCGATGATATCCTGCTAATCCCAAGAAACTCCTGACTTCAGTTGGAGTTGATGGCTGAGGCCATTCCATAACTACATCAACCTTGCTTGGGTCAACTCCTATTCCTTCCTTGGACACGACATGTCCCAAGAATATCACTTGATCCAGCCAAAATTCACACTTTTTGAATTTGGCATACATTTTCTTTTCTCGTAGAATTTGAAGGACTAATCTCAAATGTGAGGCGTGTTCTTCTTGTGTACTGGAGTATATCAAGATATCATCAATGAAGACTATCACGAACTTATCAAGATATTCTTTGAGCACTCGGTTCATTAAGTCCATAAAGGCGGCTGGTGCATTTGTCAAGCCGAAGGGCATTACTAAAAATTCGTAATGACCATAACGAGTGCTAAAAGCAGTTTTCAAGATATCTTCTTCCTTGATTTTCAACTGGTGGTAACCAGTTCGAAGGTCTATTTTTGAGAATACTACAGAACCTTGGAGTTGATCAAAGAGATCATCAATCCTAGGAAGTGGGTATTTATTCTTAATGGTTATTTTATTCAACTATCGATAATCTATACACAACCTCATCGATCCATCCTTCTTTTTGACAAACAAAACTGGAGCCCCCAGGGCGAAACACTAGGGCGAATAAATCCTTTTTGGATGAATTCATCTAGTTGAGTTTTTAACTCCTTCAATTCTGACGGTGCCATCCTATATGGCGCTTTGGAGATTGGCGATGTTCCAGAAATAACTTCAATTCCAAATTCAATTTCCCTATCTGGAGGCAATCCAGGTAAATCATCTGAGAATACATCGAGATACTCTTGAACCACTGGTAATGACGCCAATGAGTTCTCAGATTCGATTTGAATTTGGTGCAAACTCACCCAATAGCCTTTGCTTCTCTTTTCAATCATTTTTGAGGCTTTTAACGCAGAGATAATGATTTTTGAGGTTTTCTCTGGTCGAGGGAAAGTTATTGGCTCCTCACCAGGCATAATTAAAGCTTTTGACTTACAATCGATTGTAACCCCATACTTAGATAGCCAATTCATCCCTAAGATTAAATCAAAATCTCTTAAGTTGAGCAGAATCAGGTTGGTAGGGTAAAGTTTTTCCCTAAGTTGTATTGCCA
The DNA here is from genome assembly GCA_030279155.1 of Forsythia viridissima. Classification (NCBI taxonomy): domain Eukaryota; kingdom Viridiplantae; phylum Streptophyta; class Magnoliopsida; order Lamiales; family Oleaceae; genus Forsythia; species Forsythia viridissima. The sequence goes on along the minus strand of CM059036.1, from coordinate 27,600,669 downwards.
CGTCTGGGACAAACTGTTTAACACAACAATTCGGGCCTGAAGGTAAAACTACTTCTATTTCTGCCGGCAAAGATTTAGGACTTAGCTCGAGCATTTTCACCTAATGAGTTGCAATGAAAGAATGCGTAGCACCGGAGTCAAATAACACATACATAGGTTGGGTTTTAACATAGATCGTACCTGCCACCACGTGACTATCTTCTTCATTTTCTGGCCTAACCATGGCGTACACTCTTGCTTTTCCCTTCTCTTCCTGAAACTTATTTGGGCAGTCTCGGCTTATGTGTCCAGGTTTCTTGCAATAAAAGCACGTCCCTTGTCCTGCTAGACACTCCCCATTATGAGTTTTTCCACATTTGGAGCATGAAGGAATGGTCCTTGCCTCCGTCTGGTTGTTTGGTCTACCTCTTTTTAGATGAGGTTCGTTTTTCTTTTCTCCTTGGCATTTTCCAGCCCACTTCTTTTCATTCCAGTTTTTGTTGACTCTAAACCCCTTTTGGTTCTGATTTCGGTTTAGGTTCCTTGCTTCTCGAGCCCGAACAATTTTAACTTCGGCCTGCTCAGCTAGTAAGGCTTTATCGGTCACTTCTGGGAAGCTCATGTTCTGAATCCTAGACATAAGTACATCCCTGTTCAACTCAGGCCTTAACCCTTCAAGAAAACGATCAATTTTCAATCCATTCGTACCTACCATATGAGCGGCGAAACGGGATAGTTCCTCAAACTTTCTTATGTACTCTGATACTGTCATTGACCCCTGTCTTAACTGGATAAATTTATTTAACTTCTGATTTCTAGTGGAAGTGGAGAAGTACTTGTTTCTAAATATTTCGGTGAACTTTTCCCAAGTCATGTCTGTTGTTTCTCCCATGCTTGTCAAAGTATCCCACCAATGTCTAGCGCTTCCTCGAAGCATGAATGATGCACATATCACTTTTTCGTTATCCGCCACGTGAGTGTAGGCAAACATACGCTCCATTGTCCTTAACCAATTCTTAGCTTCAATTGGATCTTTTGCTTCTAAAAATGTAGGGGGATTGAGACGACGGAAACGGTCATTGCTAAGATCTCTTTCTTGATGTGGGTTTGCAGCTGGGGAAGGTTGACTGATGAACTGTTCTAACTGACGAGCCTGCTACTCTATTAACTGGGTTAGTCGCTCGATAGTCCGATTCGCCATACTTGATTATCTAAAATGGGATAAGAGAAATTTGAAAAAAATAATTTATTATTTAAAAAAAAATGTTGTACTAGTTCAATTTAATATGCCAAAGGAAGTAAAATAAAAAATGATTCTTCACAAATCTAAAATATTTCAAATTGTTTCTGTTCAGGCATGGTATTGATACCTATTTATTGGGTATCAATACCCATCGCGAAAATTCAACAAGCACGTTTTGAATTTTTTTTTTTTTTTGAAGGGTGAAATGGACTTTTTGCCTTAAATTTTTAATTTTAATCCCAAAACTTTCAAAATCCATTTATGTCCTTTTCTCTTCCTTCCGCTTCCTATTCATCTTCTTCCCAAACCCAACAACACCAAGAGCTCACCCATTCTTCCCAAATCCCCTCATGGGTCCTTCGAAAAAGAGTTCTACAAAGGGTAATGGTGCTATGGCTGCTGTTTCCAGGGTGAGGACTCCCCGAATTCCAGTCGCGACGACGGCGGAGGAAAGCAGAGCCGCGGCCGATTCTTCTCATACTAAGGCTCCGGTTAATGAAGATGGGTTTCCTTCTCATTGGTTCCAAAATGAGGCTGCTTTCTTCAGGTATAGTTCATTTTCTAATCGGGAAATTTTGCCAGGCTGGGAAATAGATTTTCCCTTTTTAGAATCAGTGAACTTTGCTTATTTAGGGCAATTCCATAGCTTTGGGTGGATGAAATTCTTGAGTTTATCTAGGAATTATTGTGAAAAAGTGGTGAGGCATTTTTATGCCAATGCTGAACTTATGGAGCCTGAGGCTGGGTATTTTAGGACCTTCATAAAAGGGGTGGCCTTTGTAGTTGATGATAAACTATTTTCTAGATTGTATGGAATCCCGACTAGAGGGAAATTCTACAAGGGAACCTTTAACCAGCTTGAAGCTTGTCGGGTGATTTTTAAAAATAAAGCTATGGTTCAGCCCTCTAGGGATGTTTCTTTACTAGACCGGGATATGCGTTTGCTCCATTTACTTGTCATTCATGTGCTCAAGCCTCGGGCTGGAAAACTGTCCTCCTTAACAAATGAGGATACATGGATAATGTGGAAAATTGCTTTAGGCCAAAGAATAGACTTGGGTGATTTAATTACCTCGGAGATGATAGAGTGTAGGAACAAACCAGAGTTGAGGCTGTGTTATGGTTGTTTGATTACCGACATAGCAGTCAAATTAGGGGCAGACCTTAATGGAGAGAAATTTTCCTACATGCATTCCAATACAAAGATCGGGGCAGGTTCTCTTGTGAAGGCTCGATTTAGACTAGTGGAGGAGGTTTGGACTAAACCCGGAGTAGGGGTTGAAGATGAAGAGGTTGAAGGGGCTGCTCATTCCTTGCCTCCTTCACCAGCCGACTGGGGTGCATTCATGACAGATTTCTGGACTTTTCAAGCAAAAGTGCTGGATAATCTCTCGGAGTTGCGTGCCCAAAACCGGGAGCTTATGGCTAGACATGATCATCTAGATGAGATGATTAAGAATTTGCAAGGCTCGGGGGATGAAGATTAATTGATTACCCTCCCTAAAATGTATCCCTTAGGCATCTAATTATTTTTTTGTCTAGCATCTAAGCCTCATAATTTCTGCTTGTTAGGCTTTTTGAAGTGTTATTTTATCTTTAATGTATTGGAAGCTCAAGGACTTTTACATTGGGCCTCATACTTATCTTTTCATGAATGTTCAACATTGTTCATACTTATCATTCATGCAATCATATATCAGATTTCATTATCATAGGTTCTAAATCCTATGTTGAACTACCAGGTCTAAACTATTAAGCAAATAAACACTTTATGCATATTGAGATAAATCACCATAAAACTTTAAATACTAGAAATGGAAAGAGGTCATGGCATACCGTAGATGGAAGATATCTTCGATGGTTGAATACCCTTGATCAAAGTCTGCAGAACCATTAAACCGAAGCTCTGATACCAAGTCTTGTGGCAACCTCAAAATTCTGTCCAATTTTTTTTTTATTCTGCCCAGTAGGGTAATGGTACCTAGATTTGAGGGTATTGATACCCTTTTACGCAGAAAGCAGTTCTACTTCCTAGTTTGATGAAAAACTGTTTTGAAATTTTTTTTCTTTATTTTCTTTTGAGGAGAGTAATTAGAAACCAATCTTAGACAGTATTTGGAGATCACCCTTCCTCATTTTGCTTCGGATTTTCCTTACTCTTTGATAAGTAAAACATGTGTACTTGATGAAATAAAGACTCATAAAGTAGAATATAACAACTTAAATATAGCGAAAGTTTTAAAACATATAAACCCGATCTTTTAGTTCATTTCACCTTCAATGGCATAAGTTAACACAAAATATGAGCCCAAGTAAGTAAAAGAAGTACTTCACATACATTTTTGTTTCAAAACAGTTCATGACAAATCATTAAGTCTCATGAACATGCCAAAAGCTTGAGCCCGTTGACAAGTACTACTAAATACTTTAAGAAAGAGATGATGTGATAAATACAAGGTTAATCAAAAACTTCATAATAACGAGTAGTAAGATACTCCATGGTCCAAAAATCATATATGTCCACGCAAAGGTAGGTGGCTTCATGCTTTTGCATTCCGGGTTGATGGGGATATGAGGACCATATATCAATCTTTGTGATCAAGTGGTATTCATGCTCATCGAAGGCCACTTCCACCCGTTGCCCCCTGACTTCATACATGTCTCGATCCATTTCCTACAAGAGTCATAAAACGACTATGAATGGTGACATTCAATGAGTAAAAATATGGTGCGTGTATGGTATTGAACATAATATATATTTTATCTTTCTTAGGGCCCTTTTCACAAGAAATATTTGTACACCGAGCGCTCAAACTGAATATTCTTGGTGCATAAGCACAATGGCCAAACTTCTTGGGACACTAATCGTCCTTCCATGGGGCTACTTTTGCCCTTAGCCATAGTTGATCAACTCATGAAAGCTACTGTTGCTTTTTGGTCATCTGGTCAGATTTTTAAGTCCGCACGTGGGTCAATCTAACCCTTAGCCAATGTTGAATCAACTCCTGATTTGGGACTCTTATCGTCCCCATGATAGGCTGTAATTGCCCCATGATTGGTGTACAAATAGGCTAGGAAAAACTGATTGTGTCATCACATAACTTGTCTTTATTTACTTATGAACTTTGTTTTCTCAAGTAGAGCATCGATGAAGTACATAACTTTTCTCATTCTCATTCTTCCTCATTGTTGCATAAATAGCAAAGAGGCTAAAGATGCTCATAATATCTCATGGATCTCATTGATAAAGATCATTTGGAGCACATAAGAGCCCATATAACTTATGCCACATGTAGATGTACATTCTTATCATTTTTACACGTAAGGTAAATAATATGAACCATTCACAACTTGTCATATCATATTGGAATATGTCATTTTAGAGCATATAAATTTATGGGATATGTATACTTATCATCTTGCATAAAAGCATATAATGTAATTTAATCACAACTTGTCATTATCCTTGATCCACCTGAAGAGGGAAAGGTTTTAAACATCATGATCTTATGTTAAATGTTATTTAAAATATGAAAATGGAGAGTATTAGGCCAGCGCAGAAACTGGCTTTAGGTATTTCTGGTGCAGAGATTATAGGGTATCGATACCCTATTGTAGAACTGTGGTATAGGGTATCAATACCTTTCAGGACAGAGATCTGATGAAAGTATTTTATTTAAAAACTAAGTTCTCGGCCCAAGGAAACTAACTTTCTACACCATAAAATATGAGTTTCTTGGTCTCTCTAAACTACTGCCCGAAATGGGGCTTTGATGCTTGGGTTGGAGATTCATCTATTGAACTAGAGAACCTCTCATCCCTAGCTTTCTTATTAACCAAACCACTCACCTCTTCTCTCTAATTTTTCTTGAGAGTTCTTTCCTCCTGATTATTACCAGAAAAACATGAGGGAGAGATGTGGGGGTGTTATGGAGATTAGAGAGAGGAAATGGGCAAGTGGTGGCTTGAAATGAATTGGTATTTATAGGGGAAAATAAATCTTTTCCTCATGATTGCATATCTCTTATTAAATACAAGAATTTTGGAGAGATTTGCTGCAGATTTTCCCAGCTGGGCTTCCTTAAATTCGTTTCCCCAACTACCCACATTTAAGAAGATACTAGGGGGTAGACTATAAGGTAAAAAATGCAAAAATTCCAATTAGGCTGATTTCTGGACCTATTTTTGGGTCGAGTTTTGAAGGTCGAAACGTGCTCATTTTCTGACGTTCCTTATACCATCTCGAAGATCTCACGGGGATCTTCACAACGAACTTTGAATCGTAGAAAATGGATCATCACAGCGATCACAGCATCGTCTCAAAAATGGCTGCTCGTAACCAAATTTCTAGGAATTCCAGATTTCCAACTTCTTGGAAGGTTTTTGACATAAAAATCTAGGGCTGATTCCTGAGTCGAACATAGGTGTATTTGGTACCATTTCGAAGGTCTCGTTGTGTACTTCGTAACGCACTTTGAATCGTAGAAAATGGACCAACACAGAAGTTAAAACATCACTCTAAAGATGACTGCCTGAAAACGTGTTTGCTGGGAGTTCTTTTTCAGCTTTCCAGATTTCTTATATCCTGGCACGTTTTTGGCATAATTTTTCGGGGTTGTTTTCATGGTCGAAAGTACGCATATTTGGTACCATTTCAAAGGCCTCGATGAGTACTTCGTAACAATGCAAGAGTCGTAGAATTTCAACAAATACTTTATTCACAAGAGCGCACCAAAGATGGCTACTTGACTTTAACCAAAAAGGCTCAAAACTTGTTTTTCTCACTTTTTGGGTCTTTTCCAAACTTTTCCACTTTTATCGAAACAAGCCTTAATAAAAGCCAATAATTCTTAGATAAGTTTAACTTAGCCTTTATAAAACATTAAATCTGATTTTTCACCCTTATTAAAATTCGGATTTAAAATAAATTCCAAGTGTCCTGACTTTCGAAATACTTTTTGGGGCAACTCAACCAATTATTCTTTCTTCATTCTCACTTTCTTATTTAAATTGAAAATACGTTATTTTCGGTCGTTACATCTTCAGTCTGATCTGGCGAACTTCAGTGATTCTGACGAAGGAAACAGATCGTCGAAGACGGCAAGCAAGCCAGAGGGACGGAGCTTCTAGAATTGATTAAGGACGTGCTTCCTAACATCAATTTTGATTTCTTATACGAAGAAGGTGAGACAGCTGCGCTTGCTCTCCCACCGGAGGTTGACAATAATGAGGCTGTAGCGAAGCTAGCCTCTTCCAAAATTGTACCAACCTCCGAAGTTGTGGTTGAGCCAACCAATGGGACTCTTGATTCTCAAGCTTCAGTCGAGCCTACTTCTTCCGAAGCTGTTTGGAACTAACTTCTGGGACTCTCCCTACCTAAGCGACGGATACCACTGTGTTTGAAAACATACAAGATTTGTAAGACCCTTTCAAGTATTGAGCTTCAATGAATGATATCATTTCAGATACACTGTTTTTTATGTAAACTTGGTTAGTGAATGATGGATTTTGCTTCGTTTTATCTCTCTAATTTAATGATGGCGAACATTGCCCAAAGTCAATCGTATAAAGAGATGACATTTGAACGCCATAATCGACTATAACAGTTCGTTTAAACTGGGTATACTTGACTGATAATAATGGCTTGTTTGAACTAAATAGTATCAACTGAGTATAATAGTTTGTTTAAACCATCAAATCGTAATGCCTAATGGTTCGTTTGAACCAGTAGCCATAAACAACGCATTATTTTTATGGTCCGTTGCAATAAGTACTTCTTAGGTAGTTTCGATGGAAATTGATCCAGTCAAGGTATCAATCCTTCTACCTTTCACTTAACAGTCTTTAGATAGTCTTAATGGTAATTAGTCCGGTCAAGGTCCCGATTCCATTATTTTCGCTAGTACTGTTTGTTTGGTACTTTCAAAGATCTTGAAGAAGGTAATTGGTCCGTTTAAGGTCCCAATTCCATTATTTTTGCTAGTGCCATTCGTTTGGTACCTACAATGGTCTTAGAGAAGGTAATTGGTATGTTTAAGGTCCCAACTCCGTTAATTCAAATTACTTCACCAAGATTGATTCGTTATTAAAAGACTTTCGTTCATAACTAAAAGTATTCTCAGGCATTACAATCTTTGATAATGAGAGGAACTTGCAAATTACATTATTGATAATATTTTCGCAGATGTTGGACGTTCCAAGGATTATTCAAAGGTCTACCTTCATGATTGACGAGCCTTTAAGTTCCAGGTGCGATGACTTCGTCTACTATATATGATCCTTCCCAATTGGCTCCCAACGTTCCAGCCCCAGATTCTTTGTTAGATTGGAAAGTTTTCTTCAGAACAAGATCTCCAACTTTGAAAGATCTGAGGCGAACTTTTGAGTTATAATAATACTTTGCCATCTTCTTTTGGTAAGAGGCAAGTTTCAATTGAGAAATTTCTCTTTTCTCTTCCAGTAGATCTTTTTCTACTTCCATTGCCTCGTCATTATGATTTTTGCTGAAGTATAACCTTCGAGAAGAGGGTAGACCGACTTCGACTAGGATCATAGCTTCGACGCCATAGGCCATCAAGAAAGGTGTTTTGCCAGTCGAGGTTCGAGCAGTAGTGTGATATGCCCATAAAATCTGAAGTAAGTCATTTACTCACATACCCTTCGCATCATCGAGCTTTTTCTTTAGAATGTTTTTGAGAGTTTTGTTCACTACTTCTACTTAGCTATTGGCCTGCATGTAGTAGGGAGTAGAAAAGTATTTCTGGATGTTAAGCTCGTCACAATCTTTTTACAATTTCTCTCCCTTGAATTGTGTGCCATTGTCTAAGACGAGTTATTGTGGTAAATCAAACCTACATATGATATTTTTCCACACAAATTTACAAGTGTTAGCATTGGTAATTTTTTACAATGGTTCTGTCTCTACCCCTTTAGTGAAGTAATCAATGGCTACTATAGTGAATTTTGTGTTCACTCTGCCTCGAGGCAACAGACCAATGAAATCGATCCCCCATTTGGCAAGGGTCAAGGGCTAGTAACAGTTGTGATTCTTGTGCATGTTGCCTCGGCACAGTAGCGAACTTTTGGCATTTATCACATTTTCGAATAAAGTCGAGTGAATCTTTGCGCATAGTAAGCCAATAATATCCTTGTTTTAGTACTTTTTGAGCGAGGGAATGACCACTATCGTGGTTACCACATATGCCTTCATGAATTTCTTGAATTACATAGTTACTTTCATTCTTCTCCACACACCTTAACAGTGGTAGAGTATATCCTCTTTTGTATAGAATTTTATCAATGAGAACATACCTAGCAGATTTCAAGCGGATCTTTTTGGCTTCTTCTTTATCATTAGGAAGCTTCTGCTTGTTCAAATAATCAACTATTTCTTGTATCCTGTGAGTTTCCTCTTCGACCCAAAGGGTCTCACCACCCTTCTCAAAAGTGGAGGGGCTATGGAGGAACTCTACCGGGACTGTTTTGAAAAGCTTCGCATGTTGTGAACTAGCAAGCTTTGATAAAGCATCGGCGAAAGAATTTTCAGCCCTAGGTATTTGCGAGAGTTTGTATTTTTCAAAGTTTAGTAATTGATGGCTTTTATGAGATAAGAAGCCATATTTTTATCTTTGGCTATGAATTTGCCAGTTACGTGACTTACTACGAGCTGAGAGTCACTATAGATCTCGATTTCTTTGGCATTCATTTCCTTGTCTAGGCGAAGTCCAGCCAATAGGGCTTCGTACTCAGCTATATTGTACGTCACTTTAAAGCCGAAACGAAGTGCACAGTTAAGCTTGTGCCCTTCTGGCTTGTTAGTACGATTCCCGCCCCAGAACCAACTTCGTTGGATAAGCCATAAACATATAATTTCCATGCTGGTAGTTTTGGTGTATTTAAACTCAGGTCATGGTTTTCTCCTTTTGTGGTTTCGGCAACAAAATCTACCAGTGCTTGCCCTTTAGTGGTTGTTCTAGGTTTGAAAGTGATATCAAACTGACCCAACTCAATGGCCCATTTCGTCAAACGACCCGAAGTTTCAGGTTTTTGCAACACCTGTTTCAATGGATGGTTCGTTAGTACTATGATTTTATGTGATTGGAAATAAGGACAAAGCTTGCGGGAAGTTACAATAAGAGCGAGAGCTAACTTCTTCATTTTTGGGTACCTAGTCTCTGTATCTTGAAATGCCTTACTCACATAATATATGGGTAATTGTAGTTGACCCTCTTCCCTCACTAGTACTGAGCTTACTGCTACCTCAGAGATTGCAAGATATAAAATCAAGTTTTTATTTGGGTTCGGTTTGGAGAGTAGGAGAGCCTTCCCAAGATGGTTTTTCTACTCATCGAAGGCGGCATCACACTCTTTCGTCCATTCAAACCTTTTGCCAGCTTTTATGATTTGAATAAATAGGAAACATTTATCGGTGGCTCTTGAAACAAACCGACCCAAAGCAGCGACCCTTCCAGTTGGACTTTGGACTTCTTTCAGCTTACAAGGGTGTCGTACATCAAAGAGAGCTTGAATTTTTTCTAGGTTAGCTTCTATGCCTCACTGGTTCACCATATAACCTAAGAATTTGCCCCGATACAACTCCGAAAGCACACTTTAAAGGGTTGAGCTTCATTCTGTACTTTTGAAGGATCGAAAACATTTTATCTAGGTGTTTAAGGTGATCGACAGCTCTTGGCTTTTGATTAACATATCATCGACATGTACTTCCATGGTTTTTTCAATTTGGTCAACAAACATTTTATTAACAAGTCTTTGATAAGTAGCACCAACATTTTTTAAACCAAAAGATATTACCTTATAACAGTAGAGACATCGATCTGTGGTGAACGAAGTATGTTCCTCGTCGGGGCCGAACATAGGTATCTAGTTGTACCCTGAATATGCATCCATGAAACTCAAAAGTTCATGCCCCGCTTTCGAGTCTATGAGTTGATCGATCCTAGGCAAATGAAAGCTATCCTTCAGGCAGGCTTTGTTTAGATCGGTGAAATCTTGACATGTCCTCCATAATCCACCATTCTTTGGTACGAGAACGGGATTGCGTACCTAAACTAGATAGTGGGATTTACGGATGAACCCATTGGCTAATAGCTTATCAACCTCACCCCTCATTGCTTCATACTTTTTTTGCTCATTTGCCTTCTCTTCTGTACTTTCAGCTTGACTTGTGGGTCGATCATCAAAGTATGGCATGCCACTTGAGGATCTATCCCGACCATATGAGAATGTTTCCACACAAAAACATCAACATTCTCTTTAAAAAATGTTTTTAAACTACCTTTCATTTCTGGCTTCAATCCGCATCCTATACGTAGAAATTTCATTCCAACTTCCTCTCCAATAGGGAATTCCTCAAGCTCTTCTAGAGTGGCTGCTTCGGAATTTGACTAAGGATACAAGGATCAAGGGAGTCATCCATACGGATCTGACCTTCTACCTCCACCTCAAGCGTTGATGCCTCAATTGTCATGACCGCATTAATAACAGGAGCCTGCGAGGCTTCCTTCCTTAGGGCATTCAGTTAGCATTCATGGGCTGATTCTTGGTTCTCCATTACAGTGGCGATCCCTACCAAAGTTGGAAACTTCATTGTGAGATGATGGATTGACGTGACAGCCATTAGTTGTTTCAATGCTAGGTGATCCAATATTCCATTGTAACCAGACCTTCTGTCAATGATCAAAAATTCCATAAAGTTTCTTGCCACTAAAGGCTCATTCTCGACTTCCACATCGAGGGTAATCTTTCATCTAGGAATGATGCTATCCCATGTGAAACCATACAATGACTCAGACATTGGTGTCCAAGGATGATCGACTTCCATCTGGTTGAACGTGCTTCCAAACAATATACTGACCGAGCTACCGTTATCAACTAGCATGCGTTTAATAACATTTATGGCGATTACTATCTGGATTACTAGGGCGTCACAATGAGGGTATTGAATACTAACCTCGTCTTCAACTCCAAACGTTATTGTTGGGGATAAGGGCTTCGTCCCTCTTCTAACACAGAAATTTTCCAGAGTAGGCTTCTTCGCAGCCCATATCTAACTTTTCTGTACATTATTACTCTCTCTGCCAATGTAGGATCTGCCTATGATCGTATTGATTTCTCTGACAATGGGTTGGGCTGTCGGTGCTTGTTCATTGGGCCTTCTTTGATTCGTTCGCGGAGGTACATGCGGTACTGGACGATAACCTCTGCCTCTTGTTCTTCGACCTCGTCCCCTGTGGTAAGTATAATTCATCGACCTTGGCTGAGAAGACAGTCCTATCTGACTTCTAGAAGGCTTGCATCTATTTTTCACCATTTTATCAACCGTGCCCCTCACTTCAGGACATTCCTCCTTGTCGTGGTTATCGGATCGGTGAATTCTGCAATATTTTATGAACTTTGTGGGGGTGACTTGGTTTACATCCACCCTATGATTATGATTTTATGGACCTGTCTATCGACCCTAATTGTTCTGCTTGAGAAAATTACCTTTTTGATTATCCAGTGCCACCAAGCCTCTTTCTCCTTCATGCTTCTTCTTGTTCTCGATCGTTTATTCTATCTGAATTTCACCTTTGATTAGGTCTACCAGTTGGTTGTATGTCTGAGGGTTTTTATTTCTGACATCTCACCAGAATATGATTTCCATTCTTAGTCTGTTCCACATTGCATCCATGGCCTTTTCATCCGAGATAGACTCTACAGCAATCAACTCGTTCTGGAATCTGTTAAAATAATTCTTAAGTGATTCATTCATACCTTGCCTAATGTCATTCAACCTCGTGGTAGGAGCCTCGCCTAAGGTATGGCCCATGAAAGCACTCATGAAGGATTTTTTCAATTGCAGCCAGCTCTGAATGGAACCTGGCTTCAATTTCAAGTACCATCTCTTGGCCGCCCCAATAAGTGTCATGTGGAAGGCCATGCATTTCAATGACGGTGAAGCATTTTTTAGTTTCATTTCCATTTTGTAATTTGCCAAATGATACATGGGTCATCTCGTCCTGTATATTTATCCAATTTCGGTCTCGCAAAACCTCTGGGGACCGGGGTGCTTCGTATTTCATGGAAGAATGGGAGATCTTCTTCATCATCTTGTTCAAATGATCTAGTAGGTCCATCACCTTCATCATCATATGAATAATCAGGTTCATACATAGGATCTTTTAGATGTGATCCCACCTTACGACTGTCATGGAATGGTGTCTTCCTTTGATGGGAATCAGCTCATCGCTTAGCCGATCGAAGACATTAGTGGACCTTACATGTCTACGCTCTCGCTCCTTAAGCGGGTCAACGGGCTGGTAATGCCTGGAATCATGAGGATCGCTGTAAGGGTGGGAGTGACTTGCTACCGGTACTCTAGTTTCAACTCCAATTTTTTCGTCATCAACAATTCTACTGATGAATAGAGTTATCCTGGCTCTATTTTCCTGCACCAACATTTGGACTTGCTCGACAAAATTGGACACTGTTTGCGCTATAGACATCTTTTCATGGCACCAATTCCTTTTCTTTTTGGGTATTTTTCCTCATTCACTTACCACTATCTCTTCAATTTCATCTCTTAGCCTTTTGGGATTGAAATCACCGTCCACTGAAAATTCGCTTTGCTTTTCCACTTCATTCTCGTCTGTTTTTCCTTCCAACTCACATATTTTTTCAGCGATTGTTTCTTCAGTAAGACTTTTGGATTTTCTTCAAATGCTTGAGAACTTTTACCAATGGTTTAAACATCATGGAAAATTGTGCAGATTCCCATAGATGGCGCCAATTTGTTGACCACTAAAATCGGAGGCAAATAATTCTCGGTCACCTCCTCGCTGAGATAATCAACTTAATCCTCCTAGGGAAAGCCGTCCAAAGATTAAGAGTTAAAAGAGCAAGAATTTGGCTAAGATTTTCAATTGTTCTCTGCTCCTTCTATTTAATTCGGGCTATTTATAGATATTCCAAAGCTTGGGGCCCTTTTGTCTTTTCTTTTTTTTTTCTGCCACGTGTCGCCCTCCAATTGGGAGGCCCTTAATTCTAGAGAATGCTAGGACACGTGGCAAGAGGTCATTGGCTCGGCTATCATTTTCTTTAGATTTGGATATTATTCCATCATGTAGTTTAGTTGTAACTGATTTACCATTTGGAGATTTATTTAGTGGTCCCATGAATATGTTTTCCATTTGGAATTGACACATAACAAACAAGGCAAAGGTTCGAACCTTCACCTAAAACGGCGAAGATTAGAATAAACTATGCTAGGATTAGATCCAAATAGTTAAAAAGATAAACTTATGAACTATTTTCTTTCGCCTCCTTAACGTCGAAGAGTATTTGATAAGTGTGGTTTTACACTTATCTGGACCATCAAAAGTGGACAATTGTAAGTACTCTTAAGTAATTTTTTACTTAATTATGTGTCTATTTAATTGTTTTAGGTCAAAACTCCGAGATCGGATGGAATTGGAGAAAAACAAAGTAAAATAGGCGAAAAGAGACTGAAGGCATACGAAAAATTGGATATGGGGATCAACTTGCAAATATTCAAAAGTTGAAGGACTTGGGTTGCAAATAAAAGATGACTAAATTGAAATGAAAGAAGAAATTAGAGGACTAAAAAGGACAAAATCAAAAGTTGAAGGATCTTGGATGCAAATAAGATGACGAAAATGACAACTTATAAAGAAATATGAAGTGAGGACCAAATAAAATACATATCAAATCTTGGAGGACTAAAACTGCAATTTTGGGATTGAACCAGAATTTGGAAACAATTATTCCTGTTTACTATGGTTAAACCACGGTTGACCGCTGCAATGCGCGGACAGCACGTCTTGACGTTTTTTGGACTATTTTTAACTCTAATCATGGTCTTTTTTGTTTTTTCACGTACATGAGTTTCAATTTTAGTAAAACACTATATAAAAACATGACCTAAGTCAAAAGAAGAGGTTGATCTTTTGGAGAACACAAGAGAAGACGGAGAAAAGAACAGCGAAGAAAACGAGGAATGACCAAGACCAAGACCAAGATCAAAAAGATTGGGACGTGAAGATCAAGATATCTTGGTGCAAGATAATCAACATCTTTTCATCTTTTCTTCAAAACCCAGTTATGTATTCAAATCTTCTAATGTTTTCTTCTTCCCGAATCATAAGTAGCTAAATTCATAGTTTGGATGAATGATGTAGCCTAATTTTAATTCTTTAATTTCGAATCTCAAATTTTGACTTATAAATTGTTTAAGTATTTGATTTTACTTCTTCTCTTAATGCTTGGAATAACTGGCCATTATTTCATTGATCTCGTAGATTGCAATGAACTGAGAAGCAAATTATTAATCTAGACCACGTAGTAAAATCCGGCAATTGGATAAAAGGTAGAGATACACTTTTATTATTGTTGCGGTCTTAATTGAATTCTAATTAGGAGAATTAATGCAACTAATTAAGGATCATTCTAACTGCCTAAGTTGACTTAATTAGATAGGACTAATTTTAACTCGAGAGTGGTAAATTAGGTTAAATTCGTAAATTCGACCGAATACAACTTTAGGAACAAATCTTGAGATGAGGAATTAGAGATGACAACTAGATGAATTCGTTTGTCCAAACGCTTTAACCATCATTCTTCACTAAATTGTTAATTTTCGCTTTCAAATAAGTTATTGCATTATTTTTCTTATTTTGGAAAATCTAAAGTTTTAGTTTAAAATTTCTCAAACCAGTTTATTTTATAGTGTCTTCTACAGATTAATCAATAAAGATTAATTGAACTAATACATAAATAAGATAGTCTTTGTAGAAACGATAATCCAGACTCAATAGGTCCACTTTATTACTTTTGTGCGATATTGTACACTTCCAATCACAATATTTTCTCAACAGTATTCTTAAGTAAACCATATATTCTTAAGTAATATTTTTAGGATATTATATATTACATCATGAGTTTATTACTCAAATTGATAGAAGTAGCAATTACATTGATTTTTAGGAAGTCTTAATTATATCTCAGAGTTCTACAAAAAATTCAAATACCACCCGTTGATTCCAATGAATTCCGTGTAAGGATCCAAGAAGTATTGAAGAAAATACTACAAGTCATCAAATATTCAATTCAAAAACAACCAAATTATAACATTGTTCAGCCGTGACCTTACATGATTTTGAATGCCCTAATTCTAATCTGAATTGAAATTACACTATTGATCCTAAGGTCTTAAGAATATTCAAATGGCCATAAACTATACTCTGGAGTAATAAAAAAAAAAAAATTACTGATAATAAAAATGAATCTATTTGTCTCATCTCTTGGTCATATCCGTATTTAATCCTCATCCCGATACAAAAGCACAAAATAACCCTGCCAACAAAAATTTCCTTTAAACTCGAAAACAGCTACATATGTAAGGACAAATGTTGAGCATAACAAATCCTTGTGTTCAAGAACCAGATTAAAACGCACAAATGTTGGAAAGATCAAACCTAACAGACTGTATATTAAGAACAAAAACAAGATCAGTGATGTAGAACATGAAGATTTATATACCAAGCTTTTTGCGCTTGTTTCAATAATGTAGAACGTGAAGAAGTTGTCCACAGGCTTTGCCATCTCGATCTCCTTTTCTGGGCAAAAAAAAAGCAATAAGTACAAGTCAAAATGTTGGTGGGATAACTCTATGCAATACTTGAAAATCTTGAACTTCATTCCAATACACGTTATGTTACAACCCGTTTTAAATTAGCCAAAGCCAAAATTTATTTAGTCAAAGTAAATAAATTCTTTGGTCAAGTCTAAGTTAAATAGTCAAAGTTAGATCTAAATTAAGTAAATTAATTTGTTTGAGGCTATTTTGTAAAATATAGTTATTTAAGGATTTAAATGTCACTACATAGAAGTTGGGGACTTATTTTGTAAATAGGCCTTTTTGTAAATTGAAATTGGGACCTTTATCCAGAGAGACGGGGTGGGGGTGTGATAAGTGCATTTTATGCACTTATTTTGGCCTTTGAATTAATCATTTATGTCGTCATATAGTTGTTTTTCTGCTTAATCTAGTATATTATTGTTTTATTTCAGTTTTGGACTTGTTGGTGAACAATTGGAGAAGTTTGGGCAAAAAGAGCAATGATTTAGAAGATATCTCATAAGTTCGAGGACTCAATTGCACTCAACCCAAAGTTTAGGGACCAAACTGGAGATGATGTAAAGTTGAAGGACCAAATAGGATGTTATAAAAAGTTGGAGGACTGAAATGACTAAGACCCAAAGTTGAAGGACCAAATTGGTGTTGGTTGAAAGCGGAAGGACCAAAGCGCAAGGATTCCAAAGAAACGAGCTGGGCGATCGCCCAGATCATAGCTGGGCGAGCGCCCAGCGTGGCCAACAAGAAACAGGGACCAAATAAGCTAACCTGGGCGATCGCCCGGGAAAGCACTGGGCGATCGCCCAGTGCAATTTTTGTCTGCGTTTTTAATTTTTATTTTCTTTCCTTTTTTAGCCCTAATTTCGATAGGTAACGTTTGACCCACGAATTTTGTACTCTTGGGAGATATTTTGGGGGCACAATTAGGGTAATATAAATATGAGATATATTCTCATAACAAGGGTTGGATTTTTGGAGAGCAAATCAAGAGAAGACGGAAGAGATCAAGAGAACAAGACTCCTCGACTATCAAGACTTCTTCGAAGATTCCTTCTCCTTGAATCCATGCCGGGTTTTATCATTTATTATTTTTCTAGTTTAATCATGTTCTTCTAGTTTTCTTTAGCCAAGGTAGATGATGAAACCTTGTCTTGATTTAGTGACTATTTAATTATTCGGTTAATTCCTTCTTAAGAGCTTTAACGTTTATGGCTTGTTCTTGACTAAATTAATTAAATATGATTTCTTTCATCTTAAATATCATGTATTTTTGATAGTTAGATGTTGATTTAATTAATTCATGCTTGGTGATATAATATGATTTATTAATTGCTTTTGATTTTTCGTTATCTTCTATTCGAATTGGGATACATAGAATGCTTAGAACTTCTTTGATTCTTTGTTTTCTTTCAATTGAGCTTGATACGAAAAACGCTTAAGTGGTTTATGTTTGAAGCATAAGGGGAGCCTATATTTGATATTCTTCTTCTGGACTTGATTGATAAATCTTTAGGGACGACAACAGATTGATTTCGGGTTGTCGTATGTGTTTTTCTTGTGAATCAATGAATGATTGGATAATTGCTAAATTAGACAATGGTGGATTCTGAAACCTTGGTGTTTTTACACAACTTGAATTCTCAATTCATTTATTAGCTTATTTCTTTAGTCTTTTAATTAAACAATTTCAACAACAAATCTTTTCAACTCAACTAGCCTTGAATAACAATTAATTGGGATTAAATTACACCTTCCTCATAGCAGTCTCTGTGGGATCGACTTCGTTTTTACTTATCTATATTCCAATAGATTCGTACACTTGCGAGTTAATTAAAATTTGACATCAAGTTTTTGGCGCCGTTGCCGGGGACTGCGTCTGAAGGTTAATCTAATCTTAGTTAATTTTATTCTCGACTAGTTATAATTTAGGATTTTATTTAATTTATTTAATTTTCGTTTTTATTTTTTAATTTTTAAAAAAAAAATTTCAAAAAAATCAAAAATCTTCATTGTGCATGCTTGGTCGTAGATCTCTAGAACTTAAGCTAGAACATCTAGATAGTGAAATTGAAAGGACTTTTCACCAAAAAAAACGAGCCACTAATCTAGATAAAATTGAAGAAACCGAAGCAATAGTAGCTATGGGGGATGAAATTGAGGAGAGACCTTTCAGGGACTATTTTAGTCCATTAGCTAATTTGAGCACCTCATGCATACAATACCCTCAGGTCACAGCTAGGAATTTTGAGCTTAAACCGAGTGTGCTTAACTGTCTCCCATCTTTCTATGGTTTAGATAGTGAAGAACCTTATAATCATTTGACTGATTTCTATGCTGTATGTGAAACATTTAAATATGAGAATGTGTCTCCTGATAATGTTAAACTTCGTCTATTTCCCTTTTCTCTGAAAGATAGATCTAGATCTTGGTTTAATACATTGCCTGCAAATAGTATTACTTCTTGGGAACAAATGGTTGCTAAATTTTTGAACAAATACTTTCCTGTTCACAAAACTAATGCTATTCGCAAGGAAATTTCAGAGTTTGTGCAAAGAGACGATGAGCCATTCTATGAAACTTGGGAGAGATTCAACGGGCTTCTCATGAAATGTCCACACCACGGCTATGAAAAATGGCATTTATGCCAATACTTTTTGGAGGGATTGCTACCACATATTCAAGAGTGGTTGATGGCCACAAGTGGTGGAGAGCTGATGTCTAAAAATGCTACGGAGATTTGGAGCTTCTTTCAGAAACAGGCTGAAAATTCACAACAGCGGAGCCGATCCTCTAGAACTGAACCTAAGAAAAGGAGTATCTATGAAATTCGCAGCAGTGAACCTAGCTCAGAAATCAAAGAAGTCAAATGCATGATAGAGGACATCTCTCGCAAATTGACCTCATTGACAGCCAATAGTCCTACAGAACCAGAAGCAGGTGCTGAGCAAGCTAATGCCCTCAACATGATGAGGAAACCTCCTTACAATCCTTACTCCAACACCTATAACCCAGGTTGGAGGGACTACCCCAATTTCTCTTGGTCACAGGGGTTTCAACAGGATGATACAGCAGGTCAAGCCCCCCAGCAGGCTACTCAACAATTCAATCACAATTTTTCACAGCCAAAACCATGGGAGGAAGCAATTCATAACTTGACAAAAGCTACACAAGCTGCATTAGAGCATCAGAATCACACAATTACTGAGTTTAAGAATGAAGTACGCGCCAGCCAGAACTCTCAGGCACAATCCATCTCCAATCTTGAAAATATGATGGGACAACTTGCTTTATCAGTCCAACAGTTGGCAACAACTATTGAGAAAAGAAAGTTTCCTAGTCAGCCATTTCCTAATCCTAAAGGAGTGCAACATGAAGAGGCTAAATCAATCATGACTTTGCGACGTGGAAAACTGTTTGACAACAAAGTGGACATCTCAAAGCAAACCACTTCTCAACCACTTTCTCCAGGTACTGTTCCAACTGATGATTCAATCCAAGAAGCTCCCAAAGAGGACAATGAGCCATCTTACATTCCAAAAGCCCCATATCCTCAGAGGCTCACAAAGGTAAAGCAAGGTAATTCTATCAATGATATGATGGAAATCTTCAAGCAGGTAAGTGTAAATATTCCTTTACTTGATTCTATTAAGCAAGTACCTGCCTATGCTAAATTCTTGAAAGATCTATGTACAACTAAGAGATAACTACATATGCGCAAAAAGGCATTTTTAACTGAACAAGTTAGCTCTATAATTCAAAGCAACACTCCTCCGAAATTTAAAGATCCAGGTTGTCCTACTATCTCATGCATCTTAGGAAACCATAAAATTGAGAAAGCTTTGCTAGATGTAGGAGCTAGTGTGACGCCCGGATCCTAAAACCCGAGAGTCATAATGACATAACATGAACTTTAGAAAAATAAATCAATGCCTAATAACATTTAAAATTTTAAGGCTAAAAGATGACTAAAGAACATTTTATTTAGAACAAACATTAATCGTAAAACATATGTTCCAAAATTCTTATTTAATTAAAAACTCCTAATCTGAATATTCCACCACGGGTGTTGTCCATGCTTCGAATCTTCACAAGTCTTAGTTACCTGGAAGGGGAAAAATGAAAGGGGTGAGAAAATCTCAGTAAGTACATACATATTTATACATTTACAATGTTATGGAATCTTTTAACTTGAAACATGAAACTTGTACTTGAATTTTCATTGGAATTTTCATTTGGAACATTCACTTGAACTTTGACATAAAAAATATACCGAACTTAGATGGTAATAGTTATTCATGCGTAGCGCTACTAAACTCCGGTCCGATCTTATAACATACATGTGGACCCATCATATATTCCATAAACATGTAATATAAAACATGTATACACTTACCTTGCTTGAATCAATGAAGAACAGTAATTTGCTAAACTGCCTCTTTTACTTCACTATCTCTTGAATCGTACTTATGTATAAACTGAGAGAGGTGTGAAAATTATGATGGACCTTAGGTTCTATTTATAGGGTTACCAAGAGTCCTGGTTGAAACCAACTGAAACTCTTTAAAAGATAAACCTTATCTTGAACTCTTATCTTTAAAAACAATCATATCCTAAGAGATAGGATTTGTTGAGGATAACTCAACCACATTTATCTTAAAGGTTCATCCAATAATTTAAACGATATTCACTACCATAATTATCCCACTTTAAATTAATTAGATAAAAGATATACAAAATTATATCTAATTATCCAATTAAAATACAATGTGCAACATGTGGACAAAAGGTAAATTACGCTTTGGTCCCAAACTATTGGTTTACTTTCAAATTGGTCCTTATTTTTCAGATAAACATAATATATATATATATATATTCAAATTTAACGGCTAGTACGTTTATTCTAGATATTATAATCTACCCACCTAAAACAATTTTCGTCCTCGAAAATTTACCTCAGCTGTCGTCGGCAAACAGTTGGGGATACTTAGATCGCATTTCATCCTCACGTTCCCAAGTTGCCTCCTCTACTGAATGGTATTGCCATAATACTTTAACCAACGGTATCTCCTTATTGCGAAGCTTCTGCACCTTCTGAGCTATAACACATATCGGTGCTTCTTCATAACTCAGATCTTGCTGAATTTCCAAAGGTTGAAGTTTCACTACATGGGTTGGGTCAGTAATATACTTTCTGAGCATCGATACATGAAAGACATCATGTACTGCTGAAAGTTCTGGTGGCAAAGATAACTGGTAAGCGACATTCCCAACTCGTTTTAAAATTTCAAAAGGACCGATATACCTTGGTCTAAGTTTACCCTTCTTACCGAATCGTAGTACTCCTTTTATTGGCGTAACCTTTAAGAGTACTTTATCTCCGACTACAAATTCCAAGTCTTTTCTTCTTTTGTCTGCATAACTTTTCTGTCTATCTTGAGCCTTCTTCATACTAACTCTAATCTTCTCAATTGCCTGTACTGTTTGTTCAACAATTTCTGGGCCCAAGATTTTACGCTCGCCAACTTCATCCCAATGAACGGGTGATCTACATTTTCGCCCATACAATGCCTCATAGGGTGCCACGCCAATAGAGGCATGGTAGCTGTTATTATATGCAAACTCAATTAAAGGTATATGTTTTTCCCAATGGCCTCCAAACTCTAGAACACACAATCGGAGCATATCTTCTAAAGTTTGTATCGTCCGTTCAGATTGTCCATCTGTTTGAGGATGAAAAGCTGTACTAAATTTCAATTTAGTACCCATAGCCCGATGTAAACTCTTCCAAAAGTTAGAGGTGAATCTTGGGTCTCTATCTGATACAATTGAAACTGGGACACCATGTAACCTCACCACTTCTTTAACATACAACCGTGCAAATTGATCCATAGAAAAAGTCATGCGAATAGGTAAGAAATGGGCCGACTTGGTTAATCGGTCAACAATTACCCAAATGGCCTCATGACCTTTTACTGACTTCGGAAAACCTACCACAAAATCCATCGTCACATGTTCCCATTTCCATTCTGGAACCTCCAACGGTTGCAATAATCCCGACGGTCGCTGATGTTCGGCTTTCACTTGTTGGCATATCAGGCACTTCTCTACATATTTAGCTACATTCTCCTTCATATTTTTCCACCAAAATATAGTTTTTAAGTCACGATACATCTTTGTACTTCCTGGATGTACAGAATAAGGAGTAGAGTGAGCTTCTTCCAAAATCTCATTTCTCAATTCTTCAAAATTCGGTACACAAAGACGTCCTCGATAACATAATGCTTTATCTTCGGCTATGTTGAAATCCTTCCGCTTCTCAGTGTCAATCTCAGCTTTGATAAACTCGAAGAACTGATCACCTCTTTGATGGCTCTTAATCCGATCACGAAGAATTGGTCGAATCGAAAGTGCTGCAATTCGAGCAACAGAATCAGAAGGTGGGACAATCACCTCGAGATTTAATCTTTCAAATTCCTTCCATAGGGGTCTCTGTACTGTCAACATTGCCACTTGTCCTGTTGTCTTCCTACTTAAGGCATCGGCCACTACGTTCGCCTTACCTGGATGGTAATGGATTTCACAATCGTAATCCTTTACCAATTCAAGCCATCTCCTCTGCCTCATATTCAACTCTTTTTTAGTGAAAATATACTTGAGGCTCTTATGATCTGCATAGATGTCACACTTTCCTCCGTACAGATAATGCCTCCAAATTTTTAGAGCGTGGACTACCGCAGCTAGCTCTAGATCATGCGTTGGATAGTTCTGCTCATGAGGCTTCAACTGTCTTGATGCATACGCAATTACCTTGCCTTGTTGCATCAATACACATCCAATGCCCTGTTTGGATGCATCAGTGTAGACTACGAAATCCTTTGATCCTTCAGGTATAGTCAATACTGGCGCATTAACTAACTTTTTCTTCAATTCCTCGAAACTGCTTTCACACTTCTCTGTCCAATCAAACTTTATACCCTTGCGAGTCAGCTGTGTTAATGGTCCCGATATTTTAGAGAATCCCTCAATAAACCTTCTGTAATATCCTGCTAAACCCAAAAAGCTACGGACTTCTCCTACATTAGTTGGCCTTGACCAGTTCAGTACTGCCTCTACTTTACTGGAGTCCACTTCTATTCCTTGTGTTGTGACCACATGTCCAAGAAATACTACCCGTTCCAACCAGAATTCACACTTTTTGAATTTTGCAAAGAGTTTTTCCTTTCTTAGGATCTCTAACACAATCCTCAAGTGTTCTTCGTGCTTTTCTTCGCTTTGAGAGTAGACTAAAATGTCGTCAATGAATACGATGACAAACTGGTCCAAGTATTCATGGAAAATGCGATTCATCAAGTCCATGAAAACTCCAGGAGCATTAGTTAAGCCAAATGGCATAACTAAGAACTCATAGTGACCATAACGAGTTCTTAAGGCCGTCTTTCAAATGTCACTAGGTTTGATTCTCAACTGGTGATATCCTGATCTTAAATCGATCTTTGAAAATACTTTGGCCCCTTGAAGTTGGTCAAATAAATCTTCAATTCTAGGAAGGGGGTACTTATTCTTAATAGTAATTCTGTTCAACTCCCGATAATCGATGCACATCTTCATTGACCCGTCTTTTTTCTTAACAAAAAGCACAGGTGCTCCCCATGGTGATACACTGGGCCGAATGAATCCTTTTTCCAATAACTCCTCTATTTGGGCCTTCAATTCATGTAACTCCTTTGGCGCCATTCTATAAGGAGCTTTAGAAATAGGTGCGGATCCAGGAATCAGATCAATCGTGAACTCTACTTCTCGTTCCGGTGGCATTTCATTCAAATCATTAGGAAAAACATCTGAAAAATCCCGCACTACCTTAACGTCACCCAGTGTTAGTTCTTTAACTTCCTTAGCTACTACTGTCATTAAGAATCCCGCACATCCTTCTGACCTCAAAATTTTCTTTGCCTTCAATGCTGAAATGATACGGGGTAGGGGTTTTATCTTGGTTACTGAAAGGTGAAGTTCTACCTCTCCAGGCTGCTTAAACACCACCTCTCTTTCAAAGCATAAAATAGTTGCGTGGTTCTTGGATAGCCAGTCCATTCCTAAAATCACGTCGAACTCTTGCATGTTCAAAACATATAAGTTTGTCTCCAAGGTTTTACCGTCAATCTCTACCTTAGCTGTCTTTACTATCTGGTCTGCACTCAATACTTCTCCTGAGGGGGTAGCAACATCTAAGGGAGTACTTGCATGTTCACTAGGAGTATTGAGTTTGCTCATAAACTTAGGGGTTATAAAAGAGTGAGTAGAGCCAGAATCAATCAAAGCATAAGCAAGTATACGGGAGATGAAGATATTACCCGCTAACACGTTGCGGTCTTGATCATTTTCTTGTTCTGCGAGTGTAAACACCCTGGCTTGGCCCTTAGGGAGATTTCCAGGCTTTTGTTTCTGTTGCTGTTGCTGCTGCTGCTGCTGTTGCTTCTTTTGCCCCTTGGGACAGAATTTCGCCACATGGCCTGTCTCTCCACAAGAATAGCATGAATTGGTTCCCATAAGACACACTCCAGCATGGCGCTTCTGGCACTTGCCGCAAATTGGATGTTGATTATTGTTCGTAGTTGGATGTTGCTGATAATTGTTTGTAATGGAGTCCCCTTTACTCCTTTTCGTGAAGTTCTGCTTCCATTTATCCTTACTATCCTCCCACTTACGCTTCTCGAATGACCCAGACTGTGGTTGCTTGTTACTGCTATTGGAGTTCTCCTTAAAATTGGCTAGCTGAGCCTTAGCTAGCACTTCATGGTACGTGCGCAATTCCAAGGTAACCACTGATTGCCTAAGGTCATCTTTCAAGCCTTGCTCAAAGCGCCTTGCCCGCTTAAGCTCAGTGTCAACCAACTCCGGTGCGTAGCGTGATAATTCATCAAACTTCCTTTCATACCCTGTCAGGGTCATTGTACCCTACTTCAATGTCAGGAACTCTGCCTCTTTCTGACTTCGAATGCTTGGTGGATAGTACTTTTGTAGGAAAAGTTCTTTGAATTCATTCCAAGTCCACACATGGTCACTAGCTTTGGACCTGGCTGTCGAGTCCCACCAATGTCTAGCTCCTTGTTGCAGCATGAATGCTGCACAAGTCACCTTTCTGGGATCTGGGCATTCAATTAGGTTAAAGATCCGCTCAATTCCGGCTATCCAATCTTCGGCTACCAGAGGGTCAGACCCACCCTCAAATGATGGGGGTTGGAGCTTCCTGAATTGTTCAACAATCGCAGCCACCTCATTCCTTGGAATTGGGGTTTGTCCAGCTGGTGTTGGCACCAAGTTGCGTATCACGTCAAGGAATTGCATAAATTGATTGGTTGGTTCGTTTTCCTCGTTTTGTGGCTGACCGTTCCTATTGTTAGCGTTTCTAGCGCGAGTTTCCATTTCCTTAGTTAACATGTAAACGTAAAACAATCAATCATCGAAAGCACTAATCTCGGCAAAAGATTAACATACTTTATTTCATAAATCTTGATAATTTAACATAAAAGGAAATGATTACTTGACATGCAAGTCCAAAACTTAGAATGTAAAACATAGCTTTCTAGTTATCTAAAAATTCTCTCCATCGCTTTCATTTATTCTTGCTTCTTGATTATCCACATAGTTTGGCTCACGTGCTTCTTCAGGGTATGGTGTGGGGTTGTACTCAGGGCTTTCCTCTGGGTCTTCCTCAGGGTCTTCCTCAACAATGTTACCATTATTGTCAACTGAGGGTACCACTGTGAGGTCGAGCTCAATCATTTCCCTATTGTCGGTGATTAACCATTTCTCCCTCAAACTCATCATTAAAAAGGCTGGGGGTGTCTGATATTCAAACATCTGTTCAATTTCATCCATAAACTGTTTCCAGTAAGGGCTGAGTGTCCTCTGAAGGTGATACACAATTTCATCTCTATGAAAGTTGTGCCCATTTCTCTCTGCTCCTCTTATAATTTTGTTCACAGCGTCCAAGTGCTCTAACAGATTATGGTTCGGGTTCTTCACATACGTCTTATGTAATTTCAAAAACATTTCACGTCTCTTGGCCTGGGCTCTAATTTCTTGTGGACGTCTATCAACCATCTAAAAAGAAAGAAACATATCGTAATTAATTGTTTTTGTTTCATTAACTTGAATATCGCGCAATTAAAAGGCTTCCAGGTGAGGAGGGGGGTCATTTAGACCACTTAAATCCCAAGCTCTCCTTAGACAGTTTAGGTCCTTTTGACAAAGCCTTTCAATTTTTGCGAATATCAAATCAAGAAAACTCAAACAAAATGGTAGAATCTTAACGGTTTTCTGTATATGTAAAGCAAATTTTTTTTTTTTTTTTTATACTATAAATAACATGATACTTAATTAACATTTAAATGTAAAACGTGCTTTTCATATAATTCTTAATTTCCATCATATACATATTCAAACATTTAATCATTCATATTCGCATAATAATTTAAAAAAATAAATAAATAAATACATTATGCAAAATTACTTGTACCTGACTTGGAGATTCGAAGTTTGGACGATCACCCTGGTGAACTTTAAATCAGCTTATCATGAAATAGTCTTTACTACTTAACTAATAACCAAAAAAAATAATTTTTTTTTTTAATCACTGTTCACGGACGTGAACAGTGTACCGTCACTGTTCACGTGTGAATATATAAATAATTTTTTTTTTTTTTTTTTTTTTTGAAAAGTCTACAGAAATGTAAACCTTTGCTCTGATACCACTTTGTGACGCCCGGATCCTAAAACCCGAGAGTCATAATGACATAACATGAACTTTAGAAAAATAAATCAATGCCTAATAACATTTAAAATTTTAAGGCTAAAAGATGACTAAAGAACATTTTATTTAGAACAAACATTAATCGTAAAACATATGTTCCAAAATTCTTATTTAATTAAAAACTCCTAATCTGAATATTCCACCACGGGTGTTGTCCATGCTTCGAATCTTCACAAGTCTTAGTTACCTGGAAGGGGAAAAATGAAAGGGGTGAGAAAATCTCAGTAAGTACATACATATTTATACATTTACAATGTTATGGAATCTTTTAACTTGAAACATGAAACTTGTACTTGAATTTTCATTGGAATTTTCATTTGGAACATTCACTTGAACTTTCATGGTGGAGACATAAAAACTATACCGAACTTAGATGGTAATAGTTATTCATGCGTAGCGCTACTAAACTCCGGTCCGATCTTATAACATACATGTGGACCCATCATATATTCCATAAACATGTAATATAAAACATGTATACACTTACCTTGCTTGAATCAATGAAGAACAGTAATTTGCTAAACTGCCTCTTTTACTTCACTATCTCTTGAATCGTACTTATGTATAAACTGAGAGAGGTGTGAAAATTATGATGGACCTTAGGTTCTATTTATAGGGTTACCAAGAGTCCTGGTTGAAACCAACTGAAACTCTTTAAAAGATAAACCTTATCTTGAACTCTTATCTTTAAAAACAATCATATCCTAAGAGATAGGATTTGTTGAGGATAACTCAACCACATTTATCTTAAAGGTTCATCCAATAATTTAAACGATATTCACTACCATAATTATCCCACTTTAAATTAATTAGATAAAAGATATACAAAATTATATCTAATTATCCAATTAAAATACAATGTGCAACATGTGGACAAAAGGTAAATTACGCTTTGGTCCCAAACTATTGGTTTACTTTCAAATTGGTCCTTATTTTTCAGATAAACATAATATATATATATATATTCAAATTTAACGGCTAGTACGTTTATTCTAGATATTATAGCTAGTGTGAATCTTCTTCCTTATTCTGTGTATATGCAACTTGGACTAGGCGAGTTAAAACCAACATCTATGATTTTACAACTTGCTGATAGATCTGTGAAAGTACCCCGAGGAATTGTAGAGGATGTTTTGATACAGGTTGACAAGTTTTATTTTCCTGTTGATTTTGTTGTACTTGATACTCAACCAGTACGAGACTCTACAAAACATATTCCTGTAATTTTTGGTCGTCCTTTTCTGGCAACATCTAATGCTATCATTAATTACAGGAATGGAGTTATGCAACTATCCTTTGGCAACATGACAGTAGAACTGAATATTTTTAATGTCAACAGGCTACCACATGATAATGAGGATGTTGCTGATGTGGACATGATAGAAGCATTAGATGATGATTGTCTTGCTTATACTAATTGTGATGATGCGTTAAACATGTGCTTAACTCATTTGGGTTCTTATTTTGATGTTGATAGTGGTATAGAAGAGGTGAATATTTTGTTTAGATCCGCACCTGTCATGGGTACAACTGAATGGAAACAGACAATTGAGCCACTTCCAAAAAGTGCCAAAGTCAATAGGTGCAAGCAAAGCAGGTCTTCCAAAGCATTATTCAGAGTGCCGTAAGGCAATCAGACAATAAGTCAAGCTAATGACTATAAATAAGCGCTTAATGGGAGGCAACCCATTTTCTTACCCTTTTATTTACTTGCGTTATATGTAGTAGTCTTAGATAGTCTAAATAATTTATTAGTTTTTATTTTATTGCACTTATTAGGTCTCACCTTGTCACGCGCAGGATGTCCCACTTTGCGAGCCGCTTGGATATTATGTAGGCAATCATCTTTTGACCAAGGGTCTCGGCACTACTTCTGAGTCCACTACATACTAGGCAGATCCTTCTTCTCCACATCTCTCTCTGGGGAGTAACTGATCTTTTCCCTCCTTCTCTTTGCTTTATTTTATGCTTACATTGAGGACAATGTAAGGTTTTTGTTTGGGGGTGGGTTATAAAGTATCATGTTACTTTAGTACTTTTGAATTTACTTATCACTCTTGTCTCCATAACTGAAATAATTTTTGAAAAAAAAAAAAAAAAAAAATTCTAGTTACTGTTGAATATCTTGCCGCCAATGATGATATATGTTCAAAATTGAGTACATTTTTAGTAGACTATTAGACAACACTTGAACTCGTTCTTTTATCTGTATACTTATTCATATTAGACCTGATTATGGAAGCACATAGCCACTATTGACTTATCGTTTATTGGAGACATGACTTGAGTGTTAGTGTTGATATTGTTGACTGAGTATCATGATAAAAAAAATTCCGTTCCTACATTCTTAAAGCTAGTGACTAAACTGTTTTGAGAACAGTTTGGGGGTGTTAAAAGTTACTACTTTTGTTCTAAGACTTTTGATGGTTTGGGTTTTCTAGGTCTCATCTTTGGTTGAATGGGTTATAGTCAAGGAATCTAAACTGAGCACTACTCGCAGCTGATAAATTTAAATGAAATATCTGACTCAAGCAATTAAGCCTGTAAGGGTATCTTAAAACCTGGTGCCCTATGGTCATCTGACTTGGGAGTCATCGGCCCAAAGCTCGCTACATGAGTCCTGGATCTAAAACAAGAAAAAGAAAAGAGAGCGACATTTATAAATCTACATCTTCACTTCTCTATTAGCCTGTGGGACTCGAGCAATTAAGTCTGCTAGGGTATTTTCAAACCTGGTGCCCTATGGTCATCTGACTTGGGAGTCATCGACCTAAAGCTCGCTATAAGGGTCACACAGAAAGCTAGTGAAAGAGAAGTACTACACAGGATGTAAGACTGTTAACATGAGTTGAATAAATAAAAAGAGTAGAAGTGCTCATAAAGGATTGCTAGATTAGAACTTTGGAGACTGAAGATGAGAATTTAGAAATCTCTCACCATCCTAATTCTCAGAATACAAGTGCTAAGGTTACCACTTTTGTTGAAAAGAAAGAGCATTGTGATGATCAATAGATACCAACTTCGCTAGAACACCTCGGGATTTGAGAGAAAAGCTTTAGAAGTGTGATAACTTACGAGAGGTGTAAGGGATAAATGACTACAAAGGGTTCGGGATTGCTAAAGTGTCAACAACACAATATTGGTCATAGTCTAATACATGTATAAGTTCAATGTTTGGCTATTCACACACTCACACAAGGTCGAACATCGGATAAGTGAAAATTTTTGTGCTGTTGTTTGATATCCTTCTAATAGTGTTGCTCTATTTTTGGAACTTGAGGCATATGGTAAGGAGTTTAACATTGACTAATTTTCCATTGATTCTTTTAGCGTAGTTTTAATTTATATTTTAGTTTTCTTTTTGTTCGAGGACGAACAAAGGTTTAGTTTGGGGGTGTTTGATAAGTGCATTTTATGCACTTATTTTGGCCTTTGAATTAATCATTTATGTCGTCATATAGTTGTTTTTCTGCTTAATCTAGTATATTATTGTTTTATTTCAGTTTTGGACTTGTTGGTGAACAATTGGAGAAGTTTAGGCAAAAAGAGCAATGATTTAGAAGATATCTCATAAGTTCGAGGACTCAATTGCACTCAACCCAAAGTTGAGGGACCAAACTGGAGATGATGTAAAGTTGAAGGACCAAATGGGATGTTATAAAAAGTTGGAGGACTGAAATGACTAAGACCCAAAGTTGAAGGACCAAATTGGTGTTGGTTGAAAGCAGAAGGACCAAAGCGCAAGGATTCCAAAGAAACGAGCTGGGCGATCGCCCAGATCATAGCTGGGCGAGCGCCCAGCGTGGCCAACAAGAAACAGGGACCAAATAAGCTAACCTGGGCGATCGCCCGGGAAAGCACTGGGCGATCGCCCAGTGCAATTTTTGTCTGCGTTTTTAATTTTTATTTTCTTTCCTTTTTTAGCCCTAATTTCGATAGGTAACGTTTGACCCACGAATTTTGTACTCTTGGGAGATATTTTGGGGCACAATTAGGGTAATATAAATATGAGATATATTCTCATAACAAGGGTTGGATTTTTGGAGAGCAAATCAAGAGAAGACGGAAGAGATCAAGAGAACAAGACTCCTCGACTATCAAGACTTCTTCGAAGATTCCTTCTCCTTGAATCCATGCCGGGTTTTATCATTTATTATTTTTCTAGTTTAATCATGTTCTTCTAGTTTTCTTTAGCCAAGGTAGATGATGAAACCTTGTCTTGATTTAGTGACTATTTAATTATTCGGTTAATTCCTTCTTAAGAGCTTTAACGTTTATGGCTTGTTCTTGACTAAATTAATTAAATATGATTTCTTTCATCTTAAATATCATGTATTTTTGATAGTTAGATGTTGATTTAATTAATTCATGCTTGGTGATATAATATGATTTATTAATTGCTTTTGATTTTTCGTTATCTTCTATTCGAATTGGGATACATAGAATGCTTAGAACTTCTTTGATTCTTTGTTTTCTTTCAATTGAGCTTGATACGAAAAACGCTTAAGTGGTTTATGTTTGAAGCATAAGGGGAGCCTATATTTGATATTCTTCTTCTGGACTTGATTGATAAATCTTTAGGGACGACAACAGATTGATTTCGGGTTGTCGTATGTGTTTTTCTTGGGAATCAATGAATGATTGGATAATTGCTAAATTAGACAATGGTGGATTCTGAAACCTTGGTGTTTTTACACAACTTGAATTCTCAATTCATTTATTAGCTTATTTCTTTAGTCTTTTAATTAAACAATTTCAACAACAAATCTTTTCAACTCAACTAGCCTTGAATAACAATTAATTGGGATTAAATTACACCTTCCTCATAGCAGTCTCTGTGGGATCGACCTCGTTTTTACTTATCTATATTCCAATAGATTCGTACACTTGCGAGTTAATTAAAATTTGACATCAGGGTGGGGGTGGGGGTGGGGGTGGGGAGGAATCGCGGACAGTGAAGAGAAAAGAAAAGAAAAATAAAGAAAAGGAAAAAAGGAAGAAGAAGAAGGTGTTGGTCGGATCTTGAGGTAGTCGAAAAATCAATTTTAAGGCTTGGGTTATTCACTTCGTTTGCAATCTCAAGAGGTAAGTGAAAAGAGATAAGTTATTTTAGTGACATGAGCTATACTTACAAGTTAAATGAATAATTTAATTGATGAAATTTTAGAGTTCTTAACTTAGTGGGTTTAATTAGAGATTTAAGCTATTTTAAGCTTTTTAAGACTTGTATTGGTTTATTTATGTTATAAGCTTGGAATGGTGATTTTAGCAAACCCTAGAATTTATATTTGGGACCTTTAAGTAAATGTAATGCAAAAAAGTATATTTATGAACTTTATGAAATTTTTGAAATGGTTGAGAATTTTAAAGCGTATTATATGTTATTGAATTAATGGAAATGAGTTTCTAGCTTGGTAACCTTACAAAGAAAGTTATTCTTGGTGGTGTGCAATTGATAGAGGTTAAATTGTGAAGAAGAAAAGCGATAAATTAGAAAAATGTTTAGATCCAGTGTGTAAAGGAATTTTTGGAGAAGTTTTGCTTAAGTGTGGTAGGTTAAGCTTAGTCATGCTTTTAATTATTAGTGTTACTTGGGATGATTATTTATTAGTTCAAGCAATTATATTTTATTTCAGGAGGTGACGAGGAGGTTGGTGCCGCGTACCGACCAACCTAGTTCTGGACAAACGAGCTCTGTGAGTGGAAAAACTTATATTTCAGAAAATAAGTTTTTCATTATATTATATTAGTTAGTAAAGTTATATTAATTGTTTAATTATATCAGTACTTCTAATAAATTACATAAATTGCAAAATTGAATTATTTTTCAAGTAACTGTTGGACAAGCATGATTTCTAGTACAATTAGCTTTTAAAAATGAGAATTTCTTTCCAAGTTTAAATTTAGTTTTGTTAAACCTTTTTTTAGAATA
The DNA here is from genome assembly GCA_030279155.1 of Forsythia viridissima. Classification (NCBI taxonomy): domain Eukaryota; kingdom Viridiplantae; phylum Streptophyta; class Magnoliopsida; order Lamiales; family Oleaceae; genus Forsythia; species Forsythia viridissima. The sequence continues at coordinate 27,568,052 of CM059036.1, read as the reverse complement.
TTATATCATTATCAAAGGTTTCCATAAAGTTAATTTTAAAAACCACAAAAAAGTACCCATGTGATTTTACCCGCTCTGCACTGGTTTGAATTCGTTTCCACAGTGTATGACCACATATGGTGATTTTACCCGCTCTGCACTAGTGTGAATTTGTTTCTACAGTGTATGACCAGATTATTAGAGGTATCTGGAACCCACTCTTGTACACATATAGGCTTTAGGTCGTATACCAGGGTGCTTTGCCCTTTGGGAGACGCTCTGCCTGCTTATGACCAGATTTTAGATTAGAGATTAGAGATTATAAGTTATTTAAGGTACCTTTTTGGTGTAATATTATATATTTCAGAATAATCAGTATATAGATTTCAGATTCCAGATTTCAGATCATAGATCATGCAGTTTCAGACTTGAAATTCCATCTTAGAGTTTAATCAGATTATGTTTTATTCGGAAACTACAGTTATACTAGCATTTTTCAGTTTCTCTATGCTTGTAGTTATTTTACTTATACAAGTAAAAGGAATTCTTAATCTTTACTGCTTAAAAGTATTATAGAACAATTCAGAATTTCATTAAATATTTTAAACAAGAAAAAGTATAACTATTTGCAAACTCTCCACTCAATGAGTTACAAACTCATGTATTTCGTCACTCTTTTTCTTATTAGGATGCAGTTGAGTTGTTTGAGCAGCCTTTGGGAGATTTTGCAACCACATGAGCCACAGCCATTTGACCTAGCTAATTATATAATTACATTTTGTTAAGCAAGGCATTATCATACATTTGTCTCATGTCCACTAGCTTTAGTATATTTCATTTTGATATTGTTGTGGCATGTAGAAGTTAGAGGGGTTTGACACCTTTTGATGTAATAGTTATATATTTGGGCTGTTCTGTAAATGATAGTAGAATCAGTCGAGTTGGCTATACTTTATTTTTTTGATTGGTTCATATTTGGGACAGGTGGACCCCAGTTGATTTTGTATAAATTGTGTTTGAGAAATTTGTTGCTTTTCAGATTTTGTTTAATTCAATTTACAGGGAAATTTTGTCAAAATTTTTATAAAATCTTTTTAGTCAAAGAAAAGTCAATAAGTTTTAGAAAAGTCTAAGTAGCCTTAATGGTGGGTCCGGCATCTAGCTGGCATCTATCATTGGCGCACGGCACGTCTTGGGTGTACTAGAGTGATTCAAGACGGGTCGTGTCACGTTAGTAAATCGCTTTCTTTAAGATGTTATTTTTCCCTTCACCAATAATAAACGCATTAGGGAAAATAAATTAATATGCCTCGAGGATACAATGGAACCTCCTTCGAATGTTGTCGGTGTTGTGCACTTAGCGAAGACAACCCTAAACACAAAAGAGTTGAATAAACCTTATACAAGAGGTTTATATTGTGTCTCTACTATTTGACATAATATAAACAATAGTATAAAAACAAGATGAAAAATATGCAAAATGATATGGAAGAAGAAAGAGAGAGAATGTTTGCATGATATGGAAGAAGAAAGAGAGACAATGTTTCAGAATATTTTTATCAACTTTTTGCATGTTTAATCAAACACTTGTTGAATCTATTTATAGATTCTCAAACCTTCAAAGCGAGGTGACTCATAGATTTGGAATACATCATAGACAACCGGGAAATTTGAATAATAACAACCAAAAACCATATGAACCCCAAAAAAAAAAAAGAAAAAAGAAAAACAATGGTGTTGTTTGCAGGTTCGCATGCATAGATAAATGTGGTGGGGCCAAGGCTTCAGGTACAAGCATCGGAGTTTACACAAAAACTCGTGCAGATAGCTAGATAAGGCTTTGGCCAGCCGGCCAGAGTGCACGAGATGAATTTTTACTTCTAATGTATTTCCTAATCTTATTCCAATGTCGTATAGGGATTTGAGGTTAAGTTCCAAATGGTTAACCTATTAGGTGAAATAGCTCAATCTTTTATAAGTCCATCATTTACCCCATATCTAACAGATTGATGTGGTACTTTGTTCACACATTCCCAACAATCGCATATTCGAACGAAATATCATGTCCTCTCAGAACTCCTTCAAGCGATAGTATATCAATCTCTCTTTCTCCAACATGGAAATATTATATGCTCTATCAAGGGCTAGCTCTTCCACTGCGTCATGGCCACCGCCTTACGTGGGCACAACTGTCTTAAGAGCCAGCTATGAATTTTTCCATCCATCACGATCCATCTTAGGGCCCACCACCTTCGTTCTACTACAAGTGGAGATTGATCTTATGCGTCCACATGGCTAAGGTTGGAGCATAGCTATGATACCACTTGTAGAGTATTGAGGTTCCATCCCAATAGGTAAACCCATTAGATAAAGTATCCCGATCCCTTATAAGCCCACCATTTACCTTATGTCTAATCGATGTGGACTTGTTCGCACATTCCCAAGAGTCCATTAAGCAATCTCATTTTATATCCTACCGAGAACATCCAAATGACATTCTTCAAATTAAAATAAAATAATATTGAGGGGATGAAAGCGCTGCAAAAAACTCTGACAAAATGATAAAATTTTGAGGTTAGATATTTCTGGAGCATAATAAAATAAATTTGGGGACATTAAGACCATGTTCGGTAGAGTTTTTTCCCCAAAAAAATCTATTTTTTTGCCTACAATTTTTGACTTTTCAACCCTTTTTATACTACAAAAAAAGTTGAAAAGTCAAAAAGTAACAAAAAAATCATATTTTTCCCCAAAAAAACTCTACCGAGCAAGCCCCAAAATTTTCACCAGGATTCCATCTTGCACGATTGTTTGTCGTTTATCTCAGAATTATGTTGATTTTTCCTCTTTTTTTTTTTTTTTTGCATTGTAGGATGGACAATGGTGTTGGGACAATGTATGGACAAAAAAAGCAAAAGGTCGTGGTTTGCAAGGAAGACGGAGTTGTGCACGAAAAGAGAAGGAAGGTAGACGTTGAAGCATCTTAAGAAGGGAATTTTCACTGAGTCCTTGTTATGCGTGCGAAATCGAGCTCAAATTATTTTGCGCACGCAATGTGCCTGTTTCCTAACCCGACTTGGTGTTACCTTCTATTATTTTGGGGGGTATTTTAGGACTTCTTTGAACGTATTTTGAGAAAATTTTGACAATTATAAATACCAGACTTAGAGACTCAAGAGGTTTGGAAATTTTGGGAGATAAAAACAAGACACTTGGCAAAAATTCTAGGTTTTCACAACAAGAATAAGAAGAAAGGTTTTGTGTTTCGATAATCAGATCATGGATTTTGTCTCCAAATCTCATTCTCTTCTATTTTCTTTCCCCAATCCTGATCATGTATGTCATATTCAATGTGTTTATTGTCAATGATTTATTTGTTTAATATTCCGTTAGTGTACCGATCGCACAAGTAATATAATAGAATATGAATCCAAGTATCGTACCCGCATAGATTTAGGTAGTTGAATTACAATTATACTAATTAACCGTAACCGAATAAAATTACTTTTGAAAGTTTGTTTCTTAAACTAATTAAAATCTTAACTAAAAATAATAAATAATTATAATTCAAACAAATAAGAAATTAAATTAGATAAGAATTATTTTAACTTTGAAAAAGAAAAGCGTACTAGGATCCTGAATCCACTAATACCAATTCTCTTTAACCTGAACCATTGAATTTGATAATATAATTTAATTATGAAGATCAATATTCCTAATTTGTTTAACAATTTCTTTCGAGTAGAATTAAACATATCCCTATATGTGACCCGACTATATTTATATGACGGATGCGAACATATACGAATGCATTAGAATTTTTGAATACTTAAAGATCATGTAAAACATAGTAGTATATCTCTATTCCCTATCAGACTCTACGACAATTGATACTATGTTTAACCTATTTTCAATCTCTCGATGGTAAAATAAGCCGCAAGAATTGATGCGATTCATGCAAGCCATGTACCTTTGGTACATTTGACTTAAGCTAAAGACCATATTGAAGGCATATCGGAGGCTAATAAAAGATTGGAGGGCTAAAATAAGCATGAAACAAAATTTAGAGGTCAAAAATGCAAAAGCCAAAAAATGATCGCACAGGCAAAACCTTGGGCGATCGTCCCAGGTCCCTTTTTAAAAACATAAACCATTTTGCTAAGCCTCGGCGATCGCCCAGACATTTATGGGGAAAATCCATGAATTTTTGATATTTTGTTTCCCTTTCCATTTAGAACTCTTTTTTTATTAGTTTTTAGTTATATTTTTGAATTAGACTAGGTTTTCATTAATTTTAATATTTAAGTACTTTTCATTGTAAACAACTTTAACTATTGATTTTGAGAGATTAATTAAAGCGAGGATTCACTTTTTCTTCCGTGTTCTTAATTGAACTAACCTAAAACTTATAAAAGACTTTACAAATCTTTGTGGGGTTTATAACTTTGGTTCTTATATATATTTCTCTTCTTAAAGAACATTCAAGAATTGTTGAAGCAAATTCCATTAAGGCACCAAATTTAATGTTTATTTTCTTCCCGTTCTTGTCTTGTGTTAATTTTTTTTAGTCCCATGTGTTAGATAAAAAAAATGAAATTTCAAGAAAAATTCAAGAAAATAAAGAAACGCATTCTTTTGAGTTTCTTGTGTTATATTTGGTAAGAAAAATCAAGTGACACCTTCTTTTTAGATTCTTGTGTCATAAGTGTCATCGGTGCTTATTTCTTATTCTTGTTTTGCTTTTCTTCTTTATTCTTTCTCGTTGTCCTTCTTATTTTCTTGTTCTTGAACACTGTAGAGACCGAATTCTTGATTGAATTTAGTTAGTTCCTTAGAGAACTTGGTAAGAAATCACAAAGAGAGATAAAAGGCAAGAGTGTGAGTTTATTATTGGGAAAAAGCCATATAGAGTGCAACATGAGTGTAAACACGTGAGGTTAAATTTTCTTTCAATCCTAATTTCTATTTTTTTTTATTCCAAAAAAGTCTAATAATGAAGAAACAACACCTAGAGAAGAGAACAACCAATTGTTTCTATTAAAGGCCATGAAACAACAATTTGAGTGGATGAACATGGTATTTGATTATATGAGGGATAGAAATAAAGAGATGATGGGTATGATGGATAGGTATGATACGGTGATTACAACCTTACTAAGGGAGAAACAACACGGGATCCCTAATATTAGAAGACATGATAGGCATAATCACAACCCTAAGGCTGAATTTAAGGATGACGATGATTATAATTATGTAGCTGAGATGGGTAGGATGACACGTAGAGGAGATAGGCGTGAAAGGGTACCTAGAGGAGGAGACTAAAGAGGCCATGATGGGGTAGATAGAAACTTTGAGAATATAAAAATGAAAATACCTTCCTTCCAAGATAGGAATAAGCCTGAAGCCTATTTAGAGTGGGAGATGGGGTTAGAATTAATATTTGATTGCCATATCTATTTGGAAGAAAAGAAGGTAAATTTAGCAATAATTGAGTTCACTGACTATGCTATAATGTGATGGGATCAATTGGTGACAAATAGGAGGAGAAATCACGAGAGGGCCTATAGATGTATACCTAGTCATTACTATAGGGAACTCTATCAAAAAATAAAGAGCCTTACTCAATGTTCAAATAGTGTAGAAGATTACTATAAGGAGATGGAGATGGCTATGATTAGGGATAATGTTAAGGAGGATAGGGAGGCCACTTTAGCCAGATTTTTGAATAGGTTAAATAGGGATATAGCCAACATAGTTGAATTAAAGCATTATGTGGAGTTGGAGGACATGATGCACATGGCTATGATGGTGGATAGGCAATTGAAAACAAAATGGATATCTAGGTTTTCTTCGGGATCCAACCTTCCTTGGAAACTGAAGTGGGATAGTAATGATGTGAGTAATAAGGCAGTTTCAAAGGGGGAGACCGAACCACCCAAAGGAAAATAGGATATCATTAGCAAAAATAAACTCGTGTCAGATTTCTAACCTTCTAAGAATAGGGATATCAAATGTTTTAAATGTTTGGGTTCCGGACACATTGCATCACAATGCCCAAACTAAAGGGTGATGATTTTACGTGATAATGGAAAAGTGGAGACTGAGGATGATAATGATAGTGATGAGATGCCTGAGTTGGAAGATATTGGTGTAGAGTACCTTGTAGACGGTGAAATCCTATTTGCGAAGCATGCTCTTCATGCCCAAATTAAAGTAGAGGATTTAGATATACAAGAAACAACAACGAGGGAAAAAAATCAACCAATACTTTTGCTAGTACAGATAGAATCCCACATTCTACTACGAAAAACTAAGTAATCCCTCCCTAGTTTGGCTATTTCTTTACCGCAGAAATTGGAGGATGTATCTTAAGAGGAGATGTCTAGTAGGTTATCACCTATTCGAGACATTGCACATCAACTTCACTTTGTACTTGGTGTTGTTCTTCCAAAACGACCAACATATAGAAGCAATCTAGATGAGATGAATGAGCTTCAAAGACATCAAATTAAAGCTAACAAAGTTCGCAGATTCATCTTCGAGCCTGGTGATTGGGTTTGGGTACATATGTGGACAAAAGGTGATCTTTATCCCTTTGATGCCGGTAGTGATTCGAGGTCAAATCCTTTTGAGGAAGGAGGGGATGATGCGATCCATGCAAGCCATGGACCTTTGGTACATTTGACTCAAGCTAAATACCATATTGAAGACATATCGAAGGCTAATGGAAGATTGGAGGGCCAAAATAAACATGAAATGAAGTTTGGAGGTCAAAAACGCAAAAGTCCGAAAATGGCCTGGGCGATCGCCTAAGCTCTCTTTTTAAAATTAGAAACCATTTTGCTAAGCCTGGGCGATTGCCTAGACTTACACTAGGCGATCGCCCAGGCATTTACAGGAAAATCTAGAAATTTTTTATATTTTGTTTTCCTTTCTGTTTAGAACTCTATTTTAATTAGTTTTTAGTTATATTTTCAAATTACACTAGATTTTCATTAATTTTACTAATTAAGTATTTTTCATTGTAAACAACTTTAACTTTTGAGTTTGAGAGATTAATTAAAGTGAGGATTCACTTTTTCTTCCATGTTCTTAATTGAACTAACCTAAAACTTATCAAAGACTTCGCAAATCTTTGTGGCGTTAATAACTTTGGTTTTTTGATTCAATTGATCATCGGGTCAAGTTCTTGCGACCAGATTTTAGCTTTCTTGGGGTTCATATCAATCCTTTTGTGGGTTCTCCGAGATTCAATTCTTCACAGGTTTGCATCAAGAATCATACAATTATTGCACACATAATTGTAAATGAAGAGAAATCAATATTAATTATTCAGAATTAAAAACATGCTTTAATATCAAAAACTAGATTAAAAGAATTAAAGAATCATGATACAAGTTTCATTATGATCCTAGCACTAAAACAATTTAGCCTAATATACTAAGAAGAAGAAAATAAAAAGAAAAATAAAACATACAAGTTTCATCATGATCTTCGTTTAATTTTTGAAAGAACGAATCTTGATCTTTATTTCTTGATTTGTCTCTTGTTTCTCTCTCAAAATTCGATTCTAATCCGGTTCTAACTCGGCTCCCCAATTATGAGTTAATAACTCATATTTATAGTTCCATAATAGTGTCCCAAAAGATCCCAAAAAATCATTAAAATCGTGTCCCAAAAAGTTTTCTAATTAAATTAGAACTCAAAAAGGTAAGAAAATCCCACGGGGCCAATTTTACACTGGGCGATCGCCTAGTGCAAACACGGGAGATCGCCCAGCTTAATTTTTCTCTGCTCTGCACATGTTTTTCAAATGGCCATAACTTCTTATAGGAAACTCCAAATTGAGATATGTAATTATCTTTCCAATGGTATATCATTTGCCTTGTGGAGATTTTAATACCAAAATTTGTGCTCGAATTTCCCCACATGCTTCGGTAGTTAGTTTCTAAATTCGGTTATTTGGCTTTTAAGTATTTGATCATTTGTTCATTATCACTCCAATATACTTTAAACTTATTGATTTTATCTTCTTTCTCATCCTCCAGTGTTTGGTTCTTGATATTCACTTCAAAAACTCAACTTCTTCTCATGTACTCATTGATTTCACCAAATTGTTGCTCTTTTTTTCCATTATTCTGCAATTGCTTATAAACGGGTCCAAAACTGAAATAGAAAAAAAAATACAAAAAAATAAGTAGAAAAATAATAAAATAATGAAATCAAAGCTTAGTTAAAGGCCCGTATAAGTGCACAAAATGTACTTATCATTTGTACAATAATTTGTGGCTAATTCATTTCATTAAGACGAACAACGTAGTCTAGTTAGAATCTTTAATTTCAATTATCAAGTTTCGACTCTAAATTTGATTTTGTATATCATTTTTTTTACTGTGTTCAATGTGTAACGCTCTGGATTTTTTCAACACGGTGAGTCACTAATAATCTTTAAATAAAACTTGACGACTCTAAATTTAATGTCTCACGCCCTTGAATGGTGTTAAAAATTTATCTGTAGCGAAAAAATAAAAAGCGCACAAGGAAAATCTATATTGACGTCAAAATTTTTATAGTTTTATCAGCATTACTATATGTCGCCAAAAGTCATTTTACCAACTTAACATGATTGAAAAAATGTGATTATTGAAATGTAGATACTTTAAACCTTAGGGAACAACAGTTGATATGTGAAAAACATGGCTAAATTAGCCTGTAAACTACCTCTAGTACAATTGACGCTACCTCAGGTCAACATAAGTTCATACGATGTGATTTTAAAGTGATTCTAAACTTTAGTAACATACAACTTATAAATCTATTAAATGCCACTGATTTCATTCAAAAATTTGTATAACATAGGAAGTTGTGATATTATGAAATTAATGTTAGATCAGTGAATTAACAACACAAGACAAAAATTCATCTTTAATTTCCAAACGACGAAATAAACATAAATTCAGTTTTTACTCAAAATTACATCGTTTAAATAAAGTCAAACAATTTACTTTAACTTACATATAAAGAGCTTTAATTATATTGACGCCCAAACATAATAAACATAATTCTCTTTATGTTTTGATGATACTTTATACTATTGCCAAACCTATCAATCTGAAGAGTAAATAATTTTGAGGTGTGTTCATTTAAAAGGAAACACTTAGTAGCAATTATAAATACATATGAGAAATTTATATGCAATCATAAAATGCATGCCAAACAACATAACATTCTTAAGGAACAACATAAAATTGGTAGTCGGCACCACATAATTTCTTAAGAATCACCTTCAATCACTAGCATTCTAGACGATTACCTTCCATCATCGACATAATGATCCATCATAAAACATGCCCTATAACCATTCTAGAGAAATATATACATCCAATTTTCTCAAACTAAACTTCATGAAATCATAATATATGTGGTGTTAAACTAGATCAAAATAGAGTTTTCAGTTGAAGTTGTGATGTAGGAAAATTGGTCACTGCACCTTTCTGAAAACCAAACCTGAACACTTGATTTTTTGTTTACAAGATTCAGGTGTTGTAGGAAGATTTAGAGAGAGACCATGGAGAGGAAATCTGAAATTTTGGGCAGTTTGATACGTGTTCTATGTATTAAAATCTAGGGAGAATGGAAACCTCTTTACTGGCTGAAAATTTATGGGAGAAGGTAGGATTTTTTGCTGAAGTTTAGTGATGATTATTGGGGGACAATGGTGGATGAATGTTGCGGTAATTTTATGACTGAAATGAAGGGAGGAATAAGAGTGGAAAATGAACGTATACTTTTTGGAAAGTGAAACACAAGGGCTGAACTATGGCTGGAGGCTGAAATTTGAAGAGGAAAAAGAGAAGTTTGTGCTCAAGTGCAATGCTGATTTATGGAGGAAAATATACACACTGCAAGGCCCAATTTCTAGGACAATCTGAAGGGGTGAAACTATTGGAATGAAACGGGTCGTCTATATGGGTTGACCCGACCCAAGTTGCATGGAAATGATTTTGGAGGGAGGAGTTAATGTTTAAATTTGAAACATAACTCCCCACCTCATATAACTTCCATCAACTCCCACTACTCAAGATAATCCATGCATATGGAAGAAAGAATTCGTGCATAAAGAGAGAGATAAGAAAAACATGAAGTTGGTATCTTGAAAAATATCTTAGAATCGGTTCTTGGATTGTGGAGATTAAACTCTTTCCATTGTGATTGAGTTTCTGGACCAAAGAGCAGTGTTTTGATCGAACCGTAACAAGTAAACAAGGCAAGTGATTCAACCTATTGATCTTGGATTTTCAAGTAAGTTCTACCACTTTTATATTCGGTAGAAGCATGTTATAGAACATTACATTGGTACTAGAGCCTTTTCAGTTTGTTTCCTTGCATGTTAATGTACTGAAAATATTTTGGTATGCAAACATATGCAAGAAATTCAAATAAATGCCATTTGTTAAAGTTTGAAAACACTTTAATGGTACATTATTAAGTACTCAACATAAATTCGTGAATTTTATACCATATGTTCATATCATGATGTAGAACATGTTTACAAAATTTCACATAGTTTGGATTTATATTTCAAGAAAAAATCAAAACCCTAGTTAAAATAATCGAAACTTCATAACATGATCATTTTCTATTCACTATTTTTCATGTTATGAAATTGGTATGGTTAGAAAGGTATTTCCATGAGCTTTCCAATGGTATAAAGAACTCTTAATTTGGACTTAAAACGAAAGAGTTATAAAGATTTAAAGTTTCGGTCAATTTGCTCAAATTCTACATTTTTTTTTTGAAGATGATGAACAATGATTTTTCATTTACTCACTCTCCGCCCATAATGTTGTTGTCCAAAACTTTACATTATGTATGTTATTTGTGAAATATGACCACACAAATAAACTCCAAACGTTGAAATTAGAGGAACAGAACCAAAGTAGTCACTGGAAACTTCCCATAAGGTAGTGAGTGTAGTTTACTCTCTTACCACCGAGAGTGGGTAAAGTTTAAAAAAAAGGCAGATTTTGTTTCAGCGTGTGATAGGGCATGAGGGACCTTTCTGCAATTCTAAAAATTTCAGAATGGTCCCCATAATATTTTGGATTTATTATTTGAGTTTAATATAATTTTTTTTCTCATATAATTTTTTTTTTTGCATTTATGTTTAAATAAAATTCATTTATAAATGCATAATAAATATTTTCTAAGTGAATTAAATTCTAAAAATTTTATATTAAATCCAGAATATTTAATTAAGGGTTATGTTTCCTAGTGGGAGGTTTTTCGAGATGCTCTTATATATATTATTATTATTTTAAAGTTTTTTTAAAAAAATTGATTTAATTCAGAAAATTATGATTTTGGTGTCAAATTTTTTTCTGATTTTAAATAGAATAATATTGTGCATTTTTTAGTAGTGTGGGTCTTAATTTGGTTATGTGATCCATTTGATTCATTCCCGTCTTCCCATGCTTAATTAGATATGGTTGAATTTATGCACACTTTTAGCATCCTTGGAAGGAAAGCTAAAAGATTATGGGCTAAAGAATGTGTTGAAAAGCTACGAGCTCATCAAAATCATGAAACGGATTAAAGACATAACCTAGTACAATATATAATGTATCATTGCACTTGGAAGTAGTGCATCTGGGACAATATATTTGTGAAGAAAAAAATGTATCAAGTCATGTTTCAGTGCCTAGTAGTTATATTTAGAATAATTGGATATAATCGCATGTATACATATGACATTTTTTTATGATTTAGTATATCTGATCAAAATGTCTTGTTTACATAGTACATGTTTAATTGATTTATTCAGTGGAAATTCTAAGATTGGAAGAGTTTATATGATTTTTACCTAGAACTTAATTGTTTTTGTATTATGAAATTAATTTTTGTAATAATGAAACATTAGGACAATAGATGATGATTGGGAACTTAGTGAACTTTCGACTCTATGCCTAGTATTAAATTATCATAAAATTTAATTTGTATAAGTATAAAATGACATGTGTGCATAAATAGACATTTATATGTGTTACCACCCGATTTTGATAGGGCTTCCACGTCAGCAAAAGCCCAACGAGCCCTCCATATAGGCCCAGTAAGGGCCTCGTAAATTCTAAAAAGGGTCTCGGAGGCCCATAAGACATCTTAGCCTTCTGCAGCTAGAATACCGCGAGGCCCATAGAAGGCCTCGACACTCACGGCCGAGCCATAAGGCCTCGCAGGGCTTCGTATCAACCCCAACTAGCAGACAGCATGATATTCTGGAATGACCAGAGAGATAATTGAAGACAGATTGCGTTGGATTGGCGCACGGATCCTCACAAGAAAATTGAATCATAATCTCCTAAAATCAAGCAACGTGATAAGCTCAAATAAGGAAGATAATCTTGGAGATTGCCTGGGTAATGAATGATCCCTATCCCATAAGGAAGGAGGATCCGGTCGGGTATGTGATTGATTTGTTTCATAAATCAATCAGGACTCCTGTGTTATAAATACAACGTCTCCGGTTATTCCAAGGTACGCACTTTTTGCACTTAAAATCCCACCCTAAACTCTGCTCAAATATCTGCTTGCTTGTTTCTCCCACACCCAATTACTTTCGTCCTCCGTGTATTGCTCTTATACCGACAGTTGACTTGATTGTCGGAGTACCAATGATCGTCGGACCCATTTTCTCTGGAAATCTTGGTGCCTAATGATTGTCCGAGTGTGCAGGTAACATACAGGTTGGCAAAGGAGTGACTGGAGATATGTTGGCACCTGGACGTTGCAGGTTCCAGCGTCAACAAATTGGCACCGTCTGTGGAAAAATGAAAAACGTTACACAACCAGAAACTTGTGGTAAAAACGTGTTTTCTACCAGGAGGAGCATGGTAATCGAACATTCCATGGAGGAAGAAGTAGAGTCTCACCACACTGACTTGCGATAGGAGAGTGTTTAGGACCTATAGAACGTGACCTGTCGCAAGAGGAGAAGACAATGGCAAAAGCGGACGGTTGAGTAGGAGAACCAGGATCTGAAGCTGGACAATGCCCGGATGAAGGCCGCGCTTGAACTGTTGGAGAACCAATCCCTCCAATATGGACCCAAGCGCAGTCGTACCCGGAGGAGCCCTTCACGGTCCGGTTCACTAGAAAACCGCCGTTCCCAAGAGGAACCGCCCGTCTCAAACGGCCGAAACCCCCGTAACTTCACCTCAAAGCCCTCGCTGGATGACCAGATGGAGAGACCTTTCCCAGTGCAGGAAAACTGTCCTATACCTGCTGCTAGTGTGTTTGACAGGTTGGGGGTGGGGTCTTCCATAGCACCACTCCTACCCGCACACAGCAGGAACAACGAGCACAGCGAGGCCCGCACAGAAAAGGAGAAGGACCCGAAGAGCCACGTAAAGCCCGAGGAAGAGAAGGAGAGGCTCGAATGTTACGAGGATGATGATGACAAGAATCTCCCGTTTACCAATTACATGAAGGCAATGGAGATACCCGCGAACTTTCGAATGCCTTTCATGGACAAACATAACGAGAGAGGTGATCTTACGGATCATATAAATACATATAAGACGAAACTCCAAGGCTAGTCCCCTGCGGTGAAGTACTGAAACTTCCATACCACACTCGTGTCCGACGCAAAGAGGTGGTACAATAAGCTGAAATTGGAGAGCATCCGAAGCTGGCCTCAACTCAAAAGAGAGTTCGTCAATATTTTCATTGGCAATCAGACGATGATAGCTGACATTGCCCAGCTCAACGACATCTGGCAGAAGGAAGGAGAAACCGTCAAGAGCTACTTCAAGAGGTTCAGTAACGTTATCAATAAAATTGAGACTGTGACCGATGAAAAAGCCTTGGATGTACTCGTAACTGAACTGCACATGCGAACTCTCTTCTGGAATGATGTACAGAACAGTCAACCGAAGACCTACAGTCAGCTGGTGGACTTGGTCCAACACGAAATTCGATCAGAGGAGACGATCGAGAACAGAGAGAAGGCTGTAAGGAAGAGAGGAGATCACTACAGAAGAGAGGGGAGACGCTCTTCCGAACCTCGTTTCTCTTGTTTTCAGAGAAGGCGCTCCTCCGGACCGCCAAACAACCATTACAGGAGGTTCAATCAGACGGAGATAGCCCCTGTTCTCCATCCCAGAGCACCCGTAGTGGCCCCCTTACCAACTAAAACACTGCCCAAGTTCTGTCATACACACAGGACGAGGGTGCATAATACGGAGGATTGCCCGGATGCAAGAGAATTGATCAATCGTGGAAACCACGGACAGGGAGAGGGGAATCAACCTGTGTGAGGACATCGAAGACTGCGCACACAGGAGTGAAGACCTCCTCCTCGATGCCAGAACAATGGACCCCACCACGATAGAAGGGGCAATTATAGAAACAGGGACCCGTCGAGGGTGGAGGGACCCACGGGAGCCCTCCCTGTCCGAGAGATAATCACGATCATAGGAGGGCCCTATGTCAGAGGGCACATGATGAACTCGCGGTGCAACTACAAAAAGGCAGCAAGGGAAGAACCCATGGAGAATTGGCAGGTCCACGGACACCAATCAAGAGCACTGCAAATCTCGTTCACTGAGAAAGACGAGGCGGGCATACACTACTCTCACTGCGATGTCCTGGTAGTCCGCGCCGTCGTGCTAGAAATGGCCTAGGATGGATGTTGGTCGATGATAGGAGAGCCGTGAACATCCTGGTCGGCAGTGCCTTCAACCAAATGTATGTGGATCATGAACTAATAGCCATTTCGGAGCTGCTATTCAGTTTCACGGGAGATAGCCTCGTCCTGCGAGGAAGGATTACCCTCACGGTAGATTTCAGAGAACCTCTATGCCACCTCAGAAAGTTCATGGAGTTTTTGATAGTGGATACCCGCTCCGCCTACCATGGAGTCCTCGGAAGGCCTACGTTGAATGATTTATTGGCGGTCACGTCCATACACCATTTGGTAATGAAGTTCTTGACGCCCGGAGGGGTGGCCAAGATCCACGACATTCAGACGGAGGCAAGGGCATGCTATATAAACGCATTGCGGAAAGTCGCAAAACGCGAGGATATTGCCCCAGCAGTGATGACCATACATTTAGAACCAATGGGCATGGACCACAAGAAGATGGACGAGGAATTGATACTAGACGAGGGTCTGGACCCTCGGATCATAGGCTCGGACTCTCTTGACTCCCCGGCCGAGGAGCTAGAAGTATTTTTGGTGAACCCTTTGGAACCAACCTAGGTGTTGCAGGTGGGAGAAAAAGTCGAGGAAAAAATAAAGTCAGTTCCTCCTGGAGAACGCTGACATCTTTGCATAGAAGTACAGCGATATGGTCAAGATCGACCTGTTTCTGGCGTGCCACGCCCTAAAGTAAGATCCAAAGGTACGCCCCAAGATTCAGAAAAGAAGACCTTTGAGTGCCGAAAGGTATAGTGCCTTGAAGGAGGAGGTTGACAAGTTGTTAGCCAACTGGTTCATTAGAGAGGCAGTTTACCCCCAATGGGTATCTAACCCAGTGCTGGTAAGGAAGAGTACCAAGAAATGGAAGATATGCATAGACTTCTCAGATTTGAACCAAGCATGCCCTAAAGACAGCTTCCCGTTACATCGTATCGACCAGCTGGTCGATGCGACTGCCGGCCACAAGCTACTTAGCTTTATGGATGCATACTCGGGCTACAACCAGATCCCGATGTTTGCGGAAGACGTGGATCACACTTCATTTATCATAGACCGAGGGTTATACTGCTATAGGATGATGCCCTTCGGCCTGAAGAACGCGGGAGCCACGTATCAGCAATTGGTAAACCGAATGTTCACAAGACAGATCGAGAACACCATGGAGGTATACGTCGACAATATGCTTGTAAAGAGCGTAAATACCAAGGACCAAATAGGGAACTTAAGAGGGATGTTCAGAGTCCTTCGCAAATATCTAATGAAGCTTAACCCCTTGAAGTTCACATTCAGAGTTGCGTCTGGAAAGTTCCTCGGCTACATGGTCAACTAGTACAGGATAGAGTCTAATCTCGAGAAGAGTAAGGCGCTCATTGAAATGCGGTCACCATCTTTCTCCAAAGAAGTCTAAAGCCTGACGGAAAGGTTAGCGGCCCTGAATCGATTCATATCCAAGGCGACCAATCGTTTCCAGCCCTTCTTTCAGACCATCAAGGAGGGGAAGAGGTTTGAATGGACCGAGGAGTGCGAGAAAGCCTTCTAGGACCTCAAGGTCCTCCTCGGGAAGCCCCCACTGCTGTCCAAACCAAAGAATGGGGAGACGTTGCTAGTTTACCTCGCCGTCTCCGAAAAGACAGTTAGATCGGTCTTAATCCGAGAAGAGGGCCTGGTGCAGCTTCCTGTCTATTACGTAAGCAAAGCCCTACAGGACGTGGAAACGAGATACCCGGACATGGAAAAGCTTGCCCTATCTTTGATCGTCGCCTCCTGAAAACTCCAGTCGTACTTCCAGTCCTATAGCATAGATGTCTTGATGAACCTCTCTTTGAGACAGATACTCTAAAAGCTGGACACATCGGGGAGGCTGATGAAATAGTCGGTCGAACTCAGCCAGTTCGATATCAACTACAAGCCAAGACCCTCTATAAAAGGACAGGCTTTAGTAGATTTTGTAGCTGAATTCGCCCACATTCTCGAGGGTTCGCTCAAAGCCCGACCCCAGGAGGTACCAACATGGAAGTTATATGTTGACGGATCCTCGGGTGAGGCCGGAATTGGAGCTGGGGTCCTGCTAATTAGCCTTGATGGCCACAATCTCAACTGTGTGCTTCGCCTGGAGTTCAAAGCCTCCAACAACACTGCGGAATACGAGGTACTCCTAGCAGGCTTGAGGCTGGCACAAGAGATGAAGGCGAGGAAACTCCAGATTCACAGCGATTCATAGCTGGCCGTCGTTCAAGTTAATGGGACCTTCGTGGCACGTGATCAATCCATGGTGGCATACCTGACAAAGGCCAGAGACCTGTTGTCCCACTTTGAGGCATACGTGCTCCTACAGATTCCACGGGTGGAAAATGGTTATGCAGACGCCCTCTCAAAATTGGCAAGCAGCAGAGACTCCGACTTGATAAAGGCCATCTCGGTTGAGAGGTTCAACCGGCCCTCCATCGACGAGTCTCTCGCACCCACTGTCTTGACGATATCTGAATCCCCAAGGTGGATGAAGGAGATCATCGCATATTTGACCAACCAAATACTGCCCAGCGACAGACAAGAAGCACAAAAACTCTACAGAAGGGCCGCGAAGTTCGTACAACAAGACGATATCCTATATAAGAGGGGCTTCAGCCACTCCATTCTACGTTGTTTGACACAGGAGGAAGCAGTGTACGTGATGAAAGAGATACACGAGGAGATATACGGTAACTATTTAGGAGGAATGGCCCTGGCACAGAAAGCCTTGAAACAGGGTTACTATTGGCCAACCATGAAGAAAGATTTCTACAATTACGCAAAGAAGTGCGACAGATGCCAAAAATTCGTATACCGAAGCTCCAGGCTCAGAACCTTACCCCGGTCACCAGTCCTTGGCCTTTCGCCAAGTGGGAAATAGATTTCATAGGTCCCCTCCCGACAGGAAGGGATGGGGTCAAATTTGCGATTGTATGGTGGATTATTTCACCAAGTGGTGTGAAGCTGAGCCTCTGGCCAAGATCACTGAAGAAAATGTATGGAAATTCGTGTTGAAAAATATTGTCTGCCACTTCAGGATTCTCCACTCTCTAGTCTCCGACAATGGCACACAGTTCGCAAGAAAGAAGTTCAACTTGAATTACGAGAACCTTGGTATTCGAAGGGACTTTTCCACTCCTTACTACCCCAATCTAATGGCCAGGTAGAGGCCGTGAACAAGATCATCAAACATACCCTTAAACAGAAATTAGAATCCGTGAAAGGAAGATAGGCTGAAGAACTACCTGAAACCCTATGGTCCTGTCGGACCACTTCTCGGACGACTACTGGTGAAACCCCTTTCTCCATGGCATACGGAGTGGAGGCAATGATTCCCGTTGAAGTAGGGATACCCTCTCCCAGGCATCTGCACTTCGACGAGGTGACCAATGAAGGTTTGCACAGGGCAAACCTCGATTTACATGATGAGAGACATGCGGACTTGCAGCTCCGTCTCGCAGTTTACCAGCAGAAGATGGCCAGATACTACAACTCCAAAGTCAGGGGCACGAGTTTCCACATCAACAACTTTGTCCTGAAGAAGGTATTCCAAGCTAATAGAGAGGTGGGGGCTGGAACCCTAGGGCCCACCTGGGAAGGACCTTACAAAGTCATCAAAGAAATCTACCCCAGAACTTACCGATTGGAAGATTCAGAAGGCAGGGAGACGAGGCACCCTTGGAACGTTGCTCGTTTACGGTCGTATCATCAGTAGTTTTATTTTGCATAATTCAATTTTCCAGCATTTTGTCCGGCGCCTCTAGACACCGCACCTTTTAATAAAATTCATCGTTTTATGAATCAAAAGTGTTCCACGTACAACCATAGCAAGTAAGAGCGATTCGGCAGCGAGGGAGTGTGGTTCACGACCAACTCTATCAACTCACGGGATAAACATTCAATGCGTAAACAAGCAAGTATAAGTAATTCGGCAGCGAGGGAGTGTGGTTCGCGGCCAATTCTATCAACTCACTGGATAAACATTCAACGTGTAAACAAGCAAGTAAAAACAATTCGGCAGCAAAGAGAGTCTGGTTCGTGGCCAACTCTATCAACTCGCTGGATAAACATTCAACGCGTAAACAAGCAATTAAAAGCAATTCGACAGCAAGGGAGTATGGTTCGTGGACAACTCTATCAACTCGCTAGATAAATATTCAACACGTAAAAAGCAAGTAAAAGGCAATTCAGCAGCAAGGGAGTATGGTTCGCGGCCAACTCTATCAACTCGCTGGATAAACATTCAACGTGTAAACAAGCAGGTAAAAGCAATTCGACAGCAAGGGAGTATGGTTCGCGGTCAACTCTATCAACTCGCCAGATAAATATTCAACACGTAAAAAGCAAGTAAAAGCAATTCAGCAGCAATGGAGTATGGTTCGTAGCCAACTCTATCAACTCATGGGATAAACATTCAATGCGTAAACAGGCAAGTAAAAGTAATTCGACAGCAAGGGAGTATGGTTCGTAGCCAACTCTGCCAAACTTGCTGGACAAGTATTCGACGCACATTCGAAGCAAACAAGGATAATGGGTTTTTGTTGGCCCACATGGCCGGATAAAACAACTTATATAATAATGTGCGTCACAAGAACCTTTACAGTCTCAAAACCAAAAGATAACACTATTAAGAAAGCGCAAGATTCCTACGTCCTAGTTGGGCCCTGGGTTGCGGCATAACCAGAGACCCCGAGTTTAGCCAATATGCCCTGAACTTTCGACAGCTCATCCAGCGCCTCGGTCAGTTCTTTATCTTTAGCATAAATCATGTCCTGACAAAATTTCAGCTGTGTCTTCGTCGTTTTTCGAGCATCGACACATGTCCTCTGGATTGTCCTAGCTTTAACGACGTCATACGTTGCGCGAGCCCTCGCCTCTTCGGAGAATGCGAGTTGCTCTTGAAGATCTTTGTTTTCCCTGCGCAATGCCTCAACATCCTCATCTCCCACTGCAGTAGAGCGTAATTCGTCAATCTTCATCTCCAACAATTCATACAACTCACAGTTAAGCACGTGACTACGAGAGGTATACATTTCAGCCGAGGGTGGAAGCTTCCCAAAGGCAGAAGTCCAATACTTATGAACGGATGCCGCTACTTTGGCAGCCGGGAGTGGAAGTTTTCCTAAGACTGCTGGGTCCAGCTTGTCCCGACGGGACCCGATGTTGATAAATTCGTACTTGCCAGGAGGAGAAGGGGGGCCCGGATTGCCTCCTTTCTACTATTTGCGCCTGCCTTTTTCTTACCCGATTGTCTGGCATTTCCTGACGAAGGCACGGGTCTCACAGGAGATGAGTTGGGAAGCACTTTCGATGTCACCTTCGATGTTAGAGGGATAAAGGAAGGGCTACCCACCATTATCTCCGACATTTGCAAAATAGTAACCCAGGGATCAGACGCTGCGAAATGTACTGAAGGAGGAGGGAGAATGTCATCCACAACCCTCCACGCCTTATCTTAAGCTTTGGGACACTGGAAAAATAAAAGCCCGACATGGCCATCAATAAGCAGGACCTGAATATGGCAGTAGGAGAGCAAAGATGAGAAAAATAAAGTGAAGTCCTGCAAACATATATATGGGTGCAGTAGAATACTAACAGTCGGATAAACCAGCATAGTGGGAAGGAGTAAATGCACACCAGATAAATCCTAGGAAGACGTAAAGGGCGCGTGGGGATACGCGCCTCGTAAGTTGTATGAACATTAATGCATGGTAACACCACCAACGCCTTACTATTGCGCGATTGCCAGAACTTCGGTGTTGGAGATGACGGTTGCGCGGAGGCGAACACCAGAACTTCAATATGACTATTCTTCGTAAACCGTCGAAGTCCAGCAATGAGCAATGTATACCGTCGCTCGAGGTATATTTGGTGGCTCTAAAATGGTACGTGTGACTTCATTGGCGCCACATAATGTCAACAAAGTCCGAAGCCCAGGCACCACAAGTAATCAACACAAATGAAACAACCATGGAAATTTCGGTACAATAGTATTTTATTCAACATAATTTGGAATACAGGGCAGAAACAAATACGCATGATAATTATCCTACTACTCCACCGCCTCTTTGGGTCAGCACATGTTGGGGTACTAGATCTACTAAGCCTATTCTCTGGTCTTCGTCACTCCGAACATCATCAGGAGTTGGGGACCTGATTCCACCATGATCGGGAGTCTCCTAGAACCAACATGAGTTGATCTGGTGACTAATTAGGCCACACTGCTCAAAAAATACCGTTGACACCTTTTAGCAGTGGGCCCCCAGCCCCATCACCCAAATCAGGGATGCGCCGTTCGGGGCATGGTCAGGCTAAGGCTGCTAGGCCCGACCCACCCGTACGTTTGGTCTCCTGAACGTTGATTAACTGGGCATTTGGTCCTCTGAATTTTGATTCTCCAATTGGTAGGCATTCTAAACGCTGTTTCTCTATCCGTACTTCCATAGCTTATTTGATACGAAAGGCCAGATTACACGACTCAGGAAATTTTGGGACGCAAGAATCTAGTTCACACAACTTACTGGAGTTGCGCATGCATAAGGAACACGATGGAAGGCTCTCAGTGTATTATTTACTTATATATAGGGACGCAATGAATATGAATGTTCCAGGGGCATTTGGAACGTCACACAAATGTGCTGCCTCTCCAGGACATTAAAAACGCTAACTCTTCAGATTCTGCCAAAAGTTAGCACCATTAATACCCAAAAGAGTGATTCCCAGATTTTAGGATCTACTCTCCGTGCACAATAATTTATAAAATTAAATGCTGGGACAGGGATATATTAAGGAAAACAAGTTTGACAATTAATTCTGGAACATACGCGAAAGAAAATGACAAGGTTCAAAGTTCAGATGCCCCGCCACCTCTCTAAGGGTCGGCACATTGCGGGCCTTCCCCCACAACCGGTGGGAGAATTTGATCATTGGTTTTGTCGGGAACGGTTTCAGGCACCAAAGCCTCGATAGGAGCCTACCGAAGGAAAGAGATGTCCCACTCTTGATGGATTTCTGCGATCTGCTCCACCAACTGTTCGCCCCCAATGGTCATCAAGCGATGAGCGAGGTCTTGATACTCAGGCATGTCCACAAACGCATCCTGATATGCCTCCACCGCCTTGGCCTCGGTACCTGCAAATTCGGCCTGGACCCTTTCCAACTCCTATTTCACCTCGATCAAAGACTTCTCCTTTTCTGCGATGACGATCTCTACCTTGCTGTTCAAAGCGGCTAGCGTAGTCTCAGCCGCAAGGGTCCGGTCTTCGGCCAGCTTCTGAGCCTCCTCAATGCACTTCTGAGAAACTTCAGCAGCCCTCTTCTGATCTTGGGCTTGTTTCAAACTCTCTTTGGCGGCCTTTAGCTCAATCTCATACTTACCCTTCATGTCTGCCTCCTTTGTCACAACCAAATCCAGCTTGAACTGCAGACCTCTTTTTTCAGACTCCAGCTGCGCCTTCTCAAGGCTCATGGCCTTCAGCTCTTCAGCCAACCCAATGGACTTGGCCTATTCCTTGCTACACTGGCCATCAAAAATTTCCAAGGTGCTGAATAATTCCTTGGTCATAACAAATCCCCGTATAAGTTCATCTCTGCCATCTGCAGCTGCTCGCGAACAGTGGCTTCTTCTGCTACCTTTTCGTACTTTTGGGTCCAATATTTGTGCACGCTCGCTGCCATCATTGCAGGGTGAGCAGGGAGCATTTCCATGATGGAGGTTTCCAGTTCTCCCTTGCGCTGAGAAATGTAGATAGGACTTCCATACCCAGCTGAAGAGTTGGAATTCCTTACACCCTCAGCCCGACTTGATTTGTAGGCATCCCTCATGAACCCTCCCGCGGCTATGAGAGCCTTTCTCTTTCACAAGACTGCATCGCCCATGTCTTCGGCAATTTCCTTTCCCTTATCCTTGGATTGGACAGGGCTGGGTGGAGGGTAGAAAGACGAAGGCGGGGACAGAGGTGGAACGTTCTGGCTAGAATATGGGGGATCGGAAGCCGATGGATGGACGGATCCTGATGGCATAGCATCCTGGACCTCTTGTGATGGACTAGACGCCTCCTTCGTAGGCACCTGGGCCAGAGAACCCTCTCCATTGGTAGGGCGGGCGAGATGGAAGGCATGAATATTTTTGAACCTGAAAGTTGTTAGCACAAATACCAATATGCAACACGTTCAGGCAACTCTCCACAGCAACACCGATACATCGAAACTTACAGAACTCACCTATCAGTCCGCAACTGGCCAATAAGTTGTCGTCTTTCGACAAGTTACTAAGGCTCCTAAAGTCGCTGCTGAGAGCTCGCACCTTATTCTACTTAGACCTCAGCTCCCCTTAGCCCCTCTTCGGGATTGGTGGCTTTCCACAGTCTGTAAAAGCAAGCAATACATTAAGTCAAGAACTATGGTCAAAATTCCATACAAATGCGGCTGTATATAACAAGTTCTCCGAATTGACGAGGAGTAGACACATGGAGAAGAGGGTCCTCTGGCATAAATTCCAAGTCCCCGCCTACAAAGATGAACCTTTCCTTCCAGTTATGTACTTTGTTGGGACTGTCGGTGGCCGTATCCTATTTTTGGCCTGGCCGAGGAGAAATGTTATACCAACCTGTGGATCGACAGGGCTCGTATATAGACTCAAACTCCCTCGGGGTCAGGTTCCCTCCCGCCTCGGTAATGCCCCACAATAGGTATGAGGCCACCATCTACCCCTAACCATTCGGGGTTATCTAGCAAGGGGCTAGATTCTAATTTTTTAGAACCTCGCGAAAGAAATGGTGTATAGGCAGGCGAAGGCCCTGCTGCATCGCAGGTTCGTAAATCAAGATAAATCCTTCAGGAGGGTCGTCAGCGCGTTTCTCTGGGCCCAGAGCCCTGAGTATTACAGATGCAGGAATATCATAGGATAGTTGTATATCCTCTAATTTTCCCAAAGCGATCTTCGAGCGTGGCATGGACGCTTCAGTGGCCAACCGCTTAAGCTCTTCATCAAGCACCATGGTTGCCGAGGTATCCCTCTTATCAAGCGACCCCCTCATCTCTGGCGTCCAGCCCTCCCTTCTCCGTGGTCCCTTCCGACGGGCCGGTTGGACAAACCTTCCTCCCACTTGTAGACAGAGCCGACGGGACTGCAGCTAAAGGTGCCTGGTTCACTTCTCCTACGACCTCAGAGGAGGAAGATGACGAGGCAGATGTTGATGACTCTCTTCGGATACTAGGGTTTGTCCAGACGTCTGATTGATTCTATGAGTCATCATTTCTGGACGACATTACAAACCCTTCTCTACCCCAGAAGTTGATGCTCCTATTGTCGTCAGAACATGTAACAAGGTATAATCCCCACACTACAGAATCAAGAAATAATCACAAAAGCAACCAACAAAACAAATCACAGCAACTCTCGACGCACTTACCTCGGAAATGCAGTTGGAACGACGACCACACTTGGATTTTCTCGATTACCAGCAGAGCATATGCAACATTTACAATGGGCACAAAAGTAAGAAGAAGTGTTAATAAAGGAGGGCGCCAAGCTTTATAGATTGAGGCGTTCCAATCCCCACCGCCCAACTTCCAAGGGTTACATCTGAGCCGTTGGATGGTGGACGCATGTTTAAAATGGGGCAACGAGCGAAAAATAGAACCCCAAGAATTTAGTACAACAAGAGCGCACGCGCATCATGCGCGTCCCCGTTATCCACCACACACCATTGCATTAAATACATACATCCTCCCACTCATGATTGCCTGGCCATGGAATGACAGTCTTGGTTGACAGTATCACACCAACTACGGACACGTCACCTAAGGCCTGGGCCCCTGAAGCCCTCACCTGGCATGAATGTTCGGTCTCGGACTTGGAAGACTAATACTGGATAAGAACCCAATTTACGAAGACCACATTCTGCTGAAATTTCAAAATTTTTCGTCAAAAATTTCTCCTCTTACTCTCAAAGTCCCACGCTTATTATGAATAATAGACTTGGACTTTGGGGACTATTGTTACCACTCGATTTTGATAGGGCTTCCACGTCAGCAAAAGCCCAACGAGCCCCCATATAGGCCCAGTAAAAGCCTAATAAATTCTAAGAAGGGCCTCAGAAGCCCATCAGACATCTTAGCCTTCTGCAGCTAGAATACTGCGAGGCCCATGGAAAGCCTCGACACTTACGACCGAGCCATAAGGCCTCGGAGGGCTTCATATCAACCCCAACTAGCAGGCAGCATGATATTCTCTGGAATGACCAGAGAGATAATTGAAGACATATTGCGTTGAATTGACGCACGGATCCTCACAAGGAAACCGAATCATAATCTCCTAAAATCAAACAACGTGATAAGCTCAAATAAAGAAGATAATCTTGGAGATTGCATGGGTAATAAATGATCCCTATCCCATAAGAAAGGAGGATCCGATCAGGTATCTGATTGATTTGTTTTCTAAATCAATCAGGACTCCTGTGTTATAAATACAACATCTCCGCTTGTTTCAAGATACGTACTTTTTGCACTTAAAATCCCACCCTAAACTTTGCTCAAATCTCCGCCTGCTTGTCTCTCCCACACTTAATTACTTTCGTCCCTCGTGTATTACTCTTATACCGGCAGTTGACTTGATCGTCAGAGTACCAACGATCACCGAACCCTTTTTCTCTAGAGATCTTGGTGTCTAACGATTGTCCGAGTGTACAGGTAACATACAGGTTGGCAGATGAGTGACTAGAGATCTGTTGGCACGTGGAAGTTGCAGGTTCTGACGTCAACAATATGATTGTATCTATAATTTTGACAGACCATGGCATCTAAGAATATCATTGCTGACCTAAATAAGGATTACAAATTGAATTGCGATAACTATAACACTTGACTCTATAAAATTTGGTATGTGCTAGAAGAATAAGACTGTCTTGAGGGCATTAACCACGTGATGGAAGACCCAGGTGTGGGTCAGACTGCTCAACAGAGAAGGGATCATGAAACTTACCAAGTATGGAAAAAGAAAGATTCCACTTCACGTGGGATTTTCGTAAGTTCTGTTGTGGATGATCTCATTCACGAGTGTGAGTAATTTCTAACTGCTCATGATATCTGGGTATATTTGCTAGAGAAATATGGTGGTACTAGCGTGACTAGGCTCAGATAGTTGACTATTAAGTTTGACACTTATAAAAAGTTTCATGATCACTATATAAAACAGCATGTGAGGATTATGTCTACCATGATCAGGGAGCTGAAGTCGGCTGGTTATATTCTCTCTGATGAGCAACAAATTCAGGCTTTGATCCGCTCTCTTCTTGATAACCAGGAACATCTGAAAGTCACATTTTCTCATAATGATAGCATCAAAACTTTTACTGATGTTGTCCGCTATGTTGAACTAGAAGTTGAGCGGTTTGGAGCAGCTAAATCTCTAAGACGTGTCTTTGTAGCTGAGTATAGTTCTATCAAAGCATCGGGATTTAAGCGTAAGAAGAACTTGAACAAAGGCGGGAAAGAAAAATGAAAAGAACTGGACAGGGACCTAAGAAGAACAAGCCCAAATGCAACAAAAGGGAAAAATGTTTTGGTAAGAAGAAAGACAAGAGCAAGTTGAAATGTTACAACTGTCAAGTGCTGGGTCACTTTGCTCGGGATTTCCATGAGCCAAAGAAGGTAGCTCTTGTTAATACTTCTTTTAGTGCTGTTTATATTTCTAGCACTGTTTTGCTTATTGAATCTTATCATATGTGGATTGCAGACTCAGGAGCAACATACCATATAACCAAGGATAGAGAGGCATTTGTCGAGTTCCGTCGATTTTAAGCTGGTACAAAATAGATATATGTTGGCAACGATAATAGAGTGGAGGTTAAAGGAACCAGTACATGCAAGTTGCATTTGCGTGGTGGCCATACTATTCTCCTTCATGATGTCCTATTTGTACTACGAATACGACATAACTTAATTTCAGTTACTGCTCTTTTAAGATTAGGTTTTAGTTTGAATTTTAGTGGTACTTTTGTTTGTATTAGCAATGGTAATGTATATTATGGATCTAGATATTTGTTTGGTGGTTTTCTAGTGTTGGATTGTGAACCAAACACTTATAACTATTATGTTAATTGTTCTTTTTCTATGAATGTATCTTCTTCTAAAGATGTGATTGTTGATACATGTGTATGGCATGCTAGATTAGGACATATTGGGCATGAGATAATGAATAGGTTAGCTAAATAGGGTTTACTAGGTTCAATCTCGAAGGTTTTATTTCCTACTTGTGAGGATTGTCTAGCAGGAAAAACAACACGAAAACCATTTGGTAAGGCTTTGAGAGTCGAACTTCCATTGCAATTAGTCCATTCAGATATATGTGGTCCTATGAATGTGAGGGCAAGACATGGAGCCTCTTATATCATTACTTTTATAGATGATTTCATGCGGTATGGTTATGTCTATTTGATTTCTCATAAGTCGGAGGCATTATAATACTTTAGACGATTTTTAAATGTGGTAGAAAATCAAATAAATAGAAGGTGAATGCCTTAAGAACTGACCGAGGGTGTGAATATCTATCCAATGAGTTCAAAGAACAGTGTAATGATAAAGGAAATATTAGGCAGTTAACTATTCCTAATACACCAAAACAAAATGGTGTTGTTTTTTTTTTTTTTTTTTTATTCGAAGCACCAGCACAGTCCAGTATGGTTTTTAGGCCTCTACCAGGACAGGCTGGTGGGGGTTTGGATGCCCCTACCACTGTATTTATATAAAAATGGTAGTACACAAGAGGGGGATATGAACCTGACCTCCAAGCATACAACGAATAAAAAAAAAAAAAATTCCTCAAACTACAGCAAATAAAGAGATACTACTTCCGGTGCATAATTCTGAAAAGCAAAAGCAAAAGCAAATGAAAGCCAAACTAACAAAAAACTAAAGACCTCTAACTGATGGAAGGCCATATCTGTCAGTCTGAAGTAGTCCACGCGACGACGTGGCAAGTCTGAAGATCCATACTCCTGATAATGTCGTTGGTCCCAGCCCTCAGAAGCTAAAGAGTCAGCGACCTGGTTTCCCTCTCTAAAAATATGAGAAATTGTGTCTCGATCGAATGAAAGAAGATGTTAGATGCGTCTGAGTATTGACTGAATCACCCACGGCCCCCCACCACGTGAAATGCAATGAACAGCGAGTGTAGAGTCAGTCTCAATCCATAAGTCCACAAGACCCATCCGTCGGACAAGCTCAATGCCCTGTAAAATGGCTCTCAACTCTGCCTCCAAAATAAGTATGTCTCCGTAGCCAGTAGAGAAGGCCCTGATACAACGCCCAGTGTGATCTCTGATAACACGCCCGCCACTCGCAAATCCATCCTTGACGCATCCATCAGTATTGATCTTGGTAGATCCAGCCAATGGGGCACGCCAATAAACCAAAGTAGGGGGGCTAGGGGTAGGAGAAGTAAGAGTAAAACCAAAATGTGGGGCAAGATGAAGGTCCCCACGCCAATGAACAAATCGAAAGAGTCTTCCCATATGTAGTAAAGAAATAGTGTGATAGACCCGCCAGATGATACGATTGGGCTCCATGCCAATCCTACGATGATTCGCATCATTCCTAGCTGTCCAAATGTACCAAAAGACCAGCAAAGGGATGATAGTGCGAATATGGCCACTCCTGACAAACTGGCCTGAGAATCTCCAAGTCTGAAATCTATGCTGTAGCATCTCTCCAACCCTGAGGGGAATGCCAAAAATAGCTGAGAAGTGCTGCCATACCTGGTGAGCCACAGGGCTATCAATAAAGACATGCTGGATGGTCTCAATCTCTGAACAGCACTGACACCTTAATGCCATGTGGGCCCGAATCCTCCTCTGAATAATCACATCCACTGGTACCAAACCCTGCCACAATCTCCAACAAAAAAAAGAGATAGTCTGCGGGATGATCGGGCTCCAAATCATGCGACAAAGGGCCTGAAGAGTACTCCCAGTGCGAACAAGCTGCCATGCCGACTTGGTAGAAAACCTACCATCTGGGGTGTCTTTCCACATAGGTCTATCAAGAACATCGGGACAAAGCGGTAGACTTCCAACCTGGATTGCTATATCATGTGGAAGGACCAACAAGAGTCTATCGATATCCCATCCAGTATCATCAAAAAACTCAACTACCTGGACGGAGGTATGCTCCCTATGAGGAAACATTTGAGCTAAAGTCATGTCACCCATCCAATAGTCGTGCCAAAAGAATATACTCACCTGACCCAACTACCACGCGATGTGGGGCTCCGCTGTGAGTCCCACCCCCTTTAGCCTCCTGCAAACCGCAGAAGCAGAATGTGGTATGGGTACCAGAAGGGGGTGGGTGCCCCTGCAATACTTGCCCAGTAAAAACTGAGCCCAAAGCGACTGCTGTGATCTGAATAACCACCAGAACTTCAAAGAGAAAGCATGGACCACGTCCTCTAATCTTCTGAAGCCCAAACCACCCTCATTAGTAGGAAGGCAAATATCCTTCCATCTCTTCCAATGCATACGGTGAGCCTGATCTTTAGAATCCCACAAGAATCTAGCAAATGTACTCTCTAACTTCTTCAACACTGTCTTGGGAGGCTGCATAATCTGAAGAAGATAGAGAGGCAAGGAAGAAAGGACAGACCTCAGTAAAGCAATCCTGCCACCAGGAGATAGCAACCTAAAGGCCCATCCAGAGATCTTGCTCTTGACCTTCTGAAATAGACCATCATATAAGAAGGTCTTTCGGGCCCCCTTAAACAAGGGTATGCCCAAGTATGTGATAGGCTGCTGCTGACGTCGAAAGCCAGTAATGTGCTCAAGTATCTGAATCCTAGAAGGAGGTGCCCTCTTAGGCACAATAAGACCACTCTTGTCTCTATTCACCAACT
Organism: Forsythia viridissima; assembly: GCA_030279155.1. Classification (NCBI taxonomy): domain Eukaryota; kingdom Viridiplantae; phylum Streptophyta; class Magnoliopsida; order Lamiales; family Oleaceae; genus Forsythia; species Forsythia viridissima. The sequence continues at coordinate 27,538,479 of CM059036.1, read as the reverse complement.
GGCCAGAGACCCTCTCATAGTGCTCCAAACAATGTAGTACTCTCTTTACTGACTGTCTTTGGCCATTGGCAAATATGATCATATCATCAGCAAAACAAAGATGTGAGACAAGAGTGTCACCTCTATGAATATATGCCATCGATGGATACTGCTGGAAAACTTGAGTGAGACCCCGAGAGAAGTAATCTGCTGCAATGATAAACAACGAAGGAGATATGGGATCCCCCTGTCTCAGCCCACGAGAGGAAGGAAAGAAACCACAAGGCCTGCCATTCACCAAGACAGAAAAATGGCACTCAGAAATACAACGCCTGATCCTATCCCTCCACATCCAATCGAATCCAAATCTCTCCATCACAGTCATCAAGAAGTCCCAGTCTAACCTGTCATATGCCTTAGCCATATCTAGCTTAAGGATGACATTGCCCCCACGGGCCTGGGTATCCAATGTATGGAGCATCTCTTGTGCCAACAAGACATTATCACCAATCAGCCTCTCCTGAATAAAGCCACTCTGCTGTGGAGAGATGATACGAGGCAAAACAACACTTAAGCGAGAGTTCAGGAGCTTGGTGACAATCTTGTTGAACACCGTGCAAAGACTAATCAGTCTATACTCTGTCCATCGACAAGCGTTGTCTCGCTTGGGAAGCAAGATTATAGAAGTAGCAGAGAATCCCCTAGGCAGATGCCCACCATCAAAGAAGTCCAAAACTGCACGAAAAACATCATCCTTGACAATTTCCCAACACTGCTGAAAAAAATGAGAGGTGAACCCATCTGGACCCGCCACACTATCTGCATCAATACTGAACACTACATCTCTAACCTCAGCCAATGATGGAAGTCGGTTCAGCTCCTGATTATCCTCCTGAGTAACCAAAGAGGGGATAATATCTGGTAAAATTTGGTCAGTTGAATGGGCGGGAGCAGAAAGGAGGTCCTGGAAAAAGGAAACAGCTGAACCCCGAATCTCCTCGTGTGCAGACAAAGTCTCTCTCGTCTGAGATCTAATAGAATGTATACGGGCCCGCATGCGGCGCCCCTGCACCACTGAATGAAAATACCTCGTGTTGTGCTCTTCTTCGCACATCCAACGAGTCCCAGCCTTCTGTTTCCAGAAGCCTTCCTCAATAGACAAAGCACGGTTCAGTAGGGCCTGAGCCTGATGTAAGTGTTCTCTATGTGCAGGTGATGGATCCAAATCATATTTCATCTCAGCCTCATCCACCCTGCTCTCAGCATCTCTAATTCTCTGAAATATATCCCCAAACACATTTCTACTCCACCAACGAAGTCCCTGCTTCATCCTAAAGCACTTCTCCCAAAGAGCAGCCATCCCTGTAAACTGAGTCGGGTATGACCACTTTTGAGAGACAAAGGATAAAAAGTCATGATGACGGGACCAAACATTGAGGAACCGAAAAGGCCTAGGCCCACCCCCATCCTCAGCCTCAACCCAACTCATTAACAAAGGCGAATGATCAGACGTAGACCGATTGAGATGCCTCACTGTAAACTGTCGAAAGAAGGATGCAGCCTCATGACTCATCAAAACCCTATCAAGTCTCTTCCACACCCTCCTATTATGCCAAGTATAAGGACTACCAGAAAATCCAGCATCAGTCAATCCACACTCCATCATCATATCACAAAAATCAGTCTTCCCTCTATCACGAGTACTGACTCCCGTCCGCTCACCATCATGAGCAATGACATTGAAGTCACCACCAACAAGCCAAGGGCCATCCACAGTCTGGGAAACCTGGTGAAGTCCCTCAAATAAATCCCTGCGTCCAACAACAGAACATGAAGCATACACATGCGATAAAAAGATAGGTCTAGCCAATCTCGGATCCTTGATCATTAGATGAAGAAACTGGGGATGATCAACAATCACAGACACAGTCGTCCCCACATTCCAAAAACACCAAATCTTACTCGACTGGTTCTGGACACCGATATCAAACCCAACAGAACGACGAACAAAGTCAAAGCTATCCTCAAACAGAAAAGGCTCCAAAAGAGCAAGGAAAAAAATACGATGTAACTGAACAAGCTTCCTAAGTCTCTTGCGAGTCTTAGAAGCACGCACCCCCCTAAGATTCCATATGAGGACTGACATCACAAAGACTGAGAGAGGGAACCATGAGTACCTGACATACTCCGAGTGATCGGTCTAGAAGGCAGAGGAGCAATAACTCTATGTGGGACCCCACTCAAGACTAAAAAGAAACCATCGGCCCCCTGTCGCTCATCCAAACCAGTCAAATCACCATGTGAACTCCTACAAAAGTGACCCTGTTGGTGTGTACCCATCTGAACAGAACAAGATGTATCTGAGGGAACAGCTGATGAAATAGATAGAAAAGAAGCCTCGACATTATCTCGGTAATCCAGGAGAGGGCTAGTATTAGGATTAGAATCAATTGTGTCATCCAAACATACCCCAGCACGTGGTGCAGCAAGCATATGGTCAAGCAAAGGGTCAAAGAATTCTGAATGAGACAAAGTACTGGTGGGGCCCACAGAGATAGCCGGTCTATCATGCAATGAGGAACCATAGACAGGATCAATAATTGAGCGTGACTCAGCATAGTGGTCCACCGCGAGAGGGAGGCTGCCGGTAGGGCCCGCAATAGTCAATAGCCTATCATGCAATGAGTAATCATAGGCAAAAGCTGATGTCTATAAAAGATCACTGGTGGGGCCCACATGTGATATGGTGGGGTCCACTGGCCGAGAAACATCCAGACTCTGACTAACTGAGAAAATCGGAGTAGGAAGTAGTGATGAAATGTATGATGGGGCCGTCGAGAGATGGCTGGGTCCAGCAGGCAAAGGAGCTTCCAAAGAGGGGCCCATATAAATACTATGCGAGAAATCAATAGTGGGACCCACATGTCGCGAGTCTGGGCCCACAGTTTGCTGTGTCTGAGAAATGGTAGAAATAAGAGTAGTAGAACTAACAACTGTAGAACACTGCACTATATCAAGTGTGGGGTCTGCAAGAACACCAAAGCGAGAACCTCTGCTATGGCCTGCAAGAGAAGTGGCGGGGCCCGCAGAGGTGGAGATATCAACACCTCATCTATGCTGTGCTCTCGATTGTACTGGGGCCCACTGTTGAGGCTGATCAACAACTACTTCCTTACCCTTAGCTTTTCTGGACCTGTCAGTAATCTCATTAACGGTGCTAGTAACAGGAGGAGCAGAAACAGTCTGAGTAAGTGGAGGAGGCAAACTAGTACTAGGAGGGGGGTGGCCCGATGGAGCAACTGGGAGATAAGGAGCAAAAGGTGTGCCACCTGCTCGACACTGACCAAGAGAGTGACCCATATGTCGACACTTAGAACAAAATAACGGTGGTTTCTCATAAACCACAGTCTGCCAAAAACTCTGACCATCACCCCTATCAATCCAGATCCGCTCAGGTAACTTATGTTCTAAGTTAACCTCCACACAGACCCTAGCCTCACTAGGTCTCAACAAATCCGCAGTAGCCTCATCAATACGCAAAGGTATACCCACAATCTTAGCCAAAGCAAAAATCACACCCTTGGATCGCATATGCACAGGTAATAAAGGAAAGGACAACCAAACAGGAGCAATTGGGGTTTCACAATCAGGTCCAAAGTCACATGTCCATTTAAGGACTCGCATAGGACACCCATCAATATAATATAAAGAACGCAAAAACAATCTACTATAATCATTTTCATGCGTCAAGTGAATCAATACATGCTTGCTATCTATCAAGCCAAGCCTATAATCACCACAGAATCCAAATTTCAGAAAGCAATCACGCACCTTTGCCATAGTTGGCTTTCGATGTGAGAATTTGCCAACAAGTGTAAACTTGAATGGCTCAGAAAGCGCTGCCTCTTCCTCCACAGTCAAAATAAATGACGGCTCACCTCGATGTAGCCCAGGTGGCCTATGCGTAATAGAGTGAATAACTGAAGCCTGTGGAGCAGCTAAAATAGCAGAAAAAAATTTCCTCTCATTCCGCTCTGCTTGTGAAAGTGTAGGACGACCAGAAACAGCTGAAGCATATGTCTGTCTACCTTGATTAAGTGCAGACTGGTCCTCCTGTGGGAAAACTGATGATGGATCTGGGTGTGGATTAACTGGCCAAAGAAGCTGTTTTTTTGGCGCCGGCGCGTGGGTCCCACGCGCCACCCGTGAGGGTCCCCGTGCGGGGCCCCGGAACCAACCTTGTTGGAATTCGATGATTTTTTACAGGAAGGTGCGGAATTTCATTCTGATTCTGGGCATGTGGCACGTTTTCAATTTGGAGGTCCACAGACGGAGATATGGCCTGTTTTCCGAGTGACTGTCCGGTCTGAAAATTGGGTCCCACGGGCGCATCCAGTGTCCGATCAGGCTGAAATTGTGGTCGATTGGTCGGCATAACATTACCTAACTGTGGGTCAGGTGCGTGTAGCTTGGTGGGGCCCACAGGATCGCGAATTGAGATCTGCTGCACGTTTTCCAAGGTATTGATTCCGGTCAAATTGGACGTTGGGGACACCATTCTAGGGGTTTTCGGGGCTTCTGAGATCATTGGTGATGGTCCCATGTCCAAATTCTGATCATAAGATGTCGAATTGAGTGCATTGGGATGCGTGCCTCACGTTTCCCAATGCAAAATAAATTTATTTTGTCCCAAATCTGCTGCTATATGTCTGATTTCTGTAGTAGATGTTGTTGGGGATGTGTTTCCGCCGTCAATAGTGTTGTTTTTCGGTAGAGAAGGTGGTGGGTCGGGTGGTTTTGTGGGTGGTAAAGCGATGAGGAGATAACTCTCCTTTTTCGCCGCCTAGAGAGAAGTCAGAGAGAATTTTTTAGAGAGAGAAACTAGGGGACTGTGAATACTACTTAACAAAATGGTGTTGTTGAGAGAAGGAATATGACATTGCTTGAAATGGTGAGGTCCATGATGGCGCAAGCTAACTTACCTATTTTCTTTTGGGGAGATGCTTTGTTAACTGTGACTTACATCATTAATAGAGTTCTCTTACAATCGGTACCTACAATACTGTATCAGCTTTGGACATGTAGATCGCCTGATTTAAGTTGTCTTAGACCCTGGGGATCAGTTGGATACATCCATGATTCCTCAAGAAAATTTGGAAAGTTGGGTCTATGAGGCAAGAAATGTATCTTTACAAGATACTCAGACTAGTCCAAAGGATATGTGTTTCTACGTGAAAATCAGGATGGGACTATAACTGAGATAGAGTCACGCGATGTGACATTTCTTGAGAATGATTTTCCAAATAGATGGGAAATTCAAAATGGAGAACCTTTATTTGAATTAGATGATAAGCTGTCTTCGACAAATCGATTGAGGTACAAGAAGAGGTGCTTTCACCTTATGATCCAAGTGGGAGCAAATTGTCTCCAAGTGACAAGGTCACTACGGAGCTTTCACTTCGTAAGAGTACTAAAAAAGTATGCCTAAACGTTATTTCAAAATTGAAGGGTAAGGCTTTCTAGTATCTCCAGAAGACGGTGAAGAGCCTAGATCTGTTCATGAAGCTCTATCAAGTCCTGCAAATGAAAAGTGGAAGAAAGCAATGGAAGATGAGATGGAGTCTATGAAATCTAATCAAGTATGGGACATGGTTGATCTTCCGTTTGAACGGAAAGCTATTGGAAACAAATGGGTTCTCAAGATAAAGCGAAGGGCTAATGGGTCCATAGAGAGGTATAAGGCTTGCTTGGTGACAAAAGGTTATACCCAACACGATGGTATAGATTATGAAGAAACCTTTTCACCAGTAGTGAGATTTACTTCTGTTCGCCTACTCTTAGCCATAGTGGTGCGTTTAGATTTAGAATTATATCAAATAGATGTAAAGACTTCTTTTCTCAATAGAGAATTGGATGAAGAAATCTACATGCAACAACCAATAGGTTTCATCGAACAAGGCCAAGAGAATAAAGTTTGTAAATTGCAAAGATCAATATATGGCCTAAAACAGTCTTCGAGACAGTGGTACTTGAGATTTGACAAAGTTGTAATCTCATATAACTTCGTTATGATGGACAAATATCACTGTATTTATGTGAAAATGTCCAATGGAAAATTTGTAATTTTATTTCTTTACGTAGATGATATCTTATTGGTTGGGAATGATAAGGAGTATGTTGAGACCATTAAAAATGGTTGTCTTCAAATTTTGAAATGAGGGACATGGGTGAAGTAGATTACATACTTGGTGTTAAAATCCATAGAGATCGTTCTAAGAGACTTCTTTCTCTGTCACAAAAGTCATATATAAATAAGGTTCTTGAATGTTTCAAAACGGAGAATTTCAACCCAATTGATAATCCTATATCTAAAGGTGAAACTCAAAGTCTACGCATATGCCCTAAGACTCCTGAAGAAAAACAGGAAATGTCCAGAGTACCGTACTCTAGTGCAGTTGAGAGTTTGATGTATGCTATGATGTGTACTCGCTCAGATATTTGTTATGCCGTTGGTCTGGCAGTAGGTATCAATCTAATCCTAGAAGAGGACACTGGAAAACAGTCAAGAGAATATTGAGATACTTGAAAGGTACTGCTGATTATTCCTTATGTTATCAAGGAAATGATTTGTGCTTAAAAGGATACACATATGCTGACTGGGGTGGAGACCTAGATGAGCACAAGTCAACTTCTGGATATGCATTCTTGCTTAATAATGGCGATCTCTTGGAGTAGCAGGAAACAAACATGCATTTCTGTGTCTATGATAGAGGCAGAATTTGTGGCTTGTGCTTCAACAGTATAAGAAGTTGTTTGGTTAAAAAGATTCTTTCAGCATCTAAGAGTCCTTAGTGGTGATATGGGACCTACGTTGATTTATTGTGATAGTCAGGCTGCTATTGCATATACGAAGGATTTAAAGTATCACAGCAAAACCAAACATATTGATACAAAATATAATTTTGTAAGAGACATCATATCAAAGAAAGAAGTGACTTTGCAGTACATTTCTACGCATAATATAGTAGCTAATCCATTTACCAAACCAATACCTAGAGATGTCTTTATGACTCATGTCAAATCTCTAAGATTGCGTAGAATTTAGTTACGTATATTATAAACTCTTGAATGTCCATTAATGAAGTAAACTTTTGAGTTCATATATTATGTTTAATCTATTGTTGTGATTAATTTATGATTGACTTTTATGCACACAGAAAGTATGTCGAACAGGTTGAGATTAGCTCACTTACACTAGCAATCGCCTCATACAATTTTAGGTTGTGCTGGGATGAGACGAAGTGATCATGTTTTGTACATGATATGGTTTCCTTGATGAGATATCGAGATGAGATTACTATAAGTAATCGAAATGGATTCTGCTATCTGTTATACCTGTTTATTAGCTAGATTGAGTTTTCGAATGGGTTTGCTTTGAGGAATGAATATAAGGAGAATTCAAGTTAGGTATCAAGGATACTTGAACTAAAATCTGTACGGTGTGTTTTAATTTACAGAATATGACATACACTCTGAAAAGGGAGAAAACACCATAGCACGTGTTTCATGTCGCGTGTGCTTTTACGACCAATATGGAGTAAATAAGTCCAAGCTTCCTCATTGTGTGAGACCCGTGGTTTACATTACCTTATATATACCCTTATGACTTTTGACTGTTTTTTCAAAAATTTATTTCAGTGTTGCTACTTTAGCACGTTGACAATAACTATGATTGATTCGGTGAGATGGAACATGTCTAGGAAATCAACTGATTTAAAGTTGAAGGATTTTAGCAGGAAAGAAAAATCATTTTGACCAACATTTCTATTTGTATTCACAGGCCGGATAATTGTGTTGATTATGTAGGATTTACAACACAATTATGAATACAACAATTTAGTATGGAGTTCAAGTATATTCCATAAATATTTGAGGGATCGAAAATATTTGAATTAGTGTTGGAAAATGATTTGGGGTATTGCAAGAAAAGTATTTCATCTAGTAGAGCTGCTATTGTGACGCCCGGATCCTAAAATCCGAGAGTCATAATGACATATCATGAACGTTGTAAAATAAATGAATACTTAATAAAATTTAGAATTTATGGTTAAAAGATAACCAGTTAACATTTTATTTAAAACAAACTTGAATCGTAAAACATGTGTTCAAAATCCTTATTTAATTAAAGACTCCTAATCTAATCATTCCACCACAGGTGTTGTCCGTGCTTCGAATCTTCACAAGTCCTAGTTACCTGGAAGGGAGAAAATGAAAGGGGTGAGAAAAATCTCAATAAGTACATACGTGTTCACACATTAACAATATTATGGAATCTTGGACTAGCAACTTAAAACATCAAACATGAAACATGAAACTTGTACTTGAACTTTCATTGGAACTTTCATTTGGAACTTTCATTGGAACTTTCATGGTGGAGACATAAAAACTATACCGAACTTAAATGGTAATAGTTGTTCATGCGTAGCTCTACTAAACTCCAGTCCGATCTTATAACATACATGTGGACCCATCATATATATTCCATAAGCATGTAACATGAAAACATGTATATACTTACCTTGCTTGAATCAATGAAGAACAATGATTTGCTAAACTGTCACTTTCACCTCACTATTTCTTGAATCATGTGCGTATGTATAAACTGAAAAAGAAGTGTATGTTGTGGTGTGAAATCAATGATGGACCTTAGGTTCTATTTATAGGGTTACCAAGAGACCTAGTTGAAACCAACTGAGACTTTTTAAAAGATAAACCTTATCTTGAACTATTATCTTAAAACAAACCAACTATATCTTAAGTGATAGGATTTGTTGAGGATAACTCAATTTCATTTATCCTAATATTCCATTCAAATTTTTAAACGTTATACATTATTCTAATTATCCCACTTTAAATTAATTAAATAACAGACATGCAAATTATATCTAATTATCCAATTAAAATAAAATCTGCAACATGTGGACAAAAGGTAAATTACGCTTTGGTCCCATACTATTGGTTTACCTCCAAAATGGTCCTTCATTTTTCAAATAAAACATATTTCTTATAGATTCAAATTTAACAGATAACTACGTTAGTTCCAGAATTATAATCTACCACCTAAAACAATTTTCATCCTCGAAAATTTACCTCAACTGTCGTCGACAAACATTTGGGGATACTTACATCGCATTTCATCCTCGCGTTCCCAAGTTGCCTCCTCTACCGAATGGTATTGCCAAAATACTTTGACCAATGGTATCTCCTTGTTGCGAAGCTTCTACACTTTCTGAGCTATGACACATACCGGTGCTTCTTCATAACTCAGATCTTGCTGAATTTCCAAGTGTTGAAGTTTCACTACATGAGTTAGGTCAGTAATATACTTTCTGAGCATCGATACATGAAAGACATCATGTACTGCTGAAAGTTCTGGTGGCAAAGCTAACTTGTAAGCGACATTCCCAAATCATTTTAAAATTTCAAAAGGACCGATGTACCTTGGTCTAAGTTTACCCTTCTTACCGAACTGTAGTACTCCCTTTATTGGCGTAACTTTTAAGAGTGCCTTATCTCCGACTACAAATTCCAAGTCTTTTCTTCTTTTATTTGCATAACTTTTGTGTCTATCTTAAGCCTTCTTCATTCTAACTCTAATCTTCTCAATTGCCTGGACTGTTTATTCAACAATTTCTAGGCCCAAGATTTTATGCTCTCCAACTTTATCCCAATGAACAAGTGATCTACATTTCCGTACGTACAATGCCTCATAGGGTGTCACGCCAATAGATGCATGGTAGCTGTTATTATATGCGAACTCAATTATAGGTATATGTTTCTCCCAATGGCCTCCAAACACTAGAACACACAATCGAAGCATATCTTCTAATATTTGTATTGTCCGTTCAGATTGTCCATCTATTTGAGGATGGAAAGCTGTACTAAAGTTCAATTTAGTTCCCATAGCCCGATGTAAACTCTTCCAAAAATTCGATGTGAACCTAGGGGGTCTACAATACAATTGAAACTGGACACCATGTAACCTCACCACCTCTTTAATATACATCTGTGCAAATTGGTTCATAGAAAAAGTCATGCGAACAGGCAAGAAATGGGCTGACTTGGTTAATCGGTCAACAATTACCCAAATGGCCTCATGACCTTTTACTGACTTTGGAAAACCTACCACAAAATCCATCATCACATGTTTCCATTTCCATTCTGGAACCTCCAACGGTTGCAATAATCCTGACGGTCGCTGATGTTCGGCTTTCACTTGTTGGCATATTAGGCACTTCTCCACATATTTAGCTACATCCTCCTTCATATTTTTCTACAAAAATATAGTTTTTAAGTCACGATACATCTTCGTACTTCTTGGATGTACAGAATAAAGAGTAGAGTGAACTTCTTCCAAAATCTCATTTCTCAATTCCTCGAAATTTGGTACACAAAGACATCCTCGATAATATAATGCTTTATCTTCGGCTATGAAATCCTTGCACTTCTCTGTGTCAATCCCAGCTTTGATAAACTCGAAGAACTGATCACCTCTTTGATTACTCTTAATCCGATCACGGAGAGTTGGTCGAATTGAAATTGCTGCAATTCGAGCAACATAATCAGAAGGTGTGGCAATCACCTCGAGATTTAATCTTTCAAATTCTTTCAATAGGGGTCTGTGTCTTGTTGTCTTCCTACTTAAGGCATTGGCCACTACGTTTGCCTTGCCTGGATGGTAATGGATTTCACAATCGTAATCCTTTACCAATTCAAGCCATCTCATCTGCCTCATGTTCAACTCTTTTTGAGTGAAAATATACTTGAGGCTCTTATGATCTGTATAGATGTCACACTTTTCTCTGTTCAGATAATGCCTCCAAATTTTTAAAGCGTGGACTACCGCTGCTAGCTCTAGATCATGCGTGGGATAGTTCTGCTCATGAGGCTTCAACTATCTTGGGGCATACGCAATTACCTTGCCTTGTTGCATCAATACACATCCAATGCCCTGTTTGGATGCATCAGTGTAGACTACGAAATCCTTTGATCCTTCAAGTATAGTCAATACTGGCGCATTAATTAACTTCTTCTTCAATTTCTCGAAACTGCTCTCACATTTCTCAGTCCAGTCAAACTTTATACCATTGCGGGTCAACTGTGTTAATGGTCCCGATATTTTAGAGAATCCCTCAATAAACCTCCTATAATATTCTGCTAAACCCAAAAAGTTACGGACTTCTCCTACATTGGTTGGCCTTGAACAGTTCAGTACTGCCTCTACTTTATTGGAGTCCACTTCTATTCATTGTGTTGTGACCACATGTCCAAGAAATACAACCCGTTCCAACCAGAATTCGCATTTTTTGAATTTTGCAAAGAGTTTTTCCTTCTTTAGGATCTCTAACACAATCCTCAAGTGTTCCTCGTACTTTTCTTCGTTCTGAGAGTAGACTAAGATGTCGTCAATGAATACGATGACAAACTGGTCCAAGTATTCATGGAAAATGCGATTCATCAAGTACATGAATACTCCAGGAGCATTAGTTAAGCCAAATGAAATAACTAAGAACTCATAGTGACCGTAACGAGTTCTAAAGGCCGTCTTTGAAATGTCACTAGGTTTGATTCTCAACTGGTGATATCCTGACCTCAAATCGATCTTTGAAAATACTTTGGCCCCTTGTAGTTGGTCAAATAAATCTTCAATTCTAGGAAGGAGGTACTTATTCTTAATAGTGATTCTGTTCAACTCCCGATAATCGATGCACATCCTTATCGACCCATCTTTTTTCTTAACAAATAGCATAGGTGCTCTCCACGGTGATACGCTAGGTCAGATGAATCTTTTTTCCAATAAATCCTCTATTTGGGCCTTTAATTCATGTAACTCTTTAGGCACCATTCTATAAAGAGCTTTACAAATGGATGTGGATCTAGGAATCAGATCAATCGTGAACTCCACTTCTCATTATGGTGGCATTTCATTCAAATCATCAGGAAAAATGTCTGAAAAATCCCGTACTACCTTAACATTACCCAGTGTTATCTTTTTAACTTCCTTAGCTACTACTGTCATTAAGAATTCCATACATCCTTCTGAGCTCAAAATTGTCCTTGCCTTCAATGCTGAAATGATACGGGGTAGGGGTTTTATCTTGGTTACTGAAAGGTGAAGTTCTACCTCTCCAGGCTGCTTAAACACCACATCCCTTTCGAAGCATAGAATAGATGCGGGTTCTTGGATAGCCAGTCCATTCCTAAAATCACGTCGAACTCTTGCATGTTCAAGACATATAAGTTTGTCTCCAAGGTTTTACCATCAATCTCTACCTTAGCTATCTTTACTATCTGGTTTGCACTCAATACTTATCCTGAGGGGGTAGCAGCATCTAAAGGAGTACTTGCATGTTCACTAGGAGTATTGAGTTTGCTCATAAACTAAGAGGTTATAAAAGAATGAGTAGAGCCAAAATCAATCAAAGCATAAGCACGTACACAGGAGATGAGGATGTTACCCGCTAACACGTTGCAGTTTTGATCCTTTTCCTGTTCTGCGAGGGCAAACACCCTGGCTTGGCCCTTAGGAAGATTTCCAGGCTTTTGTTGATGCTGCTGTTTCTTCTTTTTTCCTTTGGGACATAATTTTGCCACATGGTCCATCTCTCCCCAGAAATAGCATGAATTTGTTCCCATAAGATACACTCCACCATGGCTGGGGCTTCTGGCATTTGCCACAAATTGGATGTTGATGATTGTTCATTGTTGGATGCTGCTGATAATTGTTTGTAATGGAGTCCCCTTTACTCCTCTTCGTGAAGTTCTGCTTCCATTTATCCTTACTGTCATCCTACTTACACTTCTCGAATAACCCGGACTGTGGTTTCTTGTTACTTCTATTGGAGTTCTCCTTAAAATTGGCTAGCTGAGCCTTAGCTAGCACTTCATTGTACGTGCGCAATTCCAAGATAACTACTACTTGCCTAAGGTCATCTCTCAAGCCTTGCTCGAAGTGCCTTGCCCGCTTAAGCTCAGTGTCAACCAACTCTGGTGCGTAGCGTGATAATTCATCAAACTTCCTTTCATACCCTGTCAGGGTCATTGTACCCTGCTTCAATGTTAGGAACTTTGCCTCATTCTAACTTCGAATGCTTGGTGGATAGTACTTTTGTAGGAAAAGTTCCTTGAATTCATTCCAAGTCCACACATGGTCACTAGCTCTGGACCTGGCTGTCGAGTCCCACCAATGTCTAGCTCCTTGTTGCAGCATGAATGCTACACAAGTCACCTTTCTGGGATATGGGCATTCAATTAGATTAAAGATCCGTTCAATTTCAGCTATCCAATATTCAGCTACCAGAGGGTCAGACCCACCCTCAAATGATGGGGGTTGGAGCTTATTGAATTGTTCAACAATCGCAGCCACATCATTCCTTGGAATTGGGGTTTGTCTAGCTGGTGGTGGCACCAAGTTGCGTATCACGTCAAGGAATTGCATAAATTGATTGGTTGGTTCGTTTGCCTCGTTTTGTGGCTGATTGTTCTTATTGTTAGTGTTCCTAGCGCGAGTTTCCATTTCCTTAGTTAACATGTAAACGTGAAACAATCAATTATCGAAAGCGCTAAACTTGGCAAAAGATTAACATAATTTATTTCATAAATCTTGATACTTGACATAGAAAGGATTACTTGGCATACAAGTCCAAAACTTAGAATATAAAAATTATAAATAACATAGCTTTCTAGCAATCTAAAAATTCTCTCCATCACTTTCATTTAGTCTTGCTTATTGATTATCCACATGGTTTGGCTCATGTGCTTCATCAGGATATGGTGTTGGGTTGTACTCAGGGCTTCCTTCTAGGTCTTCCTCAGGGTCTTCCTCAATAATGTTACCATTATTGCCAACTGAGGGTACCACTGTGAGGCCAGGCTCAATCATTTCTCTATTGTCGTTGATTAACCATTTCTCCCTTAAACAAGTTATCAACAAGACACGGAGGTGGGGGGTGGGGAGGGGTGTCTGATATTCAAACATCTGTTCAATCTCATTCATAAACTGTTTTCTGTAACGGCTAAGTGTCCTCTGAAGGTGATACACAATTTCATCTCTATCAAAGTTGTGCCCATTTCTCTATGTTCCTCTTATAATTTTGTTCACAGCGTTCAAGTGCTCTAGCAGATTATGGTTCGGGTTCTTCACATACATCTTATGTAGTTTCAAAAACATATCACGTCTCTTGGCCTGGGCTCTAATTACTTGTGGACGTCTATCAACCATCTAAAAAGGGAGAAACATATCATAATTAATTGTTTTTGCTTTATTATTTTGAATATCGTGCAACTAAAATGCTTCCAGGTGAGGAGAGGGTCATTTAGACCACTTAAATCACAAGCTCTCCTTAGACAGTTTAAGTCTTTTTGACAAAGCCTTTCAATTTTGAGAATATCAAATCAAGAAAACTCAAACAATGGGTAGAATCTTAACGGTTTTCTATATATGTAAGTTCTTTTACCAGAAATAACATATACTTAATTAACTTTAAATGTATAACATGCTTTTCACATAATTCTTAATTTTCATCATAGATTTCATATATGTTCAAACATTTTATCATTCATATTCGCATAATAAGTTGAAAAATAAATAAATACATTATGCATAATTACTTGTACCTAGCTTGGAGATTCGAAGTTTGGAGATCACCGCGGTGAACTTTTAATCAGCTCGTCATAAAAGAATATTTACTACTTAACTAATTTTTTTTAAAAAGATTTCACTGTTCACATCCGTGAACAGTGTACCGTCACTGTTCACGTGAATAGTATTATTATTATTTTATTTTTTTATTTTTTTATCTACATAAATGTAAACATTCACTCTGATACCACTTTGTAACGCACAGATCCAAAAACCTGAGAGTCATAATAACATATCATGAACGTTGTAAAATAAATGAATACTTAATAAAATTTAGAATTTATGGTTAAAAGATAACCAGTTAATATTTTATTTAAAATAAACTTGAATCGTAAAACATGTGTTCAAAATCCTTATTTAATTAAAGACTCCTAATCTAATCATTCCACCACAGGTGTTGTCCATGCTTTGAATCTTCACAAGTCCTAGTTACCTGGAAGGGAGAAAATGAAAGGGGTGAGAAAAATCTTAATAAGTACATACGTGTTCACACATTAACAATATTGTGGAATCTTGGACTAGAAACTTAAAACATGAAACATGAAACTTGCACTTGAACTTTCATTGAAACTTTTATGGTGGAGACATAAAAACTATACCGAACTTAAATGGTAATAATTGTTCATACGTAGCTCTACTAAACTCCAGTTCGATCTTATAACATACATGTGGACCCATCATATATATTCCATAAGTATGTAACATAAAAACATGTATATACTTACCTTGCTTGAATCAATCAAGAACAATGATTTGCTAAACAGTCACTTTCACCTCACTATTTCTTGAATCGTGTGCTTATGTATAAACTGAGAAAGAAGTGTATGTTGTGGTGTGAAATAAATGATGGACCTTATATTCTATTTATAGGGTTACCAAGAGACCTAGTTGAAACCAACTGAGACTCTTTAAAAGATAAACATTATCTTGAACTCTTATCTTTAAAAAAACCAACTATATCTTAAGTGATAGGATTTGTTGAGGATAACCCAATCTCATTTATTCTAAGAATCTATTCAAATTTTTAAATGATATACATTACTCTAATTATCCCACTTTAAATTAATTAAATAACAGATATGCAAATTATATATAATTACCCAATTAAAATAAAATCTGCAACATGTGGACAAAAGGTAAATTACGCTTTGGTCCCATACTATTGGTTTACCTCCAAAATGGTCATTAATTTTTCAGATAAAACATATTTCTTATAGATTCAAATTTAACGGCTATCTACGTTGGTTCCAGATATTATAGCTATAATCCCTAACTGGTGTATGGCGTTGTGTGCCCTTTAATAAACTCACTGGTCGCACGATCCATTTACTAGTATGAACTTTTGAGATATTGAGACAAATCTAATTGATATTATATTAGATTCAGGTCAACACCATCATGTGCGAGTGGGAGATGATGGATGAAACGGGTCATCCATGTGGGTTGACCCGACCCAAGTTGCGTGGAAATGATTTTGGAGGAATGAGTTAATGTTTAAATTTGAAACTTAACTCCCCACGTCATATAACTTCCACCTCATATAACTTCCATCAACTCCCACTACTCAAGATAATCTATGAATATGGAAGTAAAAAATTCGTGCATAAAGAGAGATAAGAAAAACATGAAGTTGGTGTATTGAAAAATATCTTAGAATTGGTTCTTGGATTATGGAGATTAAACTTTTTCCATTGTGATTGAGTTTCTAGACCAAAGAGTAGCATTTTGATCGAATCGTAACAAGTAAACAAGGCACGTAATTCAACCTATTGATCTTGGATTTTCAAGTAAGTTCTACCACTTTTATATTTGGTAGAAGCATGTTATAGAATATTACAAAAACAATTGGTTTGACGGCTGAAAAGTGAGGACAGAATGGGGGAAGGGATGTGGGAGTATGGAGTGATTTTTGGGAGTGCTTGAGAGAAGTTTTCAGATAGTGGCAATGCTCTATTTGGTTGGGATTTAAGGGCTATTTGGCTGGACTTTTATGGACATTTTTGCAGGGGTAGGTTGAGACGGTTTTTGAGCTGCTTGAAGATGGGTGTTGGGCTGCATTTTGTGGGTAAAACGCTTGGGATTTATGGCCAGGTTTTGGGCTGCCCACATATGAAATTTCGGACTGAAAATAAGACAGGTTTTGGACTTAAAAAAACTGATTTTTTAGGGCTTGATGGGTCGGTTTTTAGACTAAAAATTAGGACTAGCTTGGGCCGTATTCGATGTTGAATAATTGCTCAGTTTTTAGATTAAATGGTCGACCGAAAATAACCAAGAATTTAAACCAAGAAAAATTAAAGAGGCTAGTTGATAAAATAATATTCCATATTCGTCAACAATAATTAAAGCAACCGTGCGTAACATTTGACATGGCCAAAATAATTTAATTTGAAATGGAAAGTTCGTAGTGACGTGACTAATTAATAAATTTTTATTTATTTTCAAGTTAAAAACGAAAAAAAATTCCGGTCGCTACACAATGCTTTGATTATGCTGCCAATAATCACTTGAATCGTGAACATTAGTGAGTAGAGGTGGTGAATTATTTGTTTAGACCCGTAAAATTAGATATACTTCTATGGTTTTTGTGGTCAATACATTAATTTGTTAGGGCTGTTTGGTAAATAGCCAATGGTTAAATTGATAAAATTTGTCTTATCCTATTTGGGCAGAATTGATGCTCAGATACACTTCCATTCGGATAACAATTTAAGAAAAAATGAGGATAAGTTTATCCTCGAAAAGAGGAAGACAATTTTTTATCCGAATAAGGATTGACTCATTTTTTGAAAAAAAAAAACGAATGGAGCCTTATAATATAGAACATGTTATAAAATTAAGAGAACAAGAGATTAAAATATAAGAGAATTAAGAGAGCAAGTGTGTAAATTTATTTTAACAATGACCCTTACTTATAAGATTTCAATGGGAGTTACAATTTGAATAGAATACACTCTTATGGAGTAAGTATATAACTACATAAACATCTAGATAAAACTAAATAGTCATTCATCATTATCTATAATTTTACAACATTCCTCCCCATTGAATGACTTATTTACACAAAAACTGCTTCGTTATAAACTTTGTTTGGCAAAAATCCAAAAGGAGAAAAATACAAATCAAAGGAAAAAAAAATTATCAAAAATTTGGAGATATTAAATACTGCCTCATTAAAACCTTCTCAGAAAACCAGTGGGACAAAACCTGAGCGAAGGAAAAAGAGTATAGCTACCCTCCACATTTCAATCAATGAAAAAAAATTTATATTGAGCTATCCATATCTTGTGCGTCAATGTCTTCAATGCCACCATCTTTTTATAACTTATATAAAACAATTCTGGTGAAATGTGCTTCATGTTATAACCTTTAAGCAATATCATCTTCATACACTATCCATAGCAATATCATCTTCATACACTATCCCTAAAAATTCTGGTGAAATGTGTTCCATGTTATATCCTCCAAGCAATATCATATTCATACACTAGTCAGCATGATGGTCTGACGCACATATCTTGTTGTTCTTCCCTTCAGGGGTCTCGTATACAATATATAACACATGAGAGTATAACCATAGGGTTATGATGAGGGTAAATATTTTGTAAGTTAGGACATCCATAACTATAAGATTTATAACACTTCCAACTGGATGTCATTTACACAAAGAATATTCGTTAAAACCTTACTAGAAAAAATCCTGTGGAAAAAAATTCTAGTGAAGGAAAAAGTGTACATAATTTTTTTAACATGCCATGAAAATTACCCCATTAAAAACCTTGCTAGAAAATCCAATGGGACAAAATTTCAGTCAACAAAAAGCGTACAACGCATATTTACTCACCCTCATTATAATATAACTTCACATATGTACTTTGATCAATTAAGTTCTCGAATTCAGGCATATTAAATTCTCTAGGGATTTATATACATAGTTTTATTAGTCATACCAAATGAGTTGGTTACAACTATATATATATATATATATATATATATATATATATATATATATGCCATGCATTGACAGGCTAACAAGATATCGACTTGTGATTTTTTTACATAAATCTTTGCAAAACTGATAATGTTAAAAATCGTGCATTACATATTACGACTTCATTTTTCTTATTTTTTTTCCACATAAGTATACACCTTTAGGTGTTCGGATTGTAGGTCCTGAAACTTCAGGTTTCTCTAGTAAGTGCCAATTAATTATTTGACAGATTTCCTTCAATATTCTTGATGTCTTTCATAATACGAAGTGCTATATTATGTACAAAAGTGTTGTCAACAACATTTCATTTTTTATTCCATTTCTTTCCCACAACGACATAACTTGTCGAGATCACTTCATTTTATTATTTCTGCTAGCTGAACCTATTCTGGGGTTTTATAATTAGTTATGCATGTATACTTTCCAAGAGTATACACCTCCTCGATGAAACCATCTTTACTATTTGCTCCATTTTTATTTTGAGGATTTTTGTTTTAGAATCAAATGTCACCACGCTTCAGGCTTTCCATTAATTTACTAGATATAATGTTAATGGTTTGTCCTTCCAGGACGTCAATATGAATTGGAGTATTTATAGCTGGTATATGAGACTTGGTTAATCGCTTTGGTCACTAAATGCATTTGTCAATTGTATAATTTATCTGTTGAACTTCTAGTTCGTATTGTCTTGTGCAAGGATCTAGGAAATATAATATGTTGCATTTTCATGTACTCTTTCCAGCTACTTAATTTCTCCCCCTTGTGTTGAGAAAACTGTCTTATGAAAATGACAGTAAAAAAACCGTGTTATAAAATATCACTCGTTAGGATTTAAGATATTTTATAAGGGTTCAAACTAAAAATGGATTCTCAACATTCTTTAATGTCCATATATAATTTGCAAAAGTTTAACTATTTGAAATGGAAAGAGTTAGTGGCGTACCAGAGGTGGAAAGTCATCTTTGATGGCTACATACCATTTATCAAAGTCAGTAGAACCTTTAAATCAAAACTCCGATACAAAGCCTTGTGGCGACCTCGAAATTTTGTCTAATTTTGTTTTTGTTTTTTTTTTATTGTCCAGTAGGGTATGAGGAACCGATTAAGAATGTATTAGTACCCCCATACACAAAGCAATTTGGTTTCTTGAATGTTTAGAAGCTAAATTGGATTATTCTTATAACAGTTTCTAACACCATCTTTTAGGAAAAATAGTTAGGAATAATCAGAGAATACATTTGTGAGTCGCCCTCTCTTTTGCTTCGGGTTCGTCTTATTTAGGGTGCGTGAAATGGGTACACTTAATAATAATAAACCAAAGAATAAGACATTAATCAATTAAACATAGCGAAAGAGAATAATAGATACATCCCGTCTTTTAATTCATTTCACCTCCATTACATTATATCCTTATACAAAACATTGTCTTAAATAAAATATTGAAATACATCCATTATAAGTTTGTTCTACAATGACTCATGACAACTCATTACGTCTCGTTAATGATACATATATTTTCAGCCCATTTCAAAAGTCTTACAAAATACTTCAACAAAAAGAGGAAGTTCACATAGTTTTCTAAAGACAAGATCATCTAAGCTATTACGTCACGTAGAAGTGGTTTACAAGATATTCCATAGTCCTATACGTCCACAAAAAGATAGGTTACTTCATATTTTTGTAGCTCGGGTCGTTGAGGTTAGTACGACCATACATTTATCTCGGTGATCAAATGATATTCTTAGCCATCCTTAGCTAGCTTCCAACTTTTTTCCACGACTTCAAAGAAATCTCGATCCATTTCCTACAAGAGTCATAAAACCACTATGAATGGTGACATTCAATGAGTAAAATACTATGCATGTGTGATATTTCATGTAGTTGTATCTTTTATCTTTGTTAGTGCCCTTCCTATAAGAAATATTTGTATACCGAGCCCTCAACTTAAAAATTATTTGTGCCTTTGCACGATGGCCAAACTTCTTTGGACCTTTGTCCCTTTACGGGCAACTTATGCCTTTGGCCATGATTCATCAACTCTTTTCTTTAGACCTTTGTCCCTTTATGGCAACTAGCCATGGCCGTTCATTACACTTTGATCCGACCTTTGTTCTCATATGGGTCACTCTTATCCTTGGCCATTGTTGATCAACTCTTTTCTTGGGACCTTTGTCCCTTTATGGTGTACAAATAAGCTTAGGAAACTTATTGTGCTACAAAACAACTTGTCGTTATATATATATATCTACTTTGTTTTCTCAACTCAAGTTGAACATGCATAACACAAAATAACTTTTCATTCTTATTCTTTCTTCTTGTTGCATAAATAATAAATAGTCTCAACATGCTCACAATATTTCGTATCTTGCTTGAACCAACATCATCAACATAACTCATTTTAAAGCACATAAGACCACATCTAATGTATACACATATATACTTATCATATTGTACATAAGACAAATAACATAGTTTACTCACAATATCTCCTATCTTTTCTTAATTCAATCTCATCAAAATAACTCATTGTGGAGCACATAAAATTTATGCACAAACATACTTGTCATATTGCGTATAAGGCAAATAACGTAATTTACTCACAACTCGTTGTAAATGGACTCGTCACGACCTTGTAGAGGGTGAGTATTTATTATGTCTTTAGGCAGGGTCCTGGACCTTGCAGAACCCAATCTCAAGCCTTCATGTTACAGAGGACTCTGGGGTACTAATATCCTATTTTTAAATAGAAGATCTGGGGTATCAATACCCTCTAGGATAGAGAAGTCCGAAGTGTGTTTTGTCTATGTTTTAGCCTATGAAATCTAGCCTTCTTCTGCACCATAAAACCTGAGATTTTGGTCTCATTTTTTTGCTACTGCCCACTTAGGGTTCTTTAGGCTCAGGTGTGGAGATTTCTCTATTAATATAGGGGACCTCCACACCAAGCCCTTTCATTTAAGATTTTCAATCTTGACCTACCTGTTCTCTTAGATAGATTTATTCTCTTAAGGAGTGTATTTATATGTATAGGATTAAAATGCTTGTAGGGAAAGAAATGGCAAAGTGTGGCCTTAATTTGGGGGATATTTATTGAAGAAGTCCTATCCTTTCCCACACAACAAACACATACGGTTAATACATATGTATATTTATTAATATATTATCCTTATTATTACTTTCATTCTCATTGAAACACTTGTAAAGTTTTGCTTGATTTGACCAAATATTTTAACTTGGCCCCCTAGAAACCCCCTTCACATTCTTTTGTAGTTTTTGTAGGGTATAATAGAAATGATAGGGTAGGCATAATAGGGACAAATATCTGCACCAAATCCCACTTGGACCACTTACCAGTTGTTTAATAAAAAAATTGGTAGATTTCTTATTTCCTAGACCCATTTTTGGGTTGTGATTTGAAGGTCGATACTCGATTATTTTCTGACATCACTTGTACCATCTCGAAGATCTTGTAGAGATCTTCGCAATTCACATTGAATCATATAAAATGGACAATCACAATAGTTATACGATAGCTGTAAAAATGGCTACCTGGTTTGTTGGAATTTCCCAAGTGTTTTTAGATTTTCAAGTTTGTGGAACACTTTTTTGCATTAAATTTTGGGGTCGATTTATTAGTCGAATATAGGTATATTTGGTACCATTTCGAAGGTCCCGTTGCATACTTCACAAAAACATAAGAATCATAAAATTTAGACCAATACAGAACTCACACGTTTGCCTCAAAGATGGCTGCTCGACTTAGCAAAAAAGGCTTAAAATACTTTAACTTTCTGGTCCCAACCCAACTTTTGCAATTATAATCAGTCAAGTCCTAACATGAATTAAATAAATATTAATTTAATTCACATTAGTCCCCAAATAACTTATTAAATTCAATTTTTCCTATTTATTATTCGGATTTTAAATTAAATACTAAATGTTATGACTTTTTAGGAACTTTTCCGGAAGACTCAAACAAATTCCTTATTTTATTCTATTTTTTTGGCTTTAAAATTAATTAATTTGTTGGAAAAATAAGAGAGTATCATATTTTTACATTTATTTTAGTTTGGCTTACTTAAATTATATTGCTGGTTTTTAATGTTGAAAAAGGAAGTAAGCGTGTACGTTCTGACTAGACACACTATTGCCAATTCTGATAGGCTTAGGGATGGCAATGGGGCGGGTCGGCCCCGCCCCGCGAAAAATTTTACCCGTCCCGTCCCGCCCCGCGACCCGCGAATTCGCGGGGCGGGGCGGGTCGGCCCTTCAACCCGCCAACTGCACAGCGAAATTTTTTTTTTTTTTTTTTTTTGAAAACTGAAAAAATAATAAAAACAAATAAATAATTTTTTTATATATATATTTGTACTAAACAAAACAAAAAAATTATAAAATTGAGGTTATGGTGTAGTGGTTAAGATTTGTAGTTTATAAATTTCAACCCGGGTTCGATTCTTCTTTAGTCTATTTGTAGTGAAAATTATAATTTCTATTATATATTTATATTTTACGATTTTAAAAAAAAAAAAAAAAAAAATTCCGACCCGCCCCGGACCCGCGGCGGGGCAGATTTTTCTGCCCCAAACCCGCCCCTATTGTCCGACGGGGCGGGGCGGGGCGGTGTTTGGCGGGGCGGGCGGGTCGCGGGTCGTGGGTTTTTTTGCCATCCCTAGATAGGCTGAGATAGTAAGTAGAATCTTATTCCTGTGGGCTGCAGCTTTTATTCTATTTCCTCACATGATATAATCTAATACAACAGCCCGTGTATACATTCTCTTATTTTCTTAGATATGTTTAGGAACAAAATATTTAGGATAATCTTGATTTTCCTAAATAATTTCCATCTACAAATCTTGGAAATCTTTTTGTATCTTTACTCAAATTCTTACCACTCTTATTGCTGGTTTTTAGGTAAGAAATAATCTATTTATTGATCATTAATTTACTTACATGTATAGTTACAAATCAATAAGGAATTAAGCTTGGAAAATACAATTAAAAATTCATGATCTTTAAGCTCAAAAAACCGGCCGACACCATTGATGAAAGAACAAGACATGAAGCTTTATTGAATAACTTTCAAAGCCAACAAGTTCTTCAAGACATTGAAGAATAAAAAAAAACAATTTGTGCCCAAGGAACGATTCTATATTTTGATTAATCTACTTGGCGTGATGTTAACAAAGGGGTTCTTAATCTAAGTGGTGGTTGCGGCCAAGTACAATAGGGAATTGGTGATAAAGTCAAGACTGATGGGTTTGATTCCACTTCATCAACAAGTCAAAAGAAGGAGTATCAAAGGGAAGTTAATCGAAGTTCTTTTGATTGTCATTTTGTTAATTTTGCGAAATTACAAAAATCAAATACTATTGTATTTTTAGTCAATATATTTAGTGGATTCTTTTTATCTATGGCATGAGAGCCCGTGGATATTTCCCTTCGAGCTTTACCGCGTTACATCTTGTGTTCGTGTCTATGTTTAATTCATTGAATTGTGCACTTAACAAACTGTTGTTAATGAACATTGCCTAAACGTACGTGTACGAGTCAGAACTGATTTTCATTATAACACGTTAGTTCTGACTGCGTTGTGTCCATTATTTGTTTAATTAAGATTAAAATTTAATTTAATTTAATTAATCTAGGTTTATAACTTTCATAATTAAAGCGACGAATTTTTGGGATGTTGCAAAGATGAAAAGGAACAACATAATTAAACAAATTCTTGACTTTCTGGAACATATATACAAGGACAGAGCATCGATTCATGGAGTTGCAGGAATACGTCTGTTGATATATTTGTGTGTGTGTCTTATTCAAGTGACATTGACTCACCAAATTTCTGAACCACATAAATGTTCATTGTATCATTTCCTAATCTTTTTTCTATTTTAAAAACCTTATTTGAATTTCTGAAGAACAATCCATGACATTGAGCAACTCAATTAATTTTTCGTTTCAGGTAAAAGTTTTTAAAGACATGCATATCTTTTAAAATACTTGTAAATGTTAAAGTTTCTCTTCATTCAGAATAGTATTGCTCAGGAAATGGATGCTCTGCGTCAACCGCTAACCATACTTTGGAAGCTGAATTGCGAGAACGAACAGAACAATGTAATCACCCGTAGTTTGGTTGTCAAAGACGTGATTAAGTTATTTATATTACTTTACTTTGCAAATGCAAAAATTGATTGCACGTCTTGTTTTAATTAGAGACTGAATAGATTTGTTATATTTGTTAGTCTAGAAAGATGGAAAGGCTTCATCTGCATATAGAACAACTCTAGCTTGAATTAGCCAATGTAAGAGAAAAGACTGGAAGTAACTCTGATGGGTCATGTGTCTCCCAAACAGGTTTGAAAGATGTTTTGAGGGTAATGCCATTTTCAAAGTTTTGTCTATTTTATTTTTTTTTACCAAGAATCAAATATTAATTCTAATTAAAATCAAAATAAATGTAGGTATTTGGACATTGCTGGGAGAAAACAGAACATCCCAGTGACATTTATGACAAGTAAGTCCCATCATCTTTATCATTTGTGTCAATATTATTAGAATGCAAATACTCAGGTAGATGGTGGTCATTACTATAACGCATTAGATTTTCTTAACCCGGAGGGCCACTTAAAAATATTGAACTATACTTGACAACTCTAAATCTCAATTTTCCGTGCTCTTCAGTGATTTTAAAATTTAATTGAAGCGGAAAAAAAGTAAACACGCAAGAAAAACTCATAAGGACTTCCCAAATCTTCATAGTTTTAAACGCTAACACAAGTTGTCGCTAAAACTTCTTTGACCAGATAAACGTGCTCGAACAATTATGCTTTTTGAACTATAAGTACTTGACACCTTAGGTTACAATATATAAAAAATATATAGTCCTTAGAAAAATAGTTTGATATATGAAAAATATGGCCAAAATTTCCTGAAAAACTGTTTGATCCTACTTACAGAAAACCTATAAAGCTATCAAACTCCACTAATTTGACTAAAAATTTATATGTAAACATAAAGTTACGATATTTTGAAGGCAGGGACAAAATGCTGAAAATTTAAGTTCTTAAATCTATAACTTCAAGTTCTAAAAAAAATTGTGTGTGAAATCGCACCTTCAGTGTGTGAAACAGTCACAGAAAATTTTCCTCTCTCTCATGGGTAATCCTTGCACGCACCCTATCCCTCGTCCGCCCTCTAAACCATCGGAATTGGTCTTCACCGAGATTGGGCTACCCTCAGCCACTCCTATCACCACTACCGACCTCAAGCCATCCAAAATTAACCCCATTTCAGAAAAAACCAATCAAATAACGAAAGCCCTAGTTTCCTCCACTAGCACCACCGCTGCACCACCCTTCAGCCGCGCATCCATCAGCCTCCTTTTCGGAGACTCGCCTTCATTGGGCGAGCAATTTTTTATTAATAGGCGCTCAATGATTGGCGCCTGTGAATTTCCAACTTGAAATAACTCGAGGATCACTTTCAAGTTCTACCGCCTGTACACCCACACACTGCGACAATAGATATGTCGGAGCGCCACCTCTGGGAGACCTCTTTGCACCATCTAATGTCGCCCTAGGGATGGCGGATGTTGATTGCCCGATTCCAGCCCAAATGGTTGCACCCAGGTTGCCTCATGCCTTGGAACCTTATGCCCCGCTAACTGTCACAAGCCTTCAGGTCATGCTCTACCCTGCTGGAACCTCTACTGACCCAGGTATTCAGCCTAGAGTGGCACATGTCCCAGCTACAGAAATTGTGCCAAAAATGTACATGCCAGCAAGGGGCGCGATGCTGGCATGCACAGTGCGCGCTGGGCGTGTGCCTGCTGGCTCACGCGTGCCTCCGGCTATTTTTTTCGACCTAGTCTATTTGCCTATTTCGTTAGACCCTTCTGGCTTCAGTCCGTCTCTTTTTCCTCAAGAGGCTCAATCAGCACTTAATATGGACCATAAGACTTATATAGCTGCTGTCACTAATCAATAGACTATTACTCCAGCTGAACGGAGTTTGAAGAAGTCCTTTGCTTCTGTCTTTCAATCTTCTCTAGATTTTCCTTGCCATAAGTTTGTAGCTAAGGAGCCATTTTTGCATCGTGGTGAACCATCTTTGTTTTTTACTTCAGACAAGGAGGCTTCTCTCGTCGAGCCATTCAAGTTCACACTTGTTGGCAAATTTTCTCATTGCAAGCCCAAAATGGTGGAGGTACACAATAGTTTTAAAAAATTTGGGTTTTTTTGGTGATTTAAACTTGGGATTATTGATTACAAGCGCATATTGATTCACTTGGCACACGAGGATGATTATAGTCATTTTTTTAAACCACTTTGGTTTATTGAGGTTTGCCCTATGCGTGTGATTTTCATTCTGATTCGGAGACCTCCATTGCCCCTGTATTGATATCTTTTCCTTTATTGCTTGTTCATTTACGTGCAGAGGAATTTTTATTTGCTTTATCTAAAATTGTTGGGGTGTCGTTGAGGATTGATGAGATGACTGCTGATTTGTTGAGGCACAGTGAAGCCAGGGTTTGTGTTGAGGTGAATCTAGAGCATAAGCTCCGAGATGGGATCTCGATTGATCGGGGTGAATCCCGTAGTTTTTGGCAGCCTATTGTATATGAGAGGTTGTCCCATTTTTGTACTAAATGCTATCATATGGGCTATATTATTGATCATTGTAGGGTGGGGGCTCCACCAGTGGATACTATTGTTACCCAAGCCTCTAAGCCTTTTGTTACTCCAGCTCCTAAGCCTACTATTACTCCATCTTTTAAGCATGTTGTTGTTCTGGCTAATAAGCTTGTTGATGCTCCAGTGCCTATTGTTGATAGGGCTGGGAAGGGTAAGGAAAAAGAGATTGTTGTTGAGGTTCCTAGACAGTGGATCCCAGTTGTTGGTTCTTCTTTAGTTGTTGCTATACCACCACCAGTGGTTCATGTGGGACCCATCCTTCAACTTACTCCTACTATTCTCACTATTGTAGCTTCAAAGCCCTTTCATGATGTTGATCCAATATTAGATCACATGATATCCGTCCCTCGTAAGTTTTCTATTTTGTCAGAGCCATTGCAGCTAGTTTTTTATATTGATCTACATGTCAGTCCATGCCTCAGTAGTAATGAGAATATAGAGGCTTCGATTCTTTTCGATACTGGTAGTTCTATTCAACTAGAGGTTCATCTGTCAGGACTTTTTTGCAAGAATTCTTCTGATGAATTGGTTGGTTTAGTTGAGAGGCAGGAGTTCGATGGTTTTACTACAGTTTATAGAAAGACAAATCTAAAACTCCCACATTCTATCAAATGGGTGGCTCGTAGTCAGACAAGTGCTTCGTCACGTAGCCAGTCTTTTTTATGAGTGTTATCATCTGGAATGTGAGAGGTGTGCATAGTATTGCCACTCGTAGACGATTGAATAAATTAGTTCGACTCCATCAGGTGTATTTTTTGGTGGTGTTGGAGCCATTCGTTTTGAGGTAAAACTTTGACTTTATCAGACGATTTCTCTCTTTTGATGTGGGCTTACAGAATGAGTCGGATAAGATATGGTGTTTTTGGAATTTGGGAACTACTTTTACTTCGATTGTTGATCATCTCCAATTTATTCACATTAAAGTTGAGAATCCTAGATTAGCCAGACTGTTGTTTATTACTCTAGTATATGCTTTTTACTCGTCGATTGGACATAGAGATTCATAATCGGGTCTTCACTAGATATCCCTTTCTATTGATGGACCGTGGCTAGTTGGGGGAGACTTTAATATGATCGCTCAAAATAGTGAGTGCACTGGTATGAATAATCATGATAAGGGCACTTCAGACTTTGCAGATATGATGATAGATTGTAATTTTATGGATGCAGGAAGTTAGTACACGTAGACACATGGGAGGGTTTGGATGCGTCTGGACAGAGTTTTAATTAACTCAATTGTTGTTTCTTTTTTTTCTCGATTTCGGTTCGTCATCTGAACCTAAGCACTTCTGGTCACTCACCTCTTCTAATTCAATGGTCTTCTGATGATGATTTGGGTCCTCGTCCTTTTCAATTCCTCAATATTTGGTCTAGGCATCACGATTTTCTGAGGCATTCGTTGGTAGAATCAAAATGTATTTGGTGATATTTTTCAGAGAATTAAGGTGCAGAGAGTAGGGTGGACGAGGCAGAGTTAGACCATGATAGAGATCCTTCTTCTTTCTATCGTGATACTTTACATCAGGCTCAGACAGTTATGAATCGTACTTTATCTATTGAGGAAGCCTTTTGGAAACAAAAGGCAGGGGCACGTTGGACTTGTAAGGGTGATCATAACATCCGATACTTCTATTCTATAGTTTAAGGACGACGTATTCGATCCAAGATCCAGTCTATTACTTCAACTTCGGGCGAGGTGTTTGAGTCTTCTAAGACTATTCAACCTTCAGCAGTATCTTTCTTCCAGGAGCTTCTGTTGGCTCCTCCTCAGCCTGTCGACCCTATTTGACATGGTATTATTCCTAGATTGGTGTTTGATGAGGACAATTTGCAGCTTAATCGGACTCCTACTTTGACTGAGGTGGGAGATGCTATTTTCATATCCAAACAATGTTGCCAGGCTAGATAGGTTCTCATCTCACTTTTTTCAAGTCTGTAGGGACATAGTATCAGATGATATGTTTCAGACAGTCTTGGACTTCATTGTTGGAGGGCACCTACCTAGGGGTTTTGCAGCTACTTCTATTGTCTTACTTCCAAAATGGGACAATGCCTGTAGGTGGTCAGAGTTTTGTCCTATCATCTTATGTATAGTGTTTAATAAGTTGATGTTTAATAAGTTGATTACGAAGCTGATGAACTCACGACTGAGTACTTTACCTCAGATCATCTCAGCTCCTCAGAGCGGATTCATCTCGAGACAGATCATTGGGGATAATTTCCTATTTTCACAAGAGTTACTACATACACTTGATACGAAAGTGCGAGGGGGTAATGTAATCATCAAGCTTGATATCCACTATGGAGGGTTTTGGGTTCGATGCTCTTTGGATTGATCAGATACGGATGGGTATTTTAGAGTGTCGTTTCTTGGTCATGAATGTTAGACCATGTGGATTTTTCTCATCATCTAGGGGACTCAGACTGGGTGATCCCATATCTCCATCGCTATTTATTATTGCTGCAGTTTATTTTTCACGACTACTCACTCAGTAATATCAGCATATTCTTTCGATGGCATACAGACATGGAGGTGATGCTCTTATCTCTCATTTGTTCTTTGTTGATGATATGATTATTTTTGCCAATGGCCAGAAGTGGTCTATCGAACGAGTGTTACAATGTATTGAGCACTATGAAGGGGCTTCTAGGCAGTTGGTGAACAAAGATAAGAGTGGGATTATCTTACCTAGGAGATTTTCTACTATTTGATACACAGACCGGAGAATCTGACAGGATTTCGTCATCAGCAGCAGCCCTTCACTTATCTTGGTGTTTCTTTATTTAAAAGAGCCAGAAAGATTTTCTTGTATGATGACTTAGTCTAGAAAGTTCGAAGTAAGATTTCTGGCTGGGCCCCGAGGATCATTTGGAGAACGGATTACTTTGATTCGATCGGTACTATCCTCTATTCTTCTCTATCTCCTTCAGATTATGAAGCCTTCCAAGGCTATCGTGAAGAAGTTAGAGAGCATATTTTCTAGGTTCCTTTGGGACTCCAGAGACGATGCACCCAGATTACATTGGAGGAGATGGAATGACCTTTGTATTCCTACTGAGAAGGGTGGACTGGGCTTTAGGAGACTATAGGATCTTGTTGATACATTTTCCCTAAAGCTCTGGTGGTTATTTAGATCTCAGTGGTCATTATGGGCTCAGTTTTTACTGAATAAGTATTGTAAGGGTAACTATCCGTTGCTGGCTACTATTGATTACTATGCTTCAACTATATGGAAGAGGTTGAAGCACGTAGGCCCACAGGCGGAGACACACATTGATTGGTAGTTAGGGCGAGGGCAGATATTCTTTTGGCATGACTGCTGGATGCGCCTACATTAGCTACATTAGCTGATTAGTACCCGCACTTGACATATTCTTCTATCCAGGTTAGATAATTATTTGACTATACTGGATGGAACATTGGCAAACTTCTTCACCTTGTACCATATATTATTGCTGAGCAGATAGGGAACATCCCTATCACTGCTAAGGTACACGATCAGATTTTGTGCAATGAAACCTCAGATGGTATATTTGCTACCAAGTCTGCATGGCAGCTAGTTCGCACGGAGAATACTATTCAGGCTGTATACAATATGATTTGGAGTTCTATTATCTTGACAACTATCTCTTTCTTCTACTGGAGACTATGGCAAGGTCTTAACCTAGTTGATGTTGTGATTCAAAGGCAGATTGGGAGTCATATGGCTTCTTGTTGTCAGTGTTGCTCAGCTATTGAGACTATTCAACATTTATTTATTGACAGTTGTATTACCGACCAGGTTTGGCACTATTTTTCTGACATTTTTCATATAACCCTCAACCGATGGAGGGTTTTCAGTATCACTTTCCGTCTTGGCGTTTCTCAGGCCAGTTTGTCAGAAAGGGTCATATTCGCATGATCATTCTTCTTTTGATT
Organism: Forsythia viridissima; assembly: GCA_030279155.1. Lineage (NCBI taxonomy): Eukaryota > Viridiplantae > Streptophyta > Magnoliopsida > Lamiales > Oleaceae > Forsythia > Forsythia viridissima. The sequence continues at coordinate 27,507,193 of CM059036.1, read as the reverse complement.
CTCTGGTTTATTTGGACTGCGATGAATGATGCAAAGTACCAGGATAACTCTATGGAACCGAGACGGATCATCTGGAAATTATACCATACTGTCTCTCTACTATATACAAGCCGTTTATTTTGGGTTATTCATTGGCGAGGGATTATGGATATTGCTCCTCTTTTTGGTATATCTCTTAGTACTCCATTCCTTCATCCTCCTGTTTTGGTTTATTGGTGTACTCCACCAGTGGGATCTTACAAGGTCAACAATGATGGATGCGTCAAAGATGGATTTGCGAGTGGATGGAAGATTATTAGGGATTCTTCAGGTCAGTGTGTTTGCGTCTTCTTCTCTTCATATGCCGAGTGCCCTATTTTGGAGGCCAAGCTCAAGGCTATTCTTGACGGTATCATTCTTGCTCAGAGGACTGTACTCTCAAATTTATGGATTGAGGCCGACTCTACTTTGGCCATTCACTGCATCACCAAATGTGGAGTACCTTGGTCTATTCAGGCTACTATTCGCCATATCAGACATCTCATTGCCTCTGACCGTGATACTATTTCTCATATTTATCGAGAGAAAAACCAGGTGGCTAATTTACTTACTTCAGAGAGTTGGAATCGTCGTTGTTATTTCGAGTACATCGTTCAAGACTTACCGCGGTGATACCACAGCTTAGTTCAAATTGATAGACATGGGCTTCCGACAATTAGGGGTCTATTTTTAGGACTTATTGTTTAGGAGGTAGTACCTCCTTATTTATTACCTTATTAATTATACTTTTTTTTTTGCTCTTCTGATTGGAGGTCAGGTTTTATGCCCCACTCCCATGTATTTTTTATGAGTTATTTATATAAGATTGGGATATCCAAACCCCCCATCCTTTCCTGGTGAAGGTCTGACAACCACACCGAGAATGGATGGTGTGTTGACTAAAAAAAAACCTTACGATCTAAAATGGCAAAATGAACATAAATTCGATTTTTCAACCAATTTACAACCTGAAAACATGTTTAAATATTGTACCATAATTTACATAATAAAAAGGCTCATTCATATCGACACAAGAAACGTAAAGGACATAAAACTCTACACCATCATACCGCTGCCAAGGATATCTATCTAAAGAGTAGATTTTGTGGCATGAGCATTTCAAAGAAATACTCAGTAGCAATTATACTAACATATGAGGAAATTATACAAAATCATAAATGTGACATGCCATATTGACTTACTTAAGGAATAACATAATTTGATAACTAGCACCAAATAATTTTATAAGTGATTACTTTCAATCACTAACATTCTTAAGTGATTAACTTCAATCACTATCATAATGTTCCTTCATAAACATATAACATGGCATACAATTTACGTAATATATTCCTTCATAGTTTAAGTATCCAAAAGTAGGGATTTATACTACATTGATTGTAGTATATCAAAACAATTTTACATAAACTAATTTGTGGAGAATTAAGATAAAAACAAGGTCTTACCTTGCTAACAATATTTGGTTTTTAAAGTTAACTTCAAAAGGATATCTTAAGTAAGAAAAATGTAGAGAGAATTTTGGGAGATCTTTAAGTTGTATACTAAAAATGAATTACTTGTGGAGTAAGAAAAATGTAGAGAGAATTTTGGGAGATCTTTAAGTTGTATACTAAAAATGAATTACTTGTGGAGTTTGTATATTCTTCATGGGGATAAAGTGTTGTTTGGCAAATACAAAAATTCTTGAAAAGTATTGGATAACTTAAATACAATTGGTATAAAACAACTTACCTCCTGTACTTGGAAAATTTTGATCTTTAGAAATGTAGGATTTTCACTTATCATTTAAGTGAAATATTAAATAAAATATTTCCCTTTTTACTTTAAATTATATACCATAATGTGAATAATATATTGAGGAAATCATACTAGGCAATCTAGAAAAGAAGAATAATATCCAAACCTCCCCATATAAGTATAAGGTTTTGGGGATCCTCATGTGATTAAAATTTTCATTCCACACTTCAATGTTTTATTTTGTCTTACCTTGTGGGAATTAATATACTTTGAAACACAATCCCATACTTGATAAGTTGATAGCCATATCAAATCACTTATAAGTCACTATTACATATTAAATAAAAATATAGATACACACATATGCAGCCACGTTTGTTTGGGAAGAAAAATATATATACATGCACATTTTATACTTCGCAAACAAAATTTTAGGAGACAAATTTAAATTTGTAGGTGGAGTTTACTTTACCCACAAAAATGATGTTTTGTAGGATTATGTTTTACTCCAAAATTTCCAAGAATGAGAGGGCTTGTGCCCACGAACACGTGCATTTTTCTCAACCAAAAATTCGTCAGATAAAATGTATTGTTTTTCGACAAAAAAAAAAAAATTAATCCGTTTGTAGGCTAATAATTAGCAGAAAAAATTCCCATTTCATCACTTCTTTACTCAAAATGGCATCGTTTCGTGCTTCAGCTGGGGTTTCTTTTCTTCCTTCGACCCATTCCATCTTCTCTCCCCTCGACCTCGATCATCTACTACATTTCGAGTTCTCCATCAATCCACTACTATTGTTCTTTCTCACCCCTACTGCAAACTCCTAAAAGGAAGACTTGTCTTCTTTTTTTTTATCAAGGATATTTTCACCACGCTCCATATCGGCGGCCTAGAGTTCAAGCATAGATTCAACTACTTTCAGAGGACAAAAAGTCTACCAATGTTGTTACGAAAGAAGGGAATATGAGGTGCTTGATTAAGTTGCTGGATCTTAATTCCCATGATTCTTTAAGAGAACTGCCTGTTGTCACCGAGTCTATACTTGTTTCCATGAGCGATATATCGTGGAAATGTGTGTTTGAGGATAATTGAGTATAGTTCGATGCCCATGAAGGGAAAAACTGTAAGAATTAATGTCCAAGGTCCAATTAGTTGGGTCGAACTTAATTCTTTATTGGACCAAATTAATCAATTAGATTAATTAATTAGGTCCGTTTGTTGATGGCTTCTAGTTGGACTAGAACTAGGGCTAGGGTTAGCCCCGCTTATAAATACAAAGGCACAACAGATTGAGTAAAAAAGGTTGGTCTTCATTACTTGCTAGCACAAGCAAAAGACAACCCAACACAATTTCTTTCAAAAGTTCTGCTTTCATCTGTTCTTGATCGTGAAAGTCCAGATATGTTCTTGATGTGTGGATTACCATTGGAGGCTGGACAATTGGACAATTGTGGTATTGAAGATTGCACTTCCAACTAATCAGATAATCAGATTTCACGGTATTCATCAAGGTAAATCTCTATCACGAATACTATCTAAGTACAAGGATGATCCGGCTTATAAGAATTGCAGATTTAGTTTCCGATGTATATGTATACGTCAATTCCTTATAGTGGTATCAAAGCCTACCTTGCTACTTGTTAGAGTTCGTAAGACTGCTTTGATTAATTGAACAATAATTGTTATTGATATATCAATTTGATTTGAGCTTTGACAGTATAATAAAGTCTGAAATTGTTTCGGGTTTATTTGGAACGGATCAAGGTCAGAAAGATGTCGAATAGGTGGTGACCGGCAGCGCTTTTGTAGTTGCCAACGCCGGTTAAGAAGCTACCAACGGTCCTCTGCCTTTTGAAGGCACCAGACTCTACTAGAAGATCAGCATTGATGATCTTCGCAGCTGACGACAGTGTCGCTATCGAGAGCACCGGCACCGGCACCGGCACCGGCACCGGCACCGGCACCGACACTGACACCGCCACTGCCACCGCCTCTCCTCATGAACAACGATAGTCGATGCAGTTTATATGGAAAATGTTAATGACCGCCGGTGTCAAACACTGGCGGTCACCCATCTTCCATTTATCCCTCTTTTTCATCGAACGCGGCGCCAGCCGCAAGGTTGAAGTAACCCTAAAAGGTTTTTGAACTTCCTCTGCAATTTGTTTGAATTGAATTGGGGATGAGGGCCTTCCGTGTAATTTTGGAAATTACATGGGAAGCTCTCTAATTTCAAAAAGAGTTCAAATGACCTCTTATGCAATTTTTGAAATTGCATAAGAAAGACTTACGGTTTTAAAATAATAATGAGCTCTCTGTACAATTTCAGAAATTGCATTGAAGCACACACTGTTTCAAAATTTTAAGGGCAGACTGTGCAATTTCAGAAATTACACATTAAGTCCTCAAACTTTAAAAGAAAAATAGGGTCTCAAATGTAATTTTAAATTTTTTAGAAAAATTGTAATTATTTAATTTTTAATGCCGGTCAAATGTTCAGTATTGACTAAAATTATTTTTAAATCATATTTTGAATTTTTTATCAGATTATGTTTTGACTTTTACTTTGTAAAATTTTAATTTTGACCATATACTTATTTTATCTTCAATTTAGGGTATGACTTTAAATTGGGAATTAAATACATTTTTAAAATGCTTTTTATGAATAAAATTAATTGATTAATTAGATTAATTGATTAATTTTATTGTTGAAAATTAATCAATTATTTAGTTTAATTATTTAATTCTATCTAGTCCATTCTAAAATGTCTAAAAGGTTTAGACTTTCACTATCGAAGCTGAAAATGTAGAAATTAATATTTTTTTAGATACTAAAATAGATGTTTAGTGGATGATTATAGACTCGACTCATGTGATTGATTGTATGGTTAATTATTTCTGTTGATTGATGGTTGGACATGCGAGCCTATTATTTAGTTAAATGGGCATGTAAGCCTATTATTTATTTAATTGAGTTTTCAAGCTATTTATTTTTATGGACATGCGTGTCCATTTATCATGACCTGCGTGCCAAACTAGTATAGGATACAGGTTGCAGCAAGAAATGGAGATGATTGCATTTAGTATTTGATGAACGAATGCAACGTTCCTTAGGAATTGACCAACTAATCTTCCTTTTGACTCAGGAAAATTAGATAGATAAAGTTCATAATCATCCTCAGTTATAATTATGTATGATTGATTGCATGTTGGATGTTAGTTAATATACATAAATGTGATGAGACAAACCCCTCGTTATCAAAATTATTAGATTCGTATTAAATTGTTAATGCAACGTGTCTTTTATTATTATAGTGAAAAACCAGAGTCCATTATCGATGTTAGTTTGTTGAGTCACTCAAGGCTGCTCGCCAATGGATATGTTTATCACTATGAAATATTTGATGTTTCTGAACAATGGGTCGAATTTAACTAAAATTTTATTTTTTGTTGAGTCATTCAAAGAAATAAAATTTTAGGGGCACAATCAAGTAAACACATAAGATGTGTGCGACAATAAATGGTCTACTTGATTATCTAAGAGTTACATAGATATGTGATTGATAGAAGTATCTACCTAGATGTTTTATTAAGATTTGTTGAATCACTCAAGGTTTTAATAAAACAAAAGGGATCCTAGCCCACTGGGAATCTAACCGGTTCTATTGATTAATGTTTGAGGGTCATTAATTCAATTTAAACAGTGGAAGTATAATTAATTTAATATAAGTCCATGTTAAATTAATTTTTTGCATTTATTTAATTGTTCTATCTCGTTATTTAATTGTTGAATGATGAGTAACCATATAAGTTTGATAGGTATATTGGATGCCAACAAATATACCGGACCAAATTTCTAGACTGGCACTGCAATATGAGAATTGTTCTCATGCATGAAAAAGAAAAATTGGATACATCATTGAACAGCCAATACAGAAAGCTCCTAATGAGGAGGCTACGTGGGAAAACGTGCAGGCTTACAATAAACACGGTGATGACAGTAACACTACAACAAATGATGTTTGCAGTTGTCACCTGAGTTAGAAAAGCAGCACGAGGGTATGCATATGCCAAATATATCATTTCAAGGAGTTGAATGATGTAGAGTCATGGACTGAAAGGTATAAGATATCTGAAAGGTTATTCAGAGATATGATGGTAAAAAGATCTTCCTTTAGTGCTCATGTATTGAAGATAATTGGTTATATTGAAAAATTAAACTAGTTGAGTTTTACCATGGACCATGGGCTGAGTGTTGACTTAGTTATGTAGTCCCTACCTAATAACTTTTCACAGTTCATTATGAACTTCAACATTAATAAGATTCAGTGTTCCCTATCTTAGCTGTTTAATATGCTGAAAACTGTTGAGCCCAAGGAATGGGTAAATTTTGGTCATTGACACCTCTAAGGGCACTAAGAGAAAATCTAAAAATGACCTTTCAGAAAGGATCCAATGCCAAATCAGCTAGAAAATAGTTAAAGCAGACAAAGATAAATCCAAGACTGATGATTCGTGTTTTCACTGTAGAAACAAAGGACATTAGAAGAAGAACTGCAATGCAAAAAAGAGATAAAACTAAGAACTCGTACCTTTGGTAATGCATACTTAGTCATATAGATAAAAACGCATCACTAAGTTACATAAAGATGGATACTTGGATTCAAATTATTATGAATCATTTGATAAATGGGAATCATGCATATTGGACAAAATGACCTATATCCTCTTTTCTGGAAAGGGAGATAGAGTTGCAGATATTTTGGGTCTTATACATATTGATGTGTATAGAAAAATATCTAGAGATGCTAAATGTGGCTTTTCTTACTTCATCATATTTACAGATGATCATTCTAGATATGGTTGCATATACTTGATAGAATTCAAGAGTGAAACCCTTGAAAAGTTCAACAAATTCAAACAAGAAGTAAAAAGGCAAACCGGGAAAAAATATTCTTAACACTTAACACTTAGATTTGATTGAGGTAGAGAATATTTGAAAGGCGAGTTTTTAGACTATCTAAAAGAGAAAGGGATTCTCTCGCTGTGGACTCTACCATATACACCACAACAAAATGGTGTATCTGAAAGGAAAAAATCACACCTTATTTGATATGGTGCAATCAACGGTGAGTCATGCAGTTCTTCCAAAATCATTTTGGAGATATGCACTTAACACTGCATGTTACACACTAAACTGTGTCATATCTAAATCGGTCAATAAAATTCCATACAAGTTATTGGAATGGAAAAATACCCGATCTTTCATACATGAAGGTTTGGGGATGTGATGCTTATGTGAAGCGCGTTGAATCGGATAAGCTATGAGCTAAACCTGATAAATGTTTATTTGTAGAGTATACAAAGAAAATTGTAGAATACTATTTCTACAATCCCATCGAGATGAAGGTCATCGTATTGAAACAACTGTATTCTTATAGAAGACATTGGGAGCAAAGTAGAAATTGAAGAGGTTCAAGAAATCACAAATAAAATTGGCCAATTAGATGATCCAATGGCTGAGCTTGCACCTGATGAGGCACATATTGGGAAAAGAGAACTACCATTTCAAAGGACACACCAGTTATGCGTAAGTCGAGCAGGGTCATTCGTCCTCCTCGAAGATACGATCTCTTGATTACCAATGATGCATTGCTAATCAAGAAAGGTGAACTCATTACTTACGCATAATCGAAGTCAAATGGTGACTCAAAGAGATGGCAGAAAACTATAGAATTTGAAATGAACTCCATATTTGAAAATAAGGTCTTGACCTTGATTGACTTGCCTGAAGGGTTAAAACCAATAGGTTGGAAATAGAAAAAAGTCGACATGGATGGTAATGTTCATACTTACAAGGCAAGATTGCTTGTGATAAGTTACAAGAAAAGACAAGGAATTGACTTTGATGAAACTTATTCACCAATAGCCATGTCTAAATCAATTCAGATTCTACTTACGATAGCAGCATACCATGACTATGAGATATGGCAAATAGATGTCAAAACCGCATTCCTTAACGGGAATCTTAATGAGGATGTGTACATGACACAACCCAAAGGTTTTGAATCCATAGAGCCAAACAAGGTATGCAAACTACAGAAATCCATATATGGATTAAAGCAAGCCTCTCGGAGCTGGAATCTTCATTTTGATGAGATAATCAAAATATTTAATTTTATCAAGAATGAAGATGAACCATGTGTGTATAAAAAGGTTAGTGAGAATAAAGTCGTATTTCTAATTTTGTATATGGATGACATACTATTATTAAGAAACGATGTCCCGATGCTAAAATCAGTAAAATTGTGGTTATACAAAAATTTCTCTATGAAAGTTATGGGAGAGACAGCTTACATTCTCGGTATAAAGATCTATAGAGATAGATCTAAGATAATGTTTGGTCTATCTCAATCTACGTACATAGATAAAATCTTGAGAAGATTTAGCATGGAAGAGTCCAAGAGATGACTCTGTCCCATCAGGTATGGGATCTATCTCTCAAACGAGATGTGTCCAAAGACACAAATTGAAAGAGATCACATGGATAGAATTCCTTATGCATCAGGAATGGGATCTATCATGTATGTTGTGATATATACTCGACCGGATGTTTCATATGCTTTGAGTGTCACAAGCAGGGTCCAAGCGAAGCCTGGCTAGAAACATTGGATCGTTGTCAAGAACATCCTTAAGTACTTAAGAAGGGCTAAAGACATGTTCTTGGTGTATGGAAGAAATGAACTTAGAGTTCAAGGTTATGCCAATGCCATCTTTCATTCTTATAAAGACGATAGTAAATCCCAATCCGGATATGTATTTATTCTAAACGGTGTTGCGGTCAGTTGGAAAAGTTCCAAACAAGAAACGACCGCTGATTCAACTACAAAAGCCAAATATATAGCTGTTTCAGAAGCAGCAAAGGAAGCAATCTTGATCAAGAAGTTCATTAGTGAACTAGAAATAGTTCCTAGCATTGTTGATCTAATAACTTGTATTGTGATAACAATGGAGCCATCGCACAAGCTAAGGAACCCAGGTCTCAACCATGATCCAGATATATATTGAGGCAGTATCATCTCATCATGGAGATAATTTTAAGAAATGACATAAAGATACAACAGGTCCTAACATACGATAATGTAGTAGATCCTTTGACAAAGTTGTTGTCCCAGCACAAGCATTATGGTTATGCTAAATCTGATTGTATTATGATACCTGAGTGATTGGATCTAGTTTGTATGTGATATTTTGTGATATACTCTTTGTTATACATTGAAGTATATGAACAAGTTGATTAATTAAATGCTTGTCTACATTTTAATGGCACATCTATTATTTTTTTAAATTTTATTATTTAAAATAATAGAGTCCGAAGAAAAGTTCATAGTAACTTGTTAATCACAGGGTATTGTGATTGTGAGATACAAGTTATAAATAACTTATTCTTGAAATATCTCTAGTCATAGTAATAATGAGAAACAGATATCATTATTGCGGATAGACTAGCATATGTTGCATTTCTTTTGAAGAAAGTAGCTGATCTCACGAGCTAAGATATAGAGGGACATCTGAATAAACACATGAATGCATTGTTATGAAAACATGACATTGGATGATCCGCCTATAGATTCCACATGGATAACTATCTAAGCGTCAGTCGTAAATCTCTAATACGCAGTAGTGGATTTGGTACTTTAACTTGAGAACATCATAAAATCTTATGTGAGGACCACTATACTTTGGCGAGCATTTGATGGGACTCGTAGATTATGAGTCACCAGGAAGACGTCGTACGGATATAGTGAGAATCATATGAAGGTTGTGAATGTCCAATATGAAGATTCTATCACTCCTGGAAAGTATGAGATTATAACCTGATTTTTGCCCACTTAAGTTGATATGAATTTCCTTGCCAGAGTGGAGTTATGAGTTGAAAATGTTTCAATCATAACTAAATTAGATCAACAAAGAGTTGAGGTGAATAACATAATTGGTTGAAATAAGATTGACACTGATTCATATCTCTTAACCAATTGGATTATATTAATGAAGGGATTATATTTCCACGATAACCGCACATATATTGGTTATGTCATACCACATGACATTTCTCTTCACATGGATTGCCTTGACACATTGCTAGATGTCAATCTTAGACGGCGATGTGAATTGATCGATCTAGGTGAATCGATGAGAATATCACTATGTTTGCCATAGTGAATGGGAACCTAATGGGTCATACACATAAGGCAAGGGTCACACACATAAGGCGAGAATCGAGCATCTGAAGTTGGACATTGTCCAAGTGGGAGATTGTAAGAATTGATGTCCACGGTCCAATTAGTTGGGTCAGACTTAATTACTTATTGGACCAAATTAATTAATTAGATTAATTAATTGGGCCCGTTTGTTGATGGCTTTTAGTTGGACTAGAACTAGGGCTAGGGTTAGACCCGCGTATAAGTTTCTTGTGATGCCGTTTGGGTTGACCAATGCCCCAGCAGTGTTTATGGATCTAATGAACAGAGTGTTTCATCCGTATCTTGACAAATTTTTTATATATTGGTATATTCTCGAAATCAGGATGAGCGTACCGAGCATCTTAGAATCATTTTATATGCCAAATTCAGTAAATGTGAATTTTGGCTCGACAAAGTGATATTTTTAGAGCATGTTATATCAGTAGAGGGAATTTATGTAGACCCACATAAAACTAAAGCAATGGTAAAATGGGAAAGACCTACTAATGTGACAAAAGTACGTAGTTTTCTTAGTTTGCAGGTACTATCATCGTTTTGTTGAAGGCTTTTCCAAAATTTCTCTTTCTTTAACCAGTCTGACTAGAAAGAATGTTAAATTTGTGTGGACTGAGGAATGTGAAAATAGTTTCCAAAAATTGAAACATAAATTAGTTACTACCCCAGTGTTTACTCTTCCATCTCCGGGTGAAGAATTTGTGATTTACAGTGATGCTTCACGTCAAGGACTGGGTTTTGTTTTGATGCAGAATGGAAAGGTCATAGCCTATGCCTCTTGACAGTTAAAGAAACATGGGCTGAATTATCCTACACATGATCTAGTGCTAGCCGTAGTTGTCTTAGCATTGAAATTTTGGAGACATTATCTGTATGGTGAGAGATGTCAGATTTTTACAGACAATAAAAGCTTAAAGTACATCTTTGATCAGAAAGAGTTGAATTTGAGACAGATGAGATTGTTAGAGCTAATAAAAGATTATGACTACAGAATTGATTATCATCCAGAGAAGGATGTTGATGCTCTCAGTAGAAATACATCTAGTTCTACGACTCAAACTATTACAATTTGCTATTCCTTGTTCGGTGAATTCAAAGTTTGGAATGCTAAACTATCAGTGACCAGTTTAAGAGCATTATTTGCTAATTTTCAAGTAAGACCTACTTTGATTGACAGAATTAGAGAAGCTCAGACTCAAGATCCGATATTGAGTAAATCGAAAGAAGAAGTCAGTAATGGTAAACATGCAGATTATACTATTCAAGATGATGGAGCTTTAGTTATAGGAAGTAGACTATGTGTTCCGGACGACTCAAAGTTAAAGAAAGAAATTCTAGAAAAGGCACATAGTTTAGCTTATGCAATGCATCCAGGTAGTACCAAAATGTATCGTATACTTAAGGAACATTATTGGTGGCATGAAATGAAAATAGAAATAGCTAAGTTTGTATCCAGATGTCTTATTTGCCAACAAATGAAACTAGATAGTCAGAGAACAACTTGACTCTTACAGACATTGCCTATTCTCTAGTGGAAATGGGAGCACATCACTATGGATTTCTTATTTGGGCTTCCTCGTACTCAAAGTGTTCATGATGGTATATGGATCGTGGTAGACAGACTGACAAAAACTGCCAGATTTTTGCCGATTAAAGTTACTTATTCACTAGATAAATTGGCGAAAATATATGTGGATGAGGTGATCAGTTTATATGGGACACCAATATCTACTATTTCAGACCGAGATTATCATTTCACTTCTAAATTTTGGCAGAATTTGCAAAAAGCCATGGATACTAAACTACATTTTAGTACAGCTTTTCACACATAGACAGATGGCCAATCAAGGACTATACAAACTTTAGAAGACATGTTACAGGCTTGTGTTCTTCAGTTTAAAGGAAATTGGGATACTCATCTATCCTTAATAGAATTTGCCTATAATAATAGTTATCATTCTAGTATAGAAACGGCTCCTTTTGAAGCACTATATGGTAGAAAGTGTAGAACTCCAGTTTTTGGGATGAGGCTAGTGAAAGAAAACTGTTAGGTCCTAAACTTGTTCAGATTACTGCTGACAAGGTAAAACTAATCAAAGAAAAGCTAATGAGGGACAGACAGAAAAACGTAGAAGAAACCATGAATTTGAAGTTGGGATAGAGTTTTTCTTCGATTATCTCCATGGAAAGGTGTCCTCAGATTTGGTAGAAATGGTAAATTGAGTCTAAGAATATCGGCCCATATGAGATCATTGAGCGCATTGGCCCAGTTGCTTATCGTTTAGCCTTGCCAACTGAGTTATCTAGAATTCTTGATGTGTTTTATGTTTCCATGCTCATAAATATTTTCCATACCCATCTCATATGTTGGAATCGTAACCAGTTATGTTGAAAGATAATCTTACATATGAAGAAAAACCAGTTAAAATATTAGATAGAAAAGAATAAGTTCTAAGAAGTAAAACTATAGCAATTGTTAAAGTGTTATAGAGAAATTATGCAATAAAAGAGGCGACATGGGAAAATGAAGATCGGATGCCTTCTCAATATCCACATCTCTTCAATGCCTATCCAATCGAATTTCTAGGATGAATTTTTTTTTAAGGGGATGAGTTTGTAATAATTCGGTCAAACATGGGATTTTCTTGGTCAAAAATGTCAAGAAACTAATTAAAAAAAAAGATAAGGTTTGAAAGTCAGGCAGTGGGCTGAAAAGCTGAAACTAAATAAAAAAAACTTCAACCAGCATCATTTCCATTTTTGGTTTCCTTTCTTTCATTTTCTGTTTCCTTTGCTCACGTTCAGAAACGGGAGAAATTTCAGCTTAAGATAATTCCATTTTCTTCAACCCTAATATGTTTTACACACCAAAATATTAGTTGATTCATTAGACTTTTGAAATTAGAGTGCTTTTGGAAGAATTGATTCTCTGTTTTGGGCTACAACAAATAAGCGACTCAAATATTGGGACAGTCTCTGTGAGTGGAAAATTATATATATATATTAAAAATTTGGATCTCAGATGTATGATATTATATCCCGTGGTTTGCACCAGCTAAATGTTAAATTACGTGATTTTTTATAATTGTTATTGAATTATGTTATCATGTAAGTTCTAAAAACTGTGAAATTGCCTATTATGAAATTAAATGTGAATTGAGATGACGTTTAAATCTATCAAAAGTACTTGGAGAATTCATTGATTATTCTAGTATACTGAAGGGTCTTGGCCGTGTATTAGTACACTGAGAGGTCTTGACCGTGTACCATATACACTGAGGGGTCTTGGCTGTGTACTATAAAGTTTAGCCCTTTGAGGTAATCTATGCACACAGGTCAAAATGATATACAATGGGTATCTTTTGGTGAGATTTTGCTATATATGGCCATATTATATATGAGATTATAGACTCCGAAATGATGATGCTACAGTGACAATGATAAGATGATTTATAAATTTAGTATGTTACAGTCTTGTATATTATTCGTGATTACGTGATTTATTAATAGTATTATTTGAGTTATGATTTTTCTATCATGCTAATGGCTATGAGACGGATGATTAATTGAGGTTAAAATTAAATTTGATAATGTGTACATTGGAAAGTATAATTATTTTCGACAATCTCCACTCACTAAGCCTATCAACTCATGTATTTTTCAACGATGATTTTTCTTATCAGGTAGTTGAGTTTTTGGGCAGCCTTTGGAGATAAAGCTTTTGAGTTCAGAGTTAGAACCACACGACAAAGTTAGTATGTCTCATTTCATAGAGCATGTAGTCATTATATTTGGGGACACATGTTTATTTTTGAATATCATTTTACATTACTTGTAAATAGATAGGTGGCTCACTATGTATTTTGTATCCATATGTACAGTTTTGTTATTAAATAGTAAAAGTTTTAAATTTCGACTAATCTCTATCGCGTTGTTTTGTTGTGGGTATTGAAGGAGCAAATGGTCACATTTAGTCGTGAATATTGATGTTGGGATTTGTGGTATTTTATTTCAGGTTGATTAAATTACAGGAGAGATAATGCCGAATTTTTCTTAAAAATAAATATTAATGAGTTGTAATTATAGTTGCATTGATGGTGGGTCCAACCCTTAGTTGGTATCCACCATCGGCGCACGTCACGTCTCGGGAATGAAAATATTACTTTCGACGAGTCGTGTCACGCCACTGGAGGAGACCTGTGTCTGTTGAGTCTCCCTCACCTAAACAAGTTTATCTTGTTTAATGAAAAAAAAACAAATAATAAATAATAATATAATGTCAGATAAAATTAATAACATTAAAAAATAGAAATTTGATCTCACGTAATCACCAGCTGTCTCCAGGTTCATCCAATTGCCATCTCGGAAGGTGTGGAAAGTCCTAAATGACTCAATAATGCCCGGCCACTGCTGGGTCGCGGGGTCCTGCTACAACAATTGCAAGCGTGAAATTTAATTAAAATACATGCATGTGTAATGCATTGAAGATTTGTAAAATGATATTGAAAAATTTATTTGTATATGATCGTAACACGTGACAGAAAAGCTCTTCGACCATTGCACTCTCGGGTATTTAGCCTTACCCCGATTAGCCATATTCTTTGTCGACCGTTCCTAAAGACATAAAAAAATAATTGATTAGCGAAAAACTTTATAGTTATAAAAATATTAACATAAAAACGTAAAAAGTAAATGATAATATATACCACGAAAGTAGAACTTGTGAAGAAGTCAATGCACTTCTGCCATTCCTCGACAGACAGCTCACAGTATGGACGGCTCGGTCCGTGCTCTTTAAAGTGATTATGCGCCTTAAGTTTGTAATCGTGATAACGATCAGTCGCTAGGCAATCTAGAGCGGCACAGACTGTCCGGTACTCGTCGGGTGATCGATCGCCCTGAAGATCAAAGTATATTACATGGAACAATTGTTTAGAAAATGCGCTAATGTAAAAACTATTGTAAGTCAATACCTCGATGATGCTACGTAACCGTATCCGTTGCTCCTTTGGAACCTCTGTCCATGAAGGATAGCAAGGGGGCATGGTGAACCTGACTTGGTTCCCAACCAAGCGCGTGAAATACTTCGCGTTATTCTCGATCGGCAGCATTGTATATTCGACATTGTTGAATGCGATGGGAAGTGGCCTTTTCCCGTTCGCCTGCCAAACCTTCTTAAGGTTAATACCTTGAGAGATATCCCGTTGCTTAGACAGGGGTGCTGAAAAAGAAAAAATATGATATGTTTAATACGAAATTCAACGATAATTGCAAAATACAAAAAATTTAAACAAAAATTCTTAATAGACTCGTAAGACGAATTAAGCCAACGAGGTGGCTAAGGTGGAAGTTCGCCTGCACCATCACCTCCGTGCGACATCACGTCAACCATACTAGCACCTGACAAAAGAGACCATCAATTAGTGTGGAAAAGGTCCCCAAACTTTTTTTTTCTGCATATGATCCCTAATCTTTTATTTTACTGCTGAATGTGTCCCTAAACTTAGTGTATTGCACATTAGTCCCTAAATTATGAGTTTTTGTGCAAATGATCCCTATTTTTTTAGTGGTGAATTTGTCCCTAAAATATGTTTTCATGCTCATCAGTCTCTAAATTATGTATTTTTGTGCAATTGGTCCCTTATCTTTTTTTTTTAGTGCGGAAATGGTCCCTGATCATTTTTTTGGCACATCAGTCCTTAAATTATCTTTTTTTAGTGCTGAAGTTAGACCCTAAACTTTATTTTTTGCACATCAGTCCTTAAATTATTTGTTTTTGTGAAAATGATCCCTAATCTTTCAATTTACTACTGAATTGGTCCCTAAACTTTGTTTATTGCACATTAGTCTCTAAATTATGAATTTTTGTGCAAATGATCCCAATCTTTCATTTTACTACTGAATTGGTCCCTACACTTTGTTTATTGCATTTTAGTCCCTAAATTATGAGTTTTTTGTGCAATTGATCCCTAATATTTCATTTTACTAATGAATTGGGCCCTAAAATTTGTTTATTACACATTAGTCTCTAAATTATGATTTTTTATGAAAATGATTTTCCCTTATCTTTTTTCGTGGTGAATTGGTCCCTATACTTTGTTTTTTTGCACATGAGTCCCTAACTTGAGAAATCCTACCTAAATCACCGAACGCATGAAATCCACTAATTCAACACCTACTTTGCAAAATCCACCAACCCCTTTCACAGCATTCGAACATATAACAGGCATAAATTAAACAACCCAAAATAGGATTGAAACTGTAACGTGAACGTGGCTGGATTTGGCTAAAGTTAATTTACTTATGCAGTGTTAGCAGTATCGATTTGGCATTCACTACTGCCTCTAACATATTAGCTTGACCGCATCCAACAATAGCTATATTATTGTATATTATGGTATAAAAGGTTAGAATAATGTTTATGGATTTGGCTAGAATGATGGTATTTGGCTTTGGCAATATGAGCCTCAAACCAGTAGTGTAGAATGCAACTTACACAAATCTTGGCTTAGCAAGTGAAAAAAAAAAACATTAAATTGTACTACTGGAAAAGAGAAAAAAAAAATCGTATGAAGAAAATGAGAAATTTTGGCATCTCCAAGATTTTCAAGTCCTCTATATTTCCGAAAACCATATAAACATAAATATGAATAAAATGTATGCACCTATGAGGAAAAATGGAAGCTGAGAGGCCATTCTGAAGGTGGATCTCAGTGGCCTTGGCAGCATTTAACAGCAGATTTTTCAGATTCAAGGGTTAAAAGGTAAAACCATTTGAATAATACCAATTCTTCTATATATAAAAACACGGATTAATCGTTTTGGAAATATAGAGGGCTTGAATGAATGAATAAGAACTTGAGAAATCTCATACGAAATGCATTGATTGAACCCAATAAACAACAATTAAACCCATCTAAGAGCATAATTAAGAGCAGAAGAATGAACATTTTGCAACAACAATTAAATCCATTAAGAGCTGAAGAATGAGCATTATTCCAAGTATGATGATAACAATATACCTAAATGATGAAAATGATTGAGGGCAGACCACGGCGAAGGAAAGATTGAGGCATATTGCAGACGGCGGAGACGGAAGAAGGCACAGACACATAGAACGAAGGAAATGGGAAAAAAGAAGGTGAAACGTGTGTTTTAAAAGGGATAACTCTCTAGTGATGATAGATGTCGTCGCTATAAAGTATATAGCGACGACATTTTCTTTTTAATTTTTTAGTGCACGCACTGAAAACGTGCCGTCAAATTTAAACCAAAATTTTATCACATATAGGGAGGACATGTCGTCATTATATATGTCGTCGTTATAAGGTAAACATTGGTTATTTGCAGTTAGGTCTCTCATCTATAAATTTTATTCATTTTGGTCCTTGTATTTTTTCTTTAATTTCAATTTTACCCTTTATTATTTGCAATGTAAGTCCTTCAACTTTTACGAGCTTACTTGTAGGTCCCCAATTCCATGCTTTTGTACAATAGTAGTCCTTCTTCGCCTATTTTCCGTTAACAAAATTTCTAATTCCACCCGAACTTGAGTTTTGACCTAAAGCAATCACTTTAGTGATGAACAACAACATTCAATCTGATTCACTAACAACAACAACAAAAATTTTATAAATATATTTCATAAATTTTAGTGACGAACAATAATATTCAATCTGATTCACTATCATGATATGTTTGATCCTCATCGTCCTCACTGTCCTCCTCATTGCTTTCACTGTATGTTTCTTCATCCTCATATTTTTCATGTGTGTCGTCTTCCACAACCTCGTCGTTAATGAACGAAGTATCTCCTACAGTATCAAATGATTCTCTCCTGATAAACGGTGCTCCTATCTCATCAGCTTCACCATCATCCCGGTGCAAAGATATGTGCTCTAAGTTTCCAAGATCAACGATTAGAGAAAAATGAGAAGAGTTGGTATTGTGGAGAAGGTCTATCTCTGTGATGTTAAATTCCATCATATCCCACGTGCTCCTGTGATAGACTACTTGTACAACTTGCCAATTCGGACCACAAGAAGGATCTTCAATGTTGAACACTTACTGTGCTTGGCTAGCAAGTATGAATTGATCATCATTGAACGCCTCTGCACTGATGTCAATACTAGTAACGTTATTCTCAGTTACCATCTATCTCCTATCACACCTATACTATTTGCATTGGAACATAAAAACTGAAAGTTCCGATCCAAACTGTAGCTCTAGTATCTCTTGCAGCTGTCCATAGTAAACCTCACCTACAGTCCGTGGGACGAACAAACCACTGTTATGAATTTTTCTTCGAATATCACGATCATATGTAAGGAGGCGAACCCTTTTTACAACACAGACCGTATAAGACATAACCTGCTGGTTACATACATTGGCCAACATAAACAACTCATAAAAAACTTGATGGGAGTGGCTTTGACGCAGTGCATACAGGATGAAGTGGAAGTTGGTTTTAGTCAATGTTATATAAATGAAGAATGTGGACATATTTGAAATGTATTTGGTCGTTGTTCATTTACCTTCTTGTAAAACCAACCGCGGAAGTCTCTTCTATGCACTTAGTCGATGTTTGGAAAGCCATCGCCCAATAGCTCCTGCCTATTTTTCTTTTACAAGGCATATAAGATCAACTAATTAGTTCGTTTAAAATGACAAAGTCTATTCAAGATAATTGAACAATATTTAAGAACGAAGTCTTACTGTAAGAACGAAGTTTATATCGCTTGACTTCGAACATTTGCAGAAAGCGTCGTTGGTGTCTACTTTCCAATTGTGCGACACTACAACTGAAAAATAGAGAGTTGTATTCATAGAACACTTTCATCTTCGTTTCTGTCCGGTCGATTGAACCTTATTTCTATGTCTTCGAAATACCTCGAACAAAAAGTCAACGCCTCGTCAACAACACACCCTTTAGCTATTGAACCCTCGGGCCGATCTCTATTTCTGACGTAGTCCTTCAGTTTCTTCAAGTGTCACTCGAATGGATACATCCATCTCATGTGCACCGGACCTCCATAGATTGTCTCTTCTGGCAGATGCATTACGAGGTAAATCACGATCTCGAAGAAGGCTGGTCAAAACATTCGTTCCAACTTGCAGATGATAAGTATCAGGTGATCGTGGAAAGCCATCATATCGCTAACCTTTAGTGTTCTTGCACAAAGCTGCTTGAAGAACATGCATAGTTCAATAATTGTAGTAGAAATAGTTTTATTGAAGAACGTGCGACATCTGACTGGCAATTACTGTTGCATGATAATGTCGCAATGTGTGACTCGTATGTCATTATTAGCAATATTCTTTTGGAGATTAGAAGCGAAGCCATCTAGAAACTCAACCTATCGGATGAAGTTGCAAAATCTCTAACAATTTGCAATGGACATGGTGTAACATACGACATGCTTCATACACATGTTCCCGTTCTGATACAAGTGCAACTCTCTTTTATCTCTAATTGCAATAGATCGCGCATGGCATTGACTGTTTCCTTTGATTTGAATAGATCGTCCAGAATTGTACCGAGCAAGCTATCAAAAACATTCTTCTCTACATACATGACATCGATGTTATGTTATAGCTCAGTAGAAGACCAATACGGTAAAATGCTCATTTTTCTCCAATTCAGCTCGTCATCACTTTTCCTCTTTCTAGCACCCTCGTAGTTAGGGTGCTTTCCCTAATACTGTGTCTCACACAGCTTAACTATGCTAAAATATTTGCAGTAGTTAACCGACGCAGAGGTGGTCGTCTCTCCATCCTCTCGTCAAAGTCTAAATTACTCCTAAAATGATACATGCACGGCAAGAACCATCGGTGACCCACGTAAGCTTTCTTACCTATCATACGGACTGAAAGAGTCTCCTTGTTGCACGTAGTACATGCCATGTACCCCTGACCGCTCCAACCCGACAAACTACTTATTGCTAGAAAATTGTTAACTATCCACAACAATGCTACACGCATTCTGAATACTGACCTATTATTGGTTCCAGCGTCACGCGTGTCAATTTCATTGGCCCACAACTCCTTCAAATTGTCCACTAATGTTTGTAAGAATACATCAATGTCCTTATCCGGTGCTTTAGGGTCAGGTATCAAGAGAGTAAGCATAAGGTATTTGGGTTTCTTGCATGGCAGGTTGTAAACAGTTACAACTACTGGCCACATGCTGTACACCAGACTCATGTCACCAAATGGATTGAATTCGTCTGCGGCCAAACATTACTGAACATTCCAGATCTCACTTGCGAATAGTGGATGTTTTATGTCAAAATCCAACCACGCCTTCCCATCAACGGGATGTTGCATTTCATCTTCATTCCTAGACCTTCTTATACTGTGCCACCGCACGAGTTTTATAGTATCCTTCGTCGTAAACATATGTTTTAGTCTGTGGGCCAAGGAAAAATAGCGTAACACCTTATGCGGAACATTCTTCTCGTTCACTCTCCAGAAGTATGCACCCAATGACTTTCCTTGCAGATTGGACAAATTTGTCTATCAGCATGCTCACCCCAAAACACTGTCCAGTCGTTCTTGCAGGCTTGAATAGATTTGTAACCCAAACTAAGCTTCGACATCATCTTCTTAGCTTCGTAGTAAGAGTCCACTAGGTTTATGTTTGGGAAAGCTAACTTCAGCAACTTCAAAAGATTATCGACAGACTTGTTTGTCCATTTATTCACAACCTTAATATGCATCAACTTCACTAAAAAATTTAAGGACGAAAATGATGAAACTCTCGAGAATAGTTCTAAATGCAGAGCCTTAAACAATTCGTCATAGTAACTATCGGTGCTTGTACCAACATGTTCATCATCGATTATGTCATCCATGACATCCATTATCTCATTCTCCACACCTGCTCTCAATTCTGTATATACACATTCGTAGTTTGAACCTCAGTCTCACCATGGTATTTCCAGGTTACATAACTCTCTGCAAAACCATGATGAAATATGTGAGCCTCGATAGTTTGCAATGGATCTGCGAGACCGTTTAAACGTCTTGTGCATAGACATTTAATCCTTTCCTTGTCATTTACGTATGGCCTAGGCATGTTTATAAATGCTTTCAAATCGTTCCGAAAATTTGACAATTTTGTGCGATTTCTAATTTTTGTCCAACTTTTATCAATATTCATGCCTGAAAAATATTATATTTTTCACAATTGAAATGGAAACAAGATGGAGAAATGAAATGAAAACAAGATGGATATGGAGAAAAAAGATGGAGATGGAGAAAAATGTTGGAGATAGAGATGAAAAAATTTGACAAATACAGTACAAAAATGCGGAGATGGAGAGCTGAAAAAGGAGATTCTATAACGGCGACAAAGTCGTCTCTATAGATTAAAAGTGCCGTCGCTATAAATAAAAATTTTCTCGCCAATTTTGAAAACTCTATAGCGACGACAATTGTCGTCTTAATAGACTTCAATACAAATTACGAGGAGAATCATATTTCACGTGACTAACAACAACATATATATATATATATATATGTGTATATATATATATATATATATATATATATATATATATATATATATATATATATATATGTGTGTGTATATATGGGTCTTGATCTCCTACCCACTTAGCCTACTCACTTATAATGCACACGCTGAGGTGACATCACATGGTTGATAGTTCATGGCCCCACACTCATGATTTCTATCAATCATGTTTAGCCACCCCACTGGTGGGCATTATATCTCTTATCCACCGTGGGTTAGGAGATCAGGCTCCATATATATATATATATACATGTCGTCGCTATATGTACAAAAAAATGGTGCTAATTATTTCCGTCATTTGGAATGTATGTAGTGATGACAATTTATGTCGTCGCTATAAAAGAAAAATTATAGCGATGTCCTATTGAATATAAAGACAACTTATGTCGTCGTTATAGAGTTGGAACTTATATCAAAGACATTTCTTTGTCATCCATATTGTACAGTACAAGTAGATGCGACATTTTATCGTCGCTATATCTACCTTTTCTTGTAGTTACATGCTAACTTTACTTCGTCTGTATCAAAAATGTAAACCCAAAATCCAATTGAAAACCTTCTCTTTCAATTTTATCACCATTTGAGCTCTCCGCAACACAAAAACCAAAATAATTTCATAGAAAAATCTCTTATTAAGCACACAAATGAGCTTATGCTTACGCTTTTCCACAATCCTCAAACCCCCAATTCTAATCCATGAACCAAATTTCATTCCCCATTGGAATTCTAAGTTTTCACACTGACACGCCATAGCAAAACCTTCAATTCATATATATGTTATACCAGGGCTCTTCATTAGGATGGAGTTGGAGTTTTGTACCCCCGATGACACCCATGAGGAACGAAACGCAACTTTTGCAGTCCATGAACTTGCAAATATTAGGTTAGAAGATGAAGTGTTTCAAGAAGAAACTCAAAAGGCTCGAAATCAAAATTTGTTGGAAAAAAAACAAAATGTAGAGGAAAAACATTATGGTAGTTGGTTCAAATTGCGCAACGGAAGAGAGGTTTGTTCTTTTTTCTTTTGTTTAGGGGGTTAATTTCACTAACGATCACTGAAGTTACCTTAAAATTTCAAAATGGTTACTGAAGTTCAATAGTTTCAATGGTAGTCACTAAAGTATGAAATCCTTTCACTAATAATGGTCACTCCATTAAGTTTCTAACTTGAATTGTGATGTGGCATTTATTTATTGCATGGCAGTTCATGTACTTTATATAATATTTACTTTAGTCCCTATATTTTTAATTATATTTTAGTTAAGTCCTCCAAAAATTACATCTTAGGTCCTTCAACTTTTTACATCTTTACACTTTGGTCCCCAAATTTTCAATTATATTTTAGTTAAGTCCTCTAAAAATTACATCTTAGGTCCTTCAACTTTATACATCTTCAAACTTTGGTCTCCAAATCTTTGATTTTAGTGGCCAAAATAAGTACAATTTTAGTGGTCAAAATAAGTACACTTTCAATTAAATCATCGATTTTACACTCGAATTTTTACCTAAATGAAAAAAATAATATAATTAAATAATAAAATACTTGATAGAATTCACAACTGTCCACTTTTAGTAGCCAAAATAAGTGTAAAATTTGCACTTATTCAAGTAGTTTATTATTGAATTATATTATTTTGTTGTTTAGGTAAGAATTCGAGTGTAAAGTCAAAGATTTAATTGAAAGTGCACTTTATAAAGTTGAAGGACCTAAGATGCAATTTTTAGAGGACTTAACCGAAAGAAAATTGAAAATTTGGAGACCAAAGTGTAAAGATGTAAAAGATTAATGACCTAAGATACAATTTTTGGAGGACTTAACTGAAATATAATTGAAAATATAAGGACTAAAGTGAATATTATATAAAATACATGGACTACAATGTACTAAATAAATGACACATCATCATGCCATATCATCAAAACTTAATGGAGTGACCATTAGTGAAAGGATTTCATACTTTAGTGACCACCACTGAAACTATTGAACCTCAGTGACCATTTTGAAATTTTAAGATAATTTTAGTGACCGTTAATGAAATTAACCCTTAATTAGGTTTTACTGAAGATGCCGTTCTTACTGTGTGTTGGTCTTAAAAGGTCAACCTTGAGAACTAGCCAAGTCATTATTTGTTCGTTATAATTTTTATATTTAAGCAAATTTAGATTTTGGGCCTCCCGCAAGATGGTGACTCTTTGATATCTGGATTCCTCAGTTGAGGTTTTTGAGCTCTAATAACATGTTTAGTTCTTGATGCAGTTCTATCTTAAAATGTCAAGTGGATTCTTATGTATACATTTATGTGATGTGGGATTTTATCCTTAGACAGTGCTTTCACTTCTTTTGTGCTGAATTTTGTAACAATTCATATTACTTTTTATGTTTGGAAAGTGTAGAATTGCAATGGAGTTTGATAAAATATTACTCTGGAAATTAACCAAAGAAGTATAACAAGACTTTGAATATGATCTTTATATGTTAAGTGGTGAATGGGGAAAGAACAATACATGTACTTGAAGAGAAAGTGTAACTTGTTGGCGTTGCGAGGAATAGTGATGCTGATGATTCATTTGGTATAGAGAAAGCGTACCTTGTTGGCGTTGCGAGGAATAGTGATGCTGATGATTCATTTGGTATAGAGAAATCAGTTAGTGAATTAGCGCAGCTAGCTGACACTGCTGGACTACTTTTTGTTGGTTCTACTTATCAAAAGTAAGTAGTATAAACGACATATTAATTATATTCATATTTGTTGTTTTGTGAATAATATTTGATGTTGCAATGATTATTGATATTTCAAAGTGTGCGTTATTTGGGGTATTGCGTTGTACTTGGTGCAGACTTGCAATGCCAAATCTGAGGACAAAGATAGGATCAGGGAAGGTTGCAGAAATTAAAAGTGCAATTCATGAATTCGATGTTGAGACTGTAATTTTTGATGATAAACTATCACTCGGGTTAGTTTCTTTATGACTTTTTATGTCAACATTTAATGCTTAGATTTATTTTCCTTGTTGAGAAATTCCAATACCATTACTTATATTCTGGAAATGCTTTATCGTCGAAAATGTTGTTGAGAAAGTTTAATTTCCACCTTTGTGTAAAATGATTTCAATAATCTAGTTTGATAAGAGCAACAACTATTCTGATGCGGTGTAGGGGACACGAGATGTGGAGTTCTTATTTTCTCTCGTAGTATCTTGCAGACTCTAGTATACTCCTTGCCTTCTGCTATTTTTGCCAATTTTTTCTGTAATATCCTTGGACATAAACTCTCTTGTACTCATTTGTAATCACTTTTCTATTTTCTCATCTTAAATGCAAATTTGTTCATGGTCCCATTATACTGATGCATAATTTGTAATCCAAACCTAGATTAGTAACTTATGTGTTATACTCTGCATATAAAAATTCCTAATGCAGACCTCTGAATTTTATTGTGTTTATTTGAAGAAGACGTGTTTTTTACCAGATATTTTGCTATTAGTGCATTATATCTGTTATACTTTGCATATAAAAATTCCTAACCATGGGCCAAGGTTAACTTGGGTGAAACATTTTCGGCCGTAGACCTTCCTTTGCCAAGTAGTTAGCTGAGGCCCTCTCTCTCTCTCTCTCTCTCTCACTCTCAAAAGCTTCAGATACATCTCAATTGCGTCATTATTTGTCATATTCAGTTTGCATTCCTTGTTCCTTTATCCAATATAATAATGTGGCACCAGCAATTTTCCGTGTTTATAAATATGCATGAAGTTGAAGTCTGCATTATCCCTTAAGCCCTGAATAAGCAGAAGCACATTGGATAGTGTGGTTTCCTGATTTAGATTTAATGACTATGGCTTTTGCAATTGACCTCTCTCTCTCTCTGTTTTGTTTTTAACATGTTTTTATAATTTGAAATTGTGCTGGGGACTGAAAGAAATTATGCCAGGAAATCATTAGCTACTGATTGTCAATGGTATTTCTTGAGAATATGTTTTTCTTTTGTTTTTTTCTTGTCACTTGTTAGAGAATGGCATCAGCCACCTGAGGTACATCTGAATCGTTCGCCGAGTTCTATATGAATTTTTTGTGTCGTGATCCATTTTATTCCTATGTCTAACTTTATTCCCCTTTAGGGTTCATTTTCTATTATCTGTCCACCACCATCATGCCACACCTGAATTCAGAAGTGTTGGACAATTTTTACCTAAATATCTAACTTAGACGTTCTTTACCTTTGAAGAAGATGTATTTATATGGTTTTTGTTCCAACATTTTGTATCAATTAATGTCTAAAGTCCAATTAGTTGGATCGTACTTAATTATTTATTGGACCAAATTAATTAATTAGATCAATTAATTGGGCCCGTTTGTTGATGGGTTCTAGTTGGACTAGAACTAGGACTAGGGTTAGTCCTACCTATATATACAAGACCACAACAGATTAATCACAAGAGTTGATCTTGATTACTTGCTAGCACAAGTAAAAGACAACCTAATACAATCACTCCCAAAAGTTCCGCTTTCATCTATTCTTGATCGTGGAAGTCCATATATGTTCTTGCTGTGTCGATTACCATTGGAAGCTGGACAATTGGACAGCTGTGGTTTGAGGATCGCACCTCCAGCTAATCAGAAATCAGATTTCACGATATTCATCAAAGTTAAACTTCTATCACGAATTTTCTCTAAGTATAAGGTTGATCTGGCTTAAAGGAATTGAACATTTAATTTCCGCTGTGCATGTATGTCAGCGATTTTATGTCTTTAATATTCTGCAAGTGTACGAATCGTTCCCACGAAGATTTAGATAATTCAATTTCAATTACACTAACCTTAACCGAATCTAATGAACTTTGGAAGATTTTGTGATTAAGAACTAATTAAAATAATAAACTAAAAACAGTTAAATAACTATGGCTCAAATAATTGAAAGATTAAAATTGGTGAAGAATTGATTTAACTTTAAAAAAGAAAAGTACTAAAATTTCGAATCCACTTATAGTTGTTAATTCATCTATCTTGATTCTTGGCTTTGACAAATTACATCAGTTATGAAGATCAATATCCCTAGATTGTTCAACAGTTTCTCTCGAATAAAGTTAAACATATTCATATGTATGACTTGACTATATTTATATGACGAATACAAACACAAACAAATGCATTAAATTTCTATGGATAATTAAAGATCACCTAAAGCATAGGGGTATATTTATATCCCCTATCGTACTTTAAGATAATTAAAATAGCGTCTAGCATGCTTTCGATCTTTCGATAGTAAAACAAATCACAACAATCATACAATTACTACGTATAGAATTGTAGATGCAATTAAATCAAAATTAATTATTCAAAACTATATTGAAATAAATTGTCAAAAACTAAGTCTCAAGATGGAAGAATTTAAACGACAAGCTTCATCGTAATTCTAGCACTAATTAAACTAGCCTAGCGTACTAATAATAAGAAAATAAAAAAGAGAAGAAAATATGGAATTCATCACCCGGAGAAGAAGAAAACTTGAAAGAATAATTGCTTGATCTTGATCTTCGTTGAATTCTTCAAAAGAGCAATCTTGATCTCCGTTTGATGTTTTCGTCTATGTTTTTCTCCCAAAAACTCAACAACCTATTATGAGTTAATAACTCACATATATACTACCCTAATGGTGCCCCAAAATATGCCAAAAAGATCTAAATTTCGTGGGCCAAGAATTTCGTAACTGAAGTAGAAGTCTATAAAAGGAAAAAAAAATCACGCAGGTAGAAATTTACACTGGGCGATCGCCCAGTGCTTTCCCAGGCAATCGCCCAGGCTAGCTGTTTCATTCTCCGTTCTTGAATTTCAATGCTGAGCGATCGCCCAGCTTGGCTCTTTTAAATCTTCACAATTCGGTCCTTCTAGTTTCCACACCCTCCAATTTGGTCCTCAAGCTCTGGGTCTTGGTCATTTTAGTCTTCAAATTTTCTATAATCTGTAATTTGGTCCTTCAACTTCCCAATAGCTCCAATTTGGTCCTTCAACTTGCAATTAAATGCAATTAAGTCCACGTACTTCTGATACATCTTCCAATTTATTACCTTTTCATCCATTCTTTTTCAATTTCTTACAAACGGGTCCAAAACTGAAATAGAAGCAATAAAAACTAGATTAAGTAGAAAATCGATAAAAGGATGTGATAAAAGCTTAGTTTAAAAACCTAAATAAGTGAACAAAACGTATTTATCAAACACCCACAGACTAAACATTTGTTCGTCTTCGAACAAAATAAAAATAAACCATAAATTTAAACTAAGCTAAACAAATTAACAGGAATTAAGTTTATGTTAAATTTCTTACCATATGCCTCATGTTTGAAAAATAAAGTAACATGTTTAGAAAGATATCAAACAACACAAAAATTTTTCACTTATCCAATGCTCGACCTTTAGTGAGTATGTGATTAGCCAAAAATTGAACTTACACATTTATTAGACCACGACCAATATTGTGTTTTTGATATTTTTACAGTCCCGAACCCTTTGTAGGCATTTCTTCCTTGCACCTCTCGTAAATTATCACACTTCTAATGCTTTTCTCTCCAATTTCGAAGTGTTCTAGCAAATTTGGTTCCTATTGATCAACACAATACTGTTTTCAAATAAGGTGGTAAAAATTAGAATTTGTATTCTTAGAATTAGGATGATGAGTGATTTCTAAATTCTCATCTTCAGTCTTCGAAGGTTTAACCTAGCAATTCTTAACGAGCACTTTAACTCTTTTTATTTTATTTAACCAATATAAACAATCTTACATCATGTGCAATACCTCTCTCTCACTAGCTTTCTATGTGACCCTTGAGTGAACTTTGGGCCGATGACTCCTAAGTCAGATGACCATAGGGCACCAGATTTTAAGATACCCTAACTGGCTTAATTGCTCGAGTCACATAGGCTATAAAAGAAGAAAAGATGTAGTCTTTCTTTTTTTTAAAAAAATTTTTTTGTGACTCGTGTAACGAGCTTTGGGCCGATGACTCCCAAGTTAGATGACCATAGAGCACCAAATTTTAAGATACTCTAACATGCTTAATTGCTCGAGTCAGATATTTTATTTATTATTACTTTTTTCTTTATCAGTAGTGAATAGTGCTCGATTTGGATTCCTTGACTATAACCTATTCAACCAAAGATGAGACTTAGAAAATTTAAGCCATCAAAATTCTACAAAAATATGTACTAACTTTAACACCTCCAAACTGTTCTCAAACAGTTTGGTTACTAGTCTAAGAATTTAGGAACATAATTTTTCATAATAATCCTAGGTCAACAATATTAACACAAACATTCAAGTCATGTTTCTATATCAGTGATAAGTCAATAGTGGCTACGTGCTTCAAATATAGTCTAACATGGATAAGTATTCAGGAAAAGTACGAATTAAAGTGTTATCTAATATTCTAACTAAAAACATACTTAAATTCAAGCAAATATCATCATTGGCGACAAGACATTCAACAATAACTAAATGTTTTTTTTTTTGAAAGATGAAAAATAATAATTTTTTTTCTTTTTTTCTTTTTTTTTTAAAAAAAACAAAAATTTTTTTAGACCCGAATAATATGCAAATTCAAAATAATTAAGTATTCTGATACTTAACCCACCCCCAAACTAAAACATTACATTGTCCCCAATGTAATAACAAAATAGAGCAAATAGAGGATGAAAAAGATCGGTTACTCTCCAGAGATAGATTTGGAGAAGATGGATCTGGCTGGCTAAAGGTCCGGTTAAAGTGGACTTAGAGGTAGAGCTGGGACTCTTGGTCAAAAGATGATGTCATAGATATTATCCAAGCGGCTTGCAAAGTGGGACATCCTGCGATTGACATAGTGAAGCCTTTTAAGGGCATTAAATAATAAATGAAATAAAAACTAATAAATTATTTAAACTAATTAAAACTACAACATATAAAGCAAGTAAATAAAATGGTTAAAAAATGGGTTACCTCCCATTAAACACTTATTTATAGTCATTAGCTTGACTTGTTGTTTTGTTGCTTTACGGTACTCTAAATAGTACTTTGGAGGACCTACTTTGCTTGTATCTATTGACTTTGCACTATTTTTCGTTTATCCTCAAACATTTGTATTTGTGCTCCTCATAAAAATAGGATTTTAGTGTAGTACATTGTTCGAACACAACCATGAAAATTTCAACTTCTTCATCGACCTTGAACACAAAATCAATTTTAGAAGAAAGAGAAGAGTTGGAGAATTGCTTGTCTAACTCGTGCTTTTGTAATCTCTGAGGAAATGAGATCGGAAGCTCAGATGGTTTGATAGGTACGGTTGCCTTAACCTGTGGTGTACTTGAACTCTTTTTAATATCTGATATATGATCAGTCTGTTCCACGTGCTCCTCATCAGTGGGTGATACCTTTTCTTTATTTTCAACTGGCCTCTTTACATGGATTTCTGGTAATTGTACCCCACTTCTGGTAGTAATAGCTTTAACATGTTCATTAGGATTCACATATGTATTGCTTGGCAACGTACCTAGTACTCCACCTGATATAGCAGCTGCTATCTGACCGACTTATATCTCAAGATTCTTTACTGAAGCGTCTTGATTTTGAAGAGTGATCTCCGTCTTTCTCATGAACTGATTATTAGATCATATGTACCGATCAGCTGTCTCCATGAATTTATTAAATATGTCTTCTAGTGATTTTTTCTTTTCTGGTTGCTGAAACTGAGGACCTTGTGGTCTGATATTATTCTGATTATCCCCCCAAGATAAATTTTGATGATTTTGCCAACCTGAATTATATGTGTTAGAGAAAGGATAATTTTGTCGATAATGGCCACCTTGAACATATTCGGCTTGCATGGGTGGCTGTAATAGAATAGGACATTCTGATGTGCTATGATTTGCCCCACACTCTTTACAAGTTGATTTCTTCGTTTGCATCACATAGAATGATTGTGACATGGTCTCTACTTTGTGTGCCAAAGAATCTATTTTTACAGATAACACCGCGATAATGTCCACTTCCTCATCAATCTCAAAAGTTGCATTATATCCCGCTGTATTATCCCTGTGTATTGCGAAGAAATCTCCCACAAGCATGTTGTCTTCATCAATCTCAGAAATTGCATCATATCTCGCTACATTAGCCTGGTGCATTGCGAAGAAATCTCCAACAAGTATGTTGTCCTCATCAATGCTAGATTGGCTCTGGATGATTTGTGGAATCATAAAGTCTCCAACTAGCATATTATCTTCATTGATCTCCTGGTATTCCATCTTGTGTTGTGATATGAAAAAAGACAAATTGAAACTAAAATAAACTAAAAATAATAATAAATAAATTAAATAAATAAAGTTCGAATTAGTGCCAATATAACTGAAAAGAACTAAAACTAAATCCCCGGCAACGACGCCAAAAACTTGTCAGGAATTTTATGTCTTTAAAATTTCGCAAGTGTACGGATCGCTCAAGTAATAAAGTGGATTTTGAGTCCAAGTATCGTTTCCACGAAGATTTAGATAATTCAATTTCAATTACACTAACCTTAACCGAATCTAATGAACTTTGGAAGATTTTGTGATTAAGAACTAATTAAAATAATAAACTAAAAACAGTTAAATAACTATGGCTCAAATAATTGAAAGATTAAAATTGGTGAAGAATTGATTTAACTTTAAAAGGGAAAAGTACTAGAATTCCGAATCCACTTATAGTTGTTAATTCCTTTATCTTGATTCTTGGCTTTGACAAATTACATCAGTTATGAAGATCAATATCCCTAGATTGTTCAACAGTTTCTCTTGAATAAAGTTAAACCTATTTATATGTATGACTCGACTATATTTCTATGACGAATGCGAATACAAACAAATGCATTAAATCTCTATGGATAATTAAATATCACCTAAAGCATAGCGGTATATTTCTATCCCCTATCGGACTTTAAGATAATTAAAATAGCGTCTAGCATGCTTTCGATAGTAAAACAAACCACAACAATCATACAATTACTACGTATATAATTGTAGATGCAATGAAATCAAAATTAATTATTTAAAACTAAATTGAAATAAATTGTCAAAAACCAAGTCTCAAGATGGAAGAATTTAAATGACAAGCTTTATTGTAATTCTAGCACTAATTAAACTAGCCTTGCATACTAATAATAAGAAAATAAAAAGGAGAAGAAAATATGGAATTCATCACCCGGAGAAAAGAAAACTTGAAAGAATAGTTGCTTGATCTTAATCTTCGTTGAATTCTTCAAAAGAGCAATCTTGATCTCCGTTTGATGTTTTTGTCTATGTTTTTCTCCCAAAAACTCAACAACCTATTATGAGTTAATAACTCACTTATATACTATCCTAATGGTGCCCCAAAATATGCCAAAAAGATCTAAAATTCGTGGGCCAAGAATTTCCTAAGTGAAGTAGAAGTCTATAAAAGGAAAAAAAAAATCACGCAGGTAGAAATTTACACTGGGCGATCGCCCAGTTCTTTCCCAGGCGATCGCCCAGCTTGGCTCTTTTAAATCTTTACAATTCGGTCCTTCCAGTTTCCACACCTTCTAATTTGGTCCTCAAGCTTTGGGTCTTGGTCATTTTAGTCCTCAAACTTTCCATAATCTATAATTTGGTCCTTCAACTTTTCAATAGCTCCAATTTGGTCCTTCAACTTCCCAATAACTCCAATTTGGTCCTTCAACTTGCAATTAAATGCAATTAAGTCCCCATACTTCCGATACATCTTCTAATTTATTATCTTTTCATCCATTCTTTTCCAATTTCTTACAAACGGGTCCAAAATTGAAATAAAAGCAATAACAAACTAGATTAAGTAAAAAATTGATAAAAATATGAGACAAAAGCTTAGTTTAAATACCCCGAATAAGTGCACAAAACTCACTTATCAATGTATACATCAATTCCTTACAGTGGTATCAGAGCCTACCTTTTTACTTGTTAGAGTTCGTTAAACTGTTTTGATGAATTGAACAATAATTGTTATTGTCATATTAATTTAATTTGAGTTTTGATAGTAAATAATATTGTGAATTTTAGAAATTTGAATATGGTACATATTTTATTTGGAACCGATTTTATAATTAAAAAAAAAAGATTGCGAACGGCAGTGGCACGTTGGAAGTCTCCGCTGCTTGAGATGGCGACCGGCAGCGGCCCTTTTGGAAGATGGTCACTACCGGAGATGGCGATCATGGATGGTCCGCTCCCTTTTAGGCAGCGGACACAGCCCGAGGATCAGCAGCGCTGATCTTCTGCTACTTGGTGCAGTGCTGCTGCTAAGAGCAGCGACCCCTTCGTCCTCGTGCGCTGGCAGCGGAAACAGCCTTGAAGATCTCCAGGCTGCTGATCTTCACTTCTAGGCACAGTCGCGGCACGCCGTCGTGCACCTGCGCCGTAAAGGCCATTTCTGCGTTCCTTTTTTCTTTTTTGGTTATTTTAGAGACGGGGGCCTCTTGTACAATTTTGAAAATTGTATAAGAAGCCCCCCTAATTTCAAAAGGAAATAAAAAAGGTCTCTCGTGCAATTTACGAAATTGTATGAGAAGGCCAAAGTTTTAAAATAATAAAAGGGTCTTTTGTGCAATTTGTGAAATTGCATTGAAGGATCGCTGTTTTAAAATTTTAAGGGCTGACTGTGCAATTTTAGAAATTGCACAGTAAGTCCTCAATTTCAAAAGGAAAAATAGGTCTCAAATACAATTTTAATTTTTTTGAAAAAATTGTAATTATTAATTTATTTAATGTTGGTCAAATATTCAATATTAAATTAAAATTGTTTTTAAACCATGTTTTGAATTTTTTGACCAGATTAAATTTTAACTTTACTTTATAAAATTACAATTTTGACCTTATACAAATTTTATCTTCAATTAGAGTGTGACTTTAAATTAAGAGATAAAATAAATTTTAAAAAATCCCTTTTTTGAATAAAATTAATTGGTAATTGGATTAATTGATTAATTTTATTATTGAAAAATTAAGTAATTAATTAGATTAATTATTTAATTCTGTCTAGTCCGTTTCAAAGTGTCTAAAAAGTTTAGACTTATACTGTCAAAGCTGCAAATTTAGAAATTAATATGTTTTTAATATTAGATATTAAAATAGATGTTTAGTGGATGATTATAGACTCGATCCATGTGATTGTGGTTAATTATTCCTATTAATTCTTGGTTGGGCCTGCGAGCCTATTATTTAATTAGTTGAGTTTTGAACTCTTTATTTAATATGGACCTGCGTATTCATTTATTTGGGCCTATGTGCCTACTAGTATATGATACTTGTTACAGATGGGCCACAAGGAAGCAACTAGTATAGGATATAGGTTTAGCGGGAGATAGAGATGATTGCATTAAGCATTCGATGAACGAATGCAACGTCTCTTAGGAATTGACCGACTAATCTTCTTTTTGGCTTAGAAAGATTAGATAGATAAAGTCCATAGTCATCTATAGTTATTATGATTAATTGCATGTTAGATGTTAATTAATATATATAAATATGATGAGACAAACTCCTCTTTATCAAAATATTAAATTCGTATTAAATGGTTAATACAACGTGCCTTCTATTGTTATAGTGAAAAACCAGAGTCCATTATCGATGTCAATTTGTTGAGTCACTCAAGGCTGCTCGCTCATGGATATGTTTATCACTATGAAACATTTGATGTTTTTGAACAATGAGTCGAATTTAACTAAAATTTTATTTTTTGTTGAGTCACTCAAGAAAATAGAATTTTAGGGGTACAATCAAGTAAACACATAAGATGTGTGCGACAATAAGTTGTCTACTTGATGATCTAGGAGTCACATAGAGATGTGACTGATAGAAATATCTACCTGAATGTTTTATTAGGATTTGTTGAGTCACTCAAGGTTTTAATAAAACAAAAGGGATCCTAGCCTACTGGGAATCTAACCGGTTCTATTGATTAATGTTTGAGGGTCATTAATTCTATTTAAACAGTGGGAGTATAACTAATTTAATATAAGTCCATGTTAAATTAATTTTATGCATTTAATTAATTGTTTTATCTTATTATTTAATTTGTTGAATTATGAGTAACCATATAAGTTTGAGAGGCATATTGGATGCCAACAAACATATTGGACTAAATATTTGGACTGGCACCGCAATCTGAGAATTATTCTCAAGCATGAAAAAGAAAAATTGGATATGTCATTGAGCAGCCAATGCCAAAAGCTCTTACTGAGGAGGCTATGTCGGAGAACGTGTAGCCTTACAAAAAAACACACATAGTGATAATAGTAACACTGCAACATGTGATGCTTGCAGTATGTCACTTGAGTTAGAAAAACAGTACGAGGGTATGGATGCCATACTTGAATGATGTACAGTCACGGACTGAACAATATGAGATATCCAAACGGTTATGAAGAGGTATGATGGTATAAAGATCTTCAGTTAGTGCTCATGTACTAAAGATGATTGGTTGTATTGAAAAATTAAACCAATTGAGTTTTACCATGGACCACGAGCTAAGTGTTGACTTAGTTATGTAGTCCCCACCTAATAACATTTTCTAGTTCATTATGAACTTCAACGTGAATAAGATTCAGTGTACCCTACTCGAGCTGCTAAACATGCTGAAAACTATTAAGCCCAAAGGAATGGGTAAACTTTGTCCATTGATACCTCTAAGAGTACTAGAGAAAATCTAAAGGGACCTTTTTGAAAGGATCTAAGAAGGCCAAATCTGTTGAAAAACAGTTAAGCAAAGACAAATCCAAGTCTGATGATCCATGTTTTCACTGTGAAAATAAAAGGACATTAGAAAAGCAATTGCAAGGTACAAAAGAGATAAAACTAACAACTCAAATCTTTGGCATTGCAAACTCGGTCATATAAATGAAAACGCATCACCAAGTTACATAAAGATGAATACTTAGATTCAAATGATTATGAATCATTTGATAATTGTGAATCATGCCCGTTGGACAAAATGACCTAGACCTTTTTTTTCTGGAAAGGGAGACACAGTTGCAGACATTTTGGGTCTTGTATATACTGATGTATATGGACAAATGTCTAAAGATACCAAAGGTAGCTTTTCTTACTTCATCATATTTACAGATGACCATTCTAGATATGGTTTTATATGCTTGATAGAATTCAAGAGTGAAGTCCTTGAAAAGTTCAAGGAATTCAAGCAAGAAGTAGAAAGGCAAATCGGGAAAAATATTCTAACGCTTAGATCTGATCGAGGTGGAGAATATTTGAAGGGTGATTTTTTAGACTATCCAAAAGAGAATGGGATTTTCTCGCAGTGGACTCTACCTTATACATCAATACAAAATGGTGTATCTGAAAGATGAAATCGCACCTTATTTGATATGGTGCGATCAATTGTGAGTTGTGCAGTTATTCCAAAATTGTTTTGGAGATATGCGCTTAACACTGCATGTTATACACTAAACTGTGTCCTATCCAAATCGGTCAATAAAACTCCATACAAGTTATGGAAAGGGAAAAATACCTAATCTTTCATACATGAAGGTTTAGGGATGTGACGCTTATGTGAAGCGCGTTGAATCAGATAAGCTAGGAGCTAAATCTGATAAATATTTATTTGTGGAGTATCCAAAAGAAAATGTTGGATACTATTTCTACAATTCCATCGAGATGAAGGTCATCATATCGAGATTTGCTGTATTCTTAGAGAAAACAGGAGGAGCAATGTAGATCTTGAAGAGATTCAAGAAACCACAAATAAAATTGACCAATTAGATGTTCCAATGGCTGAGCTTGCATCTAATGAAGCACATATTGAGAAAGTGGAAACCACCAGTTCCTAAGGACACACCAGCTCTTCGTAAGTCGAGCAGAGTCATTTATTTTCCTCTGAGATACGATCTCCTGGTTACAAGTAATATATTACTATTCGAGGAAGATGAACCTAGTACTTACGTAGAATCATAGTCAAATATTGACTAACAGAGATGGCAGGAAGCCATGGAATCCGAAATGAACTCCATGTATGAAAACGAAGTTTGGACCTTGCATGACCCGCCGGAAGGGGTAAACCCTATAGGCTGTAAATTGGTTTACATTAAAAAACGTCGACATGGATGGTAATGTTCATACTTACAAAGCAATGTTGGTTGCGAAGGGTTACAAGTAAAGACAAAAGATTGATTTTGACGAAACCTTCTCACTAGTAGCCCTGTTTAAGTTAATTCAGATTCCGCTTGCGATAGTAGCATATCATAACTATGATATCTGGCAAATGGATGTCAAGATTGCATTCCTTAACGAGAATCTTAGCGAGGATGTATACATGACACAACCTGAAGGTTTTGAATCTACAGAGCCAAACAAGGTATGCAAACTACAGAAATCCATATATGGATTAAAACAAGCCTTTCAGAGCTGGAATCTTCGTTTTAATAAGACAATCAAAATGTTTGATTTTATCAAGAATAAAGATGAACTATGTGTGTATAAAAGGTTAGTAGGAGCAAAGTCGTGTTTCTAATTTTGTATGTGGATGACATACTATTATTAGGAAACGATGTCTCCGATGCCAAAAATCAGTAAAATTGTGGTTATCCAAAATTTTTCCATGAAGGATATGGGAGAGGCAACGTACATTCTCAGTATAAAGATCTATAGAGATAGATCTAAGAGTATGCTTGGCCTATCTCAAGATATGTACATAGATAAAATCTTGAGAAGATTTAGCATAAAAGAGTCCAAGAGAGGACTCTGTCCTATCGGACATGGGATCTATCTCTCAAAAGAGATGTATCCAATGACACAAATTGAGATAGATCGCATGGATAGAATTTATTATGCATCAACAATAAGATGTATCATGCATGCAATGCTATGTACTCGAACGGATGTTGCATATGCTTTGAGTGTCACAAGCAGGTTCCAAGCAAACCCTGGTGAGAAATATTGGATCGCAGTCAAGAACATTCTTAAGTTCTTAGAAAGGACTTAAGGCATGTTCTTGGTGTATGGGAAAAATGAACTTAGAGTTCAAGGTTATGTCGATGCCAGCTTTCAGTCTGATAAAGATATGTTCTTGGTGTATGGGACTAAAGACATGTTTTAGATATGTATTTACTCAAAATAGTGGTGCAGTCAGTTGGAAAGGTTCCAAACAAGAAACAACTGATGATTCAACTATAAAAGCCGAATATATAGCTGCTTCAGAAGTAGCAAAGAAAACGGTCTGAATCAAGAAGTTCATTATTGAACTTGGAATAGTTCCTAGTATTGTTGATCCAATAACTTGTATTGTGATAACAATGGAGCCATCGCACAAGCGAAGGAACCCATGTCTCATCAATGATCCAGTTATATATTGAGGCAGTATCATCTCATCAGAGAGATAATCTTAAGAAATTATATAAAGATAAAACGGGTCCTAACATACGATAATGTAGCAGATCTTTTGACAAAGTTGTTGTCCCAGCACAAGTATGATGGTCATGCTAAATTTGATAGTATTAAGATACCTGAGTGATTGGATCTAGTTTGTATGGGACATTTTGTGATATACTCTTTATTTGACATTGAAGTATATGAACAAATTGATTAATTAAATGATTGTCTACATTTTAATGGAAGATCTATTATTTTTTTAAATTTTATTATTTAAAATAATAGAGTTCGAAGAAAAGTTTATAGTAACTTGTTAATCACAAGGTGTTGTGATTGTGAGATACAAGTTATAATAACTTATTTTTGAAATATTCCTAGTCATAGTAATAATGAGATACGGATATCATTATTGCGAATAGACTAGCACGTGTTGCATTTCTTTTAAAGAAAGTAGCTGATCTCACGAGCTAAGATGTAGAGGGACATCTGAATGAACACATGAATATATTGTTACGAGAACATGACATTGGATGATCCACCTAGAGCTCCACATGGATAACTATCTAAGCGTTAGTGGTAAATCTCTAATGTGCGGTAGTGGATTTGGTCCTTTGACTTGAGGACATCATAGAATCTTATGTGAGGACCACTATACTTTGGCGAGTGTTTGATGGAACTCGTAGATTATGAGTCACCAGGAAGACGTCGTACGGGTATAGTGAGAATCGTATGAAGATTGTGAATGTCCAATATGAAGATTCGTCACTCCTGAAAAGTAGGAGATTATAACCTGATTTTTGTCCACTTAAGTTGATATAAATTTTTTCGGCCGAGGTGGAGTTATGAGTTGAAAAAGTTTCAATCATAACTAGATTAGATCAATGACGAGTTGAGGTGAATAATATGATTGGTTGAAATGAGATTGACGCTGATCCATATCTCTTAACCAATTGGATTATATTGATGAAGTAATTATATTTCTACGGTAACCGCACATATATTTGTTCTGTCATACCACATGCATTTTCCTTCATATGGATTGCCTTGACACATTGCTAGATGTCAATCTTGGACGGCGACGTGAATTGATCGATCTCGGTGAATCGATGAGAATATCAATGTGTTTGCCATCGTGAATGGGAACCTAATGGGTCACACACATAAAGTGAGAATTGAGCATCTGGAGTTAGACCTTGTCCAAGTGGGAGATTATAAGAATTAATGTACAAGGTTCAATTAGTTGGGTCGGACTTAATTATTTATTGGACCAAATAATTAATTAGATTAATTAATTGGACCCGTTTGTTGATGGGTTCTAGTTGGACAAAAACTAGGGCTAGGGTTAGCCGTACTTATATATACAAGGCCACAGTAGATTAATCACAAGAGTTGATCTTAATTACTTGCTAGCACAAGCAAAAGACAACCCAATACAATCACTCCCAAAAGTTCCGTTTTCATTTATTCTTGATTGTGGAAGTCCAGATCTGTTCTTGCTGTGTGGATTACCATTGGAGGCTGGACAATTGGACAATTGTGATATTGAGGATCGCACATCCAGCTAATCAGAAATCAGATTTCACGATATTCATCAAAGGCAAACTTCTATCACGAATTCTCTCTAAGTATAAGGTTGATCCGATTTAAAGGAATTGAACATTTAATTTCTACTGTGCATGTATACCTCAATTCCTTACACGTTTCAATCATATTTAGGTTATTTTCTATTTCACAGTTTGACTGGGAAAGAGATTTGCCCCTGAAGTTTCCACAGAGAGAGATCTGATAATTTAGGAAATGCATGTTCTTGGATTTACAAGACATGAATCAAGCAAGACAATTCCCTGGTACTTACCTTGGCATGGTAGAGAAACTTGATCACTTGACGGTAAATATTTTTTTCCCTTGAATTTTGTTGGGCAAGCACTTGTCAATAGTAGTATGAAAATGATTTTAAGATATACCTTATTTGCAATGTTGCAATTGCTAAATACACTCAATGTCGTTTCAAGACACTTGGTCAGAACTGATTTTGAATTTTAAACACTTCCATTTAATTTCATTACCAAAAGACATATTTAACATTAGAAAAGCCCTCCAGATTCAAGCAACGGTTGTTCTTAACTAACTCTGATTACACCAGTCCAAGCATAGGGACGAAGAAAGGAGGAAGCGATAAAATTGATAACTCCGATATATTTTTTTAATAGATTTTTGTTGATAAAATTTCCAGGAAGTCATTCGAAGAAAGGGAGGAAGCGATCACTCAAGCAGCTGAGATGGCCGATGTGTACCCTTAAAAGTGGCAAAGATACTCTAATAATACTAGTTGACAGCTCATCGTGAGAAAAGGTAGGTCTACTTTTACATACCCCCTCTACCTCGTACTTCTTAAAATCATTTGTCTAAGTATACCAATCGTGCTGTCATTTCTTAGCAAGTGCATTTGGATAAAATGGTGTAATAACTTTTTACACACACATGCATACATAGACATATATCACACCTTTTACTCCTACATTTTACCCTATTCAACTAAGTTACTGCAATTTCTTAGATTGATTGCATAGACCGAGTCCAAATTTGCTGCATAGTTTCTAAGGCTCTTAGTAACAACAGGGAAGTATAATTCACTGTTTTTGCTGTGATTATTATAGTAATAAGTCTTTTGCACCTTCTTCTTCTTCTTCATCATTCTTTCCAATCTTATGTATGGTACATGATGGCATGACTAGCAAAGATGAACTAGGATATGCTTATGTATATTAATCTAACGTTTGATAATATTGCCGTTGAAATGTATTTGCACCTCTTTGGGTGTGTTTGATTGCACAAGTAGAAAAGAAAATGAATTCCAACTTCCATGGAAAATAACCCCCCCCCCCCAGCCCCCAGAATTCATTTTCTTTGATTTTGAGGAAAACAAGGCCATTTTTACATGGAAAATGTTGGCAATCGAACAGTTAGATATGGAAAATGTCCATTTTCCATGGAAAAGAGGTGCAATCAAACACACCCTTTATGGAAATCAATTATTTTCATGCATAAGCTAGACCCACATTTTTGGTTATAAAATGGATCATCCACATCCAGGCAGGCTTTCCACCAAGGAACTTTTACTTGTAATACCTTGTCATCTTCGACAAATTTCAATTTTGTTCATTTAGTTACTGATTATCTCTTACATATAAAGATTGCCAAAAGAGGTGGATGTGCTATTGGAGCCTTCAATGTCTATAATTCAGTAGGGATTGAAGCACTTGTTGCTGCCGCAGGGGAAGAACTAAGTACTGCTATTTTACAAGTTTGAAGTTTTCATTATCTACGTACCAAATATATAGAATTTGTGCTTAGATTAATTTGTGCTTTTGATGCAAATGATTGAACTTGATCGAACTTGATACAAATGATTGAATGAATTTGATTGCAATAATTCTGTACTGCAACCTGTCTTGAGCTATATAAACATTGTGAGGCAATGTCTTGGACATTTTTACATGAGTCTTATGGTTTTCCTCAATTGTTGTTTCAATTACTAATAGGAAAGTTCTTTTGTAGGATTGTCGAAAATGAATTATTTCAACAGTATGTTTTTGTCAAATGGGCTCTTGCTCTTCTTATTGGATTGAGCACAGGTCTTGTTGGCTTCTTCAATAACCTCGCAGTTGAAAATATTGTCAGTTTCAAGATTTTGATAGATTAAATGTTTGCAATATAAGAAACTTCCAAATGTAGATTTTGGTTCAAACTTTGTATCATGTTTGAAAAAACTTCAAGGCCATATTTTGTATGACTAAATACAAATTTTAGTACTTTATAATATATTAAATTGGTTCAGACTTGTTCATATTTCATTAATATTATTGTTTAAATTTCATTCAAGGGTTGATGTGGTGTATGAATTGAGTTTTATATGCAAAGGAATAGATAAAATGTGTTTTTTTTTAAATAGATTAAAAAAAAAACCATAATGAATGTCGTCAAAAACATTACAAATTTTAAAATGACAACGTGCGGAAGAATGTTGTTAAAAAGTAAAGACAACGCGTGAAAGAATGTTGTTAAAAAGAAATAACTATGTAAAAGGAAACGTTGTTAAAAAGAAATGACAATGGACAATTGAACTGAACGTAGCTAAAAAGCAATGACAACGTGCAATTGACCGTTGTTAAAACAACAACAACAATGGATGTTGTTAAAAGATTACATGTCCAATTTCATCATACAAGAAATGCACATTCTTAAAACTCACAAATATGTTGCTGAAACAAAAATGGCAACGCACTTTTTAACTTTCGCAACGAATATTGCCCGTTGTCGTAGACATCTACTTTTTGGTAACATCAAAGGACACAACATACGGGCGAACGTTGCTAAATCTCTATGACAACGTATTCCAACCGTTGCTAAAAGCAATTTTTCTTGTAGTGACCGTATTTTAATTTCAGGTTTTACAAGGTCTAGTTTACTTGCATCATGAGAAACATGTAATCCATAGAGGCATTAAGCCATCAAACCTACTAGTGAACCACAAAGGAAAAGTAAAAATTACAGATTTTGGTGTTAGTGCGGTGCTGGCCAGATTCTTTGGGCCAAAATGATACATTTGTTGGAACGCACAATTACATGCCTGTGAGTAAAATTTACATCACTCGGTTGCATTAGAAATGAGATTGTGTCTAATAATGTTTAATAATGGTTACTCATCTTCCTCTTAGTTTTATGGTAGTTGTTTTGGACAATTGGTGTTGTGTTATTTCCATCAAAGCAAAACAGAAAAACAATCATTAAATGCTCTTTTTTTTTTCCTTCAAAAATATATTTTTAGCCTAAAAGAATCAGCAAAAGCACCTATAATAATAAGAGTGATATTTGGAGTCTAGGCATGGTGATCCTTGGATGTGCCTTAGGACATTTTCCATATAACAAATCTGAACATTCACAGTGTTTTCATTTGTTATTACTGGTGAAAAACTAACTTCATTGTTTCTCTTTTCTATTTTTGCTCGAATGTGGGACAGGGTTGGGGGCTCTGCAAGTGCTTTATGGCTTGAATTTGTACAATTTCAGTAGAATGGAACTTTGGCCTATTCTTTTCTTACCACGATAAATGTTTGAATTATCCATTCTTAAAATTTATGAAATGAAAAGGATTGAGCTATGAATTCTGGAACTTCAATGGTTTGTGCCAAGCAAAAGTATTTTATTTGATTAAATTTAACTTATGGGGGTTAAGACGCATATACTATATTCATGTTTCAACTTAAATAGCATAAATTTATATTAGTACGATAGGACGAATGACATGTAACTATATTCTTTTGAAGCTGCTTTTTTAATCCATTATTCAAGTCTGTTAATGATTGATGATTTTTTGTTAATGTAATATAATTTTGGTAGGCTAACACTTGGTTGATGGCATGTTTGCATATTTGCAATTTGATTTACAAGGGATTAAGGCTTCTGGGGCATGTTCTTACTCTCAAAGTGTTACTCCATTTACCTCAGTCATTGATATCAAGAAGAATGAATAACAACAAATGCGTGGTGAATGGGACTGTTTTTCACCAAATTTGCCAAGAAGAAGATAGTATTAAAAATTCAGAGACTCTTTGTGCTGCCTTGTAGTGGCAATCCAAAGGTATTGTTATGTGATCAGTTTCTTTTTTGGTTTACTTTTAAAGATTGCCATTTGTCCCCAATTAGGCAATTTTATTATCTGCTTACACTAATTTAGTCCTTAGCTATACATGTATGCCTGTGTACTCTTTACTTTTGATGTTGATATCAAAATTAATTGCATAAACAAGTTTACTGATAAACAAAATGATATTTGGCCAATGGTACAAGTCAAATTTACATTTGTAGTAGTTCTTAATTTCTAAACATGATTTTTGGAATGCTTTTGTTCTTGGCCCGGTTTCACTCAGTGCGCTTAATGAGGAGAAACGTGACTTAACGTGGCAAAAATGGTCTTACAAGCTAAGTTTTAGGAATTCAAAAAACATTCTCATTGTTAACGTACTTC
The DNA here is from genome assembly GCA_030279155.1 of Forsythia viridissima. NCBI lineage: Eukaryota > Viridiplantae > Streptophyta > Magnoliopsida > Lamiales > Oleaceae > Forsythia > Forsythia viridissima. The sequence goes on along the minus strand of CM059036.1, from coordinate 27,463,220 downwards.
ATCTCTAAAATTACCACTATGTATTCTAGATAGGTTGGTCTAAAAATAGAAGCTCTGAGTCTTCATTCGCTCAGTGGAAGCTCTTCTATTGAATGGGTTGAAGGTTTCTATGTTGCCGAAAAGGAGCCATTAACATGGTACAAGGTGAGTGTGTTTTGCTCAATTAGAGGATTCGGTCTTCTGTAGTGACTGTATGGCAATCCATTTGAATCCAGTTTGTAGATGCACGTTATGCCTCACAAAAAAGGCATACACAATGAAATTTTTGATTGCTGGCATATTTACTGAAGCTACTTAGCTAATTCTCCTCCGATTTATTCCATTTTTGTTTTCCTAGTCTACTTTCAATGCTCCAGATAGGGATGAGCCTTTGGCTTTAAACATGAATACTATAAGTAAAGGCCAGGTTTGGGTAAATGGTAAAAGCATTGGACAATATTGGAATCAGTACAAAGGATATGGCAATTGTGATACGTGTAATTATGCCGGTTGGTTCAATGAAAAAAAATGCCTAAGCAATTGCGGGAAAGCTTCTCAGAGATGGTAAGAAAATCTACATCGCTCTACCCTGTTGTCTCTTAGATAAAACACATTCGACTAAATGACAATACCAATGATTGATTACTCGGATTATTCTTAAGTTGCTTATCAATTGTCTTACATGATAGCATTACATTGTGGATATTGCTTTGGATGAAGTCCAAGAGATTGGAGGTCTTGAACTAACTAGAATTACAGAAGGAGTTCCTTCACTAGCTGACGTTAGGTTATGGTCGTCTTTGAGATATTGGTATTTCTTCCAATATGCACCATATGGAGAAAGAGATCACTACAAGAAAAGAAGATAATAGCGGCGACATAAGTCGTTGTTTAATCATCCATAGTCGTCCCTTTACATGTATGGGGACGACAAAGTTGTCGCTCAATGTCGCCGCAATAGTTTAGTGTCTCTAGATATGTAGCGACGACAATAAGTCGTGGTAACATATATTTGAATCTATAGCCACGACAACTTCGTCGCAACATTGTCGTAGTTTATGTCTTGAAAATAGATATAAAGGGATGACAATATTGTCGCTAAATCTAATTGATTTGTTTTCCTACAGTGACACAATTTGAATTTTTTTAAAATTTTTTTTTCAAATAATTGAAATAATGTATAAAAAATTCTAAAAATCTACAGATCACCAAAACCCTCGTCCTCGTCCCTGTTCTCGTCCTCCTCAGGTACAACCACTGGTATGCTATTTTTCATAAGCTCAATTTCCAGCTGCATTCGGCGTAATTGAGCCTCGTACGTGGCAAACCGAGGATTGTTATTCTTGGGGTATCCAAAGAACTGATGGGAAGTTCCTTGTGGAGCCTTCGATGAGCAGTGGAATCTAGGGAGGGAGAAGTGCCCTTCGGAACCTGTCCAACCCCACGGATGTGACTTCGTTATTCTCCGAGAACCTCCTTTGCAATAGCACGCTCGTCTAACGACGTGCCACTGGAGGCGACCTGTGTATGTTGAGTCTCTCTCAACTCAACAAGTTTATCCTGTTTAGTGAAAAAATAATAAATAATAATATCATATCAGATAAAATTATATTAACATCATTTAAAAGTCCTCACATAGTCACCAGCTGCCTGTGGGTTCACCCAATTGCCATCCCCGAATGTGCAAAATGTCCGGAACGAATCAATAATCCCCGGCCACTGTTGGCTCTCGGGGTCCCGCTACGATAATTCAAACGTAAAATGTAACTTAGTAGACATTTTTACGTAATGTAGTAAGATTTGTATAATGATATTGAAAATTTTAGTTGTACATCATCGTAACGCGTGGTAGAGAAGCTCTTCGTCCCTTGCACGCTCGAGTATTTAACCTTACCCCGATTGGCTTTATTTTTCGAGGACCGTTCCTAAACATATAAAAAATAATTGATTAACAGAAAACTTAATAGTTACAAAAATATATAAAATAAATCATAAAAAATAGATAAACAATACGTACCACGAAAGTAGGACTGGTGAAGAAGTCAATGCACTTCTGCCACTCCTCAGCAGACATCTCGCCGTATGGTTGGCTGGGTTCATGCGCTTTTAAGTGATTATGCGCCTTGGGTTTGTAATCTCGATAACAATCCGTTGCCAGACGATTTACAGCAGCATAAACTGCCCGGTACTTGTTAGGCGACTGATCGCCCTACAGATCGAAGTAGCTATGCAAGAGTGAAAAAAATTACGTTAATGTAGAAGTCATGGAACAATTATTTATTGACTGCACTAATAACAAAACTAATTTAAGTTCATACCTCGATAATGCTACGTAACCGTGCCCGCTGCTTCTCTGGAACCTCTATCCATGAAGGGTAGCACGGGAGCACGGTGAATCCCACTTGGTTCCCAACCAAGCGCGTGAAGTACTTCGCGTTATTCCCGATCGGCTGCATTGTACATTCAACATAGGAAGTGGCATCTTCCCGTCAGCCTGCCAAACCCTCTCAAGATTGATGCCTCGAGAGATATCCCGTCGCTTTGGCGGGGACACTGAAATTAACAAATACGAACCATATTTATCATACGAAATTCAACAATATGTATAAAATAAAAGAAAAATGATTTGAACGAAAATTTTTACCAGACTCGTAGGCCGAAGCGAGCCGGTGAGATGGTTGCTGTGGAGGATCTCCTGCACCATGACCTCTAGATATGACAAAAATATCCGATTCGTCCCGAACTCGATGGATACTCGATCCGAATGGAGCGGAAAATACCTGATCCGTGGATCGGTGGGGCGGATCGGGACAGATATCCGTGATCCGCCACGGATCTAGGGGCGGATCAGATCGGGGCTGCCCCGATCCGCCCTGCCCCGTATTTTGAAAAAAAAAAGATTAAATTATAACAAGATAAAAAATTTGGGGCAAGGGTTGTAGTTGCAATTTCAAATTTCTTAATTCCTAATTTGTTAATTCCTAAGCCTAGGTAAATTTCCCGTTTTCACAATTTCACTTGCTTTTTTTTATTGTGTATTTTAGAGTATTCAATTTTTAATTAAGTAATTGGTGTCGTTTGTTTCTTTTGAACATTTAACTAAGTAGTTAATGTATTTTAGAATGTTGTTTAAACTCTATAGTATAGTAGTAACGCTTGTTTCAATATATTTTAAATTTTTTGAATGCAAAAAAAAAAAACGGATCAGTATACGGATCAGGGCTCTGATCCGCCCCGATCCGTATCCGATCCACCTTGAAAAATGGCGAATCGTGGGGCGGATTTGGATCTCCTACAATTATTGTGGGGCGGATTTGGATCAGGCTGATCCGTCCCAATCTGCCCCGTTGCCATCACTAATCACCTCCGTGCGACATCACGTCAACCACACTAATATATGAAATAATTGCGAACATCAATTAGTTCGGAATAGGTCTCTACATTTAGTGAAATCGATCCTAATAAACTTTTTTCTTTATTTCAAAGAGGTCCCTGAACTTTGAATTGTTTCAAAATTTCTAATAAGTTTCAAGTTGATGATGAATAGGTCCTTCAACTTCTACTTTATTGTAAATAGGGCCCTAAACTTTGACTCTATTTCAAATAGGTCCCTAAACTTTTATTTTATTTCAAATAGGTCCCTGAACTTTAGATTTTTACGTAGTATCTAATAGTCCTTAAACTTTTAATTTATATCTATTAAGTCCCTCAACTTTGAATTTTTCTTAATTTCTAATAAGTTTCAATTTGTTGATTAATTGGTCCCTCAACTTATGAAATGTCAAATAGGTCCTTACAATTTGAATTTTATCGTAATTTCTAATACGTTTTAATTTTGTTATAAGTAGGTCCCTAATGAAATTGTTCATTTCAAATATGTCCCTAAACTTTTACTTTATTGTAAATAGATCCATAAAAAATTTACTTTATTTCAAATATGTCCCTGAACATTGAATTTGGTCATAGTTTCAAATAAGTTCGAAGTTTTTGATGAATTGGTCCTTAAACTTCTAATTTATTTTAAAAAGGTCCCAAAACTTTGACTTTAGTTCAAATAGGTCCCTACACTTAGAATTTTTACGTAGTTTGTAATAAGTTTTAAGTTGTTGAAGAATTGGTCCTTAAACTTTTAATTTATATCTAATAGGTCCCTCAACTTTGAATTTTTTCGTAATTTCTAATAACTTTTAATTAGTTGATTAATTGGTCCCTAAACTTGTGAAATTTCAAATTGTTCCTTACACTTTGAAATTTAGCGTAATTTGTAATACTTTTTGATTTTTCTATGAATAGGTCCCTAATGAATTTTTTTTATTTCACATAGGTCCCTCAACTTTGACATTTTTCGTAATTTCTAATAAGTTTCAATTTGTTGACTAATTGGTCCCTAAACTTCTAAAATTTCAAATAGGTCCTTACACTTCTAATAACTTTTGTTCTCAAAAGTTGTCAAACAAAACCAAATAGGTCCTTCCACCCAACCTCATTAGTATTATTTTACTTGAAAATCCTAAATCATAATATTTTCTCAAAATTTAACTTTAGTCCCTAAAATTTACAACATTCCAAATTGCGCATCAAACTTATGCAAATTGCATCAATGGCTCTGAATGTCAATACTATCTTATGATTGTCTTGAAAATGATACCTCAAGTCTACAAATCATAAACATGCAACTTTTCTTAAATTGTAGTTTGATCCCTAAGCTTTGTCAATATGAAAATTAAGTCTCAAATGTCTTTACAATCTGATTAAGATTCATATTGTCAACCATAATACTCAAGTGCATCAATTCATTCGATTAGAAAATGGTAAAATAAGTGCTGGAATTCAGTAGAAAACAAAATGGAAAATGAAAATTATAATCAAAATGAAAAAAAAAATCAGAAAGTTGAACCTTGTCACTGCGGAGAAGACGACGGCGAAGCCGTTGGAAGACGGAAGATGGCAACAAAGACGGGCAAGCGACGGCACTGGAAGATGAAGAACAACCAAAATCGAGAATAAGAAGTTCAGGCGTGAATTAAAAGATCTGACTCTATAGCGACGACATATATCGTCGCTATAGATGTCGTCGCTATAGAGATCCTAAAGCGGCGACATTTTTTCGACTTTTTAGAACAAGCGCCTAAAACGTGGCACCCAATTTTCAGGAATATACGACATTTGTCGCCACTATTGACAATAAAAAAATGTAAGCGACGACATTTTTTTCGACTTTTTAGAACACGCACCTAAAACGTGGCGCCCAATTTTCAAGAATATAGCGGCGACATGTGTCGTCGCTATTGACAATAAAAGGGCCCTAAACTTTGAAATAATTGTTCATATGAGAAAGTTTTAATATTAAATATTATCAAAAAATTTATTTTTAACGATATCAAAATAATTTATTTTGTAATTGTTAATAATTAAAACATTAAAGTTTAAATTAACAAATTCAGTTATACAAAAAAATATTGTACATTTGTTGGAGTCTAAAAAATATTCAAAAAATATTTCTCTTTTTAGGGCATTTTTCATATTTAATTTAATATATTAAATGTTTTAAAAATGTAATTGTATATTTAATAAATTATTTAACATTTAATGTACAATGATAGTAATAAACAACTCATAGTTATCTAAATAATTTATAAATAAATTAAGCACTTTATGACAGTTAACTACACTCCGTGACGCGGTGAAAACATTCAATCTGATTCACTATCATGATACGATTGATCCTCATCATCGTCACTGTCGTCCTTATTGATTTCACTCAATGTTTCATCATTCTCATATTCTGTATTTGTATCGTCTTCCACATCATCGTCGTTGATAAACGAAGTTTCTCCTGAAGTATTAGACGATGCTCTCCTGATAACCGATTCTTCTATCTCATCAACTTCATCATCATCCCAGTGCAAGGATACATGCTCTATGTTGCCAAGATCAATGATCAGAGATAAACGGGAAGAGTAGTTATTGTGGAGCAGGTCAATCTCTGTAAAATTAGATCCCACTTTGTCCCACGTGCTCCTGTGATGGACAATTTGTATTACTCGCCAGTTTGGACCACGAGATGGATCTTCAATGTAGAACACTTGTTGTGCTTGGCTCGCAAGTATGAATTGATCATCCTTGAACGCCTCTACACTGATGTCAATACTGGTAATGTTATTCTCAGTTACCATCCGTCTCCTATCACACCTAAACCACTTGCATCGGAACAGATAAACTGAAAGTTTTGGTCCATACTGTAGCTCCAGTATATTTACACCTGCCCGTAGTAAACCTCACCCCCACTGTTCTGAGTTTTTCTTCGAATATCACGATCATATGTCAGGAACCGAACTCCTTTGACAACACAAGCCATGTATGACATAACCTGCTGGTAACATCAATTGGCCAACGAAAACAACTCATGAGAAACTTGATGGCTGTGGCTTTGGCGCATTGCATATAGCTGCATGACGAGAATTATTCTCAGTTATTGAAAGAAACAATGTTGAAAACTTTGAAATTTTTTCGGTCGTTGTTCATTTACCTTTTTGTAGAACCAACCGTGAAAGCCTTTTCTGTGCACTAGTTCGATGTTTGGACAGCCATTGTTCAGTAGCTCCTGCCTATATTCCCTGTACAAAGTATGGAAGATCAAAGTTCATTAGTTTGTTTCATGTGACAAAGTTTATTTGAGATAAATGAATAATAATCAGGAATAAACACCGTCTTACTGCAAGAATAGCTCAACTTCATAACAGTTGTTCAGGACGTAAAAAATTGCTTGATTTCGAACATAAGTATGAAACGTCGTTGGTGACTTCTTTCCTAGTGGGCGACACTGCGATTGAAAAATAGAAAGTTGTGTCTGTAGAACACTAGCATCCTCGTTTCTGTCTTGTCAGTTGAACTTTGTTTCTATGTCCTCGAAGTACCTCGAACAAAAAGTCAATGCCTCGTCCACAACATACCCTTCAGCTATTGATCCCTCAGGCCGAGCTCAATTTCTGACGTAGCCCTTCAATTTCTTCAAGTATTGCTCGATTGGATACGTCCATCTCATGTGCACCGAACCTCCAAGGATTGCCTCTTCTGGCAAATGCATTACAAGGTGAATCATGATGTCGAAGAAGGCCAGTAGAAAGATCTGTTCCAACTTACAGAGAATGAGTACCATGTGATCGTGGGAAGCCATCATGTCGCTAACCTTTAGTGTTTTTGCACAAAGCTACTTGAAGAACGTGCACAATTCAATAATTGCAGTGGAAATAGTTTTATTCAAGAACGCCCGACATCCGACTGGCAATAACCGTTGCATGATAGTATGCCAATCATGTGACTTCAACTCGATAATACGGTTGTCATTAGGAGCAATATTCTTCCGAAGATTAGAAGCGAAGCCATCTAAAAACTCAACCGATCGGATAAATTTACAAAACTTCTTACGGTTTGCAGACGACATGGTGTAACATGCGGCATGCTTCATCCACCTATTCCCATTCTGATACAAGTGCAACTCCCTTTTGATCCCTATTTGCATCAGATTGATCCTCGCATTGACTGTGTCCTTTGATTTGAATAGATCGTCCATAATTGTGCCGAGCAAGCTATCACAAACATTCTTCTCTACATGCATGACATCGATGTTATGTTTGAGCTCTGCAGAAGTGCAATACGGCAACTCATAGAAAATGCTCTTTTTTCTCCAATTTAGCTCGCCATCACTTCTCCGAATTGTAGCACTTCCGTAGTTAGGGTGCTTTCCTAGACTTCTATATATGACACGACTTAACTGTGCTAAAATGTCTGTAGGCGTTAACCGACGTGGAGGTGGTCGCCTTTCTGTCCTCCCATCGAAGTTTAAATTGCTCTGAAAATGATGCCTGGATGGCAGAAAATGACGGTGACCCACATAAGCTGTCTTACCTATCACACGGACTGAATGAGTATCCTCGTTGCACGTAGGATATGCCATGTACCCCTGACCATTCCAACCCGACAAACTAATTCTCATTGGAAAATTGTTAACAGTCCACAACAATGCTGCACGCAGTCTAAATACCGACCTGTTGTTGGTTCCAGCATCACGCATGTCAATCCCATCGACCCACAACTCCTTCAACTCATCCACTAATGGTCGTAAAAATACATCAATGTCCTTACTCGGTAGGACCAGGTATCAACAGAGTAAGCATGAGGTATTCGGGTTTCATGCATAACCATGGTGGCAATTTGTAAACTGTTACAACTACTGGCCACATACCGTACGCCAAACTCATGTCACTGAATTGATTGAATCCGTCTACGGCTAAACCTAACCTGACATTCCTTATCTCACTTGCGAACATTGGATGTTTCATGTCAAAATCCCGCCATGCCTTTCCATCAACGGGATGCTGCATTTCATCATCATCCCTTGACCTTCCTATACTGTGCTACCGCATGAGTTTTACAGTATCCTTCGTCGTGAACATACGTTTTAGTTTGGGGGCCAAGGAAAAATATCGCAACACCTTATGCGGAACATTCTTTTCGATCACTTTCCCATAAGTGTGCACCCAACGACTTTCCTGGCAAATCGGACATATTTGTCTATCAGCATGTTCACCCCAAAACAATGTATAGTCGTTCTTGCAGGCATGAATGGATTTGTAATCCAAACCAAGCTTCGTCATCAGCTTCTTAGCTTTGTAGTAAAAGTCAACCAGATTCATGTTTGGGAATGCTAACTTCAGCAATTTCGAAAGATCATCGACAGACTTATTCATACCATTTGTTCATAACCTTAATATGTATCAACTTGACTAAAAAATTTAGGAATGAAAATGATGAAACTTCCGAGTACAGTTCTGAATGCAGAGCCTGAAACAATTCGTCATAGTAACCATCAGTGCTTGTACCTGCATGCTCATCACCTACTACGTCGTCCATGACATCCATTGTTTCATCCTCCACACCAGCTCGCTCATTCTATCTATACACATTTGCAGTATGAACATCGGTCTCGCCATGATATATCCAGGTGACATAACTCTCTGCAAAACCATTACGAAATATGTGAGCCTCGACAATTTTCAATAGATGTGTGAGACCGTTTAAACATTTTTTGCACAGACATTTAATCCTTCCCCTGTCATTTATATATGACATCGCCATGTTTATAAATACTTGCAGACTGTTTCGAAAATCTGCATATTTTGTGCTATTTCTAATTGTTGTCCAAGTTTTATCAATATCCATACTTAAAAAATACTATATTTTCACAAATACAGTAAGGATAATAAATGGAGATGAACAAATGAAATGTAAAGAATATGATTATGGAGGAAAATAATAGAATTGCAAGTATTTACGCTGAAGGGGAGAAGATTAAATATTTTCGCAATGATTCAATACAGAAATACGGAGATGTGGAGAAGAAAAAGAAGACTCTATGTCATCGTCGTTGCTACAGAATCCTTCCTATATTACGAGGAAATTGATACCTCACGTGCCTACCAAAATCATCAATACATATATTACGACGACATATGTCATCACTACAGACAAAAAATGGGCGAAAATTTCTTGCTTAAATTGATATAGGTATATAGCGACGACATATGTCGTCGCTATATATCTCATCACATTTTACGAAGAAAATCATGATTCACGTGACTGACAACATCATCCACAAATCTATTGCGACGACAAAGGTCATCGCTATTTATGCATCAAAATGGCGCCATTTGTTTCCGCCGTTTCGGAAAGTAATTAGCGACGACATTGAAAGACGTCGTTATAAATTCTAGGTAATAGCGACGATTTATAATTTATTGCGGCAACGTATGTCGTCACAATAATTTTTGAATGTGTAACGACGACATTTCTTTGTCGTCTCTATTGTATAGAATCAATAGAGACGACGTGTTGTCGTCGCAATTGGTGTCGCCGCTATAGACACTATTTGTTGTAGTGGTTGGAAGAAAAATGTGCTACTCGAAAGTAGCTCATGCAGTTCGAATTGAAATAGAGCAAAGAATAAATAACAAGTTAAAGGTTTTTGGACAGCAATTCAATTCTACAATGTAGTCTTGGCATCATTCTATGCAACAACTATTTACACAAGTTTCTATTATCATGTGCCCGATTTAGCCACAAAACAAACAAATTTTATCATGTGCCCTCAAAACTTTTGTCGTGGGCCAAAGTCACTTTAGTAGACAAATAATTTTGTCGGGAAATAACTTAGACGACGAATTGTATTCGTCTATAAAATGTTCGTAGAGAGAAACTTTAGCCCACAAGTTTTTACATTTTATCGTCTTATACTTTTCTCCACGATGTTAGCCCCACAAATGTCCTTACAAAAAGAAATGTTTTTGCCCACAAATAAGAACATTTTCCTACAAATTTAATTTGTATGCGGAATAATTAATTCTTGTAGTATATTTGTTATTGGAACTTGAAGTTACCTCTTTCTTTTGGTAAAATGACAAAATATTTAATTTAACTTGTATGCAGAATAATTAATTCTTGTAGTATATTTGTTGTTGGAACTTGAAGTTACCCGGGGAGCACTATATAGAACCCAAGAAACAGCTCTTGAAAGAATAAAATATAATAATACAAGCTTTTAGTAATTTTGCAATAAAGTTTAGTATAAGTAATGTTTTATAAAATCAAGTTGCGTTAATTTGATAAATATAAAATCGTTTAATGAAATCATTTTTGCGACTAGCTCAAATAATTCTCATATGGCCGTTGTTTTAAATAAATGTACAAGAATGAAGAAATACATGTAATGACTTTAAAATTTTGTTGCACTTTAAAAAATTGCATGAAATTGATTAGTGCCGCAAACTTAAAAATGTATCTAACTTTATGCGCTTCATAGTTTAGTTTCCTTTTTTTTTTTTTTTTTTTTTAAAAAAAACTATTCCGAACACGACTTAAAAATATTGACCAGCAATAAAACATTTGGGAGCTTCAAATTTGTCATGAAGTAAAATATTTCTTGGACCAAAAATCTTCATTGAAATCGCCGCCACCATCCTTGTGTCCACTCAAATGGTTTGCCTGATAACCACCATAATTCGTTTAATTCTGTACAAGAAATGCCAAAATAAAATAGTCCAAAGTCACCTCCAAATTGACCCTTGGACATAGGCCACGTGACATGAGACATGAGATGTATATACATGTTCGTATACAAAATACAAAAACTTTAGCATTTAACTAATATATAGGGTGTATCTGAGGGATATTTTTTCAAAAGACATGTTGAAACAACTCAAGTCTTTTTAAGACTTAATTTATTCTTTATATCTTTTTAAGACATTTTTTGTGAAAAAAGTCAATAATACCCTTACTATATTTTTATAATAAATAAAATGTCATTGACACAAAAGATCCAAAATCCATCAGCGTTTATCTCACTCCGTTAACGACGTGAAATTAGTAAATTGATGTAACTCTACTCCCTCCAATTTTTCCACTGTAATATTGGGTTTCTTCCTTCATTTTATATGGGTGAAAAGAAATACTTACCGCCATTTGTTGTTTCCGCGAAAAGAATTACTTCTCACTCCATTTGTTGTTGCAAATTCGTCATTGGTAATATATTCTCCTCCCTTTCATTATTTCATATGTACATAGTATTTTTTTGTGTCTGTTCAAAATGGGTGTTGATGAATGTTATTCATCTGAAATGGTGGAGCTAAGGAAGAAGCTGCATTATTTGTGATTTCTGGAACATTTGAAATTACTGTAGTCTTGTTGAACGACATGAGTCGTTTTAAACGACGGTGGTTGTTTTAAGATGACCATCTACCGTTTTAAACAACGAAATACATTTTAAACTACTATTGCAGCGTAGTTGAGGTTGTTTGAAGTACAATATTTGATTTTTTGATAAACAAATTTTTTTTTAGATTAAGTAATCAAAGTTTTAATGAATTGCAGGAATGGAGTCACCATTATGGATCACTGTATTTTATTTTGGTGAGTTTGTTAGGGATGATCAGGAAAAGTGGAATTGGAAATGGGGTGATAGTTATGTTGTGAATGGACTTGAAATTGTTACTGAGATTTCATATAAAGAGCTGTATGGTAAATTATTGGACTTGTGCAATGTTGACTCTTCCTTGCATGAATTAGAGATGAGGTTTCTTCTACCTGGTGATGCAATGTTTGCGGAGCCAATACAGATTACATTAGACAAACATGTGCATTGGTATGTAGGTCTCAATAAACAAGGTCAGCCTCGTCTCATTTGCGTAACTCGTGTGAGCAAAGGTCCAGCACTAGTTAATGATATAAATGATATAGTCGAACTGGGTGAACTCAAGCGTGAAATCGAAACGAAGACATTGTCATTCAACAATGTTCAATCACAATGGAATGACTATTAGCAAGACTTGGAGATACTTCCAGAAAACGATGTACGATTGCAAGCCAACGACAATAATGAAATGGATGAAGATGTAGATGATTATCGAGATGAGACGGATATAAATGCAGATGATCAGAATGTCGAAAGTCCAGTTGGAAATTTTAAGAATACTGCCAGCAACTATTCTTCTGGACATGAGGTGGTCGAAGACAATCAGTTCACAAATGAGCAACTTTTAGTTTTATCTTTACCTATTACAATGCATGTGATTCCAACAGATGAAGATATGCCAAATGACAAAGTCTTTAAGTAAATAAAAAGATTTGATGTTGGAGTTGCACTTGCTTGCAATGAAGTATGACTTTGAATTCGGAGTGAAGAAATCAAACAAGCGGACATACACCATTGTTTACTTTGATCAGAATTCTAAATGGCATTTGCGAGCAACAAGGTTCGCACAATGTGATTACTTTAAAGTTCGCAAATACAAACGTGAATATACTTGCTCTCTAAGCATTCACGGTAATGATCATAGACAGGCAAGATCGTAGGTTGTAGGGAGACACATAGTGCCAAAGTTTTTAAACCCCACCACGGTGTATAGACCAGTAGATGTCATTAATGACGTGCGAAACAACTTCGGGGTAGTCATGAGCTATCGGAAGGCATAGAAGTCTAGAGAATTTTCCTTTACATATCTAAGATGTACACCTGAGGAAAGCTACTCTAAACTGGCCTCGTATGCTCACAACTTGTCCATTAACAATCCTGGTACGGTAACACGTTTACAGATTGATAGTGATAAAAGATTTCTATATTTTTTAATGGCTCTCAGACCTTGTATTTGTGGATTTCACAATTGCGTGCAGCCAGTAATTATTGTAGACAGAACATCGCTGAAAGAAAGATATAAAGGTATGCTGATTGTTGCTACATGTCAAGATGCGACCATGCAGATATATCCTATTGCATGAAAAATAGTTGATTTGGAGAATGATACATCGTGGAACTGGTTTTTTACACGGTTGAGGGAAGTAACTAGTGACCAATCGGACCTTGTTATGATATCTGACCGAGGGCAGAGTATCATTAATAGAGTCGAAGTTGTATACCCAAACACATACCATGACCATTGCATCTATCACATAAAGGGCAACTTTAGACTGACGACAAAAAATTCAGAGGTTTTATCACTGTTCAAGAAGGCGGCGGAGGCCTATACTGTGGAAGAGTGTGACAATTATATGACTCAAATTACGAATATACATAAATGTAGTTGGGACTTTTTACAGAAAACAAAGTATGAATGTTGGGCCAGGTCACACTTTAAGAGAAACCGCTACAACATCATGACATCGAACAATGTGGAGTCAATCAACTCGTTATTGAAGAAATATCGAGAGTTACTAGTCCTTGGACTGATTGAGAACATCCAAAGAAAGCTGCAGAAATGGTTTTACAAAAGACGCATGATTGCACAAGGTTGCACGAGCACTCTAACTCTATCAATAGAAGAAAAACTCATTAAGAATCATGGTAAGGTAAGAAAGTACGTGGCGGATCCCATTGATCTAATAAGGTATGATGTGAGCAACTGAATGTCGAGGTATACTGTAAACTTGGATGAGAAAACATGTACATGTAGACGGTTTCAGTTGGAGTGTTTACCGTGCGAGCATGCAATCGCAGCTGTGATTGTGTTCGTTGTATTACACAACTGATTATTGGAGAGCGGCGTATGCTGAAACAATATTCCCTGTGCCTAATGAATTTGATTGGGTTGTTCCTGAGTATATAAGGACTTTAATAGTCTTGCCGCCAGTAGTTAAGCGCCAAGCTGGATGTAAGAGAACATCGAGGATATCATCTGCTGGAGAGTTTCTCAAGAGGCATAAATGTAGCAGGTGCGGAGTAACCGGACACAACCGTCTAAGATGTACACCCCAGATTCCAATCGGTGACAGTAGAGAAGAAGAGTAGTGCAGGTCTATGGTTTTGTTTTAATTTGTTCTATGGACAACAAATGTGAACGTAATTTATTTGATTTATCATTATGTCGAATGCAGATGTTGTGTTTATTTTATTTATCTTTATTTTGGACTACACATGTTGTGTTTTTTAGCTGCTTACTATCCTTTCTGTGTGCTAAAAATAGTATAACGATACCGGTCGTTTTAAACAACCATCGACATTTAGTACATAACAAGTAGAGTTGTTTTCAACGACACTAGACATTTTTTGATAAAGTTGACGAACCAATGAATTGAACATCTTGTGAAACGTATACAGTTATTGAAAACAACCAACGACATTTAGTATGTTAGTATAGACGAACATAACAAGTACAGTTGTTTTAAATAACCAATGACGTTTAATGTAGAACGATTGAAGTTGTTTTAAACAACCACCGACGTTTAGTATAGAATGACTACAGTTGTTTTAAATGTCTATAGACGTTTTTTTTAAAAAAAAAAACCTTCGATGATGTACAATCAATTGTACATTACTCCCATCGTCGAACTCGATCGTTTCGATCAATCAATTGTACATTACTTCGATCGTTGAACATAATCGTATCGATCATATGTTGTACATTACTTCGATCGTCGAACTCGATCGTGTTGATCAATCAATTGTACATTACTTCGATCATTGAACTCGATCATGTCGATCATAGAGTTGTAGATTACTTCTATCTTCAAACTCGATCAATAAACTGTACATGAGTTGGATCGTCGAATTCGATCATGTTGATCAATCAATTGTACATGAGTTCGATCATGTCGATCAATTATTTGTACGTTACTTCGATTGTCGAACTTGATCGTGTCGATCATATAGTTGTACATTACTTCAATTGTCAAACTTGATCGTGTCAATCATATAGTTGTACATTTCTTCGATCGTCGAACTTTATCGTGTCGATTAATCAATTGTACATTACTTTGATCGTTGAACTCAATCGTGTCGATCATATAGTTGTACATTACTTTGATCGTCGAACTTGATCGTGTTGATCAATCAATTGTACATGAGTTCGATCATCGAAATCGATCGTGTCAATCAATCAATTGTACATTACTTCGATCGTTAAACTCGATCGTGTCGATCATATAGTTGTACATTACTTCAATCATCGAACACGATCAATCAATTGTACATGAGTTGGATCGTCGAACTCGATCGTGTCGATAAATCAATTATACATTACTTCGATCGTCGAACTCGATCATGTCAATCAATCAATTGTACATGAGTTCGATCGTCGAACACGATCGTGTCAATCAATCAATTGTACATTACTTCGATCATCGAACTTGATCGTATCGATGATATAGTTGTACATTACTTCGATCGTTGAACTTGATCGTGTCGATCATATAGTTGTACATTACTTCGATCGTCAAACTTTATCGTATCGATCTATCAATTGTACATTACTTCGATCGTTGAACTTAATCGTATTGATCATGTAGTTGTACATTACTTTGATCGTCGAACTCGTTCATGTCAATAAATCAATTGTACATGAGTTCGATCGTCGAACTCGATCGTGTCGATCAATCAATTGTACATTACTTCGATCGTCAAACTCGATTGTGTCGATTATATAGTTGTACGTTACTTCGATCGTCTCGATCGTGTCGATTAATCAATTGTACATGAGTTCGATCGTCGAACTCGATCATGTCGATCATATAGTTGTACATTACTTTGATCGTCAAACTCGATCGTGTCGATCATGTAGTTGTACATTACTTTGATCGTCGAACTCGATCGTGTCGATCATATAGTTGTACATTACTTCGATCGTCAAACTCGATCACGTCGATCAATCAATTGTACATTACTTTGATCATCGAACTCGATCACGTCGATCAATCAATTGTACATTACTTCGATCGTCAAACTCGATCGTGTCGATCAATCAATCGAGTCGATCATAATGTAGAATGACGTAGTTTTTTTAAAATGATTGAAGTCGTTTTGGAAACATCTCTAGACGTTTTTGAAAAACCATAGTGCAGTTTACGATGACATGTATAAAATGATGACTGTCGTTTTATAACGTCTCTAGACGTTTTTAAAAACTACCACTTTTATAATTTTGTACTTGTATTTTACTTTACTGTATACGATACATTCACTCACTCACTGAACGACTGTTAAAAAAAAAAGTTCACAACGTAAAACCTTATCACCGTTCGCACGTAACTGTACTATTGAAATTTCACACTCTAACTCCCACTGTCAAGAAGTAGAGTTAAGTGACTGGATTGTCATAAAGATTCCAAATCTCTACTATTAGGGTTGTTGTCAAATTAATTTCAAAATTAGGAATTATTTGTGTAGTTGTTTCAGAAAATATGGTGTGTTTGGTAAAGTTGATTTTGAAATTAGGGTTTTTTAGGTAAAATCACAATTTCTCAATGTTTGGAAAGTTGTGGGTTCCAAAAATTTGTTGACATTTTTGTAAGAAAGTCGTCCCAAACACACCTTTATGAAGAACGACAGTGAGTGGTCTACAATATTCTCACTTGTACAAGTTTAACGTACGACTGCATTTATTTCACATGTGATTGCATTTGTCACTCAACGACTACATGACATTACAGAATGAATGTTATTGTTCCAAAAAGTATGTGGTCTTTCTAGAACTATGCATGATGTTTCACTAACTTATTGTGTTATGTTATTTGTAGGATGGAGTATTTCGTAGATAGAAATTTTGTAACTGGATCTAAGGTGTCATCGAGATCCACGCTACTAAAAATTGATGCAGTATACGATGCATTAGATGGTGAACACAATGAGCTATTCCCCAACTCATGTTTTGAAAAGTTGTACAATGTGAGGTCTATGCAAATATCTCTAAAGCTAATTCACAACCTGTTAATCAAGAGGGTACGTTTAGAAAATACATACGAGCCCTGGTTTTGTTTGGGGAATGAGCAAGCTACCCGGTTCTCTTTTTTCGAGTTTACGCTCGTGATCGACTTTAAGCTAGGAGATGAGGTTGAGTACAAAAATAGGATAGTGCAGAGTGGACGGTTGTTTGAGAAATACTTTGGAGATGGGAATAAGATCACCCCTAGTCGTTTGTATGAAGCATTTGACAATAAGGAAGACGATATGGACGACAAGTACAAGTTAGGACTGGCATGTATCTATGAGTCAGTGCTGAGAGCCAAAGAACTAAACACAAGGATAGATGGTCAAATATTGGATTTGGTTGACGACTTGGATTTATTCAATGAATATCCATGGGGGCGGAAGATTTATGACCTCACAATGCATACATTTATGAGAAGTTGGGAAGAACAGAATTAGAGGTATTCTTTGTGGGGGTTTCCATTGGCGGTGCAGGTAATGGTCACTGAATCTAAAATTTCCATTAAGTGAAAAAATTAGATATAAAAAATTGGTAAGTAAATGACAAGTACATCTATCTATAGGTTTGGACATTTGAGGCAATACTACGCATAGCGCACTTGTTCCGTGCTCAGATGCAGGAAAGGGGACTCTTGAGGATGTGCTTGTGGAATTCACGCTTAACACTTGAATCAAGAGACATTGCAGAAGTCTTGGACGATCCATAGCTACACGTCCGGTGCACATTGTATGCTAGTCCTGAGGAGAGGAAAGAAAAGTATATGAGATTGTTTGTCTCCGGCCCTAGAAGAGAAGATCCAATCCTCGATGCCTACCTTCACAAGGACGGAGCAGACGGTGCTACTAGAGATTAAGAGCCCGATGATATATTCATACAAGTACGAGAGGATGACCCCTAGGCTTTCCAGTTGCATAGGATGAGCATGAGGTATGTATATTATAATAAATTAATTGCATCCAATCTTGCCACTTGTATTCGTTTGTAACGCTCTGTTTTTGTTATTCTTTGTCATGTCTAGACAGGTCAATCATCGCCCGCTACAGCACCTCGTGCACCTTTACGTAGGAGTCGTCTATGTTGCGAACACAGAAATGTGGACATGTCAAAAGAACGTGGACATGTCAAAAGAACGGAGGCAAATACTTGAACAAATAAAAAAACTGACGAATCAAGTTGATGAGCTGAAGAGGAATGTGGACATGTCAAAAGAACGGAGGCAGCGTAGCCACATTTTCATGGAGAATATATGGACGACGACAGATGAATGAATTGGGATGGGGCTAACGTATCATTTAGCGATCAGGGGTAGATGGGTGCATAGGAGGTAAATGATAGTGAAGTGGATACATGGGTAGATGGAACGGGGTAGGAGAGTGTGGATGAGGTGGTAGATGCAGGTGTAGAAATAACAGTGGAGGGTAAAGCGGATGCTACCGTAGATACAGGGGTCGGGACAGATCGTGTCGAGGGTGAAGTGGAGGCCCCGGTAGATACAGAGGTCGGGACAACTGTGGAGGGTGATCAGGATGAGGCCGTAGATACAGGTGTAGACACAACACTGGAGGATGAAGTGGATGCGGCCATAGATAAAGGAGTTGGGACAACAGTTGAGAGTGATGCAGAGGAGGCGGATCGACCACGTAGGCAGACTACACAATCTGTCAGATGGAAGGATGTACAAGAAAAACCTAAGGTGTTCCTATACAGGAGTAAGAGGAAAGCTGTAGAAAAGCCTAACGTAGACGAATAGCCACGGGAAACAAAAGTTAAAAAGACTTCACAGTGGGTGACTTCTCCATACACGACTGAAGGTTTGTGGAGAAAGCATGTTGATGCTACAACGTTTTATCTTTTCCGAGATATTGACCATGCAAAGGATAAGGAGTTTTCTGCATGGTACAACCAGTTAGGTGACGGGTAAACATCGTTTCCAACTTAGTAGAGTTTTTATTTTTTCTTCATTCATATTTTTTCCATTATTGATTTACGCCCAGTGTTAGCCACCAATTGGACCATTTAAAGTTGAAGGATGCAAAAAAATGGTTCCATGATATTTTCACGGAGGGAGCTTGGCTTTCAGATGAGGTAAGTAGCCCCAATGTGTGAAATATATGTTCAACATACTTAATTACTTTGGCTAACACTTGCTTATTTTGAAGCACGTTGATTTGGCAATGCAATTGTTACGTCAGTGGACGATAAAATATCTGAAATCCTTCGGTCGTCTGCTCGTCATTCTGGACGTCAACTGCATACTAGCGATGCTTGAGTTAGGTACAACAGATCATCCGACGGAGCTACCAGAAGGTTTCGACAGTTACCTAGTAGGCGAGTTCCCAAAACATGGTCAGAAGTAGAAGGGGTGGACCCATTTATATTTTTCAGTTTGCAGTCGTAGTCACTAGTACGTTGTCGAGGTGGACATTGCCAAGTCGACGATGTTCATATACGATCCAGATAGGAGCTGCTCTACGGATGATCAAATTATAGCTGACTTGAAGCCCATAACAACGATTCTTCCTATGCTTCTGAAGAAAATCAACATTTTCATCGATGCTCTAACAATAGAACGGATAACGACAACTTCGAAACAATCTAACTCGTAAGTTTCATATGACAATAAGCATATTCTCAACTGCGATCATCTATTTTAATTTGCACTATTAATGTCCAACTTTGAAACTGTGTTGTAGGGGTGATTGTTGTGTTTACGCCATCAAATACATATAATTTTTGAGCATCGGCAGACAAGCAGAGCTAGTTAACGGATTCCACATGCAGAAGTGGAGGAGAAAACTGGCTGTTGAATTATACACCCTTGATTGTACTCCATAAAAAATAATTTCTCGTTTGTTTTGGTTTTTTATTTTGACATGCTTTTTGTTCAGTTTAATGATGTTTATATCGGGGTAGGGCAGTTGCAAACGTTGTTTAAGATGTATATTTTAGGCTGATAGCATACTGAAACGACTGCAATAGTTTATAAACGATGGCAGTAGTTTTAGAACAACAACCGTAGTTCAAAAACACGTGTTGTTGTTTTAAAGCTCTTTTATTCATTTTAAAACATCAGTACTCATTTTAGACTTTCGTGAACTAACTTTGACAGATCCTTTTGTAAGTTTCATGTACTTATGGGATTACGACTTTTGTTGGTTAATTAATATTGTGTTTGGGATTCAATTTGTCAATGGAATTCTACAGAGTTTTTATTTTACGTTATATCTCGTGTTCATTGTTATTACACAATTTTCACTATGACCATAATTGTGTGAAACTCTAATGAGAAATTGATGTTACTATTATCATTGAAAACTGATTTTACATCCATTCAAACAAAACTGTAAAACAAAACCAAAACTTCATCGATGCCAAAATACTATAAAAAAAAAAAAACAATACAACAAAACCAACGTAAACATAGTTTCTTCAAAAAAATACAAAATGAAAAATTGTAACAACCATTCCAATCAAACTTCACAAGCGACCAACACACATCCTCTACTCCCTGACTACTTAATCCCCTTCCTCTGAACCCGACTGCTTAATCTTGTCATCCATCTCATCAATCTCCAAATAGTGAGAGTAGATTTCATTAAAATACTCATAAGGGTGCAAAAACATGTCAAGCAAAGCTTCTACTTTCCAATGCTCAACAATATTTGGTGGGTATTCCTGAACTTTCCACTGGCGTTCATGCTTGTCAAGAAAGACATCAAATATGTACTCGTCTAACCACACCTTAACTGTAGCCAATGAAATATGAGGGTTGAAGAAGAAAAGATCAAAATGATCCCTACCACCAATGGACACTCTTACCACATTGCCAAGGCAGTTTACATATGCGAGAGATGGACGAATTGTGTGGCATTGAAATAATTCTGGTGCCTCCATATAAGAAAATGGAGTTGATGCTCCATGGGGTTGAATTGGTTGGAGAAGAGGTCTGTTACCTACCATCAGTACGATAGAAGTAGACCATAAGAAAATACCAATGGTAGCAAGTAATGATAAAATAATTGAAAAACATGCGTATGTTATATCACAAATAGAGCAGACCAAGAGTCATTAACACAGCAGAAAGGGAAAAAGCCTCAGTCCAGGGGTGATCAATCGAATTATTCTTTACAAAACAATTTAACACAAAGGGGATGTGAAAAGCTTTAGTGTCTCATTGGCCATTCGTTCTATCTACTGCCATATGTTTAATTCGATTTATTTACTACCATATGTTTAAATGTTAAAAAATTAGCATGGTCGTTCCAAAACAACAACTGTCATTCTAAAACTACTGCTGTCGTTCCATGATGAATTGATGTAGTTTCACAAATCGTTCTGCACATCTTGGTTTTCTATAAACAACACCTTCAACAGATATCTAGTATTAGAGGCAATTGCATATGGCTAACATTACCCATGAAGTTTCAACTTAGATCAGTGATAAACAATAAAGGAAAAAAAACTTTACATAGCTTTTGGAAAAATCAATAACAAATAAACAGTGTACACCAGTCATACAAATTGTATCACATTCTTCTTTGCGCCTCGAGGATTCACAAGAATGTTGTCGAATTTGAACACTAGAGTCGTTGCAATTTTTCCGCTTCTTTGAATGGGCCTCACGTTGTGAGGAAAGATGGACGTTAAGTGGATGGAGATGAAAGATGGGAATTAAAATCACGTTGAAAGTAGGGGCAAAATGAGAAAACACAAACTAAACAATTTCTTCCTTTTTTCCGCCTTAATTCTGGTCAAAGGCCTCAAAAGTCTATTGACCATTTCAAAGGCTATTTGAGGTGATTCCCACATGTATCTAATGCCATAAATTTGGACCCTAAATTTACCTAATAGGAGGCCATGCATGACACTAATTTTTTTTGTTTTGTACCTCCAAATTGTTCTAGAAACCGTCCACCTCAATCCATGCCCACTACAAAATCTTCTACCATTACAAGCAAACGTTAAAAATTCAATTCACTAAATTCTAAACTTTGCCTCAACTTAATAAAATATTCTAACTCTTATCTTACACAAACGGCTATATAGCAAGAGTCCAAAACCAATTGAAATGCAAAAAAAATCATTTTCCCTTCATAAGCTAAAAATGAGATTTTCCAAAATAATTTGAGATCAATATATTTTGTTTGAATCATTTTTAGCAAGATCGTGATGCAAGAACGAACACTCGTAGCTTCCAAAATTTGCGACCAAACGAAAACATGTTTTTAATAATAAAATATTACAACCAAAATTACAATATATATGATACTACATTTTCCACTACATGCATGAATATGATAATGAGTTATTCTTGTTCTAATTATACCTATTTTTAGGTGGGTGCTAACACACTAATTTTGGGTATTGCGGAAGTGCGTTGGGTATTACCACCCTATTTCTAGGTATTGCCACCTTACTGGCGAAAATATTTTCGTAAAGTGTTTTCTTGAATTTTCGAGGCGTTACATTGTCATTGCTAATGCCCACACTAGCAGCACTAACACTTCAATTCTTAAATTTTCAAAATCCTTGATCTATCTATGTTGTTTCGTTTGCAGTGCATACAAGTGACCCATATTTTTTCTACTCAGACCATCCACGACTACATTAGCCTTATCCAGATAGTACAAGATAGTGTAGTCATAGTCCTTCACTAATTTCAACCATCGTCATTGTCTCATATTCAACTCTTTCTGTGTCAAAAAGTACTTGAGACTCCTATGGTCGGTGTAAATATCACACTTGCTTTCATATAGGCAATAGCGCTTAACATTCAAAGCGTGAACCACCGCAGCAAGCTTCAGGTCATGAGTTTTTTCAACTATGTTAAAGCACAAGCTATCACATTTCCGTGCTGCATCAAAATACAACCTAAACCAAGCCTTGACGCATCACTGTAAATTACGTTGCCCTTTGAACCTTTTGATAAAGCTAACACTGGTGCAGATAGTAACCTGTCTTTTAACTCCTGAAAACTATGTTCACACTTCTCTGACGAAACAAACTTGACACCTTTTCGAGTCAACTGATTCATAGGACCATCTATTTTGAAAAATCTTTGTATGAATCGCCGATAATAGCCGGCTAAACCTCAAAAGTTTCTCACTTCTCCAACATTCGTTAGTGCCGGCCAATTTGACATAGTCTCAAGTTATGACGGATCTAGTTCAATTCCTTTAGGAGTCACAACATGACCAAGGAATATTTTCCAGCCAAAACTCACATTTCTTCAATTTGGCATACAACTTTTCCTTCATCATAGTCTCCAATACTGTCCTCATGTACGTTCTTCATGTTGCTGGGATTTCTTGAATAAATCAGAATCTCATCATTGAACACAATGTTGAATCGGTCTGAGTACTAACGAAACACTCGATTCATCAAATCCATAAATACTACATAAGCATTCATTAGTCCAAAGGGAATTACTATAAACTCATGCTCATGGCGAGTTTGGAACACTGATTTTAGTATATCGGACGGCCTAATCTTCAGTTGATGATAGCTCGACCTCAAGTCAATCTTTGAAAACATCAAACCACCTTCAATTTATCAAATAAATCTTCAATTCTTGGAAGGGAATACTTATTCTTGATCATCAATTTATTTAGCTCGCAGTAGTCTAAACACATTATCATCGACCCATCTTTCTTCTTTATAAAAGAACCGAGGCTCCCAATAGAGAAACACTCGGTCCGATAAGTCCAACAACTCTTCCAATTTTATTTTGAACTCTTACAATTCTTTTAGTGCCTTCCGATATGGAGCATTAGACATGGGTACAGTTCTAGGTATCATATCTATCGTGAATTCTACTTCTTATCAGGCGAAATCCCAATAGGTCATACGGAAACACGTCGTCATATTCTCGAACTATTGGCACACTATCAATTGAAAATTCCTCATATGAGCTGCTAGTGAGATTGACATGAAATCCTTAACTATCTCGCTTCTTTAATAACTTATTTGCCAGCAAAGTTGAGATAAGTCGAGGAAGTGTTATAATCTTCGACCCATAAAATTTCAACTCATTCTCCCTTGGTCTTTGAAAAATTTATTCTTTATCAAAACATATAATGGTAACGCAATTACTATCCAACCAATCCATACCCAAGATACAAAAATTTCTCATATTTATAGCATGCATGAAGGATATGGCTAAGGCATATGACCGGTTAGACTGGGACTTCTTGATGACTGTGATGGAGAGATTTGGATTCGATTAGATGTGGAGGGATAGGATCAGGCGTTGTATTTCTGAGTGCCATTTTTCTGTCTTGGTGAATGGCAAGCCTTGTGGTTTCTTTCCTTCCTCTCGTGGGCTTAGACAAGGGGATCTCATATCTCCTTCGTTATTTATCATTGCAGCAGATTACTTCTCTCGGGGTCTCACTCAAGTTTTCCAGCAGTATCCTTCGATGGCATATATTCATAGAGGTGACACTCTTGTCTCACATCTTTGTTTTGCTGATGATATGATCATATTTTCCAATGGCCAAAGACAATCAGTAAAGAGAGTACTTCATTGTTTGGAGCACTATGAGAGGGTCTCTGGCCAGTTGGTGAATAGAGACAAGAGTGGTCTTATTGTGCCTAAGAGGGCACCTCCTTATTCAGATACTTGAGCACCTTACTGGCATTCGACGTCAGCAGCAGCCTATCACATACTTGGGCATACCCTTGTTTAAGGGGGCCCGAAAGACCTTCTTATATGATGATCTATTTCAGAAGGTCAAGAGCAAGATCTCTGGATGGGCCTTTAGGCTGCTATCTCCTGGTGGCAAGATTACTTTACTGAGATCTGTCCTTTCTTCCTTGCCTCTCTATCTTCTGCAGATTATGCAGCCTCCCAAGATAGTGCTGAAGAAGTTAGAGAGTACATTTGCTAGATTCTTGTGGGATTCTAAGGACTAGGCTCACCGTATGCATTGGAAGAGATGGAAGGATATTTGCCTTCCTACTAATGAGGGTGGTTTGGGCTTTAGAAGATTAGAGGACATGGTCCATGCTTTCTCTTTGAAGCTCTGGTGGTTATTCAGATCACAGCAGTCGCTCTGGGCTCAGTTTTTACTGGGCATGTATTGCAGGGGCACCCACCCCCTTCTGGCACCCATACCACATTCTGCTTCTGCGGTTTGGAGGAGGCTAAAGGAGGTGGGACTCACAGCGGAGCCCCACATCGCGTGGCAGTTGGGTCAGGGGCGTATATTCTTTTGGCACGACTGTTGGATGGGTGACATGACTTTAGTTCAAATGTTTCCTCATAGGGAGCGTACTTCTGTCCAGGTAGTTGAGTTCTTTGATGATACTGGATGGGATATCGATAGACTTTTGTTGGTCCTTCCACATGATATAGCAATCCAGGTTGGAAGTCTACCGTTTTGTCCCGATGTTCTTGATAGACCTATGTGGAAAGACACCCCAGATGGTAGGTTTTCTACCAAGTCGGCGTGGCAGCTTGTTCGCACTGGGAGTACTCTTCAGGCCTTTTGTCGCATGATTTGGAGCCCCATCATCCCGCAGACTATCTCTTTCTTTTATTGGCGATTGTGGCAGGGTTTAGTGCCAGTGGATGTGATTATTCAAAGGAGGATCCGGGCCCACATGGCATCAAGGTGTCAGTGTTGTTCAGAGATGGAGACCATCCAGCATGTCTTTATAGATAGCCCTGTGGCTCACCAGGTATGGCAGCACTTCTCAGCTATTTTTGGCATTCCCCCCAGGTTTGGAGAGATGCTACATCATAGATTTCAGACTTGGAGATTCTCAGGCCAGTTTGTCAGGAGTGGCCATATTCGCACTATCATCCCTTTGCTGGTCTTTTGGTACATTTGGAAAGCTAGGAATGATGCGAAGCATCGTAGGATTGGCATGGAGCCTAGTCGTATCATCTGGCGGGTCTATCACACTATTTCTTTACTACAGACGGGAAGACTCTTTCGATTTGTGCATTGGCGTGGGGACCTTGATCTTGCCCCACATTTTGGTATTACTCTTACTTCTCCTACCCCCAGCCTCCCTACTTTGGTTTATTGGCGTGCTCCGTTGGCTGGATCTACCAAGATCAATACTGATGGATGCGTCAGGGATGGATTTGCGAGTGGCGGGGGTGTTATCAGAGATCACACTGGGCGTTGTATCAGGGCCTTCTCTACTGGCTACGGAGACATACTTATTTTGGAGGCAGAGTTGAGAGCCATTTTACAGGGCATTGAGCTTGCCCGACGGATGGGTCTTGTGGACTTATGGATTGAGACTGACTCTACACTTGTTGTTTATTGCATTTCACGTGGTGGGGGGCCGTGGGTGATTCAGTCAATACTCAGACGCATCCGACATCTTCTATCATTCGATCGAGACACAGTTTCCCATATTTTTCGAGAGAGAAACCAGGTCGCTGACTCTTTAGCTTCTGAGGGCTGGGACCAACGACATTATCAGAAGTATGGATCTTCAGACTTGCCTCGTCGTTCGCGTGGACTACTTCAGACTGACAGATATGGCCTTCCATCAGTTAGAGGTCTTTAGTTTTTTGTTAGTTTGTTTTTTATTTGCTTTTGCTTTTGCTTTTCAGAATTATGGACCGGAGGTAGTATCTCTTTATTTGCTGTAGTTTAAGGAATTTTTTTTTTCATTCGTTGTATGCTTGGAGGTCAGGTTCATATGCCCCTCCTGTGTACTACCCCTTTTATATAAATACAGTGGTAGGGGCATCCAAACCCCCACCAGCCTGTCCTGGTAGAGGCCTAGAAACCATAATGGGACTGTGCTGGTGCTTCGAATAAAAAAAAAAAAAAACTTTGCTGAGTGGAGGTCACATTTATCCCCCCTCCCATGTATTTTTTGTGAGTTATTTATATATGGTTGGGGTATCTGAACCTCCCTATCCTTTTCTAGTGGAGGCCTAACAACTAAACTGGTGATGTGATGGTGTGTTGAATAAAAAAAAAACTTTGCTGCTAACATCAACCCACCAAAATCTATTTGAATTGCCCTAGCCAATTTATCGGTATCTATAGTTCATCTTGATGGTATACTAACTTCTAGTATACTAACGATTTTCTGACAAGAAATATTAATCTTAGTTAGGCATGCACTAAATGTCAACAAACGAGCTGTGCTAGAATCAATAAGAACATAATCAAGTACGCTAGAGACAAATAACATACCCTTATTCTCCTGTAGTCAGCGCCTACTTGGCGTTGCAACACATAGTGAC
Source organism: Forsythia viridissima (assembly GCA_030279155.1). Classification (NCBI taxonomy): domain Eukaryota; kingdom Viridiplantae; phylum Streptophyta; class Magnoliopsida; order Lamiales; family Oleaceae; genus Forsythia; species Forsythia viridissima. The sequence continues at coordinate 27,435,773 of CM059036.1, read as the reverse complement.
CTGGTTTACCACATAAAAAACAAACGTTCTTGCCAAAGTAACATTTACCACCATGATTCTTTTTACACATGGGGCACTAAGGATTTGGATTGCTCAACTAACCACTGCTGGGTCCTTAATTCTTTCTCTTGAACTGACATGAATTCTTATTTCTCTTCTAATCTTGCCACTTTCGTTTTCTCGAATAATTCTACTGCCTTTGAACATTGATTTTTAAACCCAATAAAGGCACAATCTAAGCCTTCAAAACTAGTGCTCTAAAGGTATGAATCTCATACGAACTCATTGATAAGTGTGGTTTTACACTTATCTGGACTATCAAAAGTAGACGATTGTAAGAACTCTTAAGTGATTTTCTACTTAATTGTGTGTTGATTTAATTAGTTTAGGTCAAAACCCGAGATCGGATGGAATTGAAGAAAAACAAAGCAAAATATGCGAAAAAAGACTAAAGGCATACGAAGACTTGGATATGGGGATCAACTTGCAAACATCCAAAAGTAAAAGGACTTAGGTTGCAAATAAAAGAGGACTAAATTGAAATGAAAAAAGAAATTAGAGGACTAAAGAGGACAAATTCCAAAGTTGAAGGACTTGGGATGCAAATAAAAGACAAGAGGACAAAAAGGACAAATTATGAAGTGGGGACCAAATAAAATACACATCAACACTTGGAGGACTAAATGTGCAATTTGGTGATTGGAATTGAATTTGGAAATTTTTTACTTTTTGCCGCTGTCCGCGGTTTGACCCTCGTCAATGTGCGGAAATCATGTCTGGGTTTCCTTGGCTTATTTTCAACTCTAGTTAGGGCCTTTTTCGTCTTTTCACGTACATGAATTTCAAAATTAGTAAAACACTATATAAAGACCTAACCTAGGTCAAAAGAAGGGGTTGAATCTTTGAGAGCGGAAGAGAAAAGAGAGGAAAGAACGGCGAATAACACAAAGAACGATCAAGATCTTGAAGATTGGAACGTGAAGATAAAAAAAATTCTTGGTGCAAGATATTCAACGTCTTCTCCTCTTTTATTCAATATCTGGTTATGTATTCCGAACTTTCCATATTATTTTTCTACCGAATCATGAGTAGCTAAATATTTAATTTGGATGAACGATGTAGCCTAGTTTAATTCTTTACTTTTGACTCTCAAGTTTTGCTTATCAATTAATTATATTTTGATTTTACTTTTTCTCTTAATGCTTGAAATAATTGGCCATTATTTGTCATTGATCTTGTGGATTGTAATGAGCTGAGAAGTAAATTATTAATCTAGATAACGTACTAAAATCCAACAATTGGATAAAAGGTAGAGATACGCTTTTATTATTGTCGCGGTCTTAACTTGAATTCTTAGGCGATTTAATGCATCTAATTAAGGATCATTCTGACTTTATAAGTTGACTTAATTATATAAGACTAATTTGAACTCGAGAGAGGTAAATTAGGTTAAATTCGTGAATGCGACCGAATACAGCATTAAGAATAAATCTTGAGATGAGAAATTAGAGATGACAAACTATGGTGAACTCGTGAATCCAAATTCTTCAACCACTATTCTTGAATAATTCTTATTATTTGTTTTTACATAAATTATTATATTGTTTTCTTAAATCGATAGTTACACGTTTAAATCTTCAAATCAATATATTTCAAATTGTTTTCAGTTATTTTATATTATGATTAATTGAGCTAATATCTAAATAAAATAGTTTTCGTGGGAACGATAATCCGGACTCAAGAAGTCTACTTTATTACTTGTTTGCAATATTGTACACGTGCAATCACACATATTTTCACAACACTCATTATCTATCTAATTTATGTCCGCAAACCTCTTTCGTACCATCTCGCTCATCAACTCAATACTGACCAAATACAAAGCATAGTGTGATAGTTCTTCAAATATTTGCTCGTAGTCAGTGATTTCCATGTCTCCCTATACTAAATGAAGAAACTCTGACTCCTAGAGCTTGCGAATAGTACTTATTAGGTTGCTAGAGATTGCCTCATCTTGTTCTTCTTTGATATAGGTTATCTTGTTCTTCTTCAATATAGGTCCAAGATGCTGATTCCTTCTAGTGACGTGCTCGACCAATCAGCATAAACTCGAGGACATTCTAATTTTTTGGACAAGGGATGTGTCAGAATATTTTCTTAAAAGTTCGCAACAACTCTTCAGCTACAAGATGATATTTTTTTCCATCGAATGTAGGAGGGCGGTACCGATGGAATTGTTATGTCACAAACACAACAGGGGCCATTGGATGTGCCGGAGGGGCATGCTGCGCTTGAGGCACTTGCGTGCCCTCGGTTGCCTTGGGGTCTGAGGTGCTCATGGCACTTATTAGGTTGCTAGAGATTGCCTCATCTTTTCAACTGCGAGTTGCAAGTCTAGGATAGCTCCTGCTTGCGTAGTTAGTGTCATTTCCTTTAGGATAAACAAAAATAAATTTGTAATCCATTGAAATTATACACACAACACATCGATATCAAAATATTCAAAAGAGCTAACATCAAAGGAAATATTAGATAATATATTTTATTATTAAATAATCATTCGAGAGGAAATAACAATATAAGGAGGGCTTCTAGAGCATAAAATGTAATAAAATAACAATTGTACAAGCATAGTGAAAATAGAAAGCTAAACAAAAAGAGATATAGTCCACTAATCACTACCAATATGTTATCTCTAAGCATATTCATCTCTGATCCAACCTACATGAAATCTGGGCCTCTTTGGCCATGGAGCTTCGTCATCTGAGGTAACACAAGACTCCGCCTAGGACTCCTACTTAAAATCATCCCCCGAGTTTTCCTTGCTCTCTACCAGTGACTCAACCTCAATAACTAGATCTAGCTCAGGCATCAGCTCAACCACCGAGAGCAAACTCGAAAACTAGCTCAACCGTCGGAGTTGGCTCCTGAATGGGATAGAGTCCGAAACAGATAAACTTTACTTCTAACAATGTATAATAAGTGCCTTACAATACATGTCATACTCCACTTCAGGATGGTAAACCTCATCCAGGGCAATCGGCTGTCCTGGGCCAATCAGTGAATCAACTAAACGTGCAATGGACTCAACATCGATTGTCACCAAACCAATGCGTGTTGCCCTATGGAAACCGACATGATGGCCAATCAACTACTCGGGATCCGAAGAAAACTAAATATAACCATTATTTACTGCATGGGCTCACTCTAGGTGTACTCAGAATACTAATTATAAAGAGTCCGATTACGTGGATTTCTATCATGTTTTAATTAAATGTCTAGGACTAAAATAAACTTTCATGAAATTTAATCACGTTGTACAAAATATTTATGGTGCAAAAATTTAATATCCACATTACATTTGCAACTCAACATTTGTAAACATAACATTTTAACATAAATGAAATGAATATAAAATTCATAAATATACATTTCACGTATTGACTTAAAGATAAAAATTTACAAGCTTTCCTAACTTCAGAGCTGGCATAACGTCGCGGTGAAGAATAGCGATACCGAAACTTTAAAATCCTAACTTCTTAAATTTTAACTTGACACAATAACATAAAGACCAAGTAAAATAAAAATTTTGTGAGTCTACAGATACCAAGCTGTAACATCCCAGATTTTCTTAACCTGAATAATCACTTAAAAATCTTGAACTATACTTGACAACTCTAAAATTTCAATTTCTCACGCTCCTCGAATGGTTTTAAAATTTAATTGCAACAGAAAAATAGCAAGCATCCTTGACAACACATATGGACTTCCAAATCTTCATAGTTTTAAACGTTAACACAAGGTGTCGCCAAATATTATTTGACCAGTTAAACATGCTCGAAAAAATATGATTTTTGAAATATAAGTACTTGGCACCCTAGGATACAATATATCAAAATTATAGACCTTATCCAAGTCGTTTGATATGAGAAAAATACTGCCAAAATTACCTGAAAAACTATCTCGGGTACTACTGATATTGCCAGGGAAAACGGTCATAAGAAATTTATACGACATGATTTTAAGGTGATTCTAAATCCTACTAATAGATAGCTTATAAAGATATCAAACTCCACTAATTTGATTCAAAACTTTGTACTATGTAGAAAGTTATGATATTTTGAAGTCAGGGACAATATGCTGAAAATTTCAATACTTAAAAGCTATAACTTCAACTTTAATTTCTAAAATGGCGAATTGAACATAAATTCGGTTTTTCTTCCAATTTACAACATTAAAACATGTTCAAATATTGTATTATAATTTACATAATAAAAGGCTCGATCATATCGACGCCAAAACGTAAAGGAGATAAAACTACTTTTTTTCCTTTATTGTAGCCAAACTATGCTGTCGCACTGCCGCCAAGCATATCAATCTGAAGAGTAAATGATTTTGGGACTCAATAGAAATTATACAAACATTCGAGGAAATTATACAAAACCATAAATGCGACATGCCATACTTTAATAAGTACTTAAGGAACAACATAATTTGGTAACCGGCACACAATTTCTTAAGTGATTACCTTCAATCACCATCTTAATGTTCCTTGATAAACATTTAACACGGCATGCAATTTATGTATTATTTTCTCAAAAGTAAACTTTGTGAAATCATAAATCAAGTAGTATAAAAACTGCCTTGCAAATTTAGCATTTCTGTTGAGTTGAATTGGTAGATGAAATTGGCTGCACCTTTCCTCAAAAATAACTCTGCGTCTTTGCCTTTTTTTATTACAAAATTCTCGTGTTTTCGCAAGCGTCAAATGAAATTAAAAATAAAGAATTATGGGCTGAATTTTGGAGATGAAAGTGGTTGGAATTGCGAATAAATCACAGCAAAAGGCGTAATGCTGGACCCAAAACTGGAGGGGAAAATGGGGAGTTCTTCCTTAAGTTGTATGCTGATTTTCTTTGGTGGATAAAAGCACACTGCAGGGCCGAATTTATGGACAAAGGGAGGGGGAAATGATGAAGAAAATTGGAAATTGTTGCTGGAATCTGGGGCCGAAAATGGACAGCAAAGTGAGGGAAATTTTGGAGTTTATATTGTCACTAAATGAAGTGGGTTAATGGACTTATGGGGGGCTGAAAATCTAAAGAGAATGGTTCACAAAAGCTGAAGTGTTGGGATTGAAAAATGAGTGGAGAAATGCGGCTTAAGGGGGGCCGAAACTGAGGACTTTTTGGGGCATTTTCTTGGCTGAATTTGAAGTAGATAAGGTGGTGGGAAAATGGGGAATTGGGGTGGTTTATTCAGGAAAAATGGGAGGTAGTTTGGCTACGATTGTAGTGGGTTGAGTGGTTAAAAAAAATGGGGATGAACATGGGGCTGGGGACGTTTTTTCTTAAGGAAATGGGGAGTATTTTGGCTGGGATTGAAGTGGGTTGAGCGGTAAAAAAAAAAAATGGTTCTGAATTTGGGGGCTAGGTATGGTTTTTCCTTCATGGAAATGGGGGTAGTTTAGCTGGGATGAAATTGTTTTCGACTTGAATTTACGGTCAAAATGTAGTGAAAATTAGCGTTAAAAATCATACGGACCAATTTTATGACGTCATGAAAATTTAAATTTATCGAGTCACAAATTATAATGAAGCTCATTGATGAAACTAAATTTCATACTAATCTAAAAAAAATATTTAAAGCAAACGCACTCAACACTTAACGTGACTAACTATTTTAAATAGCAATAGGAAGTTCGTAGCTTCGCCAAGAGTTAAAAAAAATTATTTTCATGGAATTAAATGACGAAATTTTTTTCGATTGCTACAATAACAGATTGAAGATATGAATTATGGATGATTTCTTAATGTTTTTGAAATATTAAGGAAAACTTTATGAATAGATTCACTAAATTTATGTCTATATAATTGAAAAGCTTTTTCATTTTCGAAACCAATTTGGTGTAAGATTACTCTTCACGCAAAACACCGGAACGTGAAAAAGATTTGACCTTGATGGGGTGTGGCTGTGAGCCATCATATGTTGAACCATATCTTGTGACTCACTAGACACAGAACGAGAAATTTTAGGAGTTGATTGGAACCACGGGTGTAAGTTTACTTCCCTTTTTGTTTCCTCCACAATCCTCTTTTCATTCTCAAAACTACAGTTGCAAATCAGACATGATACATTACTGTTGTTTTCTGACACATTGCCCACAAAAAGGAGTTTCAAAATGCTTCCTAATAGGTCCAAAGTGTCATTTTCTCTGAACAATAAGGACAAACATCATTTACAAGAAACTAGGCTGACTTTGTTTGATTTGTTCAGTGCACTAATCAGATTGGTAGAGGTGGTAAATGAGCCGCCTAACCCAGCCCAACCCGAAATGGAACGGGCCAGATATAAAATAGGGCCGGGCTGGCCCTTGCCCGGTTTCACCTGGGCAGCAAAATTACTGGGCTAGCTTATCCCGGTTTTGGGCTACTGGGCCAAGGGTCAGCCCAACCTTCATATTTTTTCCCCTTTACAGTTTTAAAAACATATGTATTCAAAGCAGTTAAGCACCAAATTCTTTTCATTGAATTTTTGGACTTTCAAAAAATACTAGTAGAGGGCTTGCACATTTCTAGAAGATGAATAAATTAGAGTAATTACACGATTATAACATAAAAACATTTTTTTTCTAGGAATCCAAAGTAATTAATGTTGTATTAAACTATAATTATCTGGAAATGCTTAGGCCAAACATCGTTTTCTTTTTGTTTTTAACATTTTTCCCAGGCAAAAGAAGTAAAACTCAAAAGTTGATAAGCATTATCATCAATATACATGAAAAGAAATTATACATACAGGAAGATGACAAATATAATCTCCAAAATGTAACCAAAGTCTCCACTCACGATATTAGGCGCAAATTATGGAGTAATCCCCCTATTGAACACAAATTCATTTCTTGGATTCAAGCCAACTTCTTCCTTATCATCACTTTTAATAATTTCAACAGCAACACCATTAGATACAGATCCAAATCGCACATCACTATCAGTTTTTTGGAGATTCCGCACTTACCCAGTCGCCCTTCAAACTTTGCAGTTGTTGGTCGGGGAAGAAAAGAAATAGAGCTGACAAGCTGGGTTAATGGATTTTGGGGCTGATTTTGGTGGGATGGAGCTTGAATTGAGGAAATGAAGTGAAATTGATGAAGAACTGCAATAGGATTTAGGGTGAGGGCTGAACTCAACAATTTTGGGTATCACATTTATGCTCTGACTGGAATACATATTGGAGTAATTGGGCTGGACTACATATTAGAGTAAAGGGAAGAACAAAAAGAAGAAGCGGACCAGTGAAAAAAATCGGGCCAGCCCAGACCGAGGTCAATTGGCCCATTTGGATACTCGGGCTGGGCCAAATTGGCCCAATTATTTTTGGGCCACATTTTTACCGGGCCATATGGGCCCAGAATCCGGGTTGTAGCCCATTTTGCCACCTCTACAGATTGGCATTGTTTGAATTTTAGTTGCACTGACTGGATTTGTTGATAATAGCGGTCAAGACCAAATCAAACTACCAATGCATATGGTAGCGGTCTGGACTATTATCTTTGTTAAAGATGCAATGCCTGATACATAATTGTAGACTGTCTCACAATACAGTTTCAACTACAAAATTTAGAGACTGCTACATGCTACAAATAATGATTGAAGGTGATTTTAATTTAAACACTAAATGAAAAAAATATAACACTATTATATCTTTCAAAATTAAATATTGAAATTATCTTACATATCTCTTACTTGTCTAATGCAGGATAAATTGCATTTTGGAGTATATTCACTTCATAGCAAATGCAATAGGTACATTATATGAAGTTTCCCTTTATGTAATTGTAAAATATAAGAGAAAATATATGTGGAGAAATAATTTTCTCTGTATATTGATGTAATGTGTATAATGAATGGAGTTACAAGATATATATATATATATATATATATATATATATATATATATATATAGAGAGAGAGAGAGAGAGAGAGAGAGAGAGACTAATAGAAATCTAATAAGGAAAGGAATATAAGAAAAAGAGTTCTACCTAAAATAGGAATATTAAATATATGGTATCCTACTACATGGTATTCTAATGTAAATAGAATTCTAATACTCCCCCTCAAGTTGGAGCATGTATGTCAAAAGTGCCCAACTTGTGATTGAAATTGTGAAATGCCTCCTTCCCCAATGCTTTAGTAAATAAATCCGCAATTTGATTGTTGCTTGGAACATAGGTAGTCTTGATCTCTCCCTTATCAATTCGTTCACGAACAATATGACAATCTATTTCAATGTGTTTTGTTCTTTCATGGTATACTGGATTAGTGGCAATATGTATTGCTACTTGATTATCACAATATAATATTGCTGCTTGTGGATGATCTACACATAAGTCTGTCAGCAATTGTCTCAACCATATAAGCTCACATGTAATGGAAGCCATTGCCCTATACTCAGCTTCTGCTGAAGATTTGGACACAGTCGTTTGTTTTTTGCTTTTCCATGATATAAGTGCCTTTCCCAAAAATACACAATATCCTGTAACTGACCATCGTGTAGTAATATCTCCGGCCCAATCTGCATCACAAAATCCTGCTAGCTGCAATTTCCCACTTGATGGGAAATATAATCCTCGTCCTGGTGCCCCTTTCAAGAATCGGAGCAATCGGTGAACTACATCAAGATGGGGTTGTCTAGGTATCTGCATAAACTGACTGAGTGTATTGACTGAATATGAGATCTCTGGTCTGGTAATCATGAGAAAAGAGCTTTCCTACCAACCGTCGATAGTATGTGGGATCTTTCAATAACTTTCCATCAGTCAAATTAAATTTCAATGACTGCCCCATAGGAAATGCTGCAGGTTTTGATTCAAGTAATCCGACTTCTTGAAGAATGTCAAGAGTATAATTCCTTTGGTTTATTGAAATTCCTGATTTTGAGCGAGCAATTTCTATTCTAAGAAAGTATTTTAATGTGCCAAGGTCCTTCAACTTGAATTGAGATGCAAGGAATGTTTTTGTAGTAGAGATTGCTTCTCTCATGTGACAATCATATCATCCACATATAATAGAACTGCCGTAAATGAATTACCATTGACCTTTGTAAAGAGTGAGTAATCTGCATGTCACTGTTTGAACCCAAACTGAATAATAGTAGATACAAATTTTTGAAACCAAGAACGAGATGCCTGTTTCAATCCACATAAAGATTTATGAAGTCGTCATACAACTGATGTCTCCCCCTGTCGATGAAATCCAGGAGGAGAAGTCATATAGACTTCTTCATCAAGATCACCATGAAGAAAGGCATTGTGTACATCCATCTGATGAAGCGTCCAGTCACGAATAGAGGCGATGGAAAGTAAACATCTGACTGTAGTTAACTTAGCAACTGGAGCAAAAGTTTCATTATAATCAATCCCTTCTCGTTGTGTAAACCCCTTCGCCACTAACCGTGCTTTGTATCGTTCAACTGTACCGTCAGAATGAAATTTAATTTTGAACACCCACTTACAACCAATAGGATGAGAACTTCGAGGAAGCAGTACAAGTGACCAAGTATTGTTTTCTTCCAAGGTACGAATTTCATCATTCATGGCACCGACCCATTTGGGATCCTGACATGCTGCCTCATATGTAGTTGGCTCAATGATATGAGAAATATTATATGTAAAAGCACGATGAATAGAAGAAAGGTTACTATATGATACATACCTTGATATAGGGTGTCGAGTGCTGGATTTGACTAGAAGAGACCCGGCTTGAGTAGGCAGAGTATGATTGATATAGTAATCTTTCAGGTAAAATGGGGTTTGAATTGATCTTGTGGATCGTCTAAGTTGGTCATCTGGAGGATGAGAAGAGGTAGGTGGATTAGTGGTGGTTGGACATTGCTCAACCTATCTACCGATAGGTGAAGACGGTCGACCGTTTAAGCTCTCTGTTGAACCAGATGAGGTAACCAATTGACCGGTGGATCGACTAGTTGGACTCTCTGTTGAAATGGATGAGTGAACCGGTCGACCGGTTGGTCTGGATGATAGTTTAGGATCTTCAGGCAAGTTATCTATTTCTGCTATGTGTTGGTCTTGAGGGTTTGTGAAATATAGTGTTTCAACATCTAGAGGCATAGATTGTGGCAATGGGATGGAGTTGGTTTCATCATGTTGTTGGGAAGTGTATGAAAATATATTTTCATGGAACACAACATCTCGGAATACTACTAGCTTTTTCTCGGTTAGGTCATATAAGGTGTATGTTTTTTGTCCTGAGGAATATCCAAAGAACACACACCATTTGGCTCGTGTGTCAAATTTATGGCTGGGTCTGAGGTTGGTGGCAAAACATAGGCAACCATAGACACGTAAGTGGGAATAAGGTGGTGGTTTCTTGTGCAATCTTTCGTAGGGTGTTCTGTGTGAGAGCAATGGTGAAGGTATCCGGTTGATAAGATAACAAGCTGTTTGGATATGTTCCCCCCAAAATTTTAACGGAAGATTGGCTTGAAATTTAATGGCACGAGCCACATTAAGGAGGTGGCGGTGTTTTCTCTCTACCACTCCATTTTGTTGAGGGGTATAATGACATGATCTATGAAAAATAGTACCATTTTCATCTAAGAATGTTTGCAACGATAAGAACTCTTGGCCATTGTCAGATCTCAGGATTTTTATAGTCAGGTTGTGTTGAATTTTAACCCAAGCAAATAAATTTTAAATTATGCTTTGAGTTTCAGATTTGTGACGCATGAGGTGTACCCAAGTATAACGAGAAAAGTCATCAACAATTGTAAGGAAATATCTAGCACCAGAATAAGAATAAATCCTATGAGATCCCCAAATATCACAATGAATCAAATCAAAGGGTTTATTGCTAGATATTTGACTGACTTTAAAAGGTAGTATAGATTGTTTTGCTAGATGACAAATATCACAAATATCGTGGGAATCAAAACTAATACCTAAGATACTTTGTGTTAGGAATTGAAGAGGTGAGGCTGGAGGGTGTCCAAGACGTTTATGCCATAGGTTGGTTGATCCACTCGTAGTATGATGTATTTATGGTTTATGTGAAAGGTAATATATGCCGTTATTCTGCATTCTCTAGCCAATTGTTTTCTTCGTAGTCAGATCCTTCATGACACAAAAATCAAAAAAAAATTTCACATAGCAACCTAACTCTCTAGTAAGTTTACTGATAGATAATAGATTAACTTTGAATTTGGAAACATGAAGCACATTATCAACATTCATATTATTTTCAAAGTTAACTGTACCAATGGATTTAATAAGAGCATGACCCCCATTCGGTAATTGCATAGTTTTGTGCATTGGCGTGAATTTATTCTCAAGAATCCCATCCTTCGTCACATGGTCAGTGGCTCCGTTATCAATAATCCATGAATTACTCAAAGGGGTAGTAGAGAGATTGATACCTGAGGTGTTAATAAAAGGTTTGTCATTACCCGACTTGTTGTTTAGAAGTATCATAATCTGTTCATATTCCTTGGTTGTGAGCGTTTTGCCTTCCTTTGGGTCAAGTGTAGAAACGGTAGTAGTGTTTGTGAAGCGTTTGTTTCAAGGCTTCACATCTTTTCCATGAAACTTGTGCCCTAGAGGGAAACCATGGATGAAATAGTAGGTATCAACGATGTGGCCAATCATCCTGCAGTAGGTGCACCATTTCTGTCCAAATTTCGTCGAAACGGTAGACTGGAATGGTGAAACGGTCGACCGGTTCGGCCGATCGTTATTTTTCCAGTTCGATCTCCAATTGATTGAATGTTGTCTTTCATGATCGGATTGCTGTAGAGCCATGGGATCCGATTGGGCAATCGTCGCTTCTATGATTTTTCTATCATCGTTTGTGCGAAGCATCGTCGTTCAGAATCGTCACTCTGATACCATGTAAAATATGAGAGAAAATATATGTGGAGAAATAATTCTCTCTGTATATTGATGTAATGTGTATAATGAATGGAGTTACAAGATTTATATATAGATTAATAGAAATCTAATAAGGAAATGAATATAAGAAAAAGAGTTCTACCTAGAATAGAAATATTACATATATGGTATCCTACTACATGGTATTCTAATAGTAATCATTTTATCAACAGTAATGTGTATTGCAAATATTAAAAATTATGTAGTGCTTATCAAATTCGTTAATGTATTTCTTCATGCTAATCTAGCGTGTCTATCAAATAGTTCTTTTTTTATATCTCCGCATAAATCATTACCAAACAATGTTAAATACAATATTACAAATACATTACGTGCATTGCACGTACTAAAAACTAGGAAGATGTATGTCATCAACCAAACACGTCTTAGGTCATTAAATAAACACATTTTTTATTATGCAATAAAACTAAGGAAAGAACTCAGGAGTTTATGAAGTTGATGTCATAATGGGTGAAATTGATAAATCCTGACATATTGCATTAGTTTATTTTTTATTTTTTAATTCCTTGTATACAACGCTATTTTATTGTGCTTCTAAAGTTTTAATCATCTTTTTTGTGTGTGTGTATATAGTCATTGTATAGCATAACGGAATCATTTTTCTCTTATTATCGTATGAGAGAAATATTGAGCTACGACATTCACTTTGATTTCTATCCGTTCGGCCCTTTCTCAAGATAATTTATGCTCCATTGAGCATATTCCATTTTTAACCAGGTGGTCATTCGTTAGTGGATCTTCAGTTGGTGCTATTATGGAAAAATAGGTTCGCCGGAAGAAAGTGTAGATGATGTTAACCTACAAATATGGGTTGGGGAACTCTCCTCTGGTCCTACCCATGGTGAAAATCAGTTGAAGCATTTAATGAAGAAAATATGAAATATACTAAATTAGGCATCACAGTAACTATTCTAACATTTTTGGTTAGGATAAAAGGGATATTTATAACGATCCTCCTCCAAAAGAAACACTTCATGAAGCCTACCGAAATTTGATTGATTGATTTACTCTCTTTTCACCTATGGAAGAAGAAAACTTTGTAGCAATCGGAAAATTTTTTGTTTTTTTATTTCAAGAAAATAAAATTTTAATTTCTAGAATCACTACGAACTTTCTAGTACAATTTAAAATATTTTAGTCGCGTTAATTTTTGCACGTGCTTGCCTTATATTTTATGTTGGCGAACATGAAATTTTATTAATCACCGAAACTAATTAAATTTTCTTGACCCGATTACTTTTCTTGAGTTAATTTTGAGTTGACTTTAGACCAACAGGTTAAGTTAAAACAACATTTTACATTGTAATGCCCCGGTTTTTCTACACCTGAAAGTCACATAAACATCTTTAAATAATATTTGACGACTTCCATTAAGATTTCCCGTGCCCATGAATGATTTTCAAAATTGAATTATTGCGGAAAGTAACAAGCACACAAGGAAAAACCTTCTAATTTGTCAAGTTTTTATGAAACTGCATTGGGTGACGCCACACATTATTTGACCACATAAATGTACTCCAAAAATTGTAATATTTGAACTGCAAATACTTGGGACCATATGCTAAAATATGTGAAAAATTCAGACGTTATCCACATTGTTTGATTGGTAAAAAACATGGCCAAATTTGCTCGAAAATCTGTCCCCGAGTAGGCAGCCCGCTAAATTGATTATAATAAATTCATACGACATGATTTTTGTTTGAACCAATTTCTCCTACCAGAAAACACATAAATCTAATCAACAAACACTTATTTGACTAAAAAATACGAAGTACAAAGAAAGCTATGATATTTCAAAGTTGAAGGCATATAGTGAAATTTCAAAAAAATCCTTACAAATCTTTGTCTTTAAAATCCAACCGGCAGTCTAAATTACAAACTCAGTTTTTCTAGTACTTTACATAATCAAAGATAATAAATCCAATATTTTACTACATTTTTACATCAAAATTTCGTTTGATTACATTGACACCAAAACATAAAACAATAAACTAAATTTTATCCTCGAGGTCGTACTTTATGCCGTCGCTCCAACGCCAACCTTCTCAATCTGAACATTTAATTATTTTGGGGTGAGTATTTTATAAGAAACACTCAGTATTGAATTATACTAACTCATGAGAAAATATATTGAATTAATATAAGACATGCTAATCATTTAAATATACATAGGAACAACATTTTCGGTAACAAGCACCACGTGAAAACATAAGTGATAATCACCTTTAATCACAATTAGTTAAGAACACGTTCTTTGCACGTGATTTTATAATAACATTGTGAATTTATTTTTGTTTGTTGAAATTTTTAAATAATAAAAGTTCGATAGTTATTTATTTATTTTATCTATCCAACCCTCAATTAGTACTTGGGGTCACCTGGATTAAAAAATTACAGAAACTGACAATTTGCTTAGAAATTTGAGAAAAACAATAGAGTGTTGAACATGATTGATCATGAACTTCTAAAAAGAGGCTCGAGACAACAACAAGCAAATAAATTATAGTTTTTCAAGAATTAAAAACTTTGGATTTATATTCCCTCTAATTACGAGCCATTTGAACTATCAATCTTTGATTACCTTTTTTTGTGCTTGAAGTTGATTTTTGTTAATATAGGTACCTTGATATATTAAATATCGTTTTTATATAAAATTCTTGTAAAAACCTTAAAAACTTCAACTACCATCACATTTTAAAATTAATAGATAGTAAGGAAATCATTTCAATTTAAAAATAATAGTCCAAACATATCATTTTAAACTTTTATAAAAAAAAGTTCAAACATAAAGAAACTAAAATTGGCATTTCCACATAAGGGGATGCGTTGATAAGCCAAGAATAATTAGTAACCCATATCTATGCTTTGTACATCGATCTTTCGTGTATAAAAGTTAAGGCATAAGTAAAATCTCCATTTACAACTTTATTCACTTGGTGCTCCACTGTTACTGTGTGGTGATGTTAGTTTTCTAAAGATCATTTATTCTAAGGGTTATGTATATATTAAAGTTGTGTGCCTTCAATGTATGGTGTACAAAATAGCAGATATGTAATGTGTACAAAAATTTTCAATTTTTCCCTCAATTTTCATCATAATTGAGAGAAATCATAAGCTTATCGATGATAAAATTTACAATAAAATCCATTATTCATCTTCATTTTCACTTTCATCTTCACACGGTGAAACTTTCCTCGATGACATGGCATTATCATCAAATATTGCAGAATCTACCTTCATTTGACAAATTCTAACAGCACCAAACAATCTCTCCGATAATTCCTTCTCCGACTATGCCTCCACCAATAAACCCATGCATGTCCACTGTCATGGTCATAACGCACTCCAAAGCCAGACACAAAATTGAGGTGGAGATTGTTGAGCTACCAATATCAACATCTATTTCAAGATAATTATGCCTTTTGTGGTAATAACAATTACAGACTTTCCTAATATAGTTTTCATGATCCATGGTTCCTTTACAATTTTGTTTACGATCTAAAACCTATTGTTGCGAAAAGCATCCGACCCATGAATAAATTGATACAATAGTGAATTGGAGTGATATGTGATGATTAGAGTTGTAGGCTAGTGTTTTCAATTAATTATATTCAATTCGTGAAATGAAGGGGGTAGGTGAAGATGTATAGGTGAAGAATTTTAAAAGCTTTAATTAATTAAGATATAATGGAACCAATTTTAAATATTTGTTAAATCCATCAAGGGTAAGTCGAAAAATCTAAAATATGAGTGGTGATATTTTGGTCCAAAAATGTTTATCAATTTTAGGTCATTTTAGATGTAGATGTATATATGTGAAAATTTTTATAGGCCTTAATTAATTAAAATTTTATTTGTAGATGCAGTATAGATGAAGAATTTTAAATGTCTTAATTAATTAACATTTAATTGAATCAATTTTAAAGCCTTTTAAAATTAATCAAGAGTAAATTGAAAAATTTAAAATATGAGTGATGATATTTTGATCTAAAAATTTTTCTCTTTTATTATGCCCTTTGTGGTAGGCATGGCAATGGCCTTTTAAAATTAATCAAGGATATATTGAAAAATCTAAAATATGAGTGATGATATTTTGATCTAAAAAATTTTCTCATTTTATTATGCCCTTTGTGGTACGCATGGCAATGAACCGTGCCGGCTCGGCCCATAAAAGACGAGCTCGGCTCGTCCCCAATTTGTTAGCTCGGTTTGGTCCATGAGCTCGTGGGCCGAAGGAGCCGAGCCGAGCCGAGCCGAGCTCATGGCGAGCTCGGCTCGACCCTAAATTTTTTTTTTAAAATAAGAAAAAAATATCAAATATATTAATACTAATGCAAAATAATACTTACCACGAATATGATTAATACATATTCAAATCTTCAAGTTCTTTGGACATTATTCTGTCCACTTTATCTTGGATTTGAAGTTCGGCGTCATCCCAATCCTTTAGATACAGTTAGCTTTCTAAAATGTCGGCTTTGAGTCTTGACCTGATATCAAATAAAACCATGCCACTTGTACTAAATGCAGCCTCTGATGCTACAGTTGAGACCGGAAGTGTTAGTAGATCACGTGCTATTTTTGAAAGAATTGGATAACTACGTTAATGTTATCTCCACCATCGTAGTATATCAAAGTTTTTTCTCTCTTCGTCATCTAACATACTAAGAACATCATGTGCAAAATACCTAACTAACTCTACAGGTGTATCATTAGAACGGAGAAGGGGAGAACTAGAGAAATAATCAACTAATTATTGAACTTGATCACTCCTATGTGTACTGACGTAATCCCATAAGTCAATGTCATCAGTTGATGACGAAGTATATGTTGGATTAGGGAGTCGTACAACGTTTGTACTAGCCTTTTCAGCATAGACCTCATGCATAGAACATAAAGTTTGTTCTAAATTAGCACATGTGACTGGATTTTCGTAAGTTAATTTATCTGATATTCTCATTATTGTTACTTTCGTACCGTCTAAGTTAAGTTGAGGATCCATGACACATGCTAATAGAAATAACATTGGCAATTGTTCCCAATATTTCCTAAATTTAGCTTTTATAACATATATAATACTAGTAAAAAGAGCAAAATTCTTATACATATTAAAATTGTTAAAAATATAATAGAAATAATTTAAAACAAGTAGAGTAGTTGGGTAATATACACCAGAACATGTAGTTGTTGCGTTGTAAAAAAATTATAAAAATTTTCTAACATAACCACATATTTCCCAATCATGAAAATTCTAAATCATATTCTGAGCCGTGTGAGTGTCAACCATTATAATAGACAGTAATACAATCTTTATAACCTTTACACAATTCAAACATAAGATATGTTGAATTCTATCTATTAGCAACATCAGTTGCAAAACTTTTTGATTGAAGCCCATTTTCTGTACATAGAGCAGCAAAAACTTATTTTTTTGATGGTGATATCGAAATATAATAATATCATATCTAAATTTTCTAATTGAGGTTGTATAAATTTTAATTCATCTTGTACAATTAAATTAAACACATGACATACACAACGAATATGAAATAAAATATCATCAAAATCTGGACTACAATATTGCATTAATTTTTCAATTACTATATTATTTGGACATGCATTATCAAATATAAAACTACGAACCTTAGAATCACATTTAAATTCATGTAACACACCTAATAAAACTTGATAAATATTATTTCTATTATGAGGATAGTCTATTTGTTTAAATGCTATTACTTTTTTTTGTATTATCCAATTATTATCAATATAGTGTGCAGTTGCAACTATATATCCTTTTTTGTTACAATCTGTCCATAAGTCTGATGTAAAAGATACAACACCGTTGTAATTATTAATATCATTAATAATAGCTTATTTCTTTGTATTAGATAATATCTAACAATAGTATCTTTACGAAATATATTTATAGAAATATTAACATACCTAGGTTGGAGATATTTTTGGACGAATTTCGTCCAATGAGGATTGTCCACTAAGCATAGTAGAAACTCGACATTTGCTATCAATTCTGGTAGTCTTTCGTGGCGCTTGAGTTCTTGTGAATATCTCCAGTTGTTGAGAGTGGGACTACTGAACTACTGGAGTTGTGCCTGATTTGTATCCACACCTCCATGTTTATATTGACACTTTTTGAAGTATCTGTTTAGATGGGTCGTGTCTATCCCCTTATGCCAAGCAAACTTCTCCTAACAGTGTTTATACTTAGCTTTGAACTTAGGGACTCCGTCCACTAGTTTACCGGTCGGCAGCAACTCAAAATGCTGCTAGCACTTAGCCTTTTGTTTGGTGACTTTTCGTTTAGTGCTAGAGCCAATGGTAGTTTGTGTATCGGCGTCTTCATGAACATCTTCCAAATCAATTGGATCAGTGTTACCACCAAACTGATCAATTATCGTCTGGATTTGGAATGTTACTAAGACTATTGAAATCATCATCACTTCGGTTGTATGCCATTTGGAATAATAGAATAAAGAAAATAGGAGAAGATGAAAATGTAGTAGAAACTAGAAACTAGAAAATAGAAATGTAGAGAATTAGTAGAAATAGAAAATTACAACTTAAAATTATAGAGTATTATCTAGATAATGAGATATTAGATAATAATTAGAACACTAATATTGAGATAATGTAATTTGAGAATTGTTAATGGATTGGGTATATAATTGAATGAGAGATAAGAGATTGAAGTGTGAAAAAATGAGTTTAGAATAGAAGTATTTATAGGAAAAAAATGAAAGTATACAAAAAAAAAAAAAGCATGTGACCGTTGGATGATCATCCAACGGTCACGATTTCGTGACCATTGACAAACCACGAGCCGAGCCTGCTCGTGGCTCATCAATTTGGCTCGTGGGCTCGTGGACTCGGCTCGTTTTTTGGCCGAGTCGATCGATCTCGGCCCTCTTTTTTTTTTTAGCTTGGCCCTAGCTCGTGCTCGTCTCTCGACGAGTCCAAGCCCAAGCTGGGCCAAGCCGGCGAGCCCACGAGCCGATGAGCTTTTTTGCCACCTCTAAACTTTGTGGTGATAACAATTCCAGGCTTTACCTAATAGGCGCACAGAGTAATTTTCCACTACAGTTTTCATGATCCATGGTTCCTTCAGAATTTAGTTTACGATCTTAAACCTATTATAGCGAAAAGTATCTTACCCATGAATAAATTGACAATAATGAATTGGAGTGATGTGTAATGATTAGAGATGGATGCTAGCATTTTCAATTAATTATATTTAATTCATGAAATGAAGGGGTGGGTGTAGATGTATAGGCGAAAAATTTTAAAGGGCTTCATTAATTAAGACTTAATTGGACCAATTTTAAAAAAAATTTATATTAATCAATGGTAAATTGAAATATCTAAAATATGAGTGGGGATATTTTGGTCCAAAAATGTTTATCTCTCTTTTTCTTTTTTCCCTTTTTTAATTCAAGTAAAACTCACACTCTCACAGCATCAGAAACAAAGTCATTCAACAACTGAAAATCAAGGACACAAACATTTCATATAGAAAGTAACAACTCAGAAGTTCCCATCTCCTAATAGTTTATTAGGATACTTCTTACATCTCACACACGTCTGAGATTAGTTGATTATTGTACTTCTCACATCTCACACAAATTAATTAAGATTTAATTGTTTGATGGACATGTATAAGCAAAGAATTTTAATGGCTTTAATAAATTTAATCAAACGTAAATTGAAAAATCTAAAATATGAGTGAGAATATTTAGGTCTAAAAATGTTTCTCCTTTTATTATGCTCTTTGTGGTAATAACAATTACAGGCTTTACCTAATAGGCACGTAGAGTAATTTCCTACTATAGTTTTCATGATCTATGGTTCCTTCACAATTTTGTATACGGTCTTAATCTTACTATTGCAAAAAGTATCCGACCCATGAATAAATTGATACAATAGTGAATTGGAGTGATGAGTGATTATTAGAGTTGGAGGCTAGCGTTTCCAATTAATTATATTCAATTCATGAAATAAAGGGGTGAGTGTAGATGTATAGGTGAAGAATTTTAAAGGACTTAATTAATTAAGATTTAATTGAACCAATTTTAAAGGCTTTTTAAATTAATCAAGGGCAAATTGAATAATCTAACATATGAGTGAGGATATTTTGGTCCAAAAATGTTTATCCCTTTTAGGGCTTTTTATAAGTAGATGTATGTAGGTGAAGAATTTTAAAGGCCTTAATTAATTAAGATTTAATTGAACCAATTTTAAAAGTTTTTTAAATTAATCAAAGGTAAATTGAAAAAACTAAAATATGAGTGAGGATATTTTGGTCCAGAAGTATTTTGTTTTCCTTTTGGACCTTTTAGATGTATTAAGATTAAGATAAAATTGAGATTTAATTTAACCAATTTTAAAGGCTTTTTAAATTAATAAAATGTAAATTGGAAAATCTAAATTATGAGTGAGAATATTTTGGTCTAAATATGTTTCTTTATTTTAGGACATTTTAGATGTAGTATGGATATACATAAGTGATTACTTTCAATTACTATCATTATGTTCACTCAATAGTCATTAAGAAATGCATAAAAATTCACGTGTATTTCTTAAAACAACATTCATAACGTCTTTATACTAGGATAATTAACTACCTTGAAAATGGAATTCCTATTAAATGGATTTATGGTTTAAATATGGCTGTTTCTTTTCCTCAAATGGTGACTTGTGCTTGCCTTTTCGTTTCTCAAAATCTGAGTGTTGTAATGTGGTTTGAGTGATTTAAAAATGAAGTGAAAAATGAAGAGGAAAAATCTGATTTTACTGGGCAAAAATGGGGACCTTTGGGTATGGAAATCTGTGACTAAGATGGCCAAAAATTTGGGTAAAATATGGGGATGTTGCAGCCAGTTTTTGGTAGTTGAAGAGCAGAGAAAAAAAATATCATAGTTCTAGGGGCTGAAAGGAGGACATTTGGGGGCTGGAATTTGATTATCTTTATGGCCAAAAATTTGATGGAGAAAGGACTTGATGGGGGCTGGTTTTCAGCTAGTTTGGCAGGATTTTTGAGGGAAAAAGGGGTAGTTTTCTTGGAACTTTTGTGGAAAAATGTATAGTTGGACAGGTAAGAGGGCCCTTGAATATTTGCAAATTTTAGCTATCATATAGACACTCCACAACAATCCCACTTATCTACCCTGCTAATTTTGTTGTTTTAAAAACACCACGTAGTATCAGAAATTGAAAAAAATATAGCAGATTTTATCTGAGCAAGCATGGAGAGGGCCGGGCTTCCCGTTTCTGGTTTTCTGATATATCTTCTAGCCCTCGTGTAAACTAAAATAGAGGCTTGAATAAATTTATAGAAAATCAAGTTTAAAAATTAAAACATTGAAAATTTGAACCGTCTTTTGTGTCTAACCGTGCCATTAGTTGCTCTTATTTTATTTTATAATAATCCACTTATTATATTCTAGCCAAACTTAGAGATAATTGATTTTCAATCTAAACTAAATTCAATTTTTAAGAGATTTTTTCCCCCAATGGGTGGGCCATTTGATTGAAATTTGTACCACGGTCTATGTTTGTCTGCATCAATATTTACAAGCCGAAAAAAGCATTCAACTTTAGAATTTATTTTTCCTGTTTGATTCGACGGCTCAAAAAGTATTTTTGATTATTTTCTCATCCAGACTTTTCCAAACTTGACGTGGCAGTTAGGAGGTTTTACATGGAAAAATACAAATATATCTGGTGGCGGTCAATTTCAAATGCATTTTGTCCTAACATTTGTTATTAAAGTCAAATAAATGTGTGTTAGTGGCTGTCAATTTTCATTGCTAGGAAAGAACAGAAGAAAAAATGGCTAGCTTGTTGGAGAAATTTAAGACAGAGATTGGCAGCGAAAAAGAGATGAAACTAGAGTAAAAAACTGGGAATTTGAGGTTGATCTAATGTGTGAAAGTAGGGACATTTGGAGTGGTTTTCAGCAGTTGATTGGAGATAAATTAGCTACAATAGGTGGATAACAAGGTGAGTAGAAAGTGTTGATCGTGTGGGAGAAAATGGCTAAAGGAAAAAGGAGGGAGGGAGTGAGCACTTTTTGCTTAGCTATTAGGGACTGATTGGATTTACAAATTGGCAGGGTTAAGGTGTTGTTTTGTGTGTTTAATTTGCCAAGAAATAATGGGCTGTTTTTCTTGCAAAAGAATAGCATGATAATGAAGTCAATTCTAAGTGAAAAGTGGGTTGAAAATGGGTCGAAACTAGGATGAATGAATTCACCGAAAATGGGTCGAGAAGATGTTTTATTTTCATTAGTTTTCAACTTTTCGGTTGGTCTAAAATTAACTCAAGATAAATTATTCGGAAAATTTAATTAGTCCCGTTGATTAATAAAATTTCATATTCTTTACGTAAAAAATAAGGCAAACACGTTCAAAAATTAACGCGACTAAAATATTTAAAACGTACTAGGAAGTTCATAGCAATGCCTCAACTAAAAATTTTATTTTGTTGAAAATTAAAAGACGACAAATTTTTCGATCACTACAACCCTCCCACATAAGATAACTTTGTCCTCAAAATTTAACTTACTTAGTTTAAGAGGTATGGGTACTTAGCTAAGACATCTTTTTCTCTTTCCCAAGTTACCTCATCTTCCTCGTGCCTACACTTTGACTAAATGGATCTCCCAGTTTCTCAGAACATCGATTTTTCTCTTTAGTATCACCGTACGTGCTTCTTTATAAGTCATATATATCATTCTTTAATTTCAACGACTCATAATTTATCACGTACGTAGGATCATGCACGTACTTCTTTAACATCGAAACGTAGAATACATCATGCACTCCTGAGAACTCAGGTGGCAATGCCAGACGATATGTCACATTTCCAATTTCTCAAAGACTTCAAATGTGCTGATGAATCATGGTCTCAATTTTCCTTTCTTACCCAAACATATTATTCTTTTCATTGGGGCTACCTTCAGAAAAACGTTTTCGCCAACCCCGAACTCTAAGTCTTTTCTTCTTTGATTGGTATAACTTTTCTAACCGTCTTGCGTTATCTTAATTCTGGATCTGATCTGATATATCGCTTCCATTGTTTTCTCAACTAACTCTGGACCTAAAATTCTTCTTTCGTCAATATCATCGATGACCATACAGTACCTCATAGTGTCATGACGATAGTAGTCTGGAAATTATTATTGTAAGTGAACTCTACCAATGGTAGGTGATTTTCACATTTACCACCCAAATCCAAGATACGTGTTTTGAACATGTCCTCAAGGACTTGAATAGTCCGTTCTGACTCCCGTCGGTCTAAGGATGATAAGCCAAACTAAATGTCTATTTAATACCCAAAGCTCCTTGAAGACTTTTCAAGAAATTTGATGTAAAACTCGGGTCTCAGTCTAATACAATGGATGCTGGTACTCCATGAAGTCGAACTACTTCTAACATATAACTGCGCTAACTAATCCAACTTGAAATTCATTCGTATCGGCAGGAAATTAGCAGATTCCATCAAATGGACTACTACGACCCAAATGGCATCATGACCACTTTCCGATCTAGGAAAACCTACATAGAAATCCATTGGGATTTTCTCCTATTTTCATTCAGGTATATCCATTGGATTTAATGGCTCTGACAACCTCTGATGTTCTGCCATCATTTGTTGAAACACCAAATATATTTACACAAAATAAGTTACAACTCCTTTTATGTTTCTCCACCAAAATGTATTACGTAAATTCTTATACATTTAAGTTCATCCTGGATGTGCGACGTAAAGAGTAGAATGAGCTTCAGATAAAATCTCATTTCTCAGACCTACATCTATAGGCACGGATAACCGACCTTTGAACATCAAAGCTTTATCTTCAATTATTTCAAACTCTTTCCACTTTTCGGTTCCTACTTCAGACTTGATATTTTCCAAGAAAATATCATCCTTCTGAGCTACTACAATTCTATCTCAGAGTGTCGGATTTACTGTCAGACTTGCTATCATTGTTGATGCTCACACTGTTGTCTCTAAAACTTCAATTCTCAAAGTCCTTGATTTGATTATCATGTTTCGATTGCAATGCAGACAAATGACCCATAATCTTTCTGCTTAGAGTATCTACAACTACATTAGCCTTACCGGATGGTACATGATAGTGCACTTGTAGTCCTTTTCCAATTTCAACCACCGTCGTTGTCTCATATTCAACTCTACTTGGGACTCTTATAGTTGGTGTAAATCTCACACTTGCTACCATATAGGTAATGACGCCAAATTTTTAAAGCGTGAACTACCGCCGCAAGTTCAAGATCATGCGTTCGATAATTCTGATCATACTGCTTTACTATAAATTATGTAACCTTCTGAACCTTCAGGTAAAGCTAGTACTGTGCAGACACTAGCTCGTCGTTTAACTCCTGAAAACTTTGTTCACATTTCTCGGACCAAACATACTTAACACCCATTCGAGTCAACTGCATCATAGGACCACCTAATATGGAAAATCATTCTATGAATCACTAATAATAGCTAGCTAAACCTAGAAAGCTTCTCACTTCTCTGACATTCGAATGTGATGGTTAGTTTGACACAGCCTCAACTTTCGATGGATCCACTTCAATTCCTTTAGTCTTCGCAGCATGACCAAGAAATCCTACTCGGTCTAGCCAAAATTCACATTTCTTGAATTTGACGTACAACTTTTTCCTCTACAAACTCTCCAATACTGTCCTCATTCCTGATGTTGCTCGAGATTTCCTAAATAAATCAGGATGTCATCAATGTATAAAATGAAGAACCAATCTAAATACTCATGAAAGACTTGGTTCATCAAATCCATAAATACCGTATGAGCATTCATTAGTCCAAAGGAGAAAACAGTAAATTAATAATGCCCATAGCGAGTTCGGAATGCTAACTTTGGTATATCTGATGGCTTGATCTTCAGTTGATATTAGCTTGACCTCAAGTCGATCTTTGAAAACACTAAATGATCAAACAAATCTTCAATTATTGGAAAGGGATACTTATTCTTGATCGTCAATTTATTCAGCTCACGATAGTCGATACACATCCTCATTGACCTGTATTTCTTCTTGAGAAAAAGAACTGGGCTCTCCATAAAGAAACACCCGCTCTAATAAATCCTTTATCTAGTAGCTATTCCAATTACAATTTTAACTCCAACTTTTTTGGTGCCATCCGATACGGAGCATTTGACATGGGTGCAGCTCCAAGTATCAGATCTATCGTAAATTCCACTTGCCTATCTGGTAGGATACCTAATAGGTCATCTGAAAACACATCGGCATACTCTTGAACCACTGTCACATTATCCACTAATAATTCTTAAGATGAGGTACCAGTGCAATTGGCAAGAAACCCTTGACAATATCGCTTCTTTAGCAACTTCTCTGTTTGCAAAGCTGAGTTGATGCTGGGAAGTACTTTAATCTTTGACCCATAAAATTCAAAATCTTTCTCTCCTAGTCTTTGAAAGATTACTTCCTTCTCAAAACATAAAATGGTAGTACGATTACTACCCAACCAATCCACATCCTAGATAATATCAAAATCTCTCATATTTATAACATGCAGGACTACTGACAAAACTAACCCATCGAAATCTATCTAAATTGCCCTAACTCACTTACCAGTATCTATAGTTCCTCCTAATTTTGTACTAACTTCTAGTATACTGTCATTTTTCTTAACAGTGATATTAATCTTACATAGGCATGCAACGGATATAAGATATATTTAGCCATTTTGAGGGGTCTAATGTTTGATCTTTTAACCTCTACCTTTAGAAAATGGTAAGTACACAATTAAAGTCAACATCTTGTTGTCACAAACTCGTAGTTCATCGCCCTAATACGTGATGCCATATGGGTACTGGCATGATGGCAAATTGACCACTCGAAGTCCAAAGCAAACTAAATGTAATCATTTCTTACCGCCTTGGCACGTTCTAGATAGTACTCACTTAGTGAAACCATGTCTAAATACCAATTATGAAGAGTCCGTTTAAGTGGGTCTCTATTATCTTTTAAGTTAATTCCGAGGAATAAAATAAATTTTCATAACATTTAGTAGTGAATTATACTAAGCAGTGAATTTTAATGCACTTGGTAGTGTATTATACTAATTCATGAGAAAATATACAGAATTAATATGCGACATGCCAATTATTTAAACATACATAGGAACAACATTATTTATAACCGGCACCATGTGAAAACATAAGTGATTTACCTTCAATCACAGCATACATAAGTGATTACCTTCAATCACTATTATCATGTTTCCTCATTAGTCATTAAGCAATGCATAAAAATTCATGTATATTTATCAAAATAACAATCATAATGTCTTGCTTAAAGTAGGATAATAAACTACCTTGAAATTGGAATTCCCATTGAATTGATTTGTGGTCTAAAAATGGATGTTTCTTTCCTCAAATAGTGATCCCATGATTGCCTATTCGTTTCTCAAATTCCTAGTGTTGTAGTGTGGTTTGAATGATTAAAAAAAGTGAAGAAATAGGAGGAAAAATCTAATTTTGTTGGCCAAAAATGGGGACCTTGGGGGCTGGAAATCTGTGACTAAGATGGCCAAATATTTGGAGAGAACATGTGGATGTTGCAGCCAATTTTTGGTGGTTGAAGAGCAGAGGGAAAAAATCATAGTTTTAGGGGCTGAAAGGAGGGCCTTTGGGGCTGGAATTTATGATCTTTACGGTTAAAAGTCTAATGAAGAAAGGACTTGATGGGGACTAGTTTTAAGCTAGTTTCTGGCAGGATTTTTTGGGGAAAAAATGGTAGTTTTTTGGGATTTTTGGGGACTGATTTTAAGAAAAATGTATGGGGTTTTTTGATGGGAAAGAAGTGAAGAAAAAAGGGCTAGCTTATTGAAGAAACTTAGGACCGAAATGTGCAGGGAAAATTAGATGAAATTGGAGTGAAAAGTTGGGATTTTGGGGCTGATCTATTATGTGAGAGTGGGGACCTTTGGGGATAGTTTTTAGTAGTTGGTTGGGGGTGAATAAGCTGCAATAGGTGGATAACAAAGTGGGTAGAAAGTGTTGATCATGGAGAAGAAAATAGCTGAAGAAAAAGGGAGGGGATGAGCTATTTTTGCTTAGTCATTAGAGGATGTTTGGAGTTACAAATTGGCAAGGTAGGAGGTTGTTTGTTGTGTCTTGCCAAGAAATAAGGGGTTGTTTGTGGAAGTCTTTCTTGGAGAAGAATATTATGATAATGAAGTTGATTCTAAGTAAAAATTGTGCTGAAAATGAGTCGAAACTAAGATGAATGAATTCACCGAAAATAGGTCGAGAAGATGTTATATTTTCTTTGGTTTTCAATTTTTCGGTTGGTCTAAAAATTTAAAAAATTAAAAACCATTATATTTAAAACGTACTAGCAAGTTCGTAGTGATGCCGAAAGTTAAAATTATATTTTCTTGAAATTTAAAAAACCATTTGTTTTGGTCAATTTAATTAGCTTACTTTCACCCTTTTTCTACCTATTTAGTCTCCTATATTTACCTCAAAACCCAGTCTATGAAAACACCCCCAAACAATCCTATATGCTCTGCCAAATAACCATCCCAAAGAACTCCTTTTATATGTAGAAACTGTCCATCACCCCCTCTCATTTCTCTGTCCATTTTTCTCGCTGTTGACCTCGGAATCTGTACTATCCACGTGTCAACAGATCTTCAATAAATCATCTGTCAGCCTGTATTTTACATGTACACTAGGACAATTGTTAGACACCAATATCATCAAGGAAAAAGGGGCCGGTGATCATTGGTACTCCGACGATCAAGTCAACTTCCAGTATAAAAATATATGGAGAGAGTTTTGGGTGTAGGAGAGACAAGAGCAGAGTTTAATGGTAGAGAATAATGCGTACCTTAGAATAATAAGAGATCTTGTATTTGTAGGTTCAGAGTTCTAATTGATTTAGGTAAGCAATCAATTAGACATCTGATGAGATTCTCCTTCCTTAAGAGATAAAGGGATAATTGGATGTCAACATGATCTTTTAGATTTCCATCCTTATTTGAGCTGATTTCCAATATCGTATTGCCAATTACTAGGAAATTGAGATTTGGTGTCCTTCTGAGTTCGTATGATAATCAAACACAATCATTCTTAAGATATCACTTTCGCCATCCCAAATTATCAGGTGACAACGAATTATATGGAATGCGAAAACCGACGAAGCACCCCCATTTTTTTTAACGAGGCCTATAAGAGGGGTAAATAGTGAACCTTTGTTGAAGATATTATACCGATGAAGTCCTTCGTATATGTTAACAGTTCTCCAAGTCCGAGGCTTGTTTATTTATGGCAGGCAAGGGCTTCGACTCGAGAGTTTTTAGTAGTTGAGTGGGATCACGTGTATCTTCCTTAGTTGTGCTGTCAGTTGTTAAGTGTGAAAGGTCGCCAATCATGTCACTATTTTAAAGACAGGCAGTAATGGCGCCATCATCACGTGGCACGAAACGTCCATATTATCATTGCTATTTACTATTTGGCGTGTTGGGAGAGGCATGGAGACATGCATGAATTGCGTTAGCCCTTCTAAGAATTGATTGAACTGGACGTTTCCCAGGTGCTAGCTTAGTACCTTGCCACGCGTCCACCAGATGTAACGGTTGATATCTGAAGTTGTGAAATCAACAGCCAAGATTCAAGGGGTTTCGTTTATTTGTTCTCTTAACTTTGGCAAAAACTTAGAACTTGCTTACACTTTCCTTAGGCATTTCTGACAATTACAAGTGCAAAATTCGGTGACTCTTTTACAGCAAAAGGTCATTTCTTAAATGTAAAGAGGAGTTGTAACCCTTAGACTTCACTTCATTGTTTCTTTTATATTGTTATCGACCAGTCTATCTGTCTAACTCTAGCTAAAAAGAAAAACCTAACGCTTTCCCAACTTCTCCACACGAAGATGAGCTCTAAAAACATGGATTCGTATAATATGTCAGATCTCCAAACGGACCCTGAGATAATGGGCGAGGCGCAGTCCTCACCAAATAGTGACAAGGAAGTCACCTAAAGGCCCACCGTTGCTTTTTCTTCTCCTGGCCTCTACAAGCATCACTTATTGTTCACTGGCAGATAAGGTGGAGCCCCCACCAAAGGTGAAGGCGAAGAAGAAACAAGGGGCGATTCCGGAGATGATGGGTTCCCTAGGCCAAATGAACGTCTGTGCCGCTCGTCTATTGGCTGACGAACTTACTTCGTCTACTAATGCTGCCGCCACGATCCAAAGAAAAATAAAGAAAATAGTTTTAGAGGCTATGCGGAAAGCCTATGACATTCTAGCATCGGTCAGTCTCCGAGCGCCTCGTTCCCATGAACAGACCCTCCAGAAGGTTATGTTGCCATTTATGAGCCTGCAATGCAACAAGGACTTCGATTTTCCCTCCACCCTTTCTGTCGTGAGGTCCTTTGAGATTTTAACCTCGTTCTGTGCCAGATTACTCCTAATGGCTTGGGTCAAATGGTGGCATCCTTTCTGTTATGGAGGATAATAGATGCTGTCAGAGATCTCCCAACAAAGGCCTTTGAAACTATTTATCGACCTTGTAAATCTGAGAGATGGTACAACATATCTTCTAGGCCAGGGCGAGGCTGGGGGACAGCCTCAATAAGGTCCAAAATTAGAATGGGGCTTTCTTCTTCATTGGTGGAAGTTGGGAATTCAGGCCGAATGATCCTCAGTCCAATGTTTCTATCCCTCGCCGTTTTGGTGCCTTGGGTATGTTTAGAGCTTTTAGATTTGATGTTATTCTGAGGAACCTGACTTACTCCCTCGTTGTTTTTGTTTTTGTTTGTGGGTAGTCCCCAATTCCAAAGAGAGATCAAGGAAAAATAAAGGCGAGATGGTCCACTATCCGAGGCTTACCGAGTTCAAAAACCTGGGAAGCCTTTTAGAAGATAGTACATACCTAGTTCGATATGGTTTGATGGGTGAGTTTCTGATAGCCCTTCGTCCATTTTCTTTCCTTGATTTTGCACTAATTTTTTTCTATTGGTGCAGCCAAGTATACCTTTCGTGACATCTCCATTTACTCCGTCGATGAAGATAAGGACGAGGTCACCCCATCTCCTTCACCTCCAGAGGTGTTGGTGGCCATCCCACCATCTTCTTCTCCACTAGAGCAGCTCGCTGGCCTGTAATGTAACCACCACCTCCTGTAGTCGCGGCAAGCAAAGATGTTTTGACGCCATCATCTGGCCAGGAGCCTGCCCCTATCCTCCCTCATAAAAATCGTACCCAAGCCCAGAAAAAGGGCAAGCGATGAGGCTCATCGGAGAAAGAAGATGGGACAATTCTGGTCGTAGGACGATGGCCTCATGAGGGACACGAGGAGAGCCCAACGCAATAATTGTCTAGACGTTGAATGTGTTGATTACATTAACATTAGCTTCTGTCAGAACGAGCTTGACTCCAATGTGTTAGAGATGCTGCCGTCAGTTCTGGTGATGGCAGTAGCCACAGTCCATAAGTTCTAGTCTCATATTGGTGTGAGAGGGCAACGGAGGAGGCCTCACTGGAGGACATGATAACGATGGCAGCCATGAACATGGCACGAAGCTTTTTTATGAACTCCCAGGTACACAGAATGCTCAAGTGCTTTATAGTCCTGGGTTTATTTGGGATCAAAAAAATCCCAACAAACCTCCACCTTGATCCCCAAATAGACCTTTAAACCTAAATATAAAAATAGCTTCGTAGTTGCTAAATATGGATTCAAACAAAAATGGAACTTCACGTAGCTTTACCAATGTTTAGAAGTGTAAGGCAACTTCTAAACTTTACTAGTATAAGCACCTTAGTGCTCATATTTGCAAGGTTATTAACCTTCAAATAATTGAACAACCATTTTAAAGCTTCCCAATATTTAGGATCGGGATCAAACATTTACCTTTTTAAAATACTAACAATAAAGGCTAAGATTAGCCTAGTGCAAACCATCGAGTACACGACGGAGCCAATAACATTAGAGTATTAGATTTTACTCACAAAATCTTTTTCCTCATCATTTTTAGGTGAATGTTCTTTAGACAAGATAAATTGGTTACCAAGAGGTACAAAAGTGGGTTTGCAATTAATCATGCCAAAATTCTTCAAATTTTTAAGCACACAAAGAGTTTGATGTACAAATAAACATGAATTTGGCCTATATCAATCAACTTCTATACCAATGATCCTTCTAGCATGTCTTAGGTCTTTCATATCAAATATTTTACTTAATTCATCCTTTATCTTGTTTGCTACTTTCATGTTAGGTCCAATCAATAACATGTCATCCACATAAAGTAACAAATACACACAATTATTATTTGTGTTGTGGTGCAGGTAATACAAGCAATGATCAAACTCATTCTTCTTGAAACCAATAAAAGAACGTATAAATCATACATTTTATACCACTCTCCATTGGCTACTAACCTAGCCTTATATCTTACAGGCCCATATGGATTTATCCTTAGGTTTAGGAACTAATTCCCAAGTTCGATTTTTAGCAAGATAACTTATCTCTTCTCTCATAGCACTAAACCATTATTTAGACTTCTTACTCTTTATGGAATCTTCATAGGTATTTGGCTCCTTATCAACTAGTTCAGATAACTAGCATAGGCTAAGGTGAAGTCGAATAGTCTTTGGGATTCCATACGTGGTCTCCTCTCTCTTTCTCTGGTCAATTGATAAGCAGCCAAAGATTTTTTGTCAATGGAATTTTCTTGTATCACATCCTCGTTTTCTTCTACATTTATGTTCTGCTCATTTTGTTCTGCATCACTCTCTACCTCACTTGGGTTGAGGGAGATGTGGGTACTCAGTTTCTCCACCTCAACCATGGACTCTTTTCTAATGGTTTCTTGCTATTTTTCACTCTATATGCAAGGCATCTCTATCTCATTAAAGGCGACGTCCCGACTAACGACGATTTCCACACCCTTGTGGCTCCTATCCCACAGCATATACCTCTTAACTCTATCTGGATATCCTGACAAAACATATTTCCTCACCCTGGGATCTAGTTTTTCTCTCACTCTAATTAGAAAAGTAGCACAACCAAAAGTCATAAGCATAGAATAATCAGCACATTTACCATACTATTTTTCATAAGGCGTATCACCATTCAAAACAACAAAAGGAGTCATATTAGTCATATAGCAAGCAGTCATAACAGCTTCACCCTAAAAAGATTTAGGCACACCATAACTCAACATCATGCATCTAACTTTATCAAGAATAGTACAATTCATTCTTTCAGCAACTCCATTATGTTAGAGTGTATGAGGCACGGTTTTATGCCTAGTGATGACACAATCATTACACAAGTTATCAAAATTAGTATTGCAAAACTCGAGACCATTATCGGTTCTCAAATATTTGACTTTCTTACTTGTCTCATTCTTCTCCTACACTTTCTAATTTTTAAATTTTTTAAAAGTCTCATATTTATCTTTTTGCAAATAAACCCACACACTTCTGAAGAAATCATCAATAATAGACAAGAAATATTTGTTGCCACCAAACGTGGAATTACTCATGTGATGCCACAAATTAGTATAAATGTATTTTAACCCTCTACATGTCTTATGTGTGGTAGATGAGAATGACATCGTACGATGTTTGCCAAGCACACAATGATCACAAAATTGCATACACACACCTAATCCTTACCAATCACACCCTTGTCATTTAGGAACGTAAGTCTCTTAACACTAACATAAGCTAATCTATTATGCCACTTTTTGTGTGATTATTGTCAATGGAAGAGATAGTGGAATTTGGATCACTCATCAATACAGCATGTGTAATGTATATGTCATTTCTCCTAGTAGCTTTAAAAGCTCTGAGTGCACCCCATACACATTTTAGTCATGCCATCACCAAGCCCACCAGTGAAACATGTACTCTCTAACTCCTCAACAGAAATTAGATTTCTACATGTATCTAACTTCTCTTAATATATGTACAAAGCACTATCAAATTTAACAATTACATTATAAGCAACTTCAACCCATGAAACTACCTGTCCATGATCAGACTCATGCAAATGATCAAACTAATGTTTTATTAGATGTGACATAAAAAGATGCACCGGAGTCAAGAATCCACTCATGTATATGAGAGTTCATAGATAGATTAATTTTAGCGGGTTCAGAATTTAAAAGTACGTAAACCTCACCGAGTTCATCACTAGAGGACACTACATTTGTCTCACTCTAATATTTTCCTCTCTTATGTCTCTGTTTGTTTTTCTCTTTTCAACAACCACATATGAAATGTCCTATTTTTCCACACTCATAACATTTCTTCCTTTTTTTCCTTCCCCTGTGACCTAGAGCGAGCTAAAACCTTCTTCTTGCCGCCACTGTTCTCTCTCAACCCCTATTTTAAGACATGCCCCTCATTATGTAATGCCCCGAATTTTCTCAATCCGGAAGGTCACTTAAAAAAATTTAAATAACATTTGACTACTCCAAATAAATTTTTCGTGCCCTTGTATGATTTTAAAATTTAACCATTGTAGAAAAGTAACAAGTGTAAGGAAAAATTAAGTAAACTTCAATAGTCCTAAGGTTTTACGAAACTAATTATTTGACCATCTAAAAGTGTTTTAAAAATTATGAGATTTGACATGTAAATACTTAGAACCTCAACATATCAAAATTTCATATCTTAGCCACGTCGTTTGATATGTGAAAAACGTAGCCAAAGTTGTTTGAAAAATTGTCATTGGTACACTGACGCAGCCAAGTAAAATGATAATAATAAATTTATACGACATGGATTTTGTGTGATTCCAAATTTTCCTACTAGAAACTTATATATCTATCAAACACCACTAATTGGACTAAAAAATTCAAAGTACACAAAAAGTTATGATATTTCAAAGTTAGGGGCAGAATGCTGGAATTTTCAGAATCACGACTTAACACTTCTTCAAATTTCAAAAACGGCAAACTAAATTAGAAATTAGATTTTCCACAACTCTAAAATATTAAATAAAAATATACTAAACATTGTATTTAATTTTTACATCATAAATGGCTGGATTATATCAATCTGAGGATTATATCGACGCCAAAACTTAAATTAAGCAAAAATGTGTCATTTTATTCAAGGTCGCTACTTTACACCGTCGTACCAATGCCAATCATATCAATATGAGGATTTCATAAATTTTGGGTGAGTATTTCAAAAGAAACATCCAGTAGTAAATATAATAACGTAGGAGAAATTTATACGAAATTAGATGCAACATGCCATTCACTTAAACATACGTAAAAATAACATTATTTCAATAATCGGTACATGAAATCATAAGTGATTACCTTTAATCACAGTATACATAAGTAATTACCTTAAATCACTATCATCATGTTACATCTTAAATTATTAAGCGTGGTATAAATTTACGTATTATTTCTCCAAAAATAAAATTCATAAAGATTGCTTTAAATAGTATAAGAAAACTACCTTGTAAAATTGAGTCTCGTTGGGTTGAAATATTTATGGAAAATGACTGTTTCTTTTCCTCAAAATATGCCTTTTTGGTCTCCAAATTATAGTATTATAGTGCTAGATATAAAAGCTGGGAAAATGTAGAAATCAATGATCGAAAGAAGGGAGGAAAACCAACTAAAATGCTGGAAAGAAATGGGAAGAACAGTTGATAAAAAAAAATGAACTAAGTTGTTTACTGCAGGACTGAAAATGATGACTTTTGGGGCTGGAAAAATGATGATCTTCTTATGGCTGAAAACTGATGGAAATTGAACTTCAGGGACCAATTTTCAGTAGGTATAAAGGGGGAAAGTTGTAACAGTTTTGAGCAGTTTAATTGGGGAAAGATAGCTAGAATAATTTGGTATCAAGG
This sequence comes from Forsythia viridissima, assembly GCA_030279155.1. Classification (NCBI taxonomy): domain Eukaryota; kingdom Viridiplantae; phylum Streptophyta; class Magnoliopsida; order Lamiales; family Oleaceae; genus Forsythia; species Forsythia viridissima. The sequence goes on along the minus strand of CM059036.1, from coordinate 27,400,888 downwards.
TGGGTAAAAAGTGTTCATCATGGTGAAGAAAATGGGTTGAAAATTGGGAGAGTAGTGGGCGGTTTTTAGAATAGTTTTAGTGGTTGTTTAGCAGGTTTCTTCAAGTGAAATTGGGGGCAAACTGGGGTGGTTTTTCTATGTAGAATGAGGAGAGTTAAGTTGCATTTTAAGTGGTTGTAAGGTGGGTAAATGGAGTTGAAAGTGAGAGAGAAGTGGGCTGAAAAATAGAGAGTGAAATGGGTGGTGTATAAGTGATTTAAGGGGGTGTTTGGGATGTCTTTCTTACAAGGCTGTTTGGGTGTATATTTCAGCGGAAATAATGAGATGTTTGGGGGTGTATTTTTAGCAGTTAGGTAGAATGGGTTTTGGGCTAAATATGGGAGGACAATTGGGTGGGAAAATGGTCAAAACTAAGGTCAACAAAAGAGCTTAATTTCGGCCAGAAATATGATAAACAAAATTAACCGAAAAAGAGCCGGGAATATGATTAAATTTTGCTATTTCTTGATTTAGCCGGTTGGTCTAAAATATAATTGGCATCAGTGTTTAATAACACCTCGTGTTCGTCACATAAAATATATGGCACTTAGTACGTGCACAAATTAAAGCGACTAAAATATTTTAAATCGTACTTGGAAGTTCATAGCGACACTGGAAATTATAATTTTATTTCCTTGAAATTAAAAGTATAAAGATTTCTAGTCACTACAACCCTCTCCACTTAAAATAATTTCATCCTCAACTTAACTTATTTGGTTTACAAGGTCCGGGTACTTAGCTAAGACATATTCTTCTCTTTTCCAAGTGACCCATCCTCTTCGTGCCTATTCCACTGAACCTTGACTAGAGAGATCTCTTCGTTTCTCATAATATGGAGTTTTTCTCTAGAACCACCATAGGCGATTCTTCATAAGTCATATCATTCTGTAAATCCAACGATTGATAATTTACCACATGTGTAGGATCATGCACATACTTTCTTAACATCAAAAAGTAGAATGCGTCGTGTACTGCCGCGAGCTCGGGTGGCAATGCCAGATAAGATGCCACCTTTCTAATTTTCTCTAGAATCTCAAATGGGCTGATGAATCGTGGTCTCAATTACACTTTCTTACCAAAATGTAGTATTCCTTTCTTGGTGCTGCTTTCAGAAAAACTTTCTGGCCAACCCCAAACTCTAATTCTTTTTTTCTTTGGTTAGCATAACTATTCTGACGGTTTTGCATTGTCTTAATTCTGGACCTGAAATTCTTCTTTCACCAACTTCATCCGAACAAATTGGTGAACAACATCGACGAACATACATTACTTTATATGGTGCCATGTCGATAGTAGCTTGGATGCTATCTTTATAAGCGAAATCCACAAACGGCAAGTGACTTTTCCATTTACCACCCAAATCCAAGACACATGCCCTCAACATATCCTCAGAGATTTGAATAGTCCATTCTGATTGCTCGCAGTCTGAGAATGACAAGCCATACTAAATTTTTATTTAGTACCCAAAGCTCTCTAAAAAAATTTCCAAAATTTTGAGGTGAACCTCGGGTCTTGGACCAAAACAATGGACGCTGGTACTCCATGAAGTCGGACAATTTTCTTGACATGTAACTATGCTAACTGCTCCAACTGAAATTCATCTAGATTGGTAGAAAATGATCAGAATTCGCTAAATAGTCTACTACGACCCCAGTGACATCATGACCACTTGCTGATCTAATAAAATGTGTAACGAGATTCATGGAAATTTTATCCCATTTCCACTTCGGTATGACCATTGGATTTAATAGCCTCTGATGTTCTGTCTTCACTTATTGACACACCAAGCATTTTGACACAAATTGAGCTATAACCCTTTTCATGATTCTCCACCAAAATATATTACGTAAATCCTTATACATTTTAGTTCTTCTTGGATGTGCGACGTAAGGAGTTGAATGAGCTTTAGATAAAATTTCATTTCTCAATCCTTCATCTTTAGGCACGCATAACTAACTTTTGAACATCAAAGCTTTGTCATCAGCTATTTCAAACTCCTTCCTCTTTTCGGTTCCCATTTTATCCTTGATCTTTTCAAGAAAGAGATCATCCTTCTGAGCTGCTACAATTTTGTCTGAGTGTCAACTTTAATTTTAGACTTGCTATCATTGTCGATGCCTGCACTAGTGGTGCTAATACTCCAATTCTAAAATTTTCAAAGTCCTTGATTGGGTTATTTTATGTGGAATGTATTATAGAAAACTGACCCATATTCTTTCTTCTTACATCTATGAGTACATTGCCCCACCCAGATGGTACAAGATAGTGCAGTTGTAATCCCTTACTAGTTCCAACCACCGCCGTTGTCTTATATTTAACTCCTTCTAGGTGAAGAAGTACTTGAGACTCTTATAGTTAGTATAAATCTCTCACTTGCTTCCATAAAGGTAATGGCACCAAATTTTCAAAGTGTAAACTATCGCCGCAAGTTCAAGATCATACGTCGGATAGTTCTACTCATACTGCTTCAACTGCCTTGTAGCATAAGCTATCACATTTCCATGTTGCACCAATACATAACTTAAACCGAGCTTCGATGCATCACTCTAAATTACGTAGCCTTCTGAACATTCTGGTAAAGCTAGCATTAGTTCTAATACTAGTCTGTCTTTTAGCTCCTAAAAAACTTCGTTTACATTTATAGAACCAAATAAACATATCACCATTTCGAGTAAACTACGTCATACGGCCAGCAATTTTAAAAAATTCTTCAATGAATTACCGATAATAGCCAACTAAATTGAGAAAGCTTCTCACATTTCCAACATTTGACGGTGCTAGCCAATTTGACACATCCTTAACCTTTGATAGATCCACTTCAATCCCTTAAGTCATCACAACATGACCAAGGAATCCTACTCAGTCCAGCCAAAATTCATATTTCTGGAATTTGGCAAACAACATTTCCTTCTACAAAGTCTCCGATACAGTCCTAAGATGTTCTTGATGTTGCTGAGGATTTCTTAAATAAATCAAGATGTCATCAATAAACACAATGAGGAACCAATCTAATTATTGATGAAAGAATCGGTTCATCAAATCCATAAATACCGCAAGATCATTCGTCAGTCCAAAGGGCATTACTATAAACTCATAATACATATAGCAAGTTCAGAATGCTGACTTTTGGTACATCTGATGGTCTGATCTTTAGTTGATGAGATCCAGGCCTCAAGTTTATCTTTGAAAACACTCAGATCTATCGTAAATTTTACTTGCCTATCAGGCAGGATACCCAATAGGTCATTTGTTAACACGTCGATGTACTCTCGAACCACTGACACATTATCCACTGATAATTGTTTAGTTGAGGTACCAGTGAGATTGACAAAAAACCCTTGACAATCTCACTTCTTTAGCAACTTCTTTGCCTATAAAGATGAGATGAAGCAAAGAAGTACTATAATCTTTGACCCATAAGATTTGAACCCCTTCTCTTCTGGTCTTCGAAAAATTACTTCATTCTCAAAACATAAAATGATATCACGATTACTATCCAACCAACCCACACTCAAGGCACTATCAAAATCTTTCATATTTATAACATACACGTCTGGAATTAATAGCGACCTCTCAAAATCTATCTGAAATCTATCTGAATAGTCATAGATAATTTATCCATATCTATATTTCCTCGCATACTAACCTCTAGTACACAATCAATTTTCTGACATGAAATATTAGTTTAGCTAGGTATGCATCATATATAGATAAATACGTCGCGTCAGAATCAATAAGAATTTAAACAGGTATACTAGAGATAGATAACATACGTGTAATAACGTCTCCTCTTGAGTTATGGGGACACTCTAGTTTTTCTTTTCTTCACCTAATCATTAACATTTGCTGACGTTGTCCGACAGTACGACACATAGTGGCCTGGCTCGCCACACTAATAGCAGACATTCTTATTAAAGTAGCAGTTATCACCATGATTCTTCTTGAACTTAGGGTACTAAGGATTGGGATTGCTCGATTGTCTCCTACTGCATCCTGATTCTCTCTTTTGAACTTGCCCGAATTCTGATTTATATTCTGAACTTGCCACTTTCCCTTTCCCAAGTCATTATGTTTCTCATGAACTCTGGTCTTTAAACCTAAGAAATACATTTTTGAGCCTTCTTATCCACTAATGTGAAAGTCCGAAGCTTGTGCAAACTGACAATCTGTCTAATTTTTGGATGCAACATCTCTCTCATAGCATCTTGCCTTCATTAGCTCAATGCTGACTAAATACAGAGCATAGTGTGATAGTATTTCAAAGTCTCTCTCATACTCGTTGATTTCCATATCTCCCTAAACTAAATATAGAAACTCCGACTCCTTGTAATCTCGTAGGGCCATTGAAAAATATTTTCCATCAGCTCAGTCTTGAATTGAGACCATGAGAGATAATTTTTTCTTCTTAGTATGGGTATAGGATGTCGACTCCCACCAGTGACCTATTCAACCAATTAGCATGAACTCAACGCAAAGAACCTTCAGATTTTGTAGACAAAAGATGTGCTGGAAAAATATCTCTCAATTGTTCGCAACCATTCCTCAGTTGCAAGAAGATCGTTTCTTTCATCGAATGTGGAAGGATGGTATCGACAAAATTTCTCAATCACCGTCACAACAGGGACCAAGTGATGTGCTAGTGGGGCCTACTCCGCTTGAGGCACTTGTGGTGCCCATGGTGCCATTGGGGATTGCGGCGCTAGAGGTGCCATCTAAGGTACCAATGCATGCCTCATTTCCTCTACCGCAAGTTGTAAATCCCTAATAGCTCTTGCTTGGGTAGTCTGTGCAATTTTCTATAGGATAAACAAAAAAAAATTGTAATCCATTGAAACAAATAGCATACACAATGATATAAATATCTGAAAGAGACATCGACAAAGGAAAATTTAACACTATTTTTTATATATATTTAAATCATCCTTCGAGAGGTACAACAAACTAAAAGTGTTTAGCGCTAAACAATGGTAAAGTAGCTGTACATGCATGCTGAAATAAAGACTGAACAAAAAGCATATGTCTACTACTTTTACTAATATGCTATCTCTAAGCATCGTCATCACTGATCCAACCTCTCTCCGTGCACTCTAGGCCTCTTTAGCTGTAGAGCCTCGTCATCCGAGGTAACATAAGACTCGAAATTGAACTCCACCTCGAGATCCTCCTCCGGGTCTTCTTCGACCTCAATAACTGGATTAGTCTCAAAAACTAGAACTGACTCAGGCACCAGGTCAACTACTAGAAGAGGCTCGAAAATGGGCTCAACTGTTGGAGCCAACTCAAGGATGGGGTAGAGACCACCGCCTTACAAACTGTACTCCTCCCAATGTATAATGAGCACCTCACAATACATATCATGCTCCACCTCTAGGTAGTACACCTTATCTAGGTCTTTCAGAATCACCATAGCAACCGGCTATCTAGGCCAATTAGTGAATCAACCAGATAAACAATGAACTCTGCATCGGTTGTCACCAAACCACAGTTCATCGCCCTGATTTGAGCTACCCTATGGGTACTGACGTTATGGCCAATCGACAACTTAGAATCAGAAAAAAAAATGTATTTAATCATTTCTTGTTGCCTTGGCTCGCTCTAGATGGTAGTCACTCGGTGGAACCATGTCTAAAATACTAATTATGAAGAATCCGATTAGGTGGGTTTCTATCATCTTTTAATTAAATTCTAAAGACTAAAATAAACTTTCATAATATTTAGTCACCTTTTTCATAACATTTATAGTGTCAAAATTCAATATCCACTTTAAAATTTCAACTCAATGTAACATTTTATCGTAAGTGAAACAAATATAAAATTTCATAAATATAAGTTTCACATATGTCGTACTTAAAACATAAAAATAAAATTATCGAAATAACATTTGACGAATCCAAATAAATTTTCTCGTGCCCTTGAATGGTTTTAAAATTTAATTATTACGGAAAATTAAGTAACAAGTGTGCAAGGAAAATTAAATTAAACTTCTAAAGTTATAATGTTTTACCAAACTACATTAGTTGACGCCACAAATTATTTGATCATTTAAACATGCTCTAAAAATTATGAGAGTTGATCTGTAAATACTTGGAACCTTAGGCTACAACATATCAAAATTTCAGACATTAGCCATGTTGTTTGATATGCAAAACAAGTAGCCAAAGTTGTTTAAAAAACAGTCATGGGTACACTGACGTAGCCCGGTAAAACTGTCTTGATATATTCATACGACATTATTTTTGGGTGGTTCCAATTTGAGATATTAGAAAAATTATATATCTATCAAACGCCACTAATTTGACTAAAAATTTCAACCTACACAAAACGTTATGATATTTCAAATTTAATGGCAAAATGCTGGAATTTTTAGAATCACAACTTAACACTTCCTCAAATTTCCAAAACAGCAAACTAAATTATAAATTCATTTTTCAAACACTTCAAAATATTAAATAAAAATATATTCAATGTTGCATTTAATTTGTTACTTCACAAATGGCTCAATTATATCGATGCCTGAACATAAATTAAGCAAAACTACATAATTTTCTTCAAGATTGCTAGTTTATGCCGTCGCACCAATGACAATCATATCAATATGAAGATTTAAAATATTATTGGGTGAATATTTCAAAAGAAACACTCAGTAGTAAATTATACTAACATGGGAGGAATTTATACGAATTTAAATGCAACATGCCATTCACTTAAACATATGTAGGAACAACATTTTTTCGAAAATCGGCACCACATGAAATCATAAGTGATTACATTCAATCGCAACGTACATAAGTGATTGCCTTCAATCACTATCATCATGTTCCATCTTAAATCATTAAGCATGGCATAAATTTATGTATTATTTCTCCAAAAATAAAATTCATAAATATTGCTTTAAGTAGTACAAGAAAACTACCTAGTAAAAATAAAGTCTTATTGAGTTGAAATGTGGTTGAATAATGATGGTTTCTTTTCTTCAAAATGAAACTGTGCGTTATGCTTTTTTGGTCTCCAAAATATAGTACTATAGTGCTGGATATAAAAGCTTGGAAAAGGAAGAAATTGATGGCCGAAAGAAGATAGGAAAACCAAATAAAATGCTTGAAAGAAATGGAAAGAACAGTCGATAAAAAAATGAACTAAAGTTGTTTACTGCGTGGCCAAAAATGGTAGGAAAATCAGGAGGGACTGCTGGGATTTTTATACTTGTAAAGCTTGAGGAAAACAAAGGACTTCAAAGGCTGAAAATGGATGAGAAACAGTGCTCAAAATGGAAAATAGTTCATGAAATATGTAGGGTATAGAGGTGGTTTGGGGGGCTAAAAATCTAGAAATAAATGGGAGATTTCTCGAGTCTTTTGGTGGTTGAAAATGAGAGGAAAATCACTACCTTAAAATCCAAGTTTGAGGACTTTTGGGCTAGAAAAATTATGATCTTCTTATGGCTGAAAATTGATGGAAACTAAACTTACATGGACCAATTTTTAGTAGGTTTAGAGAGAGAAATTTGTGAGGATTTTTAGAAGTTTCATTGGGGGTAAGATAGCTGGAATAAGTGGGTAATAGTGTGGGTAAAAAGTGATGATCATGGTGGAGAAATGGGCTGAAGAATGATGGACTAATGGATGGCTTTCAAAATGGTTTTAGCGGCTATTTGGGAGGTTTCTTCAAGTGAAAATGGGGGCAGACTAGGGGTTTTATTTTTGTGGAGAATGAGGGGAGTTTGGTTGCATTTTAAGTGGGTTGGAAGGTGGGTAAATGATGTTGAAAATGGGAGAGAAGTGGGCTGGAAAATGGAGAATGAGATGGGCAGATTTCAAGTTATTTAATGTGTTGTTTGGGTTGTCTTTCTTACAAAGATTAATGGACGGTTTGGGTGTTTATTTGGTAGGAAATAAGGGACTGCTTGGCGGTATATTTTTAGCAGTTAGGTGACCAGGTTTTGGGCTAAATGTGAGAGGATAATTGGATTGGAAAAGAGTCGAAACTAATGTGAACAAAAGAGCTTAATTTGGGCCGTAAATAAGATTAACAAAATTGAACGAAAAAAGGCCGGAAAGATGTTTAAAATTTGCTAGTTTTTAATTTAACTGGTTGGTCTAAAATTGACCCCAAATTGACTCAAGAAAGATAATCAGATTAAGAAAATTTGATTAGCATCAGGTTCGCACACAAAATATAATGCAAGTACATGCAAAAATTAACATGACTAAATTATTTTAAATTGTACTCAAAATTTCGTAGCGATGTCGAAAGTTAAAATTTTATTTCCTTGAAATTAAAAAACAAAATTTTTTCGGTCGCTACACATTAGGTGAATATCTCCATTTTTTTCTCATATCTTTCAGCTGTCATCTCCATACCCTTTAAGGAACAATGAAAATATCGAGTGTAAAGGTCTCCATCCCATATTTGATAACATTCTTGACTTCCTTAGACATATTAGGAATGGCATTCAAAATTATTATAGATTTATACTCTTCGGAAAATTTTTCACTACAATTTGTAATGTCTTCAACAAGTTTGTTGAAAATATCAAGATTGTCATCCAAACTTTGAGAGATCAATTATGAAACTGAAGAAACTTCAAGTAAGAAAAGTTTGTTAGGGATGGACTGTGTCATATAAAGTTCTTCCAACTTTTTTCAAAATCTTTAGTAGAATCATGTCTACCAACTTTACGTAATACAGAATGAGATAAATGCAAGATAATGGTACTATATGCAAGTTCATCATATTCCTTTTGCCATTCCTCATTTACGGTAGTAGAAAACGAATTGTCAATGGCTTTTGAAATTTTTTACCGTACAAAAATACCTTTCATTTTTTTGTGGCTAAATAGAAAAATTACATTTTCCATTAAAGACACCCAAGTCAAAATGATGCATGGCCATCTTTAAGAACTAGGACACACAGTAAAAAACAATCATAGGGAAAGAAACACACAAAATAGATCCCAAGGCCACAATATACACCATTCTAGATTCCCAGGATTTCATGAGACTCGTGATCTTAGATCGAGGAAATTATAGAAATTGGTAGAGTCTAGGTGATAATTCTAACAGAATAAAAATGCAACAAAAATAGGGATAAACAAATAGTCAAAAAACCAAACACGATGATATCACAGTTATTGGGCAAATAATTTATAGGTTCTAGTAGCAGACAATGGTTACTCCACACATTAACCTCAAAACCTAAAGGTGGAGATGGCCTTCGAGTACATGAATGTAAAAAAGATCAGTCAATTTACCAAAGTGGACCAATCTGTCGATCCTTATAATTCGGAGAGATGCAACCCTATGGACACACACTATTTGCCCTAGGATTGTAAACACTACAACAAAAGCAATCACAAAAGCTGAAAACAACCGCGAAGGTTGAAAACACTGAACACATCCACTACCGAACAGCTCTTCGGACTGTTCGAACCACCAGTGATGGAATGACCATCACAGAATGTCAGAAACTATAGTAGGATCACAATACCAGAAACCACTCATCGGAAAACCCTTTCATGCACCCTCACACGCCGCCGAAAAAAAGCTATTGCCACCGCCCATGCGCCACCTTCAGCTGTTCTACGCACAACATGCCCTGGAAAGTTCTCTGCCATGACATCCTGAACATAGATATGTCATCTTTTCACCCCCAGATGATGGTTGGTCTGGTCAAAAATGAAACAGAGAAAATCAAGCAGATTCGGTTCGACTTCTTCGTTAATCTGACCACAAAAGTTGTTTTACCTTGCAATACGGAATACCAACCAAGGACTTTGTTAGAAAAATAGTCATTGAATCGTTACAATAATTGCAAGAGAAACATGGCTCATATTAAACAGTCCAGCACTACAAAGGTAATGCTACAAGTTGAAAGAAGAGGATGAACAATTTCACTAATTATTCGCTAAAGAATAAATGGAAGAGTAAAGGCGGCGACTGATTTTTATTCACCAAGAATTAGGGCACTCAATGGTTCTGTTTTTGGTTGCTTTGCTGAAGACAATTGGTCGATGTTTCACAATTTCAATTTGGGTGCAATTCAATTGGATTGGATTTTCGTGTGTTGTGACTAGTAGTTGCTGACTCCAAGGGACCTTATATATATAAAACACAATATATATAATATAATATATGATAATCTAAACCTAGCTATCCAAATTTAAAATAGGTTAAACACACTGGACCAATTAGCAATGACTCAAAGATATGTAAATCCTCCAAGTGGCCTATTAAATCTTTCAATACATTTGGACCAATACATTGTAGAGTAGACTAAAGAATTATCTTTAGTCCTGAGCTCAAAGTCTATGAAGATATTAATGAGTCTGATTAATCATCATAGCCCTGGGTATATTTGGGATTATAAAAATCCCAACACTTATGTATGTTGTGATTGAAGGTGATCCCAATCACTTATGATTTCATATGGTGTCAGTTATCAAAATTATGTTATTCATACGTATATTTAAGTGAATGGCACATTGTATATTAATTTCGTATAATTTCTGTTACGTTAGTATGATTTTCTACTAAGTGTTTCTTATGAAATACCCACCCCAATATGATTAAACCTCTACATTGATATGGTTGGCATTGGTGCGACGGCGTAGAGTAGCAACCGTGATGTAAATGGCGTAGTTTGATATTATTTATGTTTTGATATCTATATAATTGAGCCATTTAGATGTAAAGTTTAATACAATGTTGAACCTGTTTTTAATATTGTAAAGTTGGGAAAAACCGAATTTATTATTAAGTTGCCGTTTTGGATTTTGAAGATGAAGTTGTTGAGTATGATTCTGAAAATTCTAACTTTACGAATGAATTTTTGTATACTTTGAATTTTTTATTCAAAGTAGCATTTGATAGATTTATAAGTTATCTAATAGCATAAATTGGAATCACCCTAAAATCACCACATATGAATTTATTATGATAATTTTACCAAACAGCGTCAGTTGTACCATGGACAGCTTTTAAAGCCACTTTAGCTACGTCTTTCTCATATCAAAAGACATGGATAAGGTCTGAATTTTTTATATGTTGTAGTCTAAGATATCAAGTACATACATTTAGATGGTCAAATATTTGTGGCGACACCTAATGCAGTTCGGTAAAATCTTAAAGTTTTGGAAGTTCATTTATTTTTCTTTGTGCATTTGCTACTTTTCTACGATAGATAAATTTTATAACCATTCAAGGGCAAGAAAAAATTTATTTGGAATCTTCAAATGTTATTTAACTAATTTTAAGTGACCCTCTAAGTTTTAAAAATTTGGGACGTTACAAATTTACCTTTAGAGGACAATCATCACACGGTTCATTTATCCCCTCTTACCTTTCATGATAAATTGGGTAAAAATTAAAAAAAAAATGAAAAATAATAATAAATAAATAAATAAATAGCATTGTCTCAAAGACCTATTAATTGGTTTAGGTAAATATCTAATCAGCTGAGGTGTCGTCTTTTCTATTATGTAAGGGAATCATACCATTGTGCTAGGCGTCCTTTTCATCCCTATATTGCATGATAAAAAAAGGAAATAGTATGAATCTGGTGTATACAACTGTAGCGGTCACCAACTATCTTGATTGACACATCATCATCATTAACACCCTCCATCAACCTTGACCGGACATCTTCATGACCTATGCGAGTACTTTGTATCAAGGAGATTGACACTTTGATAACTAGGCTTATTATGTAATCGAGCCATCAGGATTGATTCAAGACTATCCATTTTTGGAAGAATTTTGCTTCTTGTACATCTTCATCACTTATACTTGTTTATGTGGTAGTAGAATTTAGTGCTGAAATATTTGATTAAAATATTATATTTAACTTTCTTTTAATTATTTTATTTTACTACATAAACAAGTGTAAGTGAAGGTATAAGTGTGGTTGTACAAGTAGCAAAATTTTTATTGGAATATCAACAAACTTCTTGCATTATTCTTATCTATTCTTCGACGAGTGCCAGTTAGTAGCGAGAAGTAAAATGGTCACTAGAATCGAATCTGTATCATAATTATACCAATCATCCACTTGGTTCAGTTCGAAATATTCCAGCCAAATTCCCATGAGGCATGAGCAGGAGACCTGGCACGGAGCCACTGTTGGTTAGGGGCTTCTAGCCCCTAATTGGACCGGTTCGCATGAGCATCGGTTCTAACTAGTCGTAATTGGACTAGTTTTACGTCAAATTGGTAACCCGATTTACCTTAACACTCCGATTCAATTGTGGTCCACGAAAGGCGGGATCAATATGGTCCAACAAAATTTTAAAATTTTTTTGAAAAGGAGTTTGAAACATGGATCTCTCACATAAGAATCAAGTAGTTTGCAACTATATCACCACCAACTGTTTTGTAATATTCTTATTCAAAAATTATATAATAACATTATTTTAACTTTATACTAAAATGTTTTTCCTCGTATTTAATTCTAAAAAGTATTTTTTTATCTAGAGTTTCAACCCAACAATGACCTAATGGATGAACAAAAGACATATTGACTTGTTGCTTCGACCAAGTTAGTGATCGTGTTAGTTCTAAAAACTATGCTTGCATTATTCTAATAATCCAACTATAGTTCTCGTATCACTCCACTATATAGAGACAATTATAATGCTTGGTACAAGTCAATGCGTATGGCTTTGAGAACTAAGAACAAATTGGGTATTGTAGATGGAACAAATTGACATGAGCTAAAACTCTAAAGCAATTCCTTTATTTTGGTCGTGTCAAGTAGTCCTATTTGTATTGCACAATTTTTGTCTCCGATTATTTGGTTTGATCATAGAGTGATGGTGTTTTTTGTCCTTTTTGCTTTTCCTCTTTCCGTTTTTCCAACTGAGTGAAACTTAATTATACTTATATGATCTTTCTATTATTAATTATTTTTTTATTTTTAAGAAGTTTTGGGTGTGTGAGGTGTGAGAAAAAGTAATCTGCTAGGAAAAACCACAACTGGAAGTCAATATTATTCTCACGTTCAGGGTGAAGCACTATAAATATGTGTTTTATTAATTGTGAGAAGGCTTAAGTAATTTTTTTTTTTCTCTAAGTGGCTTAAGTAACATTTTATTTTATTTTCATCGCATATTATTTTGTAGTTTTTGTTGTCTTATTTTTTTATTTTTTTTTCATTACTTAATGTATTGTGTTAATTATATGCTCATTGAAGGGTAAGATTCATTATCTATCAAACTAGGTGGTGTGTTATTGGTTTTAAAAAAATAGTTTTTTTATAGTGTCGAAGTTCGTTTAAAATTGTTTTATACTAACCCTCTGTGTTGTTGAATCATAGCTATGTCCATGATTCATATATTTTGGTTTTTATTTTTTTTTATTGTACACATTATTTGTTCATTTGTTATATGTTTGATGTTTTTTTTCCCAAACATTTTGTTTGTGAATTATATGTTTTTTCCATTGTATAATGGAAATTAAAAAGATTGAACAATCTATAGCAATTTTACCCCGTTCAACTGCAAAGAAGCAGAGATTAAGCCTTTGTTTGGTTTAATTTCAAAAGTTACTAAAAAATTAAGATAAAAGTAAACAATTAAGTTTAACTACATACTTCATAAGACCCACAACTTTTATCAACTATTCAACTACACATTTCATCAACTTTTATCAAAATCTGCTAAACTTTTATAAAAAAAAATTTGTCAAACAGCCCTTAAAATTTAAAAGATTTAAGTCTCCAAATTTGGAAGTTTTCGAAATTTTCAACCCAATTAAACTTACCATTTAATGCTCTCTTTAATCTCATTCCAAAATAATTCTAAGCCACAACAACAACCACACTCAATTTAGGGCACATTCTCTTTATCTTTCAATTTTCAGTTTCGAGTTTTTATTTTTAGTTTTTGTTTTGATAGTTTGTTTAAAATTGTTAAAATCGCATTTGGTTTGTCATTGTAAAAAACTATTTCTCAAAACAGAAAACTAGAAAATACTTTTTGTTTGAAATTTCGAGAAATTATTTTATGACATTTTATTCAATGAATTTAATTATTCTATAAAATATAACAATTTCATGCTGATATATTATCAATTAATGTTGGTTTATCTTACAATATTTTTTTCTGCTACAAAAAAAAAATACAAACAATAACAAATTGGAAAAATAGGAAATAAAAAATAAAAATTAATTACGTGTACGAAGAATTTTAATATTTTTTTAAGAATTTTTGTTTAAATAACCAACAAGGGCCTGGAGTATTTTTACTTTTTTGGAATTTTTCTTTTTTAAGAATTTTTATTTTTTGAGAATTCTAGATTTAATTTTTTTATATATTTTTAGAATTTTTCTGCTTTTTAGAATTTTTATATTTTAAGAACTTAGAATTTTATTTTTGTATTCAAGAATTTATATATTTATTTTTTAGAATTTTTATATAAACACTTTATTTCCCATATTTTGAGTGTTTTGGTGTTGTTGTCACTGCTTATGGATCCGAACTTGGGTCATCTATCCATAACCAGGATGAAGCTTGGGTGAAACTAAGTAGAGGTCCAAATCGACTGATGTTGAAGAATCAGCGGTTGAGTTGTGGTTAGGGGTAGAATGCCACACGAACCTAGAGTTAGCTGGTTCTCCCCAAAATGTGTTGAGGTGCATCAGTTGTCTGAACATCTAAGGGTAAAGCATTGTTTCGGTGCGGGATGCGAGAGCTGTACTTTTTATTGAAAACACTTAAAACGTCAAAAACTTATTTTGAATTTTTTGTTATAAATTTAACCTTATTTTCAAATATGTATTTTCAAAAACAGCGTACCAAACAAGTTTTGGGTATTTTGCAAAACTTAAAACTGAAAACAAGTTTGAAACAGCAAAGAGAACAAGTCCTTACCATTTTCAACCCCATTTGATTATGGGTTGAAATTTTGAACTATACAATCTTTATAATTTGGGTAAATTACATATCCCATCCATTCAAGTTTATAACAAATTTCACCCCCATTCAATTTTTCTTCACACCTATCATCCCCAACCTTTCACTAAATCGTACATATTGTCTCCACACATAGAATTCGTCCAAATCAACTGTAAAATGTGTCATGTGTACTTCACGCCATTTCTATACAGAATGGAATTTAGTCAAACAACTTAAACCCATTACTATTTCCCTCCATTTCTTGTGTAGTCATAAAAATCTCATATTAATCAATCAAATTGTTAGACATTTTTGTGTTATTTGTTATCTCATCTACTTATTTTCCTCTTACTTCTTCTCGTCTACTTTTTCCTCTTTCATGTGTTGTGCTATTGGAACAAAGATATGGAAGGTAGGATCTACAGATTATTCAATCTCATAGATCTGAAGACTTCTTGGACTAATACGAATCCAGCCCGAAGATTCTTGTTTGTGAACAAAAAGTGCCATTTAGCCCAAATGGTTGATTTTTTTTCCTTCAATCTCTAATTTTAATAGGTCATGTTGTAGGGATATCGTTGCCGATGCTTTGTGTGATATGACTCACCCATGCGCGACCGCTCAATGGAAGTAATTATAGGCTTGTTAAGATAAATGCGAAGATTTGAAGGAGGGAATTCTACTTTACAAGGAGAGAATAGAATATAGGAAGCAAAGAACAGAAGGTTGGAAGATGAGAATAGAAGATTTGAAGTTGAGAAAAGAACATTACAAGTTCTGAATAGAAGACTATAAGCAGAGAATAAAAGATTACATGCTCAATACATAAGACTAGAAATACATAACGGCGACATGCGAGCACAAAAAGAAATACTGGCAAATATTTGGGGGCTAATAGGGTTGTTTGCAGCCTGTATATTGATGTCTTAGGTTATTTGAATCTAGTTAATGGTCCAATTCGTAAAGTAATGAATCGAATAAAGTCATGGTGTTGTTATGTCCAATTTGTAATGGAATGAATGAAATGAAGTTACCGTACTGTTATGGTCCAATTTTTAATGGAATGCAGTTATTGTGTTGTTGTGGTCCAATTTTTAATCGAATGAATGAACAAAATAAAGTTGGGTAGTTGTAATGAAGTTTTGGGGACCTATTCTATGACTCAACTATAGGATGGGAAAGATAGTTGTGAGTTCATTTAGAGATTGGGGACCTATGCTTTGACTTCATATGAAGGTTGGGGACATACACGAAGAAGACATATAAGGATTGGAGACATACACTACCAATTTGTAGAAGGTTGAGAACCTATACTACCTAATTTCCAAGGCAAAATTTGACATGTCCAAGCACATCCAATGATATCCCATCCTTTACAACAAAGTTCCCAACGACTACACTAAACAAAACAAAGAAAAATTGTAACAACCAAACCATTTTCACATCAAAATCAAGAAAAATACTTAATAGTCAACATGTTATCATATGAACACCAAAACAACAAGTTTCACATCATCCAAGCTAATAGTGAATAGCAACGATAGCCTACTATATGTACAAACAAAATACTTACAACAAAACAACTAAAACATCCCAAACTAAATTGTAGTTTCACTACATGCATGAACAAAAAATTTCTTCTAATCTTCCAATGAACTACAAACCCGTCGCAAGTCAAGTCTTCATCTTCTTTTTTGCTGCTCTCTCGGTATTGAGTGGTGCCTCTTGAATTGTTCTTGAAAGTACGTTTGTTGTGTCCAGTTTGACCACAATTTTTACATGACATTTGAGTACCAAACATGCATCTTTTAGTGCTCGATGATTGTGCCTCGTTGGTTTCTCCTCTTCTCACCTTCTTTGGCCTTGTAGGTTGTTTTCCATTTGGTGGTGGATGAATTGGATTCTTACCCTTGTCTACTCAAAACTCTGGACCCGTCATTGGACTAATTACTACATTGTATGCCTTGATGAATGACTCCAATAGAGCTAATGGCATGGGAACAAAGTATACCACTAAGTTGCATCCTCCTACATTGCATGGACTAATTACTATCCACAGTCTTCAAGCTATAAAACTCTAGTAGTAATAGAGTTAATGGCATGGGAACAAAGTAGACCACTAAGTTGCATCCTCCAACATGTGCACGTCAATTTTCGTAAGTCGACAACATAATTGAGTCCATTAGTATTATTCCTCACCTCAAACTACATGTCTCCTGCATTTGTGGCTTGACAGTACCTCATGCTTGATCTTCTCCAATATTTTCCAAAATTTAGGTCCAAAAGGTTGTGACCATTTCATAACACTTTTCCTTCTTGTCGCTAAGTGCGTCATTAGATTATACCTTATCTTCACCGACGAATGAATTACTGGTTTGTCCCTGGCTTGTACAATTGCTGTGTTGAATGACTCGCATAAATTATTTAAGACAATGGTACACTTGTTTGTTTCTCTAAAGTGTAAACAAATCCACTAAGTTACCAGCTTCTCAATAAGTAAATTGTATGTGTCCACATTTTTCACCTTCATTCTTTTTAGTTCAACCATACACTCTAGCTCAGTAGTTGATCTTACAGTAGCCCATAACATGTACTTCAAAGCTAAATCACCAAATATGCCCATGAAATTGCTGTACAAATGCCTTATGCAAAAACGATGCTCGGCATTTTCCCAGTACGTCTCCAATGCATCTACCAAGCTCTTTTACTTGTATCTAATAAAGGTCCAACCATGATTGTTGACAATGCCTGCATCATCGACTAGTATCTCCAAAAATCACCTCCAACTACTCATATTTTTACCCATCTAGCTCAATCACACATCTTCACCTGACTCTAAACCCTTCCTTCAAAGCTCCCAAATACATGTACGTCCTCCTAATTCTCTACAATCTCCAACCATCTCTATCTTTAGAACAAGTGTGTTTCCAACATTACTCTTCTTCAATTCAACCATATAATCATCTAGTAGTTTGTATTGTTCTTCGTTAGTCCCTCTTATTATCTCCAAACACTTTGTCATCTTATAGAATTGGGACCTTGATTCACTGACTACACAATCTTTCTTCACCATGTCCTCAAAACTCTTGAATGTCAAGTTGGGATGAGTTCTAAACATATTCATGTACTTTGTCAAAAAATAGGTTGAAGTTACATACTTGTTCTTAAAAACCATGCCACAATTGTCATTCATATCCAGTGTGTTGATCTAGAACATGGAGGTCTTTGATATCACTCTTGCATATA
Source organism: Forsythia viridissima (assembly GCA_030279155.1). Lineage (NCBI taxonomy): Eukaryota > Viridiplantae > Streptophyta > Magnoliopsida > Lamiales > Oleaceae > Forsythia > Forsythia viridissima. The sequence continues at coordinate 27,382,716 of CM059036.1, read as the reverse complement.
AGACCCATTTGGATACCTCTACAATACTTCACCGAGTATTGTTTGATCAAGTTCTTCAGTTGTGACTTGCTTTAAAATTTCAACCCTACATATATGTCGACAACTTTGAATGAAAAATGTAATGCAAGTGTGTGAAATAATTAGCGACTGAGATTGTTCAAAAGTAAAATGATGGGGACAACTATTGAAAGATATATACCTTTCTCAAATTGTGGGTCTTTATCATCAGCCCTACATGTATAGATATTATCAATCTTGTTTGTTTTTCCTTATCCTTCCTTCTTTGTTATCCGTTTTCCTTCATCATCACTACCTTCATGCACTATCGGTCTGTCATCATTCCAGGTGTAATGTGTATAAAAGTTGGCATCATCGTTCAGAATGGAAACTTATTGCTCGTAGTCCGAATTTTTTTTTTTTCGAAGCACCAGCACAGTCCCAGAAAGAAAAAAATTCCTCAAACTACAGCAAATAAAGAGATACTACCTCCGGTACATAATTCTGAAAAGCAAATGAAAAACAAACTAACAAAAAACTAAAGACCTCTAACTGATGGAAGGCCATATCTGTCAGTCTGAAGTAGTCCACGCGAACGACGAGGCAAGTCTGAAGATCCATACTCTTGATAATATCGTTGGTCTCAGCCCTCAGAAGCTAAAGAGTCAGCTACCTGGTTTTCCTCTCGAAAAATATAGGAAACTGTGTCTCGATCGAATGATAGAAGATGTCAGATGCGTCTGAGTATTGACTGAATCACCCACGGCCCCCCACCACGTGAAATGCAATGAACAGCAAGTGTAGAGTCAGTCTCAATCCATAAGTCCACAAAACCCATCCGTCGGGCAAGCTCTATGCCCTGTAAAATGGCTCTCAACTCTGCCTCCAAAATAAGTATGTCTCCGTAGCCAGTAGAGAAGGCCCTGATACAACGCCCAGTGTGATCTCTGATAACACCCCCGCCACTTGCAAATTCATCCCTGACACATCTATCAGTATTGATCTTGGGAGATCCAGCCAACGGAGTACGCCAATAAACTAAAGTAGGAGGGCTGGAGGTAGGAGAAGTAAGAGTAATACCAAAATGTGGGGCAAGATCAAGGTCCCCACGCCAATGCACAAATCGAAAGAGTCTTCCCGTCTGCAGTAAAGAAATAGTGTGATAGACCCGCCAGATGATACGACTGGGCTCCATGCCAATCCTGCTCGTAGTCCGATTCATTGAACTTATCATGTTTATTTGGATCAACCTCGATTAGTATTATGTTGATCACAGTCACTATGTTCACCACCATCATTCTCTTGGTCACTAGATTCTCCAACTTCAACTTCTTCATTATGTTGGTCACTAGATTCTCCAACCCCACCTTCTTCATTTTGTAGGTCACCTTTCTTTTTTGACCTCGTCTTCTTCTTTCTATTGGTCAACACGTTGTCCAACCCCACCTTCTTCATTTAGTTGATCATCAACTCATATCCCATGATCACCAAACCCTCCAGTCCAATCAAATGTAGACTTTTATTTCAAAAATGTGGTCCCCCATTTCCGCATTTGTAAATTTTCATTTTGGTTTCTTTGTTGGTAACGTAAGAATTATTAGCCTATCAAGTACCAGGTTATATGTGGCGTTGTTAAGCTTGTCATTTCTTGCCTTTTGTGATTGAGCAATGATTTTAACAATGTTAAAATATGGTGTTTAGATATTTAGCAATGGTTTTTGTTAAGTGCATTTTGTGGACTTATTCAGACTTTAAAACTAAGTATTTATCCCATTATTTTATTGATTTTTCATTTAATTTAGTGTATTGTTCTTTCTATTTTAGTTTTGGACCCGTTTATAAGCAATTGGAGAAGAAATGATGGAAAGAGCAACAATTTGGTAAAATCGACGAAAAAATTGAGTTTTTGAAGTGAATATCAAGAGCCAAACATTGGAAGATGAGGATGAAGATAAAATCAATTAGTTTAAGGTATGTTGGAGTAACAATGAAGAGTTGAAACAAATGATCAAACACCTAAAAGCCAAAGAACTGAATTAAGAAACTACCTACTGAAGCGTGGAGAAATTAGAGCACAAATTTTGGTATTAAAATATCCACAAGGAAAATTATATACTACTGGAAATACAATTGAATTATGAGTCTAACACATTTTACGGATCTCAATTTAGAGTTTCCTACAAGAAGTTATGGCCGTTTGAAAAACAACCGCAGATTGAAAAAATTAAGCTGGGCGATCTCCCAAGCTTATAGCTGGGCAAGCGCCCAACCTTAGTTTTTGGCGGTAGAGAGTTTTCTTTTTGCCTGGGCGATCGTCCAGTAGATTTTGTTACCTTTTTGAGTTCTAATCCTACTAGGAAACCATTTGGCCCACGATTTTTAATGATTTTTGGGGAATTTTTTTGGACACAATGAGTATACTATATATATGAGCTATTAACTCATAATTAAGAGCCGAATTTTGGGATAACAACAAGAGAATAAACAAGAAACGAAGATCAAGATTTATTCTTTCGACGATTCAACGAAGATCAGGATCAAGTATTTTGAGTTTTTCCTTATCCGGGTGATGGCTTTTATATTTTCTTGTTGTTTTCTTCTTCTTAATATGTTAGGCTAAATCCCTTTAATACTAGGATCATGATGAAACTTGTATCATGAACATTTAATCCTTTGAACCAATTTTTTTATATTCAAGCATGTTTTTAATTTTTGAATAATTGATATTGATTTCTTTTTCTCTATAACTATATGTGCAATGCTTGTATGAGTTTTGTGGTTTATTTTACCATCGAGAGATTGAAAATAAGTTAAACATAGTATCAAGATTTTGTAAAGTCCGATAGAGGATAGAGATATACCACTATGTTTTACGTGAACTTTAAATATTCACAAATTTTAATACATGCTGGTATGTTCGCATCCATCGTAGAGATACAGTCGGGTCACATCTAGGGATAGGTTTAATTCTACTTGCGAGAGATTGTTAAACAAATTAGGAATATTGATCTTCACAATTAAATTGTGTTATTAAATTCAACGGTTCGGGTTAAAGGAGATTGGTATGAGAAGATTCTAGATCTTAGTACACTTTTCTTTCTCATATTTAAAGTAATTCGTCATAAACTTAATCTTTTATTTAATTAAATTATAATTATTTATTATTTTTAGACAAGATTTTAATTAGTTCTTAAGCAACCAAACTTCAAATGTTAAATTGATTCGGTTAAAGTTAATCTAATTGTGTAGAGCTATCTAAATTCCTGTGGGTACAATACTTGGACTCTAAATCCACTTTATTACTTGTGCGATATGTACTTGCTAACAGTTTTGGTTGAACTATTCATCATATAAGACATCAGTTGAAAGAATCGTGTCTGAATTAGTGTTGAAGGAAGCGTGTCTGAATCAGTCATGACTGAATAATTGTAAAGCAGATCTGGTGTTGGATTGTTGATCTTGTTAACCGTGTTACATTTGTTTGCTTATTTCAAGTTGTTTGTCAAATTGGGATTTAAAGGAATTATTTCAGTTGGTGTAATGATTTCAAATTGTTGCCTACCCCTACATATTTCTCTTCTTTAATTCTACGTGGTCTATCTAATTCTAAACACCAAACATTCCATCACTGGTTGGTTTCTCGGCATAACGAAATATATGTTAGTTAGATCAATTCATAAAAGTAATACTTCAAATACTCATCCAAAAATTACACAACATGGGAAAAAATCTGCCAGTTAGATTTACTTGGTGGGTAATAAATAGCTTTCCTGAGACCCAAAAGTGTAAATCACAATTCATTATGTTGCCACATTCTCAACATCTTACAAAAGTATGTAAAAAGTGGGTTTACTTCTCAGATTTTGATTGTCAAAACAATACACTACTATCTCACTCATTCTTCTTTCTCGTTCTTAACCTCTCTTTCTATACTTCACCTCATAATTTAACCATTTTGTGAGCATATTTTCTTTTACATTTGCAACTGCCAGGAAGACCTACCTTGTTCAAAGTAGGGGTGGTATAATCTTTGAGAACCAGTCAAACCGAACCTTAATCGATCATAAGTTCTATTCCTCAATGACTCCTAAAATAGCTATGAGAGTCATGTGCTCTAGTAGCTCAAATCAGTTTTGGTTAGTAGTACATGAAAGTTATGGTATCCAAAATAGATCAAAGTTCACATTCTTCACTGGTGAGATTCAAAAAACAAGAAAATGGAGCATGAGTATTGATCAGTATCTCAATACATTAAAGCTATTAGCAGACAACCTTGAAATTGCTAGTAAAACCATACCTCACTCAGACCTTGTAACTCAAGTCTTAGCTAGTTTAGATGAAGAATATACACATATTGTTGTTCAACTCAATAGCAGGGATTTGGTTTCCTGGGAAAAGCTTCAGTCCACTCGCATAACCTTTGAAAGCAAACTTGAACATCTCAACACTGTCAAGAAAGAAGTAGCACAATCAATATAGAGGTTACAAATCAATCAAACATATGTTAACTTTACTCAAAGACTAGGATACAAAAATCAATATAGAGGTTACAAATCAAACAATAGTGGTAGGTTCTCCTATAGTAGCAACTACAAAGGTAGAATAAGAGGGAAATATAGGAGAGGCAGCTACAACAACAATGATTGGCCTATATGTCAAGTGTGTCCAATTTTTCCACACACTTGACAAATAAGCATATCTATCAAGTGTGTAGAAAAACTGGACACAAAGCTAACATATGTCAATATAGGTATGATGAACGTTATATGGGAATACAACTAAGTCAAAAGGGCAATGATAATCAATCATCAACAACTTTCATTGCATCTCCCAGCACTATAAGTAATCCTACCTAGTTTGCATACACAAGAGCCATCAACCATGTCACTGCTGAAATGGAAAATCTCAATCTAGCAAATGAATACTCTGGTAAGGAAAAAATCATGGTAGAAAATGGAAATAAGTTGCATATCTCACATATTGGTGTTACATGCTTGCCTACCTTAAACTATTGCAAATGCCTGAAATCAAGAAAAATCTCGTAAATGTTTCTCAACTAACATCTAATAATTGTGTTTATATAGAATTTCATTCAAACTGTTGTTTTGTCAAGGACAAGCAAACAAGAAAGGTAATGCTTTAAGGAAAGCTTAGAGAATGGTTGTATGAACTGGACTTTCCTAGCCTAAACATTAATCCCATTGTCCAGAAGTCATTTTCTTCAAACATATTCTATAGTACTATGTCATCTCTTAGTTCAAGTCATGAGTCTTTGAATTCACAAATCGATGTATGGCATTAGGCCTGAGCGTCGGGTGGGTCAGTCCGAGTATTTCAATACCAGAACCACATATTATAGTTCAGGTATTTCATAAATAGAACTATTCTGTTCTACATAATTATTATAACCAAACCCAAACCAGAACCGTCAGTTCGGATTCTGGTTCGGTTCTACCCACAACATTTTCTTTAAAATTGTGAGTTGACAACATATTTTGAAAAATATTAAAAATTGTAAACTCATTAACATTAAAGTACGTTAGATATTAAAACAATTTATGAAAGATATAAACATTAACAAAAAAAATAGACACAAAAAATACAAACTCGTAAATTAGAGTTAGAAAAAAGAAAATTACCTATCAAAATTGAGGATTCGTTTCGATTACATATGAGTTTTGCCTTCTCCTGTGTGTTGAGCGAGATAGAGAGAGATGACTGAAAGTGCGAGACAGATGACAATGTTTGTATTGAGTATCTGAGCAAATTGCGATTGAGAATTTGAGATTTGGGTAATTAGAATTAGGTCAATTGAGTTTGAATTTAAGAGTGATAATTTTTTACTTTTAGTTTGAGTCTTGGACAGTTGGACTCTTATCTTTGGTAACGTGGTGTTTGGTTGTGGGTCATTGAGTTAGGGAGAATAAATTGTAAAAAATAAAAAATTTATACAAAATGATAAATTTGATTCCAATCGGGTACCCATGGTTCTAGTTCAAAAACCAAAAACCAACTCGAACCCGGTCGGTTCTCAGTTCTCGGTTCTGATTCCTAATTTTATTTTCATGGAACGGGACCAAAACTTCCAGTTCGGGTTCGGTTCTGGTTAAAATACCCACCCCTATATGGCATAGAAGACTTGGACATCCATTTAGTCAAGTAATGTCTCAAGTTCTCAAAATCTGTAATAAAAAATTGAAATCAAATAAAATTATGCCTTTTGTGATGCCACTCAACAAAGAAAATCTCATTCATTACCCTTTTATTTGTCTACTTCACATGCTAATGCTCCATTAGACCTTATATACACAGATGTATGGGTACAAGCACCTCTTCAATCAACTTAACGTTTCAGATAATATATCACATTCCTAGATGATTACAGCAGATTTACTTGGATATATCCTATAAGACACAAATCAAAAGCCCTTAGCATATTTGTCCAATTCAAAAAAAAATTGAAAACAAACTTGAAAGTAAGATTAAAACCCTGCAGTCTGATTGGGGAAGAGAATACAGAAGTTCTATAAACTTTCTAACACAATCTGAAATTGAGTTTAGAAATTATTGTCCTTAAACTTCAGCTCAAATTGGGAGGATAGAGAGAAAACACAAACACATAATAGAAACAGGTCTTAGCCTCTTAGCTCAAGCCAAAATACTTCTAAAATACTAGTGGAAATCCTTCCATAAAGCAACCTTTCTCATTAATAGGCTGCCCATTCATGATCTTAAAATAAAATCCCTTCTCAAGTCCTATACAAAAGAGAAGTTGATTACAAAACTCTTAAAACCTTTGGATGTGGTTGCTATCCTTGCTTAAGACCCTACCAAAAACACAAATTCAATTTCCACTCTACTAATGTGCTCTTCTTGGTTTTAGTGAATCTCACAAAGACTATAAGTGTCTTAGATCAACTAGAAAAGTTTACATATCCAGACATGTTGTCTTTAATGAGTCTGAGTTTCCTTTTCAGTCTGAATTCATTATCAAAAAAATCAAACCCTGTTGAGTTTGAAATAATAGTGTCTTGGTTTCAATTTCCTTCACAACTAAATAGCTCAAACTCTGAACCTAGTCCTACTGATACAACACACTTGATGCAACTCAAGCTGCAAACTCCTCTCATTTTAGCTTCAATAACGTACAACAGTCTCACAATGAAAGTTATGGTGATGAAGGCAAAAATCAGATACTCAGTGATATAAATGAACCTTTTGTGGAAACTTGAGATGGATTGTTCTGAAAGACTTGAGTCAGTTAGTAACATTGATCACCAGCAATCAATCAGAAATGATCAACAATCAGAGGGTAATGAACTGAGGCACGAACATAAATCACAAGTTGGGAATCAGATACAACATCCTATGATCACTAGAGGCAAAGCTGGAGTGTATATACCAAAGTTGTATTCAGGGCAATCAATTGAATACCATTCAGAACCTAAAAGTGTAGCTGAAGCTATGATGGATAAAGATTGGAGTAACATAATACAGAAAGAATACAATGCACTGATGAAGAACAAAACCTAGAAACTTGTACCTTCTTCACCATCCTATAACATAGTAGGAAACAAATAGGTTTTCAGATTAAAGTATAACTCAGATGTTCAGCACAGAGGTTCAGGGTAAGGTTAGTTGTCAAAGGATTTCATCAAACTCCTGGTGTTGATTTTTATAAAACTTCCAGTCCAATTGTCAAAATATCTACCTTGAGAGTTGTCCTTACCTTTACAGTTTCTAAGGACTCAAAGATTAGACAAATTAACATCAACAATGCCTTCCTAAATGGTGAACTTGAGGAAATGGTTTACATGAATCAATTCGAGGGATTTATAGACAAATCAAAACCATCTCATGTGAGCAAACTTGAAAAAAAAAACACTCTATGGATTGAAACAGGCACCTAGAGCTTGGTATGACAAGCTAAAAACCACATTAGCAAGCTGGCAATTCAGGCAATCAAATGCTGACACTTCACTATTCAATTTCAAGAACGAGAAACATATTGTCTTTGCACTTATCTATGTAGATGACATAGTTATAACAGGAAATGACAGCAAGCTACTTCAACAATTCATAAATGAGCTCAATAGAAAGTTTTCCTATAAGGATATGGGTGAACTCCATCATTTTTTGAGAATTGAAGTGCATTGGCATGATTCAGTCTTTCATCTCACACAGACAAGATACATAGCTGAATTACTAAAGAAATTCCAACTTCAGAATCTATTGTCTTGTCCTACTCCCATGGTTAATGGTGGAACCATATCAAGAAGTGAAAAAAAACCTATAAAGAAGGACATTTATTAAGTGATGACAAGGCTAATGATTACTTGCAAAATGAGGAATAAGATATGGATGGTGAAGCACAATAGGAGAATGTTGAGGATCTCGAAGATGATGATATTGACAGCTATGACGATGTCTATTACTTCAACACAGAGGAACAAAAAAAACAAGAGTAAAGAAGATAGCGTTCGTTTCGTTTGGATGAAATTGTTGATTTTCACAACTTACATAATCTGTTAAGTTTTTCTGGGACGTTCAATGAAACTCTGGTCAAGGAATTTATGGTGGCAAATGTTCCAAAGAATCTGGGCAAGGCTGGAAATGAATTCAGGTGGCAGGTTTATGTCCGAGGAAGACATGTTACCTTCAGTCCTAACTCTCTTAGGGACTGGCTTGGGGTGACCACTGTGGCTGTCACAAGTGATGAAAAATTCACCAAGGACAGCATTGGGCAAGAAATGACTGGCTCTACCTGGCCAGAATCAGAAGAACTAACTGCTTCCCGACTACTGTCTAAATACAAAATTCTTCATCGGATTCTTATCAACAATATCGATCCATTGACTCATAGATCCGACATTTCGGGGTATAGGACTGTTATATTATACAAGTTAGGGATGAGGATGCCAGTTGATTGGGTCAAAATGGTTTTGATAGAATTGTTTATGAAGGGCCGAGGGGCCAAGTAATACAGGCTACCGCATCCAGCTCTCATCCATCACTTTCTTGTTCATCAAGAAGTGTCTACCATGGATTCAGACAGATTCTCTGAGGATATTCCAGCGCTAGGTGTTCATGAGTTTACAAATTTGGGTAGCACACCGTATCCCACTCCCAGAGTTCTCGGGCACGTTCTGTCTTTGTTGGACAAGTCTGGACGTCTTGATGCATTGGAAACTCAGTTGGGGTTGGTTAGAACATAGGTAGACCAACTTTTCACCTTAACAAAAGGTTTTTTTGATGAATTTATTTTCATGCATAGGGTGTAGGCTAAACTAGAATATCTGGACGATGAGAATATAAAGTCTGCATACCGAATAATTACTCCAGAATTCTCTACACATCTTGGAGGTCCGATGGAGATTCTGACTTCCGATCTAGTTGTTGGGACAACTGTTGCCCCAGCTACTGCACCTCAAGCTGATGCTCCTCTAGTTCATGCTCCTTCAGATACCCATGGTTGCAAGAGAGCTGCAAACGCATCTGCATTCGATACAAAGAAGTTCAGAATCTCCCGGAACTAACTGTTTTCAGTTCTAACTTCTAACTTTCTAACTATTTGGTTATGGATGACTGTATTAACTCTTAAATTCTACTTTCCTTCACTTCAAATACTACTTTACTTTTGTTTTTCTCTTCTTCCCTTGTTATTTTCTTTATCGTTCCCCTTACAAAAGGAGGAGTAGTAGGGTATTTTTAAATTTTATGGTTGTTAGTTTGTGATTGTTATTTATACTTTGTCGATGATACTTTGTTGGTTAAACTTTAATAGTAGTATTTTTAGGTTTACGTGGTTTGATCATTACACTTTGATGATATCTTGCTAAGGGGAAGCAATATTAAAGTTGTGGCTAATGTGTGTGGTATTTGCATATTTTGTTAACTTCTTTGCAGGAGTTCTTGGTTTACACACTAAGGGGAAGCAATAACCCTTATATGTTGATGCTCATGGTTTCTTTACCTATTCACACACATCACACCTTTATTAAAAATCTGATAGTTATGTGTTTATAAGAAAGCAACGCCAATAGAGAGATTGTTGAAAAAATATGTGTCATATTTTTTACCTTTTATATATTGCCTCTTTTAATTAATATAACTGATTTTTAATAATAAAAGAGCAGGTCAACATTTTTATTTTTGACTGGTCTAGATAACGCCAGTTTTGACTGACTGGGTTGATAAGCAGATTATTTTTTCAGATCAGTAAAGCTGCAATTTTATTCTATTTTTATACTTGATATATTCTGATCTCATGAATATTATTGACAGCTCTTTTTGTAGGTTAAAGAATCTTTAGGAGGGAAATATTTAGTTTTCTAAATTCTTTACTTCTACAAATCTAAGAATATCTTTCTATATATTCTTTCCTACTAATTTTCTTACCATTCTTGTTGTAGATTTTTAGGTAAGAAATAATTTCTAATTTGATTTCTACTTTAACTATAAGTAAGAGTAGAAATCAATAAGGAATTAAGACTTTGAAATATAATTTTTGATCTTGTTTTCTCCAAGCAAAAATCGTCAAAATCTATGGAAGGAAAACAAGACATCAAGCTTCATTAATTCAATTTCAAAGCAAAAAAGTTATCTTCAAACTCATTGAAGAATCAAAAACTAATTGGTGCTCGACGGACAATTCCATATCTTGTTCAAACTACTTGGCGTGAAGTTAAGAACGGGGGTTCTTAATCCAAGTGGTGGTTGCAGTCAAGTACAATAGGGAAGTGGTGATAAAGTCAAGACCGATGGGTTTGATTCCACTTCATCAACAAGTCAGAAGAAGAAGTATCAAAGAGAGTTGGTCTGTTTTCTTTTGATTGTTATTTTGTTAATTTTGCAAAATTATAAAAATCGATATTGTTGTATTTTTTAACAAGATTATTAGTGGATTGTTTTTACCCATAGCATGGGGGCCCGTTGATGTTTCCCTTAGGGGTTTACCACATTACATCTTGTATTCGTATTTAATCCTTTAATTTCTGCACTTAACAAGATTAGGTAAACGAACATTGTTGTGCGAGTCAGAACTGTTATCTTTATCACTTGCCAGTTCTGATTGTGTTATGTCCACTGCCTGTTTAATTAAGATTAAAATTTGTTTTAATTTAATTAATCTAGGTTTTAGAACTTTCAATGACCAAGACTCCATTTATTGGAAAATGACTCAGGGCTGTAAACATTTTGGGACTCACATATACTAATGCATGTGGACCAATGTCTACATATGCTAGATGTGGTTTTTCTTACTTCATCATGTTTACAAATGACCATTCCAAATATGGTATCATCTACTTGATGAAATTCAAGCATGAAACCTTTGAAAAGTTCAAAGAATTCAAGCAAGAAGTAGAAAGGCAAACTACAAAAAATATTCTAACACTTAGATCTGATCGAGGTGGAGAATATTTGAAGGGTAAGTTCTTAGACTATCTAAAAGAGAATGGAAATCTCTCACAATGGACTCCACCGTATAAACCACAACTAAATGGTGTATCTGAAAGGAGAAACCTCACTTTACTTCATATGGTGCGATCAATGATGAGCCGTACAGTTCTCCTAAAACCGTTTTGGAGATATGCACTTAACACTGCATGTCACACACTAAACGGTGTCCCATCTAAATCGGTTGATAAAACTCCATACGAGTTATGGAAAGGAAAAAGGCACAATCTTTCATACATAAAGATTTGGGGCTGCGACGCTTATGTGAAGCTCGTAGAATCAGACAAGCTAGAAGCTAAATCTGATAAATGTTTATTTGTGAGATATCCAAAAGAAACTATTGGATACTATTTCTACAATCTCATTGAGATGAAGGTCATCATATCGAAACATGGCATATTCTTAGAGAAATAGTCCATTCTAAGAGAGGGTAGTGGGAGCAAAGTATATCTTGAAGAGGTTCATCAAACCACAAATAAATTCGAGCAATTAGATAAACCAATGGCTGAGCCTGCATTTGATGAGGCACATATTGGAAATGGAGAACCTTCAGTCTCCGAGGACACAACAGCTCTTCGTAAGTCGAGCAGGGTCACTCATCCTCCTTGGAGATATGATCTCATGATTACCAATGATGTGTTGCTAATAGAGAAAGATGAACCCACTACTTACGTAGAATCAAAGTCAAATGTTGACTCAAAGAGATGGCAGAAAACCATGAAATCCGAAATGAACTCCATGTATGAAAACAAGGTTTGGACCTTGATTGACCTACCTGAAGGGATAAAACCAATAGGCTGTAAATGGATTTACAAGAAAAAGGTCAACATGGATGGTATTGTTCATACTTACAAGACAAGATTGGTTGCGAAGGGTTACAAGCAAAAACAAAGAATTGACTTTGACAAAACTTTCTCACCAGTAGCTATGTCTAAATCAATTAGGGTTCTGCTTGCGATAGCATCATACTATGACTTAGGATATAGCAAATGGATGTCAAAACCGCAATCCTTAACGGAAATCTTAGTGAGGATGTGTACATGACACAACCTGAAGGTTTTGAATCCACAGAGCCAAACAAGGTATGCAAACTACAAAAATCATATATGGATTAAAGCAAGCCTTTCGGAGCTGGAATCTTCGTTTTGATGAAACAATCAAAACGTTTGATTTTATCAAGAATAAAGATGAACCATGTGTGTATAAAAAGGTTAGAGGGAGTAAAGTCGTATTTCTAATTTTGTATGTGAATGACATATTATTATTAGGAAACGATGTCCCAATACTAAAATCAGTAAAATTGTGGTTATCCAAAAATTTCTCCATGAAGGATATGGGAGAGGCAGTTTACATTCTCAGTATAAAGATCTATAAAGAGAGATCTAATAGAATGCTTTTCCTATCTCAATCTACGTAGAGAAGATTTAGCATACAAGAGTCCAAGAGAGGACTCTGCACCATCGGGCATGGGATCTATCTCTCAAAAAAGATATGTCCAAAGATACAAATTGAAAGAGATCGCATGGATAGAATTCCTTCTGCATCACTAATAGGATCTATCATGTATGCATTACTATGTACTCGACCGGATGTTTCATATGCCTTGAGTGTCACAAGCAGGTTCCAAGCGAACCCTGGCGAGAAATATTAGATCGCAATCAAGAACATCTTTAAATACTTAAGAAGGACTAAAGACATGTTTTTGGTGTATGGAGGAAATGAACTTAGAGTTCAAGGTTATACCGATGCCAGCTTTCAGTCTGATAAAGACGATAGCAAATCCTAGTTCAGATATGTATTTACTCTAAATAGTGGTGCGGTCAGTTGGAAAAGTTCTAAACAAGAAATGACCGCTGATTCAACTATAGAAGCTGAATATATAGCTACTTCAGAAGTAGCAAAGGAAGCGGTCTAGATTAAGAGGTTCATTTCAGAACTTGGAGTAGTTCCTAGCATTGTTGATCCAATATCTCTGTATTGCGGTAACAATGGATCCATCGCACAAGCGAAGGAATTCAGGTCTTGTCAACGATCCAAGCATATATTGAAGCGATATCATCTCATTAGGGAGATAATCCTGAAAAATGACATAAAGATAGAATGAGTCCCGACTGACGAGAATGTAGCAGATCCTTTGACAAAGCCGTTGTCCCAGCAAAAGCATGGTAGTCATACTAAATCTATTAGTATTAGATACATGAGTGATTGGATCTAGTTTGTACGGAATATTTTATTATATACTCTTTGTTAGACATCAAAATGTATGAATAATTTTATTAATTAAATATTTTTTCTACATTATAATGGTAGATCTGTTATTATTTAAATTTCATTATTTAAAATAATAGAGCCTGAAAAAAGTTCATAGTAACTTGTTAATCACAAGGTGTTGTGATTGAAAGATACAAGTTATAAATAACTTATTCTTGAAATATCCCTAGTCATAGTAATAATGAGATACGGATATCATTATCACGGATAGACTAGTATGTGTTGCATTTCTTTTGAAGAAAGTAGCTGATCTCACGAGCTAAGATGTAGAGGGACATCTGAATGAACACCTGAATGCATTGTTATGAGAACATGACATTGGATGATCGGCCTAGAGATTCCACATAGATAACTAACCAAGCGTCAGTGGTAAATCTCTAATGCGCGGTTGTGGATTTGGACCTTTGACTTGAGAACATCATAGAATCTTATGTGAGGACCACTATACTTTGGCGAGCATTTGATGGGACTCGAAGATTTGAGTCACTAGGAAGTCGTCGTACGGGTATAGTGAGAATCATATGAAGGTTGTGAATATCCAGTAAGAGGATTCATCACTCCTGAAGAGTAGGAGATTATAACATGGTTTTTGCCCACTTAAGTTAATATAAATTTCCTCGGCCATGGTGGAGTTATGAGTAGAAAATATTTCAATCATAACTAGATTAGATCAACGAAGACTTGAGGTGAATAACATAATTGGTTTAAATGAGATTGACGCTGATCCATATCTCTTAACCAATTGGATTATCTTGATGAAGGGATTATATTTCTACAGTGACCGCACATATATTGGTTCTATCATACCACATGACATTTATTGGACCAAATTAATTAATTCGATTAATTAATTGAGCCCGTTTTTTTATGGGTTCTAGTTTGACTAGAACTTGGGCTAGGGTTAGCCCCGCCTATAAATACAAAGGCACAACTAATTTAGTTAAGAAGTTGTTTTTCATTACTTGCTAGCACAAAAAAATGACAACCAAATACAATTACTCCCAAAAGGTTCTACTTTCATCTGTTCTTGATCGTATCTGTTCTTGCTGTGTGGATTATCATTGGAGACTGGACAATTAGACAACTGTGGTATTGAAGATCGCACCTCCAACTAATCAGAAATCAGATTTCATGATATTTATCAAAGGCAAACTTCTATCACGAATTCTATCTAAGTACAAGGTTGATCCGGCTTGTAGAAATTGTAGATTTAATTTCCGATGTGTATGTATACCTCAATTCCTTACAAGAATAAGCTAGGAAATCAACTTAAAAATTTTGGTCCTTCAAAACTAGGTTATACTTTTGAATTGTGTCAAATTTTGACTAAATGGTTCGCTATTGAACGACCTCTATTTCCTCTTTCGTGTACAGTTATTTTTACATATTTTGGTAATATAATTACAAATTCGTTTCGGAAATTCAACGATATGTTAAACTTTCAAATGGTATGAAATTATACAAATACAGTAGCGATTCGATGTTGAACGGCCTTTAGGGTTGTTCCTAACATAGTTTTGTGAATCCACATTAGTGTATATAGCTTCATATATGTGGAATTATTTCAAAATCTAATTCAGAATACATTTTGGACATCCAATTGTGGGTACTATTCTTGAACGTTGTCAAATTTTAAACAAAATCGTGGGGATTGAACATTAAACTAGTTGTTCGAAAGAATTTTTTTTCAATCCACACTAGAATATATAGCTACATAGATATGTTCTCTTGTCGAATAAGTTATCGAATCGACTTCAAAATACATTTTGGACATCCAAAACTCGGTTATACTCTTTAATGGTGTCAAATTTTAATCAAATGGTTCGACATTGAACGACATATATGGTTGTTTCAAATGTATTTTTGTGATTCAAAAATTGTATATATTTCCTCGTAGGTGTGTTAATATTTTTAAGTAGTTTGGAAATCTAATTTCATTTCAGACATTCAACAATGTGTTATACTCTCGAATAGTGTAGAATTTTGATAAATACAGTAGTGATTCGACATTGAACAGACTTTTGGTTGTTCCTAACGTAGTTTTTTGAATCCAAAAAAGAGTGTAGACATTCGTAGATGTGGAATTTTGCCAAAATCGTATTGAAATCAAGTTCAGAATACGTTTTGAACATCCAATAGTGGGTTATATTCCAGAATGGTGTCAAATTTTGAACAAAACGATAGGTATTCAACATTGAACTAATTGTTCATAACATTTTTTTTAATCCAAACAAGTATATATAGCTACATAAATGTGTTCTGTTGTCGAATAAGTTATTAAATCCACTTAAAAATACATTTTGGACTTCCAAAACTAGGTTATAACTTGAATGGTGTCATATTTAGACCCAATGATTTGACATTAAACAACATATATGGTTACATTAAATATATTTTTGTGATTCAAAAATTGTATATAAGGCCTCGTAGATGTATTTTGATGATTAAATAGTTTGGAAATATAATTATCAATTCATTTTGGAAATTCAATGACATATTATAATCTCGAATGGTGTGAAATTTTAACAAATACAGTAGTTATTCGACATTGAACGGCCTTATTTGTTGTTCGTAATGTATTTTTTTGAATCCAAATTAGAGTATATATCATCATAGATGTGGAATCTTGTCAAAAGCAAATTGAAATCAAGTTCAGAATACATTTTAGACATCCAAATGTAGTTATATTTTTGAATGGTGTCAAATTTTAAACAAAACAGTGGAGAGATAACATTGAACTAGTTGTTCATAACTTGTTTTTTTGAATGCAAACTAGTATATATAGCTACATAGATGTGTTCTCTTGTCAGATAAATTGTGGAATCGACTTCAAAATACATTTCGAACATCCAAAACTAGGTTATACTCATGAAAGGTGTCCAAATTCAACCAAATGGCTCAACATTCAATGACCTATATGGTTGCTTCAAATATATTTTTGTGACTCAAATCTTGTATATATTGCCTCAAAGGTGTGTTATGATTTTTCAATAGTTTGGAAATATAATTATAAATTCGTTATGGATATTCAAGGACGTCTTATACTCTCGAATTGTGTGAAATTTTGAAAAATACAATAGTGATTAGACATTGAACGGCCTTTATGGTTGTTTCTAATGTATTTTTTAGAATCCAAATTAAATTATATAGCTTCGTAGATGTGGAATTTTGTCAAAATCATATTAAAATCAAGTACAAAATACATTTTGGACATCCAACTACGAGTTATATATATTCTTCAACAGTGTCAAATTTTGAGCAAAACGGTGGGAATTCAACATTGAACTAGTTGTTCATAAAATATTTTTTCAATCCAAACTAGTATATATAACTACATAGATGTGTTCTCTTATCGAATAAGTTACAAAATCAACTTAAAAAAATATTTTGGACACTCAAAACTATGTTGAACTCTTGAGATGTGTCAAATTTTGGCTAAATGGTTCGCATTGAACGACCTATATAGTTGCTTCAAATGTATTTTTGTGCTTCAAAACTTGTATGCATGGCCTCGTAGGTGTGTTTTGATGTTTAAATAGTTTGGAAATATAATTACCAATTCATTTCGAAAATTCAACAATGCATTGTACTCTCAAATGGTGTGAAATGTTAACAAATACTATAGTGATTAGACATTGAACGGCCTTTATGGTTGTTTCTAATATATTTTTTTGACTCCAAATTAAATTATATAGCTTCGTAGTTGTGTAATTTTGTCAAAATCATATAAAAATCAAGTACAAAATATATTTTGGACATCCAACTACGGGTTATATTCTTGAAAGTGTCGGTTGGGATTCAACATTGAACTAGTTGTTCATAAAATATTTTTTTCAATCTACATAGATGTGTTCTCTTGTCAAATAATTTACGAAATCAACTTAAAAATATATTTCAGACAATCAAAACTAAGTTAAACTCTTGAATTGTTTCAAATTTTGACTAATTGGTTCGCATTGAACAACATATATAGTTGCTTCAAATTTATTTTTGTGACTCAAAACTTGTATAAATTTCCCCATACGTGTTTTATGACTTTTAAGTATTTTGCAAATATAATTGTAAATTTATTTCGAATATTCAAACCACGTGTTATACTTTCAAATGGTATAAAATTTTGAGAAATACAGTAGGGATTCACATTGAACGACCTTTATGTTTGTTCCTATCGTATTATTGTGAATCTAAACTAGAGTATATAGCTTCATAGATGTGGAATTTTGTCAAAATCATATGAAAATCAAGTTCAGAATATATTTTGGACATCCAACTAAACGGTGTCAAATTTTGAACAAAGTGGCGGGGATTCAACATTGAACTCGTTGTTCTTAGCATTTTTTTTCAACCCAATCTAGTATATATGTTACGGAATCGAATTAAAAAAATATATTTTGGACATCAAAACAAAGTTAAAATTTTGAATGGTGTCGAATTTTGACCAAATGGTTCAACATTGTACGACCTATATGGTTGCTTCAAATGTAGTTTTGTGACTTGTATACATTGCCTTGTAGGTGTGTTATGATTTTTAAGTAGTTTAGAAATATAATTATAAATTCTTTTTGGACATTCAACGACGTGTTATACTCTAGATTGCTGTAAAATTTTGACAAATACAATAGCAATTAGACATTTAATGGCCGTTTGGTTGTTCCTAACATTTTTTTGATCATCTAAATAAGAGTATAGCTTCATAGATGTGGAATTTTGCAAAACCATATTGAAATCAAGTTCAGAATACGTTTTGGACATTCAATAGTGGGTTATATTCCTGAATGGTGTCAAATTTTGAACAAAATATTGGTGGTTCAACATTGAACTAATCGTTCATAATATATTTTTTGGAATCTGAACTAGCATATATAGCTACATAGAGGAGTTCTGTTCTCAAATAAGTCATGAAATCTACTTAAAAATACATTTTGTACATCCAAAACTGGGTTATACACTTGAATCATGTCATATTTTGACCAATTGGTTGGACATTAAATGACATATATGGTTGCTTCAAATGTATTTTTGACTCAAAAACTTGTATATAGAGCCTCGTAGGTGAGTTTGATTTTTAAATAGTTTGGAAATATAATGACCTACCTATATGGCTGCTTCAAATTTTGACCAAATAGTTTTACATTAAATGACCTACTTATATGGTTGCCTCAAATGTATTTTTGACTCCAAATTGCATATATATCGCCTTGTAGGTATATAATAATGTTTAAATAGTTTGGAAATATAATTATAAATTCATTTCGGACATTCAACGATGTGTTATACTGTCGAATAGTTTGAAATTTTGACAAATACGGTAGTGATTAGATGTTGAATGGCCTTTATGGTTTTCCTAACGTATTTTGATAATCCAAACTAAAGTATATAGCTTTACATATGTGGAATTTTTTCCTAATCATATTGAAATCAAGTTCACGATACATTTTGGACATCCAACTGCGAGTTATATTTTTGAATGGAGTCAAATTTTGAACAAAACGGGTGATTCAACATTGAGCTAGTTGTTCGTAACATGATTTTTTGAATCCAAACTAGTATGTATAGCTACATAGATATGTTCTGTTGTCGAATAAGTTAAGAAATCGACTTCAAAATACATTTGGACATCAGAAACTAGGTTATACTCTAGAATGGTGTCGAGTTTTGACCAAATAGTTCAACATTGAACAACCTATATGATTGTTTCAAATGTGTTTTTGTGACTCAAAACTTGTATATATGACCTCGTTGGTGAGTTATGATGTTTAAATAGTTTGGAAATTAATTATGAATTCATTTCGGACATTCAACAACGAATTATACTCTTAAATGGTGTGAAATTTTAACAAATACCATAGTGTTTTGACATTGAATAGCCTTTATGGTTGTCCATTATGTAGTTTCGTGAATCCAAATTAGAGTATATAGCTTCACAAATTAGGAATTCTGTCAACATTATATTGAAATCAAGCTTAGAATAGGTTTTGGACATCCAACTATGAGTTATATTCTTGAACGGTACCAAAGTATAAACAAAATAGTGGGATTCAAATTTGAACTAGTTGTTCATAACGTGCATTTTTGGAATCTAAACTAGTATATATAGCTACATAGATGTGTTCTGTTGTCGAATAGGTTATGAAACCCACCTAAAAATACATTTTGTACATCCAAAACTAGGTTATATAGTTGAATCGTGTCATAATTTAACCAAATGGCTCGCATTAAATGACCTATATGGTTGCTTCATAACGTATTTTTGTGATTCCAAATTAGAGTATATAGCTTCATACATGTGGAATCTTGTCAAAATCATATTGAAATTAAGTTTAGAATACATTTTGGACATCCAACTATGGGTTATATTCTTGAATGGTGTGAACAAAACAGTATAGATTGAACATTGAACTAGTTATTCGAATCATGTTTTTTATTCCAAACAAGTATATATAGTAACATAGATGTGTTTTTTCAAATAGGTTACGAAATTGACTTAAATATATATTTTGGACATCTAAAACTGGGTTATACTCTTGAACAATGTTAAATTTTGACCAACTAGTTCGAAATTGAACAACCTACCTATATTGTTTCATCAAATATAATGTTTTGATTTAAAAAAATTATATGTGGCCTCGTAGGTGTGTAATAATGTTTAAATAGTTTGTAAATATAATTAAAATTTTGTTTCAAACGTTCAATGACGTGTTATATTGTCGAATAGTTTGAAATTTTGACAAATGCAGAGAGATTAGAAGTTGAACGGCCTTTATGGTTTTCCTAATGTATTTTTGAGAATGCAAACTAGAGTATACATCTTTATAGATGTGAAATTTTTTTCATATCATATTGAACTCAAGTTCAATATACGTTTTGGACATCCAATTGTGGGAATAATTTTTAATTGTGTCAAATTTTGAACAAGACGGATGAGATTCAACATTGAACTAGTTTTTCAATATATATACACACACACACACACACACTACATAGATGTGTTATGTTGTCTAATAAGTTACAAACTCGACTTAAAAATATATTTCGGACATCCAAACTAGGTTATATTCTTCAAATGGTGTCAAATTTGATGAAATAGATTTACATTAAATGACCTACCTAAATGGTTGCTTCAAAGTATTAATGTGACTCAAAAATTGTATATATCGCCTTGTAGGTGTATAATATTGTTTAAACAGTTTGGAAATATAATTATAAGTTGGTTTTGAACATTCAACAATGTGTTATACTGTCGAATAGTTTGAAATTTTGACAAATTCGATCATGATTAGATGCTAAACGGCTTTTATGGTTTTTCTAACGTAATTTTGAGAATCCAAACTAGAGTATATAGATTTATAGATGTGGAATTTTGTCCGAATCATATTGAAATCAATTGTAGGTTATATTTTTGAATGGAGTCAAATTTTGAACAAAATGGAAGAGATTCAACAATTATCTCATTTTTCATAACATATTTTTTTGAATCCAAACTAGTAAATATAGCTACATATATGTGTTCTGTTGTCGAATAAGTTACAAAATCAACTTAAAAATACATTTGGACAACCAAAACTAGGTTATACTCTAGAATGGTGTCGAGTTTTAACCAAATGGTTAGTCATTGAACAACCTATATAGTTGCTTCAAATGTATTTTTGTGACTTAAAACTTGTATATATGGCCTCGTTGGTGAGTTTTGATGTTTAAATAGGTTTTAAGTTAATTATGAATTCATTTCGACATTGGACAACAAATTATACTCTCAAATGATGTGAAATTTTAACAAATTTAGTAGTGATTCAACATTGAACAACCTTTATGGTTATCCATTATGTAGTTTTGTGAATCCAAATTAGCGTATATAGCTTCATAGATGAGAAATTTTGTCAAATTCATATTGAAATCAAGCTCTGAATACGTGTTTGGACATCCAATTGTGGGTTATATTCTTGAACGATGTCAAATTTTGAACAAAATAATGGGGCTTCAACATTGAACTAGTTGTTCTTAACATGTATTTTTTGAATCCACTACAAGAAAAGTTGCATATAACGACGACAAAAGTCGTCGCTATAGATCGACAATTTGCTGCTATAAAGTAGTCGCTAAATGATAGTAGGTAAGTCGTCGCTATTGGAATCAAATTGTCAAAAATTAAAAAAATTATTTTCATATAATTGGTAGACCCCTGAACCCCCGACATAGAGGTGTCAATCCGGGTCGGGCCACTCCGATGAAACCTGGTGACGACCCACATTAAAAAAAATCTGTATCGCGGCAAGTTGTGGGCTGGGTCAACCCAACTCAAGAAAATTGAACACGAACCTGGCTCACCCGTCGGCCCATCCGATTCGAGTCCATGTGGTTCGAGTCCATGTGGGCCGTGGTTCAGCCCGTATGAATAAAAAATTAATTTTTTTTTTAAATTACTAAAAAAAAATTACTAAATTATTTTGCTTCAAAAAAAATGTTTACATTTATAACCAAAAATGTGTTAAATTATTAAATAAAAAATAAATAACAATGATAAATTCACATTTATTATTTATAACAAAAAATGTTTACATGGAATTTATATCTTATTTTACATTGAATTATTTCTAACTTTGTATATTTTACATGCTACTTTTACGTTTGAATGAAGTAGCGGCTGTCACTCATGTCAGTCACGGCTCTACTGTGTATTTTTTTTTAATATTAAACAAGCCAGCAGCCGTTTGACGCTAAACCGCTCGAGCTGACGGTTCAGCGTCATCCGACCCCGTGAAAGCCTGCCTAGTTTACTGGCTGACCCGCGGTTACGAGTCTCTACGGGTAGGTAGATGCGGGTTTGGTCAGCCCGCCCATCTTGACACCTTTACCCTAACCTGATCTACCAAGTATTAGCTTGAAACTCGACCCACCAAAGGCCCGACCTAATCCACTAAGTTTTGTCAAATATTTTTAGTTTAGAATGATTGAGATGTGATTTGAACTCTTGATTTTAGGGTTGTGAAATTACAACTAAACAATTAGAGATAAATGAATTATTGTAATTATATTTTTTTTCATAATATATATTAGTTCAATAAACAACATTTTTCTATAATTGCTTATAAAGTAAAAAATGAATATTAGTGAAAAATCAAATTCCACACCTAAATTTTCCCCCCAAAAAATTTAAAAAAAAAATCTCACCTATAGGGGCGACATTGTCGTGGCTATATGTAGGGAAAAAAGTGGCAAAACTTCTTGCCATCTTCTAAAACAAAAGCGACGACTAAATTAATTTATAGAGACGACAAATATAGTCGCTATATCTCTCATTACACTATAATGACGACATGAGTGTGCCGTCACTATATACGCTATCATATAGCAATGACAAAAAAGTCTCCGCTATTTGTCATCGATATCGCTGTTGCTTCTATTTCTTGTAGTGTACATGGATGTGTTATGTTGACTAATAAATTAAGAAATCCACGTAATAATGAATTTTTGACATCAAAAATTGGGTTATACTATCAAATGTTTACCAAATAGTTTGACATTGAATGACCTATATGGTTGCTTCAAGTATATTTTTGTGACTCAAAACATGTATATATGGTCTTGTAGGTGTGAAAAGATGAGTTTTTTTATTAGATAAGAACCTCTATGTATACAATATTTTAAGACGAAGACAAAAATGCTTGTGTATGAATTTGAATGGTTATCCATCATCAATTGTAGGAATAAACGATATGCGTGGAACAAATGTTTTTACGATCTATCTTCATAGGCTGATAAGTGATAAGTACAATTTTGTACTTATTCGAACTCACAAAAAGGGACGATTACGAGTACTTTAAGTTATTTTCGGTTTAATGGCGTGTTGTTTTCTTATTATTTTAGGAAATATTCAAATTCAAGTGTCAATCTAATGAAAACATAGCAAACGAAAGAAAAGAGGACTTAATTGCAAAAATAAAGAGACTTAAAGGACTTGGCATGCAAATATTAAAGGAAGAAAATCAAGAATGCGTCCAAGATAACCATGCGATCGCATGGTTATACTTTGTCGCGATCGCAAGGCGTCCAAAATTTATGCAGAACCTTAACCAACTGAACCATGCCATCGTAAGGTTCTGAACCATGCGATCGCAAGGCATAACGGGCAGCAGTTTGGCAGTTTCCTGATGGAAATAAAACTCTTCCAAGTCTAAGACAATATAACTACCTAATTCACGTCTTGGAGTTTGGAGAGCAGTACAAATGGCAAAATAAGGTCCAAAACAAAAGAGACGAATTTTGGAGAACAAGATACAAGAGGAAAATCGAAGATCAAGGCACGGGATTGATGATTCTTCAGCCGGAGTTACGAGTTTTATTTATTCTTTCTTCTTTTTCTTTTGTTGGAACATGATTAATACAATTCGTGTATTATTTTACATAATCATGTCCAGCTAATTTACTTATTTATAGGATGAACGATGAAACCTCATGATTTTAATTAATTAGAAGTTTTTCCGTTTTAGTAGGTAATTGCTTTTGGGTTGATTATTCTTTATTCAT
Source organism: Forsythia viridissima (assembly GCA_030279155.1). Lineage (NCBI taxonomy): Eukaryota > Viridiplantae > Streptophyta > Magnoliopsida > Lamiales > Oleaceae > Forsythia > Forsythia viridissima. The sequence continues at coordinate 27,358,467 of CM059036.1, read as the reverse complement.
TATTTCTATTATTTTAATCTATTATTTTAATGTCTGATCACCATTAGAATGTATTGTGATCTATATTGAAGTCGAGAGATTCAATATAGATTAAACACGTGGTATTGAATAACATAGGGTCCAATAATAGATAGAAATTCCTATTATGCTTTATGAAATCTATTTAGGTGTTCTTGAGATTTTAATGCATATGTTTATGCTCGAAGCTTAATTAGAGATAATTAGGTTCGCATATCATATAGAATTGAATGACCATCGAGAGAGGCTTTTGATTATTTTAGGATCACCGATTTTCAATTCAAGGTAATTAAGAGCTAAAAAGTGATTAACGAATAATTGGTCATAAAGCATGTAGGTGAATTCGCGAATCCTAGTATTGGTATAATTTGAATTGGTTTTCATAAAGTTACTTTAATTGTTTGATAATTTAGATTTAATTAAAATAGTTTTAGAATCACAAATCAAAACAAATCTGTGTTTCTTTTTATTGTTAAAATTTAAATTATAAGTTAATAGGTTAAATTAATGTCTAGTTCTCGTGGGTTCGACACTCTACACATCACTTTATTACTTGTTAATGATCCATCCACTTGTAGAATTATAATCGCACAATAAGTTTTTGGCATCGTTGCCGGGGACTAGTTTTATTAATTACTACATTAACTGATAATTTAGTTTTAATAATTTTTTTTAGTATTATTTATTTTTATTTTATTTTTATTTTCAATTCTTCATGATACTGCTAAATTTTATCTGTTTTCTAATTTTTCAGGTGTTAAGTATGTATGCGCTGTACAAAGGATCTTTATCTATTTGATTTAGATCCAGAAATTGAACGGAGCTTTCACCGACGACAACGTGAAAAATGTGAAAAGACAAGACAGTAAAAAGACACAATGGCAGACAATTAAGTACATGATCAATTACCTGCAGGTGTGATAAATAATCAATCACTAATAGCTCGACCAGTTGAAGTTAGTGAACGAGATATTCTTATGGGTGAGTATATGATGCCACCGATTGTTGAGAATCGGTCTAGCATAGTCTATCCGCCTTATGAACATGATAACTTCTAGTTGAGGCCAGATGTGATGAATTTGTTCTCGAACAATGTGTCGTTCTATGGTATAACAGATGAAAATCCTCACTACCATATCTTTCGCTTCGATGAATAATGTGGAAATTTCAAATACCACGGTGTCAATGAAGAGGTACTTAAGATAAGGCTATTTCCACACACACTGAAGGATAAAGCTAGAGAATGGTTAGATTCTCTATCGCCTGGGAGCATTACTACTTGGGCAGATCTGATCCAGAAATTCACACTGAAATATTTTCCTCCTGCCAGAGTAAACAGACTGAAGTATAAAATTTCCAATTTCCAACAATCTAAGTTGGAAAATTTTCACGAGGCATGGGAAAGATTCAAACAACTACTTTGAAAGTGTCCAAGTCTTGGTTTTCTTTTAGCAGCTCAGAATCATTATTTCTACTCTGGACTAGCTACAACCAGTTGTTCTTCAGTAGATTCTGTAGCAGGTGGCTCTATCCAAAATAGATCCGTCGGTGACCTTTATGATCCATATGAAACCATGAGTGAACAGTTCATTATGTGGCCAGAAAGAGGATTGAAGAAGAAAGCAACAAGGATACATGAGGTAGACACAAATTCGCTTGTACTGGCAAAAATCTATGCTAGGGAAAGCAGATAGAAGCAATGAAATATTCTCAATCAGCCAATATGGTTCAGATGTCTCCACCAATTTGTGTAACATGCGGGGCAAACCATCAGTCATCAGAATATCCTTTAACCAAAGTCGATATGTCATCACCCGAACAAGTTGCATATGCTCAGAACTTTCAGCGACAGCAGAATAATCCATACTCACAGACCTACAATCTTGGATGGAGAAATCATCCAAATTTCTCATATGGCAATACACAAAACATTCAAAATCTGCCAAATCAAGGAAAGGACAAATTATGAAGACACATAAAGCAGGGACCAAATAAAATATATATCAAACCTTGGAGGACTATGTCTGCAATTTTGATTGGAATCAATTTTTGCAAAATTTTATACTGTTTGTCGCAGTCAACTGCGATTTTTTGCTTATTTTTAAATCCAGTCAGGGTCTTTTTCATCTTTTCATGTACATGAGTTGTAAAATTAGTAAAACACTATATAAAGACCTAACCTAGGTCAAAATAAGGGAGGTGAATTCTTTAGAGAACACAAGAGATGACGGAGAAAATAACGGCGAAGAAAACTAAGAACGACCAAGATCAAGAAGATTGAAACGTGAAGATCAAGATATCTTGGTGCAAGATAATCAACATCTTTTCATCTTTTCTTCAAAACCCGGTTATGTATTCAAATCTTTTAACGCTTTCTTTCTCCCAAATCATGAGTAGCTAGATTTAAAGTTTGGATGAACTATGTACCCTAAGTTTAATTCTTTAATTTCGAATCTCATGTTTTGACTTATAAATTGTTTAAGTATTTGATTTTACTTTTTCTCTTAATGCTTGGAATAATTGGCCATTATTTCATTGATATCGTGGATTGTAATGAACTGAAAAGCAAATTATTAATCTAGACCACGTAGTAAAATCTGACAATTGGATAAAAGGTAGAGATACACTTTTACTATTGTTGCGGTCTGAATTGAATTCTTAGGAGAATTAATGCGTCTAATTAAGGACCATTCTGACTACCTAAGTTGACTTAATTAGATAGGACTAATTTGAACTCGAGAGATTTAAATTAGGTTAAATTCGTGAATTCGACTGAATACAACTTTAGGAAACAAATCTTGAGAGGAGGAATTAGAGATGACAACTAGGTGAATTCGTTTGTCCAAATGCTTTAACCATCATTCTTCTCTAAATTCTTGTTATTTGCTTTTACATACGTTCTTATATTATTTCCTTAAATTCATAGTTATAGTTTAAATCTTTCAAATCAACTCAATTCAAATTGCTTTAAATAAATTAGCATTACGATTAATTTAACTAGTATCTAAATAAGATAGTCTTCGTGGGAACGATAATCTAGACTCAATAGGTCCACTTTATTACTTTTGTGCGATATTGTACACTTGCAATCACAATATTTTCACAACAAGTTTTTGACGCCGTTGCCGGGTGTTGAAAAAATATGTGTCATATTTTTCACTTTTTATATCTTGGCTATCTTAATAAATATAACTGATTTTTAATGATAAAAGAGCAGGTCAACATTTGTGTTTCTGACTGGTCTGATTAACGCCAGTTCTGACTGACTAGCTTGATAGGCGAATCATTTTTCCAGATCAGCAAAAGGTGCGATTTTTATTCTGTTTCTATATTTGATATATTCTGATTTCATGAATATTAATGACAGCTCCTTTTGTAGGTTAAAGAATTTTTTTTGTTCTTTTAGATTTGTTTAGGAAAGAAATATTTAGTTTCCTAAATTCTTTCCTACTACAAATCTAAGAAAATCTTTCTATATTCTTTCCTACTAATTCTCTTACCATCCTTGTTGCATATTCTTAGGTAAGAAATAATTCCTAAATTGATCTCTACTTTAACTATAAGTAAGAGTGGAAATCAATAAGGAATTAAGCTTTTGAAATATAATTTTTGGTCTTGTATTCTCTAAGTAAAATCGACCGAATTCATTGGTGGAAAACAAGACCCGATGCTTCATTGATTAAGTTGTTCAAAGGCAGCGAATTCTTCAAGACATTGAAGAATAAAGGCTTTGAAAATATTTTTTGTGCTCTTGTTCCATAAGCTTGAAATCTGCCGAATACATTCAAGGTAAACAAGACATGGCGCTTCATTGATTCAACTTTCAAAGTAAAAAGGTTTTCTTCAAACTCATTGAAGAATCAAGAACTTATTGGTGCTCAACGAACAATTCCATATCTTGCTCAAGCTACTTGGCGTGAAGTTAAGAACGGAGTTCTTAATCTAAGTGGTGGTTGCGGTCAAGTACAATAGGGAAGTGGCGATAAAGTCAAGACTGGTGGGTTTGATTCCACTTCATCAACAAGTCAGAAGAAGAAGTATCACAGGGAGTTGATCTGTTTTCTTTTGATTGTTATTTTGTTAATTTTGCGAAATTACAAAAATCGATACTATTGTATTTTTGAACAAGATTATTAGTGGATTGTTTTTACCCATGGCATGGGGGCCCGTGGATGTTTCCCTTAGGGGTTTACCACGTTACATCTTGTGTTCGTATTTAATCCTTTAATTTCCGCACTAGACAAGATTAGGAAACGAACACTGTTGTGCGAGTCAGAACCGTTATCTCTATATCTTGCCAGTTCTGACTACATTCTGTCCACTGCTTGTTTAATTAAAATTAAAATTCGTGTTTAATTTAATTAATCTAGGTTTTAGAACTTTCAATTGGTATCAAAGTGGGTACACTTTTTAAGTGCGATCCATATAAACCTAGTTATGGACGGAGCTCCATTTAGACCACCTGTTTTAGATGGTACTAATTATTAATTATGCCTATTGGAAAATTAGAATTCAAGTGTATATTCAATCCCTTGATGAAAAAGCTTGGCACTCAATTGTCCATGGCTATAAAACTCCCACCATTACTGAAAATGGTGTAGAAAGAGAGAAAAAGGCAGACGAGTGGGCTACAACTGATTTTAATTATACTAATTGGAATTCCAAAGCTTTAAATGCCATATTTTCTTTTGTAGACTCTAATCAATTTCGTTTAATCTCTACTTGTCAGGTTGCAAAAGATGCTTGGGACATCTTACGAATTGCTCATGAAGGAACCAATATGGTCAAGTCATCCAAGCTTCAAATTCTTACTCTAGAGTTTGAACAACTAACCATGAGAGACGATGAACAATTCAAGGACTTCTATGCAAAACTCAGTGACATCACCAATACTGCTTATACCTTGGGAAAGAAATATTCGGAGAGCAAAATTGTAAAGAAAATTCTCAGATCCTTGCCTGATCGTTTTCATTCTAAAGTAACTGCAGTTGAACAAAGTAAGGAGATTGAGAATATGAAGGTTGAAGAATTGGTGGGATCATTGATGACATATGAGCTACATCTACAAAGGAGAAAGAAAGAAAAGGGATCCAGTATTGCCTTCAAAATTAACAACCATGAAGACGAGGTTGATTGTGAGGAGAGCGAAACACATGAAAACATGGCCATGCTCACCAAACAATTCAAAAAACTTCTAAAAGGAAATCAAAAGGGAAAGCACTTGAATACCTCTCTCCAACAAAAGAATAGATTTCTGACTAACACTAAACAAAATCCCACTACCTCTATGAATAGATCTGACAATCGAATTCAATGCCATGAGTGTGAGGGTTTTGGTCACATAGCCTCTGAATGTGCAAATACTTTAAAGAAATCTCATACCAAGAAGGCCATGAATATCACTTGGAGTGAAGATGATGAAAAAGACTCTAATGAGGACGAGGATGACAGAACCACTGTTGATCAGGTAACGTCCTTAACTGTGAACTTAACCTCTCATACTGATTCCGTGCAAAACTTGATTGCAGGTTCTGACTTCTTAGCGACAACTTCTGAAGAACCAGTCCGTGTCTGTCACAACTGCAGCAGCCTGAATAAATAATTACAAGATGAACAGGAGAAAAACTTGTCCACTCAAGTCTTGATAGAATTTTTGGAAGATAACAAGGCTGAAATTGATTCTCAAAATAATGCTCTTACCAACATCTTAAAAGAGAATGATGATCAAATTGTTAATCTTTTAGATGAATTAAAAGTCTCAAAAGAAATGATCATGCAATTAACAATTGGAGCCTCTCGCTTAAGTGAAATCCTAAGCTATGGAAGAACTCCAAACGTCAAAGAAGGTTTGGGATATGTTGGAAAAGGTGAAAGAAAAGCTGGGAATCAGATCAACTTCATCAAAGAAACAAAGTCTGCTGTATTTTCATACAAAACTGCTCCCATCACCGTCAGAACTAAGGCTGACCTGCCTATGCAAGTTCTAACAAATGTCAAGACTCAAAAACAGTCACGACCATTAGGTATACAACCAATACAGAGAAGTAAATCAAAGTACTTTGTAAAATGTTGCATCTGTGGTAATTTAGGACACGACTCTTTTCATTGTTTGTTTAGTAAAAACCTGGCTAATAGACAAATGAGACACCTTAGCAACACTAAAGTAAGACAAATTTGGGTCAAAAAGGGTGAATTAAATTGTTATATGGTTGATGTTGCATATAGATCCTTTATTCCTAACTCTTGGTACTTTGACAGTGGTTGCTCTAGACATATGACTGGTAATCGATCTTATCTAACTAACTACAAAAGTCATGAAGGTGGTCTGGTTACTTTTGGTGATGGAGCACACGGTAAAATTGAAGGTGTAGGCACTATTCTAATTGATGGCTTCTCCCCGTTAAAAGAAGTTCTTTTTGTTGTAGGTTTAAAAGCTAACCTAATTAGTATAGGCCAACTCTGTGATGATAAACACTTGGTTATGTTCTCAAAAAATTCCTGTAAAGTCTTGAAGTATGATGGTAGTAGTATTCTACATAGTACTAGATCCAATGATAAATGTTATCTTCTTGACACCAAAATTACTTGTCATATTTCAAAGACTGACTCAACCGAGTTATGGCACAAACGATTGGGACATTTAAACTATAGTGATTTGTTGAGACTGACAAAGTTGAATGCAGTACGAGGTGTTCCTAAGCTTACTGAAAAATCTGAAGGATTGTATGGTTCGTGCCTAAAAGGTAAGCAAACCAAAAGCACTCACAAGCAAGGTAAGTTTCTTACTACAGCTCATGTATTAGAATTACTTCACATGGATTTGATGGGACCTATTCAAACTGAAAGTATTGGGGGCAAGAAATATATTTTTGTTTGCGTGGATGATTTTTCTAGATATACTTGGGTTGATTTCTTGAGAGAAAAATTTGATGTGTTTGAAAGATTCAAATTTTTGCACCTAAAATTAACAACAGAAAAACATTTTGAGGGAATAAAAATATTAAGAATTAGAAGTGATCATGGGAGAGAGTTTGAAAATGCTACTTTCTCTACTTTCTGTGATCAAAATGGTATTTTTCATGAATTCTCTGCACCCAAAACTCCTGAACAAAACGGTGTTGTGGAAAGGAAAAATAGGTCTCTTCAAGAGATGGCTAGAGTTATGCTAAATAGTAAGAAGCTCCCTGTTAAATTATGGGTTGAAGCTATTAATACTGCTTGTTATATTTTGAATCGTGTTTCTTTGAGAACAGGAACCACTCAAACTCCTTATGAAATCTGGAAAGGTAGAAAACTGAATCTCAAATATTTTCATACCTTTGGTAGCAAATGCTATGTGTTAAATGATCGGGAATACTTGGGTAAATTCGATTCAAAAAGTGATGAGGGAGTGTTTATTGGTTATTCTGAGAACAGCCGTGCTTACAGAATTTATAACATGAGTACTCAGACTATCATTGAATCAATCAATGTAAAAATTGATGATACTGATGACTTTTCATCTTATTCACAGGAGCCTAATATTCAGACTTTGGACGAACAGGTTGCTGGACGTCAACCTACCCAAGACCTTCATGCACCTGCTCTAGACAGTGATTTACAGAAGGAACATCCAGCATCAAGTTCTGATGTCTCTGCCCCTGCTCCTGGAAGTTCTGACGCACCTTATACAAGTAACAAACAGGACATGAGAAGGCAGCCTCCTTCTTGGATTCAGAAAGCACATCCACTAGACAATGTTCTCTCAAATTCCAGAGACGGCATGATGACTCGGAGGAGGCTTGCTAATGAACTTGGGAATGTTTGCTACACTTCACAAATTGAACCCAAAAATATAAATGAAGCCATTATTGATGAAAATTGGGTTCTAGTCATGCATGAAGAGCTAGCTCAGTTTGATAGAAATGAAGTGTGGGATCTTGTACCTCGGCCAAAAGACACAAATGTGATCGGGACAAAGTGGATATTCTAAAATAAATCAGATGAACATGGCAACATAGTCAAAAACAAAGCACGCTTGGTTGCACAGGGATACACTCAACTAGAAGGAGTGGATTTTGATGAAACATTTGCACCTGTGGCCCGGCTTGAATCCATTAGACTCTTACTATCAGTGGCATGTCAAATGAGGTTCAAGATGTACCAAATGGATGTCAAAAGTGCCTTTCTGAATGAAATTCTTAATGAAGAAGTCTATGTTGAGCAGCCTAAGGGATTTGTTGATCCTTATTCCCCCGACCATGTGTTTAGACTCAAAAAGGCCCTGTACGGACTAAAGCAAGCCCCAAGAGCTTGGTATGAATGATTAACCATGTTCTTGTTGGAACAGGGATACAAGCGAGGAGGGGCTGACAAAACGTTATTCATCAAACATTTTAAAACTGGATTAATTGTTGCACAAATCTACGTCGATGACATTGTATTTGGTTCTTCACTAGAAACAAAATCCAAGGAATTTGCTACTCTTATGCAAAATGAATTCGAAATGAGTATGGTTGGTGAACTAAATTTCTTTTTAGGTTTGCAGATCAAACAGGTTGGATCAGGGATTTTTATCTCCCAGGCCAAGTATGCTAAAAATCTTGTGAAGAAGTTCGGTCTTGAACAGACCAAGTCAGTCAGAACTCCCTTGGCCACGTCCTTAAAAATTTCCAGAGATGACCAGGGAAAGGAGGTTGACTCCAGCTTGTACAGAAGCATGATAGGCAGACTGCTGTACCTGACTGCAAGCCATCCTGACATATCATTCAGTGTTGGAGTTTGTGCGCGTTATCAAGCTAAACCAAAAGAATCACATCTTGCAGTAGATACACTGATGCCGACTGGGCTGGAAACATGGATGATAGGAAAAGCACGAGTGGAGGATGTTTCTACATTGGCAACAATCTCATTGCATGGTTAAGTAAGAAACAAAACTCTATTTCTTTATCTACTGCAGAAGCTGAATATATTGCAGTGGGTAGTTGTTGCACTCAGCTACTTTGGATGAAACAAATGCTTTGTGATTATGGTATTGATCAAGACTCTGTTACTGTATTCTGTGATAACACTAGTGCTATCAATATTTCTAAAAATCCTGTTCAGCACTCTAGGACCAAACATATTGATATTAGACATCATTTTATTAGGAATTTGGTCGAAGAAAAAGTTATTACTTTGGAACATATTCAGACTGAGTATCAGTTGGCTGACTTGTTCACCAAAGCCTTAGATTCTGCTAGATTTGAGACTCTACGGAAGGCCGTGGGCATTTGCTTGATGCATTAGTTTTTATTTTTTTTCACAAAAAAAAAATTATCATGTGTGTTTGTTTGCATTTGCTTATTTTTTATTTATTTAAAAAAAAAAAAAGAGGGGGAGAATGGTTTTTCTTGCAAATAGCATATGATATAATTGTATGATTGGTCTATGAATTTTGAGATTTACTTGGATTATCCAATCAGTTTGGTATGCTCATTATACTTAAGGTAAAATATGGTCAGATAAGCACACTTTGAGGACATATTGTCTTGGTTGATTGTACCTTACTACTAACTAGATTGTTATCTTTAAAGTAGTTTCATACTTTGTTGTGACCCATGGTCAGTATCTATGTCTCTCGGCACCATAGTATGTTGTTGTGTTAAACAGACAATTTCATGGAGGAGAGGGCTACCACCATAAATGTGTGCAGCCATCCTTGATAATGAACATAAATCATGTAGAAAAGGGTTACCTTTATGGCTGTGAGAAAGTCAACTCCATGATCTTATAAATTCAGTGCTTTGACAAATATATATATATATATATATATATATATATATATATATATATATATATATATATGCAAATAAAGTCAACACTCTGAGTACTCAAAAAGAAAAATTGCTATGGTACTCATGTCTGGCACGCTCATATTTTTTATTCAAAGATATATGTTCAGATGATGACTGGTTTGAAATACATCTCAGTACTGATCTTCTTGACTAGGTTCAATTTGGCGTAGTGGGACAGGTTATGATTGATTAATCCAGTATGTCCTATCACACACTCACGTTTTAAATCTGACAAATTAATTGAATCTAATTATGCGCATATATCTGATTGGAAGATTCTGGTTGATTTTGATATCCTTGGACTGATTGTATAATTTGTAGAACTATGAAGTTTGCCCATAAATAAACCATTCAATCTTATCTCATAAAATATTCTCATTATTTGTGTGTGAGTATCTTGTATGGGCCTTCTCGTAGAAATTTCAATCAACAGTCTATTTTTGGCAGCACAATCAGTTTTAATTGAGAAAAATCTAGACGAATTCTTGGTTTATGGAATCCAATCGCATTTTGGTTCTAATATAAAAATTTCTGTTTTCCATAAAAAGAGCGTATTAGGCAGTTTATTTCAAATTTGACTTATCTGATTAAGGAAGGTTTCGTGGTCATTAACTGCCATTTATCAGTTTATTTTTGGTAACTGCCTTCTACACGTCCCTAATTAACTGCTCCCTTCTTGTGCAATTTTGAATAAATTGAAAAATTTTCCCTTTTTTAAATCGTGATCTAGGGTTTTCTTCTTCACCTTCTCACACTCAATTCTCAATTCCTAACTCCGAAGCCCCTCATTCTTGATCTCGAAGGTGTATTTGAGTTTTCTTTTTCAGATTCAAACAAATGGTGAAGACTAAAATGCCAAAATCGAAGAAACATCTGGGAAATTCGTCCAAGGACACTGTTGCTCCAGCGTCTACTGCTGAAACTGCGATTGGGCCACAAATGTCGCTGGCAAAGACTCTCCGGCGAAGTACAAGAAGACGGGAACCCTCCAGTTCAGACCCGGACACTTCTCCAGCGGCAGTCGCATCTCAGGCTGACCAATCGACGGACATTGTTGCATATCAATCGCCGGTCAGCCATTCTAAAAATCAACCCCGTCCAAAAAAACTAACGACCCAATCACCTATCTGAGCAAGAAAGTCACCTTGGGTGCTCAAGACGCAGATGAAGAAGGAGATGAGGATGATGAATCTGCAAGTGACAGTGGGTCTGACAATGCAGCTGGTGACAGTGGGTCTGATAATGCCGAAATTGAGGAGGAGGTTCGTGAGGATGAAGGGGCTGGTGATGAGGAGTCTGAACAGCCTCCTCCATTCGTAGAAGGTTCAAGTAAGCCCCCCTCTCAAAAATCTGATTCTGATTTTGATGTTGCCCTTGATGAATCTTCAGAATCTACTCCGACACCTCTTCCAACGAAAAGGGCCACCAGGGCTGAGAAAGGGAAAGGTAAAATGGCTGATGTTGCTGAGAAGCCCACTCCTGCCGGTCAAAACAGACATGTCACTGCCTCAGGGGGTGCCTACAGAGTACTGCCTACTCCTAGTTCTGACCCCCAAATGTTCAGACTTGACACATTAACTAGAGGTAGACACTCTGTTAACCCCCTCAATTACTGTTTTCTATCGGAGAATGCTGAGAGTTTGTTTATGTCATTTACCATCTACCGTAAGTTCATCATTGAGTGCAAGGTTGCAATTGCCGAATTTAGTTCGTTTGGTTTGGTTGAAATTGTTGATTTCCACAATTTACATAATCTGTTAAGTTTTTCTGGGCCGTTCAATGAAACTCTGGTCAAGGAATTTATGGCAAATGTTCCAAAGAATCTGGGAAAGGCTGGCAATGAATTCAAGTGGAAGGTTTATGTTCGGGGAAGACATGTTACCTTCAGTCCTAACTCCCTCAGGGACTGGCTTGGAGTAACCACTGTGGCTGTCACAAGTGACGAAGAATTGACCAAGGACATCATTGCGCAAGAAATGACTGGCTCCACCTGGCCGGAATCAGGAGAATTGACTGCTACTCAGCTATTGCCCAAATACAAAATTCTGCATCGGATTCTCATCAACAATATCGATCCGTTAACTCATCGATCGGACATTTCGGGAGACAGGGCTGTTATGTTATACAAGTTAGGGATGAGGATGCCAGTTGACTGGGTTAAACTAGTTTTTGATAGAATTGTTTATGAAGGGCCGAGGAGGGCCAAGCAATACAGACTACCGCATCTAGCTCTGATTCATCACTTTCTTGTTCATCAAGAAGTGCCTGCTATGGATTCAGACCACTTCTCTGAGGACATTCCATCGCTGGGTGTACATGAGTTTACAAATTTGGGTAGCACACCGCATCCCACTCCCAGAGTTCCCAAGCATTTTTTATCCTCGTTGGACCATTCTGGACGTCTTGATGCACTAGAAACTCAGTTGGGGCTGGTTCGAACACAGGTAGATCAAATTTTAGCCCTTACCAAAGGTTTTTCTGATGATATTACTTTCATGCGTAGGGTGTTGGGCAAACTGGAATTTCTGGGCGATGAGCATATAAAATCTGCATTCCGAATAGTTACTCCGGAATTCTCTGCACATCCTGGAGATCCAATGGAGATACCGACTTCTGAACCCATTGGTGAGCAACCTGCTGCCCCAGCCTCTGCACCTATCGCTGCTGATCCTCCAACTGATGCTCCCTCAGATACCCCTGCTCGCAAGAGGGTTCCAAATGCATCTACATCCGGTACAAAGAAGCCCAGATCCTCCCGGCACTAACTTTTCCCCGTTCTAACTCTTAACCCTCTAACTATTTGGCTATGGATAACTGTTTTAAACACTTAAATTCTGCTTTATTTCCCTTCCAACACTGCTTTACTTTTTTTTTATCTCTTCTTTTGGCGTTCCTCTTCCAAAAGGGGGAGTAGTAGTAATTTTTAATTTTTATGATTGTTAGGTTTGTCTTGCTTTGGACACTTTGTTGGTTAAACTTTAATAGTAGTATTTTTATGTTTATGATAGTTTGATCACTACACTTAGATGATATCTTGCTAAGGGGGAGCAATATTAAATGTTATGGCTATTGTGTGTGGTATTTGCATATGTTGTTAACTTCTTTGCAGGAGTTCTTGGTTTACACACTAAGGGGGAGCCATAATCCTTGTATGTTGATGCTTATGGGTTCTTTACTTATTCACACACATCACACTTACATTAAAAATCTGATAGTTATGTGTTTGTAATTAAGCAACACCAAAGGGGGAGATTGTTGGAAAAATATGTGTCATATTTTTCACTTTTTATATCTTGGCTATCTTAATAAATATAACTGATTTTTAATGATAAAAGAGCAGGTCAACATTTGTGTTTCTGACTGGTCTGATTAACGTCAGTTCTGACTGACTGGCTTGATAGGCGAATCATTTTTCCAGATCAGCAAAAGGTGCGATTTTTATTCTGTTTCTATATTTGATATATTCTGATTTCATGAATATTAATGACAGCTCCTTTTGTAGGTTAAAGAATTTTTTTTATTCTTTTAGATTTGTTTAGGAAGGAAATATTTAGTTTCCTAAATTCTTTCCTACTACAAATCTAAGAAAATCTTTCTATATTATTTCCTACTAATTCTCTTACCATCCTTGTTGCATATTCTTAGGTAAGAAATAATTCCTAAATTGATCTCTACTTTAACTATAAGTAAGAGTGGAAATCAATAAGGAATTAAGCTTTTGAAATATAATTTTTGGTCTTGTATTCTCTAAGTAAAATCGGCCGAATTCATTGGTGGAAAACAAGACCCGATGCTTCATTGATTAAGTTGTTCAAAGGCAGCGAATTCTTCAAGACATTGAAGAATAAAGGCTTTGAAAATATTTTTTGTGCTCTTGTTCCATAAGCTTGAAATCTGCCGAATACATTCAAGGTAAACAAGACATGGCGCTTCATTGATTCAACTTTCAAAGTAAAAAGGTTTTCTTCAAACTAATTGAAGAATCAAGAACTTATTGGTGCTCAACGAACAATTCCATATCTTGCTCAAGCTACTTGGCGTGAAGTTAAGAACGGAGTTCTTAATCCAAGTGGTGGTTGCGGTCAAGTACAATAGGGAAGTGGCGATAAAGTCAAGACCGGTGGGTTTGATTCCACTTCATCAACAAGTCAGAAGAAGAAGTATCACAGGGAGTTGATCTGTTTTCTTTTGATTGTTCTTTTGTTAATTTTGCGAAATTACAAAAACCGATACTATTGTATTTTTGAACAAGATTATTAGTGGATTGTTTTTACCCATGGCATGGGGGCCCGTGGATGTTTCCCTTAGGGGTTTACCACGTTACATCTTGTGTTCGTATTTAATCCTTTAATTTTCGCACTAGACAAGATTAGGAAACGAACACTGTTGTGCGAGTCAGAACTGTTATCTCTATATCTTGCCAATTCTGACTACATTCTGTCCACTGCTTGTTTAATTAAAATTAAAATTCGTGTTTAATTTAATTAATCTAGGTTTTAGAACTTTCACCGGGGACTATTTTTATTTAATATTAGTTTAGATTAATCAGTGTTAGTTTTATTTTTTTTTAAATTTTATTATTATTATTATTATTGGTTTCTTTTATTATTGTTATTATTACTATTTTCTTTCTTCTTTGTCTATTTCTTTCAAATGATAGATGCTATTAACGTACAACTTGCTGCATTAACAAAACATGTGGAGCTCTTAGTCAGAACACAGATGCAAAGAATGAATGCCATTCAAGCAACCATCATGTGCAAAAATTGTGGAGCTAAACACTCGACATCAGATTGTCTGTTATTGTCCTCTCCAAAACAGATCAATTTTGTGCTAAATAATACACATCAGCAGTTTAATCCAGCGACTGTCCGAGATTTTGAAATTGATGAGGACAACAAGAATTTTGGAGATTTCATCGCAATGCTCCAAGCTAATACAGCAAGATATGATGTGGCTTCTGAAATTGATGAGGACAACATGAATTTTGGAGATTTCATCGCAATGCACCAAGCTAATACAGTGAGATATGATGAAACTTCTGAAATTGATGAGGACAACATGAATTTTAGAGATTTCATCGCAATACATCAGGCTAATACAACGAGATATGATGAAACTTCTGAAATTGATGACGATGACTTGATCTTGAGAGATATATGGAAACTATCGATCACACAACATTTTTGTCCCTACTCCTACACATTCTCAAGTGAAGTTGAAGCCAACCAATTGGAACGCATGTCAAGCATTACAACAATGAGTGAAGAGCAACTATCCGAGATTTTGGATAGTAGACATGTCATCCAACCCGATGAAGTACCAGCTAAAAATAAAAATGAGCAAAATAAAAAAGTGACATTTAATGATATTTCACTTATCAAGCAATTCTCCGACTCCCGTATTTATTCTAAAATTGATTTTGTAATCAAGGTCGATGAAGAAGTTGAGGTTTTCGTAGTGGTGTTCGAGCAAGGTGCTAAACTACAATTATACTTATATGAGAAGAGCAAGTTAAATTTTTGGAGGATAAACGAAAAATGGTGCAAAGTCAATAGATGCAAGCAAAGTAGGTCCTCCAAAACACTATTTAAAGTGCCGTAAAGCAACCAGACAATAAGTCAAACTCTAGACTATAAATCGAGCACTTAATAGGAGGCAACCTATTTTTCTATCACTTATATGTTTATTGCATTGCATGTAGAATTTTAGGACTGCATTAGGAAGTGGAGCACGTTTTCTAATTTTTAGTAAATGAGTACATTTAATTTTTTTTATTTTATTTCAGGCTATACATCGTCATTCCAAACCCAATGCGCACTGATCAGCTGAAAGTCCGACGTTGTCTCCACACCTTTTGATTTGAGTTAACTCTTTCCTTTTTTTATTTATTTTGCTTTCTTTTGTCACATTGAGGACAGTGTGTATTTTAAGTTTGGGGGTGAGACTTTATTATTTTTATTATTGTTATGTGTGTTGTGAAAAAAAAAACGAAAAAAGAAAAAAATTGCTTTACTTGTGTGCATGTATGTTGGATAGCATTGCCGGCTTATGATGATATTATTTGAAACTATTATCAATTCATGAATTATGACTAGGTGATGCTGCTTAAGCTATTTTATAGACCATACTCATCCACGTGAGATATGATTAAGTGTGAGCACAATAATCATGAATATCACTAATTTGGTTGGTATATTAAATAGAATACAATGAAAGAATAGTGAACATAAGTTGTGAAACCAAGACTACCAGTTGACAACTCAATTACCTAACCAGTTGAAAAGATAGTTTTGGGGTGGTTAAACCATTACAGAAGTTGTTTAGATAGGTGTTGATTTCGTGCTTGAGTAATAGTTGTGTGGAGTGTATTTGGCTACCAAGTGGAATCTAGGTATTAACCGGATGCTAGGAATCAAATATCCGCTTATTTATCTTGCAAAAAAAAAATTAAAAGGCATTGCACTTGTATTATCTCATACCTCTCTTCGTAGCCTAGTTGACTCAAGTGATAAAGTCCGTTGGAGTTCTCAAAACTCGGTGCCCTAAAGTCTATCAAACCTGGGAGCCATCGGCCTAAAGCTCGCTACAAGGGTCATCTAGAAAGCTTAAGGGAGTGAGGTCTTACACATAAGATATATATATATATATACATATATATATATATATATATATATATATATATATATATATATAAAGCAAAAACAAGATTGAGCCTTTGTGCGCATAACTTGGGGATTTAGATGACTAGTATATTTGACTTACCTAGTAGAAGCTTGATGGCCAAAGTATTCAATAAAAGGAGAATCATCACAAATCTAGATAGCAACTGTATTGGCTAAACCTAACCAAATTTTGAGCGGTAAAAGAATAAGTGTTTTGAAGGCAACTTTAGAATTAACACTCAGGGTCAGAGAATAAATATTAATATGGGAGTGTGTATTCTTACGAGAGAGAAATGAAATATTTGACCATTGGGGGCAAAATATTACCAACCTAAAAGTTTATGTTGATCGGATTGACTATGCGCACACACATATATCAATCGAGCATCGGATAAGTAAAAAATTTAATTTTGGTAGCATAATTTAGAAGTTTTTTACGAATTGATTGAGTTGTTTCAAAAACATGAGGCAAATACGGCAAGCTATCTATTATAATATATTTTAATATTATTTGTTTGATTATTTAAGTAATTATTCATGTTCAAAGACGAACAAATGTTCAAGTTTGAGGGTATTTGATAAGTATGGTTTTACACTTAACTAGACCATCAAAAGTGGACAATTGTAAGTATTCTTCAGTGATTTTTTACTTAATTATGTGTTTATTTAATTATTTTACGTCAAAATCCCGAGATCGGATGAAATTGGAGAAAAACAAAGTAAAATAGGCGAAAATGGACTGAAAGCGGAGAGGACAAAATCAAAAGTTGAAGGACCTTGGATGCAAATAAGATGACGGAAAGGACAAATTATGAAGACACATAAAGCAGGGACCAAATAAAATATATATCAAACCTTAGAGGATTGTGTCTGCAATTTTGATTAGAATCAATTTTGGCAAATTTTTTTGCTGTTTGCCGTAGTCAAACCACGGTTTGCAAGCCGCGGTCAAACCATGGTTGACCGCAGAAATCGCGTCTGGGCTTTTTTTGGCTTATTTTTAATTACAGTCAGGGTCTTTTTCATCTTTTCATGTATATGAGTTGTAAAATTAGTAAAATATTATATAAAGACCTAACCTATGTCAAAATAAGGGAGGTGAATTCTTTGGAGAACACAAGAGAAGACGGAGAAAAGAACGGCAAAGAAAATGAAGAACGACCAAGATCAAGAAGATTGGAACGTGAAGATCAAGATATCTTGGTGCAAGATAATCAACATTTTTTCATCTTTTCTTCAAAACCCGGTTATGTATTCAAATCTTTTAACGCTTTCTTTCTCCCGAATCATGAGTAGCTAGATTTAAAGTTTAGATGAACGATGTAGCCTAAGTTTAATTTTTTATTTTCAAATCTCAAGTTTTGACTTATAAATTATTTAAGTATTTGATTTTACTTCTTCTCTTAATGCTTGGAATAACTGGCCATTATTTCATTGATATCGTGGATTGTAATAAACTGAAAAGCAAATTATTAATCTAGACCACGTAGTAAAATCTGGCAATTGGATAAAAGGTAGAGATACACTTTTATTATTGCTGTGGTCTGAATTGAATTCTTAGGAGAATTAATACATCTAATTAAGGATCATTCTGACTGCCTAAGTTGACTTAATTAGATATGACAAATTTGAACTCGAGAGATGTAAATTAGGTTAAATTCATGAATTCAACCGAATACAACTTTAGGAAACAAATCTTGAGAGGAGGAATTAGAGATGACAACTAGGTGAATTCGTTTGTCCAAACACTTTAACCATCATTCTTCTCTAAATTCTTGTTATTTGCTTTTACATACGTTCTTATATTATTTCCTTAAATTCATAGTTATAGCTTAAATCTTTCAAATCAACTCAATTTAAATTGTTTTAAATAAATTAGCATTACGATTAATTTAACTAGTATCTAAATAAGATAGTCTTCGTGGGAACGATAATCTAGACTCAATAGGTCCACTTTATTACTTTTGTGTTATATTGTACACTTGCAATCACAATATTTTCACAACAATTGTCAGAACGAATGGAGATGTGATTCAAAGAAGTGCAGAAAAGACATGATGGCGCGATAAAGAATATAGAGAATCAGATTGGGCAGTTAGCTAAACTATTGACCGAGCGACAACCAGGCACATGGCCAAGCAATACCGAGGTCAATCTAAAAGAGCAAGTCAATGCAATCACCACAAGAATGGAAGCTAAGTTGCCAGAGATTCATGTGTCTAGACCAGGTGTAGAAAAGAAAACTGTGTCCAACAAAGAGAGAAAATAAATCAGATGCAGAAGTTGCACAAGAAAAATAGGACTCTCCACCAGATTATATTCCACCACCGGCTTACGTCCCTCCAATTCTATTTTCTCAAAGGCTGCGAAAACATAAGCTCGACCAGCAATTTAAGAAATTTCTCGATGTATTCAAGAAACTCCATATCAACATACATTTTGCTGACGCTTGAGCTCAAATGCCAAGCTATGCAAAATTTATGAAAGCAATTCTTGCAAACAAAAGAAAGTTGGAGGAGTATGAAACTGTGATACTAACTGAAGAATGCAGTGCTATATTACAAAACAATCTACCTCCAAAATTAAAAGATCCAGGGAATTTTAATATTCTTTACACTATTGGTAGTTTATTTTTTGACAAGGCTTTATGTGATTTGGGTCCTAGTGTGAATTTAATGTCTTATTCTATTTTTAAGCAGCTCGGTTTAGGAGAAGCAAAACCAACAACAGTATCGTTGCAGCTTGCAGATAGAACAATCAAACGTCCAAGAGGAATTATTGAAGACGTGTTAGTGAAAGTAGACAAATTCATATTCCCTGCAGATTTCATTATATTGGATATGTGCAAAGACAAGGATGTGCCACTTATTATGGGTTGACCTTTCTTGGCTACTGGTCAGGCAGTAATCGATGTTCAAAAAAGAGAACTTATGCTGCAAGTGAATGATGAACACATTATATTCAATGTGTTCAAAGAAATTAAATTTCCAAGCTCTCCAGATTCCTGTTTCGAGATTGATGCCATTGACCAGGAGAGAACCAACACTTCCACATTGAAAAATCAGTCAGACCAAAATAAACACATACCAATCAATAAACCAATGAGTGATGAAAAATTGTCTAATGAGGACAGTGAAATTTTCTTAGTTGAGTTTGAGCAGAGCGGCAAAACAAAATCTTATCAATATGATAAGGGAAAAATCAAGTTCTGGAAGGTAAGCAAAAATTGGTGCGAAGTCGATCAAAGCAAGAAAAGCAAGTCATCCAAAGATCTATTCAAAGTGTCTTGAGCGAGCACCACGACAAAGTAAAGCTAATGACTTTAAAGAAGCGCTTAATGGGAGGCATCCCATTTTTCTACCATTTTATTTAAATTTTCGTATTTTTTAGATGTTTAGGATTTCAATTGACATTTTGCATGTTTTAGATTTTTAGAATTTTAAGTAGGCTTTCAATTCCTAGGCAATGGGGCTATGATCATCGTCATTCTGATTTTAAAAAAAATAATTTGATTTCAACAATTTCGTACCATGCGATCGCATGGCCTAGGCAGAATACTTTTTACCCAGATTTTCATGTTTTTGCGATCACAAGGACAACTAAAAAAAATTTTAATTAATTAATTTATTATTATTATTAATTTCTTTTTTTCAGAGTTACAACCTGCAGGCTAGCTGGATGACATTCAAGCAAAGATTTGTCGACCAACCTGTACAGATTTCTCCTCCAGTTGATCTTATCACACCTTTTCTTCCAACATCATCTGATCTGCCTTAGGAAAGTCTCTGATCTTTTGACTTTAAATTTTACATTGGGGACAATGTTTCTTTCAAGTTTGGGGGTGATGGACTAAAATGAAAAATTTGTTGATTCGAATTGATATTTGATATTTGATTTTTAACTTATTTCCGTTTTAAAAAAAATTATTTGTTTGCATATTTATGTGATATGAATAGCCTTGCCGGCTAATGATGTAATTTTTTATTTAATTATTTTGCTTTAATCCATGACTTGTGAACAGATTATTACTATTTGTTAAATGTGAGACTATTTGACCATGTCTGATATTATGTTGTGTCGGCCAGTTAAGATGATTTTTAGCTATGTTGGTGCACTTAAGTTGAAAATAATAGAATACCCTGTTTGAACCTAAAAATCATCTGTATCTCGAACAAGTAACCAATATAGTGAGAAAGTGTGGTAATTAAACTTTGATAGTTGCTATCTAGGTTATGATTGATTCCATGTATGTTGAAAAATTGTGTGGAGCACTTAAGACCAGTAAGAGGAAACTAAGTAATGACCGAATGTTAGGAATCTAATCCTCACGCATGAACTTATTGCACGCAAGGAGCAAAATTATTATTATCATTGTTTAACTCTTTTCATAGCATATTTGACTTGAGTGAAAAGGTCCGTAGGGATTTCTCAAAACTTGATGCTCTAAGGTTCGAAAGACCTGGGAGTCATCGACCTTAAGCTCATTACATGAGTCATTTAGAAAGCTTAATGGACTGAGTTTTGCACCCTATTAATATCTTATAACTCTTTTCGTAACCTATTTGACTTGAGTGAAAGGCCAATAGGGGTTTCTCAAAACCCGGTGCCCTAAGATTCGAAAGACCTGGGAGTTATCGACCTAAAGCTCGTTACATGAGTTATCTAGAAAGTTTAATAGATTGAGTTTTGCACATAAGATTTATATATATATATATATATATATATATATATATATATATATATATATATATATATATATTAAAAAATAAAAATAAAATAAAATTTTTATACCTGTTAAAGCCAGTGAAAAATCCTTTGCAAAGTAAATTTGGGGATTAGACAACTAATGAGTTTGACTTACTTAGTAGAAACTTCCTGGTTGCGGGTGCTCATAAACTAGAGAATCTTCATATACTTAGGTTGTCACGATTATTAGTTTTCTCAACCATCCTCGAGCAAGAAAATAATGAACAAAGTTTAACCTTTGAACCATAATCTCGAGAATTGAAAGAGAAAATCATTTTAGGAGGCAGTGTACCTTACGAGAGGGAAATGAAAAGTTGACTAAGTGATTGGGCTATCACCACCATAGAATTTAAGTTGATAAGATTAACTGTTCTCACACACATATCAAGTATGGTTTGAGTATAATCACATTTGCAATAGTAATAACTGAACACTCGTCATGTATTATAAGTTTTTACAAAAGCTGAAGCAAGAACGGCAAGCCATTTATATTATGACTATTTTTATTAGTATGTGCATGATTGTTTTTAGCTAGTTTATTCGAGAACGAATACAATTTTGTACTTATCCGAGCTCACAAAAAGTGACGATTATGAGTACTTTAAGTTATTTTCAGTTTAATAGCGTGTTATTTTCTTATTATTTTAGGAAATATTCAAATTCAAGTGTCAATATGACGAAAAGATAGCAAACAGAAGAAAATATGACTTAATTGCAAAGATAAAGATACTTGAAGAACTTGGCATGCAAATATTAAAAGAAGAAAATCAAGAATGCGTCCAAGATAACCATGCGATCGCATGGTTATACTTTGTCGTGATCGCAAGGCATCCAAAATGTTTGCAGAACCTTAACTAACTGAACCATGCAATCGCAAGGTTCTGAACCATGCGATCGCAAGGACATAACGGGCAGTAATTTGGCAATTTCCAGATAGAAATAAAACTCTATTAGGTTTAAGACAATACAATTACCTAATTCACGTCTTGGAGTTTGGAGAGCAGTATAAATGGCAGAATAAGGTCCAAAACAAAAGAGACGAATTTTGGAGAACAAGATACAAGAGGAAAATAGAAGATCAAGGCACGGGATTGAAGATTCTTCAGCCGGAGTCGCGAGTTTTATTTATTCTTTCTTCTTTTTCTTTCGCCGAAACATGATTAATACAATTCTTGTATTATTTTACATAATTATGTCCGGCTAATTTACTTATTTATAGGATGAACGATGGAACCTCATTATTTTAATTAATTAAAGGTTTTTCCGTTTTAGTAGGTAATTGCTTTTGGGTTGATTATTCTTCATTCATTATTTCTATTATTTTAATGCATGATCACCATTAGAATATATTGTGATCTATATTGAAGTCAAGAGATTCAATAAAGATTAAGCTCGTGATATTGAATAACACGGGGTCCAATAATAGATGAAAATTACTATTATGCTTTATGAAATCCATTTAGGTGTTCTTGAGATTTTAATGCATATGTTTATGTTCGAAACTTAATTAGAGATAATTAGGTTCGCATATCGTATAGAATTAATTGACCATCGAGAGAGGCTTTTGATTATTTTAAGATCACCGATTTTCAATTTAAGGTAATTAAGAGCTAAAAAGTGATTAACGGATAATTGGTTATAAAGCATGTAGGTGGATTCGCGAATCCTAATTTAGATTTAATTAAAATAGTTTTAGAATTACAAATCAAAACAAATTTGTGTTTCTTTTTATTGTTAAAATTTAAGTTATAAGTTAATATGTTAAATTAATGTCTAGTTCTCGTGTGTTCGACACTCTATACATTACTTTATTACTTGTTAATGATCTGTTCACTTGCGAAATTATAATCGCACAACAATAAGCCTCTTAGAAAATTTGGTTCCATGACAAGAAAGCGACCTTGATCAGGTAAGAAGCAAAAGAACTCTTTAATGCATGTAGAATTAATATACTATGATTGTCGGCGAGCAGCTTTTTATTAATGCGTTGTGAAAGAAATCAAACCATGAAACAAAAAGATTTGATGAGTAAAATGGTTTAAATAGTTGAGAAACTCATTGATAATAATGTCGAAATATGTGTCAAACGATGAACATTATTTCTTTTACGGTAATTATTGATGATAACAATCATATATATATATATATATATATGATCACTAACGTTGATTCATTTAGAATTAATGAATACAGTTTAATTTACAATTGAGTTAAACGAATCTTTCAAATTTACTTTGATTTTGAATGAATTTATACCCTAGATTAATTGAATAATTTTGAAAATAAGTAACTGTATGTGAATTTAATGAATTAATATACACTTAGATAAATTGAATAATATTAAAAATACATAAATTATGATGGAGCTTCAAGAATTAATTTGTACCCTAGATTAATTGAATAATCCACAAAATACATCAAAATGTAAATTTGAATGTTTGAATAAAGTCTAAATATAAAGTACTCATCTCATGAGACAAAAGGTTACTATTGAAATACTATAAATATAGGTGTACGATCCTTCAAAATAGGAATCTCACATCATGCGGCTTTTATATATTATAGATTATAGATATAAATTATTATTATTATTATTATTATTATTATTATTACTACTACTACTACTACGACGATCCGAGGATCAGTATTATAGGACAAAGAGCTCTAAGGAAAGAGTTCAAATCATTATTTGTAGGAGTATTGAGCTAAATTATCTTTATAAAATAGAATGGTATTTAAAAACTATCTAGGAGCTTTCCCAACCCGCTATTCCTAAACAAAGGATGGAATCTTAGGCCATATCTTTTCTTGTTGCAAAGACTTCTCTCTAGGGGGGTTAGGAGGGAAAACAAACGATTCTTCGCTACTGAGTCCTTGAGCTAAATACTTAATATATTGTTTTATACCTCCTAAGGCCCTGTAAAGTATCTCTTAATAATTTTTTATTATTATTATATTTGTGAGTTCTCAAGTGCATGAACTCAATTGCTACGTGTATCCATGGGCGAACCCACGTGATGTCATGTGGGGTCAATGATAATAGAAATAGATTTCTATTAACAATCTCCAATGAAAATAGGCCAATCCATTAAAATGGGCTGAAAATTGGCAATCTTCTATTAAAACTCCCCTATTCAGATAGAGACTCTAGGATCGACATCTTCATTCTTCCACAATTTCACTTTCATCTCTTTCTCTTCCAATTTCTTTCTTCCTCTTTCAAATTTGTTGATTGGTCCGCCGATTTTTTTCTGCTTCTAAATCCCGCCGTAACATTTGAGGTATGATAGTTGAATCAATTTTTATGTGGAAGTCTAGTCCTATACCAATTTCTTTGTATCTTTTGCATATTTGAAAATTGGTTTAGGGTTAGGATAAAATTAGTTCAATTATTTGTTGAATTAGAAGTTTATTTGTTGAATTTTTGTAACGATTGAAATGTGGTTTGAGAGCTTTATTAAATTTTCTGCCATTGTCTGGCATTGAATTTTCTGTCATTTGAAGTTTATTTTCTACCGATTTACTATTGGAACTTTCTGCCACTTGAAGTTTATTTGTTGAATTGGAAGTTTATTTTTTGCAATAGAACTTTATTTGTTTTTAAAGAGATGAAATTTTTCATGTTGGTTCATATGATTTTGATTGTAATGCACTTTGGATATGTCAGTTCATACTCCTTTGTGTTTCATGTTTGTGTTCGGATAATTTATTTTCTGCTTTCGTCAAGAATGAGTTAATTCAGTTGTGCAAGTACTCTCCCAAAAATTTTAAACCAGTAGAGATCTGAGCACAATAACACTTGATGAGTAAATTCAGACAAATTATTGATATGTCCACTCACAAAGATTTTGAAGGGTTATGAGGCCTTGGTGATATTGCAAAAAAGTAGATTGTGATGAAAAAAATTAGGTGTACCTATTAGTTTGCAAGCTTGTAACATTGTAGTTAATTCTTCGAGTTGCTATTTTCTGCAATGAAGACTATCAAGAATCGATTGCATAATTAGATAGGATCACAACAGTTGAGTGATAATTCTGTGGCGTATATTAAGAACGGTGTATTTGACAATATTGATAACGATGTAATTATACGACGTTTTCAAAGTATGAAAACGCGTAGGCTACAATTGTAGTAATGTATTGATTTATTTTAATTAACATTATGTTTTATTTTAAAAAAAATCTTCCATGGGGAATGAGTAGATTCCAAGTTGTGGGAATGGATAATTAGAATGCTAGCTAAGTTAGGGCCAACAAATGAATTCATGTGCGTCAAATGTTGGGAAAAGTGAGAAGAGGAAAAGCTAAAACTTAGGTCATCGAGGGGGCCTAAGGCACTGCATGAGTAAAAATGTATTCGGTGCAAGACTAGAAGCAATTAGCCCGTGATACGAGTTTCCCTTTTATTGTTCCTTCACAAGTTCATTTGCTTCCTCAACATATTCTTCGTGTGATCTTTCTCTCCCTTTATAGAATTTTGGACTTCCCTTGGAAAATCCTTCACCTTCTAGAGTTCAACATTAAGAACTTGATCATTCTGACTTAGTTTGGGCGTTCAAACATTGCTTCTGAGCCCAAACGTCTCAACGCGATAATTAGAGTTTCTTTGTTCGAACGTTGCTTCTAGAGTTCTATAAAGAGTAAAATTTCATATGACTTGAATAAAATATTAAAGAACATATATTGAAGACAGGGCTTGGACTATGGAGAGCACATTTGAGAATGTTTAAAAGCTCTTTATATAAGCGCTCTCAAACATGCATTGAGCTCATAATATATTCAAGCATTAATTTCATCATATATTACAAAATATAAAATAATTTAAAAAATAATATCTAACTTTTTTTTATTCTAAAAATACTGTTTTTTATTTCTGTAACACTTGCTGTTACATTTGTTATTTTGTTAATAACAAATATAACACATTTATTATAATTAAAATAACAAATGTAACAACAACTGTTACAAAAATAAAAAAATAATATTTTTATAATAAAAAAAGTATGACAAGTATTTTAAGAAATATTTTATTTATTATAGTTATTTGTGAAAAAATTCCAGTGGTGATAACTTTGCCACATACTTTATTTTGTATAAAAATTCTATAATTACTTTTTAGGGTTAATTATACTCACAATTCCCATTCTTGCAGCTTTGTAACAATATCATCATCATTCAATTTTATTCGCAGATATCATTCTCATTCTTTCATTTTATTAGCCGGGGGTAAAATTGTAAAAAAAACATTTAAAAAAAATCAAAAAAGTTCTTTTTCCCCACCCCACCCCACCCCACCCCACCCCACCCCACACCACACCACACCACAAGAGCAACTGGGGGAAGGACAATTTCTCCCCTCTTTTTGTAGATCCAAACCGTCGGGGTTTGTGTCGGCAGCAACCGAGGAGAAGAAATCCCCCCCCCCCCGATTGCACGACAACCAGAGAGGATTTCTCCTTGTTTTTTGCGAAAACCAACACTAGTTTTCGACTCGAGTCAGGTGGGTGGTGGGTGGTGATCCTTTAAAAAAAATCCTTTTTCTTTTTTTCTTTTTTTTTATTATTTTAAATAATCGAATGTGAATAGACTATTTTGTCTTTATTAAATTGATCAAATTTAAGTCATGATATATTTTCAATTAACAGATAACTGAACAAAATCTAACCAGACTCCAAATGTCATTTCAGTTAACATAATTAGAAGGTTTAGGATTTGATGACACATTTTTTTATTATTTTAAGTAAGAATTTATAAAATGAATATAAAAAGTATGATTTATTTGTAATTTTGAAAAGGTTGGAGTCCGATTACAATTTTTTCATTGTATTTTATTTTTTCTGTTATTTTAATTTATTTAAGTCATGGGCAAAAATGTCAAAAAAAAATCATTTGGAGACCATCTATATGAATAAATTAAATGATGGGGACTATATATGCGAATAAAATTAAATGGTAATGATATTGTTACAAAATTGGAAGAATGGGGATTGTGAGTGTAATTAATCCTACTTTTTAATATTTTAAATTTTAAATATAATAAATGTAAAAACAAGTGTTATAAAAATATAAACAATATTTTTTGAAATTATTTTATATTTTGTAGTGTACGAGTGAAATATTCCATTTAAGTGGCATAAAAGCTAACCAAAGAAGATTGTAATAAGCCCAATCAAGAATCACAAGCCCAGCGGCAGGAACATAATTAACAAGCCCAAGTATGATCAAAACTGTTACCGAGAAGGGAAAAAATGATATATAGATAAAAATATAATTTGAATAATACTGAAAATCGTAGAATCGCTGAAAAATACTTTGACATATCTAAAAAGTTATAAGCTGAAAACTACAGTATACATTCTCAATATTTCAAAAATCAGTAAATTTCAATTAATAATTATTGGGCCTATGGTCCAAATATCCCTTCCACACTTTTATGTATAGCCAGTTTGTTATATGCCGATAAACCAAGTGATAACGCGTGGCCATTATCAATCTTACGAGATATATGTGACTCGATAATGTTAGGGTTTTTAATTAATTATTCTACGAATACGAAATGTTAGGTTAAAGAGAAACATCATATTACATAACTTAAGTCATATATCTATACAGCAAAGATGACAAGACATTTGTGGCCTAAGAGCTTAAGATGATAATTCAACGAATCAATTAAGTAGCCTCAAGATTTTTTATAAAGTTAGGCTTTAATTATTCTCTAATTAAAGCCATCATGAAAACATAAATAAAAATAAATAAATAAATAATTATCATAAGATATTATTAAATTAAGAGTTTACTTAGATTTCCAATTCTCCTGCAGTCCTTTTGGAATATCATTCCCAAAGAAGACTGGGTAAATAATATCTGTGGTCACTCAACTTTCTGTGCAATTTCAATTAGGTCATTAAATTTTAATTTATCTCTATTACGTCAATAAGTTTCAATTTAATTTGAAATTGCACCACTCTATATCCACTCTGTCACCTACATCCCACAAATTGACAGTAATTGCAAATTTGAAAGTCATATCGTAAATAATCTTTTACGCAATCACTGCGTGGTATAATAGAAACGAAAATAGTAAAATGAAAATTATGACAATGTCTTTAAATTAAAATATTAAAAAAAATATATTATTTCAACATGTTTATGACATGACACGTGGCAATTATATGAAAGATTCATTGTTGTATTATTGTTAATCAATTTATTTTTATTAATTTGAGAGACGACGGGTGAAAAGTAGTGAATTTTAAAATGAAAATAAATATAGAAAATTCACCCAATATATAGAATGATACATATGTGATATCAACATCATCAATACCAAGATTATTCATGCACTGATGCACACTACCATATATGAAGTTCCCCACACGGAGCATAATGTTATCAATAATCGTTTGGGAATTCCGATTAGCACCGCCGGGCCCCGCCGTCCCTAAAGCTGCATGGCCCGCCGTCAAATCCACTGATAGACTCCCACCACCATCCATTATATATATTTATGTATGTATATATATATACTTCTCATACTATGCATGATAGGACTATGGCTGGGCCCAAAAACAGTCTCATCTCTGTCTCACATGACTGCTTCCTTAGACCCCACTCCCACATGGCTACATGCTAAGCTTGCCGGGCCTCTTGCCCATTGACAATTATATTTCTAATTAGGGTTTGATTTAAAGGTGGAAGCATCACAAGATAATTATTAAGACACAATAATGACTCATAGTAAAAAATAAAATAAATAACAGTTTAATCTCATTGTTTTATGGATCTAATTCTTATGTTTGATTTAATCATTTATGGAAAGTTAGGTTGCAAGGATATGAAAACATGAAAGAAAACGATATAAGATAGATATGACACTTGAAAATACTATTTTTTTTTTAAATAATTAATTTTGAAAAAGCTATTTAACATCAAATCAAACTCTAATCACTTAATTAATTTATTGTAGTATAAGAATTAAAACTTGAGATTAAGTTAATTTTTATTTGAATCCCACAAAATATCCATAATAATATGCAATTCTGAATCTAAAGTTTTTTAATAGTTTCGATATTGTTTCATTAAAGTTGTCAAATTTCCTAAAAAATGAAAAAAAAAAAAAAAAAAAAAAAAAAAAAAAAAAAATAGAAAATTTTCTCTTCTTGAATTTCGGAAATGTTTTTAAAAGTTTTCAACGAGTTTCGATTTTCAAAACGACTTCAAAATAGAAACAATAATAGTATAGTTAATAGTCTAGTAATTATTTTATGAACATGACAGGACGCGAGTGATAGTATTTGTTAAAATTCCTGGTGCAGGTAAAAACAGGGACATGAAGACATTAATGAATGTCAAAATCATGGGACCTAATTGAATAGAACTCAAAAGTTTATAAAAGAAATGGATTTTAATGGTGGTGGGGAGTGGGAAAGTATGAGAGTTATGATGTGTCTGTTCTGTGCATTGGGAAACAGCTCCCGCGCTGTTTTCGCGCGCCCTGATGGAAAACGACCCTACACTGATTACTGGTATCAACCCCATGTCTTTTACACTTACACACCATATGTACTTGTTTGTACCCACGAAATATTCATAAATACAATACATACACAAGGTAGTCCAATTCATGTTATTAAGCAGTTATTTGTCAGGTAGAGTTTAAAAATAATTTTTTTTTACATTTTAAAATAAGTTGATAAGATGTATAGTTGAAAAATAGATAAAATTTGTAGATTCTTTAAATGTATTGTTGAAAATAAATTTAAGATAAAAAGAATTTTTTAAAAACTATGTCAACATGCATTAATAATTTTAGGTTAGTCTTTACATGAGTTGCAATGAAATAGAAATAGAAACAAAAGTAACTCAATGCGGCACATTGAAAAATCATTTTTTAAAGGAAAAATAGTATATTTGATTTTTAATCTTTTAAAAACGTAAGGGATACATCTTTGACTTTTAAAATTAATATCGAACATCCTCAATATTTGAAGAAATATGCATGATAGATCTTGTACGATGAAATTTCCCTCTCTTTTAAAGAAAACAAAACAAAAAAAACAAGAATAAAAATAAACAAATATACCCTCAAAAATAAAAAATAGCAAAGATGCCATATTCTTCCACCCAACTCCCTACCTTTCCATCTTCTTGAGTATCCACCATCTCCAAATATACTGTCTACCAAAAAAAAAAAAAACAATCTGTCATTACAACTCTTAAGCTCTATATATCTGATATCTCCGTGTTTTCAAGTTAGTACATCCCTCCAATGAAGCTTGGTGACGACCCGCATTAGATTAAGTCCGCCCCATGATGGGTTGCGGGCCGGGTCAACCCAACCCACAAAAATTGAATACGACTCCGGTCCACCCGTCGGCCCATCCGAGTCGAGCCCATGTGGGCCGCGGTTCAACCCGGTTCGGCCCATATGAATAAAAAATTAAATTTTTTTTAAATTACTAAAAAAATTTAGTTACTTATTGTAATTATAAAAAAATTTACATATATAGCAAAAAATGTGTTAAATTACTACATAAAAAAAATAACAATGATAAATTCACATTTATTAATTTTTTTAATATAATTTCTATTTTTATATACATTTAAAGACTAAAACAGCACGCATCTGTCATATCTTTCACTTTAAACGGCTATCTGCTATTTATTTAAAAAAATCAAAATAAGCCAGCAGTTAAAGGCCGAACCGTCCGGGACGTGAACAGCCTGCCCGATTCACGGGCCGGCCCACGGTTTCGGGTCGAGACGGGTGGGCCAATGCGGGTTCGGTCGGTCGGTCCGTCTTGACACCTCTAATCCAAAATGGTGTGTAGTTGTCACAATCGATGTTTGAATGGAACATTCTCATCTCTCTCATCAAGCTCTCTCTCTCTCTCTCTAAAAATCTTTTCCACTTTCCAGAACTTGCTAGCACAACACCTCTTTTTGGAACTTCTTCAATACTTTTGCAGAGGTCTGTAAAAGGGTTGGAGAAGATCTCGAAAACTCTGAATTTCGGCCGCGACACCATGTTTGATTCTCGACGGTGCTCAAATTTCCCCAAGATGAGCCGTCATTGACGAACCTTTGCGTGAAATTTTAGTCGATAAGCCATCTTGTGGTTTAAGTTCAGAGCAATCAATTCTGCCCAAAAATGTTGGGCCCTTAAAGCGTGGAGATTTTTCGAAACCAAATTAACGATAATTAGGGTTGCGCGGTACTACGACCTGACTAAGAAAAGAAAACATGCTAACAAGATTTTGGGATTGGGGGTAGTGGTGAATTTTTTGTTTTGGGGTTTGCTAAAAAGGATGGCATATTTGTTATTTTTTATTTTTAATCGAAAAATGTAACAAATTTATTCTAATTGAAATACGCAGCAAAGTACACAATCAAGAGTAATTCCTAATCATAATTTTCAAATACCATAGTCAAATTTTACTGATTTTTATTAAAAATTAAAAAATTTGAGAAATGATTTTCAAAATTCGAAACAGTTCACAACGAAAATACAAACCTTCTAGATATTTTCGTACAATATAGGTCTTTCTAATAATAAATGTCTTTTTCCTCCACTTATTTTGTGGCTTGTTTTAAATTCATATTTCTCAAAATTAATATCTTTTTTAACAAAAATAATTTTATAGTATCCCTTGTCACGGAGATTTTGTTGAAGGCTAGAAACAGAACTTCTCACTTATTCAACAGAGCATCTTTGGGTTGGAGATTGTTGTTCAGTTCTTCCCTATTTTTGAAGCTCGCTTGCATGCTGCCCTTTGAACCAACTATAATTAACAAATATTATTAATGGATTAGTATTATTTTTCAATTGATTTTAATCGATATTTCTCAAAATTAATATTTTTTTTATAATTTTAATATTAACTATAAGATATATATATATATATATATATATATATATATATATATATATATTAATATTATTAATGTATTGATATTTACTTTTCAATTGATTAAAGGTAGTGATTTATATACATCAATATATAGTGTTTACCAAATATTTCAGCCTTAGACTACAAAAATTGAATTTGATTTCAATGTTTTAAAATCTCTTGTAAAATAATAAATAATTATTAATGACTATTTAAGCTTACCAAAATTTCTAAAAAATAGTCATACTTGCTCTAAAAGTTTGTATCTTGATACACAATTCACATTTGATTCTTTTATATTCTTTTTATTTTATAAGACTTTATCAGAACAAATTTCTAACAAATTGAGTGAGAAATAGTTTCTTTTCTTTCTGTTCAAATAAAGGCACGAAGCTCTAGCCAATCGAAATAGTAAATTAATTCTCTTTTTATATTAAAAAAAATGTTAGTATTCTTTTGGTTTTAAATTGCACATCAACTGATCAATGTATGTAATGATCTTCGTTTATATCTTTATCACTTTGATTAGTGATATACATCTATTTTCTGAAAATTGTTTATTACAACATACAAATATTTTAGAAGAATATTGTGTTATTATTATTGAATGGGCGTCGATTTACTACGAATCAACATTTCACAATAATATTATATTGTTATTCGTGTTAAACACAACATCAAATAAAATTATTATATTATTGCTCTCGAATAAGAGTAAAATTTATACACAAATATTCTTGAAGATTAATATTTTGTGTTGATATTTTTGGAGAATCGTAATTTTATACAAATCCATATTTTAGAAAAATATTGAAATTGTTTCTCTTGAAAAAGTAAAATTTTATATACAACAATATTTTAAAATAGTATTGTATTATTTCTCCTAAAAAACACATAAAATTTATTGGTGTATAATACTTTGTTCCCGAAGAACAACTTACACAAATTAAAATTCTAATATTTAAAAAAAATATGCTATAATGGTATTGTTCTTGAATAAACACAATACAAAAATATAAATATCCTCGAAGGATGTATATCTGTTTAAATATACAATTCTTTTATATACCCATAATATTCTTTATAAATCTATATGTAAATGCAATTCTATGTTATGAATTTTTTTTTCTCATGTTAACTCTTGAGATTTATCGTTTTGAATGTTGATAAAAAAAAAACAATATCTCTATATGCTTTGTTGAAGATATCTCTATATACTTTACACACGAATAATTGTATGCTTGTTTTATGTGAAAAATAAATAAATAAAATAAAATTGGTGCGGGGGGTGTAAGTGTAACAAAGATTTGGTTAAAGTGGTGCTACTTACCCTTGATTGCATGTGAATTTGTAGGTGCATTAGCGTGTGAAGTAATTGGCTCGAAAAGAAATTATAAATTGCATCTAGTATGAACGTTCACTACCATTTTTAGACAAAACAATCTAAAAATAACTTCCTACGACAAAAATTTTAATTTCTTGTAATTGTTGCAACGGGAGCTTCAATCTTACGTCTGATTTTTGGTCACATATATAATACTTTGTCTCAATTGCATGTAACGGATTGGGATGTGATACTAATTTACAGTGGGACCTTCATATTGTGCATTTATTGGGGAAAAAAAAAATAAATAGATTATAAAATCTAGTTCTGCTTAACCAGTATTGCAAATGATTAATTCGATCGATTCAATGTTTGCACGGGTAGTTTAATTATGTGTATTGTGCATTGAAGTTGAAGTTGAAGTTGAAGTTGAAGGTGGAATTCGGAAGTGAAAGTGTTCACTTATTTTTATACCATTTGGTACTTTGTTGATTGTAAGATTATAGATGTTTATATACCTTTCGTGGTCTATGCAAGTCAACTTGTTAGCTCTTTTATTTATAAATATTTAGCTACAGAACTTAATCCAATTGATTGATTTTAATTTTGAAGTAGAAAATGATAGTAGAGAATATTTGTTCTCTTATCTACTATACTAGTTTTTGATACGTGCGTTGCACATTTGGTAAACGTTACTTGAATATATAATACGCAAATAATAAATATAAAAAAACATATTTTTGAACATACAATTTAATACAATTCACTCTTAAATCAATGTAGTAAAATGTTAAAATTCATCTGCCTCCCTCAAAAAAGCTCAAAAACACACACACGCTTCTGCTAGGAAATTTGTACTAAATCAATCCATATTTCCTTCATCAATCTCAAGTCATATTTAGGTCATATTTCTTGCTCATACAATTTAAATACAACTGGTAACCCCTAAAAAAAGCATACAATAGTCATTCAAAAAATATTAAAATAAAAGTTGAAGATCTAATTTAATATTCCAAAAAACTCAAGAAACAAACTTACTCCAATATAGATATCAAAATAAATATGGACAATTGCTTTCATTTATTACATTAGTAATTTTTCATAGATAATGAAAATTATCTAAATAGGAATCATTGATCCAGAAACATATTTATAGACTTTGAAGATTTGCACATCATCATCATCATCTACAAGCTCGAACATGTATTTATCTCCATTGCCAAGCCCTTTTGTAGTTGCAAAATCAGTACATCCTATTGTTAGACAACGAACATCACCATTTTGCCTTATATTTGTACAAATAGGCCACACATTTCCCGCACTATCATGAAATTCAACATTCTCCTTATATAATGGTAGATGTTTTCTTGAAAATGTGTCGGGAATGTACTATAAGAAATATATTAAAAGTAGTATAGACTTTAGATTTTGTTCACTTAGCGCATGTTTGGTAGTGTTGAAATTATTTTTTAAGTACTTATAATATAAGTTGGTGGTGAATATGTGAATAAAAAGTATGTTTGATCAGTTTGACGAGCTAAAATTATAATTTAAGCATGGCCAAATGATATATATTAAATTGATCAAACTAAGTTAGGTCTAAGATTAGGAGTAAAATGAACTTTCAATTTTTCGATAACATTGTAGTCCTGCTTATAATATAAATGTGAAAGCAGGATAACCAATGGCAGAAAATTCTTTATCACTGATGCCGTCTTAAAATTTCTTGTCACGGATGAATTATCGAAAGTGTAACATTGAATATTGAATTGCCAATGTATTCAAATATAAAGAGCAAAATCATCTTCTAATGTGTGGTGATCAACAAAATGTTCTCACCCACTACTAAGGAATACTATATTATTTAACCTTTGTAATTGCACATCCCAATGTATACCAAATCAGTCAATTAGACTAATTGTATTAGCGAGTTGATGTGCAAACTCGTTCACGAAGACTTGAGGTAATGGCTAAAAAATGAATTGTATTAGCTACAAGTATCAGTACATAATAATGTAAATATGTGTTTTGAAGTGGTCTTGGAATGAATTAAATAATATAATAAAACTTAGTAGAGGATAGAAGATCGATAAAACCTACCAAATGGATGGCGTGATTTTCGTCCAATCATATAATTTGAATAAATCTCTTTAAAAATTTAGATCCACCATACATTTTGTAATAAATGGTCTGTTTAAAAAAAAAAAGTAGTATAATAATATTATAGATGTATGACTGATAAAAAAATTTTGTAAACCACTTTTTTGTACATAGTAGATGATGTTGTGCTCTCAAATGCTCTAATACATGTACTTATTTTTGCTCTAGATAGGGCAACATAAAGTTGACCATGTGAAAATATAGATTGTCGAGAATCTCGACACAAATTGGAAACCATAATTTGTATCGAGAATCTAGAAACAAATTAGGAAGAAAAAATTGGTTTCCATTATTTATCAACAATATTAACAAAATTTTGTCGGCATTTTAAATAGGACAAAATCGAACTAACTATACAGTGAAAAAAAAAAGGAAAAAATTCTAAATGTATAATCCGCAAATAATAACAACCTATTGAATTTGACCAAACCTCAAGAGTGAAATGACCCAAATATCTAAAGCCAAATATTAAGTGTAGAATTTGTTTATAAGATCAAATAAAAATAAAAAAAGATTGGTGAAAATTTGAATGCAAATCTATTTGAATTTGAGAAAGAAAGAAAAAAAGAGGAGGAAAAAAAATGCAAAATCGGCAAAAAGGCCCATTTGCTTGGGATGCTTGGTTCCTGGTTCCCAATTTGGCATTAATGTCGGTTTTCTCGACATTAATAATAGTTGATTTTTCTGACTTAAATATTTTGAAAACCGACATAAAATTTGTTGGTTTTCCCGATAATAAATGTCGGGAAAACCAACCTAAAAAATTGGATCTTACTTTGGGTCATTTCTTAGTGGAAAAAAAATGAAAAACTTCTAAATGTATTATCTATAATAACAAATATAAAAAATATAGTTAAAAGACACTTCAAAAAAAAAAAGCAACATCGTTGTTAAAAAAAAAAAGAAGATCGAAAAGAAATATATATATATATATATATGTCGAGAAACTCAACAAAATGGGATATGGACCAAAATTTGGCCCGAAAGAATTCCCATTTGTCGAGCTTTGCCTCGACAAAGGATATATATATATATATTGATTCTCCAGTCTCCACAGTCATTCTTTCTGAATGTTATAATATACAGATACACATATATATACACCCACATACATATAGATACATTTTTATAGATACATTTTTTTAGAGTGACACAAAACAGAAAAAGTACAGAAAAACAATGGACAAATGAAAGAAACAAATTAAAAGTGAAAACCCTAACCCAAATTTAAAAAATGTAAAAAATTCTCGAGCCCTTACATAGCAATTGGGTAAACACCACAAAGATTTGATGAGATTTCGAGTCTATTTCTGAGCATCACGAATTTGTATATTTGGAACTGGGAAGGTTTTGAAGAAACGAGAGTTGGTGGAGAGAAAAGACATGAAAAAAAAATGTCATTTACCCAAAACTACGTCGTATTGGACAAAAAATTGAACAGTAAAAAAAATAAGACTCTTATATTATCGTATTGAAATATTTGTCTCACATCAAATAATTAACTCCCTACAAGAAAATGAAAGAATAATGGAAGTTAACATTAGTACAATATCAAATTCCACAAATTTGATTGGATGTTCTATAAGAGTCAATACTATGTTATTCGGAGGAACAAAATTAATATTCGTAAATTATAAAGATGGGACTTTCAATAAAAGTATGTATTCTAAACGTTAATGTTTTATCTTTTGGCTATACTATATAATTATCAATATAAAAGCACCCGAAGTTCAATGGCCCAAATATATTTATGGTTTGGAATGTACAATTAGATCATCCGGATCAATAATGATGCGGATCAATAACGATGTTAATAATTACTAAGAACATTTATTGAAAAATTAGAAGATTTTTCAATATAATGAATTCTTATATGATATTTGTTCGCAAGCTATATAAGTTATCTTAAGCTATATAGGCAAGCAAATCTTAACTAGATAAAGTTTGGGCTTAATTCCCTTACATTTCTAAAAATTAGAAGATTTTTCAATATAATGAATTCTTATATGATATTTGTTCGCAAGCTATATAAGTTATCTTAAGCTATATAGGCAAGCAAATCTTAACTAGATAAAGTTTGGGCTTAATTCCCTTACATTTCTAAAAATTATTGACGGTGATATATATGTGCCTACTCAGCTTCTGTACGAACCATTTAGACATTTTATAATTTTAAATGATACATCTACTTTATAGTCAAATGTATGTCCATTTTCGTTTCACAACCTGAAGTTAGTGAGATTAGTTGCTAGACTATTATTGTAACACTCTTACTCATAAAATATTTAAATATTATCTTTGATATCATTTTAATAACTATCACGCTCAAATTCTAGGTACGCATCCAAAATAGTGTTTATTTTTATTTTTGAATATATAATCGAATTTTAGCTCATATAAATATATTTAATTAAAGTTAGTAATAAAATATTTAAATCTAAACAATGGAAGAAAAAAGTAATATACACCGCTCTAATACATAGTCAAAATGAATTTTCTTTACAACTAGTACTGATGCCGCAAGTATTTACAATATTAATATTAAAAGAACAAAAGAATATATATCAATTTCAAAGAATTAACGAGACAATCGGCAGTGGGGTAGCAGCTAGACCATTTTTTAAACTTGGTATATACATACATTTACTGTGATGACTGGGTTCCCTCTAGTCAGGATCTTAACCCCAGCCGTCGCTCAATTGGTACTAGTATTCAACTTAAGTACCTCATAAAGAGAGGTCTTGGGTTCGAATAACTGGATATGCAAAATAAATCTGTGAGGGATTAAGATGGTCTCGGGCCTTTCCAAAGTGGACAGTATGGATGAGTGCGACTGGGGTTAAGATCCCGACTAGAGGGATCCCATTTGTAAAAAAAATGCGTTTTTTTTGTGACAACCGGGATCCCTCTAGTCGAGATCTTAACCCCAGCCGCACTCATCCATATTGTCCACTTTGGGAGGGCCTGAGCCCATATTAACCCCTCACAGATTTCTTTCACGTCCCAGTGATTCGAACTCAAGACCTCTCCTTATGAGGCACTTAAGTTGAATACTGATACCAATTGGCAACTTTTTGTAACAATCGAGATTCCTCTGTTCGGGATCTTGCCTCCAACCGATACTCATCCATAATGTCTGCTTTGGGAGGGCCTGAGCCCTCTTAACCTGTCACGGATTTCTTTCGTATTCCCAGTAATTCGAACTCAAGACCTCTCCTTATGAGGCACTTAAGTTGAATATTGGCAACAATTGGGCGCCTTACTAGTATTCAACTTAAGTGCCTCATAAAGAGAGGTCTTGAGTTTGAATCACTAGGGACTCGAAAGAAATTCGTGAGGGGTTAAGAGGGCTCAGACCCTTCCAAAGCGGATAGTATAGATGAGTATCGGCTGGAGGTAAGATTCCAACTAGAGGGATCCCGGTCGTTATATTTACACTACCTACCAAATTACTATATACAGACTAAAATGGTAAACAAAAAACAAATCATACGACTTCTCTCATCATGTGGATGAAATGGTCAGTGAAAGAGTCATAGACTTCTATTATAGTATAAATATAATCTAAGACGTCTATAAACATCTCTAATTCTTCTTCTTCATCTAATAGTGTATAAAATCTTGTATAATGCTACCTGGTCGAGATGACATGTATAGTCGTACCGTCAGCAGAAATCTCAGCACGCCTAGTACTGAGCATTTCATTCGTATGTCTCATCAGCATCTACAATACAAAATACGATATATGAATAAAAACGTTCAATAAACATGATGATATGATAATGTCTAATGAAATGTCAATCACACATGGTCCCAAATTCCATATTATAGTGTACCTCAAGAGCTCAATCACAATATGACCAATAATAAGCATGCATTATCTATCGATTCATGTGCGTCCGTCATAGTCTCATACACGACTCAGAAAGCTACACCAATAGAAATACAATATAATATTTAGGCATGGCCTACCGTATACGATGCTTTACATGTCACTATACAGTCCCAAGGCCACTAAGGGACCTACAACACCGCCCGTACATTTTGGCTTCGGACCTCAAACCCCCTTTCGTCAGCCACCCTTAATGACCATCGGGGGCCTCCAGTAAGTATATATATCCAGAGCGAAGTCAAGTACATTACACTATAATAGGATTCACACTTATCACAATATCAATGTGCTCAAGGTGAATGCCAATGCTTATATCTCAAGTTAGAGAGATCGACTGGCTCATATCAATGTTAATAAGAGAGTACCAACTTCCACAGTAATAACATATAATCGCCATAGATTATCATTAACAAATATCTTGCACATCATAATATTTTGTATTGTAGTTAAAATCATCATACTTACCTTAATTTTTGGTTATGACGTTTGATTCTATTTTAAGGAACATAATTATTTGTTAGTTAATCTAAACAATATAACATATTTTGACTCGTAAGCCTCAACTAGTGCAAACAGGGGTTTACGACTCAAAAACGGGGCCCGAGAGGTAAATAGAGACTTGGAATCGGTCCAAAAAGATAATAAGAAAGTGAGCCAGGGAATGGGGAAGGGTTGACCCTTCAAAAAAGGAGATCTAAAGGGCGGTTGACCCCTCTATTGGGACGATTGACCCTTTCTTTAGGGACAGTCAACCCCTATTTGGGGAGATGGTCGATCCATAAATAGGTAGGAGTTTCCTCCGGGGGTTGACCCCCTAAATAACTTCGAGTGGGTTGACCCCTTACCCTCATGGCGGTCGATCCTATGTCAAAATTTTGTTTCGGGTGTCGTCTCGGTATTTTGCGCACGGGTGGTATTTTACTATTTGGGGATCACTTTCTACTATTAAATATGATTAAAAGGGATAAAAATACATTATTAAAATGAACTGGCCCCTCTCCTATTTATAGGAGGAACCAGGGGCGCGGTAATTTATTTTTAGTAATTATATTTTTGACCTAGGGTAAATGTTGCAATTAGAATTTTGTTTCTTCTTAACTGAGAAAATATTTTAAAAATCAAATAATCTTTCTGAAAACGTATTCCTAAAAATTCCTAAAAATTTAAAAAAAAAACTCTTGGACATTACAATTACTCATGAGAACAAAACTACAGCAACACTTGTACGCATTGTGCTAAAATCTTATTATGTGTTATCTTTGTTATAATTGAGTTTTGGTAAGAAAGATGGGAACATATTTTGGGTTTGAATCTCCTTCTATTTAAATATCTTGGTCTGCTAAGAAGTGATAGTTTATAGTGTAATTTACCAACTGCCATTGTATATTAGACAGTTAGCCTAGCATTTGGAGAGAAATTAAATAGCCGAAAATGGGTATATAAAATGCATCATAGTTATCTTCGCACAAAGCAATTTGAACCAAAAGTTCAAAATATAATAGCAAATCAATTGCATGTTGCAATATTGACATATGACAATGGTAAAATACTCCAACTTGGATTGATGTCCCAATAGGACAACCCACTATTATTGAAATGGAAGCGTGTTCGAGAAATTGATTCCAAAGACAAAAAATCTCAAAAGAAAAATGAAGCAGATAATCAAGATGTGCATATTGAGACAATACTCTTGAAGATATCGTAAGACATAACTAATCACATAAACCCCGTAGAGGTTAACATTGTCAACATAAAAATCATTGGCCAAACTAAAAGGTGCGCTGTGGTAGGGACTAATTAAATTCTCTAAAAAAATAATAAAGTATTTGAACATGTAGTTCCAATATCTGAAATGATATTCATGCAGGATACAAGTATATCTTTGTAAAGAAGAGAGAACAATAAAATTACAAGATACAAAGCATGTTAGAACAATAAATCATGATGATACATATTCTTCCGTAATGGACGCTACAGTTAGATTTTTAATTAGTTTGTTTGTCTCACAAAGGCTCGACATGCATTATATTAATGTAGCAACTGCCTATTTGTATGGTCCACTTGATAGTGACGTATACATGAAAATCCTAAAAGATTTAAAATGTTAGAAGCAAATCATTATTCAAAGCTATGTTTTAAATCTTGCAAAGATCGTAATATAAATTAAAACAATTCGAACGTATGTGATATTATCACTTTAGCGAATATTTAATGAAAGATGGTTTTAACACAACAATGTTTGCACGTGTGTTTACATAAATAAAATAACTAACGGATTTACAATTGTGGCATTTTATGTTGATGATTTAAATTTTATAAGAACTCCTGAAAAGCTAAACAAAATTGCAAATTATTTGAGAAATGAATTTGAGATAAAAGATTTAGAAAAAAACAAAATTAGGTCTCTAGTTGCAGATTGAACATTTCTAATAAAGATTATTTGTTTATCCATTTTCATTTAAAAAAAGGTTTAAAATATTTTTATATGAATAAATTACATTTACTGGCATTGCCTATGGTCATGAAGTACCATGCCTAAGTGCAATTGGAACATTAACCTATCTTACAAATTGCACTTGACATACATAGTTTTTTTTTTTTTTGTAAATCTTCCTGCAAGATATAGTTTTACACCAACTCAATGCATTGGAGTGGTGTTAAACACATTTTTATTACCTAGGAGATACTATTGACATGAAATTATTTTATTCTAAAATAAATGAATAATCTATAGTAGGATATGCAAATGCATGTTATCTCTCTGATCTACATAAAACTAGATCACAAACAAGATAAATGTTTACATGTGGAAGAAGAGTTATACCATTGAGATCTATTAATCAAAGTTTTACAACATCTTCAAATTATATCCATAAAGCAAGTCAAGAATATTTATCGTTGAGATATATGACCCTCGCATCCAAACACGTGTGAATTAACTTCAACAAACGATAATCCAACAATATTGAATGAAGATAATGTAGCTTGTACTGCACAACTTATATGAGGCTATATCAAAGGAGATAGGAAAAAACATAATTCTCCAAAATTCTTCTATACACATAAGATGCAAAAGAATAGTGACATCGAAATTCAACAAAGTCTTTCTTTCATCCAGTTTGTCACATTGAGTTTTTCGGGCAAGGTTTTAACGATACAATATATTATTAGTCATCTACAATTTTAACAACTAATCGTACTTTTTTCCCTTCGCTTGGTATTTTCGTCCAACTGAATTTTGTCAAATAAGATTTTTAACAAGATAGTTATTGTGTATATAGTCATCAAATGGAGAGTGTTGCAAATTAAGATGCTAAATAGTTTGGAAGGAGATGGGAATGGGCAACAGAGGTGAGTAATTGGGAAATGGCAACCTCCAGCTGATGGGGTTCCCCAAACTCAATATAGATACTTCAATTTTTTAAGGTACCGAAAGCTTCAGGGGGTTGTGATTTGCAACAGCGAGGGCAAGATATTAACTACATAGTCCCATAGGGTGCTGAGTCACATATCCTGTTTGTGATCTATCTTCATGTGAATCGGAGGGATAACTTGCATCTGTATATCCCACTAAAGAAGATCCTAATTTTCATTAGTAAGATAATCTCATGTCAAATGTACCTCTTATTGTAACGAAAAATGTGTTTAACACTACTCTAATGTCTTTTAGTTGGTGAAGAACTATCTC
This sequence comes from Forsythia viridissima, assembly GCA_030279155.1. NCBI lineage: Eukaryota > Viridiplantae > Streptophyta > Magnoliopsida > Lamiales > Oleaceae > Forsythia > Forsythia viridissima. Next base: position 27,315,271 of record CM059036.1, on the reverse strand, counting down.
TTGCAAAGAAATTTACAGAAAACTATGTCTGATTGAGTGCAAATGGCAAGATAGGTTAATACTCCAATTACACTAAGGTATGATACTTCAAGATTAAGAACCTTTTTTCCCCATCTTCAAGTGGACGAAATTAATCGTTTTTCACATTAAGTTATCAAACGACCATAGGTGATGATAGCGTATGTGTTTTATCCATATAAAAATATTTTAAGACTTTTCTTGTATAAGAAGATTGATTAAGAAATAATCATTATTCGAAATGATTCATCTCAAATTCATTTATCAAATAATCTGCAGTTTTCTTGATATCTTTAGAATTTCATATAAGATTTAAATTATAAACATAAACTGCCACATTTGCAACTCTAATATTTTTTTTTTCTTTATTAAAACGCATGGGCAAATATCATTATTCTTCTAACCCTCTTTCAATAAATATTCGCTAAGGTGATTATACCACATATGTTCGGATTTATTTAATCTATATAAAGATCTTTACAATTTGATTGAAAACATAGATTTGGAGAATGAATCATTTGCAGAAGGCTCTTCAAATCCTTCTGGAATTTTCATATATATGTCAATATCAAATTAACCATATAAATATACAATTACTACTTTTATCTTAGGAGGATTACAATTCATATGTTCGAACTACATGTCTACACAATTTGCATTATTGTAAAGAATGCAATTTTGCTTATTTAGATTCTTTTCATTTTTTACCAATGATTTCTACGTTAATATTCTTCGACGGATTCCAATTCAATATCCTCACTTTCAATTTAAAATAATGAGCAATGTATTATTTTTCCATGTGTTGTTGACATCTATTTGTTCTCAATTCTTTTTATTCTCTAGAACGACATAACTCTATCGAGATCTATATATATTCACTAATTTCAAGTACCTAAACCTTTTTTGAGGTATATGTGTACCTTTTCTGAAGTTATTTAATTAGTTATGTCTTACGATCCCTTTAATAGTATCACTTCCTTAACATGATCATATTTATTATTTGCTCAATTTTTCTTTTGAATTTTTTTGTCTTCGGAATCGATTTTTCTAACAAGCTTCAAGCATGCTTTAGATTTACTAACTTCAATAATTCAAGCTTGAGCATTTACATCTAGTATATGTTAGTAATGCATCTCGCAATTAATTTGTCCTAATTTAATGAACTTCTAGTTCAGATTGCCTTGCGAGGATAATCACGATACATTTTATAATTTATTTTCTAACTTTTTAATGTATCTCCTAATGTTGGGATATTGACTCATAGATAATGATAGTCAGCAAACCATCCAGTAAAATCTTATTTGTCAGCGAATCAAGATATTTATATAGAAGGGATTTAAGACCCATCATATATTTCCAGCATTCTTTTGAACGAAAAACAATTTTGAAGGGAGAACTTGTAATAAAATGTTGACTTAATGCATACAAGTCTTGATGCATATAAATAATATGACTCTTAATAGAAATAAGAAATTTTGTTCTCATGATAAATTGTTTAACATTTATAATGGCGTGCATTTAATAACTAATTAAGCCAAACCATTTCATATATGAACATCAGCAACATGATTTTCAATCGTTATTCCAATTGACATATAATCATCTCTAGAAGTTTGGGATCTCAGGTTACTAGCAACATCAAGTTGAATTCTATTGATTGTATAGTATGTAAATTATGCTCGTAATCGAATATTCGAGCAACTAGCCCCACAAACGTCGGGTTGTGAGTGGATGATAAACACATATGTAACCATTGTTAGAGAAGAAGGGACTATGGACTACAATGATCAAAATCAGGAAGTCAAGTGACCAAGTTACAAAAGAAAAATCAACCATCATGTGACTTGAATTCGGTTCAGTAGAAGCTTCTAGTGTTGTTCATATGGTTGTAACTAATTCAGCTCTCTTGCATGTGCCTACTTTGTTATTTATTCATCTGCATTATGTATAGATGATGCCTTAGATAAATGTATATATAGACTGCATTACGGATGACAGAGGTATTGTAATTCATTCAATAAAGCACACTCCATATCTTTCTTTTTACTGCTATTCTAAATATACTGCTTCATCTCCTTTACTTCGTTTCCTAACTTGGTATCAAAGACACTCTATGGCGAACACTAGCCACATCAATCAATCTCATGGCTCAAACTCTAACTCCACAATTCAAGCCCCAGGTCTGATGAACAATCTCACTCCCTTCAGCATGAACCTAACTCAGGCAGTTTCTGTAAAGCTAGACAGAGATAACTTCCTTCTCTGGAAGAATGTTATAATGTCAATTGTTAGAGGCCATGGTCTAGAAGACTATCTGTTGGGCACGAAGGTATGTCCTCCACAATTTGTTAATTCACAAGCTAAAATTGAAACTGGAACAACAGTAGAGATAATTCCCAATCCAGAATACTCCAGATGGATTGCAGTAGATCAGCTCCTAATGGGATGGTTGTATGCCTCCATGACATCAGAGATTGTGATGCGTGTCATGGGCTGTAATAGCTCAAGTGAGCTTTGAAAGGCTATAAATGAGAACTATAGAATTCTCAACAGGCCAAGAGTGGCCTTCCTTACCCCTGAATTACAGAGAATCAGGAAAGGATCCATGTCTATGGATCAATATCTCAGCACTATCAAGCAACTTGCTGATAATCTGGAGATTGCTGGAAAGAAGATTGATCATGCTGATTTGGTTACTCAAGTGCTAGCTGGACTTGATGAAGAATACACCCCTATTGTAGTGCAAGTGAATTGCAGAGATCAAGTTTCATGGCATGAGTTATCTTCAACACTCATGACTTTTGAAAGTAGACTTGAGTATCTCAGTCAAGTTAGAAACAACTTTGGATCCATCAACCTAACTCAAGGAAGTTCACAGAATGTAAGTCACTATAATGGAAGAGGAAGTAGAGGTAGAAGAAACTCAAACTTCAGAGGAAGAACAAGAGGTAGAGGGAGATTTGGAAGGACAAATAAAACAAGACAATCCTGTCAAATCTGGGGTTTAAACAATAACACTGCAGCCTGGTGTTATAATCGGTTTGATGAAAAGTATATGGGAAAAAGACCCAATGATCAGATTCACACCTCCAATCCCCATGCTTACATTGCAAGCCCAGATACAGTAGAAGATCAAGCCTGGTATGCTGATTCTAGAGCCAGTCATCATGTTACTACTGATAGAAACAATGTTGATGAAGCCAAAGAGTATGCAGGTAAGCAGAAAATGGTAGTAGATAATGGTACTTCATTACAAATTTCTCATGTTGGTTCTAAAGTATTCAATATTGAATCTGATAAATCCCTTGTGCTAAAACGGTTGCTTCATGTGCCTAAAATCAAGAAGAATCTGATAAGTGTTTCTAATTTAACTACTGATAACAATGTGTCTGTTGAATTCTTTCCTCATGGCTGTGCTGTGAAGGACCTACCAACAAGAAAGGCTCTAGTGCAGGGGAAACTTGAAGATGGATTATATCAACTGAATCTACCTCACTTAAGACCATCAAACACAAATTCAGTCAATAATCATCACTCCAACACCACTCATAATCTCCTTAACGTTAGTCTGAATCACTCCACCAACTCTACCAGTCATAACTCCATGGAAGCACAAACTGAAATCTGGTACAGAAGGCTAAGACATCCTTCTAAATCTGTATTACAACAAGTTTTAAAGTCTTGTAGTAATCTCAAATTTGTCAATAATAAAGCTTTATCATTATGTGAATCATGTCAGTTTGGTAAATCTCATGCCTTACCTTTTAAATTGTCCTCCACTTATGCTAAAATGCCTCTTGATCTAATACACACTGATGTCTAGGGACCATCTCACATTAACTCTACCTCAGGGTTTAAGTATTATGTGTTGTTTGTTGATGATTGTACTAGATATACCTGGATTTATCCCTTGAAACACAAATCTGAAGTCCTACACTACTTTACACAGTTTAAAAGGCTAATTGAAAACCAATTTGAGAGGAAAATTAAAGTCTTACAAACTGATATGGGAGGAGAGTACAAAAGCTTAGATAAACTTGCCACAGAATCAGGCATAGAACTCAAACATTCATGTATTCACACTTCAACTCAAAATGGAAGAGCAGAAAGGAAACATAGGCATATAACTGAAACCGGCTTAACCCTCTTAGCTCAAGCACATATGCCTCTATATTATTGGTGAGAAGCTTTTCTTACTACAACACATCTTATAAATAGAATGCCTATTCTTCTACTTCAACACAAATTACCTTATAAAGTTCTATTAAAAAACAGTGTAGATTACAAACTACTTAAGGTTTTTGGATGCACTTGCTACCCTTGTATAAGACCTTATCAGAAACACAAGTTCGATTTCCATACTCAAAAATGTGTCTATCTAGGGCCTAGTATATCTCACAAAGGATACAAGTGCTTAAACTCTAATGGTAGAATCTATATATCCAGACATGTTGTATTTGATGAAAATTCTTTTCCCTTGAAGGAAGGTTTTCTCAATAAATCACACCAAACCAAATTCACTCATATAACTCTACATCATCTCCCATTTGAACAGAATTCTTACAATATAATCCAAAATTCAGATGATATAATCCATTCAACAGATGAACCTGTACAAGAAGTAGAAGTGGTAGAAAATGATGAAGGTATGGATAATGATGTATCACAACAATCAGTACAGACATGCAACCTGACTCCTCAGAATCTCAAGCTAGGATTAATATTTGGGTGGATATGCCACAAATTGAGAAGATTACAGAAAGGGTTGAACATCCTATGGTAACTAGATCAAAAGCTGGGATAGTAAAACCAAGAACATACACAGCTGCTGTTATCTCACAATCCTTAGATAATGAGGAACCAGTTAACTTGGATGGAGCACTGAAGAGTGAAAAATGGTGCAAGGCAATGAAGGAAGAATATGATGCCTTGGTTAGAAATCATACATGGGTGTTAGTTCCCTCTGAACCTACAATGAAGATAATAGGATGCAAATGGGTATTTAAACTGAAATTTGATGCGAATGGAGAAATTCAGAGACATAAAGTCAGGCTGGTAGCAAAGGGCTTATCACAAACTTCAAGAATTGACTACTATGAAACATTCAATCCAGTAGCTAAAACACCAACTCTGAAGATTATTCTTACAGCAGCAGTTTCTAAGGGCTGGGAGATAAGGCAGGTAGACATCAACAATGCTTTTCTCAATGAAAAACTTGAGGAAACAGTATACATAGAGAAGTATAAGGGATTCATAGATAAATAAGAATCATCGTTTGTTTGCAGACTCAACAAAGATATATATATGGACTCAAACAAGTCCCTAGAGCTGGCATGATACACTGAAGAAGACATTATTGGAGTGGGATCTTAAGCAATCTAAAGCTGACAGTTCAGTCTTTTATCAAATTACACAGGATCATGTAATCTACTTGCTAGTATATGTTGATGACATTATACTAACTAGGAGCTGCAGTACAACAATACAGAAGCTGATTGACAAGTTGAATGCTTCTTTTGCTTTAAAAGATATGGGCAAACTAAAGAAGTTCTTGGGGATTGAATTTTACAGAGATAAAATTGGATTTCACCTATCACAGAAGAAATATGTTACTGATGTGTTAAAGAGGTTCAACTTTGAAAATCTAAAGCGTAGTATTACTCCTATGGCTGCTGGAAGACTGGTAGGTAAAGCAGATGGCATAAGCATAAGAAATCCAATCCAATTTAGGAGTGCAGTAGGAACATTGCAATATCTTACTCATACAAGACCAGACATTTCATTTGTTGTAAACAGAATCAGTCAGTATCTTCAAAATCCTACATATGTGCACTAGAGCTTACTAAAAAGACTTTTTAGATACATAAAGGGAACTCTTGATGTGGGGCTAATCATTCATGAAACACAGAATATGAACATTGTTGCATATGAGATGCTGATTGGGCATCATGTCCAAATGATAGAAAATCTATTGTGGGTTATTGTGTATACTTGGGTGACACTCTAGTTTCTTGGTCCTCGAAGAAACAACAAGTAGTAGCAAGATCAAGTACTGAGGCGAAATACAGAACTCTAGCTCACACTACTGCAGAGATTACTTGGATTCAATCTCTACTTCTAGAACTAAATATAAATCAAACTGAAATTCCAAGAATATGGTGTGATAACTTAGGAGCTAGTGCATTGGCTTCTAATCCTGTCTATCATGCACAGACTAAGCACATAGAATTGGATATGCATTTTGTCAGAGACAAAGTATTCGCAAAACAACTGGTGATAAGCTATGTTCCAACAGAAGATCAGACAACAGATATACTAACCAAACCATTGATGAATTCCAGACACTTATATCTACGTAGCAAGCTTGGAGTAATTGAAGTTAACTCCAGCTTGAAGGGGGTGTTAGAGAAGAAGGGACTATGGACTACAATGATCAGAATCAGGAAGTCAAGTGACCAAGTTACAAAAGAAAACTCAGCCAGCATGTGACTTGAATTCGGTTTAGTAAAAGCTTCTAGTGTTGTTCATATGGTTGTAACAAATTCAGCTCTATTGCATGGGCCTAGTTTGTTATTTATTCATCTGCATTATATATAGATGATACCTTAGATAAATGTATATATAGACTGCATTACGGATGACAGAGGTATTGTAATTCATTCAGTAAAGCACACTCCATATCTTTCTTTTTACTGCTATTCTAAATATACTGCTTCATCTCCTTTCCTTCGTTTCCTGACTACCATCTAGTAGATGCACCTTTTAAAATTTTAAAATATTTAAATGGTCCACGATAAGTGCATTTTGTGCACTTATTTGAGCTTTAAAACTAAACTTTTATTCCGTTATTTTATTGATTTTATACTTAATTTAGTGTATTATTCTTTTTATTTCAGTTTTGGACCAGTTTATAAGCAATTGGAGAAGAATAGATAGAAATAGCAACAATTTGACGAATATTTAGAGAGTATGTGAACTTAATTTCACTCAATTGGAACTTGAATCACCATTTTGGAGACTATTGGAAGGTTTGAAGACTAAAATAACCAAAATCTAAAGTTGGAGGACTAAAGCCATAGATTTGAAAAGCTTAAGCTGGGCAACCGCCCAGCACCCAAAACCAGAAGTAGAATGTTTTAACGCTTGCCTGGGCGATCGCCCAGTGTACAAAATTCCCCAGCGGAATTTTGTTACCTTTATAGTTCTAATCCAATTAGGAAACTTTTTGGTACGCGATTTTTAATAATTTTTTGGAATCCTTTTGGACATGATTATAGAACTATACATATGAGTTATTAACTAATAATTAGATAGCCGATTTTTGAGAGAAAAACAAGAGAAGAAACAAGAAACGAATATCAATATTTATTCGTTAGAAGATTCAACGAAGATCAAGATCAAGTCTTTTGAGTTTTCTTCCTATCCGGGTGATGGCTTTTATATTTTATTTTTGTTTTCTTCTTCTTAATATGTAGGCTAAATCCCTTCAGTACTAGAATCATGATTAAACTTGTATCATGAACGTTTAATTCTTTGAATCGAGTTTTTTTTATATTCAAGCATATTTTTAATTTTGAATAATTGATATTGATTTTTTTTTCTCTATAACTATATGCGCAATGGTTGTATGAGTTTTGTGGCTTATTTTACCATCAAGAGATTGAAAATAAGTTAAAGATAGTATCAATTATCATAGAGTCCGATAGATGATAGAGATATACCGCTATGCTTTACGTGATCTTTAAGTATTCACAAATTTTAATGCATATGTTCGCATCCGTCATAGAGATATAGTCGGATCACATATATAGATATGTTTAATTCTACTCTAGAGAGATTGTTAAACAAAATAGAAATATTGTTCTTCATAATTAAATTGTATTATTAAATTCAACGATTCGGGTTAAAGAAGATTAGTATAAGTAGATTCGGGATCCTAGTACGCTTTTCTTTTTCATATTCAAAATAATTCGGCATAAACTCTATCTTTTATTTGTTTAAAGTATAATAGTTAATATTTTAATTAGTTTAAAAAACCAATTATCAAAAGTTAATTTGATTCGGTTAATATTAAATTAATTGTGTAGAACTATCTAAATTCATGTAGGTACGATACTTAGACTCAAAATCTACTTTATTACTTGTTCGATCTGTACACTTGTAGTACAAATAAAATTGCTAACAATCCACATGGAGAGTGAGTGGACCCACATATATGACCATCAATCATTTTAAAAAATGTGAGAGAATTTAGCATCAACTTTAGTTAGTTAAGAATTACTGGTGTATACCTTGAGAGCACATGAGAATTCATTACATTGAAAAAACTTATGGTTCTTGAATAGATATTCTCAACAATTATTTGCATCACTATTGGCCTGGAATGGTCTAACTAGTCAAGCCACATAATAAAATCTTCAAAACATTGAACTTTTGGTTCAATATATTATTCGTTTTAATTATATTAATATTTGTATATTACATACTAAAAGAAAGTGATTAACACAATATTAGGTTTTCTAGAACTTCAATTAGATTTGTGAAACTTCACAATATTATGTTAATTGTTATCGTTTTTATTTTCTTCTTCAGAGAGTAGTAATAAGTCCAACTAAATATTTGAACGTAAAATTAGTACTTGTATTTCATAAGCAAGAGAACTCATGTTTGCATGTATATCAATTCTCATCTTAATATTAGATATTTATGGCATTGTTTGAGAATTCTCATCTATAAAGTATAAATACATTAAATTTGTGATTCATTAAGAGCGTGAACATTATATTTTTCTAGAATATTTATATGCTTTTCCAGGAGCAATAGTACAATATTATTCAAAAATATGTGTATAATTATGTGCCTTTTCAACAACAAACTCAATATTTTTCTAGAATATTGATATTTATAAAATTGTAAATCTCCAGGAACATAAAAATAATATTATTATTTAATTATGCCTTGTTTTTTCAAGTATACTGTATTATTTAAGGATACTAGCATATTGATATGTATTTGTTCTATTTGTTAGAAGCACCAACACATTATTCTTTTGAAATTTATTAATATTTAGTCTATGTTTATTCATAAGTAATAATACAATATCGTTCTAAAATAGTAATATGAAAGTTATATTTTTACAGAAGCAATAACACCATTAATATTTATTCACCATATTGGTGTTTATAAAATTGTACTTCAGAGTAGTGACAAAATATTCTGTTAGAATATCAATATCTATAAGTTTTGATTTCTATATGAATAACAAAACAATATTTTTCTTCAATGTTCACATGTTTACTAGTGTTTTCCGTGAACATCAACACCGTAATTGTCTAAAATAAATACGATTTTTATTATGCTTTTTCAAGAGTAAAATTATCATTAAATATTATTATAAATAATATTTATGCAAATAGTGTATTATGTAAATCTTACATGATTTGATATATAACACAATTAAAAAAATTAACAAATGAACTTGTAATAGAAATGAAGCAATTGAAGTGAGCTACTTTTCAGATTTGATAGATGTAGAATTATTCGAGTGCCTAGTTTATAAATCTGAGTAGTCCAAATTCAATTTGTTTCTTGTTTGTAAGATTCGATTTACGCTTACTATGACTAGATATTTTCATGTTTCTTCAACAAAAAGAGAAACTCACTGAACTAGAGATTCGTGTTAATAACGTGTTATAAAACTAAGAAGATAAGAGAAAAAAATGTAATAGAATTAGATATCAATTATGTATTCTATTATAATGATTGACTTATATATATAAGATACTAATGAGAGTTCATCAAGACAATGTCTAGAATAAGTAAGACTATTCTCTATCTCTCGTCATAAGACTAAATAGTCATCAATAATTATCTATTATCTTACAATATAACTAAATTAACAATTAAAATGCATAAAATAGAAATAAACTAAAGCTATAAAATGTAATTAAATTCACCCATGTCTCCTATTAAATTAATTATTTTACAATCACAGGAAAAATTGGGGGAAAAAATGTTTACTCATAAAACCTATTCAACCGCTATTTAATTAACTTTATTTCATACTCTTTATAAATTAATCGTCCTGAATGTTAAATCCGTGTTTAAGCATACTAACAATAGAACTAATTAAAATACTAAAAATTTTCTGTCAATTTCCTTTGCAGATATGACTATGAGACTTATTGAATGGATGAAATGATTATTATTGTCTTAATCAAAGGTAATTGAAAAAGATTAAAGGAGATTATTTTAAACTAAAAGAGAAGGTAATGGTAAGCAGCTGTAGGGAGGATCTTGGACCAATTAGATCATTGATTAAAAGAAAATAATTATGTGAATGTAGCTAATCCACGTAGTTTAACAATGATCTCTTTGGATTCTTGATACTGTTCTTGATTGATTGCTCAATTATTATTTCTGGATAATTAATATAGCAATTCATGGTAGTACCAACTAGGTTAATAATTCTTCTTTTGACATATAGCTAGGTTTTATATTTTAAATTAAGTGCTTCACAGTATAAGTCAATGCAAGGTCTTCCATTAAAATTTATTTTTGTATTTGAATTCATTATATCGAGAATTATATATTGTCCGAATCGGCAATTGTCTGACTGACATAGGGATGGACCCCCTGCATGTGTGGGGTCCACCATCTGTGTCAGTCGGACAGTTGTCCGCTTCAAGCAACACATAATTGTTCTTAATTGTATTATCTATTCTATTTTGTCAGTTCGTACGAGGTGATCAATATTAATAAAATCTACTGCTATGAGCTTATTTTTTTCCATTGCATAAGTGAAACCCTGAATTCATTTTCATCGATCCCAAGAGAAAAAGAAAAAGAAAATATATGTATCTTCGCTTTATTATATTTTAACACTAATTTTATATGCCATTATTAACTCCGACAAGCTTTGGAGCCCAATATATATTTCACTTTCTTGCAGGTAAGAGGCATTTGGATCGAAAAAGTAAATGTTCCACACCACCTTACTTTTACTGGTAGAAAAAGGTGACTAGATGGATAGACGCCAATAAGTCAAGGGATATATACGTCAATTCTTGTTATTAAATAATAATTATACATCTTATTATATACTACAAATAATAACTCTTTTGAAATGATGTCTTGATATCAACTCTTTTAAAATAATATAGTTGTGATATGGACTAATCATACTTGTAAGGAGAATTTAGAAAAATGTTAAAAAAATAAAGACTAATTTTGAAAAATGACAAATTTTAATAATATTTACAAAAATTATAATTTTTCGATGTAAAAAATTATATATATTCTTTACAAAAATGACAAATTTTCTTTTTGACTTTTAAAAGAATTAGTTATGTACTGTTATAACAATTAATCAATGAACAATCTCAATTATATGTAAATACAGATATAGACATACTTGGCTCAATTATTAGCTGATAAATCAGAAGATCCCAATTGTGTGTTTAATCTGAGATGCTATCTTGCATTTCACATCCGCAGTTGTTAAAAGTTTTAATCTCCCAAGTATTGTTTTAAGAATTGGAGACATATTTCTTTCTTGACTTTGCTACTTTTCCACTTCTATTCGGTGAGGAAAAATTGTTTTCAAGTACTTATAAGATGTGAGTCCAACATAGTGTGTCAATAATAAGTGGATAGTAAATTGTGGATCTAATGAAATATGTTAAATGTGTTGATAAAAAATATGTTTGACCAATTTAACCAACTTAAATTATAATTTAAGCTTAGACAAACAAGCATTATGCCTGATGTTTGTTTAGATGGTCGCGCACTGTCTTTTTTTTTTCAGCAGACAATTGAACTGTCAACTGTCATTTCGACAATTCAACTGTCTTTTTTTTTTTTTTTTTAAGGCATTTGAACTGTCGAAATGATAGTTCAATTATCTTTTTTTACAGACGACAGTTCAACTCTTATTTGGACAGTTCTAGTTTCATTTCCACAATCGTCTTCAACGACATTTCTTGTTCTTTCAACCACACAATCAACTCATCAACCCAGTTTTCTTTAACAAATTTTCTACAACTATATTGAAGAAATTTTCAGCAGGAGTTATATTTAAAAATAAGTCCAAACTAATCTACCATAAACATATAAAAATTTTGTTCTTTGATAACTCAAATTAATCTACTGAAAAACTAACTAACTTGAGTTGGGTGGTGGGTAGCAGTGGAGCATCAAGTGGGGCAAATCAGTGGTTGCTTGTACGATGTGTATTGGTAGACGTTGTCGATATGATTTTTGTTGGAATTTGTATTTAACTGATTTTGAATAGGATATGTTGAGATTTTAGGTAGTTGAGTGAGGGTATTTTTGTTCAAAATAAATTCAAATGGTCATTTAAATTATGGTGGTTATATTAACACTACATTATTTTATACATGCACCACATTTTAATTACAACAAAAGTTCATAATCTTTACTCACAATCACATATTAATCTTTAATTTTTTTTTTATCGCATTCTTGTATTTTACCTTCCATTAATTAGAATATAGTGTCCCAAATGGTGGTCTTTGTCAAAAAAATTTGTTAACGTGCTTTAAAATGAAGAACAAATGTTTAGTCGTAATTTTATTTTTTGTTTGTTTATTTATAACAAGAAGGGCAAATAAGCTTTTTTACTCTCTTTTAATGGATTTTTTGGATCGAAATCGTTTTAAGAACAAGTAATGCTAATTAATAGAATGTTGAGAAAAAAAATGTAATGAAAATAAATTAGAGATATAAGTATAACAATGAATACAGATTATACATCTTTCACACAATTAAAATGTAGTGCAACTTATTAGAAAAAAATATGTTGTCAATTGATTTTATCTTTAAGTAATTGTTTTTAAAATCTGCCATGTTTCAAAATAACCACCTATAAATATACATTTCTTATAATTTCCTCTACTTGTAATTCAATTAGAGGAAGTACACCTTCTTCCCTCCCCTCATTTCATGACCCAGAAATTGTCCAAAGTTCAGTCTCCTTATAATGAACAATAAGACATGTACTCATTTGAGACTCTTGAACAATATATATATTTTTCTTAGTTTTGCAAAAATATTGGTGATGGATGTATCAGAAAACAAAAAGGTGCAATTTTTTTCCTGTTTTATTATTCTATTTTCTATTTCAGAAACGTCAAATTTGGTAGCAGAAGTTGTCGTATTACTTGTTTTTTCAATGAAATTGTGGCAAAGATAAATCAATTAGATGTTGTAATTGAACATCAAGAATCATTGGAGATGTCAAAAATATTATTTTGTCATCTTTCTGTCAAAATAGTGTGTCAAGATATCAATGGAGTTACTGTACGTTTTCTGTGCATTACTGTAAATCATGCAAATGAGCATGAAATGAAATGCACCAATAAAAACCCATTAAAGTTCTACTATTGAAGCTTTAAGAGGAGTTGGTAAAGAAGATCAAGTCATAACGTAGTCATTTTGATTTGAGTTGATACACAAAATGCAGCAGACATGAAATAATTAAACACATGCTAATCTAATTAGTTTATGGGCTTGTGCATGGGAAATAGGCGATTTAACGCACGAGAGAGAGAGAGAAAGAAAGAAAGAGGGAAATTGAGTGACAACTGACAAATGAACGTGGCTACCTGAGCCTGAAAGTACTACTGGGGGGGTATTGGTCTTTGCTGGAAACGTCCAATCTCTGGAGAAAAGGGTTTTCTTCTGCCTTGAATAGTGTGGCCCCTCCACTCTTTTGTAGCGCGATACTCCCGGGCGTATTAAGGGTAGTAGGACCCTTTCCACTGCCCCAAAACTCACGCCACATCTCTCTCCCCCTCTCTCATTGTTTCAAATTTTGTCTCAATTAAACTTGTATACAGCACTTTTTGACATGCTTTTAATAGCTTATAAATTAGTCAAATAAGATTTGTATTTAAACATTTTTTAAGATATATTATTTTTATCTATATATACCGTATGATCTAGTACTTATAATCTAAAAAAAAAATTTACTACAAAAGCACTTAGTCTTTGTTAATTTGGTAAAAGTTAAGAAGTTCAAAAATTAAAGTCAATATAAAAAATTAATTTTAATCACATGTTTTATAAAATCCACAATTTTTATCAATTTTCCAACCACATATTTCATCAATTCGTTATCAGAATCTACTAAAAAGTTTTGTCCAACAACCCCTTAGTTTAATGAATAAGAAAATTAGGTTGTGCTATTTAACTTTCTAATTAGTGGTTTTGAATTCACACTGTTTAAAAGTAAGTTGTACGTTCTCATTTATTTAAATCAATGAATCTAGATCTCTACGTGATGGAACCGTTAAAATTGTACGTTACTTTCACATGATTTAAAGTTGGATGATAAAGTCATCAAACTATTTAACGTCTACATAAACAGTTTGTGTCAGGTAAGAATCTAAATTCACCTATTTAAAATGATTAAGGATCCAAAATTTTACTTTTGAAAGTTAAAACTTCAAAATCACACTACTTAAAATGTTGGAGAACACAATTCTAAGGGAACTAGAAATGTCTTTAAGATATTATTAGATACTAAAAAGTTGAAAACAAAACATGTTTGTTTGTGGGTATAATCTTTTTAAAGGTTCAAATGAAAGGAACTTATATTATATATATAAGTTAGAAACCCTAGACTCTGGGGATGCAAAAATAATGAGGTGTTCGCCGCCAGCTATACTACACATTCAAAAGCCCACACGAAACATATCATCCAGCAATTTATGTCATTCTTGTCTCTCTTTAAAGCATGAACGAACACACACACACTCCCTCTCCCCCCTCTACATACACGAGTCAGTGTACATACATAATGTAATGTATCTTCTGTATACATGTGGTGTTTCTGAAACATGGTTTTATCATAAACAGTAGATGACTGATGACCCACTCTAACATCAGTTTTATCACTGACCTTTTCACTGTTTACCGTTGAATTTTTGTACGATTATGCAGGAGCAGTGCTACATCTATTCTTAAACAAAGCCCTTTGCAACCGATAGTTAGTATATGTCACGTCACCACTTACATTTTCCGTAGTCCAACTTTGAGAAAAAAAAATAAAAACTAAATTGTCTTATCATTTATTAATTCATTTTTTGAGTAATTTTTCATTTTACATAATACTGTTTAGGGGCTCATCTCATATCCACAGTGGGTATGAGATATAATGTCCATCGGTGAAGTGACATTATATGATTGATAAAAATAATGAGTGTTGAAAAAAAAACAGATATATATTTTTTATTTTACCCTCTTCTTTATATTATTTTGAAATTCTAGTTACATTATGTTTAAAATATATTTTTCTTTCTTTCATCTTATTTCTTAGTATATATATTTTGAATTAGAAGAGATAATTGATTTTAGTTAAAAGAAATACTATTATAAATATTATTATAATATTAAAAAATTATAAACCTAAAAGTGTAATAAAGCTAAATCCTAAGAGTAGTAAATCTAAAAGTTTATTCTCGTCTACTATCTATAATTGAAGTTGTGTATAAAATGACCGTTTTATATCTAAACACTGAGATCTACAAGTGCTTGTTTGGCACTCAAGATTGAGACAACTTGTTTCTATTGATCGAATAAAATTTAATTAATCTAGTGGCCATTATACTACATTAAATTTCAACTAAGAGTTAAGCCCCTATTTAAAAGTCTCACTCATGTACCCAATATAATTTATTCATTTATGAAGTAGACAACAGCATCATCTTATAAAATAAAGTTCGCAATGTTACTATATTGGTAATGGAATGTTTAAGTTATGCCTTTAAAATTTATCTTTTTCACATAAAAATGTTTATACCCATAAATTATAATGTTACATATATAATCGTTCGATCTTAATATTTGGTCAATAGCCTCAATAACATTAAATACAATCCAGTTATAATATTTGGTCAAAAGCGTCGATAATATTAAATACAATTTTGTGACGATTATCAATTGTTCAATTTACTTATCTCCAACTCATAAACTTGGTGGCTACAAAAGCTATATGATATCACTTAATTTCCCAATTTCATGATTTTGTTTATGAACATTCAAGAATATTAGTAAGATTCATCCATTTAACAAAACTTTAGTATCGATCAAATATCATTTTCATTCACACATTTTGTAAAACTCACAATTTTTAATCTTTTATCTACTTTTTATCCACACATTTCGTAGGATCTATTGCTTATAATCTAAATCTTTACCAAACATACACTAAGTATATATATAAATGTAAAATAAAAATATCTATATGAATTACATTTACGTACACTACAAAAAACTGTGGCTTCAAAAACGGATTTTCCGTTGCTGAAGTCATGATATCCGTGCCTAATAGTTGCTACCAACGAACTATTTAAAACGGAATTTTCGTTGCTATTTTGAGGGTCGCTGAAAAATACCAACGGAATTTCCGTTGGTGATCTTCACAAACGGAATTTCCGTTGGTAAAGGTGTGCGCCATTACCAACGGAATTTCCGTTGGTAATGTCTCAACCCTTTACCTACGGAATTTTCGTTAGTAATGACACACGCTTTTACCAACGAAAATTCCGTTGGTAACTTTCAGCGACCCTCAAAATAGCAACAGAAATGACGAGCACTATTACCAACGGAAATTCCGTAGGTAATGGTGCAAATTTTTAATAATTAAAAAAATTAATTTTATATACTTGGTGGACCCCTGACCCAACTTGCCAATTATGGGTTTGAAACTCGACCCACCAAAGGCCTGACCCGATCCACTAAGCTTTGTCAAGTATTTTTATTATTTTATTAATTTAGAATGAATGTAATGTGATTTGAACATTTGACCTAGAGTTGTGAAGTTACAACCAAACCATTGGAGACAAATGAATTATTGTAATTATGTTTGTTTTTATAATATATATTAGTTCAATTAGCAACATTTTCTATAATTGCTTATAAAGTAAAAAATAAATATTAGTAAAAAATCAAATTCCACATTGTGTTTAACACTGAAACATAAAATATCACATTGCTCGAAATTTTTTTATATGAACTACTTTTCACCAACGGATATTCCGTTGGTGAAAGGTGAAAGTATTTTTTGGTTTTCAAAATTAATTAATATCACCAACGGAATTTTCGTTGGTGATATGAATCACTCTTCACCAACGGATATTCCGTTGGTGAAATGTCAAATTATTTTTTTGTTTTCAAAATTAATTAATATCACCAACGGAATTTCCGTTGGTGATATGATTTAGTCTTCACCAACGAATATTCCGTTGGTGAAAGGTCGAATTATTTTTTGGTTTTCAAAATTAATTAATATCACCAACTGAAATTCCGTTGGTAATATGATTCACTCTTCACCAACGGATATTCCGTTGGTGAAAGGTGAAAATTCGTTGGTGAAAAACTATTACTTTTGCCAACGGAAAAGCCGTCGCTAATTATCGTAGTTGAAAGGTCGTTACTTTACCAACGGATAATCCGTTGCTGATTACCAACGGAAATAATCCGTTGGTAAATTTCCGTTGGTGAAAAGACGATTTTTAGTAGTGGTATTTCTCCATAAAATATAGGGTTTAACATTTTTATCTAGAACCATCCGAACTAGTTGGTTTGGTTCGATTTCCATTTAGAAGTAGTTCGGGGTCTTAGAACTGAAAATCGAACGGTTTATGTTTAGTTCTCGATTCTAGCTATATAGTCGAATTTTAATTCAGTTACAAAATTATTTTTTTAATGTATCAATTGACTTATAATTTGTATGAATTAACTTGTATTCAGAATAATTAATTGTTTTGTTGCCTGAAATAAAATGCGTGAAACTGAAACAAGAAAATTTACACAACATTTTAAACTTTAAAATTATTTTGAAGCATACCGGATCGAACCAGACCAGAACAGATTAGTTTCATTTTCATAATTCCCAATGAGAATCAATTTTGTTCCATTCTCAAGAAATCCTTACCGAACATGTCCACCCCTAATATCGGACCCAAATGTGCATCCATTCGTCGAACTCACATCAACTACCTCTTTAAAAATTTTAATTTTTTATGCAACACGCTACCAACACCTAAGCGAGGTTTGTAGGCCTCCACCTCAACTAAATGGGAGATTAGGAGTACCTTTTGAAACTTAAATACACTAAGTTACTTGTAACATTCATGGCTTAAACTCCTCACATTTAAAAGTAGGGCCGGCAAAAGAATTGGAATCAATCAAATTGAACTAGAACAAAATCAAACTGGAGGTTCGATTCAGTTGTACTAAAATTTTATATAGTTTTGGTTCCTACAACTAAAAATCGACTGGTTCTGATTCAGTTTCGATTTTAATATCCAGAATCGAGTTCCAACTTCTTCTTTTTTTTAAAAAAAAAATTGAGCCTCGTGGACATGGACCAATTAATCAATTTTTTTTTTACACCACAATAAATATAATTTAAAGCAACAACAAAACGTCATTTACACTTCTTCAAACTTCAAAGCCATAATTTTGGTCATTTGTATATGTTGGTTAATGATTTTAATTAGATTTTGTATATGATGGAACTTGTCTTTTGTGTTTTTAAATTTAGACTATGTTTCTTTGTTAATTTGGTGAATGATTTTCATTAGAGGTTATTTTATATGAAGATGGAACTTGTCGTTTGTATTATATGGAGCTTATTATTTTGATTTAATTAGATGTGCGTAAATTTGCATTAACAATTTGTAAAATTTGGTTATAGAATCAAGCCGACCCAAACATGAACCATTTTTCTAGTTTCAATAATTACAGATGGAAGCCCCAAGGACATAGTTTAGTGGTTAAAAGGACACGAGTGAGGTGTCTCAGTTTCACTGGCAGTTGCAGTGTGAGGGTTCGAGTCCTACTTTTTGTATGGATTTGACCCCTTGTAAACGCAGTTAAAAAGCAATTCTCAACTCTACTCTATTGAGGCACATCCTGCGATTTACATCATCTACCAAAGCTCCAAGACAGGAATCGTGAGAGCCCTCAAGATTGGGGTTCATTCTTTAATAATTACATATGGAATCAATAATTCTTGGTTTTGTTCTCTTGGACATTGAACCTCACTTGAGATGAGTTGGAACAGAAACTAACACAAGTTTGGAAAAACCCATACTCCTTTCACCATAGAGAAATGCATAGGATTATCTAGTCCAATCAACATGCAAGACTAGCAATGAAGCTTATTTTATGCAAGTTTAATTTTTTTAAGGGGAAAATAGTATATTTAATTATTAATCTTACAAAAATGTAAGAAATTATTTCTAATCTTTAACAATATTACCAGACATCTCCAACGTTTGAAAAAATATGTATGGTACATCATTTATGATGAAATTGCCATCCCTTTCAAAAAAAGAAAAAAGAAAAAAGAAAAAAAAAATAATAGAAAAATAATCAAATATACCTTCAAAACATAAAAAATACAAAGAGTTTATCTTCTTTGTCAAACCCAAAAATTCAAAATCCATTACCACTCCAAACCCCAAAAATAAAAAAAAGAATTACCTATTCATAACTCATCATTAGCTGAATTTGAATTTATTGTTTCAAATTTAGCAAAATCTGGTTGAATTGAATCGGTTTGGGCAGACTTATCTCAATTTTTATGAATAAAGTCAATAATGTCCTCTTTTGTTATTTCTCCTTCATACTGCTTTACCACTTGCAGATCAGAAGTACGCAATAGGATATCCTTGAATGTCCAATGTGTCATTTGGGATATCGTTTGCAGTTGCATCTTGAGAATAGACATAAGATTTTAGATAATATAGGTAAATTATCTTTTCTTTAATAAGATAATGATTAGGGTGGTAAGATAATAATCAAGAGAATGAGGAGAATTTTACTGGTTTCACAATCATAATATCTGCAAAGGAGACGACAATTTCATCCAAAATTGGAGTCAAATACGTGCAGTATCCACACCACGGTGCATAGATTCATAGAACTCTAGCAAAACTATAAGATAAAAAATAAGAAATCCAAAATTACATAGTAACAAAGCTTAGATGTATTTTGGGGTTTGGAGTGATGGATTTTGGGATTTTTAGGGTTTCGGGTGGTAGTGGGTATTGGATTTTGGGGTTTGATAAAGAAGATGACATCTTTTTTATTTGTTATTTTTTATTTTTTGGGGGTACATTTGACTATTTTTCTAATTTTTTCTTGTGTTTTGTTTTTTAGTTTATTTAAAGAAAAAGAAATTTTGTCATAAAGACCTACCATGTCTATTTCTTTAAATGTTTGAGATGTCCAGTTCTATTTTTATAGATTAGAGATATACCTCTTAAGTTTTTGAAAGATTGAGGAACCAAATATGCTATTTTTCTTTTTTAAATATGCACCAATCTATGAGTTCATGTTAAAGTAAAATTCTATTCGCGGTAATTATACTTTTATTTTAGTGTCAATTAGGTAATTTTATTTTAATTAAGGTAATTCTATCTAATTCTACTGATGAAAATAGATGATGTGGCAGTAAAAAAATGACGGTCATCACACGTGACCATTAGTTACTGTTTCGCGCGTTTTTTTGTTTGGATTCGTGCTAACAATTAAAAGATTATTTAGACGATGTGTAAGGAACAAAACATTTTGAGACAAAGTCTCAACAAGGGATATTATAATTGAAAGATTATTTTGTAAAATTTACCTCCAAGGGGCGCAAGCGCACAATTACTAGATTCAGAAAGTAAAGACTAAAAGACTTGAATGACCTCCCATCACGATTATGGTTATAATAACTTCCCATAACCTCCCATGATGCGTCATTTACCTTTTGGCAGTTTACTTCAGAATGTGAATCGTGTAAAAACTGCTCCATTGTTTGCGCGATGCAGTTATTCCCTTCTTCATCCAAGCTTGTCACCTTCCTCTCCCAAATATTTCTCTGCTCGCCCTTTCCCGTGTATCTCTGGGCGACTCTTTTCTTGACGTTTTCGTCCAGACTCTATATTTGGGATCTTCTTCTCGGGCCTTGGTTTGAGTCTTTATGTTGAGAATATTTTGTGTATCAACAGTTACTCACATGGATTGAGCACAATTTTAATAAAATAAATGACGACTATCAAAGAGGATTGTGGGAGGCTCTAGAAATGTTGAAAATCGTGAAGGGAAAGCTAATTCTAAAGAATATTAGGAACAAGGAGTAGTCTATATTGTTGGAAAAAAGTATGAGATGATCTATACTTTCTTTTGCGGGAAGGCTTGCTCTTATTGACTCGATCATCACGGGTTCGTTTTTACATCATTTTATGATTTATGAATGGCTGGTTTCTTTACTTAAGAATATGAATAATGCTATTATGAATTTCTCGTGGAAATGGTCGATTGCTAATAAAAAAATTGATCGCTACGACTTGGCATCAATGTTGTATTTCTCGCGCTAAAAGTGGTTTGATTCACTTGGAAATTTATAGAAGTGGAATCATTTGTCTTGAGCTTCCTTCAGGCTCATTCCATCAAGAGCATGTTACATCCTAGAATTTAATATATGTCTTCGTCCATTGGCCTGTATTGGGTGTGAAGGTTATCACCAACTTATTTAAAGGCTCTAGATTTTTCTCCTTGTTTTCCTTTAAATTGATTTCTCTAGAATCTTCCCTTATGTCATATACAAAAAAAAGATCTAGAATAACCATGGGGCATTTATTATTAACACTAGAACTTTCTAATTTTTTGTTAACTTCTATAAATGGATATCTAGAAAAGTTGTAACCACTTATACACAGAGTATTGGTTTATTGTATTTGAGTGGTGTGAGAAAGTGTAGTGAGTAATAAGATAAGTAAGAGTGAGTGTTGTGCTCCATACCAAAAATATAATACAAGTGTTTATATAATAAAATAAGTTTCTTTTGTGTTCTAAATTCAACATGTGGTATTAGAGCGAGTCGATTGAGGCCATGTATTTTTAGAAAATGCAGTTGAGTGGAGATTATTTCGAGCTTCTTTAGATCGTGCAAAAATTGAGATTGTGAATCTTCAATAAAGCTTACTTGGTAACGAGAAGGTTATTCAAATCATGATGAGCGACCTACAAGTGGTAGGCGGAGTGAAGAGGTTCAAGAATCAAAACTACACCACATGGAAGACATGCATGGAGTCTTATCTTCAAGGCCAATACTTGTGGGACGTAGTTGGCGGCAGTGAAGTGGTACTACCAAAGGACACTGGGGCTTTGAAGAAATGGATGGTTAAAGCAGGTAAGACCATATTTGCGATACAAACAACAAGTGATGATGAATTATTGGAGTACATAAGTGACAAAAATACGTCGAATGAAGCATGTGACACATTTGCAGAATTATTTTAAAAAAAAAATGATCTAATGTTGTAGCTTCTGGACAACGAGCTAGTCTGTATCACTCAGGAAGAGATGACGATAAACCAGTACTTCAACAAGATAAAATCTCTCTGCCGTGAAATCTCTGAATTAGATTCTTCAAGTAAAATTTAAGAGTCTAAGATGAGAAGAATTATCATACATGGATTGAGACCCAAATTTAGAGGATTTATTGCCGCAATATAAGGTTGGCTGAAGCAACCTTCACTGGTCAACCTAGAAAATTTGTTGGCCGACCAAGAAGCGTTGACCAAGTAAATGTTAGGGATCTCACTAAAGAAAAAAGATGAAGCAATGTTTAGCTACAAAAGAAAGGTCGATCATCAACAAAATAATAAAGAATAAAGAAGATAACTGCAGAGAAATTTCTCAAAAGAGAGGAGCTCAAGAAAATTGCGACGAGGAAGGTCAGGCTTCCAAGGGATATAAGCGACCTAATGGCTCTTGCTTTATATGTGACAAACGAGGTTATTATGCTAGAGATAGCCGATTAAGGAAAAAGCTAGTGGAATGTAATACGGCAACCTCCAATGAGAGAGAAAAATATAATAGTGAAGAAGGATGGGATGTTGAAGCGTCGCTCGTAGTAACTTAGCAAACTCATGAGAATGTGTGCAGTTCAAGCTTTGAGAAAGAATCGGCACTAGTGGTGGTCGTCACTGAACGAATAGATTATGAAAATGATTGAATTATTAACTCAAGATGTTCCAATCACATGACAAGCGACAAAGAAGAGCCTACAGGGCGAAGCAAGTTCTATGGAAAACTGGTGTGCATCAACCAACACTAGAAGAGAATAGACTGAGCCAACAAGAAGAGGTTGAGGTACCAACGAGTCCTCGACCACAACTAAGGAAATCAACTAGACAATGAAGGCCAAATCCAAAGTACGCTAATGCAGTAGTAGAAGAAGATGAAAGTACCAAAGAGCCAAAAACCTTTGAAGAGGCAGTCCAACACAAGGAGTAGAGAAAGGTAATGGAAGAAGAGATTGTGGCTCTAAAGTAAAATGAGACTTGGGACATGACGCCAATACTTGACGGAGTAAAACCTATATCCTGCAAATGGGTGTACAAGGTAAGGAAGCGACCCGATGGGTTAATAGAGAGGTACAATTTACGACTAATGGCCCGTGGATTATCACAACAATATGGTATGGACTATGATGAGACATTTAGTCCAATGGCCAAGATCACT
The DNA here is from genome assembly GCA_030279155.1 of Forsythia viridissima. NCBI lineage: Eukaryota > Viridiplantae > Streptophyta > Magnoliopsida > Lamiales > Oleaceae > Forsythia > Forsythia viridissima. The sequence goes on along the minus strand of CM059036.1, from coordinate 27,291,703 downwards.
ACAGTACGCGTGTTAATAGCACTGACAACAAGCAAGTCTTGGAAACTATGGTAGATGGACGTGAAAAATGCATTTTTCCATGGTGAACTTGATAGAGACTTGGAGCAACCTAAAGGGTTCAAAAACAAAGAGAATCCAGGCTATGAGTGCAAGTTAAAAAAGGCCCTTTATGGGTTAAAGCATGCGTCATGAGCATGGTACGGTAGCAGAATTCTTAGTTCAGTGCGGATACCCAGTGGCACCAGCAGATTCAAATCTCTTCATCAAAGCACAACACGAAAGACTAGCAATAGTACTAGTGGACGTAGATGATCTTATCGTCACTAGAGATGACGAAAACGAAATTCAAAGAACGAGGAAGAACTTGTTAGTCAGATTTCAAATGAAAGAGCTTGAAGAGCTAAATCATTTTCTTGGGTTCGAGATGGAAAGAACAAAAGAAAGATTATTCCCATGCTAACAAAAGGATGCTAGAGATCTCATATATAAGTTCGAGATGATCGACTGCAAGCCAATATTGACCCCGATCGAGATCAACTCCAAACTACGTGCAGATGAAGGCAAGGACTTGGAGAATGCAACCATGTTTCGACAACTAGTATGAAGTTTAATCTACTTGAAGCTTACATGACCTGACATCACATATGCAATGTGGACAGCAAGCTGCTTCATGGAAAAGCCAAAGAAGCCACACCTTGAAGTAGTACAGTGGATCTTAAGCTATGTAAAAGGAACAATTGACTATGGACTCTTTTACAAAAAAATAAAAATAAAAATTGCAAGATCGATGGCTATTGATTGCAGACTATGCTGGATGTTGAGATACGAGGAGATCGACAACTGTGTACGTGTTCAGTCTTGAGTCAGCTGCAATATCATGGTGCAGTAAGAGACAACAAACAATGTCCTTGTCAACAACAGATGCTAAATATAGAGTAGCAACAATGGCAGCTTAGGAAAGTACATGACTAATGCAGTTGATGGCGGATCTACATCAACCGGTAAGCTATGCAACACAACTATATTGTAATAACCAATTAGCTATTTGCATAGTGGAGAACCCAGTGTGTCACGTAAGAAATAAGCACGTCGAAGTGCACTATCACTTCGTCAGAGAAAATGTTCTTAAAGAGGAAATCAAATTGAAGCACATCAACAATGAAGAACAAGTGGCAGACGTATTGACCAAAGGACTCAGTACTTCAAAATTTGAAGAGTTTCGGACATGGTTGGAAATGATGAGACGAAAAGAGTTAAATCAAATAGCCAGTGCTAAATGGGAGAATTAAATGTTATCACCAACTTATTTGAAGGTTCTAGATTTTTCTCATTGTTTTTTTTTTAAAAATGATTTCTCTAAAACGTTCCCTTATGCCATATACACCAAGAAAGATCTAGAATAATCATGGAGCATTTTTTATTAGCACTAGAACTTTCTAGTTTTTTGTTAACTTCTATTAATGGATCTCTCTAAAAAAGTTGTAACCAAATTATAAATTGGGTATTGATGTATTGTATTTGAGTAGTTTGAGAAAGTGTAGTGAGTGATAAGAGAAGTAAGATTGAGTCTTGTGTTTCATACAAAAAGTATAATATAACTGTTTATATAATTAAAAAAAAAGTTTCTTTTGTGTTTCAAGTTCAACTCGAAAACATTATATTTTGCTCTTGGATGAATAGTGTTGGATAATTGGAGGATACTTGAGGGAAAATTTTTGGAACGATAACTAGTTATTACAAATTCCATCAATTCGGAGTGGTGATTTGAAAGCATTACTATCAAACTTTTATTTTTTATTTTTTTATAATGGTTGTTGGCATCACACTACAAGCTTTGAGTATCGATTTTGAATGATTTCGAGTTCAATTAAGGATGTGGAAGCTTGCCTGAATTCTCAAGATGAGTTGGTTTGGACTTGTCCACAATTTGGTAATGTCTCGTGTAAAGAGGCATATCAATATTTCTGTAAGTCTGGTTTAATTTTGTCTTTGAGCAAATTTATATGGTCTCACTACATTCTTCCTTCTCGATCATTTCTTCTTTGGCATGTACTGCATGGCCGTTTACCAACAGATGATTTATTATGTCTTTGGGGGCTACATATGGTTGTGCGGGAAATAGTCAGAAAGGATTGACCATTTATTTATGCATTGCCAATTTGCCAATATCATTTGGGAATGCATATCTTCTACATTCGGTCAGGAAATTTACGGTTTGAGCACCGATATGGTTCTTAAAGCCATGAAAAATAGTTTTAGTCCTCAATTATCTGCTCTTTGGAAATAAGGTATAATCTCGGGCTTATGGAATTTTTTCGTAGCAAGAAACATGATAATTTTTGAGGATATTATGATCCCGATTAGGCAATGTTTAATTTTTTATTTATCGGGCTACAAAGGAAGCATGCTTTTTTGGCAATGGTTCATGTTTCAATTCTACGTCGGACTCACAAATGTTAAAGAAACTTCTCATCATGGGTAAACCATCAAAAGCATCACAAATTATCCGGCCGGGGATTTGTGAAATGATGTTTTGCTGTTCCACTTGGGAGCAGGTGGGCGTTTGAGGCATATATTTTGGTGGTTGTTTATGCAGTCACATATGCTTGGGGAATGAGGATGGCATGAACTTTGGTTGGAAAGTGATTCTTCTTGCTTGGTGCACATATTGGAGTCTAAGTCGAAGGTTCTTCTTTGGTACATTATATCTCTCACGACCCTTCAAATCTCTCATATACATATATATACATAGAAGTAATGGAGTAACAGATGCATTGGCTACACAAGTGGTCAAGATCGAATCCCCTAGCATTCTACTCCAAGATTTTGTAATACTTTATAGATCTTTTGATATATCAGGTCGTGATTAACGTTAAATTAGTTTTTTAATGGTCCTTTTGGACTCGTGAACAATGGTATCAAGTTTTTCTTATTATATTGAATGTACTATCTTGTGGTATAATTTCTTGGTGAGTGTCAATATAGTTGGAATGTAATATTAATTTTCCACGAGGTAACCTCGCTAATTGATAAAAAAAATAAGGATAATTTCGTTAAAGAATTCAAGTTTATGTATAAGTTGAATGTAGAGCTTTTTAGAGCTTCTCTAAAATAATTTAAAAAATCAACTAATATTTTTTAGACTTTAAGCGAATATCTATTATTTTAATAAGAATAACTTATACTCTTCAAAAAGTACTTTTGAACTTTAAAAAAGTCTTTCCAAACAGACTTGGAGCCTCTCACGGTGGTCTACCAGAAAACAACCTACACCTCCACCTATTAAAACTATGGGAAGGTAAATTGAGATACGAATATTTTAGACTTCACATATACTACAATATTTTGTTGACTTAAGCATTAAAAATTTAACTGAAGCATTTAAGATTTAGCAGGACAGACCATGCATATTCGTATTTGTTTTTTTTCAAGAATCAAGTTCGTCAAAATTCATTGGAGGCATCAAGAGTTTTTGATATGGTTAACTAATTGAATATTTTTATCTTGAAAAGTTCGAGCCTAGCCAGCCCAGAAAAGGAAAAGACTGAAATAATAAAAAAAAAGAAAAAAAAAAAAAAAAACAGTCTTAAGGTGAAAAAAGCCTTGTGGTTGTGGAAGTAAGTGAAAAAATATATAAAAAAAGAAAGAAAACAGAAAAATCTAATTGGTTTAGTTGTCATCTAGACTTGTAGTGGTCTTTCATTGCTTTTCTCTTATTTTTATTTATATATTTGTTTATACTTGAATGAATAACATCTTGTCACCCACCCAAGAGACGCTCCGTTAGCTGATTTCCAGCCAATCAGTCACCACAACTCTGCCTCGTCCTCTTCCTTCACGCAAATCATCCATTTTTGGTGCAAATCAACCATTTTTGGTGCTGCTCATGATATTTTATGGTCCAATAAGGCGCTAAAAAATTTTCCATTGTTCACTTTATCATAGAAGAAAACAGAGAATCCCTTTGTCTTCAATTAATCTTCTTTTTGATATTGTTAGATGGTAGATGACTTGGTCTGTCAACTGTTTAGGGTTTCATTTTTCTTCAACTGTTTCTTCAGCTGTTAATTGATTTTAGGGTTGAGGGTTTTGATCTTTACTCATTTGGGTTTGTTGGGATATGGATGAATATAATCAACTGGGTGAAAACACATCTTCGAGGGGTAGTTTCTTGTATGGGGGTCCAATTCTTGCACCAAGTTCTTCTTTATATGGGAGAACAAACAGTGGATCGAATAATCAGCAAAGCCAGTTGCCAATTAACAATTTTCATCTTCAATCAAGTGATTGCTATGATCAATCTGAAGGACAAGGTCATACTGCTGTAAAAACTGAAGCTGGGACTTCTCAAAATCATGCTCCTAAGTTTCACTACCCTTGTGTAATTAGAGGGCACCATTCGGTTCAAGATCATCGCCAAAGGCAACAAGAAAGTGAGAATTCTAGTGAAGTTGATGCCATTAAAGCCAAGATCATAGCCCATCCTCAGTATTCCAACCTTTTGGAAGCTTATATGGATTGTCAAAAGGTAACCTTTCCTCTCCTCATTGAGCTTAAGTACAAGTATAAAAAGTAATGTATAGGAATACGATTCTGAAAGTCGAATATAGAGAATAAACGAGAAGGCATAATTTATCTGTATTTACTCTATAGGTGGGTGCTCCGCCCGAGGTGGTGGCTCGGCTGACGGCTGTTCTCCAAGAGTTTGAGACTAGACAGCGAGCTTCAGCTGCTAGTAGAGATGTTTCCAAGGACCCAGAACTTGACCAGTTCATGGTAATTAATTCCAACATATACAAAGAAATTTTGGGATTTGTCCACTGAACTGCTTTATGGGGTTTGACAAATTTGATCTCTAAAATTCTTACCCGTATATAGGAAGCTTACTATGACATGCTGGTGAAGTACCGAGAGGAGCTCACGAGGCCTTTACAAGAAGCCATGGAATTCATGCGAAGGATCGAGACGCAACTGAACATGCTCACCAGTGCTCCCGTCCGGATCTTCAATTCTGGTATTTGCTTCTTTCCGTTTGTCTTACTACTTCCTAGAGAGACACAAGGAACTCTCATCGGTCTTCTTTGCCTAGAATGGAAAAAACACACAGAAGGATAATAATTGCAGCCTGGTTTTGAGTCCCAAATTCGAGTCTTTTACAGTGATTCATAAATGTGGTTTAGATTTCCTTGTGCAGTGCAAAACTGATAGTTGAGAGTTGAAACTGTCCAGTCTTAAAATTTGAGTATTTTGACTATCGACTGCCCATAAAAATTGAGCAAAATACTGACTGATACATCATTTTCCAATGCCTTGTCGCAAGAGCCAAAAACCCTAATCACGAGTCTATTTTAATAAGATATGATTTTGTGACATTATGCAATAAACAATGATAGAAAATAAGAGACAAAAAAAAATCCATTTCTAGTGTATATATATAAACAATGATGAAATCATACGTTTGCTGACAAAATTATTATTCTTAATGGTGTTTAGTTCCCGTTATCCCACCACCCTCGTTCTGGGCCATCGATGGAAAACTGTAATTGAAATCGTACTAATATGCATAGCTTTTTTAGGCCTTGAAAAAAAATGAAAACATAGGATGCTGTTCATATTAGTGCTACCCCATGTAGCCTGTACCATTTTGTCAGAATTTTGTGTTTATATATATATTCCATCTTTTCAGTGCTACATTAATACTGTCTAATTTGTTCATCCTTGTTTTATATCGGTTTTCACCCTCTCCCCAAACCCATTTCACAAATTTTCAAATGCATTTGAAGACATAAACATCAAGACTAATTTTATTACTCATTGTATCATTGAGTAGTGTGCTCAACATTGAGATCGTTTAGAGTAATGTGCTCGACAGGCTGTTATGTTGACTACTTCAGTTCAAATCTCCATCTCAGCAAAAAAATTCCTTTTGCATTCACTACTTCAGTTCAAAATTTATAGAACAAGTCTTAGCTCCTCGATATTCAAAAAATACACTTCCTTCTTATTTCTTATACCCGCCAAACCTATACCTCCACGTAAATAATCAAAAATTGCAAATTTACTTGGAGTTTTATTCCATTCTTTCTTTAATGCTTTTTCTCAATACCATACTAACATGTTTATCCAATTATGGGCAAAATCTTCAACCAATTCTACTCGACCAATTTCTTGCCACAATTCAGCCAGCATTTGAAAAAGAATTTTGATGCAAATATCCAGTTTCACTAATTTTGACCAAAGTGTTTGGCATACTAGGGTCAAACTCTTTTGTCATGTTCAACAAGTCGAGGTTTAACATTTTACAAAGACTCGATCATCAACTGTGGTATGAAAGTGTTCAATCACAATTGGTTGAACTTAATAAACATGTTCACTTATAGTTTGATGAACATGCATGTTAAATTGGTAGATTCAACAACATCTTCCAAGGTCACAGCCTAACCACCATCTTCCCTTGTTGCCGCTATACTATGATCGAACATGTTTAAATTGGTGCATTCAACTTTTTATTCCACGCACACCAACTACCATTTTTCCTTGTTGCTACTGTCTCTTTTCTACTCCCTAAGGCCCACCCCTCCGCCCCTCCTCCCAAGCCTTTGTAATAGAAACATTGATCTACCAAGACCTGTCATTTCATGTTATTGGATTCTCTCTCTCTCTCTCTCTCTCTAGTAATAATTGTCTTCTGTGTTTTTGCCCCTTCTCACATGTATATCTGAAGTTGAGCTAGCAGGTGAATTAAGAATATAGGTAGAAGTGAGGGGGAGGTAAAGAAATTATTCAACCATTTACCTCCATTCGTTCCTCTAAGTTTAAACTTACAAATAATAGTGGGATATTAGCATTCATTAAAGTTTCTGGAAGAGATGGAACCACATGACTACTAGGAAAAGCTTTTACTGGAGCATCACAAGTTAATTTCATATTTTATATAGATATGGGATGCATACATTTTCATTTAATTGTAGGTTAAACACTCTTTTGTTATCCTCCATTTCAAATGACAAACATTTTGGCAGTTTTGATAATCAACTATTCAACTTTGTTTTTCGTTAAAGAAAATGCTTTAGATAATATTAGTTTTATTTGGTATAGTAGCTTATTTTTCACGTGAAAATATTATGAGCAGGTTGAAGATAACATACAAAAGGAGCTTCTTTGTTTTTATTCAACTTTGTGTATTAGGAAATTCACGAGAAACACAATATGACATGTGTATACGCTCTATAGTGATTTGATAGTTTGATGTTAGTGAAATGAATGCCTTATGATGCGTTCTACACATAGTAACATTACACTTGTTTTATTTTATTTCTTTTTAGTAAATAAAGTTGGTCCATAAAAATGTAAACTAAAGTGCACATAAAGGAGACATTATAGAAACATCAGAACTTTAGAAGAAGGTTGGAAACACTTTGGTAACGGTTCCCTGATAGGCAAGTGCTTCTGCAACATATTTTGACTTGCCGTAGAGATGTTATTGCTGTTTTCCCGTTGTTCCATTAGATGTCTACACTCGTATATTAGCTTAAATGGATGAGCTCATATTGGTGTTGGTTGTCGAATGTGATGGCTGTTCTTGCATCGAAGTTCAACAGCTAAGGGTTGAATTTTTAGTAGTTAAGTTGCATATGGAAAATTAATGCCTTGTATCTGATGTGTTGTAATATTTTTCAACTGTTGCCATTCCTGTTTATCACACAGTTTCCAATAACTTGTCCATATATGTCATCTCTCTTGTTATATTGGGATCAATGGATAAACAGAGGAGAAGTGTGAGGGTGTTGGTTCATCTGAAGAAGATCAAGACAATAGTGGTGGAGAAACAGAACTTCCTGAGATTGATCCACGTGCAGAAGACCGTGAACTGAAGAACCATTTATTGAGGAAATACAGTGGATATTTAAGTAGTTTAAAGCAAGAACTTTCCAAGAAAAAGAAGAAAGGGAAACTGCCCAAAGATGCCCGACAGAAGCTCCTCAGCTGGTGGGAGTTACACTATAAGTGGCCATATCCATCGGTACACAGTCATGCTTAAATTCTGCACTTTCTAGTTTTGAATGCCTGGATGTTTTTCTTTTCTATATGATTTGAGATATATACCAAATTGTCTTGCTTCTTTTGGGTCTTATAATTACACAGGAGTCCGAGAAAGTGGCATTGGCTGAATCAACTGGTTTGGACCAGAAACAGATAAATAACTGGTTTATAAACCAAAGAAAACGGCACTGGAAACCTTCGGAAGACATGCAATTTATGGTGATGGATGGCCTCCATCCGCAGAATGCAGCCCTCTACATGGAAGGTCATTATATGGGTGAAGGTCCTTACAGGCTAGGGCCGTGATGCATGGCCAGGATATGGAGGGAGTACACAGATTAGGGACTAAGGATGCATCGGGTTAGTTCTATTTTCAGGCATGGCATGAAAGTTGTAGCTTTGCCATTTGATCAATTGCAATAATTGGATACATCCTCGACAGCCCAAGCTGATATATATTGTTGTTGCAAGTGTTGTGATCAAACTTCTACTATTTCTATTCGTTTCTGAACTTGAATATGTCATTTGCTGCTTGATCTGTCGAAAAGATCTTGGCGCGTTTATTCTGCTGTGTGGCTAAGTTATGTGATGCGATTCAATCTTCGCGGGTTCGCATTATTATGTATGTATACACTTGAGAAGTATATGCAATATGCAGCATTTGTAGTGTATTAAGGCTTGTAATCTTCTTCTAGTTCATTTATATATCATTGAAACACTCTAGATTTCTGCCTTTTCTTTCAAATTCTTTCACTTGACCATTACATAGTACTCAAGAAGAAAACTCTTATTTCCGAAGCATCTGCCGGGACCTTAAAGCCAGGCTTATCAATGTGAGATGACTTCACAATATTTATCACCGGTGCCCTTTTTATCTCAGTAATTCTAAGGGAAATGATAACCGTCTTCATTTGTTAGTTTTTTCTAATGCAGATCACGTGTTCGAAAGCTGAAAGTACGCACTAAATGTTGAGTTACTAGATGAAATTTAGATCTTAAAAAGAGACTGCTCGACTGGCTAAAGAAGTCCCTCCCATCTTGATCGAACAACTTCTGTGTGATCGAGTTGTATCCCATAGACATTCCAATAAGGGGTACATAACATGACTACGAATGTTCATTATAGATTTTTCTAACCCATAATAATATTTGATTATCAAGGAGCCATGGAATTTCCCCCAGAAAGTTGCTAACGACCAAACCGTGGAGGAGAGACCAGCAAGTAGTGATACAACTTCTGGTTAGGTTTCGAGATTCATTTACTGAATTTAGAATCACCTGCCACCCCGGTACGTGTTTTGCACTACTAGATCTTCAGAGAATCTTTATGAAAGTCAATCTAGACTCAAATAGTGTTAGCATGTCTTGGGAGGAGTTGAAAAGGAAAATTGAGGAGGTGAAACATCACAACCTGTCCACACTCCTCAAAAGGAAAGTCTAGATTCTTAGTGTCTCAAGGGTTTTACACAGCCAAGAATTGCGTGTTACAGTTGGACAAAATCATTCCATTTATATTCCCAATTAGTGGAGGAGACGATCAGAGTTTTTCAACTAGCAAAGAGGTTGCCATTCTCACACAAAGCACCAAACCTGTCTTATTAGCAGTTCATTTTAGCCTTGATATCAATGAGTTTGAACAAGTGTGGACACATGAATCATAACCGCCCCTTTCTTGGCCAAAGAGGAAGACAGAGAGGACGTCGAAGAAGATTCAACTCTAGAAGAAGAAGGTTTACTCGTGCAGATTATCATAGACTCAACATCATTGGAGGAACTCCTCAATGGAAGAAGTTAACGGCGAGCTCGACAAAGAAATGAAAGTAACATCATATGTGAAAATCCAATCCACTTGGCCTTAGAGATACAATGCACGTGCTTAATGATCCTAGACAAAATTCTAACCTCATTCCTTATAGGGGCTGAGAAACCTTTTATGTTAAAAACGGAGAAAATTTAGGTATTTTGCATGTTGGTGAAGGAAACATTGAGACTACTGATAAGTGCATTTTATGCACTTATTTGGGCTTTCAAACTAAGTTTTTATCCTGTCATTTTATTGAATTTTTACTTGATTTATTGTATTATTCTTCCTATTTCAATTTTGGACCTGTTTATAAGCAATTGGAGAAGAATGGGCGAAAGAAGCAATAATTTGGTGAAATCGACAAGTAAATGATATACCATTGGAAAGATAATCGAATTACGAGTCCACCACTTTTTACGGATCTCAATTTGGAGCTTTCTACAAAAAGTTATGGCCGTTTGAAAAACAGCCGCCCAATGTTAATTTTGATGCAGGATTTTTATTTTCCTTTTTGAGTTCTAATCTGATTAGGAAACCTTTTGGCCTACGAATTTTATAATATTTTGAGATCTTTTGGGGCACAATTAGGTAACTATAAATATGAGTTATTAATTTATTATTTGAGAGCCGAATTCAAAGCCGTTTTAAGAGCCGGATTAAAGTCGATTTGGGAGCCAATTTAGAGAGAAAAACAGGAGACGAATTTTGAGGAGGAAGATACAAACGAAGAATTGAAGATCAAAGCACGGGATCGAAGATTCTTGAGCAGGGATCACGGGTTTTATTTATTTTTTGTTTTTCTTTTCCCCGGATGATGATGAATTCAATTATTGTAATAATTAACGAAATCATGTCTGACTAATTTACTTATTTTTAGGATGAACGATGAAACCTCATGATTTTAATTAATTAGAAGTTTTTCTGTTTTAGTAGGTAATTGCTTTTGGGTTGATTATTCTTTATTCATTATTTATATTATTTTAATGCTTGATCACCATTAGAATATATTGTGATCTATATTGAAGCCGAGAGATTCAATATAGATTAAGCACAAGGTATTGATTAACATATGGTCCAATTATATATATAAATTACTATTATGCTTTATGAAATTCATTTAGGTGCTCTTGAGATTTTAATGCATATGTTTATGTTCGAAGCTTAATTAGAAATAATTATGTTTGCATATCGTATATAATTAATTGACCATTGAGAGAGGTATTTGATTATTTTAGGATCACCAATTTTTAATTCAAGGTAATTATAAGCTAAAACGGTTAAATGGATAATTGATTAAGGAATGTGTTGGTGAATTCCCAAATCCTAGTGTTGGTAAAATTTGAATTCGTTCGCATAAATTTACTTTAATTGTTTGATAATTTAGATTTAATTGAAATAGGTTTAGTTTCACAAAACAAATCAAATCTGTGTTTCTTTATATTGTTAGAATTTGAATTATAATTTAATTGGTTAAATTAATATCTAGTCCTCATGGGTTCGACACTCTATACATCACTTTATTACTTGTAAACGATCCGTCCACTTGCGAGATTATAATCGCACAACAACTACCACGGAAATATTTGGACCTAACCAATGTGTTAGTACTTAATAGTTTGGAATTTAAAAATTCTTTTTTTCATTGGACAATTCTTGTATTATTGAATTTTCGGCTAATTATTATATTGCTAAGCATCAACACGGCAAAACACTTGGACGTATAAAGGGTGGACTATATTACTTTAGATTTAGAAGAGCCAATAATCCAGTTTTAGCCACCATCAAAAAATCTGTTGGAAAGAAATAATTAAAAGCTTTAAACCTTCATAATGTTAATTATTATTTCATTTTAATTTTATTAATAGTTGTGTAATGATAAGTGCATTTTGTGCACTTATTCGAGCTTTAAAACTAAGCTTTTATCTTGTTATTTTATTGATCTTATACTTAATTTAGTGTATTATTCTTTCTATTTTAGTTTTTGGACTTATTTATAAGTAATTGAAGAAGAATTGACGGAAAGAGTAACAATTTAACGAATATTTAGAGAGTATGGAACTCAATTTCATTCAATTGGAACTTGAATGACTATCTTGGAGGCTATTGGAAGGTTTAAGGACTAAAATAACTAAAATTCAAAATTGGAGGACTAAAGGTGCAGATTTGAAGTACTTAAGCTGGGCTATCGCCCAACACTTAAAACTAAAAGCAGAATGCAAAACAGCTAGCCTGGGCGATTGCCTGGGAATGCACGGGCAATTGCCTAGTGTAAAATCCTGTTACATTTTTAGTTCTAATCCATAGGAGATTTTTTGGGACGCGATTTTAATGAATGGAACTATAAAAATGGGTTCTAAATTCATAATCAAGAGCCAAATTTTGAGAGAAAAATAAGAGGAGAAACAATAAACAAAGATCAAGATTTATTCTTTCGAGGATTCAATGAAGATTAAGATCAAGTCTTTTGAGTTTTTTTCTTATTCCGGTGATGTCTTTTATATTTTCTCTTTATTCCCACATACTCTTCGTTAAAAAGCTCTTGAGTGGTTGGACTCACAGTCGATAACTAGCATCACCACTTGGAATGAATTAGCCCAAAAATTCTGCACAAAATTCTTTCCAACCGATCAAGATTGCAAAGTTGAAGCATGAAATATCTATATTTTAGCAGTCAGAATCCGAATCTTTCGATGAGGCATAGAACAGATTCAAAAATATGATAAGGAGGTACTCTTATCATGGCATTAGTAAGGGGCTTCAAGTTCAATATTTTTATGCAAGTCTGCTTCACTCTTTTAGAAGTATGATAGATTCTTCATCCAACGGTTGATTATCCACCAAAACTATTGTTGAAACCTTGGAGATGTTTGAGAGAATGGCTACCACTACCGCCATGTAGGCACCAGACTAATCTATACACAAGAGAACTGCAGAAGTCCATAAAGTAGGCATTTTCACTGCATTATCTACAAAGATAGACTCATTGGCACACAAAGTGGAGAGAATGTCGCATTCAGTCATTGCAATACAAATGAAGAAATCAACTTGTGAAAAGTGTGGGGCTACATCACATCAGAATGTCTTATTCTATCACAGGAAATTGAGTATGTTCAAGGTAGTCAATACCAGCAAAATAATCCGTTCTCCAACACAATTAATCCAGGTTGGCGTAATCATCCAAATTTCTCTTGGATGGATAATTAGAGTAACAACAGACAACAGGATTCTTAGTTTTGGCAACCTAAAAAAAGATTCTCACTGGAAGATATGTTTGGTAAGTTTGTGGAGAAAACTGAGCAGTACATGGAAGCAAATAATTAGTTCATGAGGAGGACATAGACCACTCTCCAAAATTAAAGTGCTTCAATAAAGAATTTAGAGACTCAAATAGGTCAGATGGCAGTTGCTATGTCGAGTAGACCACAGGGTACCTTGCCAAGAAACACCGAGGTCAATCCCAGAGAGCAAATGCATGCAATAACAACTATAAGTGGTGTGCAGCTGCCTGAAATATATGCAAAAAGACCAATCAAGAAAAAACAAGTTTTTGAAGAGCAGGATGAAGAAGTAACTCTAGATGTGCAAACTAGTCATTAGCAAGTGGCAGACCACGAAAAAACAAAAGCTCCAGAGCCAATAAAAAATTATGAAACCTCCCATCCCCTTCCCACAGAGGTTAATTTCACAAAAGAAGAAGAATAAGAAGAAGAAGTAGGATCAGCAGTGTGCAGAATTTCTAGATCATCTAAGGAAGTTGCATATTAACATACCATTTGTGGAGGCCTTGCCTCAAATGTCCAACTACGCCAAGTATATGAGACAACTGCTTTCAAATAAGAAAAAGCTTGCAGAAGGGGATATAGTAAAACTTACAGGAGAAGTAAGTGCTATAGTGGAGAATCGACTACCAGACAAAAGAAATGATCCAAGAAGCTTCACAATTCCAATTACCATCTTAGTGCAAGCATCAATTTAATGCCTCTTTCTATTTTTAGGCAATTAAGATTTGGTGAAGTTAAACCTGCAAAATTCACTCTTCAGTTGGCCGATCGATTTATTAAAAAGCTGTTTGGGATGGTGGAAGATGTGGTGATGAGAGTGGGGAAGTTATTATTCCATATTGACTTCGTTGTTCTTGATATGCATGAGGATGCATAGATCCTTATTATTTTGGGCTGGCCTTTCTTAGCTACTTTAGATGCTCTCATTGATGTTTTACGAGGTGTATTGACATTGAGTGTTCAACATGAAATGGAGGTATTTCATATGTTGGGTAGAGATGAAGTACCACCACCTCTTTCTTATTGAACATGATATCAAGTTGAGACTTTGAAGAAACTCAAGAAAAATTTCTTTAAAAAGTTTTAGGAGACGAAGCCAACAGTACATGTGAAAGATAATGGTAAACATATGGTTCATATGCAAGAAGCTGACATTGGTAAACATGTGGTTGAAGTTGAAGAAAACATTCATGAGGGATAGATTGCAGTTGTTAAATAGAAGATGAAGGACAAGCCACAAAACATGGAGAAAAAAATCAAGAAATTATTGGAGAGTGACACCTTCGATAATCTCGAGATCTCTTATTCTCCTACTTGAACAACCAGACATTAAGTCAAGCTAATGACTATAAATAAGAGCTCAATAAGAGGGAACCCATTATTATATCCTTATTAATCAATTTAGGTTAAATAATGCATTAGTTTTTTTTTTTCATTACATTTGTAAACCCTCATCATGTCAACCGCATGATGCTCTACTTTGAAAGGCGCATAGATGACATCTATGACATCATCTTTCGACCATGAGTCCCAACACAACACCCGAGTCTACTTCAGTTAATCTATCTGATCAGCCCAGACCATCTTCTTCACATCTACCTCCAGAGAGTAACTGATCTATTCATTTCTTTATTTGCTTATTTTTGCTATTACATTGGAGACAATGTAATATTTTAGTTTGGGGGTGAGATAAGTATTAGGGTACTTGATAAGTGTATTTTGTGCACTTCTTCGGGACTTTAAATTTAGTTTTTATCCCATCATTCTATTAATTTTATACTTAATTTAGTATATTATTCTTCCTATTTCAGTTTTGGACCCGTTTATAAGCAAATGGAGAAGAATGGGTGGAAAGAACAACAATTTGGTGAAATCGACGAGTAAGTTATGTTTTTGAAGTGAATATCAAGAGCCAAACATTGAAGGATGAGGAAGAAGATAAAATCAATAAGTTTAAGATGTTTTGGAGTGACAATGAAGAGTTGAATCAATGGATAAAACACCGGAATGCCAAAGAACCGAATTGAGAAACTATCTACCGAAACATGTGGAAAAATTCGAGCACAGCTTTTGATATTAAAATTTTCAAAGGAAAATGATATACCATTGGAATGATAATTGAATTTTGAGTTTAACACTTTTTACAGATGTCAATTTAGAGTTTCCTACAAGAAGTTATGACCGTTTAAAAAACAGGCGCAGAGCATACAAAAGTTGAGCTAGGCGATCACCCAAGCTTAAAGCTGGGCGATCACCCAACACTATTTTTCAACAGCAGAATGCAAAACAACATGCCTGCGCGATCTCCTGGGTTTGCACTGGGCGATCGCCCAGTGTAAAATGTCTACCCGCGAATTTTTCTTACCTTTTTGAGTTCTAATTCAATTAGGAAACGTTTTGAACGCGATTTTAATGATTTTTTTGGAATATTTTGGGACACCATGAGGGACATATAAATATGAGTTATTAACTCATAACAAGACAGCTGAATTAAAGCCAATTTGGGGAGAAAAACAAGAAGGGAAACAAGAAACGAAGATCAAGAATTACTCTTTCAAGAATTCAACGAAGATCAATAACAAGATTTCTTCTCTTTCAAGTTTTTTCATATCTGGGTGATGGCTTCTATGTTTTATGTTTCTTTTTATTTTCTTCTTCTTCATATGTTAGGCTAATTTCTTTTAGTGCTATGATCACGATGAAACTTGTAACATGATCATTTAATTCTTTGAACCTAGTTTTTGATATTTAAGCACGTTTTTAATTCTGAATAATTGATATTGATTTCTTTTCATCTAAAATTATATGTGCAATAGTTGTATGATTCTTGTGGTTTATTTTACCTTCGAGAGATAGAAAATAGGTTATATATAATATCAATTGTCGTAGAGTTCGACAGGAGATAGAGATATACCGTTATTCTTTACGTGATCTCTAAGTATTCATAAATTCTAATGCATTCTTGTATGTTCGCATCCATCATAGAGATATAGTCGTGTCACATATAGGGATATGTTTAATTCTACTCGAGAAAAATTGTTAAACAAATTAGGAATATTGATCTTCATAATTAAATCATGTTATCAAATTTAACGGTTCGGGTTAAAGGAAATTGGTATAAGTAGATTTGGAATCATAGTACGCTTTTCTTTTCCTTTCTTTTTTCAAAGTTAAAAGTATTCTTATTTAATTTAATTTCTTATTTGCTTGAATTATAATTATTTATTATTTTTAGTTAATTATTTCATTAGTTTAAGAAACAAACTTCCAAAGTTAATTTGATTCGGTTAGGTTATTATAATTGTATTGAATTATCTAAATCTCTGTGGGTACGATACTTGGACTCAAAATCTACTTTATTACTTGTACAATCCGTACACTTACGGAATATTAAACACATAAAATCGCTAACAAAGTTTTTAGTGCCATTGCCGGATATTTAATTTTAGTTCTTTTTAGTTATTTTAACACTAATTCGAACTTTATTTATTTAATTTTTTTTATTATTAATTTTTGTTTATTTCAGTGTTTGATTTATATTTTCTCATAACACAACACAAGATAGAGGACGAAGAGATTAATGAAGATAATATGTTTGTTGGAGACTTCATCGCAATGCACCAAGTTAATATAGTAAGATATGATGCAACTTTTGAGATTGATGATGAAGTAGACACTATCACGGTGTTATCTGCAAAGATTGATTCATTGGTACACATAGTAGAAAATATGTCATATTTAGCTAATGCCGTGCAAATAAAGAAATCAACATGTAAAGAATGCATAGCTAGTCATAGTAAATCAGAATGTCCTATTCTATCACTACAGCCTGAACCGGTCGATTATATTCAAGATGGTCAGTGCCAAGAAAATAACTCATACTCCTACACATATAATCTAGGTTGGCGAAACCATCCAAATTTCTCTTGGAGGGATAATCAGAATAATACTAAACAACAATTTCAGCATCCAGAAAAGAGTACATCATTAGAAGACTTACTCGGTAAATTCATTGAGAAAACTGATCAGTACATAGAAACTACTAATCAGTTCATGAGAAAGATGGAGACCTCTTTTCAAAATCAATGCGCGTCAATAAAGAATCTCGAGACACAGGTGGTGCAGATGGTAGTTGCTCTATCAGGCAGAGTGCCAGGTACGTTGCCAAGCAATACAGAGGTGAATTCTAAAGAAAATGTTACAGCTATTACTACTAGAAGTGAGGTTCAATTACCAGAAATCCATGTAAAGAGGTCAGATGCAAATAAAGAAAAAGAACCATCCACTGATGAGGAGCACGTGGAACAGACTGAGCAGACAACAATATTAAAGAGAGTTCAAGTACACCACATGTTAAGGCAACCGTTCCTATCAAACCATATAAGCCTCCGATCCCATTTCCTCAGAGATTACAAAATCATAAGTTAGACAAGCAATTCTCCAACTCTCCTATTTCTTCTAAAATTGATTTTGTGATCAAGATTGATGAGAAAGTGAAGTTTTCGTAGTTGTGTTCGAGCAAGGTGTTACACTAAAATCCTATTTTTATGAGGAACACAAATTCAACTTTGTGAGGATAAACAAAAAATAGTGCAAAGTCAATAGATGCAAGCAAATCAAGTCCTCCAAAGTACTATTTAGACTGTCGTAAAGCAACCAGACAATAAGTCAAGCTAATGACTGTAAATAAGCACTTAATTGGAGGCAACCCATTTTCTAACCCTTTTATTTACTTGCTTTATATGTAGTAGTTTTAATTTGATTAAATAATGCATTAGTTCTTATTTTATTTATTATTTATTACTTTTGTAAAGCCTCACCATGTAAACCGCAAGATGCTCACTTTGCAAGGTGCATGAGTCCCAGTACTACATCTGAGTCCACTTCAACAGTTAGATTCATCTTTTCCACATCTATCTTCGGAGAATAACCGATCTCTTCCCTCATTTATTTGCTTTATTTTGTTATTACATTGGGGACAATGTGATGTTTTAATTTAGGGGGTGGGTTAAGTATCAGTATACTTAATTGATGCGTTTTGAATTTCCTTATTATTTGGGTCTGTATAACTGAAAATTTTTCAAAAACAAAAACAAAAATTCAGGACAATTGTAAATTTCGTTTTAAATAAATAATTTTTTTATTTGTCTAGTTATTGTTGAATATCTTACCGCCAATGATAGTAGTGTTTGTTTGAAATTAAGTACATTTTTAGTTAGAATATTGGACAACACTTAAAATATGTTCTTACTTGAATACTTATCCATATTAGACCAGATTAATAGAGCACATAGCCACTATTGACTTATCTCTTATATGAGAATATGACTTGAGTGTATGGGTTGATATTGTTGACTTAGGATTGTTGTGAAAAATCTCATTCCCATATCCTTAAACTAGTAACCAAACTGTTTGAGAACAGTTTGGAGGTGTTAAAGTTAGTGCATGTGTTTGTAGAATTTTGATGGTTTGGGTTTTCTAGGTCTTATCTTTGGTTGAATAGGTTGTAGTTAAGGAATCTAAATCGAGCAATACTCATTGCTAATAATAAAAAATAAAACAAAATATCTGACTCGAGCAATTAAGCCTGTTAAGGTATTTTAAAATCTGGTGTCCTATGGTCATCTGACTTGAGAGTCATCAGCTCAAAGCTCGTTACATGAGTAAAAAAATAATTTTTTTTTACATCTTCCCTTCTCTTATAGTCTGTGGGACTCGAACAATTAAGTCTGTTAGGATATTTTAAAACTTGGTGTCCTATGGTCATCTGACTTGTGAGTCATCGGTCTAAAGCTCGCTATATGGGTCACATAAAAAGTTTATGGGAGAGAAGTATTGCACATAAGATGTAAGACTATTATATTAGTTGAATAAAATAAAAAGAGTTAGAAGTGCTCGGTAAGGATTGATAGGTTAGAACCTAAGAGACTGAATATGAAAATTTAAAAATTACTCACCATCCTAGTTCTAGGAATACAAGTCCCTAATTTTTACCACTTTATTTGAGAAAGCATTGTATTGATCAATAGGAATCAAATTAGCTTATTCACCTTGGGGTTGGAGAGAAAAGCATTAGAAGTGTGATAATTTACAAGAGGTGTAAGAAATAAATGACTTCAAAGGATTCGAGATTGTAAAAATATCAACAATACAATATTGGTCGTGGTCTAATACAGGTGTAAGTTCAATATTTAGCTATTCAAACACTTACAAAAGGTCGAGCATCGGATAAGCAAAAGAAAAAAAAATTGTGGTGTTGTTTAATATATTTCTAAAAGTGTTACTTTATATTGTAATCCGAGGCATATGGTAAGAAATTTAACATTAACTCAATTCTTGGTAATTCTTTTAGCTTAGTTTAAATTTGTAGTTTAATTTTATTTTTGTTCGAGGACGAACAAATGTTTAGTTTGGGGTTGTTAAGGCGCCTTAAGTGGATGTTGAGTCTAAGTATCGTACCTACAAAGATTTAGATAGTTCAATACAATTATAATAACCTTAACCGAATCAAATTAACTTTGGAAGTTTGTTTCTTAAACTAATGAAAAAATTAACTAAAAATAATAAATAATTATAATTCAAGCAAATAAGAAATTAAATTAGATAAGAATAATTTTAACTTTGAAAAAAGAAAGGAAAAGAAAAGCGTACTAGGATTTCAAATCCACTTATACCAATTTCTTTTAATCCGAACCATTGAATTTGATAACATGATTTAATTATGAAGATCAATATTCATAATTTGTTTAACAATCTCTCTCGAGTAGAATTAAACATATTCCTATATGTGACCTGACTATATCTCTATGATGGATGCGAACATACAAGAATGCATTAGAATTTGTGAATACTTAGAGATCACGTAAAGCATATCGGTATATTTCTATCTCCTGTCAGACTCTACGACAATTGATATTATGTATAACCTATTTTCAATCTCTCGATGGTAAAATAAGTCACAAGAATCGTACAACTATTGTGTACATAATTGTAGATGAAGAGAAATCAATATCAGTTATTCAGTTAAAACTATGCTTAAATATCAAAAATTAGGTTCAAACAATTAAAAGATCATGATCCAAGTTTCATCATAATCATAGCACTAAAATAATCTAGCCTAGCATACTACGAAGAAGAGAAAAAAAAGAAAATAAAATATAGAAGCCATCACCCGGATATGAAGAAAACTTGAGAGATAAAATCTTGAACTTGATCTTTGTTTAAATCTTGAAAGGATGAATCTTGATCTTCGTTTCTTGATTTGTCTTTGTTTTTTCCCTCAAATTTGGCCTTAATTCGGCTCCAAATCAGCTTTCTTGATTTGAGTTAATAACTCATATTTATAGTTCCATAATTTTGTCCAAAACATTATTAAAACCGCGTCCCAAAAGTTTTTTAATTGTATTAGAACTCAAAAAGGTAAGAAAAATTCGCAGGTAGACATTTTACACTGGGCGATTGCCCAGTGCAAACCAGGGCAATCGCCCAGGCATGTTGTTTTGCATTTTGCTGTTGAAAAATAGTTATGGGCGATCGCGCCTCTTTAAGCTTGGGCGATCGCCTAGCTCAAGTTTTTTCTACTCTGCGATTGTTGTTCAAGCGGTCATAAATTCTTGTAGAAAATTTTAAATTGAGATCCGTAAAAAATGTTAAACTCGTAATTCAATTATATTTCCAATGGTATATCATTTTCCTTTTGAAGATTTTAATATCAAAAGTTGTACTCAAATTTTCCCACATGCTTCGGTAGGTAGTTTTTCAATTCGGTTCTTTGGTTTTTCGGTGTTTGATCCATTTATTCAACTCTTCATTGTTACTCCTAAACACCTTAAACTTATTGATTTTATTTTTTCCTCATCCTCCAATGTTTGTCTCTTGATATTCACTTCAAAAACTCAACTTACTCTTCGATTTCACCAAATTATTGCTCTTACCGTCCATTCTTCTCAAATTGCTTATAAACGGGTCCAAAACTGAAATAGGAAGAATAATACACTAAATTAAGTATAAAATAAATAAAATAACGGTATAAAAACTTAGTTTAAAGACCTGAATAAGTGCACAAAATACACTTATCAGTACTTATGAGATTATCTTTTATTTCCTTACTATCCAGGTCTATATACTGATATATTCGTAAAAAAAAATTATATAAAAAAATAAAATATTTGTCTAGTTATTGTTGAAATGCTTGCCGCCAATGATGGTAGTATTTGTTTGAAGTTAAGTACATTTTTAGTTAGAATATTAGACAACGCATAAACTGTGTTTTTACTTGAATTCTTATTCATGTTAGACTAGATTAATGGAACACGTAACCACTATTGACTTATTACTTATATGAGAACATGACTTGAGTGTATGAGTTGATATTGTTGACTTAGGATTGTTCTGAAAATCTCATTCCCAAATCTTTAAACTAGTAACCAAACTGTATGAGAAAAGTTTGGGGTGTTAAAGTTAGTACGTGAGTTTATAGAATTTTGATGGTTTGGATTTTCTGGGTCTCATCTTTGGTTGAATGGGTTCTAGTCAAGGAATCTAAATAGGGCACTAATCACTGCTGAGAAACGAAAACCATGAAAAAAAGAAAAAAGAAAGAAAGAAAAAAAGAAAAAGAGGAAAATTACATCTTCACTTCTCTTATAGCCTGTATGACTCGAGCATTTAAGCTTGATAGGCTATTTTAAAATCTGGTGCCCTTTGGTCGTCTGACTTAGGAGTCATTGGCTCAAAGCTCGCTACATGGGTCATACAGAAAGCTTACGAGAGAGAAGTATTGCACACAAGATGTAAGACTGTTTACATTAGTTAAAAAAAGAGTTATAAGTGCTTGGTAAGGATTGCTAGGTTAGAACCTCAGAGACTGGAGATGAGAATTTAGAAATCGCTCACCATCCTAGTTTTAGGAATACAAACTTCTAATTTTTACCACTTTAATTAAAAAGATCATTATATAGATCAATAGGAACTATATTCGCTAGAACACCTTGGGATTGAAGAGAAAATCATTAGAAATGTGATAATTTAAGAGAGGTGTAAGAAATAAATGACTACAAATGGTCCGAGATTATAAAAATATCAACTCAATATTGATCATGGTCTAATATAGGTGTAAGTTCCATATTTGGCTATTCATACACTCACAAAAGGTTGAACATAAGATAAGTAAAGATTTATTTGTGGCGTTGTTTAAAATCTTTCTAAAAGTGTTACTTTATATTCAAACATGAGGCATTTGGTAAGAACTTTAACATTGACTCAGTTTCTAATGCATTCTCGTAATTTAGTAAATTCTTGTAGTTTAGTTTTGTTTTTGTTTGAGGAAGAACAAATGTTTAGTTTGGGAGTGTTTGATAAGTTTATTTTGTGCACTTATTCGAGTTTTAAAACTAAACTTTGATCCATTATTTTATTGAGTTTATACTTAATTTAATGTATTATTCTTTCTATTTCAGTTTTGGACCTGTTGATAAGCAATTGAAGAAGAATGGACAGAAAGAATAACAATTTGTCGAATATCTAGAGAGTATGGAACTCAATTGAACTTAAAGGACCATTTTGGAGGTTATAGGAAGGTTTAAGGATTAAAATGACCAAAATTCAAAGTTGGAGGACTAAAGGTATAGATTTGAAGTACTTAAGCTGGGCAATCACCCAAGCTTAAAGATGGGCGACCGCCTAGCATCTAAAACTAAAAACAAAATGCAAAACAGCCTACCTGGGCGATCAGCCAGTGCATTTCCAGGCGATCGCCCAGTGTAAAATTCTCCTGTAGAATCTTGTTACCTTTTTAGTTCTAATTCAATTAGGGAACTTTTTGTGATGCGATTTTTAAAATTTTTTGGGATCCTTTTGGGCACTATCATGGAACTATAAATATGGGTTCTAAACTCATAATCAAGAGCCGAATTTTGAGAGAAAAATAAAAGGAGAAACAAGAAATGAAGATCAAGATTTATTCATTCGAAGATTCAACGAAGATCAAGATCAAGTCTTTTGAGTTTTCTTCTTATCCGGGTGATGGCTTTTATATTTTTTTATTTTCTTTTTTCTTAGTATGTTATGCTAAATTCTTTTGGTTTTTTTGCACAAATGTTCCCTATCTTTTGTACTTACTGTGAGTTGAAGACCTATCCTTTCATTTTTGGCAGTAGCGTCTATATTTCATACTTTGTTGGCAAAAATGGTCATTTTTGTCAATTTCCATCACATTTAACCGATAGTTCTGGCATTCCACACTCTTCATTTCATAAGGACATTTTTGACATTCTACTGTTCATAAACAAAAATTTGCTGCATATGTCTTAAACTTAAGAAAAAAAAAGAAAGAAAGAAAATAATTAAAGTTGCAGATATATAGCATATTGTATAATCAATTTGCATTAAAAGTAGTATAAAGGCATGATCAGGAGATTAATCCAAGTCACATGATATATTTGAATGTCTTTATAGTTGTCCATTCTTCTAAATCTCTGTCCTTGTGTCATCGTCTCCACTGAGATCTTTCACATTCTCACTTGATGATTCAAGTATATGTGTATATAACTATGTATTTGTTTTGCGCAGAAAATGCGTTCTTTGCTAACAATTAAAAGATTCAGACGATGTGTAAGGGACGCCAAACTTTTTGAGACAAAGTCCCAACAAGGAGTGTTTGATTTATGAAGATTACAATACTAACAAAGGATGAAAGAACAAAACGAAATGCCTCCAAAGGGCACAAGCACACTGGAATTCGCTGTAAAGAAATATATAAAACATAAAAGGGAATGAAATTACATTTCTCTGTTTTTTGAGAGTCGTCTTCTTGTCTCTGTCATTCAACATTCTTTCTTTTATACTTTACCAAACGGTTTCCTTCACTCTTGCGTCAAAAACTTCTTGTCGCCCAATAACTACCCATTTTCTTCCCTAAATGGCAATAACTACCCACTTCCTTCATGATGATTCAACTGCTTGTAACTCTTCCATGATGATTCAACTGTTTGTAACTCCTGAAACGTAGGGAAAATGATAAGAGAGAAAGAAAACTGTTCAAGAACGGTTACTCTTATAAAATGATTAATCGTTCTAGTCGCCCAACGCCCTGGGCGTTCTTGATCTGGGCGATATCCATTCTGGGCCCTATTTGGCCTGGATAATTTCTATTGGGCCTATATATAAATTTACCTGGGTGTCCATTGGGCTTGGTCGACATCTACTCCTAAGCCTATATGCTTGGGTACTTTCTATGGGCTATACGTACAATTTTTCTTAAGTCTCTTTCTTAGGCCCTTATTATTTTGTATGTCAACAGTTACCCCCCAATATGGCTAAATTAATATAATCACTTATTAATTAGCCATATTCACTTAGTGGCTTTTCATCTTCTAAAAAGTATGTTTGGCGCTTCGATTCTGAAATCCCAAGTGCACGATTTATATAAACCCAAAAAAGGCGCCACTACATTGCACCAATAAACACGTTTGGCCCCCATCACGTCGCCGTCCATCACGTCACCGCCCCTTTCTCCCTCTATAAAAGGATACTATTCATCCTCTCTTTGACTTCTCATTTACTTTTTCAAGCTGGTCATTACCTTTGCAATCATCCTTTCAATTTGCTGAAACAATGGCTACGTCTAAAGCTTCCTCAGAAAATAGCATCACTTTCGAAGATTTTCAGGACCTCCTATCCAAACCTTATGTAAACCCATCGTGTCTTCTGCCCTCTAGGCCTGATATGAACGAGTTCTATTTGGGCCCGTCGTTCAGGGACGTAGACTCTATTGGACGACTGGCCACGTCCCAGTTTTTCCCTTGCATCCAAGAACCTCCTTTCTTGGACCCTTTCTCTTTGAAGCCAATCCGAGAGAAGAGCATTCGTACATGGCCTAAAGCTGACACCACTTTCTGCCTCTGGCAGGCGCGCATGATGAAACACGGCCCCACGAAGGCACTTTTTGATCGTGCCAGGATCTCTGACCTTTTGGAAATTGCTACACGTCCTTCACTCTATGACCCTGTTCTTTTTCCAATCGCCTTGAGTTTCTGGTCTTCCGAGTACAACACTTTCATTTTTCCTCTTGGCCCAATGTCGATTACTCTAAGGGACGTTGGCACTTTGGTCAATCTTCCTCCTCTGGGAGATACTATTTCTCCTGCCATGCTGATATCCTCCCTTGCTCCAAGGTTTGATAAGAAGTATACAGATTCCTATTCAGGCATGCAGAAGCTTTATGACAACTCTGGCAAAGATCCTACTCATGCAGAGCGTGTAGCTTTCCTTCAGATTTGGCTGTGTAGGTATATTTTTTGTGTTCCTAGCCTTAAACCTTCTATGGCCTATTTGCCCATCGCCCATGAGTTGGTCCTTGGTAGGTCTTTAAATCTCTGCTCTTTGTTTCTGGCCGCTTTCTATAGAGGTATGGCCTACCTTTAACATCAACTTAGGACCAATGCTTCTCCCACTGGAAGTGGGCCTCTTTGGCTCGCTCAATTGTGGTTGAGAGCATATTTTCCACAGCTTGGTATTCCTTCAATACCCCCTCGGCCAGTGAGTTGTTACGGGCTAGTTATCAACCAATTAGCTCCTGTCGACATGTCTAACCGAGATGTCTTTACATTCTTTTATAACTTAAATTCAATTCCCTCTTTCTTTCCTTTCTCTGTTCATCAAGTCCCAATATATGTCCAACCCCCTCTTACTCTGAACGAGGTGAGTGCTGTCCTACCCGTTTGGGCCCAATACTTGACTAGGCGAGAATTGTTCCATGACATTCTTACGGGCACCAATGCCAAGGCTGGGGTTGAGGTCTATGCTCTCCAGTTCTTTGCCCGACAGCTCAGTTTTGGCTAAATTTGGCCCATCCCTCCTTGTTATTCAAAAAGTTTCCAAGAACGCTTCTATACTATCACAAAAGTAGAAGCACAGGCCATAGATGAACATAATGCTTCTCTGATGAATGGATTTTCTTTGGCTCCTTTTAATCCCACTTTGGCCGTTCATCCTCTTTTTGAGCAATTTTGGCCTTCTGTGAAACGTAGATTCTTCACTACTAACGTCAACTATGCATTCCATATACTCGAGGGATCGGGGTCTTCCAGAACTTCCATTTCTTCTACTCCGATTCCTATCCCTGCTGTGCCCATATCAGTTAAGCATCCTGCTCCTTCTTCTTCTCCTTCAAAATCTCCAACAATGTGTACTAGACGTTCTGTTGCGATTTCCACTCAATCCAGTTCTCCTATCGCCCAAACTGGAGCTGTAAAAGGTGCATCCAGCCGTGAACGGCCAACGTTGGATTCATTAGGTCAACCTGTTGATGATAGTGATGACGATGATGGTGCTCCTCCTATGACCAGAAGAAAGGTAATATGATTTCTCTTTATTTAAAGGACACTTTAATGTAGATATTGATATTCTATTTGTGCTCTAAACCAGAAGGGGGTCACTTCTCCTTTGAAAGATTCTAATTCGCCCGACCCTTCAATTCCTCCATCTTCCGAGCCATCCATCGAAGTGGATTTGCCTGAAAAGGGATTCGAAGACCCAGCCGCTTCGATCGCCTAGCCAGTTGGAGAATCTCCATCATTTCAGGGCATTTTTCCTCCAAGCGTAGAACCGGATGGTAATATGTGCACATAGTTATGACATTTTTTCTAACTTCATCATTTGTCATGGCATTATTCTTGAAAAACTTATCATTATTCGTCCCTTTGCAGAAAGACCAATTGGTTTGCCGGTTGTACCAGAACCAGCACGCTCAGATAAGGATGGATCTTCGCAAGCAGTCAAATTGCCCAGTGGCACATTTCCTCTTTCCTCCTCCAAAACTACTGATGAGTCAACCCATGAGGTAGTTTTCTTTCGATTTACTCTACATTGCTTATTGCCATAAAGATGCTAAGTAATCGTTTTTACCTTTACAGGACGCTGATACCATCTTGCGCTCTATTCAGAACTTGTTTACGTCGTGAGAACAAGTGAAGGCTAGTCAGACCGCTCGTTCATCTTCGGCTAGTCGTCCTTCTTCTGCCTCTGCTACTTTTTCCATAGAAAACATGAACATTCTTAAGCAGGCAGTACTTGAATACACTTCTTTCATGGACATGGATATCTCACACGCTAGTGCTGCTAACCAACGAGACAAATTTGAGCGTTTAAGTCGCCAAATGGCCCAAGCACTTGAGCTTCCTTCACTCAAACTCTCCACGGACCTCAAGTTATCTTTGAAAATCATCCATCAGGAGATAAGTGTGCTGTTGGCTAAAAATGTGGAACTCAAAGCCAAGAAAACTCAATATGTCAATGCTGTGACCGAAAAGGAATCTCTTCACCAGGAAATCGATCAAGCTAAAAACAATCTGAACGAGATTTCTTCTGAGGTTATGGTTGAGGATTCTTTGATGATGAGTTTGGCTGCTCAGATGAAAGAAATTCAAGAAAAGATGGACGACTGTAAGGCCAGACTGGCTGCCAAGAAGCGCAATGCTTCTCAGGAAGTTGAACGGGCTAGATCCTTGCTTGAGCGTTATTCAGGTCTACAAGTGGACGAAGGAATCATGGATGAACTATCCACTGCTTCTGTTGAACAGCGTGATGAATGGGAGAAGCTTAGAGAGCAGATGTGCTCTATTTGGAGAAGGCTGTAATTAAGACTTGAACGTTTTAAGGACAATTTCTCTTTTTGTTTCATTAATTTCCCTTTGTAATGGTAGCCAATCATGGCAACCAAATTATCCAATGAAATGAATAGTTTTATTCATTTATAGAACTGTGTCCTTTAATGTTAAACATCTAATCGAATGTTAAACATCTAATCGTTCAAAATCCCAAACTGATGGAACGTACTTTTTTAAATATTTGCCATTAATAGACCTCACGTGCCTCATACCATCCAAATTTTCTAGATGATATGCTCCATTTGGTAACACCTCCTTAACTCTGTATGGTCCTTCCCAATTTGGCGACCATTTTTCAAACTTTAGACTACTACTATCCAATGGGAGTATTGTCTTCCAGACCAAATCCTTCACACTAAAACATTTGGCTATAACTTTTTTATTATAATACGAAGCCATTTTTCTTTTTTGAATTCGCAATCTATCTAAGACGCTCAACTTCAATTCGTCTAATTCTAATAAATTCTGAACGAGTAGCTCAGTATGTTCATTGTCATCTACGCTATTTTGCAAACGTACTCTGATCGATTGCACATTAATTTCCATAGACAGCACCGCTTCTTGCCCATAAGTTAACTGGAAAGGAGTCACTTTAGTGCTAGATCGTGGAGAAGTTCTATAAGCCCATAACGCTCTATTCAAACACTCATGCCAGTCTCTGGCATTTTCACCTATCATTTTCCTTATGATACTCTTCAAAACTTTATTTGACAATTCTGCTTGGCCGTTGGATTGGGTGTAATAAGGTGTAGAGTTTGCCAACTTAATTCCAAACTCGCTCAGGAATTCTTTCACTTGACTCCCATTTAAAGAAGTTCCATGATCCATCACTAAAGTTTGAGGTATCCCAAATCTATACACGATGTGATCACGAATGAACCCTATGACATTTCCTTGAGAGATTTCTTTCAAAGGTATCGCTTCTACCCATTTAGTGAAAAAATCAGTAGCGACTATTACAAAAGTGTGTTGTTTGGATGATGGGGGGGTAAATCTTTCCTATCGATCTATCGCCCAACACTTGAATGGCCATGGTTTAATAATATGTACCATTTTCCTTGCTGGCATTCTTTGGATTGGGCCATGTTTTTGACACTCCAAACAACTCTTAGCATACTGAATGCACAACTCGCCCATTTTAGGCCAGAAATACCCACTCCTAATGATCAACCACCTCATCTTTTGGCCAGCTTGATGTGCTCCACACATCCCTTCATGCGCTTCGGCCATAACTACTTTAGCTTCTTGTAGATTTATGCATCTCAAAAGCACACCATCTGAGCGTTTCTTATATAATTCTTCCTCAACCAGCAGATAGTTCAATGAGCGTAATTTTACCTTCCTATCGCTCTTCTTATCGGGTTCTTCCAAAAAAATTTGTATTTCTTCTCTCCAATCCATTGCGTCTCCATCTTGTATACAATGCACATTAAACTCTTTCGCCCTTCGTTGAACTACAGGCAATATCATTCCATACTCACAAGCAGAATCCTTATTTAACATTTTTGAATAACCCGATGTCATTTGGCCCAGTTCATTTGCCAAATCGTTATATATCCTATTAACGTATTGAAGCTCTAGTTGGTCGAATTCGTCCAATAGCTCTTGAGCGATACCGTATTGGCTTATGACAGAATCACTTTAGCATTTGAAATCGCCATTCAATTGATAAATTACTAATTGAGAATCACCTCTGATAAGCACATTTTTTGTCCCTAAATCTAATAATAGCTCTAAACCCACAATCAATGCCTCGTATTCAGCTTAATTATTAGTACACATTTTAGTCAGGGCGAAAGCAAATTTGTAACAAACCCCTAATGGGTTTATTAGTACTACCCCTACTCCTGCACCCCCAGCAGTCTTTGAGCTGTCAAAGTATAAAATTCAGGATTTCAACTCAAGCAAATCGACTTCTAACTCAATTTCTCTAGGCACGTCTAAGCATGGATGATCGGCCAAAAAGTTAGCCAACGCTTGATTTTTGACAGCCTTTTGGGGTATGAATCGTATTTCAAATTCTG
This sequence comes from Forsythia viridissima, assembly GCA_030279155.1. Classification (NCBI taxonomy): domain Eukaryota; kingdom Viridiplantae; phylum Streptophyta; class Magnoliopsida; order Lamiales; family Oleaceae; genus Forsythia; species Forsythia viridissima. The sequence continues at coordinate 27,261,885 of CM059036.1, read as the reverse complement.
ACAGTGCTAAAGTCCAAAGACCAATCTTTTGATGCAAAATAGGACGAGAGAACATGTACTTAACTAAATTCACTTTAGAGATTAAGTAAATAGTTACGGGCCGCAAGTAAGCCCTTAATTTAGTACATGTAAAATATAAAGCCAGACATAATTTTTGAATAGCAGAATAATTACATTCACATGTAGTTAATCGTCTACTAAGGTAATATATCGCCCTTTCTTCTCCAAACTGATCATATTGGGCGACTAGTCCAGCTATTCATTCCTGCTCGGCCAATATGTAAACTTTCATTGGCTGTCCTTGGATAGGTGAAACTAACACTGGCGGATTTGATAGATATGTCTTCAGGCTATGAAAAGCCTATTGATGCTCTTCCTTCCAGACGAAGTCGTCCTGATTTTTCAACTTCAAAAGAGGCGAAAAAGCTTTCGTTCGCCCTGCACAATTAGAGATGAAACGTCGTAAAAAATTCACTTGTCCTAAGAATTTTTGCAATTCTTTTTTGTTCTTAGGTGGTTTAGCCCCTAAAATGGCTTTTGCTTTATTTTTATCAAGTTCAATTCCTCTTTCATGTACTAGGAACCCTAGGAAATTTCCTGCATTAACACCAAATGCACATTTCAACGGGTTCAATTTTAATTTATACTGTCTCATCCGTTCAAATGAACGTTTCAATTGTTAGAAATGGTCTTCTTCTTTCAGCGATTTAACCACTATATCATCAACATAAACTTCAACGAATTCTCCTATCATATCATGAAAAATTAAATTCATTGCCCTTTGATAAGTGGCTCCTGCATTTTTTAAACCAAAAGGCATGACCACCCATTCAAAACATCCTAGAGCACCTGGGCATCTGAATGCAGTTTTATGTACATCTTCTTCAGCTATATAAATTTGGTTGTATCCTGAATATCCATCCATAAAGGAGTACATCACGTGCCCGGCAGTTGAATCCACTAAAGAATCCACTGTTGGCATTGGATATTCATCTTTGGGCGTTGCTAAATTCAAATTTCTGAAATCTATGCAAACCCTAATACTACAATTTTTCTTTGATACAGGCACAATATTGGATAACCATTCAACATATCTGGTTGTCCTAATAAAACCTGCCTTTAACAATAGTTCTATTTCTTTCTTTACTTCGGGCAATACATTAGGAGCAAAGCGCCTGGAGGGCTGCTTATGGGGTTTAAAATGTGGCTTGGTTGGCAGCCTATGTTCTACCAAATCTTTATCTAACCCAGGCATGTGTTCATATTCCCAAGCAAAACAATCTGTGTATTCTTTTAACAAAGCAATTAATTGGTCACTTACCTCTCTGCTAAGCATTTGACTGACAAATGTTGGACGATCTTCTCGTTCATCCCCAATATTCACTTTTACCAAAGGATCTTGTGCTTGAGCGTGCCCCGGTCTTCATAACTCCTATCACATCATCGTCCAGGTTCCTTGTAGTCATGCCTTCTGCGTCTAAACAATCCACCTTATTAACTTCTCGGCCGATATTCTACTCTAATTCGAACACTGCTAACTTGTTCTTTAAAATTTGTAAAGCCGTTTCTTTTTTCATTTCTTCTTCGCACCTTTTCTTGAAAGCCATTGACTTGGCTTTGACATCCTGAAAGCTAGCCATCTTCTTCAACATTTATTGACTATCTTTTTTGCCAATTATTGGCTCCTCAAGGGCCACTATGTTTGGCCTCATTTGATCAAACATTTCAGTAAATGCATCTACTGATAATGGCTCTTCGCTTTACGCGATGATTCAAGTTTCTTCTCCATCTTGGACTACCCTCATAGGTCCATAATTTCCCTCATACATGAACTTCTCGACCGAATTCGCCTCTGTGACAAAAGGCCTATGATATGCCTGTACCACCTCTGCTTGACCTTTATCGTTCCAAAAAACTAGACATTGATGGAGCGACGACGGTATACAACGATTTCCATGAATCCAATCTCTTCCTAACAACACATTGTAACTAGTCGGCCCGTCTATTACAAAGAATACCGTGGTTTTAGTGATAGTTCATACTGTCACATCTAACGGCATTACTCCTCTGGCCGAAGTTGCCCCTCCATTGAAGCTTGTAAGAATAACTTCAGTAGGAATTAAATCACTCTCTGTCTTTGCAAATTTCTTTATCATTCTGGATGGAATGGTATTTATAGCGGCCCCATTGTCAATGAGAACTTTGGCTACTAGGATGCCATTGACTAAAGCTTTTACATATAATGGTCTTAAATGTTTGGTTAAATTGGCCGTCGGCTTCTTAAAAATGACTTTTTCAGTTGCCTCTATCTCTACCTCTTGCTTCCCATCATCTTTTGGATCAATTTGCTGTGTCAAATTAACATACAATATTTTGCACTGATCTTTCGTGCCTGCCTTCTGAGTTTCTATGTCGCTCTCTTCTTGCCAACCTGTAGGGGGTGGCAATATCATTGGAGGTGGTCCATACTTTTCAGAGCATGGTACCCTCATTTTTCTCTTAGGCGTCTCGTATAACAAGTAATAATCAAAAGATCGCCCAGATGGTTCGCCCAACAAATCTACTTCTCGGACGCCTTCTTGATATAGCTGCTTTAGTAGATTGTTATATGAAACTCCTCTTTTTCTTCTTTCTGATTCTAGGTCAATCTCTTCTTCAACATCGGTCAAGCCATCATCTTCTTCTTCCTCACATATACCTCCAGAGGTTTGCCCGATTTCCCCCTCACATTCCAACGTGCATGTTTCTTCTTCCTCATCTTCTTGTGTCTCCTCATCTCCCTTACTTTTAAACTCATTGGCAAGCAAATAATTATTAGCCAAGACTGGCGGCAAAGAACCAAATTGAACAGTGATGGATTGTCCTGGATCATCTTCATCTTCATCTTTGCCGCGTCTTTCAAATCTCGACCTACCAGAAGAATCTTCCGGCAATTCTTCTGTTGAATCGCCCACGTTATTTTCTTTCTCATCTTCAAGATTTTCTTTAGCAACTGCCTTGGACAAATCGGGCATTTTGGGACGTATCACCTCCTGTTGCTGCCTCATCATTCGTCCATAACTCCTCTGATGACGTCTTTGTTGCGTCCTGGTCATTTGATCAAAGGGTATCACATTTCTTGCACTATATTGGAATGAGTGCCATACATTTGATCGATGGGGCTGTGGCCTAAATGTTCTGCTGTTGAGCATCGGCCTACCGTTGTACATCGGCCTGCCATCATGCATCGGCCTGCCATCATGCATCGGCCTGATTTGTCTTTCAAAAAGAGGCCTTGGTACCTTTCGCCCTTGAATAGGCTGGAAATTTGGGGTCATGTTAGGATGATTGTGACGCCCCCATAATCCTATTTTCTCCTCATCTTCACTTATTTCTCTACTACATCTAGCACACAACATTCTTTCGTTCCTTTCGACTTCTTTGCCTTTGAGACATTTGAACACACTAGGATGCTGTTCAAGATCCTCGTCTCCATTATCAACTACCAATTTGAATTTAGGTAAACCACTTTTGAAACCCGCTATCATATTTACTCCTAGTGGCCGCGGAAAAGGATTCTCATCCACTGCTATCTTCTTTTTAGCTTCAAAAGTGATTCGTCCTGATTCAATGGCATCCTGTAATACATGACGAAAAATCAAACAATTATTAGTTGTATGAGACCATGCATTATGCCACTTACAATATTTCTTATCCTTAATTTGCTCAAGATTTGGCAATTTGTGCTTATCGCTCAGTTTTATTTGTTTGTCTTTATACAATCTGTCAAATATAGTATCAGATTTGGTTATATCGAACGAAAACGCTCTAGCCTTTTTGCTTGTATCTCTTAGAGGCTCATTTTTTGCCGTCGTCCCTGAGTTAATCACTAAGGGGCATGCATATGCATCTCCTTTAACCAATTCGGCCAGACATATTTTGGTTTGATCATAATATTCGTCTACAATATGAACGTCGAAGTTTGGGTCTCTATAGTATTGTTCTTCTTCCCTTATCAAACGCTCATATCTACTCACGTTGGCCGTTAATTGGAAAAGATCAGGAAACTCTCTATCCTGAAATTTCTTTTTTAAATCGAAACTTAAACAACTCTGAGCGATCTTAACAAATTCCTTTTCAGGTAAGGGTACGAAGCATTTATTCCTAGCAGTTTTAAATCTTTGAAGGAAAACTTCCGCCCATTCAGTTGGCATTTGACGTAAATTTGCCAAATCGGCCAAGGTAACTTCAAATTCAGTTTTGTAGAATTGAGCATGGAACAACTGTTCTAATTGTTGCCATGTCTGAACAGAGTTTGCTGGTAAATTAATGAACCATGAAAAGGCTATCCCTGTTAGCGAACTAGGAAACAACCTCATTTTATGATAATCACTTACTTCACCACATTGCAATGTAAATTGCCCTACATGTTCCAACGTTGAGACTTCTCCTAAACCTGTGAATAATGAAAATTCCGGCACTTTATATCCTCTAGGCCATGGATACGCTTGGTCTATCCAATCGAGATATGGCTTCCTATAGGTCGGCCTAATGAAAGGACGCATTCCAAAAGCCATCTGATCTTGCATTATCTCTGCGATTTGGTTTCTCAAGGCCGTGTTGGGATCGTATGGGACTCCTATAGGTTGGTTCACAGGTGGGATCATCTGAGGTCTATTATTTAACCCCGGGTTTGTGGTCAGATTACCATTATTCAAGGTATTATTGCCATTTACTTGGACATTTGCCCCCTCGATAAAGCGTGTTGCGTTTTGTCCTATATTTGGGATGTTTTCTCTTGCGTTCGGGCTACCCCCAAGTTGGACGATCCCACATTATGACCACTCAAATTGGCCATGCCACCTCCCCCTACATTTGACGTTGATGGTATAAAAGGCGTTTCTATTCCCTGACTAGGGTTCTTAGGGTTCATCGTTGGTGAATTGTGCCCTACGATCGTCCTGGCTTGGAAATGATTCCATATACTTGGCAAATTTGGTTGACATGTTTGGCCTACTAACTTATTCATAAGTTCATTTAAAGTGCTTAATTGCTTGGCCATGTTATCATAATGCACATTTTCATTTTGAACAAACTTTTCCATATTATGAACATTTTGCAGGCTTACCTGTCCCACGACATCTTGTGTGAGTTCGCCAAGCAACGCGCGCATGGTGCGTGGACTCAATTCCATCATCGGTTCATAACGGCTTTGATTTTATCCCTTTGTTGCCGGTGTATTTTGCTGCTCTTCATATTGCTCGATCACAGATTGGATTCGCTGGTTTGCTGGCTCCTTATCTGAATTCTTGTGAGACATATTGTTCTACTTTCTTGTATCTTCTAACACCAAAAAGGGTCCCACTGGGCGTGCCAAATGGTTTCGCGCAGAAAATGCGTTCTTTGCTAACAATTAAAAGATTCAGACGATGTGTAAGGGACGCCAAACCTTTTGGGACAAAGTCCCAACAAGGGGTGTTTGATTTATGAAGATTACAATACTAACAAAGGATGAAAGAACAAAACGAAATGCCTCCAAGGGGCACAAGCACACTGGAATTCGCTGTAAAGAAATATATAAAACCTAAAAGGGAATGGAATTACATTTCTCAGTTTTTTGAGAGTCGTCTTCTTGTCTCTGTCATTCAACCTTCTTTCTTTTATACTTTACCAAACGGTTTTCTTCACTTTTGCGTCAAAAACTTCTTGTCGCCCAATAACTACCTATTTTCTTCCCTAAATGGCAATAACTACCCACTTCCTCCATGATGATTCAACTGTTTGTAACTCCTCCATGATGATTCAACTGTTTGTAACTCCTGAAACGTGGGAGAAATGATAAGAGAGAAAGAAAACTGTTCAAGAACGGTTACTCTTATAAAATGATTAATCGTTCTAGTCGCCCAACGCCCTGGGCGTTCTTGATCTGGGCGATATCTATTCTGGGCCCTATCTGGCCTGGATAATTTCTATTGGGCCTGTATATAAATTTACCTGGGCGTCCATTGGGCCTGGACGATATCTACTCCTAGGCCTATATGCTTGGATACTTTCTATGGGCCTATACGTACAATTTTTCTTAAGTCTCTTTCTTAGGCCCTTATTATTTTGTATGTCAACAGTATTATAAAGAATTATGACACAGCTATTTGTCCTGCAACTTTACACTTAACTATATTTCATTTTATTTTTAGCTTCTCATTTTGTTAAATTTACTTGATTTTTTATGTCAATTTGAATATTTTAGTAATATTTCTAGTGGCTATACCGTATACATAAACTTTTGTATGTACTTCTGCATATTAAAGAATGGAGGTAACAACAGAATCCAACTCATGGAGAGAGGAGTTGGCGAGCTTTGTGGAAGACCCGGGGATCCGATTCAGTGATAAAGCAATCGGAGTTTCGGTGCACGAATTTATGACAAAGGAATCAGTCTTTGAGTCACCAGAAAGTGAATTCTGCGGCCACCGCAGAATCGAAGAGTTTGAAGGACCAAATAAAGGGATTCGCCACGGTATGGAGAGAAATGGTAGTGGAACTAGGCAGTGGGTGTAAAGATATGGTACAACATAATTCATTAACCGAGGACTCTTACATTGTGAAGAAAACCAAAAGTCCATTGACAGAGATTTCAGAGAAATTGAGTTTTGTAAATGAGTTTTCACAGACTGCACAAGTCATATCTCACTTGGGTGTTCCAAATCGATGTGAATTTTAGTAGGGGGCCTAGGGTGGTTATGACTGGCGTGGCGTGGCGTGGCGTGGCGTGGCGAAGAAAAGTATTTTTTTTAATTATTTTCTTTTTTTTCCTCTTAAATTTAGATCTATGTTACAAGTTTTTATTTATGAATAGTAGAATACCGAAAATGTCCTTATGAAATGAATATTTAGAGTGCACGCAGGGACCATTTGTGTAAAAAAGTCAGAACTAACGGTTAAATGTGATGGAAATGGACGAAAATGGACGGAAAGGACTATTTTCGCCAACAAAGTTTGAAACATGGACGCTACTGCCAAAAATGAAAGGATAGATCCTAAACCCGCATTAAGTGCAAAAGATAGGGACCATTTGTGTAAAAAAGCCAAATCTTTTTTGTACTAGGATTACGATGAAACTTGTTGTTTAATTCTTCTATTTGAAACTTGATTTTTGACAATTTGCATTAATATAGTTTTGAATAATTAATTTTGATTTCATTTCATCTACAATTATATACGTAGTAATTGTATGATTCTTGTGATTTGTTTTACTATCAAGAGATTTAAAACATGTTAGACATAATTTTAATTATCTTAAAGCCCGATAGGGAATAGAGATATATCGCTATGATTTATGTGATCTTTAATTATCCATTGCAACTTAATGCATTCTTATATATCCGCATTCTTCATAGAGATATAGTCGGGTCATATATATGGATATGTTTGATTTTATTCGAGAGAAATTGTTAAACAATTTATGGATATTGATCATCATAACTGATGCAATTTGTCAAAATAATCATGATAGAGGAATTAATAACTAGAAGTGGATTCGGGATCATATTACATTTCTTTTCCAAAGTTAAAGTAATTCTTATCAAACGTAATCTCTTATTTGGTTGAATTATAATTATTTAATTATTTTTAGTTAATATTTTGATTAGTTTAAGAAACCAAATATCAAAAGTTAAATAGATTCGGTTAAGGTTAAATTAATTGTGTAGAACAATCTAAATTCTCGTGGGTACGATACTTGGACTCAAAATCTATTTTATTACTTGCTCGATCCGTACACTTGCAGAATAATAAACATAAAATATCTAACATGTAACAATGTATGTATGTATGTATGTATTATTATTAATACACATTATAATATCATTGACCATTGTAATTTGTAACTCATGCATTGTAATATTACAAGTATATATTAAAATGAGTTAATATATGAGTTACATTGCTCAGTATATAAAGAAAAGCAAACAAAATAATATTTTACTATACGAAAAAGTGACATATAAACCTTATTCTATATAATTTCACAGGTTATACTTGTGTTTTTAAGCAACAAGAAGAAGGCATGTTCGTCTTGTCTCCGTGGTCGTGTTCATGGTAAGAGACATTGCTGCGAGTTGATTTTTATATTGTTTTAAATTAATTGTTTGGATAGTTGAATGTAATCATCTTGATAATATTTTCTATACACAAACCACAACTCGTCACGGAAATATTGAGACGTGTAAGGAATAATGAGTATTCAGTTCACCAAACATATCCGGGTCACACTCGGCTTACAGCATAGAATAGTTGATTAGAGAAGAACTTAATACAAAAGGCAAGTATTAGATACCACCCCACTTACTCAGACGACTACCCCACTCAATTAGGCGGATAAAGAAAATGAGTATTTCGCTCCTTCCACCTTCAACATGAGGCTAGTCAACAACATTAGCCCTGGCCTGCCTTGCCTAAAAAATATCTTAGATGATAGATCACCTGGAAGATCCATAGCGGGAATTCATTCTCATTGCCGACTATCTTTAGCAAAAATCCAATTCATTTGGCAGTAACCAGGTCGTCGTCAGTCCTTAACTACTTAAGGCCTCTCTGATGAAAGGATGCAGCAGGAGCCTCAGGTCCGACTCAAGCATCGACACACTGACGGCCATGCCTCCTGGATTGCTCTGTCATCTAGCCTTGGTATAATTAGTTCTACCAAATAAGGGATCCTATACATATTCCTTAATTTCAATAAGGATGTCTGTCATAAGCGAGGCTATCTGTGAAGACATCTAACTCCGTGGCTCCCTTTATTGACTTCAACTTCAGCATTGGTCTGGTCATAACTTCATCCACCTCCACCTTGGTCGGCTCGGCCTCACCTCCAGGAGGATCGACTACATCCCCGGTCGACGCACCCAGGTCTGTGGGCTCACCTCCACTGGCAACGCAGTTTCCAACCTAATACATGAAATCCTTATTTCCCCTCACTATAGCTTCAACCCCCTCATTATCCAGAATTATCCATGATGACATATAGGCTCGAACTGGAGGACTACAAATGATGAACCTATGACTTCTACGTCACTGTCAGTATTGTAGGTGGCTTGGTTAAGCGAAATAAAATCGTACCTATATTTGTTCTTAAGTGAGTTCTCTAGTAGCAAGTGGAAGATACGGGTAGAGGGCACGAATTTGCTCTTTGGACTTGAAGGATTGAAAGCAAAGGTAAAACTGTAAAAGGTAGAATTTTATTTTCGTTCCCCTTTTTATAGGCCCTGATGGAGAGCCACATCTGTTGGATTTAAGATAGCCAATCTGAGGCGTTCATTCCATACTTAAATGTTGGCCCTAGTATTCAAAAGGGCATCGGATTCAATTTCAAATTAGTATTCTAGAAGCCACAAGCACCTCACCCGCGCTTTACCTTAAAAGAGCGTGCCTACGATTACAACGGTAATCATCACTTGAAAAATGCTTCTTCATTTATGTAACGGGTAAATTCAATAAATGACCACCAAACTAATTAGATGTTACTGTTTGCTCACTCAACTTAAAAAAATTTCTAATCGCTCACCCAATTTATTAAATAGTTTATCATCTATCATTCATTGGAAAAATGTTAAACTGAGCGGACAGAAATTACCACATAGTGAATGAAAAGTTGATGTGGCATAATTAAAATATTAAAAACATCCATGTAACAAAATCGTAATATCCAAACACGTCTTTAGATTGTTTTAAAAAACGTTTCTCCAACTTTGAAAAAATGTCTTTAGTTTGGAGAAATATCTTTTAAAGCAATTTAAATGCGTGTTTGGCTATTATAATTTAGTTACGTGGACGATTTTAACGATTTAAATATACTACATCAGTTTTTCGTTCACCATGTACCATGTGGAAATTTTCGTCCGTTCAGCCTAACATTTTCTCAATGAGCGAGGGATGGTAAACTATTTCAAAAGTTGAGTGAGCAATTAGAAATCCTTTCAAGTTGAGTGAGCAAATAGTAACCCTAAATTAGTTCGGTGGCTATTTATTAAATTTACCGTTTATGTAACTCCATTTAATGTAACAGCAGGCTAGTGAAAGACGCACGTTCCAATTCCATTACCATCTCTCCAAATTCTTGTATGAGACTTTTCATGCTAACGATGTTTTTACTCACTTTTTTGCCTCTCCCGTCTTTTTCTAATTGTCAAGACAAGCTATAAGTCCTCGTTCATCTGAAATAGGCTTAGAATGCCTCCATTTGTTGAAACCACGCATCGTCCATAGTTCTCCAATTGTCGAGAAAATCTGTAAGTCCTCGCTCATTCGAGGCAAGATCATTAAGTCCTCGCTTGTCTGAGTCAGGCTCAGAATGCCTCCACTTGTTGAAAGCAAGCCTCGCCCATATTTTTCTAATTATAGAGAGAACAATAAATCTTAGCTCGTCTGAGGCAAGATCATTAAGCCTCCAATTATTGAACCCGGTAGGACCCTCATCCGAGGGTCAAGTTTATGCCAACTATGATAGGAATTCCAGAGAGAGCTTGTGATTCTGACTAACATCAATAATACCGAGGATAACAAAGCAGTTTGCTCAATAAAGTTGTGGTGAACTCCAAATGGATATTCCACTAAGTCTTTTGCACAGTTCCATTATAAGTTTGTAAATCAGTTAAAATTAGTATGTTAAAGTAGTTTGAAGTTGGGTTATTATCGTAAGAAAACATTGCAAGCTCAATATTGAAAGAAGATGATTCAATTGATGAAGAAAAATACTACAATATTGTTGCAACGTCCAAAAAAAAAAAAAAAAGGAAATAAGAAGGAAAGGCCTCCACTACCGTTAAAAGGGTCTGCACAGAAATGGGAACTACGAGTTGATGTTAGGAATCAAAGACGACATATTGAAATTTTCTATTTCAAATCAACTTGACGCCTCTTCTACCAAGGTTGAACCACTAATGATGTCTTCAATTTGTTCTAGAACTTTTGCCTAGTCTGTCACTTGCGAGACTAGCATGCTTTAAGATAAAATCGGAGAACAGTGCACTCTCTACGACTTTACCCTTAAGAGAAAGACCTTTTCCCCAAAAACTTTCCATTTGGTAGATGTCTTCTCTATGAGAAAAATGATGTCTAGAGCTTGTATAGTTGGAAGGATCAAAGTATCTTCTCCACCCGGGTCACTCGATACGACGAACGTTAGCGGGTTCAGATGGTTCGTTAAATCTTGTTTTGTACTCTAGTAACTTATTAAATCCACACTCCATCTTCGATCTAGATTTTTGAATAAGCATATGTTTGGCAATGCTTAAATTATAATTTCAACTGGTCAAACTGGTCAAACATACTTTTTATCCACACATTTAATAGGGCCCACAACTTATAACCTACTTTTTAACTACACATTTACCAACTACTTATATCATAAGCACTTAAAAAATAATTTTACCACTACCAAACATGGTGTAAGCCCAACAAACCCGATGGAAAAACCTTTTGAGAAGGCCTTTATTTGTTTCTAGTCACGTCCAATAAGAATCCCACTACCATTATTAGAACACTTCCCACACTATGGGTTTGATTTTCTCAGTACTTCAGGTTCTACTTTGGCAACTATGCCTCAAAATACGGAGAAGCTATACAATTGCTAGATATTGTTCTAGTGCTTCAGTTTTCACTTCAGCACTTATGCCTTAGAATATGAAGAAGCTGCATACTTGGTAGAAATTAGTTTTAGCAAATTTTTGCTCTAGCAAAAACGCCTCAGAATATAGAGAAGCTAAACACTTAAAAATTGCTCAAGCTTCAAGTTCTGCTTTAGCAATAAGGCCTTAGAATACGAAAAAGCCACACTTGTAGTCTCAAACTTTAGATTCAGCTTTGGCATTAAGACTCAGAATATAAAGAAGCTACACTATTACTTTGGCTTTTAGTTCTACTTTGGTATTAAGCCTCGGAACATGGAGAAGACAAAAACTCAAGCCGTCTCTCAAACTTTGGTCTATGCTTTGGCATTGCACTTGTTGTTTTAGGCTAGTAGGAGAAGCTAGCAACTCATCTAAAAAGATTATTGGAAATTCTCCACCTCACATGAATATATATGAGGCTTGGACTTGTAGACTAATGTTACATTCGAAAAATTATTAAAGTCCATGTGGATGCCGCGTTAGTCTCAAGGAACATGTGTCATGGTTGATCACCCCCATGGGTAAGCCCCATGGATAAGTCCAATCAGATGCTTGTGTCAAAGGTCGAAGTTAGGAGCCTCGAACTAAATGCAGAGGTAGAGGTGAAATCAAACTTAGTGTGTAGCCTCAGGTTGAGCATCGACTTCAGCCTCGGGCCTTATGCCTATTCTTCAAATGGAAAACTCTGATTGATTGGACTTAAAAATTAAATGAATTGTCCTTTGTGCGCTAGACATTACAGTTTGGAAAAATTGCTACTTGCCTTAGGAATTAGACGATATGACGGATAATGTCAAATATAAAAAGATAATATCAAATCATAAAAATAAAGAATGACTAAACTATCCTTTAAGAGTTCCCTACAAATAGATGACAAAATCTTAAAGAAAAATGTTATAAATTTTACACAAAGAAATCCCATAGAAAAAAGGGCTGCTTGTAATACATTTTTGCCAACCACCATGTCCGTTTGTAGGTTGACTTGTCCACTTCTTACATCTACCTTGATAGTTGGCTTTAAGAAATATTATCAATTTTTTTAGGTCAATAGTTATATAAAGGAATTTTAAATATAAAGATGTTAGTTGCAAATGAAAGAAGAAAAAAATTGTCTCTAACTAGAAATGTTACATTTAGGGCAATTCAATGGTTTGGTTAAGAGGTAAGCGACTTTTAGGGCATGTGTGTAGTACATATTATTACTAGTGACTAAAACAAGAAAAATCTATAGGGTATGAAATAAATTGGGAGCAAGAAAATTGTGAGAAGACAATTCAATGGTTTGGTTAAGAGTTAGGTGACACATGATAAATGTATTACACGCTTATTCAAGCATGTAAACACAGTATATTCACTACATGAGTGAATTTCTATTTAATTCAATTCAAATATTGTTGATATAGGTACAAAAACCCAATTTGGATGAGTTAGGAGAGAAAAAAAAAGAGTTGATTCTTAATTCAAGCTTAACCGAACAGTACATACATGAGTTGAAGCTATTAGAAAGCAACATGAGTGAAGTCGATAGTTTCAGAAAAGCAACATCGATCCTTCCGATGATGCCAGAAGTCGTTTTGATATACGATTTTATTTTGTTTCAATTTTATTTTTTATTCCTGATCCTACCGATTCTTTACCTGTTATCCTGACGTCCAGTATGATTGTGCAGGTTGTTCAAAAATCCCTTTGCAACTTTCTAGACGTTCATACTTTGTTCTATAGTTTTTCAATTATCATATAGTTTATATAAGCTATAGGTCATAAGTTGTGACGTTTACGAAGGGTCAACCTCCGGATTATAATTTCATTGTCGTAGAGTCCGATAGATGATAGAGATATACTGCTATGATTTACGTGATCTTTAAGTATTCATAATTTTTAATGCATTCTTATATGTTCGCATCCATCATAGAGATATAGTTGGGTCACATATAGGGATATGTTTAATTCCACTCGAGAGAGATTGTTAAACAAAATAGGAATATTGATCTTCATAATTAATTTATGTTATTAGATTTAATGGTTTGAGTTAAAGAGGATTGATATAAGTGGATTCGGGACACTAGAACGCTTTTCTATCTCATATTCTAAGTAATTCAGCAAAAACTTAATCTTTTATTTGTTTAACTTATAATTAGTTAATTATTTTTAGTTAATATTTTAATTAGTTCTTAGTCATTCAAATTTTGAAAGTTAATTAGATTCGGTTAAGGTTATTATAATTGCATTGAACTATCTAAATTCTTGTAGGTACGATACTTGGATTCAAAGTCTACTTTATTACTTGTGCGATCCGTACACTTGCGGTAATAAACATAAATTTACTAAAAAAATTTTGGCGCCATTGTTTGAGATTTAATTTTAGTTTCTTTTCAATTATTTTATCACTAATTCGAACTTTATTGTTTTATGATTATTTTTTAGTTTATTTTAGTGTTTGAATTGTTTATTTTCTAGCCTTTGCATGTGAAACGTGAGACATGAATCTCTAATACCAGTTGATCCAGAGATCGAACGCACTTTCCATCGTAGGCAAAGAGAAGCAAGAAAGAACCATCCGTCATCGAAGAACAAGAGCTATGAGATCAACCACAACACAAGATGGAAGACCTTGAGATTGATGACGACACATGTGACATGCTTTATGGAGATTTCATCGCAATGCACCAGGCTAATATAGCGAGATATGATGCAACTTTTGAAATTGATGAGGATGACACATGTGACATGCTTTATAGAGATTTCATTGCAATGCATCAGGCTAATATAACTAGATATGATGCAACTTCTGAAATTGATGAGGACAACATATATGACATGCTTTATAGAGATTTCATCGCAATGCACTAGGCTAATATAGCGAGATATGATGCAACTTCTGAAATTGATGAGGATGACTTGATCTTAGGAGATATATGGAAACTACCGGTCACACAAAGTTTTTGTCCCTACTCCTGTACCAACAATCAAGATTAGAAAAATCACTCGGACTACTCTTGGTACAACAACCAAGGTCAAACAAGAATACCACAAGAGAGGAAAAGAGGATGGGAATAGACTTTCGCTCAGTTGGCAAATAATCTGCATCAAGAACGAACTAATGGATCCATAAAAGAATTAGGACAAAGACAAGATGCAACTTTGAAAAATATAGAGAATCAAGTTGAACAGATGATAAAGGTGCTGGCGGAGAGTCCACACGGTACCTTTCCAATCGACACTGAAGCCAACCGAATGAAACACATGCCAAGCATTACAATAAGGAGTGGAGAGAAACTGTCCGAGATTTTTGATAATAGACATGTCATCCAACCTGAGGAAGCACCAATTAAAGAAGTAGATTATGTGGAGAAAGAGAAAATGATCCTAAATGGGAAAAATAAAAAAGTGACATTTAATTGTGTTGCACTTATCAAGCAATTCTCCGACTCCCGTCTTTCTTCTAAAGTTGATTTTGTGATCAATGTTGATGAGGAAGTTGAAGTTTTCGTAGTTGTGTTCAAGCAAGGTGCTAAACTAAAATAATATTTTTATGAGGAGCGCAATTCAAATTTTTGAGGATAATCAAAAAATGGTGCAAAGTCAATAGATGCAAGCAAAACAAATCCTCCAAAGCACTATTTAAAGTGCCGTAAAACAATTGTTACAAAGTCAAGTTAACGACTTTAAACAAGTGCTTAATGAGAGGCAACCCATTCTTATATCCTTATTAATTAATTTCAGTTAAATAATGCATTAGTTTTTATTTCATTTATTGTTTGTTACACTTATAAAGCCTCACCATATCAACCACAGGATGTCCCACTTTGCGAACCGCGTGGATAATATCTATGACATCCTGTTTCGAACAAGAGTCCCAGCACAACATCTGAGACCACTTCAGCTGGATCTTCAACCAGCCAGATCCATCTTCTCCACATCTACCTCCAATGAGTAACTATCTCTTATCTCCTTTATTTGCTTATTTTTGCTATTACATTGGAAACAATGTAATGTTTTAGTTTGGGGGTGAGTTAAGTACTAAGATACTTATTTGATAATTTTGAATCTGCTTACTATTCGGGTCTATATAATTGCCATAGTAGTATTAAAGAAAACCCCAAAAATTATTTGTCTAGTTATTGTTGAAAGGCTTGCTGCCAATGGTGGTAGTATTTGTTTGAAGTTGAGTATATTTTCAGTTAGAATATTGGACAACACCTAAACTGTGTTTTTACTTGAATACTTATACATGTTAGACTATATTAATGGAGCACGTAGCCACTATTGACCTATAACTTATATAAGAACATGACTTGCATGTATGGGTTGATATTGTTAACTTAGGATTATTGTGAAAAATCTCGTTTCCAAACCCTTAAACTAGTAACCAGAACAATTTGGGGGTGTTAAAGTTAGTACTTGTGTTTATAGTGTTTTGATGGTTTGGGTTTTCTGGATCTCATCTTTCTTTGAATAAGTTCTAGCCAAGGAATCTAAACTGGGCAATACTCACTGCTAAAAAAAAAAGAAAAAAAAAAGAAAAAAGTTACATCTTCACTTCTCTTATAGTCTGTGTGACTCGAGTAATTAAGCCTGTTAAGGTATTTTAAAACCTGGTGCCCTATGGTCATCTGACTTGGGACTCATTGTCCAAAAGCTCGCTACATGGGTCATATAGAAAGCTTACGAGAGAGAAGTATTGCACACAAGATGTAAGAATGTGTACATTAGTTAAATAAATAAAAAGAGTTATAAGTGCTGGGTAAGGATTGCTAGATTAAGACCTCAGAGACTGGAAATGAGACTTTAGAAATCGTTCACCATCCTAGTTCTAGGATTACAAGCTTCTAATTTTTATCACTTTAATTGAAAAAAAATTGTATTGATCAATAGGAACCAAACTCGCTAGAACACTTCAAGATTGGTGAGAAAAGTATTAGAAGTGTGATATTTTATGAGAGATGTAAGGAATAAATGTCTATAAAGGATTCGAGATTATAAAAATATCAAAAACACAATATTGGTCGTAGTCTGATACAGGTGTAAGTTCAATATTTGGCTATTCAAACACTCACAAAAAGTTGAGCATTGGACAAGTAAAAATTTATTTCTGGTATTGCTTAAAATCTTTCTAAATGTGTTGCTTTATATTTGAACCTGAGACATTTGATAAGAACTTTAACATTGACTCAGTTTCCAATGCATTCTCATAACTTAGTAAATTCTTGTAGTTTTGTTTTGTTTTTGTTCGAGGATGAACAAATGCTTAGTTTGGGGCTATTTGATAAGTGTATTATGTGCACTTATTCGGGCTTTAAAACTAAGCTTCTATTTCATTATTTTATTGGTTTTATACTTAATTTGGTGTATTATTCTTTCTATGTCAATTTTAGACCGATTAGTAAATGAGAAGAAGTTGAGTTTTTGAAGTTAATATCAAGAGCCAAACATTGGAGGATAAAGAAGAAGATAAAATCAATAATTTTAAGGTGTGTTGGTTTGACAATGAAGAGTTGAAGCAAATGATCAAACACCTGAAAGCCAAATAACCGAATTGAGAAACTACCTACCGAAGCATGTAGGAAAATTCGAGCATAAATTTTGGTATTAAAATTTCAACAAGATAAATGATATACCATTGAAAAGATAATTAAATTATGAGTCTAACACTTTTTACAGATCTCAAAGTGAAGTTTTCTATAAGAAGTTATGGCCATTTGAAAAACAGTTGCATATTGGAAAAACAAGTGGGCGATCGCCCAAGCTTATTGCTGGGTCACTCAGCACCATATTTTTTCCGCAGAATGTTTTTAATTTGCATGGAAAATCGCCCGTGTTTGCACTGGCCGAACTCTATTGGAAAATATGCACAAGTGGGATTTTATTACCTTTTCAGTTCTAATCCAACTAGGAAACCTTTTGGCACACGATTTTAATGATTTTTTGGGATCTTTTGGAAGACAGTGAGGATACTATATATATGAGTTATTAACTCATAATTGGAGAGCCAATTTAGAGTCAATTTGGAGCCGAATTGGGAGAGAAAAAACACAGAACGAAGATCATCAAGATTTACTTTTTCAAGAATTCAACGAAGATCAAGATCAAGATTTCATCTTTTAAATTTTCTTCTTATCCAGGTGATGACTTATATATTTTCTTCTTCTTAGTATACTAGGTTAAATTCTTTTAGTGCTAGGATCATGATGAAACTTGTATCATGAACTTTTAATTATTTGAACCAATTTTTTTATATTCAAGCTTGTTTTTAATTTTAAATAATTGATATTGCTTTCTTCTTCTCAATAACTATATGTGCAATAGTTGTATGAGTTTTGTAGCTTATTTTACCATTGAGAGATTAAAAATAGTTTAAACATAGTATTAATTTTAGTAGAGTCCGATAGGGGATAGAGATATACCGCTATACTTTACGTGATCTTTAAATATTCATAAATTTTAATGCATTCTTGTATGTTCGTATCTGTCAAAGAGATATAATCGGGTTACATATAGAGATGTGTTTAATTCTACTCAAGAGAAATTTTTAAACAAATTAAGAATATTGATTTTCATAATTAATCTGTGGTATTGAATTCAACGGTTCGAGTTAAAGGAGATTGGTATAAGTGGATTCAGGATCTTAATACGTTTTTCTTTCTCATATTCTAAGTGATTCAGCATAAACTTAATCTTTTATTTGTTTAACTTATAATTAGTTAATTATTTTTAGTTTATATTTTAATTAGTTCTTAGTCATTCAAAATTCAAAAGTTAATTAGATTCAGTTAAAGTTATTATAATTGCATTGAATTATCAAAATTCCTGTGGGTACGATACTTGGACTCAAAATCTACTTTATTACTTGTGCGATCCGTACACTTGTGGTAATAAACATAAATTCGCTAACACAAATCATAAAAACAAAGAATAACTAAATTATCCTTTAAGAGTTTCCTATAAATAGATGAAAAAATCTTAAAGAGAAATGTTACAAATTTTACACAAAGAAATCCCATAGAAAAAAGGGTTGCCTATAATACATTTTTGCCAACCACCATGTCCGTTCGTAGAAGAAGAAGGGTGACTCCGTCCACTTCCTACATCTACCTTGATAGTTGACTTTTAGAAATATTATCCATTTTTTTAGGTCAATAGTTATATAAAGGAATTTTAAATATAAAGATGTTAGTTGCAAATGAAATAAGAAAAACATTGTCTCTAAACTAAAAATGTTACATTTAGGGCAATCCAATGGTCTGGTTAAGAGGTAAGCGACTTTTAGGGCATGTATGTACAGTACAAATTATTACTTGTGACTAAGACAAGAAAAATCTATAGGGTATGAAATAAATTGGGAGTAAGAGAATTGTGAGAGGACAGTTCAATGGTTTGGTTAAGAGTTAGGTGACACCTGATAAGTGTATTGCACACTTATTTAGGCATGTAAACATAGTACATTTACTAGATGAGTGATTCTATTTAATTTAGTTCAAATATTGTTGATATGGGTACAAAACCCCAATTTGGATGAGCTAGGAGTAAAAAAGAAAAGTTGATTCTTAATTCAAGTTTAACCAGACATTATGGACATGAGTTGAAGCTATTAGAAAGCAACATGAGTGAAGTCGAAAGTTACAGAAAAGTTTAAGGACTAATTTGCACACTTTCAAATATTTGGAGGACAATTTTGTAAAGTCTTTAGAAGGGTAAGGACCAATTAGAATGCCATTGGAAGTTTTTAGATTGAATTGAGAAGATTTAAGGAATAAAAGACCAAAACCGTACCTAAAAGATAAATCAGGGACAAAATTGTAAGTTTTGAAAAAAGGTTAAACCTAGCACCTAAATGCGGTTGCACAAAATTTTTACTGAAGGTCAGAGGTTGCACAATGTGTGGTGCGATCTAGGTGCGAGCTCGGCTGTAAGAAAGCCCAGAGCGCATTTTTCTTAAGTTGAGTCGAACGAGGGCTTTTTTGTCCATAACTTTCAAGACTTCTCAAGCACTATATAAAGACCTATTATAGGTCAATTAAGGGGGAGTTCCATATCATAAGATATCACAAATTCTAGGAGGAATTCCACATCAAAATCATCAAATTCCTTGGGAAAAATTATAAGAAATCACTCGAGCCTTATATGGTTTTGAAGAAGAAGACAGTGCCTAGGAATTATTCTAGATTATTCGGTTTATATATTCACTTTTTATCTTGTATTTTTGTAATCAAAACATGATAGGCTAAACTATAGTGGCTAGGATTTTGATGAAACTCTGTTAACTCTTTAATCCAATAAATTGCTAGTTTTTATTCTTGATTTTGGGTTTATTCTTTATTATTTTCTTATTTTGTTTTGATGATTAGCTACCATTAGAATGCGTTAGTGCTTTGTATTGCTTATGATAGATTCGGTATAAATTAGCACATGGTAATAAACATCATAGGGTCCTATAATTGATGGTCTATGTCATTATGCTCTATGAAATCATTATGTTATGATGTTTGTTAATTAATGCATATTTATATGTTCTTAATTTTATTAAAGATAATTCGATTAACATATAAGTATAAAATCAATTGACCATCGAGATGGGCTATTCATTAAAATTGGATAATTGATTTTTAACCTAAGCATCAAGTTCTTGTTTTTTTATTGTTTGTTATTGGATTAATCGTCTACCTATAATTTGGAAAATTTTAGAACTAGGATTTGTGTTGATGCCGAGAGGTGCTACATGTGTCTAGCTCAAATGACAAACGACATTAAGTCTTATAGGAATTGGAGATATACTTATATGCTTAGTACTATCATTGGTGGTATTCTGGTTTTGTGTTGCGTTCTTTATTTATTTGCATCCACTATAGAGATATAGTTGGGTCATATATGAGAATTGGTTCAATTTGTATCGAGAGAGTAAATTAACATATAAAGAATACTGTTTATCAACATAAAATGAGAATTTTTTGTAACCAAGTAATTGAGGATTAATGTAGGTTAACAACAGTGGATTTAGAGTCCTACCTTTCATGATTTGATCAAGTCCAAGAATTTATTTGCTTATTTTAATTGCATAGTTTAGTGGATAATTAGATATAAGTACATAAAAATCCAAATAATTGATTGTGTCTTTTTTTTTAAAAATAAATAAATTAGAGCTATTAATTAGTGTAGAATACGTAGAAATCCAGTCCTCGTAGATTCGACACTCTATTTGTTATTATATAACTTGTTAACAATCTATCTACTTGTAGGATTAAAATCGACAAACAACACCTATGCCATGTTCCTTATGAATATTTAGATAGACAATTGAATTTTTTTTTTTTTTTACAGTCTCTAGCGTTAACCATGAGATACTAAAGAATTGTGTTTCGTTACCTGTTTTACTGATAATGTAGGGAAACATATTGGAGAATTGTGTTGATTCCCTTGAACTTGAGTTTTGTCTTTTCTCTTCTGGCACCCCCTTCAAAACTTGGTTAAAATATCAAGTATGTAAAGTTATTCTGTAACATCAGCCAATATGCTTAATTATCATCTTAATTAGGTTTGATTAAATGGATTTTCATTTTTTACTTAATAGGTTTGATTAGTTTCTCTAAACAAAAATTTGGCTATTGGCTACAAAAAATTCCTACAAATCATATTTCTCATCTTGTTATTTGAATTAACATTAATCATTTTACTTGGTTCTAAGTAACTACTGTTTTTTTGGCTAAATCCAAGTTTTGTATGTTATTTTATGCAAATAAGCATGTAATTCAATTCATCCAGGTTGTAGCAGCTCTATCTATTGCTGCTCCATTGTACATGGGAATGTTTCTTAAGGATCTCACTCCCCACACTAATGTTTTGGATAATTCATTGCTTTTAATGGACAAAGAATGGGTTCACTTATCAAGGTTACTTTTTAAAATTAGATCTCATGAATTTAGTTACAAAATTGAAACATCTTAATGTATTAATGATCATAAAATTTTCTTGTAGATTTTTAGCACAAAATAGAAATGGAGCACAAAATTTTGTTGATTTAGCTTATGAAAATCTAAATTCAAAAATGATAGGATGCCTTGTGTTAAGTGTAGAAATCTAAAACATCACCACTTTGATATAGTGTAAGATCATTTGGTCATTAAGGAAATAGATCCTACATACTAGGGTATTTCATGGAGAACAATCAAGTGAATCAAATTTGGTCGATGTAGTAATGCATGACTCTTATATGATGTTTAGGGACTTGTATGTGCAACACGATAAAGTTTCTCAAAACCTTCCTAGTGAAAGATAGTAAGGTTTGAAAGTTTATATGGTGATGTTGAAACTCCTTTATATCCAGGTTGGGTGTACACAAAGTTAGTTTGTGTTTTGTTTTTTTTTTTTTTTTTGGTTTAGGGTAAATTGCAGCTAGTGTCCCCAACTTTTGATTTCATTTGTACTTGTATCCTCAGTATTAAATTTTGGCATCCATCATCCCAAAATTTTATATAATTAGCAGCCAATGCCCTCACATGAGGGCATTGGCTGCTAATTATATAATAACATGAGGGTATTGGATGCTAATCATATAAAAGGTTGGGGTGATGGATGTCAAGAATTAAATACTGAAGATACAAGTGCAAATGAAATCAAAGGTTTGGGACACTAGCTGCAATTTACCCTTTTGTTTAAGCATAAAGCTACACATGGTTTACTAGACAACGGTTTCGATGAACTCATTAATCTTATTCAGGGCATGCTGCCATAAAATAATACACTTTCTAACTTACTTTATGAAACAAAAAACTTATCAAAATATTTAATCTTGGGTATAAGGAGATACATGCTTGATTGAATGACTATTGTCTATATAGAAATGGGCTTGAGCATGCTGAATTATGTCCAAAATATGGTTGTTCAAGATGGAAAGTTAACCAACGGAGTAGAAATTCATAAAGGAAACCCAACAAAAGTCTTGTGTTATTTCTCAATAATACCAAGACTTAAGATGATGCTTGTAATAGTTGAGATAGAAACACAACTTAGATGGGACTGAAATCATAAAAGTCAAGATAGTAAATGAGGCATCTAGTAAATTCATTTGGCTGGGAAATGATAAAGAAAAGGTGGCCACATTTCACATCAGATCTTGAAATATTAGATTAGGTCTTACTACTATTGGATTTAATCATTTCAAATATATTAGCTCTATATATAATTAATGACTAGTAATTAAACTATATATAACTTGACTCCCTTGTTATGCATGTCGAAAGAAAGCTTGTTGCTGATTTTATTACTTCCGGGACCAAAACAACCATGAAATGACATAGATGTTTATTTGAAACTACTTGTAGACGACTTAATATTATTATGGAGTGATGGAGTTGAGATGTATGATGCAATTAATAAGTCTACATTCAGCTTAAAAGCTATTTTGATGTGAACAATAAATGACTTTCCTGCATATGGAAATGTATCTGGATGGCCCACCAAGGAAAAATTGCATGTCCTATTTGTCCTGAAGATACATATTTACAATAGTTGATACATGGTAGTAAGTTTTCATACATGGGACATATAATATTTCTCATCTTCAGTCATCCATTTCACATGAAACAAAGTTGGTATAATGGACATATTGAAAATTGCACCAGGGTTAAGATAGAAAGTGGTGAAGAAGAGTTTCTTGAAGTTTATAAAATTGCAAATGATTGGAGAAAAAGTGATAAGAGAAAGAGGAAGAAGAATACAAATCAATCTAATATAACGTGGAAGAAAAAGTCAATATTTTTCAAGCTACCATATTGGAAGGTAACTGTTGTATTATTATTATTTTTAATTTAATACTTTTAATTTGATATATTATATCATGACACCATTGACGTTTGAATTGAAGACTTTATTTGTACGTTATAATTTGAATGTGATGCATGTGGAAAAGAATATTTGTGAGAGCATTATTAGTACCTTTGGATGTGAAAGAAAAATCTAAAGATGACATTAATTCTTGTAAGGACTTGTAAGCTATGAACATTAGGCACAAATAACATTTTCAGAGTAGAGAAAATATATTCTACTTACGTGCTAGTCTCCACACTTTATCAAAGGTAGAACAACTATTTTGCAAAAGACGTGCTAATTTGAAACTATATGATGGTTATGGTTCTAGTATTAGAAATTGCATTTGAGTAGATGAATGTAAGATAGTTGGACCCAGTCTTGTGATTTTCATATTTGAATGAAACAAATATTAACAAGTGCATTGAGGGGACTTTTACCTAAAGGACCAAGGACTTTCATTTTTAATATGTCAAGGAGTTATACATAGAAATAGAGTCGAATAATTAGAGGATGATGTTTCTTCAACTTTACATATGTTGGAAATGTATTTTTTTCCTTTTTTTAAATAATGGTTCATTTAGCAATCCACCTTCGGGGAGAAGTTCATCTGTGTGGATTAGTACAATATCTTTGTATGTACCTTTTTGAGAGGTGATACTCTATTGAGTTATAAATTCATTATCAATTGGTTTAATATGCTTTAGATTTTTTTTATTGTGCAGGTATATGAAAGTTCGAAAGGGTATGTTATAAATTGTGCACGACCTGAAGGGTACATAGCTTAATGATATATTGTTGAAAAAAATGTGATGGTTATTAGCAAATACATAAAAAAAATATGGAATAGGCTCTAGGCTTGCACACAATGCAAATTTTGAAACATATTTCTTAGTTGTAGGGCGTACAATTTCTAAAGGGATGCGCCTTGTGCTATCTAATGAGATGTTGAAAGTTTCTTGGCGCTATGTGTTGCTAAATTGTACAGAAATTCAACCATACATAAAGTAGGTTTGTTAAATAGCTAATTTGTTAGATTTCTAGCTGATTGACCATATTAATTTTTCATTAGAATGCATATGGATGAACTCAAGAGTTTTTGTCAAACGACTTGAAAGAAGCGAGATATTGTTGCACAAGAAACTTATTGATTCATTTGCTGCCTGGTTTGATGATAAGGTTGAAACACATATTAATGTGTCAAAAAGTTCAATCTTTAAAAACATACTTTATTCTTTTATTCCTAACATGTTTATACTTATAACAGATTAAAGTTCAATTGATCGTAGACAATGTTTCAAATACTTTGAAGCGGTTTGCAAGTGGTCCTAGATGCATTTCCATGTCATATTCTAGTTTTGTCATAAATGGTCTTCGATTTCAGAAAAGTCTCTTCCAAATAGTGGCATTTTAGTTGAAGTAATGACTATTTGTAGATCTAGTGCAAAAGATAATGCACACGTTGTTGGGAGAATGTTCTTTATTAGAGAGTTTTGCGAGATGTTTATACTGATTGATTACAATACTTTTCATGTTCCAATATTCAAGTGTTATTGGTCAAATATTTTTAATGGACCAGAAAAGGAACATGGATTCACTTTGGTTAACCTTCACGAGGGACACATACAATATAAAAATGATCATTTCATTTTGGCATCATAGGCCAAACAAGTGTTTTATTCTAGGGATAGTGTATGAAGATGGTATTGCTTGGAAGCTTTAACAAGACAACATGAAACATATTTCACTAGAATTATTTTATACAAGTTTTAGAAATATGGTGGAATTGAATACATTGACACATGAGATATGGATGACTCGATAAAAGGATTTTGATTGATTGAAATTAGGGTAATAGCTTTACTCTTTTTCCTTCCCTCAGATTTTGTCTGACTGGGTATTCTTGACAAGGTTTTCACGAGGCATCATTTGATTACTCCAGAATTTTGATAATTTTTTTTTGGAAATTGAAATAGATGTCCTTTTTTACAATGTCATTTGTGAATGTGTCCAAAATTTGTTGCTTTTACAAAATTGACCACTTTCCAAAATTTTGGACTAAAATACCCTTCATAACAATTTAAAATTCCACTAGAAAGACTAAATTTTTCATATTAATCTAAAATTGTAATTGACAAACCAAATGTTGACAGCTACACTATTAATCATAGGCCTATGAAATTCTAGTCTGGCAACATGCATTAACTGCTCTCTTCTCCCAATGGCCTACTATTCATGTTCAGTTTCATTATCTCTATCTCTGTCTTCGATTCATCTTCTCCCTTTGTTTGATTTTTTTTCTCGCCATTATTCTTGAATCACTATTGCCATTTTCCTCCCATCATTCCCAAACCCCCAAATAGCTTGAGAATTTCATGTACCATCACAATTCCACAAACCCTAGAGCAAGAGACACTAAAATTGCTTGAGCTTTTCTAGAAGAAGTAAAGGTCTCGTTTGGACACTTGGTAAAGGTCACAACTTTGAAGCTTTCATTGGAGGCATTTTCATCTAGTAGTTCTCTGAATATCTCTCAAGATCTGCAATTGTTACTTACCCAAAATCAAGGTCTGCAATTACTATCTCTCAAAGTCTGCAATTACTACTAAGAAATCGAAGGTTAGTGACAAATTAGGTGAAATTGTCGTTGGGTTGCTCCAAAATTGTGTTTTTGTTGCATGTATACTCTATCTTGTGCTCATTTTATTGTGTTTTTGAAAATATTAATAGGTTTTGTTAAATGTTGATTTAGAGTAATTTGATGTACGGTTCATGTTAGAAGAGATGCAACCTCAGTACTGAAGTACTTTATTTTTAGAAAAAATATATTTTTTGATGAGCATTTGTATTGGAAGATGATGATATGCATTTTGTGTTGGTTTTTTTATTTTTTTAGAGGAAATGCCATTGAACATTTGTATTGATAGATGATGAATTACATATGTATTGGAAGAGATGATATTGCAATTTTCGCAACATATTTTATGATGAGCATTTCTATTGAGAGATGCAATGATTTATATTTTTGAGTTTTTTTTACATTGTACTAATTGGTGTAGTTGAAAATGAATTGGGTATAGGTAAGAAAGTGAACTTTCGAGATGGACATTATAAATATCCATCTTGATAGTTGATATGTATATTCAGACAGTTAAATTGTTAGACTCCCGAGTTTTGCCTGCGATAAGTTGTTGTTTGTTATCGTATATAGTACAATTGCTTCATTTTGGTTGTAGAACATGCTAAAATAGTTTTACATTAAGGTTGCGAATAGATGTGTTGGGTTGCTATTTGTTTTTTTTGGTTGTAGGTTTCTAATGATGATTACACGTGCTTCAATTTTTTGTGTATGGTGCGAGAATGTAATTGTTGGATGTACTATCTTTTGTGGGTAAATCTTTGATCAAACTTGGACTTGAATTGAATTGTTGATTGCATATTCATTATTCACACTTAATTCTCGACAATTGAGTTTTAGTCCAAACATCTAAATTGTCTGTCTCGATAGTTTGTGCCTCGTCATGTGTTAACTGACTAGAAACTAAAAATACAAATAAGTGGTGATACTTGTGATACGTTCCATGCTATTATTTGAGAACCACAGTGTTGTTTTCATTGTACTATGCTTGTTTATATATGTCACGTCAATAATACGGTTCATTGTTTTTGTTGCTGGGGTAGATGAAGTTCAAATATGTCATTCTAGAGAACGAACGTATCCACGTTTCACATTCATTATTCACTCTTGATTCTCAACAGTTGAGTTTTTGTCCAAATAGCTAAATTGTCTATCTCGGTAGTTAATCACTGGTTTTCTTGATAGTTTGTATGTTGCCCCATTTTAACTGACTATAAATAAAAACTACAAATATGTGGTGATAGTTGCAATATGTTTATGCTATTATTTGAGAACCACGAAGTTGTTTTATTGTACTAATACTTGTTTTTGTGGGTCTAAGGTTTTTGTAATCAATTAACTTCATGTGTACGAAAAAATCGGACTCGTAGTTGTATTGTTACTTTTTTTTTCTCAATATACCATCACATTTCCAGTGTGGTTGTTAGGCATCCACTAAGAAAAGGATGGAGGGTTCTGATATTCCAACCATAAATAAATAACTCATAAAAAATACATGGGAGGGGAGAGGGGGCATAAAACTTGACGTCCAATCATAAAAGCTAAACCAATCAAATAAATAATAAAGTAATAAATAATAAGGTACTACTTCCTAAACAAATAGTCTTAAAAAATTCTATAGACCCCTATAGTAAGCCTATGTCTATTAATCTAAATTAAGCTGCGGTAATGTCGTGGTAAGTCCTGAGCGTTGTACTCTAAATAGCAACGACGATCCCAACTCTCAGAAGCAAGTAAGTCAGCCACCTGGCTACCCTCGTGAAGCAAGTAAGTCAGCCACCTGGTTTTCCTTGCGATAAATATGAGAAACAGTATCACGGTTGAAGGCAATGAGATGTCTGATGTGGCGAAGAGTGGCCTGAATAGACCAAGGTCCTCAACCTTTGGTGATGTAGTGAATGGAAAATGTAGAGTCGGACTCAATCCATAAATCTGAGAATATAATCCTCAGAGCAAGAATGATACCGTCAAGAATAGTCCTGAGCTCAACTTTCAGAATAAGGTACTCACAATATGAAGAGAAGAAAGAGCGAACACACTGACCTGATGAATCCCTAATAATCTTCCATCCATTCGTAAATTCATCTTTGACGCATCTATCATTGTTGACCTTGTAAGATCCCACTGGTGGAGTACGCCAATAAACCAAAACAGGGAGAGGAAGGGATGGAGTAGTAAGAGAGATATCAAAAAGAGGAATAATATCCATATCTCCTCGCCAATGAATAACTCGAAATAAACGGCCTGCATGTAGTAGGGATATAGTATGGTATACTCTCCAGATGATTCGTCTAAGCTCCATAGAGATAACCTGGTACTTCACATCATTCCTTGTAGTCCAAATAAACCAGAGATTCAAAAGAGGAATGATCATGCGAATATGACTCTGCCTGACAAACTGACCCCAGAAACATCAAGACTGAAAGCGATACTGAAAACCCTCCATTGGCTGAAGGGTTATATGAAAAATATTAGAAAAATGGTGCCAAATCTACTCGGTAATACTACTGTCAATAAATAAATGCTAAATAGTCTCAATAGCTTAGCAACACTGACAAAGAGAAGCCATATGACTCTCAATCCGCTTCTGAATCACAACATCAACTGGGATAAGACCCTGCCATAGTCTCCAGTAGAAGAAAGAGACATTCGTTGAGATAATAGAACTCCAAATCATGCTGTATACAACCTGAATAGTATGTCCCGTGCGAACTAGCTGCCATGCAGACTTGGTAACAAATCTACCATCCGAAGTATCCTTCTACATAATCTGATCGTGCACCTTAGTAGTGATGGGGATGCTCCATATGCTCAGCAATAATATATGGTACTAGCCGAAGAAGTCGGTCAATGTTCCATCCAGTATCATCAAATAAGTCTCTAACCTAGATATAAGAATGTGGCAAGTATGGGTGCTGATCAACTAATGTAGACTCACCCATCCATCAGTCATGACAAAAGAATATCTGTCCACACCCTAATTTCCAAGCAATGTGTGTCTCTGCCTGTGGGCTTATGTGCTTCAGCCTCTTCCATATAGCTGAAGCATAGTAAAGAATAGTAGCCATTAATGGATGGGTACCCTCACATTACTTACTCAGTAAAAACTGAGCCCATAAAGACTGCTGAGATCTATATAACCACCAGAGCTTCATGGAGAATGTATCAACAAGATCTTGTAGTCTCCTAAAGCCCAGTCCACCCTCCTCAGTAGGAATACAAAGGTCTTTCCATCTCCTCTAATGTAATCTGTATGCATGGTCTCTGGAGTTCTAAAGGAACCTAGCAAATATGCCCTCTAACTTCTTCAAGATAGCCTTGGGAGGCTTCATAATCTAAAGGAGATATAGAAGAATAGAGGATATCACTGATCGTATCAAAGTAATCCGTCCCCCAAATTCTACTTCAGACTTTCTGGACTAAGTCATCATACAATAAGATCTTCTTGGCTCCTTTAAATAAAGGAACACCAAGATAAGTGAAGGGCTACTGCTGATGAAAAAACTCTGTCAAATGTTCCAGCCTATGTATCTGACTAGTAGAAAATCTCTTCATAGTACTCAATATATTGTAAAACTCGTCTGATAGATTGCTTCTGGCCATTGACGAAAATAATCATATCATCTGCAAAGGACAAATGAGAGATAAATGCGTCACCTCCATGTCTGTATGCCATTGAAAGAATATACTGATACTGCTGAGTGAGTAGTCGTGAAAAATAATCTACAGCAATAATAAACAACAATGGAGATATGGGATCACACTGTTTGAGCCCCCGAGATGATGAGAATAAACCACATGGCCTGCCATTAAGTAGGACTGAGAATCGACACTTTGAAATACACCTCCGTATCTGATAAATCCAAAGAGCATCGAACCTAAAACCCTCTAAAATAAATATTAAGAAGCCCAAATCCATGTAGTCATAGGCCTTAGCCATATCAAGCTTAAGGATAACATTACCTCTTCATACTTTTGTATCAAGTGCATATAGTAACTCTTGTGCGAGAAGGACATTATCCCTAATGAGACATCCCGAGATGAATCCGCTCTGAGAAGTTGAGATGATTTGAGGTAGTAAAATACTCAGTTACGAATTCATCAGCTTCGTAATCAACTTATTAAACACTGTACAAAAGCTGATAGGATGAAACTCTGACCACCTATAGGCATTGTCTCGTTTTGGAAGCAAGACAATAGAAGTAGCTGCAAAACCCCTAGGTAGGTGCCCTCCAGCAAAGAAGTCCAAGACTGCCTGAAGCACATCCTCTGATATTATGTCCCAACAGACCTAAAAAAATGAGATGAAAACCTATCTAGCCCGGTGATACTGTCTGGGTCAGTACTGAAAATAGCCTCTCGCACCTCAGTCAAAGTAGGAGTTCGATTAAGCTACAAATTGTCCTCATCAGACACCAATTTAGGTAAAATACTTGGTCAAATAGGGTCGATAAATCGAAGAGGAGCCGATAGAAGCTCCAAGAATAAAGATACTGCTGAAAGTTGAATAGTCTCAAGAGATTCAAACACCTCACCCGAAGCTGAAGTAATAGATTGGATCCTGGCTCGAATACGTTGTCACTGAACTATAGAATGGAAGTATCGGGTGTTATGATCACCTTCACAAGTCCAACGTTCTCCTGCCTTTTGTTTCCAAAAGGCCTCCTCAATAGATAAAGTACAGTTCAGAACTGTCTGAGCCTGATACAATGTATCACGATGACAAGAAAAATGATCTCTGTCATGGTCTAACTCTGCCTCGTCCACTCTACATTTTGCATCCCTAACCCTCTGAAAACTATTACCAAATACATGTCGATTCTACCAACGAATGCCCTATTTGAGCCTAAAATATTCTCCCAGAGAGTAGCCATTCCCGTAAGATGAATAGGAAATGACCACTTCTGAGATACAAAGCCCAAAAAATCGTGATGCCTAGACCAAACATTGAAGAATCGAAAAGGACGAGACCTCAAATCATCATCAAAAGACCACTAAATCAAAAGAGGTGAGTGACCAGAAGTGCTTCGGTTCAGATGACGAACTAAAAACTGAGAACAAAAATGAGGCAACCAGTGAGTTAATCAAAACTCTATCAGACGATTCCAAACCCTCCCATTTGTCCATGTGTACTGACTTCCAAAATATCCTGCATTTGTCAAACCACAATCCATCATCATATCTATAAAGTCTGAAGTGCCCCTATCACGAGTATTCCTACCAGTATGCTCACCATTGTGAGTGATCACATTAAAGTCTTTCCCAACTAGACACGGCCCATCCATACAAAAGAATATTTGGTGAAGACCCGTCCATAAATCCCTACGTCCAACCGGTGAGTAAGAAGCATAGACCAAAGTAATAAACAATGGTCTGGCTAATTTAGGTTCCTCAACTTTAATGTGAATGAATTGAGTGTGATCAACAATTGAAGTAAAAATAGTCCCCAAATTCCAAAAATACCAAATCTTGTCTGACTTATTTTGTAAGCCCACATCAAACGAGAGAAATCGTCAGATAAAGTCAAAGTTATTCCTCAAAACATACGGCTCCAACACCACCAAAAAATATACTTGAGTGGTAATACTATGTACACCTCTCACATTCTAGACGATAACAGTTACCAAAAAGACTAGCTACGTGACGAAGCACTTTTCTGACTACGAGTCACCCATTTGATCAGGCGTGGGTTATCAGAACTTTCAAATTTTTCTTCCTTTGAACTGTAGTAAAACCATCGGCTTTTTACCCCTCATCTAAACCAACCAAATCATCAGAAGAATTCTAGTAAAAATACCTCTGCTAATGAACTTCTAACTGAATATAACTAGCAGTATAAAAAAGAATTGAAGCCTCTACATTCTCATTATTACTGAGGCGTGGACTGACATATAGATCAATATAAAAAATTGGCTGCATTGGCTATGAGAAAATAGAAAACTCAATAGGGGCGGACATCATGTGATCTAATAGTGGATAAAAAAATAGTATCATGAAAGGGCTTTGAAGCTACAATAGTGGAAATAATAGAAGTATGTTGAAGGGTGGGTCCCACAAGAAGGTGATATAGCAACAACTGAAGAAGAACCAGCAACTAGGACCCACTGTCTAGAAACCTCAACAACAACCTCCTTCCCCCTACCCTTCCTAGCCCTATCAACAATAGGTACCAGAGCATCAACAGGCTTATTAGCCAGAAAAACAACAGGCTTAGAAGCCAGAGTAACACAGGCTTAAGAGCTAGAGCAACATAAAGGTTTAAAAGCCTGGTAAACAACAATATCCACAGGTGTAGCTCCCACCCTATAATGATCAATAATATGGCATATATGACGGCATTTAGCAAAATAAATGGGACAACCACTCATGTACAATAGGCTGCCAAAAACTACAGGATTCACCTCGATCAATCCAAACCCTATCTGAAAGCTTATGCTTCGAATTCACCTCAACACAAACCCTGGTTTCACTAGGCCTCAACAAATCAGTAGTCGCCTCATCAATCCTCAACGGTACCCCAACAATTTTAGATAAAGTAAATAAAAATTCATTTACACTCAAATGAACAGGCAATAAAGAAAAATATATCCATATAGGGACAATGGGGGTCTCAGCATCAGGATGAAAATCACATGTCCACTTAAGCACATGCATAGGACAACCCAAAATGAACCAAAGTGGTTTTAAAAACAAACGATTATAATCATCCTCGTGTGTCAAGTGAATCAATATGTGCTTGTAATCAATAAGCCCAAGTTTAAAAATCACCACAAAAGCCAAATTTTTGAAAACTACTGTATACCTCCACCATTTTGGGCTTGCGATGAGAAAATTTGGAAAATTTGCCAACAAGTGTGAACTTGAATAGTTTGGCGAGAGAAGCCTCATTGTCAGAAGAAATAACCAAGGCTGGCTCACCATGATGCAAATAAGGCTCTGAGCCACAAACTGATGACAAGAAGAATCTGGAGAAGCCTGAAGGATAGAAGCAAAGGACTTCATCACACTCCGTTCAGTCAGAGAAATATTTCGTCTGTCAGTGACGATAGTAGCATAAGTCTTTCTACCTATATTCAATGCAGACTAAGCTTCATGAGGAAAAACATGTTGGGCATGAGCAATCAGAGCTGAAAAATTAGGCAAACGGATAGGACAAAAAAATAGTCGGAGGCGCGTGCGTGGGAGCCTGCGCATGCCTAGCACTGGCAGCGCATGTGTGCACGCATCGCATGCTGGTATGGGTGCGCGCAGTGCACCATCGGGATTGGGGTGATGCGCCAACCCAAGAGCGATCTCTGGGTGATGTGTGGACTGTCTATGGTACGTGCGTCCTGAGAGGAGGAAGGGGCAGATGCGCCTTGGCGGACCAGGATTACCTTGGCGGCATGGCGTGCTGCTTCAGGTAGCAACAGGGGTTGCACCACACCAAGCACCACCCTTTGAGACAAGTGACCATTTGGGTTGGACGCACTAGAAATGGATCTGAGTTGGGCGCGAAAAATGGGTTGGCAGGGGCGTGGGTTGACCCGCGCGCAGAGAACACCAATGGATCAACGTCTTTTATCCCTAGGGCTAAATTAATGACACCAATGAGGTCGCCCAGGGGTGGCACACCGGCCGATGACGCGCCGGTGACTTCGCAGCTGATGATTGTTGAATAGGCCATCTTTTTTTTTGGGCATTACACATAACTTACTTTACTTGAATGTGTATCATGATTTATTGCATAGACATTCTAGGTAGTTCATACGTCTATCCCAATAGTTTATATCTACAATGCTAGACAGTTAGATGATCCACTGCTTGACTTAAAAATGTAAAGATCATATATTACAAAAATAAAGAATTTGAACATCATTTCGTAAAAAGATGCGTCCACTATATGTTTTGAACTAAACATTGAAAATTGGTACACATCATATCATTTTCATACTACTAGAAAACAACAATTTAAAGCTTCAAACATAGTATAAGCTAACACAACACACATGGATGTGTTTATGCCTTTCCATACCAACTACATTATTAGTAGTCATCGACCATCAACAAGTCAGAACTGTTGTCGTCTACAAGTAGTGCCAAATAAACATCTATGTCATTTCATGGTTGTTTTGGTCCCGGGAGCAATAAACTCAGCAACAAACTTTCTTTCAACATGCACAACAAGAGAGTCAAGTTATAAATAGTTAAAATTACTGGTCATTAATATATATAGAGCTAATATATTTTAAATGATTAATTCCAATAGTAGGAAGACCTAACCTAATATTTCAAAGATCTAATGCGAAATGTGGCCACCTTCTCTTTATCATTTCCCAACCTAAAGAATCTACTAGATGCCTCATTTACCATTTTAACTTTATGATTTCCGTCCATCTAAGTTGTGTTTCTATCTCAACTATTACAAACATCATCTTAAGTCTTGGTATAATTGAGAAATAACGCAAGACTTTTGTTGGGATTCCTTTATGAATTTCTACTCAGTTAGTTAACTTTCCATCTTGAACAACCATATTTTGGACATAATTCAGCATGCTCAAGCTCATTTCTATAAAGATAAAAGTCATTCAATCAAGCATAAAATCCTCATACCCAAGATTAAATATTTTGACAAGTTTTTTGTCTCATAAAATAAGTTAGAAAGTGTATTATTTTTTGTCAGCATGCCCTGAATAAGATTAACGAGTTCATCGAAACCGTTGTCTAGTAAACCATGTGTAGCTTTATGCTTAAACAAAGCAACACAAACTAACATCTTTGTCTATGTCCTAACAACCTGGATAGAAAGGAGTTTCAACACCACCATCTAAACTTTCAATCTCTTACTATCTTTCACTAGGAAGGTTTTGAGTAACTTTATCGTATTGCACATACAAGTCCCTAAACATCATAAATGAGTCATGCATTACTACATCGACCAAATTTGATTTACTTGGCTGTTCTCCATAAAATACCCAAGTACTGTATGTAGTATCTATTTCCTTAATGACCAAATGTTTTTACTATATATCAAAGTGGTGATGTTTTAGATTTCTACAATTGACACAAGGCATCCTATCATTTTTTAATTTCGATTTTCATGAGCTAAATCAACAAAATTTTGTGCTTCATATCTATATTGTGCTAAAAATCTACAAGAAAATTTTATGATCATTAACACATTAAGATGTTTCAATTTTGTAACTAAATTCATGAGATAGAAATTTTAAAAAGTAACCTTGATAAGTGAACCCTTTCTTTGTCAATTAAAAGCAATGAATTATCCAAAACATTAATGTGGGGAGTGAGATCCTTAAGAAACATTCCCATGTACAATGCAGTAGCAATAGATACAGCTACTACAACTTGGATGAATTGAATTACATGCTTATTAGCATAAAAAACATACAATACATGGGTTTAGCCAAAAAAATGTAGTTACTTAGAACCAAGTAAAATGATGAATGTTAATTCATATAACAAGATGAGAAATATGATTCGTAGGAATTTTTAAGCATATTGGCTGGTGTTTTAGAATAATTTTACATATTTGATATTTTAATCAAGTTTTGAAGGGGGATACTAAAGGAGAAAAGACACAACTCAAGTTCAAGAGAATCAACACAATTCTCCAATATGTTTCCCTACATTATCAGTAAAATAGGTAGGGAAACACAACTCTTTAGTATCTCATGGTTAAGTCAAGAGACTGTAAAATGTTTATCAATTGTCTATCTAAATATACATAAGGAACATGCCTTAGGTGTTGTTTGTCGATTTTAATCTCTCAAGTAGATAGATTGTTAACAAGTTATGTAATAACAAATAGAGTGTCGAATCTACGAGAACTGAATTTCTATGTATTCTACAATTATCAATACTAGCTCTATTTTTTTTTAAAAAAAAGACAATCAATTATTTGGATTTTTATGTACTTATATCTAATTATCCACTAAACTATGTAATTAAAATAAGAAAATAAATTCTTGGAGTTAATCAAATCATGAAGGCACTAGGATTCAAAATCTATTGTTGTTAACCTACATTAATCCTCAATTACTTGGTTACAATCAATTCTCGTTTTATGAAAAGCGGATGCCAGAGCTTAGTGAGTATCAACTTCATAAGAATTTAGATGCTTCAAGCTATCCATCTGAGCGATTATCCATATTCACGTCATTCATTATCCAGTAGATTTGAGATCTTTTGAGTTCTCGCATCATATTTCTCCACGTTCAACATGTTTTAGCCTCATCATTCCATGACATGAGATTTAGTGCAAGTACCACCATTGCTAGAATATGTAATTACTTTTGTGTTCAAAGAGGCTCTTTTTGTGAATCAAGTAAAGATTTTTCTTAAAGGAGACGATGCTTATCCCTCTACCAAACAGTTTTAACATCTTCATTTTGTTGAGAAAAAGTTGTCACTGAATCTAATATTAGTCGATTGACATCCAAACTTGATGTTGTTTGTGATGAACTTCAAAAATTTACGAAAGATGTAAATGAGGTGCAGATAGACAAGCCACAATGGATCTATCAAAGGTTAAAGATACTATAGCAACAAAGTCTATTGCCCATTAAAGAAATACTTCTGAAGATATCTTCATGCAACTATTTAGCAATGATTTGACTTGATAGAATTCGCTCTACTTGAAGTTCCATTATCCAGGAAATTGTATGAACGTCCATAATCTCTCTATCTCTCTCCCAACAAGTGTATGCAATAGACATGAATCTTTTTTCAACTGATTCCTTGCATACAACTTGAAAGAGAAATAAAATTGTCTTAATAATTTAGACTGAACTTGGATTTTTTTGTCAAAGCTACCTACTTACTTGGATGGGATCAATTCAAATGTAGTTCATTACGAGAACATTTTGTTTTTAGTTTGTAGGGCCGTTCACAGTTTGTCCTCTTACGGGCCAGGATAATTATATTTTTTCACTTAAATAGAAAAATAAATAAATAAAACTTTATGCGTAAAAATGCTTCGATATTTTTTTTGTTAATGGGTCCAATCTACAGTCCATCTTTGTCCACGATCTTGTATGCTCCATTGGTAAAGATATGAGTAACAACAAATGGATCATTCAATTTAAGATGGGACTTACCCCCTGCTTTTCTTGTAATTATAATAGGGCTGTGTACTAAAATACTAAATTTCTAACGTAAAATGACCTCAGTCGTACCTTTTTGTTGAAGGGCTTTATCATCCGAGTTTGATAACATTCCAGCTTTATTGTGCCTCAAATCTATTTTCATCCAAAGCTTCTAATTCCTTAAGGAGAAAACTAGCATTTTTCTCTATCATCAAACCTTCTTGGATGGCAATTGGCAATGATAAAATCTAACACTTTAAAGGAAGTACGGCTTCCACACCATATACCAGGGTATATGGAGTGGTTTGTGTTGGAGTCTGATAAGTAGTATGATAAACCCACAAATCTTCTCCAATTCTTTCATGCCAGTCCCATTTGGATTTGGATACAACCTTTTTTAGCAAATTGCACACGATCTTGTTGAATGCCTTTGTCAATTCATTAGTTGTTGCATTATACATGGACGAGTTGTTTTGTTTGAATCCAAACTTAGTACATAGATTATTGATATGGAAATTGCAAAAGGGTTTTGTACTATCGATGATGATCTATTGAGGAACATCATACTAGTATATGATTTGAATGCAAATGAAATATGTTACATTTTTTTCTTTACTTCCTTCAATGGTATAGCTTCTGCTCACTTAGAGAAATCAGTTCCGACAAGGATGTAGGAATGTCCAGCTGAAGACTTTGAATTTATGAGTCCAATCACATCAAGAACCCATACATTAAATGGCCAGAAGCATAATGTCAAGTGCAGTGGTTCCAGATGTCGATGAACATATGGACTTGGAAAGCTTCACATTTCTTTGCATAGTCCATGAATCTTGAAACATAGTCGGTCAATAGTATCCTTTTCTTTTTTATCCAAAAATGGAGCTTGTGTCCAGACTGATTTGCACTACATATTCTAGAATGAAATTCTTCCAAAATTCCAAAAGTATATGTTGTTTCCACATTACCTAAACATCGACAGAAAACACCATCAAATGAACGTTGGTACAGTGTGTCCCTGTAAAAGACAAAATGAGATACTCGTCTTCGAACTTCAGTCTTATGATGAGGAATATCTGGTAAATCTTTGATGTTGAAGATAATCAATTATCAGCTACCTCCAATCATCATTTCCATCACTAATAACCTCAACATTATTGTTTTCTTATAGATTTTTGGATAATAGATGTGGAATCACCTATCTTTAAACAATAGATACTGGATGGACAAAGTCTTCTTTTGATTTGGCGAGAACAACAGCTAAGTTAGCCAAGGCATCAACTTCTCTATTTTTATTAATGGGAATGAATTTGATTTTTAATGATACACATTATTTCAAAATTGTTGATGCATATTCATGATATAGTTTCAAGTCTAAATTCTGAACTTCTACTTGGATGGAAGTTGGTTGATTATCAACATAGAATCTCCAAAGACTTCTGGTTGATTTACTTCCATATCCAGTGTTGTTTCCAAACCAATAATAAGTGTTTGATATTCTTCCATGTTATTTGAACACTTTTCAATCTATGAAAATGAATAAGGCTTGACTTGATCATATGGAGTACCAAACACAACCCCTGTCCCTATACCATAACGTCGAGTTGTACTATCAAAGAATTACCTTCATGAAGTATGACTCAGTGTAAAAGACTTCTTCATCTGGAAGGTCTTCAGAAAGTTCCCATTCTCTTGGAATAGGATGATCAACCAGGAAATGAAATCTGCCGAAGCCTGTCCTTTAACGACTTTTTGTGCAATGAATTTGATATCGAACTCAGACAATATGTAACGACCACGGACTTTCTCCTACAACCCTATCGACTAGGGGCTATTTCGTACGCCGTTAACTTACGTACTATCCACTGGAGGTTGGGCTCTACACTGGATTTCTATCGCGTCCTCAACGATTCAAACATTTGACCTCTCTCTTAAGAGAAACTTATGGAGAATGCCGGTACCAATTGGACAACTTGCTTATATAGAGTAATCATTAGTGAAAGTGATGAAATACTCATAACCTCATTTAGCTCGAGTATTAACGGTTTCCCAAACATGAGAATGTACTAATTTTAAAACTTCATGGCTCTTAGTCATTTAGCTTTAAAGGGTCTCTTAGTCATCCTACCCTCTAAACAAGATTCACAGATGGGTATAGATTCGATTTCTAATCCATTCAGAGGTCCGTCTAGTCTTTAAATCCTGCTTAGATTAATATAACCTAACCTAAGATGCCACAAGGGTAGTACTATGTATAGAGCAAATCATAGGATTTTTGACATATAGACTGTTAATCATATGACCAGAACAAATATGAGAATTATTCAACTTAATAGCAACCGTAGAATGGGTAAAAAGTATTGAATAACCAACAAAAATAAAAGTGCAACACAAAACTAGTTCCATGTAAGGTCGGGAACATAATAACAGCCATCCAAAATTAAATGTCTATGATTCTCAAAACATAAAGTAAAAGTGCCAACAGACTTGGCCGATACTACTGTTCATGTGCCAACTTTTAGAGTGTAACTTTCCATCACTAAGCTGCCTAGTCACCTGGAACCCTTACAAAAAATTGTAAATATGATTAGTGGCTCCAAAATCTACAATCCAGGTATTAACAGAATCAACCACCACTAAGCATGATTCAATGTAATTCAGGCAATTTCTCTTCCAATGAATTTTCTGTCCACAAATGAAGTACTTTTCCTTTGGTTAGTATTCCATCGATCTTTTTGTTAGACCTTTTTATCTTATTACATCCATTGCCTCAAGAAGGCCTAGGATGAGATGGACCTCCCATCACAGTCAAAGTATCTGCACTATAATCCTTGAGGACAACTGCAGCACTTTGGAGTTCTTTCATTAGTTCAATCAGAGACATATTCATCTTGTGCATGTTATAATAAACCTTAAACTATGAGAACATCTTAGAGAATGTCCCAATAACCATGTCGATCTAAGTCTCAAAATCAATGTTAGCTCTTAAAACATCTGCCACACTGAAGTGGCCAATCATGGCTAGCATGTGGTCTCATAAATATGCCCAATTTCATGCGAATATTCAAAATGGCCCTAATGGAAACTTGCCTAGCTGTTCGACTTTGATGTCCAAAGATCTCATAAAAACTCTCCATAATGTCAAACGTGATTCCCATGTTCTGATGTTTCTGTTGTAACACATTTGACATAGATATCAAAGTGTAGCAACAAGCCATCACATCAGAATGACACCACTTTTCATATGAAGTTTTACAAGAATCAGTGGATTCATTAGTAGGGTAATAGGTGTCAATTTATGCTTATCTGTAGTGTCAAAACTAGACGATTGTATGTAGTCTTGAATGAATATTTACTTAATTGCATGTTAATTTGATGTTTTTAGGTTGAAACACAAGTTCGAATGGAAATAGAAAAAAACAAAGCAAAATACGCGAAAAATGACTAAAGGCGTACGAAGACTTGGATACGAGGATCAACTTGCAAATATTCAAAAGTTGAAGGACTTTGGTTGCAAATAAAAGAGGACTAAATTGAAATAAAAGAAGAAATTGAAGGACTAAAGAGGACAAAATCAAAAGTTGAAGGACCTTGGCTGCAAATAAGAGGACATAAAGACAAATTATGAACAAATATAAAATGGGGACCAAATAAAATACACGTCAAAACTTGGAGGACTAAAGTTTACAAATATGATTGGAACCAGAATTTGGCAACAATTATCATTGTTTGCCAAGGTCAAACCGCGGTTGACAGCAGCAACGCGCGGAAATTCTATCTGCACGTTTTTTAGCTTATTTTCAACTCTAGTAAGGGTCTTTTTTGTCTTTTCATGTAAATGGGTTTCAATATTAGTAAAATACTATATAAAGACCTAACCTAGATAAAAAAAAAGGTTGTTAATTCTTTGGAGAACATAAGAGAAGACGGAGAAAAGAACGGCGAAGAAAACGAAGAACGACCAAGATCATGAAGATTGAAATGTGAAGATCAAGATATCTTGGTGCAAGATATTCAACATCTTTTCCTCTTTCATTCAAAAATCCAGTTATGTAGTCAAATCTTTAAACGCTTTCTTTCTCCCGAATCATGAGTAGCTAGATTTACAGTTTGGATGAACGATGTAGCTTACTTTAATTCTTTATTTTCGAATCTCAAGTTTTGATTTATAAATTGTTCAAGTATTTGATTTTACTTCTTTTCTTAATGCTTTGAATAACTGGCCATTATTTTATTGATTTTGTGGATTGTAATAAATTAAGAAGTAAATTATTAATCTAGATCACGTAGTAAAATTCGACAATTGGATAAAAGTTAGAGATACGCTTTTATTATTGATGCGGTCTGGATTGAATTCTTAAGAGAATTAATGCATCTAACTAAGGACCATTCTGACTACCTTAGTATATTTAATTAGATAGGACTAATTTGAACTCGAGAAAGGTAAATTAGGTTAAATTCGTGAATTCGACCGAATACAATTTTAGGAACAAATCTTGAGAGGAGGAATTAAAGATGATAACTAGGTGAATTCGTTTGTCCAAACACTTTAATCATTATATTTTATTAATTCTTGATATTCACTTTCTTATTATTTTTGAAAATCCAAAGTTCTAGTTTAAATATTCCAAATCAATTTGTTTTAAAGTGTTTTATACAGATTAATTAAACTAATATATAAATAAGTTAGTCTTCGTGAGAACGATAATCCGGACCCAATAGGTCCACTTTATTAGTTGTTTGCGATATTGTACACTTGCAATTACACATTATTTTCACAACAAGTTTTTGGCGCCGTTGCCATGGACTATTCTTATTTTATATTAGTTTAGATTAATTGTTAGTATTAGTTTAATTTATTTTATTTTGTTATTATTATTATACTTTTTATTTGTCTTCTTTGTTTTCTTACTATAGAAAAATGTGAAAAAAAAAAAGCTCAGTAACAAATTCAAATGCCAGATGCACAAGTAAGAAGAGAAGCTGAACAAGAAGCAGCCCGATTGGCATCTCAGCAAATTCAGCATCATTATGATGATGAAGAAGATGAAGATGGAAATATGCAAATGGCTCAATTCTCAACTCCGGCAGTAGCTCCTGATCGTTCAAGCATAGTTTATCCAACTTTTGGTCAGAATGATTTTAATTAAGGGCTAATCTGATTAATCTCTTCAGCAATAACTTACAATTCTATGGAAAGGCGAATGAAAATCCGAATACTCATCTCTCCAGATTCCTACGGATGTGCCGTAACTTTCAATTTCAAGGAGTGAACGAAGATGCCATCAGACTTCGGTTATTTCCTTATACATTGAGGAATGGGACTCTAGAATGGTTATACTCAAAACTACATGCTAGTATGACCACCTAGGATGACTTAGCCAGAAAATTCTGCAACAAGTACTTTTCACTAGCTAAAGTAGCCAAGACGAAACTAGAAATTTCTACTTTTCAGCAACTGGATGGAGAAAGGTATCATGAAGCTTGGGACAGATTCAAAGAGTTGCTCAAAAAATGTCCAAACTATGACATTAAAAAGGGCCAACAAGCTCAATATTTTTACTCTGGACTATCTCATCAGTCCAAATCAACAGTAGACTCCTATGTAAACAGGACCATTGTGAATAAAAATGTCAACGAAGCAATGGATCTATATGAGCTGATTACAAACACGCATACCATGTTTTCATCTGATAGTACCACTTCAAGAAAAGTAGCAGGTGTACATGAGATTTACGGTGTATCAGCTACGAATGCGCAACTTGCTGCATTGACAAAACAAGTGGAACTATTGGTCAGAACACAAACACAAGGAGTAAATGCACTCCAAGTGAAAACTGTGGGGCTAACCACTCGACGTCAGATTGTATGTTATTGGCCTCTCCAGAATAGGTCAATTTTGTGCAGAATAATACTCATCAACAGTCTAATCCATATTCACAAACATACAATCCAAGTTGGAAGCAACACCCAAATTTTAGGTGGTCTGAGAATTAACAAAGTGGCCATGCCTACAATATTCAGCAAGAAAGAGAACCAAGTTTGGGAGAGATGTTCCAACAGTATATGCAGAAAACTGATAAAGTATTGGAGTAGCTGGACACAAATAGTCAAAATCAACAGACGTCTATCAAAAAATTAGAGGCTCAGAATGGCCAGTCAGCCCTGCAATTGTCAGATAGGAAATCAGGCATTTTACCTAGCAATACAGTGACAAATCAAAAGAACAGGTAAATACAATTACTACTAGGAGCGGGGTACAACTGCTAGAAATTTACGTGAAAAGACTAGAGAAAAATGATGAACAGTTGGTAATTGAGGAAGATGAAATCTGAACAACAACATGCGAAATCAAAAGAAGAAGTTTTAAAAGAATCTGCATAATCGTCAAAAGTGAGGGCGCCAATTCCTATCAAAGCTTATGTGCCACCAATTCCATTTCTTCAGAGGTTGCATAAGCACAAGCTCGACAAGCAGTTTGAAAATTTTCTTGAAATTTTTAAGAAACTGCACATCAACATTCATTTCGTTAAAGCGTTAGCCCAGATGCCACTATATTTAAAATTTATGAAGAAAATGTTGTCCAAGAAGAGAAAATCAGATGAATACGAGATAGTAGCTTTAACCGAGGAGTGTAGCGCTATTCTACTAAATAAGTTACCTCTGAAGTTAAAAGATCCAGAGAGTTTTAAATTACCATGCACAATTGAAAACTTTTATAATTTTAATGCTTTATATGA
Source organism: Forsythia viridissima (assembly GCA_030279155.1). NCBI lineage: Eukaryota > Viridiplantae > Streptophyta > Magnoliopsida > Lamiales > Oleaceae > Forsythia > Forsythia viridissima. The sequence continues at coordinate 27,217,982 of CM059036.1, read as the reverse complement.
TTTAGGTGCAAGTGTAATTTTGATGCCCCTTTCTGTCTACATGAGATTAGGTTTGGGAGAGGTTAAAGTAACAACTGTGTCTCTACAGCTTGCTGATAGATCAATCAAGTACCCACGGGGTATGGTTGAGGACTGCTCATCAAGGTGGATAAGTTTTTCTTTCCGATTGACTTTATTGTCCTTGATATCGAAGAGGACCAGAATATGCCAATCATATTGGGACAACCATTCTTAGCGACAAGTCGAGCTCTTATTGATGTTAAAAAAGGTGAGCTAATCTTGAGGGTACAGGATGAACGAACAGTATTCAGTATGACATCATACCCGAGCAACCAGTCGATCTCGAAGAGTGTTTTAGAGTTGATGAAGTGGTGAAAATTGACCAAGAAAACTGCAAACCAGATACATGTGGACTAGTGGCAACAATTAAAGATGAAAAAGGCCGATTTAAAATATGGAGAGCAAAGGATAAATCATGCAAAGTTGGTAATTGCGAACAATGCAAGACTTTCAAAGTCCAATTCAAGCCTCCATAAATGATACTTGCAATAAGTCGAGCTCTAGACTATAAATCGAGCGCTTAATGGGAGACAACCCATTTTTCTATCCCTTATATATTTATTGCATTGCATGTAGAATTTTAGGACCGTATTAGGAAGTAGAGCATGTTTCCTAATTTTTAGTAAATGAGTACTTTTAATTATTTATTTATTTATTTCAGGCTACACATCGTCATTCCAATCCCAATGCGTACTAATCAGCTGAAAGTCCGACATTGTCTCCACGCCTTTTGATTCAGGTTAACTCTTTCTTTTATTTATTTATTTTGCTTTCTTCTGTCACATTGAGGACAATGTGGATTTTAAGCTTGGGGGTGACTTTATTATTTTCGTTATTTTGTGCGTGCTGTGAAAAAAATTTATTTTATTTGTATGCTTGTATGTTGGATAGCCTTGCTGGCTAATGATGACATATATTTGAAACTGTTATTGATTCATGAATTATAACTAGGTGATGCTACTTATGCCTGTTTTTTATAGACTATACTTATCCATGTGAGATATGATTAAGTGTGAGCACAATAGTTATGAATATCACTACTTTTGGTTGGTATATTAAATAGAATACAATGAAAGAATAGTGAACTTAAGTTGTAAAACCAAGACCACTAATTGACAACTCAATTACCTAACTAGTTGAAAAGATATTTTGGGAGTGGATAAACTAATGCATAAACTGTTTAGATAGGTGTTGATTCCGTACACGAGTAATAGTTGTGTGGAGTGTATTTGGCTACCAGGTGGAATCCAGGTATTGACTGAATGCTAGGAATCTAATCACCGCTTATTTATCTTTCAAAAGAAAAAGAAAAAAAGCAAGGCATTGCATTTATATTATCGTATACCTCTCTTCGTAGCATAGTTGACTCGAGTGATAAAGCCCATTGGGTTTCTCAAAACTCGGTGCCCTAAGGTTTATCAGACCTGGGAGCCATCAGCCTAAAGCTCGCTACAAAGATCATCTAGAAAGCTTAAAAGAGTGAGGTCTTACACATAAGATATAAAAAAAAAGAGCAAAAGCAAGATTGTGCCTTTGTGCGCATAACTTAGGGATTTAGATAACTAGTGGGTTTGACTTACCTAATGAAAGCTTGATGGCCAAAACATTCAATAAAGGGAGAATCATCACAGATGTAGACTTGCTGTAGTGGCTAGACCTAACCAAATTTTGAACGGTAAAAGAATAAGCATTTTGAGGGCAACTTTAGAGTTAACACCCAGGATGAGAGATTGAACATCAATATGAGAGTGTGTATTCTTACGAGAGAGAAAGGAAATATTTGATCACTGAGGTAACATAATATTACCAACCTAAAAATTTATGTTGTTTGGATTGGCTATGCGCATACACATATATCAGTCGAGCATCGGATAAGTAAAAATCTATTTTTGTAGCATGATTTAGAAATTTTTTATGAATTGATTGACTTGTTTCAAAACCTAAAGAAAACACGGCAAGCTATCTACTATAGTAAATTTTAATATTATTTGTTTGAATGTTTAAGTAAATAGTCATGTTCGAGGACGAACAAACGTTCAAGTTTGGGAGTATTTGATAGGTGTCGATTTACGCTTATCTACAGTGTCAAAACTCGACAATTGTATGTAGTCTTGAATGAATATTTACTTAATTGTGTGTTAATTTGATGTTTTTAGGTTGAAATCCAAGTTCAAATGGAAATAGAAAAAAACAAAGCAAAATAGGCGAAAAAGAACTAAAGGCGTACGAAGACTTAGATATGAGGATCAACTTGCAAATATTCAAAAGTTGAAGAACTTGGGTTGGAAATAAAAGAAGACTAAATTGAAATGAAAGAACAAATTGGAGGACTAAAGAAGACAAAATTAAAAGTTGAAGGACCTTGGCTGCAAATAAGAGGACATAAAGACAAATTATGAACAAATATGAAGTGGGGACCAAATAAAATACACGTCAAAAATTGGAGGACTAAAGTTTACAAATATGATTGGAACCAGAATTTGGCAACAATTATCACTGTTTGCCGTGGTCAAACTGCTGTTGACCGCGGCAACGCACGAAAATTCTGTTTGGACGTTTTTTGGCTTAATTTCAACTCTAGTAAGAGTTTTTTTCATCTTTTCATGTACATGGGTTTCAATATTAGTACAACACTATATAAAGACCTAACCTAGGTCAAAAGAAAGGTTGTTAATTCTTTGGAGAACACAAGAGAAGACGGAGAAAAGAACGGCGAAGAAAACGAAGAACGACCAAGATCATGAAGATTGGAACGTGAAGATCAAGATATCTTGGTGTAAGATATTAAACATCTTTTCCTCTTTCATTCAAAAATCCGGTTATGTATTCAAATCTTTTAATGTTTTCTTTCTCCCCGAATCTTGAGTAGCTAGATTTACAGTTTGGATGAACGATGTAGCCTAGTTTAATTCTTTATTTTCGAATCTCAAGTTTTGATTTATAAATTATTCAAGTATTTGATTTTACTTCTTTTTTTAATACTTTGAATAACTGGCTATTATTTCATTGATTTTGTGGATTATAATAAACTGAGAATTAAATTATTAATCTAGATCACGTAGTATAATTCGGCAATTGGATAAAATGTAGAGATATGCTTTTATTATTGCTGCGATCTGGATTGAATTCTTAGGAGAATTAATGCATCTAATTAAGGACCATTCTGACTGCCTAAGTTCACTTAATTAGATAGGACTAATTTGAACTCGAGAGATGTAAATTATGTTAAATTCGTGAATTCAATCGAATACAATTTTAGGAACAAATCTTGAGATGATGAATTAGAGATGATAACTAGGTGAATTTGTTTGTCCAAACGCTTTAATCATCATTCTTTTCTAAATTCTTGTTATTTGCTTTTACATAAGTTATTATATTATTTCTTTCAATTCATAGTTCTAGTTTAAATCTTTCAAATTAACTCAATTCAAATTATTTTAAATAAATTAGCATTAAGATTAATTTATCTAGTATCTGAATAAGATAGTCATCGTGGGAACGATATTCTGGACTCAATAGGTCAACTTTATTACTTGTTTGCGATATTATGTACTTGCAATTACACATTATTTTCACAACAAAGGGTCTCAGGACAAAGTTCACTTGGCACGTATTTGTGTTTTTCAGCAGTGACAACAATGTTAAGGTTCCTTTTCCAGCAACGTAGTTTTATCCACAAGTTGGTTTTTGTTAAGTATAAATGATAGTTGATTAAGCATCATTTTCTATAAAATTAACAATTCGTGTATTAATAAAACGAACAATAATATTTATATGATATAGACCCAAAACTATATTTTAATTAAAGACCTAAAATCCTTGTAACTTTTAACACACTCTTTTTAGGAGGTCAATGTAGTTGTCAGCTGGGTTGGACACTCCACTCATTTTATTGAGCTAGGCATCTTATCCACAATTGCCACAATTAAAATAATCATTTATTATTTTGGCATATGAATAATTGTGGGATCTTCTTTAGGAAGGCCTCCAAAATTTTCAGTTATAAGTGTATTAACCTTCATTAATAATTTTAAAAATATCCAAAATAAATAAGATGTTATCTATAGGACAATCATCCTATTATCCTTTTTTAAAAAAATATATAAAATATCATTTTAATAGATACAATTCTAGTTAATATAAAATTAACGTATCTCTACTTTAGGGAGATTGATATAATATCGATGTGAGGAAAATACGTATTTTTGTAACTAATTGGACAACGGAGGAGGCTGTGGATTTATACATGCATATAAACCCTTTCTCACTTAATATTTTAAACTGTTGGATTTTTCTTTAATAATTCACCGGCAAATTATAAATAATTATAATGGCACAAAATTATTACAGATTTTTTTGGGGGTACTATTTTCAATCAAATTAGAATAGCAGAATATTTAATTTAGAGGGTAGAACCAGTGGTGTTATTATTTAATCTACATGACATGATCAATATTCATTCATTCACCATTCATAAAAAACGATGAAAACAATAATAAATAGTTGAGGGGTTTTTACATAAATAAGCCACATTTTGAAAATAATTCCAAAAAACCATTTTTGTTTCATTTATTTTAAAAATACTGTTTTTTTTAAAACTATTATTTTAATTTATTATATTAAATAATATATGGTAACCGATTAAGTAAATTTGCTGTTTGAGTCCTTGATTATTTGCACGATAAGTTCTTCATCTTTATAATATCTCCACTTTAGTCTCTATACTTCCTCTTTCATTTCAATTTCGTCTTTTTTTATTTACAACCCAAGTCCTTCAACTTTTTAATTTTTGCAAGTTGATCCCCATATTTATACTTTTATGTCAATTTAATCTTTTATAGTATCACTATCTGATACATATGTTACAAATGATATTGTGTATTAATGTTTGATAAAAATGTTACAAATGATATTTTATAACAATCTGTGTTACAAATTGGGATGTAAAATATCAGTGATACAAAATATCAATTCATGTGACAAGTGCTGTGTAAAATAACATAATATAATCTGTAACATATTCAATGATACAAAATATCATTTGTAACATCTGTATCAGATCGCGCTACTAAACAGAAACTGTTACAACTGCAAAACTAACTCTAAACTTCAACAATTCGTATTAATATACACATTGGACTTTAAAATCCTATTGATACTGTGTTACATTAGTATTAGTATGATATAGATATGTAACACAATGCCAAATTTAACAAATAAAACTATTGATTTCATCATTTGTAACATACATAACATCAGTGATATAAAATACCAATTCATGTAACATGTGATGTGTAAAATAACATAATATAATCTGTAACATATTCAGTAATATATTCAGTGATACAAAATATTATTTGTAACATCTGTATCAAATATTGATACACAATATCATTTGTAACATCTGTATCAAATAGTGATACTATAAAGGACTAAATTGATATAAAAGTATAAATATAGAGACCAACTTGTAAAAATCTAAAAGTTAAAAGACTTATCGTGCAAATAATCAAGAACTCAAGCGGTAAATATAGGTAAAAGTTCTTTAGAATTCACGTGGGAATTCACGTGGTATATATTTGATTTTAATTTATTATTTTATTAATTAATATGATTTTAAGAATATAGTAATTTTAAAATAAAGTTGTTAAGTTGTTAGATTTGGAATTATTTTAAAATTGGTAAGTATAAAGAGTAATAATCCCAGTAGTTAATCAATTATATGGCACGCCCTACAGAATAAAATGAAAACAATAATCAAAATATTCCATTGGGCCACTATCCAGTCCAATACTCCAATTGTCTTTGTTGCTTATCTGCTTAGTGGGTTTAAATTGTCCAAACATGAAATTTAGGATGTCAATCTTTAACTAAAAGGCCAACATTTAAAGAAAAGCCCAAAAATAAAGATAAGCCCAAAATCCAGAAAATGGCCCAATTGTGAAAACCCTAGAGTCACCACCACTTTTCCATTTCTTTCTGGTGTCGCACCACCACAGACGAAGTAGCCATAGGTCATATTCGAATCGTACAGCGATGGAAGCCCACAAAAAAGGGGCCCACCAGTTCTACTAGGTTGAGGATCATACAATGATGGCCTTTGGTCATATAACGTTATCAGTCACAATCTCTACTTCAGATGATAGAGGCGCACATGGCTTGTAACCTGAAAAAGAAGTGGTGGGGCTCTTCTCTTCCGTTCCCACTTTGGTGTAAGAGTTAGTAGGAGAAGAAAGATGGTGGAGAATGATGTAAAATGTATTTAATCAAAAGATTTTCCGTACATACCTGAAACGGGATGGCTGCTATTTATAGGCAATTTCTCTATGTCTACGTGTCAGACATCCCAATTTACCAGGGGGACGTGTGCCTTCATCCCGAAAAAGATGGAGTGAGTGGGTGAGAATATCTTTCCGTTGTAACCGTCGGATATCATGCATGTGAGAAATCTTTGGGTATCACAACTTATTTTTAAACTGGACAATTGAGCTTGGGTAGGAAGGTCGGTCGATACCTTGTGTCGATCGAGGTGTTACGTAGAACCTCCAACTTTCTGGTTGTTAAATTTGAGCTCTCTACATTGGATCCCAGGTTGGGCTTTCTGTCTTGGGCCCCAGGTTGGGCTCTCTACGTTGGACCCCAGGCTATCATCATAAGCCCCCTACTCATTAGTGATGGTTATTGCTAGTGAGTATGAACATTTATTTTTTGGCGAAGTTTGGCTTACCCATCTCAAAGCAAGACACTTGCTATTTTTTAACGGGAAATTGTTTCTTTAGGAAATCTTTATTTTCATTTTTGTTAAGGCTAACACGAATTTAAATATTTAATCACTATATATATATATATATATATATATATATATATATATATATATACACACACACACACATACATACAAAAATGTTTCAAACTTTTCAAATTGAAAAAGGTTTTAAACTTTTCAATTTCCTGCATTTTCTTTCTTAACAAAAATTTGAAAATTTCGAACTTCCATTTCCCTCATTTTCTTCCATAAAATTTGAAATTTCCAAATTTTCATTTCCCGCTTTTTCTTGCTCTATATAAAGGGGAGGATTTCATTTTTTATGGGTTCATTTTCATATTCTCAAAAGCAAACCTCTACAACCCTTGTCTCTCCAATAAGCCACAACTTGATTCTTGTCGTTATCCGACTGTCTTCAATAGCCATCGACCGAGACACCGACCGGGCACTCGTTGACCGGCCGAGCATCCATTGACCTGTCGACCAAGGTTGTTGACATCCCAAGAGACCGCGGGCCGGTCTACGTAAAAGGTAGACCGAGGTAAGTATTTTTCTTGCTTCCAAATTTTATTTTTTATTTTTTATTTTTTTTAAGTGGCCCAATCTCCTTCAAGATTTTGATATTTGGAATGCCTTTTTCTTTGTGACTTGCAGCTTACTTACCGAAAGGCACTTCGATCGAGCGCATTGTTTTGTCAACCGGTCGTGAAGTTGTCAAAAGAGTCTATAGCCCTTTGTCGCCTTCTATTTTTTATAGCCCGACTGACTTTTAGTCAACAGGTAACCTCCAATTTGTCTATTTACCATGCCTAGGGTACTACTTTTCTCTGATAATGAATCTAACATTGAATCTTCCTTTGATTCTACCGGTGAGAGCTGTAGTGGTTCAAGTAGTCACTCGAACGATCGCAGTAGTTCCACGAAGTTAATCGATTGACAGAATTCTCGGTCGTCGACTGGTCTCCAAACAGGAGAAAGTCAACCTGTCTCAGAAGTTATCTAATAGTCGGCTGATCTCTCAGAACCGAATGATCATTTGGCTGGAGCCGTACGAGTTGGAGGTAGAATGCCACCCATTAGATCATCTTCTGCTAATATTCAAATTGGTAGGTCTCCTTCCGAGGCACATAGTACCTCTTAGCATTCCCAAAGGCTATAGCGTGTATAACTCTGAAACCAAATTGGATAGGATGCTAGTAAAATTTAAGATTTTTGATGACTACATATATAGAGCCCCGCACCCAATAGAACGGCTCCCCGGGTCGAATCCCTTCGAGGTTGCCATGTCTAAAAATAGCATGGGTGGAGGACTTAGGTTTCCAATGCATCCCTTTTTCGTTGCCATGTTCCATGAATTTTACTTAACTCCCAGCCAGGTGACCCCAAACGCTTGGAGATTCGCTCTATATTTTATGTACATGTGCATTCTTCACGATATCGATCCATCCATTGACCTTTTTAGGTGTGTTTTTAAAATGCACCTCATCTTCCAACCTTTTTGTTTTTCCACATTATATGGAGTTGTCTTTCTAGACTAACTGTTGATTTTCTTGTATAGGTATGGAAGGTGTGGAGTATGATTTGAATGATGTGTTGAACTCCATTCCTTTAGCTACTGATGATGAGGGGCCAATAAAGATTTTGCTCTGAGCAAGAGAAGAAGGCCCTCAGAAAAGGTAAAGGGTCTACCTTGGGCAAGGAAATTCTTGCCACCACCAAAAGGGGGTGACCGAGGGAGACACCTCAAGGATGCGCCTGTTGATCAGCTCGATGAGGATCCTTTTGACAATAAGACCTTCTTCATGAAATTCGTTTTCCGTCCACTAATGCCAACAATGACCTTGAATTGGTTCGAAGCTGCACACTTGAGCCCTTGCGTACTGGTTTATCTCAGAGGAAGGTTGCGTCGGTCAACAAGACTTTAGCAGTGTATACTAGGAGGGTAATATCTCATTTCTTCACTCATTTCTTTTTTATTTTTGTTTCGCGTAATCTTTATGACTGATCTTGACATTGGAATTTTTGGTCAGATGATCACCATGCAGGATGCCATGGCCTTAGCGAACGAAGATTTGGAGAGGCATTTGGAACATATGGATCTTCAAGAGGTAGAGATGAAAGCGGAGGTTGCTAGCTTGAAGAAGGAGATAGGTGAAAAGAGCAGCCCAAGCCAAGTTAGCTGAGTCTAGGGCTATGGCACAGGAGGATGAGATTGACATAGTGCGCTCTACTTTAGCTCACGCCCAAGAAGATGTTGTTTCTAGCTACAAAGCCTCCTCGGAGTTCTCCAGTTGCATGCATATGTACGGTGTATAGTCAATGAAGTCTTCTATAAGTCTCACTAAGAAGTGGTTGGCTGAGGAGCATCCGTCGCTTGACCCTTTGGGGCTCGAGCGTTTCATGGCCAGACAGCAGAAAGTTGAATCAGCTTCTAAGAAGATTGCTCATAAGGGTCGTCGCGACGACCCATCTAGAAGAGGCGATGCTGGCGGTCCTTCAGAATGATGCCTGCTTTTTCGTTTCTCTTCCTACTTTTATAAGACATTGCAAACTTTTTTGGCCCGGGATGTGGGCATAAAACAATGTTTCAGAAGGCTTATCATTTTATCTTGGAATATGGGGGTATAAACGATGTTCGCTTTAAAGCCTTTTGGTTTCTCTTAGCCCGGGATGTGGGTATACATGATTCACTCGCCTACTTTGGAAAACTTGCGTCGATATTTGTTCTTTAAGCACTCATGATTATGTATGGTCTACTATAATTTTCAAGTTGGATCATTTCGTTGTCGACCAAGCTTTCTAGCCAATCGTCTTTGCCAACAAAAGTGGCCGACCACTATGGTCGACCAATTGGGTCGACAACTTTGGTCGACCACCTTGGTTCGACTATAGTGGTCGACCATACCTTTGGGATCGGCTGATTTTTTGGTTAAGTCTTATTTTTTTTAATTTTTTGGGATAACGCCTTGGCTATTGGATCCTTTATTCGGAATAGTTATCGTCTCATTATCTCATATTTATTTACCACTCGTTTGCACTGGCGATTTAATGTATCAATAAATCAGTGCGAGTATATTTATCCGCCTATCACCTATCGCCGTGGGTGATTAAATGCGTCTACCCAATTGGTGGGTGATTGAATCTTTTGATCGACCAGTGGGTTCATCCGCGTATTATCCATCATCGCAGATGATTTAATGCGTTTACCCAACATGTGGTCGAATTTTTTGATCGACCAGTAGGTTTATTGGCCTATCATCCATCATCGCAGATGACTTAATGGGTCTACCCAATGTGTGGTCGAATTTTTTGATCGACCAGTGGGTTCATTCGCCTATCATCCATCATCGTTGATGATTTAATGCTTCTACCCAACATGTGGTAGAATTTTTTTGATCGACTAGTGGGTTTATCCGCCTATCATCCATCATCGCGGATGATTTAATGCGTCTACCCAACTGGTAATTTCACTTCATCAAAGTAGGCATAATTATTTTTAGTAGTGCAATTGTCCAAAGGTTGCAAAGATCTTTGACTCAATAGAGGCACCGGGACATCCCAGCTATGCTGGCCTTTCCTTAGCGCCCTCATCATTTGCCACTGTCTCTATTTTTTATTGATTTGAAATATAGTAATGCTTTACAGAGCTCTGGAATCCTTCAAGGGGATTAGCAGATAACATTACATCGGAAAGACTTGTAAAGCCTTAATTGCAACAAAAATAAAAATAGAGAACCGCTTCTGGGTACATCGTATTGAACCGCACCTGGGTGCATCCTACTGATAATATTGTTTGAGGTGTTCGACATTCCAGGGCCTATCCAATGGTTTTCCTTTCAGGTCTTTTAAGTTGTAAGCTACTTTCTCGACACTCCTGATGACCTCGTATGGACCTTCCCAGTTTGCTCACAGCTTGGCAGGAGGGTGTCCTGCTACCGTAGCATTCCTCAGTACCAAGTCTCTTGTTTGAAAAAAACCTGGGCTTAACCTTTCGATTGAAGTATTCGGCTGTCTTTCACTTATATGTTGTTGTTCTCACGACTGTCTCCTCTCTTACTCTCTTTAGAAGATCGAGCTCAGCCCTGGTAGTGGTGGGGTCGATCTGCTGACTTATCATTTTGCCTGTCGGGCTCAAGATTTCCATCGGTACAACAACCTCCATTCCAAAAGAAGGCATGAATGGGGTCTCTCCAGTCAGTTTCCTAGGGGTAGTGTGATAGGACCACAATACGTTAGGTAGCTCATCAGCCCACATGCCCTTTTCCTTTTCCAGTCTGGTTTTTAAGTCCCACAGGATCGTTCTGTTCGTCACCTTTACATGTCTATTAGCCTGGGGATGCACCACCGAGGTGAGCCTATGCTCTATATGGTAGCTTTCACAGAAAGCCTTGAAACCATGATTGTCGAACTGCCTACTATTGTCAGTAACAACTACTCGAGGTATTCCGAATGTGCATATAATACTTTTCCACAAAAAAACTTTGGATCTTGGCCGTAGTAATGGTCGCTACTGGTTTAGCCTCTACCCATTTTGTAAAGTAATCTATAGCCACCAGAAGAAATTTTCTTTACCCTTTCGCCACAGGCAAGGGTCCTAGGATGTCCATCCTTCATTGGAAGAAAGGACAAACCCCGAACATTGCAGATTGTTGTTTCGCTGGGATGTGTATCAAGTTACCATGTCATTGTAAGGTATCACATTTTTTCACCAAATTCTTAGCGTCTTCTTTCATATCGGGCCAGTAGTAACCTTGTCTCAGTGCTTTGAAAGCCATCGATGAGGCCCCTTAGTGGTTGTCACATATGCCACTGTGTATCTCGAACAAAACTTTTTGAGCTTCTGTTGGAGAAAGGCATTTCAAGTAGGGGGCCGAAAAACCACGTTTATATAACTTTTTGTCTATGATGGTGTACTTAGCCGTTTGAGCCCTGAGCATTTTTGCCTCAGCTGGATTTTCAGGTAGCTTATTATCCACTATGTAGTCTACTAATGAGTCTATCGAGCTACACTTGGTATTGATTTCTTTGACCTCGACAGCACTTGCACGTCAGCTGTCGGTGGTAGGTGTTTCGAGTTTGCAGACGCCAACTTAGATAATGCATCAGCTTTTGTATTATCCTTTCGAGAGACCTTGGTAATTTTAAAATTACTAAACCACATCTGCAAGTCTCTTACCTTCATTAGGTAAGCTGCCATCTTATCATCTTTTGATTCATACGCACTCGTTATTTGTCCCACAACCAACTGTAAATCATTGCATACCTCCACTGAGGACAACCCTAGGCTTACTGCAATGCTTAGCCCAGTGATTACAGCCTCATACTCTACGTCGTTGTTGGTGGCAGAAAATCCAAAGCGTAGAAAGTACTCTAGTTCTTCTGAGTCTGGGCTTATCATAATAACTCCCGTCCCCGAACCTTCGCTGTTTGACGACCCATCCACATAGATTTTCCATTCTGCCTTCACTTCTTCCTCTTCTATTGGTCTGGGAGAGGCAGTGAGTTCTACAATAAAATCTGCTAATGCCTGGGCTTTTATGGCTGTACTTAGTTTGAACTCTATGTCGAATTCAGTGAGTTTCATTTCCCATTTCAATGGCCTTCCAGAGGTTTTTGGTCGATGGATAATTTGCTTCAGAGGCTGACCAGTCATGACTTGCACCATATGAGTTTGAAAGTAGGGCCTCAATTTTATGATGGCTACTATTAATGCCAATACCAACTGCTCGGTCAGGGTATACTATGTCTCTGCTCTCCTCAGAACTTTACTGACATAGTATATTATTAGCCTATGAGCTTTTCTAAAGTCCTTTACTAGCACAGCGCTAACAACACGTTTTGAGACTGCTAGGTACAAACTAAGTATGTCTCCTGGATTGGGACGAGTCAAAACTGTGGGCTGCTGCAACGATTGCTTAAGTATTTCAAGTGACTCCTCGCATTCTTTGGTCCATTGGAAGTTGGTTCCCCCCACTGCTTTAAAAAAATGGTGACACTTATCTGCTGCCTGACTCATAAATCGGTTGAGGGCTGCTATTCGTCTAGTTAACATCTGTACCTCTTTTCTACTAATGGGACTCTTCATATCAAGAATCGCTTTGATCTTGTATGGGTTGGCTTCAATTCTCTCTCTGAGTGATCATGAATCCCAGGAATTTACCCCCTGCCACCCCAAACACACACTTTTCAGAATTAAGCCTCAGCTTGTTCTGTCGCGAAACATCAAATGCTTTTTGTAGATCGGTCACGTGATCTATCGACTGAGCACTTTTGACTACCATTTTATCAACATAGGTCTCAATTACTTTTCTGATGAGTCCTCCGAATACCTTGTTTACCACCCTCTGATATGTAGCCCCCGTATTTTTCACGCCAAAAGACATGGCTGTATAATAGTATGTCCCAAAGTCAGTGATGAAGGGAGTTTTTTCTTGGTCTGATTCTGCCATGGAAATTTGATGATATCTAGAAAAAGCATCTAAAAAGCTCAACCTTTCGTGGCCGGATGTTGCATCTACCAAGTGATCTATCCTTGACAGTGGATAAGAGTCTTTCGGCCAGGCCTTATTTAAACCGGTGTAATCCACACACATACGCCATTTATAGTTGGACTTTTTCACCAAAACGACATTAGCTAACCATACTGGGTACTGTACTTCCCGAATGAAACCTGCCTCAAGTAATTTATGTACTTCATGCTTTATCGCATTCTGTCTTTAGGGGGCAAAATTCTTCTTTTTTTGTTTTATGGGTTTTGATCTTGGTAAGACTCCCAAGCGATGTTGTGATTTGATATGGCTGATCCCTGGGATGTCGTTTGGAGTCCATGCAAATATGTCCAAATTATCTCGTAGGCAAGCTATCATCTCTTCATTCTCTTCAGATTGTAACCCTCCACCAACTATCAACATTTTTCCATCTGCTACCTCAATCTTTTATGTTGTGTTAAATAGTTCAATTCTTCCATTTAAGGGTTTGATGTCAAGCATCATTACGGGCTCAACCTTGTAGATTTGTATGCTGTCTACGTAGCATTTTTTGGATATACATTGATCTCTCCTTATACAGCCCATACCTCGACTTGTTGGAAACTTCATAGCCTGGTGATAGGTTGATACTACTGCCCTGACGGCATTTAGGAGAGGTCTGCCATATATGGCGTTGTAAGCTATAGGAGTTTTTACCACCAAGAAATTCGTCATGATTGTAACACTGGCTGGGTAGGTTCCCAAGGTGACTGGTAGCTACATGGTTCCTTTGGGAGTTACTGTAGATCCCCCAAAGCCCTGTAAAGGAGTAGTGATTGGTAGTAAATTTTCAAGAGGTGCCTTCAACCCTAGCAAGGTCTCCTAAGTCAGGACATCTACTGAGTTACCATTGTCTATCAATACTCTTTTCACATCAAAATCGACAATATCACCAGTGATCACTATGGCATCATCATGGGAGTATCCTATCCCTATCAGGTCTTTCTCGCCAAATGTTATGTCTTGACTGAATCTGGTTTTCTTTTGATTTGAGCCTATCCCACTCGAGCAAGCGTAGTTTTTTCTGGCTGAATTCGAGTCTCCTCCCGCGGCTGTCCCACCTGAGATGACATTTATGACTCCCTCCCAAGGAGGCGGGTTCATTGGCGACTCTACTATTATTTCTTTTCCTCGGTCATATTTCACATACTTATCTAAGAAGCCTCTCTTCAACAACCGTTCGAGCTCTTCCTTGAGTTGAAAACAATTTTTGGTATCATGGCCATGGTCTCTCAGTATTTTCTTGTGTCCCTCTTACTTTGCGGTGCCGCCATCCTCTGAGGTCACTCAAGTTCTCTCATGTCGCAAATTTCTATCAACACATGGGCTCGAGAGGTATTTAAAGGAGTGAAAACCTTAGTACCTTGATTCTATGGTTGGGAGGGCCATTTATTAGATTGGGGTTGGTCGCGAGGCCCAACCTTCTATTTTTCTTTATCATCTCTCACATGTTGGTTGTCATGAGACTTTTGTTTGTTGGTCTCTGAATCTCTTCCGTCATGCAGACTCTTAGTCACTCTTTCTACTTTCTCAGCATCTACATATTTGTCTCCCTTCCTCAATAACTCCTGTATCGACTTCAGTGGATTTTTTGAAAGGAATATTTTAAAGGATCAGTTTCGAGTCCCATTCATTATGGTGGTCACAACAGATGACATTTGAAGGTCATTGATCCCCAATGTAGCCCTGCTGAAATGAGCAAGATAATCTTGCAGAGTTTAATCTTTCTCTTGAATGACCTGCATCAAGCCTATGGCAGTTTTTCTCTTCTTCTTGCTGCTTAGGAAATATGCCAAGAAGCTCTAAGAGAGCTAATCAAAAGTTCTGATGGATCCAGGGGCTAAAGTGGCCACCTAGTCCTTGGCCTCTCTACGTAGTGTTGGAGGGAAAGACCGACACATTACTGCATCTGGTGTAGCATACAACCTCATCATGTCAATGAACGTCCAGAGGTGATCAAGAGGGTCGGTGACCCCATTATAGGATTCTATCTCGTTGCTTGAATCTCTTTTGTAGAGGTACAACCATGATTTCAGGAGCAAATGGATCTTCCTTCAATACTATTTGTCTGTGCTTATCCTTCCTCTTTGTCAGGGCACTTTCTATTTTTTGGGTCAACATTTCATCTAGTTTTTGTTCCAAGTCTAAAGCTAGAGAATGTGGTGGGGTAGAGGTCGATCGACAAGTCTTGCACAGAGGGATGAGGAGCTCCTCGATCAACCACAAATGATGTTGGGTCTCTCTGTGGTGGTTGTACAGGAGTATGCTCTGTAGGGTCTACTAGAGGCGAAGTGACATGGTCGACACTGGCGTGTATTTGATTTTGAAGCAAAGTCATCATAGATGTCATCTGAGTTTGCAAGGTCTCAAGTTGATCCACGGTTGCATACGTAAGTGGTGGCAATCCCGTTCCATGAGTTTTAGATTCTGACTCTGCCACGGTCCTTTTTTATGGAGCTTCTTCCATGAGCACACACTCTTCGTTCTTGGTCTTGCCATAGCTTTTTATTGCGAAGAATTCCCACAGACGGTGCCAATGACGTTATCAGTCACAATCTCTTCTTCAATGATGGAGGCGCACGTGGCTTGTAACCTGAAAAATAAGTAGCGGTGCTCTTCTCCTCCATTTCCACTCCAGTGTAAGAGTCAGTAGGAGAAGAAAGATGGTGGAGAATGATGTAAACTGTATTTAATCAAAAGATTTAATTGTGCATACCTGAAACGGGATGACTGCTATTTATAGGCAATTTCTCTATGTCTACGTGGTAGACATCCCAACTTAGCAGGGGGACACGTGCCTTTATCCCAGGAAAGATGGAGTGAGTGGGCAAGAATATCTTTCCATTGTAACCGTCGGATATCATGCATGTGGGAAATCTTTGGGTATCACAACTTATTTTTAAACTGGACAGCTGAGCTTGGGTAGGAAGGTCGGTCGATGCCTTGTGTCGATTGAGGTGTTACGTAGAGCCTCCAACTTTCTGGTTCTTAAATTTGAGCTCTCTACATCGGATCCCAGGTTGGGCACTCTGTCTTGGGCCCCAGGGTTGGCTCTCTACATTGGATCGCTAGTGCTATTAGGCTGAGGATCCTACGATGGCCTTTGGTCCTCCATGGACTACTGGTAGGGGCGACAGCTCCAAAAGGCACCACCGCAGTTGCGGTGGTCGTTGCAGGAACATGCTGCTACCGTTGACAGGGGCGAGTTTCCATCAAAAGCTGCGGTCATGAAACCTTCTAAATTTCAGTCACCATAATCAATTTTTTCCCCATCACTAAGCTCTAAGCTCTAAGTTCCTTCTTCAACCCATTTGTACAACAATCAAATATTTACAATGAAAGAAGCAAGAATCAAAGACATAATGCCTTATGGCTTACAAATCTATAATTTTCAAAGAAACAAAGATTTTGGAATATTATTCAAACCAAAAACTATTTCTAACAAATTAGTGCAGGAAGAAATATCTAAGGCCATAAGTAATTAATAAAACATTCACTTAGGGGTGTATTTAATCAATACTTTTAAAGACTTTGATTGACATTTTTCAAGTGACTGACTTTGATGGATTTCATTGACTTTTATTGATTTATATAAATTTTAAAAAACTCCTATAGACTTTTATGGATTTTTATAAATTTTATTTTGAAAGATTTTCCTAGACTTTCACATACTTTTATGGACTTTTATAGACTTTGTTTTTTCAGTTAAAAATTTTGAATATAAAAATTTAATATCCCACAGTTAAATAAATTTGTTGCAAAAGAAAATTTTATTAATAATTTATTTAATTATATTAATATTAATAAATTCATAAAAATCAATGTTCTGCTTAATTACTGCAAGTAAACTACGTTAAAAGTTAATGATATAACTCACTCTATTTTTTCTTTTAGGTAAAACTATAAACTTTCAAATAGCTTGTGGATAAATTCAAAAAATTATAGCATTCGACTCATTTTAAAATATTTTTCAACAAAAAAATTTATCCAGTTCATTATCTTTCTTATTATATTTAATAATCTATAGGCAACACGTTAAAAAAACAATTGCATAAATAAATAACCGAAGTACCAATTTAGACAAAAAGAAATACAACCATGCTAATCAAGATAAATAGAAAAAACAAGAATAAAATAAAAAATACAGTAATAAAAAATAGTTTTTAACTTGATAAAATTCATTAATAAACTCCAATAAAAAATTATATTAGTATTTAATTATAAATTTATCTTATTTTTAATGAAGGAAAAATGATAAATAAGAAAGAGAGAGAGAGAAAGATTATTATGAGAATATTGAAGAAAAAAATCACATTGTCGAGAGAGAGAGAGAGATGGTTATGAGAATATTGAAGAAAAAAAATTACATTGTTTCTAAAGGTTTATAAAAATAAAAGGAAAAATAATTAAGAGAATATTGAAAAAAAATTAAAATGAATAGAGATAAAAATATTAAAAGAAGAAATAGGAAAAAAAATTAAGAGAATATATTGAAGAGGAAAAAAAACTACTTTGAAGAAAGATAAGAATATTAATCTTGACTCTACAGTTATAAAAATATAGAGAATTAAAGATGTTTTTCCTTCTAGAGTCTTTCAAAATCTTAGGGTGAATGAGAGAGAAATAGTAATATATTTTTTTATACATTGTGCTTTAAAGTTAGTACATATAAAATTTTCTATAAAGTCATTAAAAGTCATCGACATTTTGAATACCTCTGAATTTTGTAGAATTTTAAAAAGTTTTGAATTGAATATCGCATAACTTTATAAGACTTTTTAAAAGCCTTTAAAAATCTATATTGAATACCCCAAAACTTTTATAGAGTTTAAAAAGTCTGAATTGAATACACTTAGACTTTTAAACTCCATAAAAGTCCTATCAGGTCTTAATTGAATATACTCTCCTTAATATACATAGATAAATATTTTAAGCAATATGTCAACATCAAATAACCCTAACACCACCCTAACTAAAATACATTTTTTAACAAGATTTAAACATTAAATCCTACTTTAGGAGTTCTAGAACCATGACTCTGATACCATTTGTTAGAAATTGGCTATTAATCTCAATAGAAATAAAATTCCTTTGAGAGAAATAACTACATAAGATACGAACCTTTAGAACTCCTAAAGATAATTAGATAATTACTTAAATCTACACATAATTAGCTTAAGAAAATTACCCTAGAAGAGTATTTTAAATGGATCTCCTTAGCCGACAAGCAAGCCTTCTTTTAACCCCTTAGCCTTCTCCTTTGTATCTCCTTAGATACAATTTTGGGAAAAATGTGATGTGTACAAAACCCTAACCTTCAAAAATGTGCCATTAAGTGATCTATTAATAGGCCACAATTAGAAGAACGCTTAATAAGTTCAATTACACTAATGCCCCTAGTAAAATCACAATAATATGCACCATATTTATTAGGCTTACTGTAGTAGATCAATTAAGTCCTCCATCTATCTTGGAGCCAAGTGTGGGACCGAATCAGACACACAAGCCCGATCTCCAATAGATAATATCTCCAAATTAGTCAACTCTTGACCAATTGAAACATATCTATTAATTTTGGTTCATTCCACTAAAGAACTGAAATTGCATTGTCAAGTGACAATTACGGGAAGCTAATAATGATATGATAATAATATCCTCCAACCATGATGCCACAAGTCAACTCCCATTTGACCGTCAATATATTAGAGCTCAGAAAATAACTGATTTGTACGTATAGCCCTTAGAGTCAAATTTTCATAAGGCAAATCCGTTGTGAACGCAACACAACATAGAGTCCAACGATCCCGTCATCGAACTACTGAGTTTAGATTTGATTGTCTACTAGAAAATCTCTTAGAGTGGTGATTGTCTCAACTAAATGATTAAAATAATTATCTTTTGCAAGTATATGATCTAAAATCATTGTCCCGATTTTCAATGTGCACCAAACACATTGCGGTGCCAGTTCATAAAATCATTGTCCTGATTTTCAATGTGCTCTTGTGCTGGAGATGATTGCAGTGCCACTCTAGAAGATTTGGTTCAGTATATTTGTTGGCATCCAATGTGCCTCTCAAATTCATATAGTTAATTATATTCTAAATGTTTAATTAACACGAACTTCTATTAAATTACTTATACTCTAACTGTTTAAATTAAATTAGTAACCCTCAAACATTAATCAATAAAACAAGTTAGATTCCAGTGAGCTAGGATCGCTTTTATTTTATTGGAACCTTGAGCGACTCAACAAGTCCTAATAAAACAATCTAGTAGGTACTGCTATCAATCAAATCTCTATGTGACTCCTAGATCATTAAGTAGACAACTTATTATTGCACACATCTTATGTGTTTACTTGATTGTACCTCCAAAATTTTATTTCATTGAGCGACTAAACAAAAAATAAATTTCTAGATAAATTCGACCCATTGTTCAAAAAAATCAAATGTTTCTGTTGACGTCGGATTCCGCACCAACCACGTGTCAACAGATCTCTAGTCACTCCTCTGCTAACATGAATGTTACCTGTATGCTAAGACGATCGTTAGGCACCAAGATCACTGGAGAAAAAGAGTCTGGCGATCGTTGGTACTCCAATGATCAAGTCAACTGTCGGTATATGAAATAATATACGGAGAATAAAAATAATTGAGTGTGGAAGAGACAAGCAGACAAATATTTGAGCAGAGTTTAAGGGTGAGAATAATGTATAAAAGTGCCTACCTTAGAATAACTGAAGATGTTGTATTTATAGCACTAGAAACCTAGTTGATATAGGAAAACAATCAATTAGGTATTTGACTGGATCCTCCTTCCTTGTAGGATAGGGATGATTGGTTGACAAGACAATCTCCTATATTCTAGTTCTTATTTGAATTGATCATGTTGCCTAATTTTTAGGAGATTACGGTTCGACTTCCTTGTGAGAATCCTTTTGTTGATCAAACACAATCTTTCTTTAATTACATGTCTGGTTATCCCAAAATATCAAATTGCCTGTGGATTATGGGAGTGCGAAGCGCTCCAGATTGGCCAAGAATGTCGAGGTCCTTCATGGGCTTCACTGTGATGGATTCAAGAGTGCTAAGGTGTTCGATAGGCCTCCTAGGCCATCTGAGAATTTACTAGACCCATGTTGGGCCTCTGAGGCCTTCGCTGGGCTTTTAATGACATGGAGGCCTTACCAAAATCGAGTAGTAACAATAGTCCCCCAAGTCCAAGCCTATTATTTATGGTAGGTGTAGGACTTTAGAGAGAATTTTTTTTGTACTTCATGATTTTTGTTTGGCTGGGGCGCGTATTACGATGGACCGTGGCCTCGACTAGGATTGATTAATGGAGTCCTTCGCATATGCATATTTTGACTCAGATGCATGTAGTATAGTCTCCCAAACCCGAAGCTCACTTATTTATAATGGGTGAGGACTTTGATTGCTGACATGTCTGCGGTTAGGGCTTTGATTGCTGACGTGTCAGAGCTGTCTCAGTGGTCAGGCAATGATGAGTTGAGGGGTCAGTGCCGTAAGTGCTGTTGGAGCATGCAGGATGATTGGGAGCACACGTGGGGCACGTCTCTTTACTTTATTAAATGCCTAGGTTTCTGTTTTCCCTCCTTCTGCCATATCTTTGACACTTGTTCACTGGATGAATGATTTAGATGGTGTTTTTTGAATTGGACAGCGGAGATTAAATGGGCATAATCTATATAAATTCGTACGCCGTCTTACTAATTTCTTTCTTGCCTTTACGTGTGTCTCATATTTTCTCGAGTACTCTGGTGAAGTAGCAGAAGTTGAGGGAGTTCCAGAGACTGAAGAGTTCAACCGTGTTTTCAAGGTAAACATCATAAGGATTGTAGTGTTCTCCTTCTTGTGATTGTGTTATCTTAGTTTCTTGGTGTGGACACCGTATCCGTTTTCTTTTCTGGTGGTTGTAGCCATTGTTGGGTTGAGTCTAGGAAAACAGTGATGTCGTCTGATCATGATGATTCTTAGAATCAATCGCCCACCGAGATTAAACCTGAAATTATGGGTGAAGTTTCTTCTTCAAGTTCGCCGTCTTCTTCGAACGAGGGGTAAGAAGAAGCTGATAAGGGTCCTTCTATAGCGTCTACGAATGGGAGGGATAAGAACCCCAATGCATCGTCGAATGTGAAGGTAGGTAAGGAAAAACGTGGTGCTAGGATCTCCGAGATGAGAGGATCGTTAGATAAAATGGATGCCCCTGCTGCTCGGCAGCTTGACGAAGAACTTAAGCGTTCGGCCACAGAGGCCTCTATGGCTTGTTCGAGGATCACGAAGGCCGATTTGGAAGATAACAGACTGTCTTATGACATCCCTACTTCTGTAGAGCCTAGGGCTTCTAGTCCCGAGGAGCGTTCTGATCACCCACCCGAGAGGTTCGTCGCAATTTATAAACTGGCGATGCATCAAGGTCTTCACCTGCCCATGCACCATTTCTTTTGCAAGGTTCTAAGAGATTGGAATTTTGCCCCATGTCAGATAATGCCAAACGGTTGGAGCCAGATGGTGGCAGCATTCTTGTTGTGGAGGATTGCTGAGGCGGGTGGTGACCTAACCCCAAGGAGTTTGAATCAATTTACCAAATATGGATGACGGCGACTGACAACCCCAATAAGGTGCACAACTGGATGGAGCGGTTCTTCTTCGTAGGAGGGGGTTAGGAATTCATGCCAGAGGATCCCCACCCCAACGTGTCTATTCTTCGACAATTTGGAGAGCTTGGTATACTGTTATTGCTTTGTGTGAGTTTTTACATCGTTGTCCTTGACGTAATGCTCCATTTATTTTTTGCAGATTGTGGAAAACTGCCAATTTCGAAGAGGGATCAAAGTGACTTGAGAACGAAGTGGGATAAGGTTCGCGCTCTAGATAGTGACTTTCGGAGCCTTAGTAACTTACTCAAGGACGACGACCTGTTGATCCGTTTTGGGCTAATGGGTAAGTCCCGTGACTTGATTTGTATAAGATTTCGGTTAGGTACCTTGTTTATTACTTTGAACTTCGATAATTATGGAAGTAACATTTAGATTTAAGGTTGTTTCGTCATTCCACATCGGGTAGGGCCGAGGAGAGTCAAATTCCCAGGTGCAGCCGAATTCACAAAGAAAACCATCTTCTCAAGAGGTTTTAGACCCAGTGCCATTGAGGACTGTTCTTCCATCGACTTTTTCTACCCAGCCCATTGTCCAGACTACTCTGCCTCCGCCTCTATCTCCACATCCACCTCCACCTCCTCGCACGATATCCCAAAAAGACAAAGGGAAAAAAGCTGCGGAGGATGCGGACGAGGGCATCGGACACAAGATAAAAGCTCCTGGCCTGTAGAGGAGATAACGATAGATGCCCATAAGAGCAGACATGTTGATGAGAGTCTCAGGGGTTTACCAAACACTGCTGATAGAGGTGGGGACAGAGACGTAGGAAAATCTTCTACTTCTGAGAGTCGCGTGTGCATTACTTATCGAAACAGCGAGTTAGATCCTTCCGTGTTGGAGTTGCTTCTTGCCTCACCCACGATAATAGCGGCGAGCGTGTACAAATACTAGACCCAGTCATTGGAGAAGGCTGTTGATGAAGCCTCTATAAACAATCGTTTGCAACTAGCAGAGATGAATTCGATTCGTGGGCTGGTCCTGACCAAGGAGGTATACAGTACGCTTGAGGGTTTCAATGGAAAGCTCAGCAAGGAAGAGGCCAATTCGAAGATTTGAAGGTGATGAGCCTTGAGAAGGCTCAGTTGGAAACTACCGTTGAAACTGCCTCCACCACTACCATTAGTACCCTCGAGGCCATAGTTGCCGAGAAAGATAAGCTGTTGGTCGAGGTCAACGAAGAGATAGAAAAAGTTAAGGTAGATCGTGCTGATGTTGATGCTAGGGCGGTGGCAACGTATCAAGATGTGTTTGAGGGCACACCCGAGTACAAGGACCTTGCTAATCATTTTATGACAGCAAGAGGAGAGTAATTGGTTGAGAGGATCATGGAAACCCACCCGAGTGGGACATTTTGTTCCTTAGGTATCCTCTTGACGAAGTCCCCTCTTTCACTGAACCTCAAGGTATTGGCGAGTCTCAAACTCTCGTTCGTACTATAGGAGAAGGCCCGCAATGTGCACTTCAAAAGCAGCGGGGCATTAGGATTTCCAAATACTTGCTTTTTATTCTTGTACTCATGCTAATATTAGTAATGAAGTTCAACCTCTGTTGTTTTTCCTTGTATAATCTAGAATTCGGGGACTTATTCGTACTTACTTCATCTTTCTGCCGAGGATGACTTCATTGTATGGGAAGAGTTGTATCTGACACTAAGAGGCCATCTATTCAAAGCATTAAATGCGCATACTTTTGTGGAAACTTGAAGGCCAATATCATTAATTAACAGGCAATTGGAAAGGCGCGCGTGACTTGTAGCATTCCAAGTACCAACTAAATAGCTATTCAATTAATAACATTTATTTAATGCCTGGCGTTTCCCATGCATTCCCGCCTCAGATTTTCCATGCACTCCCTATATAAATGTCCCATGTTTATCATCTTGATTTCAATACGTATTAACTTTAACCGATCCTGCTAATTTATTTCAATGGCCATACCATCTCCTGACAGATCTATAAAGAATGTTTCTTTGTATCTTGCTCAATTAGTCCCAGCATATCATTTATGTTCATCGTAAAAGACAGAATCAAGGATAAGTGCTCAGATGACCAAGTATGCCCATACAAATGTCCCAATTGTATTTCAGATCAACGTGGGATTGTGGATACCATTGAAGGTGGTGGGCCCAATGGTCTTAGCGAGAAGTTCTCAAACGGTACCTCCATAATGGACATCGATGATAGACATTTCGATGATCCTAATTCGGATAACGAGGCTGACAACCATCTGTCGATGGTGTCAACGATGTTGGTGAGATTGTTGTTGAGCCTAGTTATGATCCTCGAAAAGGAGAGATGGTGATTGGAGGTATGCATCTCTCAAGTTTAGGAAGGTCGCACTTGAGCAGCCGACATTTTGGACAGATGAAAAGTTTGCAGCTGAAGGAGTAAAGAATTTCTGGAAATGTACCTTCAGCATGCTCGTCTCACAGAATATGACCTATTGGTCTAAGATAGAAGTTGAAACTCATCTCCAGGTGTACCATAAAAATATTTCTTGAAGTGACAAGTTGAGCAGCTTGTTGGTTGATGCCTGATGACCAAATGTGTGTAGTCTCAAAGGCTGATAGCTAGTTAGGTTATAAATCCCTCCTTGTGCCGACCCTAGAGAGGTGGTTGGGTAGTAGGATAATGTCTGTTTTTGCTTCATTTAATTCGTGATAAAATCAAGCTTCTCTTATCTTTATCTGTTCTGTAGTTCATGATATGATAAGTAACCCGCCTAAATCATAATCTAACTTGGTTATTTCGACGAAGCTTAGGAAACTTAGCGTGAGGTTTCGTATTCGAGAAGCCTTTGTGAGCGACGTGAAGCTATTGGACTCAACCCATTCGAAAAGGGTGTGGATCATGAAGCCTTCATCTTTTATGTGAGGCTTTTTTATTCAAAAGATTCGTCTTCGCAAGATGATCAAGCCTTTTAATCAGAATAGCCTCGTTTTACTTCGATGCGAGGCTCTTTAATCAGAGTGTTCGTCTTCGATGTGGGGCTTCGTATCAATAAGCCCTCGTGATATGACGAGTCTTTTTTATTGAAATGCCCTCGTCTTCGATACGAAGCTTTTTGATCAGCACATTTTCATAACATAGGCGGGACTTCTTGACATGGGTGTTTCTGAGAATTTTTCCACGCGTGATGTAGACCGGTGGCATCATCACTACGTCAAGGTGGTGGTAGTTACTAGGCGCGTTTAATTCACGCAGCCTTTACATTTTCTAGGATTTTTTAGGGTGCACCTCTCCCATGCTGTACGTGTCCGTTATTTGACGGTTCACATTCATCTTTGCTTATAAATATGTTTGTAGAACTTTTTGTGATTCTTTTCACTCTCTTCTTCTTCTCATAGTATCAGAACTCAACCATAGTTAGTCATGGCTGGTTTTTATTTCTCCGAAATACATGTGTTCAAGATAAGGTGTGGAAGAGTTGTGGACAAAAGATGGACCCTTTCTCCGAGACTTCCGGTGCCAAGTGTTGCGCCTAATTCAGCGTCCACTGTTCTTCCGACGATGGAAGCGGTTGGGGACGTTTCTTCACTTCTTCCCGCATCGAGTACATCGCCTGTTCTGGTGGCCAATGATCTTCTGGTCTTGGAGGTTGGGGATGATTTATCTTCTTCCTCTCCCATCGTGGAAGTTGGAGATGATTTATCATCTCCTCCTTCTGTTGTGGAAGTTGGAGATGATTCATCTTCTCTTCCTCCTTAATCATATACGAGTCTGCCCGTTGATGTTCAACATCAGGATGAAGCAAAGTAGGTTGCCATGGTGAGAAAGAAAATGTAGTACCGAAAAGAGGCCTGGAAGGAGAAGATGCTGTCGCACATTCTAGAAGAATCAAAAAGAGTCG
Source organism: Forsythia viridissima (assembly GCA_030279155.1). Classification (NCBI taxonomy): domain Eukaryota; kingdom Viridiplantae; phylum Streptophyta; class Magnoliopsida; order Lamiales; family Oleaceae; genus Forsythia; species Forsythia viridissima. Next base: position 27,192,100 of record CM059036.1, on the reverse strand, counting down.
AATGGCCCCTCTTCAAGAAACTTCATTTTCGGTTCCCGCTTCCTCTATTGCGATGCATGACCCCTTTCTTGATTCGTCTGACTGGATGGAGTGTATCAACATTGGGTCTTGTTGGGATGAATTAGACCCTGCTATCTTGGAAAAGTTGCCGCCCCTATCTGCCACGGCGGTAGCCTATGTTCACAAATATTGGACCTCTGTTTGGGCAAGGACAACAGAAGGCGCGGACCTTTCAGAACTGATAAAGATGGCGGAGATGAATACCGACTGGAATCATGTTTTTAATTGTGAATTATATAAGGTTTTTGCGATGAAGTTGACGTGCTGCGTCCTAAGGTGGTGGGTGCAGAGGACATTGACGCATTGCGTTCAGAGAAAAATGCCCTCCGTACGCAGCTTGCTGTTGCTGAAGATGCAAGGACACGAGTTGTGTATGACTTAACCAAATCTGGAATGATCCAAAGGATGTGTACACAGGCTCAGAAGAAGGCTGAGTTGCAACTGAGGGCTTGCCAAAACATGGTCCACACCAAAGATAAAGAACTGACCGAAGCCTTGGCAGAGTTATCGAAGGCCAAGGATCTGTTGGCCAACCTAGGGGTCCCTGGTTATGCCGATCCCAACGATCTGACTGGGACTTAGGAACCATAATCCTCTATAATACACGTTAATGCTGTTTTTCCTGATTTTACAAATGTAATGTTTTTACGGACTACATATTTTATTATGAGTGTCGTTCTTCGTTTGCTGTTTATATGAATACGCGTTAGAAGTTTACCCAGCGAGTTAAAAGAGTTGGCCGCAAACCACATTCCCTCGATGCTGAATTTTTCGTACTTGCTTATTTTGGACACGCGTAAGTTGTTTACCCAGCGAGTTGAAAGAGTTGACCGCAAACCATATTCCCTCTTTGCCAAATTTTCTTTGCTTGTTTCTTTAGATATGCGTAAATTGTTTACCCAGCGAGTTGAAAGAGTTGGCCGTGAACCACATTTCCTCGCTGCTGAGTTTCCTTTGCCTGTTCTTTAGATACGCGTAAGTTGTTTACCCAGCGAGTTGAAAGAGTTGGCCATGAACCACACTCCATCGCTGCCGAATTTCTCGTACTTGCTTGTTTTGGACACACATAAGTTGTTTACCCAGCGAGTTGAAAGAGTTAGCCGCGAACCACACCCCTTCGCTGCCGAAATTCTCGTACTAGCTTGTTTTGGACACGTGTAAGTTGTTTTCCCAGCGAGTTGAAAGAGTTGGTCGTGAACCACACTCTCTCGCTGCTAAACTTTCTTTGCCTGATTGATTGTGCATTGAATGTTTATCCAGCGAGTTAAAAAAGTTGGCCGCGAACCAAAACCCCTCGCTGCTGAATTTTCTTTATTTGCACAATTGGGCAGAGAGCATCATAATTCAAAAAATACTGATCTTTATTAAAGCAATGCAGCATCTGAACAAAGCCAAAAATAATGCTAATATTCGGCTCATTGCCAAAAAATAAAAAAGAAAGCAGGGAGAAGAAAGAAAGCCACATGTAATATGGTCGTAGATGAGTAATGTTCCAGGGGTGCCTTGTTTTCTTTCCCTCCGAGTCCTCTAATCGGTAGGTCCCTGGTCGAACCTCTTCGACGATCTTGTAAGGTCCTTCCCAAGTAGGTCTGAGGGTCCCGACCTACACATCTCTATTAGCTAGGAAAACATTTTTGAAGACGAAGTTGTTAACGTGGAAAGTTCTTTTCTTCACTTTCAAGTTATAGGACCTAGCCATCTTCTTTTGATAAATCGCCCGACGAAGTTGTGAGTCTGCGTGCCTTTCTTCTTATAAATCAAGATTCGTCCTATGTAGATCCTCATTAACCACTTCGTCAAAGTGTAAGTGCCTTGGAAAAGGTATCCCTACTTCGATGAGAGTTGTTGTTTCCGCTCTATATGCCATGGCGAAAGGAGTTTCGCCAGTCGCTGTCCGAGATGTGGTCCGATATGACCATAGAATTTCAGATAATTCTTTGACCCACCCTTCTTTTGCGGAGTCAAACTTCCTTTTCAGGGTGTGCTCGATTATCTTACTGACGACCTCTACCTGGCCGTTGGACTGGGGATAGTAGAGAGTGGACAAATCCATCTGAATGCCAAGCTCTTCGCAGTTCGAGTTAAATTTCTTCCTAGTGAACTGTGTACCGTTGTCAGAAACAAGAGAATGGAGTACCCCAAAATGACACACGATGTTTTTCCAGATGAACTTCCACGTATTTTGTTTTGTGATTTTAGCCAAAGGCTAGCCTCGCACCACTTGGTGAAGTAGTCCACCGCTATCACCGAGAACTTGACCCCACCCCTCCTGTTGGGAGGAGACCTATGAAATCGATCCTTCATTTGGTGAAAGGCCATGGGCTGGTGACTAGGGTGAGGTTTTGAGCCAGGAGCTTTGGTACAATGGCGAATTTTTGGCACTTGTCGGCCAATAATATCCTTGCTTCAGTGCCTTTTGTGCTAAGGCCATCCCTCCCGAGTGGTCCCTCAGATTCTCTCATCACATAATTTGCCTCTTCTTGAGTAATTCAGCATAGAGGAGGATAGCTAAAACCTCTCTTATACAAGATCCCATCTTGCAAGACGAATTTTATTGCCCTCCTATACAGCTTCTGCACTTCCTTCCTGTTGTCCGACAGAATTTGGTCGGTCAAGTGTGCGATGATCTCTTTCATCCATTTAGGAGACTCGGTGACCATTTTGGAGTAGTTCAAATACCTCGAAATGAGACAGTAAATCTTTGGCCTTGTTTAAATATACTACCATAGATTGCTCACGAGCTGTGAAGCTTCTGTTTACTTAGCTAACCACTAGCTGTGAGTCACTATAGATCTGGATTTTCCTTACCTTTAACTCTTGTACAAGCCTTAAGCCTACTAGGAGCGCCTCATATTTGGCAGTGTTGTTCGAGGCTTTGAACTCCAAGCGAAGTGTGCAGTTGAGATTATGTCCATCGAGGCTAATCAGTAGAATCCCAACTCCAGCTCTGGCCTCGCCCGAGGATCTATCAACATATAGTTTCCACGTTGGGACCTCTTGGGGTTGGGCTTCAAGCAAACCTTCCGGGATATGTGTGAATTTTGCCACAAAGTCTACCAAAGCATGTCCCTTTACAGAGGGCCTCGATTTGTAGAAAATATCGAATTGACTGAGCTCAATCGACCATTTCATCAGCCTTCCTGAAATATCTGGCTTCTGTAAAATCTGTCTCCAAGGAAGATTCGTCAGGACATCTATGTTGTGCGATTGGAAGTATGGCAGAAGCTTTCTAGACGCGATAATCAAAGATAAAACGAGCTTCTCCATGTCTGGATACCTTGTCTCTGCATCTTGAAGCACCTTGCTCACATAATAGACGGAAAGCTGTACTGGGCCTTTTTCTCGGATCAGTACTGAGCTTACCGCCTTTTATGATACTGCGAGGTAGACGAGTAATGTCTCTCCATTCATAGGTTTAGATAACAAAAGGGCCTTTCCGAACAAAGTTTTGTGTTCCCAGAAGGTGTTCTCACACTCTTCCGTCCATTCAAACCATTTCACTCTCTTGATAGTCTGAAAGAATGGTTGGCAGCTGTCGGTAGATTTTGATATGAATCAGTTCAGGGATCCCAATCTTCCTATCAGACTATGGACCTCATTGGGAGATGATGGCGATCGCATATCGACGAGCGCTTTGATCTTCTCGGGATTAGCCTCTATCTCCAATGATTCACCATATAGCCTAAGCATTTCCAGATGCAACTCCGAAGTTGCATTTCAGGGGGTTTAGCTTCATGCGATATTTATATAGAATACTGAACATCTCCTTCAAGTGCTCAATGTGGTCCTTGGTGTTCATGCTTTTCACTAGCATGTCATCAACGTAGACCATCATCTGTTTCCAATTTGTTCTGAGAACATGCGGTTCACTAAACGATGATATGTGGCCACGACGTTCTTTGGACCTAAGGGTATCATCTTGTAGCAGTACAATCCTCGGTCCATAATGAACGAGGTGTGCTTCTCGTCTCATGCGAACATCGAGATCTGGTTGTAGTCGGAGTAGGCATCCATAAAGCTAGGTAGCTTGTGACTGGCAGTTGCGTCAACCAACTGATCTATGTACGGCAACAGAAAGCTATCTTTGGAGCGGGCCTGGTTCAAATCTAAGAAGTCTATACATATTCTCCACTTCTTGGTGCTTTTCCTTACTAGTACGGGATTGGATACCCACTTGGGGTAGACTGTCTCTCTTATGAACCCGTTAGCCTGCAGCTTGTCAACTTTTTCTTTCAAGGCACCATACCTCTTGGTACTCAAAGGTTGTCTCTTTTGTATCTTAGAGCACATCTTCAGATCTACTTTTAGGGCGTGACAAGCCATAGATGAGTCAATCCCCACCATGTCACTACATTTCCATGCAAAGATGTCAGTGCTCTCTCGCAAGAACTGCTTCAGTTCTTCTTTCATCATTTCCTCAAGTTTCTACCCCACCTGCAACATCTGGGTTGGATCTGAAGGGTTTATAGAAAATGCTTCCAACACCTCCACTAGAGGGGCCAGAGTGTTTGAGCCTATAATCTGAGGGTCCAGACCTTCATCCAGTATCATCTCCTCGTCCATCTTTTTAGTGTCGACATCCATCAACTCCGTTTGTATCGTCATTGCCATAGAGGTAACATCTTCGCACTTTACTGCCTTTTGTAGCGCATTCATATAACAGGCCCTTGCTTCTGTCTGGTTACCACAAACCTTTGCGACCCCTCCAGGCATAGGCGGGCGAGTATCAACCACTAAGAATTCCATGAATTTCTTCAGACGACACGGGGGCTCTCCAAAGTCCACTGCGAGGGTGATCCTCCCTCGTGGGACGAGGCTATCTGTCGTAAAATCGAATAGTGGTTCTGAGATGGCCGTCAATTCATGATCCACATCCATTTTGTCAAAGGTACTGCCAAACGAGATGTTCACGGCGCTTCCATCATCGACTAACATTCTTCTTAGCCCGTTCCTGGCTACGACGATGCAAACTACCAAGATATCTCAATGTGGATAATGTATACCAGCCTTGTTTTCTTCGGTGAACGTGATTTGTGGGGCCTTGGGCCGATGCCCATAGACCTGCCAACTTTCCACTGGTTCTTCTCTTGCTACCTTCGCATAGTTTAGTCACGAATTCATCGTATGCCCTCCAACATATGCCCCCTATGATCGTATTAATTTCTCAAATCGAGGGGCTCTGGCACCTCCGTCTTTAGTGGGCCCATGTTTCTATCGTTTTTTTTGTTATTGTAGCGAGGTCCATCGTCCTGGCACCAGGACGGAGGTCTTCGTCCTTGGTTGGGTAGTCCTCGACGTCCTTGGGCCGGTCGGTTCTCCTTTCATTGCCCCTGATTCCTGCAGTTGATCAGTTCTCTTATCTCAGGGTAATCTTTAGTGTTATGCACCCGGGTCTTGTATATGTGACAGAACTTGGGTAGAGAAGCAGTTGGTAGTGGAGCCGCAACGGGTGGTCCAGCATAGGGTGCTAGAATCGTCTCTGTCTGATTGAATCTCCTATAGTGGTTGTTGCGTGGCTCAGGAGAACGCTTTCTTTGAAAGCGATTGAAGCGGGGTTCATAGGAGCGTCGTCCCTCCCTCTGATAGCAATCCATCATATCTCTTTCCTTTTTTCTATTCTCGATTGTCTCTTTTGATTGAAATTCTCACTGGATCAGGTCTACCAACTAACTGTATGTTTTGGGTTGGCTATTTTGGATGTCTCTCTAGAAAAGAGTGCGCATGTGAAGTTTAGTTACAAGTGCGTCTAGGGCTTTGTCATCTAATGCACTCTCGATCTTGTTGATGACATTGCTAAATCTCTTGAAATAGCTCTTCACTGTCTCTCCTTCTTTCTACCATGTCGTGGAGTTGGGTGATATCAGTTATCATCGTCTGGTTGCCAATGAAAGTATCGATAAACTCTCGTTTCAACTGGGGCCAGCTCATGATGCTCCTTGGTTTTAGTTTGTTGTACCACCTTTTCACATCAGATGTGAGTGTGGTATAGAAATTTTAGCACTTTACTGGGAAGAAGTGGCCATGGAATTTCATCTTATACACGTTGATGTGATCCGTGGGGTCACCTCTCTCATTATACTTGTCCATCAGGGGCATTCTGAAGTTGACGAGAACCTCCATGGCCTTCATGAAGTTGGTGAATGGAAAGTTCTCATCGTCGTCATCTTTGTGGCTTTCTAACATTTCCTTTTCATCCTCGAGCCTCGCAAGGACATGCTTTGGGTCCTTCCTCACTTCTGTACAGGCCTCGCTATGCTCGTTGTACCTGCTGTGCCCCAGTAGATGTGGTGCTATAGAGAATCCCACACTAACCTGTCAAACACACTGGAAGTTGGAGCTGACTGGTTTCCACGCACCAGAATGGGTCTCCCATTCTAATTAACTTGCGAGGGTCTGGGATTTATATTCTGAGGATTCCTACCGTTTGAAACTGGTAGGTCGTCCTGAGATCGATGGCTCTCTATTGAACCAAACCTCGAAGGGCTTCGCCAGGTACGGCTAGGCTTGGGTCTGTGTTGAAGAGATTGGTTCTCCAACAGTTCAAGCACTGCCTTCATCCAGGCATTGTCTAGCTTCAGGTCTTGGTTTTCCTGCTCGACCGTCTGCTTCTATCATTGTCTTCTCCTCTTATGGTGGGTTACATTCTGAAGGTCTTAAATGCTTTCATGCCGTAAGTCCGTATGATGGGACTTCACTTCTTCTTCTATGGAGTTCTCTGTTGCCATGCTCTTTTGGGTAGAAAACACGTTTTTACCACATTGGTTGTGTAGCATTTTTTGTTTCCTACTGACGGTGTCAATCTGTTAACGTTGGGTTCCGTACCAACCACGAGTCTACAGATCTCCTGTCACTCTTCTGCCAACATGTATATTACCTGCATACTAGGATAACCGTTAGGCACCAAGATCACCGGGAAAAAAGGGTCCGGCGATCGTTGGTACTCCGGCAATCAAGTCAACTACCGGTATATGGAATAATATACGGGGAATGAAAACAATTGGGTGTGAGAGGGATAAGCAGGCAGAGATTTGAGCAGAGTTTAAGGGTGAGAATAATGCGTAAAAGTGTCTACCTAACCGGAGATGTTGTATTTATAGCACTAGAAACCTAATTGATTTAGGAAAACAATCAGTTAGGTATCTGACTGGATCCTCATTCCTTGCGGGATAGGAATGATCGGTTGTCAAGATAATCTCCTAGATTCGCGTCCTTATTTGAATTGATCACGTTGCCTAATTTTTAGTAAATTGCGGTTCAACTTCCTTGTGAAAATGATCAAACACAATCTTTCTTTAATTACCTCTCTGGTTATCACAAAATATCAGATTGCCTGTGGATTACGGGAGTGCGAAGACCAGTGAAGCACCCCAAATTGGCCAAGAATGTCGAGGTCCTTCATGGGCTTTGCTGTGATGGATTCAAGGGTGCTAAGGTGTTTGATGGGCCTCTCAGGCCTTTTGAGAATAGATAATGGACTCTGATTTTTCACTATAACAATAGAAGGCACTACGAATATAATATTTTGATCTAGAGGGGTTTGCCTCATCACAATTATGTATATTAACTAACATCCAACATCCAATCAATCATACTTAATAATAAATATGGATGATTATGGACTTTATCTATCCAATCTTCATGAGTCAAAAAGAAGACTAGTCAGTCAATTCCTAGGGGACGTTGCATTCGATCATCAAATTCTAAATGTAATCATCTTCATCTCACACTGCAACCTGTATCCTATACTAGTTGCTTTCTTGTAGTCCAACCGTAACATGTATCGCATACTAGTTGGCATATAGACCCAGATTAAATAAAGAGCGCAAAACCAATTAAATAAATAATAAGCTCGCAGACCCATTTAATTGAATAATAGGCTCGCAGGTCTAACTAACAATCAACATGAATGAACTAACCATACAACTAATCATATAAGTCGAGTCCATAATCATCCACTAAATATCTAATTTAATATCTAATATTTAAAATATATTAATTTCTAAATTTACAGCATTGATAGTGTAAGTCTAAACCTTTTAGATATTTTGGAATGGACTATACAGAGTTAAATTATTAATCTAATTAATTAATTAAATTTCAACAATAAAATTAAACAATTAATCCAATTAATCAATTAATTTTATTAATAAATGAGATTTTTAAAATTTATTTTATCTTCCAATTTAAAGTCATAACCTAAATTGAGGATAACATTAGTATATGGTCAAAATTACGATTTTATAAAATAAGTTAAAATTTATTTCAGTCGGAAATTCAAAATATGGTTTAAAAACGATTTTAGTTAATTTTGAATATTTGACTAGCATTAAAAATTTAATAAATACAAATTTTCCAAAATATTAAAATTGCATTTAAGACCCTATTTTCATTTCTAAAATTTGAGGAATTACAATACAATTTCTAAAATTGCACAGAAAATCCATTGGTTTTAAAATCACCAGGCCTTCTTACGCAATTTTTGAAATTCCACAGAAGGTCTGTTTTAATTTTAAAATAGTGGGCCTTATGCAATTTTTGAAATTGCATAAGAGGCATCCTTCAACTCCTTTTGAAATTAGGTAGCTTTCCATGCAATTTTCTAAAAATTTAATGGGAGGCCACCGTCTCCAAATTTCAACAACTACAGTCCAATCGACGACAATAGATCCACTAGTGTCTTACACTGTCCACCACTACCACTAGGGCATCGAACATCAGCTTTATCTATTGTTTGACACGACAAGAGTAAGCGTCGCTGCTACTCTAGCAGCAGCGATCACTGATTCTTGTGGGGTTGTCCGACCACCTCTTTTAGTCAGTAGCCGCCACGCACCAGAGGCAGTTGATTTCAAAAGCATTGTCGACAGACAAAGACCTGTTACTGGCCAAATCGTCTCGTTCTGAACAAATCTAAAATCAATTTCATATTTTTCCTTTTTCAAAAATAATTCACAAATTTTATCTTATACAGTAAAAACTTAAATCTAATTAATATACTGATAACAATTATTGTTCAATTCATCAAAGCAGTATAACGAACTCTAACAAGTAATAATGTAGGCTCTAATACCACTGTAAGGAATTGACGTATACATGCAAAGTAGAAATTAAATCTACAATTCCTATAAGTCGTATCAACATTGTACTTAGATAGAATTCGTGATAGGAGTTCACCTCCTTGGACATTAAGCAGTGGTACGTGGCTGAATGCATTATATGGGAACAATTTAAACTTGATGATGGAACAAATGAAAAACCAGAAGTCACTAAGTGTTGTATGCCATGGTTTGGCTGGGGTCGACTCGCCCCATATAGCTTTTACACAGCCAAAGGCTGTATTTTATGGTCTTACTGCAGTTTGCAAACCTTGGTCGACTAAAGGCATGCAACTTTTACATAGCCACAGGTTGTTGTGATGAAGATTTTTTACTTTCGTCTTAAAATTCATCACCTTAACTTTCAAATACAAAATAATAAATTTCATTTTCATTAAATGGTAAAAAACTTCAATTCTTTAACCTCTAAATGAAATAACAATTTGATTCTTGATTTGAAACACTAATATATAGAAGTTAAAGTCCGTTCTCGAAGAATTAATAGGTGCTAATAGAAGGACATAATTTATTATTATTGTTATGCCTCGTAACATACGTGGCAAGAGAAGTATCATTAGCCGATCTTTTAAGTCAGAGTTTGAAGCAAAGAAGCTCGCTAAGATCCCTCATCTTCGCTTTGTTCTTTTACTTTTACCACTTCGCTAAAGACATGACGAAGGGCCTGAGCTAGGTCGTCACATTGCTCACTAATAATAGAATATTTCTTGGGCCACATGGAGGACCTCTACATGGCAAAGTTTGTTTCAAAAAGCCATATGAAGATAACTGCCACAAAATCTATTGGAAAGGATGGTTAAGGCAATAAATTGCAGCCACGTGTCATAGAATATTCTAGAATCATAAATCCTCCAATGTGGCAATGACATGTGGAAAGAAAAGACAAAAAGACCAAAAATCTCAAAGACTTGTAACATCTATAAATAGTCCAAATTAAATCAAAGAAAATGGAAAACAATTATAAACCGTAGCCAAATTCCTGGTCTTTGAATTCTCATTCCTTATATGGTAATTAAAGAGGGTTGAATCATTCTTCCAAGCAAGAAGGTGGGTGAGGATTTGTTGGTGTCAATCTTATTGGTCAGCAAATTGGAACAGTTTGTAGAAAACGCACAGTTTTCCATGAATTTCAGAAACCATAGGTGAAAGTCTTTGAGTTTTGAAGAAAGCCAGGAATTTTTGTTGTGCGAAAATGAGCAATTTAGAAGGAAAAACAAGCGAGAACGAGTACCCAAAAGATAGTGACTTCAATTCGAAGGGGTAGAGAGATGAGGTCCCAGAGGTAGTCGTCGGTGAAGGGGGAGAAGTTCCGAGAGAAAAATGTAATAGACAACATAAGAAGATGTCTATATAAAAGACCGTGTCCAACATAGTAGAGCAAGTCCAGATGTTAGTAGAGAAAAATAGAACAAGAGGCGATGTGGCTGGTAGACAAGCCAAGGATGAAGAAATGAGTGGATCCGAAGCTAAGACCCAAGAAGAAAGCCACTCTCACCCATATAGCGAACCTTGAAAGTTTAGGCGTTACCAGCTCGCTGAACCATTTAAGATGTGAGAGCATAGACCTGTAAGATTCGCCAGTGTCTTCAATTGGCTTGGTGACAATGTCGACTCCCACCAAAGAAGGGCCCCATTCCATGAGGGGCGAAGAGTAGAATAATTTCTTAGGGACCCCCTGTACGAACTACGTTATTCTTATGATGATGAAAGAGATGGCCCTACTAGATCCTTTGAAGATGATGATGATGATGAGGATTTTCCATCCTCCTACGAAATACTGAGTACTCATATTTCCATAAACTTCATAAGGCGTAAGTTAGAAAAATACACCGGGCGAGACGACCCCATGTATCATTTGGCAGATTACAAGATTGAGATGAAGCTCAAGAATGCCTCGCCCTCATTGACATGCATAACATTCCATATAGTTCTCAACGATGTGGCTAAGAGGTGGTACCTAAAGTTGAAGCATGGCTTCATTTGAAGTTGGCCACAACTGAATAGAGTATTCATAATTGCTTTCGTGGGCACACCTTAGGCGAAGCTCTTACCACGAGGCTGAACCATATCAGGCAGGAATGAGTAAGTCTGTGAAGATCTACTTCAATAGGTTTCAGAACGAGTTAATTGCAGTAGAGTCCATATAATATGAAAAAACCTTGGATGCCTTATGGAATGGGCTGAGGATAGAGACCATTTTTTGGCGACATGTTTGAAAAAAGAGGCCTTAGACGTACAATCAGTTAGTAGACCTCATCAAATCCAAAATCCAAATGGAAGAAATGATTGAAAACAAGAAGAATCATGAAAGCGAGGGGAGAATGATGACTCTAGAAGAAGCGAAAGGTGCGTTCCTGAGACTGAACAACCCTGGTTGGCAAACTGGACCTCGGAACCAAGGGTATAAGGTAGAGGTGAATGAAGTCACTCCAGAAAGAAACAAAGCTCCAAGCAAGACCTCTGTACTAGGTCAAAATTCTATAGGATACACCAATCCGAGAACCATAACATGGATGAGTGCCCTGATGTAAGGCCACGATCTATAGGATGGTAGAAAATAGTTATCGACATACTGGGTGAAGTCAGTCTGGACAACCTTCGCAATCGCGGGTGATGAACTATACATACAACTAGGGACGAAGTATAAGGGCAAGGAATGGTAGTTAGTGCCCGATGCTCCAAGCGCAACAATAGGCTAATCAGAAAGACCAAATGTGCGATTTCCTACAATCTAGCTCCATGTCTAGTAAATCAATACTAGCATGGGTGGACCCATCATCGAGGGTTCTCACATTGGAGGAGCAGGCAACAATTCTCTAAAGAATTACATGAAGATGGTGAAGAATTCCATGCTGGAAAATTATTGGGTGCGAAGAGAGACAAAGCCGCTGGTTTTTTAGATAACCTTTGGAGATGAGGATGAGACTCTGTCTATTACCTCCACAATGATGCTCTGGTGGTCCAAGTGGTGATTGCTCGTAACACTGTTAAGCGCATGTTGGTTGACAATGGAAGCTTAGTAAATGTTCTGTTTGGAAGCACTTTCAACCAAATTGAGGTTCACCATCCCTGGACACCCATGTCTGAATTATTATATGGTTTCATAGGAGATATCATCATTTCTCGTGGAAGGATCACCCTCATAGTGAAAGTAGGGAAGGAGCCTTTAGTAGCAAAAAATTACATGAAGTTTCTAATCATAGATCGAAGGTCTACCTTCAACAGAATTTTAGGACGACTGGCACTAAAGCAGCTGATGGTTGTCATGTCGAACCACCACCTCTCTATAAAATTTCCTATCCCATTAGGGGTAGCTACTATGAAAGGAAAACAGGAGTCCGTACGGAAATATTACCTCAATGTCCTGAGAACGGATGCCTCACGGGCCCTTCTCACAAATGCATTTATGATGGTTGATATGGCCGCAGACGAGGTGGCAGTTTTCAGATCTATATGGATGATTGCCTTGATCCCCAGATCATTGAGTCCATCTCTGGGGCAAAAACAATGGAAAAACACGAAAGCTTTTCAGTAAGTGAAGAGGATGAGTCCAAGCAAATGTGGATAGTGTGCGGGTTTAGAGTCGAATTTGAAGAAAATTTTGAAGGTGTTTCTAAAGGCGAACCTTGATGTTTTTGCATGGAAGTACTCCGACATGGTTGAAATAGATCTGAGTGTGGCATGTCATGCACTAAAAATTGACCATCCATGTCAAGATAAGGATTCTAAAGCGAAGGCAGATGAGCAAGGAGAAGTACGAGGTATTGAGGAGATAGGTTGATAAGTTGCTAGTACATTGGGTTTATCTGCAAGGCCCATTGTCCAGTTTGGGTGTACAACCCTGTTCTGGTTCCGATAAACAGTGTATTATGGAGAACCTGTCAAGACATCACACACCTAAACAAAGCATGTTCGAAAGACAGTTTTTTTTTCCAAGGATCAACCTGCTTGTAGATGCCACAGCGGGATATGAACTGTTAAATTTTATGGATGTTAACTCTGGATACAATCAGATACCCATGTTCAGCCTTGATATGGAACACACCTCGTTCATCACCGATTGATGCCCCTACTGATACAAGGTAATGCCTTTCAGTTTAAAAAATATTGGTACTACTTATCAAAGACTTGTTAATAAAATGTTTGCTTATCAAATTGGAAAAACCATGGAAGTATATGTTGATGACATGTTAATCAAAAGCCTCAGAGCTATTGATCACCTCAAACACCTAGAAGAAATGTTTTCAATCCTCCGAAAGTACAGAATGAAGCTAAATCCTTTAAAGTGTACTTTTGGGGTCCTATCGGGCAAAAATCTAGGTTATATGGTAAACCGGCGAGGTATAGAGGCCAGCCCAAAGAAAATCTAGGCCTTACTTGACATGCGACCTCCTAGCAAGCCTAAACAAGTCCAAAGTCATACAAGCAGAGTCACTGGCCTAAGTCGATTTATCTCAAGGGCCACTGATAAATGTTTCTCTTTCTTCCAAATTATTAAAGCCAAGAAGAGGTTTGAATGGATGAAGGAGTGTGACGCTGCCTTCGATGAGTTGAAAAACTATCTAGAGAAATCTCCCATCCTCTCCAAACTGAATCTGGATGAAAAATTTATCATATACCTTGCAATCTCAATGGCAGTTGTGAGCTCGGTGCTAGTAAAGAAAGAGTGCTATCAACAGCTACCAACATATTTTGTACGCAAGGCATTCCACAATACAGAGACTAGGTACCCAGTAATGGAGAAGCTAGTTCTTGCCATAGTAGTAGCTTCTAGAAAGCTTCGTCCTTACTTCCACTCTCATAAAATCACGGTACTAATGAACCACCGCCTAAAATAGGTGTTGTAAAAGCCCGAGACTTCGGGCCGTCTGATGAAGTAAGCTATTAAGTTAGGCCAATTTGATATAATCGTCAAGCCCAGGACAGCTATCAAAGTGTAATCATTGGCAGATATCGTTGTCGAGTTTGCAAAGGTAGCCACAATTAGCCCAACCCCATTCCCACCAAAATTACCACCATGGAAGCTATATGTAGATGGATCATCGGGCGAGGCTGGTAAATTGTAGTGATAAGTCCTGAGGGGCATAAGCTCAATTGCGCTCTTCGGTTCGGTTTCAAAGCCACAAACAATATGACAGAATACAAAGCCCTACTAGCCGGCCTCTGCCTGGCGAAAGAAATGAGCGCCAACGAGATTGAAATCTGTAATGACTCTCAGCTAGTGGTAGGTCAAGTAACTAGTATATTCACAGCCAAAGATCGGCTACTAAATTTTGAAATCTTATTTCATGAAATCTTATCCCATGCAAGCCAAAGACCGGCTACTAAATTTTGAAAAATATGAATTCAAGCAGATTCCAAGAGTTAACAAATTGTTTGCTGATGCCCTGTCGAAGCTCGTAAGCTCGCAGGATGTTGAGCTATTCAAAACTACCTCTGTTGAGTTTCTCTCTAGTCCCTCAATCTCAGAGAAGGCTGGTGAGACCTTATAGGTTGAAGGATTGACTCATTGGATACAAAGAATAGTTGATTACTTGAATGAGTATAAGCTCTCCGCTGAGAGGGATAAAGCCAGAAAGATCCACTTACAGTAGAACCTCATCCCTATTAAGGTGTATTGGAAAAATTGAAGCAGTTATGTATTCTGAAAAATTCATGAAGGCATATGTAGTAACCATGCCAGAGGCCATTCCCTCATGCAAAAGGCACTAAACAAGGTTACTACTGGCCTACCGTGTATAAAGACTCTTTTGAATTCGTTTGAAAATGTAACAAATGTCAAAAGTTCTCTATTGTACCGAGGCAACATTCACATGAAATCTCCACTGCATCTAGCCCTTTTCCTTTTCACCAAATGGAGAATAGATTTCATTGGCCATTTACCTGGAAGCAGGGTGAACACTAAATTCTCCATAGTAGCAATTGATTATTTCACCAAATGGGTTGAGACAGAACCATTGTCAAAAATCACTGAAGCTAACACCTATAAATTTGTGTGGAAAAGTATCATTTGCAGGTTTGGACTACCACAATAGCTTGTGTTAGACAACGGCACACAGTTTAAGGAGGGCAAGTTACAAAATATGTGTTACGAGCTGGGCATTCACATACTTTTCTCTACTCCCTACTATCCACAAGCCAATGGCCAAGTGGAGGCGGTAAATAAAACACTCAAGAACATTTTGAGGAGAAAGTTAGACAATGTGAAGGATACATGGCAGATGATCTGCCATAAATCTTATGAGCATATCACACAACTATCTGAACTTTGACTGATAAAAATACCTTTCTCAATAGCATATAGGGTTGAAGCCATGATCCCGATTGAAGTCGGCCTGCCTTCTTTTGATGTCAAATTTTAATTAACTCGCAAGTGTACGAATCTATTGGAATATAGAAAAGTAGTGACGAGGTCGATCCCACAGAGACTGCAATGGAGAAAGAATAATTTAATCCTAATTAACTATTATTCTATACTAGTTGAGTCGAAAAGATTTTTGTTGAATTTATTTAATTTAAAGAATAACTAATTATGCTAAAACAATTAAATTGAAGAATCAAGTTGTGTAAAATACCAAGGTTTCAGAATCTACCATTGTTTAACACAGCAATTATCTAATTATTGATTAATTCTCAAAAACACACAACAACACGAAATCAATCTATTGTCATCCCAAATATTTATCAATTAAGATGATTAAATCTACTAAAGACATGTTAAATTCAAGATTTGACATGAAAGATATGGGCTTAACAGATGTGATACTTAGAATTAAAATTTCAAAAACATCAGAGGGAATTGTCCTAAGTCAATCACACTATGTGGACAAAATTCTTGATAAATTTAACAAGGATGATTCTGACATGGCTAGAACACCGATAGATATCAGTCAGCATCTATCAAAGAACAGAGGTGAGAGAATCTCTCAAGTATAATACTCTAGAATTATTGAAAGTCTGATGTACTTAATGAATTGTACAAGACCAGACATAGCCTATACAGTTAGCAAACTGAGTAGTTACACGAGTAATCCAGGAACTGACAACTGGAAATGAATAATAAGAATACTAAGGTATTTGAGATATACTTGTGATTATAGACTGCACTATAGTAGATATTCGACAGTTATTGAAGGATACAGTGACGCTATTTGGATATCTGATATAAAAGACTCAAAGTCTACAAGTGGATTGGTGCTCATACTGGGAGGTATAGCTATATCATGGAAATCCTCTAAACAGACGGTTATAGCCAGATTCACTATGGAATCTGAGTTTATAGCCTTGGACAAGAGTGGTGAAGAGGTTGAGTGGTTACATCACTTCCTAGAGGATATTCCTAGATGGCCAAAGCCTGTGCCAGTAATTTGCATATATTGTGATAGTCAATCTACAATTGGTAGGGCACAGAATAACATGTATAATGGTAAGTCTAGACACATACGCGGAGACATAATACCATAAGACAACTACTCTCAACTGGAGTTATCTCTATTGACTATGTACAGTCAAATGATAATATTGTGGATCCACTAACTAAAGGTATGAATAGAGAGTTAGTTGAAAAATAAGTGAATGGAAAATTAATGCTCTTCATTTTTTGAGATCTTCCAAATTCTCAATTTATTTCATCATGTGTTGTTATTGGATAATTATTTGTGTAACTCTTATAACTCTCATGTTAATAGTGGATTTGGAATTGGAAAGTCACTCTAGTGCCTATATAGATAAGTCCAAAGTTCCTCATTTCAACACATCAAAATTCAGCTTTTTCCTCTCTTCCCTTCAGTTCATCCAAGTTTTCTTTTCAAGGTGATATTGTTTTGGCAGTAGGTCAGTTCGCTGGTACAACCAGTTCTACCGTTGTATTCTCGAAAACAGTTGTTCATAACGTACGGTAGGAGACGAATCTGTTTTAAGGAAACTGTACACGTACAGGCCTCGATTTGCATTTTCTGGTCCTTATTTATTCAATTTGTTTATATTCCATTTGCTAAATGTTGTTTTAGTATAATATGTTGTTTAAAATTTTTTCTAATTGACGTATAAGAGGTAACAATTGAAACGAGGGTTGAGGAATTTGTTTTGACAAAGAAGTGGACAATAACTTGTTGACTTCAACTTTTTATTGTCAACAAAGGCATTTCTATTTAGAATTCTCTAATTTGGGCAAAAATGCTTTATTTTTTTTATTATTGTAATGTAGGCTAGTATAATATTTCTAGCTAAATTGAGAATGAAATTAATTGGACATCACCTTTAGAACAAAAAAGAGGCATGAGGAGTTGAAGGTTAGTGAAGAACTACTGTAGGCAACCTAAGGCAGAGATTTTGGCGAGGCTGTGTAAAATTTGCTCTGCCCAGTTTGATTTTTGCCATAAATTTTTAATTTGAATTGTTTTTTGTTTACTATTTTTAACTCATGAAGGACCACTTCAAGCTATGGCTTATTTCGAACATATTTGGTACGTAATATTAGACAGTATTCTACGAAATAAAAATTAAAAATTAAAATTATTTTGTTTCGTAATCATGTCGGATATTATGAAATCAACATAACTAACACACCAGTCCAAAGCATATATTTTAATTAACAAAATTTGATAACGACGTTACAAAATCACGTGCAACGTATATAAGCTTGTTTGGTAGAGTTTTTAGCAAGTTTTGATAAAAAATAAATAAA
Source organism: Forsythia viridissima (assembly GCA_030279155.1). Lineage (NCBI taxonomy): Eukaryota > Viridiplantae > Streptophyta > Magnoliopsida > Lamiales > Oleaceae > Forsythia > Forsythia viridissima. The sequence continues at coordinate 27,174,241 of CM059036.1, read as the reverse complement.
TAAAAATAAAAAATTAATGAAATATGTATTTAAAAAATTATTAAAAATTGTGAGTCCAATAAAAATATATGGTTAAAATTAATTGTTGATTATTTACCACAACAATTTAACAAATTAAAATTTGAACCAATCGAACACTTTGTTACACACTAGTAAGCAAATAAATATGGTGTGACAAGCTTTTTTGCCATACAAATATGAGTGGGACCCATTTATGCTCGCTTCCACACATTGTTGTGACAAATAAGTATGCCACACCACCATGATCATTTGCTTATCATAAATTAGACAAGTCCACCCAAACAAACACAAATATCTATGTAATTTTCTAAGGGTTAATTTCACCGATGGTCACTAGAGTTATTTTAAAATTTTAAAACGGTCACTAAAATTCAAAAGTTACAACACTAGTTAAAGTATATAATCCTTTCACAAAAAATCACTCATTTAAGTTTATAACTTGAAATAGTGATATGACATGATGATTTGACATATAATAGATATTTATTTATTGCTACTATTGTGAATATTCCCCTAAATGCATATGCAGACATTGAGAAAGCATATAGTGGGAGAAAAGAAAGAGAATTTCATTTTTGCAGTAAGACCAATTCACTGGTAAGATGTATCACAAAAAATAAATAAATAAATTTGAAAGCACATATCATAGCAGAAAAGGCTTATATTGTGTTGCTACAAGTTCATTATCTTCCACAAATTGTAACAGGGCTATAAAAACTTTGATCATCACAAACAAATTATCAATAGAAAAATTAAGATAATGTTTGAAGCATGGATTAAAAAAACTCTGGGGTTAGATCACTTTGTTATTTTCAAGCTGTTTTCAAATTTTAGTTTTGTAAAACATTCAAAGATTGTTTACTAAGTTATTTTTGAAAATGCATTTTTGAAAACAAAATTAAATTTATAACATAAAACTTGAAAAACTTTTTGACGTTTTGAGTGTTTTGAGTGAAAATTTTGAAAAAAACTCAAAATAAGGGAAAAAATTTATTTAGATAAAAATTTTAAATAAATAAAATACTAAAAAAATAAAATTCTAAATTCTTAAAAAATATAAAAAAAAAATTCTAAAAAAATTAAAATTATATAAAAATGAAATCCTAAAATACTAAAAAAAATAATTCAAGCCCTTGTTGTATATTTAAATAAAAAAAATTAAAGAATTTATTTAAATAAAAATATATTAAAATTCTCAGTCCACGTCATTAATATTTATTTTTTTATTTCCTATTTTTTCAATTTATTATTTGTTTGTATTTTATTTTTGTAATAAAAAAAATTATTGTAAGATCTAATAACTTTAAAATTTATATATTACTTGATAATATATTAGTATAAAATTGTTATATTTTACTCAATAATCAAATATATTGAATAAAATGTTATAAAACAATTTCTCAAAATTTAAAAAAAAAAAATGTTTTCTAGCTTTCTATTTTCAAAAATAGTTTTTCAGAATAACAAACTAAGGAAACGGATCTCCTGCCCCTAGTGGGCAGAAAATCCTTGCCCACATGCTGATTTGTCAGCATGTGGGCTGTTGATGCAAAAAACAACTTTTTGCATCAACAGCCCACATGCTGACAAGTCAGCATGTGGGCAAGAAATTGCTGCCCACTAGGGGCAGCAGATCAGGACTCAACAAACTAAATACGTGTTCAACAATCTTAAAACAGACTCTAAAAATAGAAAATTAAAAATAAATTCTTGAAAACTTAAAATCAAAGAGAACATGACTCTAACAACTAATATTATAAGATGAATTGTGTATCTCCTTGAGAGTAATTACTACAGGTTGATCGCAGGTTTTGTGTATGTAGAAAATGTGCTTTACCAAAATTGCCATCCAGGACCCCTAATATTTCACTCATATGTTAAAGTTTTAGCTTTTCTTCTCAAGGATTGAGGTTTCTATAGTAATTAGAACTTTTTTTACAATCTCGAAAACGATATGTCATTGTGATCCCTCCTAAATTCAAAAGCAGTGTCAACATTGTATCCTAAATATCGTGGAAAACAAGATGTAAATGTAGTTAACATATTATTCCAGGACAAAATCTAGATCATTAACCAGCAACCATTCTTAATGGAAAACCTTTATAGACTTGGGAATTAATTCCCCATAAGAAACATATTTTTTTTCCATAAATAAATTCATGAAAATGAAAAACAAATTTAAGAGACTGTATTTAAGAATTTATTGATCGTTATTCAACATTTGCAAGAGAAATAGAACTTAGATTCAATTGTTTAAACAATGGAAACACCTCAAATTTGGAACCAAAAGGAACTTAAATGTTTAAACCACACACTAGTGGGATATCACTCACAGAGAATAATAATCTCATACTTAGGATTGATGGAAGAAGAAGTCACAAAGACCACAAAGAACCAAGTACCGTAAGTTACAAAGACTCGCTAAGAACAAGACAAAGGCATCCACCCTTTTCTCACAAGGGAAATGGACTAATTTGATTGCTGCTTCACAATTGTTATCTACCCACTAACTTGCTGCTACAAACCGTGGACCTTATCTATACTAATTATAAAAGACCCGGAGAAACAATTTTAGACAATTTTACCCTCATATATTATAACTTTGGACTATTTTACTCTCCTACATTAAATTAAAAAAAATCCAAAACTCTTTCAATCTCCCAGACTATTTTACCCTCCTACATTAAATTATCTCATACATTAAATTAAAAAATCCAAAACCATTTCATCGTCTGAACTATTTTACCTCCTACATTAAATTAAAAAATCCAAAACTTTTTCATCTCATACTATTATTAAACAAAATAAGTTGTTTGGGACCTTTAGACAATTTATCTTCAATTCTTTTCTTCACTGAGGAATACAAAGGATAGGCTATAAAAGGGAGAAATAATTTTGGACTATTTTACCATCATATATTACAACTTTTGGACAATTTTACCCTCCTACATTAAATTAAAAAATCCAAAACAATTTCATCTTCCGAACTATTTTACCATCCTACATTAAATTAAAAAAAAATCCAAAACCCTTTCATCTCTCACCATTATTATTGAACAAAATAAGTTGTTTGGGACCTTTGGATAATTTATCTTCTGTTTTATTTCAATGCGGAATACAAACTTTTGGACAAAATAAGGGATTGTTTGGGCCTTTGGACAACTTATCTTCAGTTTTTTTTAAATGTAGAATACAAAAGGCCATATGACGATTATGTAATTCTTAAATATGTATTTAGGATCATAAAAATGGGACTATTTTACCTTCCTATATTACATCTTTAAACTATTTTACCCTATCATATTAAATTAAAAAATTCAAAAACTTTTCATCTCCCACTATTTTTGAACAAAATAATGGGTTGTTTGGATCATTTGGGCAACTTATCTACATTTTTTTTCACTTCACAATACAAATGGTCATATGATGATTATGTAATTCCTAAATACGTATTTAGGATTTTAAAAAATGGGATTTATGAATTGGGAAGTTAAAAGACTTTTCTCGTCCCACTATTATTAAATTATATAACACAATCTCATTAAAGGTTTACACAAAGAATATTGTTTACAAAGAGTTACTACTCCAATAAAAGTACAATATTATATAGTCAGTCATTACATTCTCTTAAAATACAATTATTAATTATTAATTTTATTTTTCGTAAAATGCAGCAATGGAAATCCATGTTAATATATCATCAATTCCATAAGATTTGATATCAAAATTTCGTCAATCATCAAAACTCAAATCAACAAACTGTATTCACTGCGTTCAAGAAGTGTTGATATTACCACAATATAATACTCATCTCTAATTGCAACAACAACAACCGTCTTGTTTTACTTTTACTGCAATTGCTACATTAATATTTTAACTATTAACAATTAAAAAATAAATACCAAAAATTAACAAAATTATTGCAAAATCATGTGCAACGCACGTCTTTCTAACTAGTATATATAAAGGCAAATAGTGTATCCAATAATGCAGAATTCAAGTTCGAAGTTCAAGTCCTGAAGAATGCCTATTTAAGCAATAAGTTTTCTTCCCTCAAGACAGAGTATTTTTAGAAGATCTTCCTGATTTGAAAATTTTCTTCTACTAGCATTTCTGTAATTCAGCTTATTTCAAGTCTATCTATATTTCAAAAGTACAATTCAAGAATTTTGTAAGTTCGTATTTTTTATTTTGAAAAATTTGTATTTCAATTTATGAGATCTCCAATTTCACATAGATATTCAAAATCTATTAAGAGTTTTTTATTTAAAGAAGTTTTAATTTTCTGTATCAAGTTTCACAGAAGAATTTGTCCAATAATTTTTACCAGAAAACTACACTATTATCCATATCTTGTATCTCCTTGATGTTCTCAGGCTAATATGGTATCAGAGCCATTTACTGATAAGCCTTTCAAACTTTAGTTATTGTCACTATGTTTTCAAGGGAAACGTTGGTTAGCCTTGAAGCCATGTTGCATTGGTCAGCCGAGAAAGGTGGTCCCGTCATCTTGAATCAACCCCTGTAGTCGCTAATTCTTGTAAGCTTTTCTTTCAATATCTTTGCCTAGATCATAGTTCAGTAAATCAAGTAGTTCTAGATCTAGTAATAGGAGTTTTATTCAAGATAAGATGAGATTCATAACCAAACTCAAGATAATCTAGAAACTAGAAATAATCAAGAATTACAAATTACTCAAATTGACCAAAGATTTCATAATTGGACTATTCCAAAGGTAGATAAGAAATCTATCTATGAAATAGGAATGTTTAATTTCTGTCATGATTATATGATCAAAACTTGTGAACAAACCATACTTGTCAAAAATCATTTAACTCAAATGAGGCTACTCTCAAATGATGTTATCAAGGAACATAGGAAGAAATATAAATTTCTTCATATCGGACTTGTTCAAGTTACAATCAAACCTTTGTTCAAGATTGGTTTAGATGTACCCATCCTTTTACTCCTTAGAGATAAAAGACACCTCAATTTTGACAATTCTTTACTTTCGATTATGGAATCAAATATGGAAGGCGGTCCAATATTCTTTAACTACTTTCCAAATTTCTATGTCGACCTCTTCGATAGAGCTATTTCAAATGCTCTCACTCTTGATATTCAAGCATCTGAAAATCTCAAATTTGATGATTCATCAAGATCTATTGTAGTCATATACCGAGTTTCTCACAAGGTTATGAGTACCACAGTCAATCCTAGAGCATTGAGATCTTCTCCGAGAGATGTAACTATCTTGATGAAAGTCAATACTCTTCACTCAAATGCTATTGTCTCAAAAAGACTACTATGGGATAAGATCTCTAGATCTTTAACATTGGATCTTGCAAAAGTCAATATACTAGAAATGCGAAAGCCTAGAGAAATTCTAGGTCAAATTCTAAATTTTCCAAATTGAGATGTTAGATAAATTTTCGATAAACCGTCTTCTAGCTCTAAACAATCAACTTCGTCAAATATGATTCGGAAAAAATTTCCTTTCAACCATCAAGACTCTCTACCTCTTTTGAAAATTTCAAATGAGTTGATTTCAATCCAAACATTCCAAAATCTCATTATGAACCAGAAGGAGAAGTTGAATCCGAGAGATCCACTTCACCAACTTCAGATATGCATCATCCTCCTCCTCCTTTAGAAAGATTTGATAGACAGCTAAATGTCATCTCTTCTTCTATCAATAGAAAATAAGAATTCAAAGATGACATGAGCCCTCAAGTTAGAACATTCAGAAAAATGTTCTCTAAAAAAGATCTTGAATCTTTATGGGAAGAATTTTATTCTTACCATGAGGATTTAAGTTTTTTCAAATTGATTAATATTAAAGTTTTTGGAAAACCAAAACCAAAGACAATTAACAACACGTATATCAATAAGACAACATGGAAAATCAGGTCAAGCTTCAAACAGAATATCATCCTTTGGAAGAAATTTCAATCCCTAGAGGAAATAATGAAATTACGGCCTCTCCCTTCTAACAAGTCACCGATAGACCATAAAATCATGGATCTACCGTTAAGGATATCAAAAACATACAAGCTCAAAATAATTATACTAATATCTTGTTGCATTCAATGACAGGACAATTAAAAAGGATTGAGTCAAATTTCGAAGCAGAAAATCCAGAAAAACCTTCAAGAGAAGGAATAACTTCGAATCTATTTTTCAAACCCCTTGATAGTTCTTCTTCCAAACCAAAGCTTGGGAAAACACTTTCAAATGAAGTTAGTGTTCTTGTAGAAATATCAAAAAAAAAATCTCAAAAACAAGTTTCCTAAGAATGTTAATGTTTAACTTCTATAGAAGAACTTGAAGATCAATTTACTGAAGAACCTTCTCAAATAAACAAACTTCGAGGACAAAAATATTCAAAAAATTATTCACAATTACCATGTTTTTATTCGAGACCTTCTTTTCCTATATGCAATTTGAGGAAAAAAAAAAGGCTAAACAAGTTTGTTACAACAGAGATGAAGTGATTGAATGGAATATTGATGGTATGACTTAATATCAAATCATTCAAACTGTCGAGAATATGGCAATATGTCATTCTGCTTATTTTTGCAGAGATATTCAAGTTGAAACTGCCTTTAGTAATATTCTTATTGGACTTTCAGGTCAACTCAAAGGGTGGTAGAATAGCTACCATAGTGAAAATGATAGAAATTCTATCACCACTGTCGGAACAAACGATAGTCTTGCAACTTTTATTTTTTCAGTCGTCAAACATTTTATTGGAAATCCAACTGTCTTTCATTGAACCTTACTTGTCCAAGACTTCATAATTTTATATGGTACAAAGACATCATCCTCGCCAAAGTCACGGCCAGAGAAGATTGCTTTCAAGCCTTTTGGAAAGAAAGATTTCTCTATGGGCTTCCAAAACTCTTCCCTGAAAGAGTTAGGACTACCATTAAAAATCAAAATAATGATATCCTTCCTTATGCTTCCCTTACTTATGGCGAAATATTTAATTACATTAATAACGAAGGATTATCATTATGTAATGATATCAAACTCAAGGCAAAACTCAAAAACGAAAGATATAGAACTCGAAGAGAGCTTGGATCATTTTCTGAGCAATATGGCTTCGAGAAAGTCATTGCTCCTTCCTCCAAATTCAAAAAGAAAAATAAATTTAATAAATTTTCATACAAAAAACCTTTCAAACGAAAATCTTTCCTAAAGAAGAAAGTTATCAAAAGACACCAAAACGAAAATTCCACAAAAGAAAATTCCAAAAGAAAACCATAATATGTTGGAAATGTAAACAAAAAGGACATTACTCTCACCAATGCCCTATGAAAAAAAAAAATCAATAACCTTCAAATGGAAGATGATTTAAAAAATCAATTATTATACCTTGTTTTATCTACTTCTGAAGAATATTCAGAAAATGAAGAACAGGTTTACCAAAATAAAAAAAGATTCTGATTTGGAAGAAAGTTCCGTTTCTTCTAATTCCAGTAATGACAAACAAGTTTGAGATTGCAAAACTAAGGCTTGTCATTGCAAAAATAAATCCATCAATGTTCTTACTCAAGAAGATAATGATTTAGAAAAAGCCATTATCCAAGAAATTATTGAAAAATTTGAAGACCCTCAATTAATAAAAAGGTTTAATCAACTTCTAACCCCTCAAAAACCACAAATTGAACCATTTAATATTACTTAAATTATGGATATATTTAAGAAAGAATCTTTTAGTTCTAAAGTTTCAAGTAATGACCTCAAAGCAGAAATCAATGAAATGAAAAACCAAATGCCCTGGATAGACAAATGAAAGATGTTAAGATAGAAGTTATCATTCTCATAGTCAAACAATTAGAGAAAGAACAAGAACAACCTAATAAAGAAAATTTAGAAAATGAACCTGATAAAGAAGATGATCAAACGATTCCATTAATAGAAGAAGATCATCTCAATGTTATTAATAGAATTCAACTTCAAAAGTGGTATTGTCAAATGACCATAATTGTCAATAAAGAATTCAAAATGAGAACCAGGAGCCAATTAAAATTTTATCAGGGAAGGACTTATACCTACAAATTTTTTCGAAAAAACTACAGAGCGCCTTTATGGAGGCAATTTAAAAAAGCTCATATCTGTAACAAAGGTATTTGTTTCAAAAATATTTTTTATCTTGTCAAAGATTTGGACCAAGAAGTTATCCTTGGAACTCATTTCATTGTTCAAATATATCCTTTTTATGCTGATAAAGATGGATTAAGAACCAAAATCTTTGGTCAAGAGATCATCTTTAGTTTTACATATCCTCCGTCCTATAAAGATGTCAATGCTCTCAAACAAGCATCAATTTAAAAAATAATAATAATATTAACCTCAAAACACAACATGTTAAATTTCTTAAAGAAGAAATCAAATATACAAGCATTGAAGAACAACTAAAAGAATCGAGAAATAAAGAAAAGATCACTCAAATCCAGAAACAAATTTAAGAAGAGATATGCTCTACTATTCCAAATGCTTTATGGGATAGAAAGAAACATATTATTTCTTTACCTTATGTTTATGATTTCAAAGAATAAAAAAATCCCTACAAAGTCTCGACCAATTCAAATGAATAAATTATTTGAATATTGTGTCAAAAAGACAGATGATTTACTTAAGAAAGGTCTAATAAGGCCCAGTAAATCCCCATGGAGTTGTTCTGCCTTTAATGTCAATAACCAAGGAGAAATCATGAGAGGAGCTCCTAGATTAGTGACCAATTACAAACCATTAACCTCAAAAGAAAGATCTTTTAAATAGATTAATAAATCCCATTATATTCTTAAAATTCGATATGATATCTGGATTTTGGAAAATTCAGATTGCTGAGCAAGATAAATACGAAACAGCCTTTAATGTTCCATTTAGACAATACGAGTGGAATGTTATGCCATTGGTCTAAAAAATGCTCCTTTCGAATTCCAGAAGATTATGAATGATATCTTCAACCCATTTCAAAACTTTTCAATTGTCTATATTGATGATGTTCTTATTTTTTCTAAAAGTTTAGAACAACACTTCAAACATTTAAATTTTTTTATCAAAATTAGTAAGTCTAATATTTTAGTGGTATCTACTAAGAAGATTGTCCTTTGTCAAACAAAAATCAAATTTTTAGGTTATTAGATCTACCAAGGAACCTTTACTCCATTTTAAAGAAGTCTAGAGTTCTCTAGCAAGTTTCCGTATGAGA